>CM057342.1:410622679-411872679 GCA_030015575.1 Agapanthus africanus
TTTTGTTTTTAAAACAAATACATATGTAATAATAATCCATATATAAAACCATGGTGTGAGTCTTATATTGCCACCATTTTCTATGTATATACAACCATGAAGGATGATGTATGTATATATGTATGTGCATGCACATCCATATGTGCATGAATGAAGAAAAAATGCATACATGCATGCATACATCAAAAAAAAATAGAAGAAAGGATTTCTAATGAGAAACCAATGGTTAAATGATAAATCAACACTTAATTTATCAATCCGGCCATATCACATACGACCCAACCAAAAGCAAGCCGCCCGATTAATATACAGTATCATATACGCGCATTTAAACCGGGTCTATGCGCATATAGCATACGCGCACCACAACGTTTCGCCTGGACTAGGTAACTCCTTTGTGGGACTCTAAGACTCATCAATACGCCGGTAGTGGGTGATGATCATATCAAACACCCCCAAGACGCAAGCGGTCAGCTAAACGTAACGGCCACCCGGGTATTGAGCGATCAGAAGAAAACAAGCGAACCTGCTACAACTCCCGTCGAGCCAACCGGCAACACTACCGTACAGTCCGGTCTCTTCGTCAGATATGCTGCATATCGAGCCTAGGGATGGTCACGTTAACCCCAATAACTCAATAAGTCGTGCCGGTGAATGGTCTATAACAGATCGAGAAACTACCGATAACACTTATCAGTAAATCTGAGCAGCCCTGGCCAGGGACGTACTAATATAACCAGTCGAGCACAGCACAACATCAACTCCCAATACTGGGAGAGACAAAACCCCTCCTATCGCTCATCGCCTTCGTGTGTCTCGGGACTGTACCCAACGGCCACCTGTTTGCACGACTCAGTAGAGCCGTGGTAGGGTGGTAATCAAAGTACAGTAGGAGAACACACAAGACTCTATGACGATCTCGGGTCTACAGATTAACCTGTACCAGTGTCACCTGAGAACTGCTATCCGACGATAGATAAAATTCCATATAGGAGTTCTCGGTGAGTCCGTGCAGTGTACCCAGTCACCACTGTGCACCCGTATACGATCTGGATGTCACATATCGATGAATGTGGGAACATCCATCGCCCATCATATGGGTCTAGTATCATATACGCTAGTCTACTCTGGTATATCGATGCCTCGTCTCGATATACCTACGACTAGAGACATTTCAGGATATGCTTATAAACTACAGATGTCCCACTAGTATGATCTCCATCATAATCACAGTTGTCAAGCCTATATCCTCAGGGCTTTATCAATATGTATGAATGAATGAAAGCATGATCAAATCAACATATCAGATAAAGAAGAACCAGATAGCATACTATCATGTCGAGCAAGAATGTACACTGAATATATATATATATATATATATATATATATATATATATATATACATGTATAAATACATCCACTATCACATAATGGCCTCTAGGGCATACATATATCCAACAATCTCCAACTTACACTAAGGCCAGTTATTGGCGTATCTCATACCCAACGTCTCAAAAAGTCGCTCATGCTGCGGCTGAGGGAGGGCCTTGGTGAGTGGATCCGCGGCGTTATTCTTTGTGTCTACTCTCTTAATCTCGATCTCGCGGCGATCTACAATCTCCCGGATCAAATTAAAGCGCCTCAAGATATGTCTGGATCGCTGATGGGACCTGGGCTCCTTGGCTAACGCCATAGCCCCATTATTATCACAATACAATGGTATTGGATCAATAATGGTTGGAACTACTCCTAGCTCCGAAACGAACTTCCTCATCCAGACGGCTTCCTTGGCGGCATCATTCGCAGCAATATACTCAGCCTCCATCGTAGAGTCTGCAACGGTATCCTGTTTGGAACTCTTCCAACTTACCGCCCCTCTATCGAGGGTAAATACAAACCCAGAGATAGATTTGCTGTCGTATTTATCGCTCTGGAAGCTCGAATTGGTAAAGGCCTCCATTTGGAGATCTCCATTACCATACACCAAGAACAATTCTTTAGTCCTTCGCAAGTACTTAAGAATGTTCTTCACAGCTATCCAGTGATTCTCCCCTGGGTTGGATTGATACCTGCTTCCAACACTAAGTGCATAAGCTACATCTGGGCGTGTACATAACATCGCATACATTATAGATCCTACTGCCGAAGCATAGGGTATAATGCTCATGCGAGCTCTCTCTTCATCGGTCTTTGGGCAAGAGTCCTTGGAGAGAGTGACTCCACGGCAAGCGGGTAAGGCACCTCGCTTGGAGTCTTCCATACTAAACCTTTTTAGGATGGTGTTGATGTACCTGGTTTGGGACAATCCCAATAACTTTTTGGATCTATCTCTATAGATCCTTATGCCCAGAATGTATGTGGCATCACCCAGGTCCTTCATGGAGAACCTTAGTGATAAGAAAGATTTGACCGACTGTAGCATAGGAATATCATTTCCTATCAGAAGAATGTCATCCACGTACAATACGAGGAATGTAACAGCTCTCCCTACAGCCTTCTTATAAACACAAGGTTCATCTGGATTTTTGATGAAATCAAACTCTTTGATAACATCATCGAAACAGATGTTCCAATTCCGTGATGCCTGCTTTAACCCATATATGGATTTAAGTAATCTACATGCTTTCCCACTGCTCCCACTGTCAATGAAGCCCTCTTGCTGATCCATATAAACGCATTCTTCTAAATCTCCATTTAGAAATGCCGTTTTAACGTCCATCTGCCAGATTTCATAGTCGTAGTGAGCAGCAATAGCAAGTAGGATCCATATGGATTTAAGCATGGCTACAGGCGAAAATGTCTCGTCATAGTCTAAACCTGGTCTTTGACGAAAACCCTTCGCTAAAAGTCTTGCCTTGTAGGTCTCTACCAGCCTATCTACACCAATCTTTCTTTTAAAGATCCATTTGCATCCCACAGGTTTTACCCCAGGGGGTACAACGTCCAAAGTCCAAACTTTGTTGGTGTACATAGACTCCATTTCGGATCTCATGGCATCCAGCCACTTCACAGAGTCACCACTCGTGATAGCTTGCTGAAAACTGGTAGGGTCATCATCCTCCATGATGTAGTCTTCTCTGTCACCATCGATGAGGAAACCGTAGCACCTCTCCGGTGGGCGAGAAGTCCTACCAGACCTACGGAGTGGCCGAAGTTCCTCAGTTTCTATTGCAACAGCCGGTTCAACCAAGTCGTCATTTGTAGTTTGTGTCTCTAGAACCTCTTCTAGATCCACCACCTTGCCATCATCTTTATCTGTGAAAAACTCTTTTTCTAAGAATGTGGCATACTGAGAAACAAACACCTTTTGTTCCTCCTTATGGTAGAATAGATATCCATAAGAGTTCTTTGGATATCCCACAAAGTTACACATGACTGACCGTGTCTCGAGTTTGTCCGGATTCTGCTTTTTAACATAGGCCGGGCAACCCTAAATCTTAATTCTCTTAAGAGATGGTCTCTTCCCATGCCATATCTCATATGGCATGGTAGATACGGTTTTAGTTGGAACCCTGTTCAAAAGAAACGCTGCAGTCTCCAATGCATGCCCCCAAAATGAGACAGGTAACTCAGCATCACTCATCATGGAACGGACCATATCTAATAGGGTCCGATTCCGTCGTTCAGACACACCGTTGTGCTGTGGTGTGTAAGGAGGAGTGAGCTGAGAGAGAATCCTATTCACTTTTAGGAAGTTTGCAAATTCTGTACTGAGGTATTCCCCACCTCGATCTGATCGAAGCATTTTGATACTCAAGCCGGTTTGTTTTTCTACTTCTTGTTTATATTCAGTGAGTTTCTCGAAAGCTTCGGATTTGTGTTTTAATAAAAATACATTACCGAATCTTGAGAAATCGTCAATGAAAGTAATGAAGTAAGAAAAACTGCCTCTAGCCTGTGTAGACATTGGCCCACATACATTACTATGTATGAGTCCTAAGAGCTCGGTAGCTCTTTCTCCGTGTCCGGTAAACGGAGTTTTGGTCATTTTACCCTTGATACAAGACTGGCAAGTCGTATAAGATTTATATTCAAAGGGGTTTAAATATCCATCTTTGTGTAACTTGTTTAGTCATGTTTCGTTAATATGACCAAGTCTACAGTGCCAAAGAAAAGCTTCATTTATTTCTGAAAGTTTTCTTTTATTAGTGTGTTGTATGCTGAAAACTGTGTGTTGATTTAAGACGTATATCCCGTTATTAAGTGTACCATACCCAACCAACATTTGATTCAGGTGAATGTTCATAACATTGTTCTGCAATACAAAATTATATCCTTCATTGTCTAACAAAGAAATAGATATTATATTACAAAGCATACTTGGTACAAAATAAAATGGGTTCAAAACCAATATACACCCCGATGGCAACCCCAAGTGATACTCTCCCACTGCGACTGTATGTACATTGGAACCATTTCCCACGCGGAGAGTATGGTCACCTGTCTTCAAAACCATGCTATTTCTCAGCCCCTGCATAGAATTGCAAATGTAAGAACCTGAACCGGTATCTAATACCCAGGAAGCAAAGTTTTTTGAAAAACAATTTTCTGTCACAAACACACCTGAAGCGGAAGCATCCCCATGCTTCTTCTTGAAATTTAAGTACTCCGTACAGTTGCGCTTCCAATGTCCTGTCTTGTGGCAATGAAAACATTCACCTTTCCCCGATTCTCCAGCTTTGGACCTTTCCTTCCCCTTAACCTGCTTAACTCCACCCTTAGGATTGGTGGGCTTCTTCTTTTTCTTTCCCTTGGCCTTAGCCTTTGGGCGAGAAGAAGAAGATTGCCCAATAGTCATAACGGGAGTTTTCACTGATTTCAGTGTGCTCTTTGCACTCCTTAACATATTAAAGAGTTCAGGTAGTTCCTTCTCCATGTTGTGCATGTTGAAGTTAACTATGAATTGAGCAAATGTGGAGGGGAGGGACTGCAGAATAATATCCGTATATTGTTTATTGTCCATCGTCCATCCGAGGTCCTCAAGCTCTTCTATAAGAGCTATCATCTTCAGAACATGGTCTCCTACTGATGTGCCAGGGGCCATTCACATCTGAAACAATTTCTTTGATGCTTC
Organism: Agapanthus africanus; assembly: GCA_030015575.1. NCBI lineage: Eukaryota > Viridiplantae > Streptophyta > Magnoliopsida > Asparagales > Amaryllidaceae > Agapanthus > Agapanthus africanus. The sequence continues at coordinate 410,627,754 of CM057342.1, forward strand.
GTATCGTAATACGCGGGATTGCTCTCCATACAACTCCTTTGTATGGAGGAATATGTTATGAATGTCTATATTCTCGTGCTGCTTTTGATGTGTGTTCTCCATCGATGCAAGCGTGAGGCATTTGGCCGTGGCACAATCAGCTTCCCTTGTCTTGCGGACTTCTTTGTCCGCAACTGAGGATTTTGGACCTGGGACGGGTGGGGCTGAAGCCGTGAGGACATATGATACTTTATCATAAGTCAAGACTATTTTCAGATTCCTCAGCCAGTCTTTATAATTGGTCCCATTCAGTTTGTTTTTATCTAGTAGAAGCTTGAGTCCAGTCATGGGTATCTGCCATTAAGAGAGAGAAAAGAATAGACTCAGCGAAAGCTCTTGCAAAGATCTGATTGGTTATTATCTTGTCTAATCAATGTCTCCCACTGCTTTAATCAAGTTTTTCTTTCAAACCTTAAAAAGAAAACTAGCCAGGATTAATTACAGTCTACAACTTCGCTAACCGTTCAGCCAGGCCAATGTTGGTACTTGAGGGAGGTTCCCCGTGCTTTCGCACGGACCTAATTAAAGTAAACCTCATTTTCCTAGAGGCGTAGCCCCGTTAACACCTTTCTAGACACCTAATGAGTTTGCTAATTGTAAACTGCAAAACTCTCCTGGGAGCAACTATTGCCCACAGTGGGATCGGGATCCAACCATAACATGGAATGTATGCAATCTCATTGCAAATTTCAACTATTGAAATTCCCGATGTGAGTTTTACCCCTAGTACTTATGACCTTAACTAAGGTCAACAAATCATAAGTACCAGTCAAGTTCTACCCGTCATTTCTTGATTAATTAGACCCACTCACATGACCCTTAACTATGGTCAACAAAGTCGCATGAATGTCCTAATTAATCTGCATCATATGCAGTGTAGGAAGACATCACTTAGCTACGTACACTACGCCTTAACTAAAGTCAACAAACGTAGCACGAATACTAAGTACTCTACTTCCTAAAATGATGGAGGGTTGCGGATGATTTTTAAGAAAATCTTTAACGCTTTGAACTTGATATCGTCGTAGAATCAAATGGTTTTCAAAAGGAGTGGCTTGTGCTCCGCAGTTTTGAAATATAGCTTTTTCATAAAGAGCCGAGTGGTTTTCAAATCGGATTCTACAACATCTTTTTAGGTTTATTTTCTTTACATTAATCATATTAATTTAGTCACATCATTTAAGTCCTTAAGCCAACCACAGAAAAGAAACGAAAATAACACGTACGCTTATGCCATCCCCATTCGCCGCAATGTTCCGTTATGCACCGTTAGGTTACTTAACTAACGGCATACCGGGACGAGACTAGCACGGGTTTAAAACATAAGCAACGTCTACTATATATCTCATATATAATATATCATTCGTCTTAGATATCACAGAACACAGGCAGCCGAAACATATATATAATGTGGGATATACTAGGATGTCCGTATTTAGTATTTAGCCAACAATAGAAAATACGGATTCCACAGTCGCGATGAATAGCTAAGCCCACACCCCTAGACCCCTACGAGAGCGGCAAGCAACTCTCCCAATCCTGGAGTTTAGGAGACGCGGTCTCGACTCCTCGAGATGGCCTCCCACTGAACCCCAGAACCCGGTCACTTGTGCTCCCCTCCTTGGGTCTATCCTAATGCGGAAAAGTAAATAATATACAACACTGGTGACATCAACCTCAACCTGGAAGTGCCCCAAATAAAAGAATATAACATCAGATTTGAATTTTACATGAACGAAAAATAAAACTCTCATCTCACATAAAAACCCCCGGCTATTCAATCACGACAATTCTGTACATCATATCTCAGCAACACATAATATCATATATCATCAACGTAAGTAAGTATGCGTATCCCGATTGTCGTTGATGTATAGCAACGAAACCGGGGATATCGACATACTACACTTACGGTCACAGAAAAAAAAGTGTAAAACTGCAATATCTGGAATCTACATCTCTTTATACATCGTAAATGCGAAATATCACATACTTCGTATATCATGTCTAGCTAGATGAATTCCACACATTGCATCACATTCCAGATAAATAGACAGTATTAAAGTTTTTTAACGAATGATCAAATACCCAAAATTCCCTAAAGCTCAACACTTGAGCGGAGTTCAAAAACCCGGAGTGTGACACAGTAGTAGCGGTCCAGCCGTAGAAGGGTAATGCCAACGCCTCACATGTGCCGCGCCGTACTGCCCCAAACCCTAAGGTTCAAAAGGCAGTTCAAGACGGTCACATAATCGAGTTAAGGTTTGTTGTCTTCTAGAGGGTCCACCACAAAACTTGCACGTATTTCCGAAAGATTTAAACCCCGTGAAAAGTGAGCAAACAACACTCGTTCGAACAATTCAATACTTTCTAATTATCCGGAAAGACATGAAGTTAAAATTCCGATCGAATCAATGAACTCAAAACAATCTCCAGAACAAATAACACTTAAACCAGATTAAAAATACCCAAAAATATCAACAAGCAGTTATAAGTATTACTGTCTAAAAACCATGCATTTACTCATCTGTACGGCCGCGGAACCGCGGCCCTAGCAAGCTTTGGCCGCGTTTCCGCGGCGGAAATTACTGTTCACTGCATCGCTTTTTACAATGTTTCTTATATTTACTTGCTAAATTTTTTACATATTCTTAATTCTGGAAAATAACAGTTTCGAAAAATTGTCCAGAGAGTGTCCCAACAAAATCGTATCTCGGTTCGATCGGACTTTTTACTTCGCTAAAGTATCGCCTAATGTTCTAGGTCAGCTCTGATACCAATGTAAGGTTTACCTAGCACCCTATGAAAGGTTTGGAAGCATCACATGTCTCAAAGATTAAATTTTTTGGGTGCTAAGTGAACACACAAAGAATCAATCCTAGAAAATTAGGGTTTCATAACTTTAAACCACATTACAAGTAACAAAGGCTAGGGTTTTGAGAGTACAACCTTTGTAGTTCCCTATGCTAGACTCCTTGGCCACTTGAGGGTTGGAAAACGGTTAGCTTGAGGTCTTCTAACGTCCACGACGATCCACCCGAAGCTCCTTTGTCCAAGCTTGCAACTTCACTTTATCAAGAGAAAGAAATGAAGCTAACACTCTAAACAAGTGGGCAAGACTTATGTAGAATGATGTTGTGGTGGCTTTTCTCACTTCAAAATCCTAACTTGGTAAGTAATTTGCTAACTAGAGAAATCTAGAGAGCAAAAGAAGAAGGAGGAAGAAGATGATGGCGTTTTTAGAACAAGAGAAAAGATAATCTCTTATGAAAAAATAGAAAATATATGTATATATATTTTCCACTTCTCATCTCAAACCATGGTTAAATGTTAAAGATATTATTGTATTTGAGTTTAAAACACAAAAGAAAGATTAACCCATGGTTAATAAATTGGTGAGCATGGTTAGTTGAAGAAGAGTGTAGAAACCATATATTAATCTTTATCTTTTCTTTTGTTTTTAAAACAAATACAAATGTAATAATAATCCATATATAAAACCATGGTGTGAGTCTTATATTGCCACCATTTTCTATGTATATACAACCATGAAGGATGATGTATGTATGTATGTATGTGCATGCACATCCATATGTGCATGAATCAAGAAAGAATGCATACATGCATGCATACATCCCAAAAAAATACAAGAAAGGATTTCTAGTGAGAAGCTAATGGTTAAATGATAAATCAACACTTAATTTATCAATCCGGCCATATCACATACGACCCAACCAAAAGCAAGCGGCCCGATTAATATATGGTATCTTATACGCGCATTTAAACCGGGTCTATGCGCATATCGTATAGGCGCACCACAACGTTCGCCTGGACTAGGTAACTCCTTTGTGGGACTCTAAGACTCGTCAATACGCCGGCAGTGGGTGATGATCATATCAAGCACCCCCAAGACGCAAGCGGTCAGCTAAACGTAACGGCCAACCGGGTATTGAGCGATCAGAAGAAAACAAGCGAACCTGATACAACTCCCGTCGAGCCAACCGGCAACACTACCGTACAGTCCGGTCTCTTCGTCAGATATGCTGCATATCGAGCATAGGGATGGTCACGTCGACCCCAATAACTCAATAAGTCGCGCCGGTGAATGGCCTATAACAGATCGAGAAACAACCGATAACACTTATCAGTAAATCTGAGCAGCCCTGGACAGGGACTTACTGATATAACCAGTTGAGCACAGCACAGCATCAACTCCCAATACCGGGAGAGATGAAACCCCTCCTTTCGCTCATCGCCTTCGTATGTCTCGGGACTGTACCCAACGGCCACCTGTTTGCATGACTCAGTAGAGCCGTGGTAGGGTGGTAATTAAAGTACAGTGGGAGAACACACAAGATTCTATGACGATCTCGGGTCTACAAACTAACCTGTACCAGTGTCACCTGAGAACTGCTATCCGACGATAGATATAATTCCACATAGGAGTTCTCGGTGAGTCCGTCCAGTGTACCCAGTCACCACTGAGCACCCGTATACGATCTCGATGTCAAACATCGATGAATGTGGGAACATCCATCGCCCATCATATGGGTCTATTATCATATACGCTAGTCTACTCTGGTATATCGATGCCCCATCTCGATATACCTACGACTAAGGACATTTCAGGATATTCTTATAAACTACAGATGTCCCACTAGTATGATCTCCATCATAATCACAGTAGTCAAGCCTATATCCTCAGGGCTTTATCAACACGTATGAATGAATGAAAGCATGATCAAATCAACATGTCAGATAAAGAAGAACCAGATAGCATACTATCATGTCGAGCAAGAATGTACACTGAATATATATATATATATATATATATATATATATATACATGTATAAATACATCCACTATCACATAATGGCCTCTAGGGCATACATATATTCAACAGATACTCCCCATGCTCAAGCCGGTTTGTTTTTCCACTTCGAGTTTATATTCAGTGAATTTCTCGAAAGCTTCGGACTTGTGCTTTAATAAAAATACATGACCGAATCTTGAGAAATCATCAGTGAAAGTAATGAAGTAAGAAAAACCGCCTCTTGCCTGTGTAGATATTGGCCAGCATACATCACTATGTATGTGGCATAAGAGTTCAGTAGCTCTTTCTCCGTATCCGGTAAATGGAGTTTTGGTCATTTTACTCTTGATACAAGACTGGTAAGTCGCATAAGATTTATATTCAAAAGGGTTGAAATATCGATCTTTATGTAGCTTGTTTAGTCTTGTTTCGTTAATATGACCAAGTCTATATTGCCAAAGAAAAGCTTCATTTATTTCTGAAAATTTTCTTTTATTAGTGTGTTGTATGCTGAAAACTGTGTGTTGATTTAGGACGTATATCCCGTTATTAAGCGTACCATACCCAACCAACATTTGATTCAGGTGAATGTTCCTAACATTGTTCTGCAATACAAAATTATATCCTTCATTGTCTAACAAAGAAACTGATATTATATTACCAAGCATACTAGGTACATAATAACATGGGTTCAAAACAAATATACATCCAGACGGCACCCCTAAGTGATACTCTCCTACTGCAACTGTATGTACATTGGAACCATTTCAAACGCGGAGAGTATGGTCACCTGTCTTCAAAACCTTGCTATTTCTCAGCCCCTGCATAGAATTGCAAATGTGAGAGCCTGAACCGGTATATAATACCCCGGAAGCAGAGTTTATTGAAAAACAGTTTTCTGTCACAAACACACCGGAAGCGGAAGCATCCCCATGCTTCTTCTTGAGATCCAAGTACTCCATGCAGTTGCGCTTCCAGTGTCCTGTTTTGTGGCAGTGATAACAATCCCCTTTCCTCGATTCCCCAGCCTTGGACTTGTCTTTCCACATAGCCTTTTTGACTCCACCCTTAGCTTTGGTGGGTTTTTTCTTCATCTTTCCCTTGGCCTTAGCCTTTGGGCGAGAGGAGGAAGATGGCCCAACACTCAAAACGGGAGTCTTTACTGATTTCAGCATGCTCTCTGCACTCCTTAACATATTAAGGAGTTCAGATAGTTCCTTCTCCATGTTGTGCATGTTGAAGTTAACTATAAATTGAGCAAAGGTGGATGAGAGAGACTGCAGAATAATATCAGTATATTGCTCATTGTCCATTGTCCACCAAAGGTCCTCAAGCTCTTCTATGAGAGCTATCATCTTCAGAACATGGTCTCCTACTGGTGTTCCAGGGGCTATTCGCATCTGAAACAGTTTTCTGGATGCTTCATATCGTAAGACATGAGATTGCTCTCCATACAACTCCTTTGTATGGAGAAATATGGCTTGGACGTCCATATTCTCGTGCTGCTTCTGATGTGTGTTATCCATCGATGCAAACGTGAGGCATTTGGCCGTGGCATAGTCAGTGTCCCATGTCTTGCGGACTTCAATATCCGCAACTGAGGATTTAGGACCTGGGACTGACGGGGCTGGAGCCATGAGGACATATGATACCTTATCATAAGTCAAGGCAATGTTAAGATTCCTCAGCTAGTCTTTATAATTGGTCCCATTCAGTTTATTTTTATCTAGTAGAAGCTTGAGTCCTGTCATTGGTATCTGCCATTAAGAGAGAGAAAAGAATACACTCGGCGAAAGTTCTTGCAAAGATCAGATTGGTTATTATCTTATCCAATCGATGTCTCCCACAGCTTTAATCAAGTTTTTCTTTCAAACCTGAAAAAGAAAACTAGCCAGGATTAATTACAGTCTACAACTTCACTAACCGTTCAGCCAGGCTAGCGTCGGTACTTGAGGGAGGTTCCCCGTGCTTTCGCACGGACCTAATTAATATAAACCTCGTCTTCCCAGAGGCGTAGCCCCGTTAACACCTTTCTAGACACCTAATAGGTTAGCTAATTCTAAACTGCAAAACTTTCCTAGGAGCAACTATTGCCCACAGTGGGATCGGGATCCAACCATCATATAGAAGGTATGCAATCTCATTGAAAATTTCAACTATTGAAATTACCGATGTGGTTTTTACCTCTTAGCACTCATGACCTTAACTATGGTCAACAAATCATAAGCACTAGTCAAGTTCTACCCATCATTTCTTGATTAATTAGACCCACCCACGTGACCCTTAACTATGGTCAACAAAGTCGCATGAATGTACCAATTAATCTGCATCATATGCATTGTAGGAAGACACCACTTAGCAACCGTATACTATTCCTTAACTATAGTCAACAAACGTAGCACGAATACTAAGTACTCTACTTCCTAAAATGACGGAGGGTGGCGGATGGTTTTTAAGGAAACCTTTAACGCTTTGAACTTGATATCGTCGTAGAATCAAATGGTTTTCAAAATGTGTGGCTTAAGCTCCACAGTTTTGAAATGTAGCTTTTTTTCAAATCCGATTTTACAACATCTTTTTAGGTTTATTTTCTTTACATTAATCATATTAATGTAGTCACATCATTTAAGTTCTTAAGCCAATCACAGAAAAGAAACGAAAATACAACGTACGCTTATGCCATTCGCATTCGCCGCAATGTTCCGTTATGCACCGTTAGGTTACTTAACTAACGGCCTACCGGGATGGGACTAGCGCAGGTGTAAAACATAAGCAACGTCTATTATATATCTCATATATAATATAGCATTCATCTCAGATATATTAAGCGATCACATCACAGAATATAGGCAGCAGAAACACAGATATGATAATATAGGATATACTAGGACTTCCGTATTTAGTATTTAGCCAACAATAGCAAATACGGATTCCGCGATCGTGATGATTAGCCAATCCCACACCCTAGACCCCTACGAGAGAGGCAAGCGACCCTACCAATTCTAGAGTTAGGAGACCCGGTCCCGATTCCTCGATATGGTCTCCCACTGGACTCTAGAACCCGGTCACTTTTGCTCTCCACCTTGGGTCTATCCTAATGCGGAAAAGTAAATAATATACAATAACGGTGACATCATCCTCAACCCGGAAGTGTCCCAAATAAAAGAATATTACATTACAAATGAATTTTACATGAATGAAAAGTAAAACTCTCATCTCACATAAAAACCCCCGGCTATTCGATCACGACAATCCTATACATCACAACACAGCAACACATAACATCACATGTCATCAATGTAAGAAAGTATGCATACCCCAATTGCCGTTGACATATAGCAACGAAACCGGTGATACGCATACTACACTTTACGGTCGCAGAAATAAGTATCACATACTACTAGGCGATGTTAAACCCTTCGATCGAATTAACGAACACTTATATTCCCCAGCAAGCTCAACACTTGAGCACCGTTAAACAATACCCAAAATATATGCCACAGTATTTAATGGACCAACCGTAGAAGGGCAGACCCAAGCCTCATTTGTGGTGCCACTAACTACAGTAAACCCTAAGGTTTAGTCGCAGTTTGGTGGTCACATCACGAGTTAGGGTCACATTCTTCTAGAGGGTCCATAGGAATACCTGCATTATATTTCGAGTACGTTCAATCTGGAAAATACCAGTGTTTGATAATTCGTTCGACCTGTTTAACGTCGCCAAAGTTACCAAATACAATACTATAAAATACGAATACGAAATACTCCCCAAAGAGCCCATTTCCAAACTAACATCACATGCAAATTTGGACTTCAAAACAATACCAGAAACCGCAAATTATGATGTACAGAGCACTGGTGAAAAACGAGGAGGAGGGGAGCAAAACATGTTGGCGTCGCCGGATTTTCTGGCTTGGTCGTCGGCCTGGAACCGAGCATGTTAGTTGTATGTATGCCCTAGAGGCCATTACTGTACATAGGATGTACATTGTAGTGGATGCTGGGACGTATATAGGGAGGACTTTCTTGCTCGACATGATAGTATGCTATCTGGTTGAACTTTACCTTAACGTGTATACTGATTGTCTCTCTGTTACATGTTGGTAAAGCCCTTAGGATCTGTACTTGACTACCTGGACTAAGATGCGGATCATACTAGTGGGGACATGGTAGTCCATAAGTACATCCTTCAAAGTCCCTAGTCGTGGGTGTATCGAGACGGGGCATCGATATACCAGAGTAGACTAGCGTATACCTTCTCGACCCATACAGATGGGCGATGGATGATCCCATATCCATCGGTGTTTGACATCAGAGATGATATACGGGTGCTCAGTAGAGACTGGGCACACTGGACGGACTCGCCGAGAACTCCCAGATGGTATTATACCTCACGTCAGATGGCAGTTCTCTGGTGACACTGGTACAGAGTCGTCTGTTGACCCGAGATCGTCATAGAGTCTTGCGTGGTTCCCACTGTGCTTTGATTTCCATCTTACCACGTCCAAGAGGGCGTGCAAAACGGTGGTTTTTGGGTACAGTCCCGAGTCACATGGAGGCAATGAGCGATAGGAGGGGATTCGTCTCTCCCGGTATAGGGAGTTGATGTTGCGCTGTGTTCGATTGGCTATAACAGGAAATCCCTGGCCAGGGTTGCTGAGATTTACTGGTAAGTGTTACCAGTAGTTTCTCGAATAGTTATAGACCTCATATCGACACGACTTATCGAGCTATTGGGGTCTGACGTTTACCACCCCTAGGCGAGATATGCGACATATCAGATGATCAGACCGGACTGTACGGTAGTGTTACTGGTCGGATTCACTGGAGTGTGAGCGGGCTTGCTCGTCGATCTTCAGATCGCTCAATACCCGGGTGGCCGTTACGTTTAGCAGACCGCTTGCGGCTTGTGGGTGTTTGATATGATCATCACCTGCTGCCGGCGTATTGACGAGTCTTTAGAGTCCTACACAGAGGTTTCCTGGCTCAAGCGAAACGAAATAGGAGCGCATATGAGATATGTGCGGGACCGAGAATAATGCGTGTATGTGATACCGTATTCTATTCTCGCGATAAATGTATCGAATGGTTGTATGCGATATAACCTAGTTATCGATTCAAGCGTTGATTCGATAAGCCGATATATTGTATACTAGTCGGTTGTGTGCGACATAACCGGATCATTGAATCAAGTGTTGATTTAATGATTTAATGCATATTTATATATTTGATATATTACTTTGCATCAACTAGTATCGGTTTACTTAAGATGGATTTTCTCACTCGGATGTGCGCATTATATATGTGATATGATTTTGTGCACTTGCTTGTATCATGTTTGATGATACATGCTTTTTGGTTAAGTGTAAAGTATTAAACCTTGGTTAATGAAATGGTTAGGGTTTATTATTTGTTATTCATTTATCTTATTTAATTATCCTTTTATTTTTTATAAATGAATAAAAGAAAAGATAATAAAGAATGGTGGCTAATTTTGTTCTTTAGTTGAAGCTTCATGAAGCTTTGATCAAGTCAACCATTCTTATCTCATCCTTAACCCTAACCATTCCCACTAACCCTAGTTTAATCTCTACACTTGACCATGGTTAATTTTATGATAAGAATTCATTTTCTTTTCTTTTTCAAAAAAAAAAAAAACTTATCATAATATTCTTCTTCATCTTCTTCATTCTTCAAGTGAAGAAAACCAAGCTCCATCAATGGTGATTGTTAAAAAGAGTGAGAAATCCAAAACTAAAGTCTACCCACTTCCTATTTCTTCATCCTCTACCTCTTGCCAAGTAGTAGAGTGTGTTTACTTCACAAGTTTCTTGACTTGGTGAAGTTGTGAGCTTGATCTAGCGATGCCTCGACGTAGATCATCTTCGTCATGGACATCGACGACCTAGCTCCCTTTTTCTCCGACGAAGCCGACTCTAGAGCCCAGATTTGATTTGGACAGCGGAGAGGACCTCGTTGCGGAGCTATGGAGGTGGAGCACCGGATCTACAAAGGTTGTATTTCCGTTAAACTTTTAGTTAAGTGTTAACTAGTTAGTTTTTCGCCTAGACATCTAGCCGACGATCCGTAGTTTAAGGTTTGTAGGCACCGTAAAATTTTAATATGGCATGTTCGATGCCTTGTGAGACCTCCTTGGGGTGCCTAGGAACCCTACAGAGCACCCCCTTCGTTTTCCACCTGTGTTCTTATATCATCCGAAATGCCACTCTGCAGTTGCTAAAATAATATTTTGAACACATTTTAAAAAATTTACAGAGAGCATTTTCATTGGGTTTCCAATATCATATTTTGCGGGGTTTTTCGTTTTTGTATTGTCGTAACATCGGTTAGGCTTATAGTTAGGCTATGATACCATCTAGGGATTTACTTAGCAGCACTACTAGGATTTGGTAGTATCACGCATGCCATATTTAAAAATTATAGGGTGCTAAAGAAAACATCCTAAGGATCATACTAGAAAAGCTCGGGTAACAAGACTTTTAACACCAACACAAGTAGTAAAACGCTAGGGTTTGAGAATACAACCTTTGTAGCTACTTACGCTAGACTCCTTGACCACTTGAGAGTTGATAGAAGCTCGCTTAAGATCCTCTAGGTCCACGACGATCCACCTGGAGTCCTCATTGTCCAAGTTAGATGCTTCACTAGATCAAGAGAAGAAGTTAAAGCCAACACTCTAAACTAATGGGAAAAAGTAGTATAGAATGGTGATGTGGTTTGTTTTCTCACTTCAAAAGCCAAACTTGATCACTCTTTTGTTCACTACTAAAAGCTAGAGAGCAATAGAGTGAGGAGGAAGAAGATGGCAAGATGAAGAGCTCAAAGATAATGATAAACTTAGAGATAAAAATGAGAAAAGAAAATATATATATTTTCTTCTTCTCACCTTTAAACCTAGTTAATAAATATCTAGATATTTCATTTCGATGCAAAATTGCCATGGAAATTAACTCAAGGTTAATGCAAAGGTTAATTGGTGAATAAAATAATCAAGCATGATAGAATTTCCATTTCCATTTTCTTTTATCCAAAAAGAAATATCAACATATTTATAAGTGTGTGAATCTTATATTGCCACCATCCATTGTATCATAAACCATTTTTATCCAAAAAGAAATATCAACATATTTATAAGTGTGTAAGTCTTATATTGCCACCATCCATTGTATCACAAACCATGATACAAGAGTGTATGCATGTATGTGTGCATGCACATCCATATGTGCATCAATGAGAATAAATGCATACATGCATGCATACAACAAAAGGCAAGAAGGGTTTAAAGTGAAAAACCTAATGGTCAATGATAAATCAACACTTGATTTAGCAAACCGGTCTTATCACATACGACCTGACCAATAGCAAACCGCCCGATTAATATACGGTATCACATACGCGCATTTAATCGGGTCCCCACGCATATCTCATATGCGCACCACATCGTTTCGCCTGGGCAAGGTAATAACATTGTGGGAAAGACTCGTCAATACGCCGGCAGTGGGTGATGATCATATCAAACACCCCCAAGCCGCAAGAGGTCAGCTAAACGTAATAGCCGCCCGGGTATTGAGCGATAAGAATAAAACAAGTGAACTTGTCACAACTTCCGTCGAGCCAACCGGCAACAGTACCGTACAGTCCGGTCTCTTCGTTAGATATGCTGCATATCGAGTCTAGGGATGGAAACGTCGACCCCAATAACTCAATAAGTCTTGCCGAAGAATGGTCTATAACGGATCAAGAAACTACTGATAACACTAATCAGTAAATCTCAGCAGCCCTGGTCAGGGACTTACTGATATAGCCAATCGAGCACAGCACAACATCAACTCCCAACACCGGGAGAGAGGAAACCCCTCCTATCGCTCACTGTCTTCATGTGTCTCGGGACTGTACCCAAAAGCCACCTGTTTGCACGACTCAGTTGAGCCGTGATAGGGTGGTAATCAAAGTACAGTGGGAGAACACAGAAGACTCTATGACGATCTCGGGTCTACAGACTAACATGTACCAGTGTCACCTGAGAACTTCTATCCGACGATAGATATAATACCATATAGGAGTTCTCGGCGAGTCCGTCCAGTGTACCCAGTCTCCACTGAGCACCCGTATATGATCTCGATGTCAAACATCAATGGATATGGGAACATCCATCGCCCATCATATGGGTCTAGTATCATATACACTAGTCTACTCTGGTATATCGATGTCCCATCTCGATACACCTACGACTAGGGATATTATAGGATATGCTTATAAACTACAGACGTTCCACTAGTATGATCTCCATCATAATCACAGTACTCAAGCAAATATCCTCAGGGCTTTATCAACATGTGTAAATGAATAAAAGCATGATCAAGTTAACATGTCAGAAAAAGAACAATCGGATAGCATAATATCATGTCGAGCAAGACACTGAATATATATATATATATATACACACACACATGTATAAATACATCCACTATCATATAATGGCCTCTAGGGCATACATATATATAGCAGGTATCACATACGCGTATTAATCTCGGTCCCGCACATATCACATATGTGCTCCTACTTCATTTCGCCTGAGCCAGGAAACCTCTGTATAGGACTGTAAAGACTCGTCAATATGCCGGCAGTAGGTTATGATCCTATCAGTCAACTACAAGCCGTCAGCGGTACTAGCTGGACGTAATGGCTACCCGGGTATTGAGCGATCAGAAGATCAACAAGAAAGCCTGCTCATACTTCAACGAATCCAATAAGTAACACTACCATACAGTTCGGTCTCTTCCTCTGATATGTCGCATATCTAGTCTAGGGGTGGTAAACGCCAGACCCCAGTAACTTGATAAGTCATGCCGATATGAGGCTCATAACGGGTTGAGAAACTACTGATAACACTTACCAGTAAATCTCCGTATCAGCCCTGGCCAAGGAGTTCCTATTATGGCCAATCGAGCATAGTGCAACATCAACCCCCAATACCGGGAGAGACGATACCCCTCCTAACGCTCACTGGCTCAATGTGACTCGGGAATATACCCAAAAACCACCGTTTTGCACATTCTCTTGAACGTGGTAAGGTGGAAATCAAACACGGTGGGAATCACACAAGTCTCTATGACGATCTCGGGTCTACAGACTAACCTGGCGAAACAGCTAGAAGCGCTCGCTTCGCCGCGCCCAACAATTCTTATTCAAAGGGTGGTTTGCTCGGGTGTAGCAAGGGTGTTGTTCCTTGAACCGAGTTTGATGTTTTGTTCCGTGGGCGCAATGAAGGTTCGAGTTGCCGTTTCGAGTTTTGGAAATCGTATCGTTGCCCTTTTGAGTTTGAGCCCGCTAACCGAAACTTACTTTCACTAGCGCGCAAACCGAAACTTACTTTCCGACTCGGAAACCGCTCCCTGTTCGGGCTCACCGGCCGGACAGGGAGTTAGGTTTTACAGAAGTCCTACTGACGCCGTGGAGCGACGGAGGCTCCACTCGTTCGACAGAAGACCCCAGTGCAGCGAGTTTTACGAGCGAAACTCCCTTTTTCCGCCCGACTCTTTGGTCTTAAGAACATCCCGAAAACGCCCGGGTCGAAATATGGGCTTTACCTGAGGTCTTCTGTGACTAAAGAAGTCCTCCCGGACTAGCAGCCAAGATTCTTTGTCCCCTTTTTACGAGTGTCACCAGAGAACTGCTATCTGACCTTAGTTATAATACCATCTAGGAGTTCTCGGCAAGTCCTGTTCAGTGTACCCAGTCTCCACTGAGCACCAGTATACCATCATTGATGTCAAACACCAATGGATGTGGGATCATCCATCTCCATCATATGGGTAAAGAAGCGTATACGCTAATCAACTCTGGAATATCAATGCCTCGTCTCGATACACCGACGACTAGGAACAATTAAAAGATGAACTTGTGGACTACCCTGTCCCCACTAGTATGATCTTATCATAATCCTGGAAGTCAAGTACATCCTAAGGGCTTTACCAACATGTGAGAGCAAGAAAGTTGTAACATTTATAAAAAAAAATATTAGTTTTGGGAATTTTTATAATTTAATATTATTTTAATAAATATTTTAATATTTCGGTATAAATAAATACCGATAAATTGGGGGGAAATTTTGAAAATTATAGAAATTACTAAAAGAGGGTGTTTTATGTGACTTATGCAAATTTTAAGTCTTTATGATTAGTTTGACACTAATTTAGTGCTAATCGCGATTAAAAATCGCTAATCGCGTTTTAAGCTTATTTTGTGGAAACATGCACCATATCTTTTTTTCACTTGTTACATTTTCTTATGGCTTTCCTACATGTTTTATTTCATGGTTGTTGGTTTATTAGAGGGGAGAAAAGAAAAGAAAAGAAAAGAAAGGAAAAGGATTAAAATATATAGGTATGGGTGAGAGTGAGAAAAAGGGGGGGTTTACCTTTGACTTGTTTTGAACCATCCTCCTTCAAATTTTACCTCATTTCCTCTCACCTTCTTCCTTTGTTCCTGCTGCTGCTGCCTCCTCCCTCTTCCTCCATCTCCAAGCCACAAAAACACCATGGAAAGCAACTCAAAACCCCACCCTCAATTCAAAAAAAAGATGCACAAGCTCAAGAGAAATACATTGGACCAAGAAAGCTAGGATTTTGGCCACTTGGGGCAACTTTAGAATTTTCTTGAGTTGCCAAATAAGATAATTTCTGAAACATGAGCTTAGTTTTCCCATTACTTATACCCCCATGTTAGATTAGAACCGATATCGAGTGGTTTTGTGGACTTAGAAAATTCTAGTTAGGGTTTGTGGGAGTTTGAGAGTTGTGATGTGAAATTGAACTCAGTAGAGGCCAGACAAACCCCCTAGTGCTAGAATTAAGAGTCAAACCAGAGACTTGAAACCCGGAATATGGATTTAGAAAACGATATCGGAAGAATTGTGGAATCTGTGAGGGTTAAATGGAATCTGCTATCACCCCGAGACTCTGAAAATTATTTTGTGAACACATCGAGATGTGTAGGAACCCAGGAAGCTAACCCCAAGACCCCAGCCCATAGTTCCCTTCCTTGGCCACAGATTTATTCTGCCTGGCCGCAAATTACGGCCAGACCTAGGCCATTTGGCCTCGTGTTGGTTCTGTAGCTTTATTTCATGTACAATAGATCCTTGGTATATGCAAAATTGTCTGATTTGACCTAGGGTGAAATCTGGGACCCTTTTCCTTAGATACTGTTTTAGATTCTTGTTTCGTTTCTCGTATTTTGAATTCTGGATTTGCGTATTTGTGATTTACCTCGATCGCTTGACGTTTGTACGACGAGATCGAGGGTTGTTTGATGGTTTTGAAAGCGGAATCCATAGGTTCTAACCTATAGGCCTTAGAATGTCGTTTTAGTTTTCGTATGTCGTTTTGTCTTCAAAATTGATTTTAATACGCTTTGCGATACGTTATGATGTGTAGGTACCCCACGAAAACTTCGAGACAACAAGAAAGCGCGTAGCGGCATCGGCAACGGAAAGCGAAAGCAAGGTGAGTAGATTATATCTACGGGGGAAGTCGGGTAGATGGCGTATAACACCCCTGCAGTTCGAGGTTTAGTATACTATATTTATACTATATATGTGTTTGATAGCATTAGGTACGATATGGATAATTGAGATGAGATTAGGTGTACTATGGATAAAATATGGTTAGTTGTAGACTAGTATAGTTCCTAGTTGCGGACCCTGGAATAGGTTTACACCCATACGCACACACATGCTTATTGTTCGGTTATACCTAGATGATGAGGATTGTGGACGATATTTGGAGATGAGTCGATGAGATTGGGCGTAGTTCCATGAGATCGGTGATATGATGTGATTCGTATTTGGGATACGACATGAGATTTTTAGCGGGCCTTTGGAAGTGTGTTTCACACACGCATCAATATTTATATAGAGGGTATCGATTTGTACTAGACTTAGATTAGTACCCCAGATCATGAGATATGATGATAAGGATACCAGATAATGGATGAGATGAATATGATATTGTCCCGTACCCAGCTTTTGGGATGCCGTACGATGACTTACCGTACGAGCTTTGTATTGATGATAGATCCGCACTCATGACTCGAGAATGTCATATGATATTGTATCGTACGCGGTACCTTTGAGGCGGGATCACCGATTATTATTATTATTATATATATATATATATATATCGACTCATATTTAGGTGGTTTCCATACTCCTCCCGATTGACTTGTTAGTTAGAGCTGTAGTTTTGCTAGTAGATGTTAGGCTAGGCTGATATCATACCTATTTCAAAACTAACGAATCGGGAGTATTTTAAAGACATGCAAAAGGGTTCTACGGATATTTTCAAAAGACGCATCTTTTCTTAAAACACCATAGCCCTTATTTTACTAAAAAACCCCGATTCGTCCTATTTCAAAAGGCAAACTGTATGACTTTTTATATTGATGCAGATGCGTCACTGTTGCATTTATTAGTCGATTTCTGCATACTCTTGTTATTCGCATCGCATTGCATGTGCAATTGGTTATTGTTATATAAAAATCATGTTGTTAGGATACCAGCACCATTATCGATGGTGCATATGTTCCACGTACACATGCTTGCCAGCTCACACACTTCATCATCGATAATTGCCATGTCACTACACTGTAGTAATGTTGCATTCAGGTTATGATCTCTTTCATGGCATACTTGTGTACATACCTATTGTACACCCATACGTATTCGCACATACATAGATGATTCTCGCTGGATTTGGAGATTTGGGAACCGCAAGATACTCTTTTAAACCGATTCAATTTAAAAGAGCGGTTTTCCCTCAATATGTGCATATTACTATTCCATATTGCATGATATACTGATATGCTTACATTTCTTTTACATGTCGCATACATCATGCTTTTGATTATACGCATTGAGATATGTTGTTTCCATGATATTTCTGGATTTGGGAACCGTGGATATTTCAAAAGAGAGTATGTAATTGTTTTAAAAACCCGGTTATCCTTGATATGATATTTCAGTGCGTCCACCATGTGTTTTCTCGGTGCTGAAAGAGACATGTGAAACCCGATTCGAGGAGGCGGTGAGGCCGATTGCGGGTACCTGGTAAGCCCGGTATGGTACCCCGGGGCAAGAAAGGGATGCTGTGTATACAGAAGGTGAGCCTGGTAGAGGGACTACTACCTACCGGTGATAGTATTTGAACTCGGAGGATATCCGGAGGATACCGACCGGAGTTGAGAGATGATATGGGCCGATCCATACTGATGGAGCCTGATATATGGGGATTTACGTGCCGATGCTAGGCACTGGTTTCATTATGTTTTCGAGTGTCGATGCTTGACACTCAGGTTCCATGATTTGATATGTCGCGAGCAACACATGTTGATTTACATCCTCATACTTCCATGCATATGCTTTATGATATTTACATGCATGATGCTTATTGTCATTGGGTGACACGTGGACGATTTCTGTTAGTTATATGTATGCCCTAGAGGCCATTACTGTACATAGGATGTATATTGTAGTGGATGCTGGGACATATATAGGGAGGACTTTCTTGCTCGACATGATAGTATGCTATCTGGTTGAACTTTACCTTAACGTGTATACTGATTGTCTCTCTGTTACATGTTGGTAAAGCCCTTAGGATGTGTGCTTGACTACCTGGACTATGATGCGGATCATACTAGTGGGGACATGGTAGTCCATAAGTACATCCTTCAAAGTCCCTAGTCGTGGGTGTATCGAGACGGGGCATCGATATACCAGAGTAGACTAGCGTATGCCTTCTCGACCCATACAGATGGGCGATGGATGATCCCATATCCATTGGTGTTTGACATCAGAGATGATATACGG
Organism: Agapanthus africanus; assembly: GCA_030015575.1. NCBI lineage: Eukaryota > Viridiplantae > Streptophyta > Magnoliopsida > Asparagales > Amaryllidaceae > Agapanthus > Agapanthus africanus. Next base: position 410,646,495 of record CM057342.1, read on the forward strand.
GTGCTCAGTAGAGACTGGGTACACTGAACGGACTCGCCGAGAACTCCCAGATGGTATTATACCTCACGTCAGATGGCAGTTCTCTGGTGACACTGGTACAGAGTAGTCTGTTGACCCGAGATCGTCATAGAGTCTTGTGTGGTTCCCACTGTGCTTTGATTTCCATCTTACCACGTCCAAGAGGGCGTGCAAAACGGTGGTTTTTGGGTACAGTCCCGAGTCACATGGAGGCAATGAGCGATAGGAGGGGATTCGTCTCTCCCGGTATATGGGGGTTGATGTTGCGCTGTGTTCGATTGGCTATAACAGGAAATCCCTGGCCAGGGTTGCTGAGATTTACTGGTAAGTGTTACCAGTAGTTTCTCGAACAGTTATAGACCTCATATCGACACGACTTATTGAGCTATTGGGGTCTGACGTATACCACCCCTAGGCGAGATATGCGACAGATCAGACGATCAGACCGGACTGTACGGTAGTGTTACTGGTCGGATTCACTGGAGTGTGAGCGGGCTTGCTCGTCGATCTTTAGATCGCTCAATACCCGGGTGGCCGTTACGTTTAGCAGACCGCTTGCGGCTTGTGGGTGTTTGATATGATCATCATCCGCTGCCGGCGTATTGACGAGTCTTTAGAGTCCTACACAGAGGTTTCCTGGCTCAAGCGAAACGAAATAGGAGCGCATATGAGATATGTGCGGGACCGAGAATAATACCAGTATGTGATACTGTATTCGATTCTCGCGGTGTGACATTGATCGGTTATATGCGATATAGCCGGGTTATCGGATCAAGTGTTGATTCGATAAGTTGTTACTAATGATACCAGTCGGTTGTGTGCGCATGACCGGATCATTGAATCAAGTGTTGATTCAATGATTTAATGTATAATTATATATTTGATATATTACTTTGCATTAACTAGTATCGGTTCACTTTAGACGGATTTTCTCACTTGGTTCGTGCGCATTGTATATGTGATATACTTTTATGCACATGTTTGTATCATGTTTGATGATGCATATTAACTTGGTTAAGTGTAAAGATTAAACCATGGTTTACTTAATGATTAGGGTTTTGATTATCTTATTCATTTATTTATATATATATTCATTTTGGAAATTATTTAAGAATGGTGGCTTATTTTGTTTTATGTTGAAGTTTCTTGAAACTTTGATCAAGTCAACCATTCTTATCTCTTCCTTAACCCTAACCATCATATCTAACCATGGTTCATTCTCTACACTAAACTAAGGTTAATATTATGATAAGAATGGATTTTATTTTCTATTCTATTATTCTTATCATAACAATTTCCTTCTTCTTCTTCCTTGCTTCAAGAAGAAGAAAGCTTACCTCATCAATGGTGATTGATGAATTAGAGTGAGAAATCCAATTCTAAAGTTAACCCAACTCCTATTTCTTCATCCTCTAACTCTTACCAAGTAGTAGAGTGTGTTTACTTCACAAGTTTCATGACTTGGTGAAGTTGTGAGCTTGATCTAGCGATGCCTCGACGTAGATCATCTTCGGCATGGACATCGACGACCTAGCTTGCCCATTCTCCGACGAAGCCGACTCTAGAGCCCGGATTTGATTTGGACAGCGGAGACGACCTCGTTGCGGAGCCGTGGAGGTGGAGGACCGGATCTACAAAGGTTGTATTTCCGTATTCTCATTTGTTAATTTGTTAACTAGTTCTTTTCGCCTAGACATCTAGTTATCGATCCGTAGTTTAGGGTTTGTAGGCACCATAATTTTTGAAATTGCCATGGTTGATGGCTTGGGAGATCTCACTAGAGTTCCTAGGAACCCTACAGTGGTATCAGAGCCTAGCTAGAGCCTTAGGCGAATTCCAGACGGAATTTGAAGTCCGATCGATCGAAAATCCGAACCCAAAATAGCTCTCTGTACTTTTTCTAAAAACAGGGATTTTTCAGTATTAAAAATATGTAGAAATATCAGCAGGAATATCTAAGAGTTACTGTGAAGTCGTATGCCCTAATTCAATTAAAGCGCCGCTCTTCCGCGGCACGAGCATGGCTCGTGCGGCGGAAGCGCGGCCAGTTTGTCGTGTTGTGAGGTATTGACAGCACAGTAACTCCTATTTAAGAGTGCTGGTATTCCTGAATATTTTTAATATATTTTCAAGAGTTGAATTTTCTGGAGTTGTTTTGGGGATTCGGTGTTTCGATCGGGGTATCAAATTTTGTCTGTGTGGCTTTCCGGATAAATTTTAGAATATGTTAAAAAGTTCGACCGGATACAAATACCCAATTTTTCCCCTGTCGGGAAATTTCCAAGTGTTGGATTTTTCCGTAGTTTAACGACGTTCTAAGTAGTGCAAGTAACGCGATGGTCCCTCTAGAAGACACAAACCTTAACTCGATTATGTGACCGTCTTGAACTGCCCTTTGAACCTTCGGGTTTGGGGCAGTACGGCGTGCCACTTGTGAGGCGTTGGCTTGACCCTTCTACGGCTGGACCGTTGGTACTGAGGCACGAACTGAATGTTGTTAGACTTGTTTCATGTGTTGATCTGTTTGGGGAAAACATGGGTGTTCGATTGTTCGATCGGAAAGTTTAACATTTTCTGTTTATCTGGAATGGGATACAATAATTGGAATTCACAAGAAGTTATGAGATAACTAAATGAATGTTATAAACGTAGCAGTTTAGTCTCACTTGATCGGTTGCCACGGAATTTTGATGTGATCAAAAGTCTGTCGCAATCACGTAGCGTACGCGGATACTCGCCGGGTAAACTTAATAGACAGCCTCACTCCATAGCCCCGACCAAGTGACTGTAGGAGAACCCCGTCGCCGAAAGCATCCGTTCGGGTGCTCGCGGTAGCGGTGTTCCGCCTTGGTGCACTTCGTCGACGGTATCGGGGGTGCAGCCGTCTACTGAAGTTTGCGACGAGCATTCGATCAGAATGTCGGGAATCTTGTTGAATTGCCCGACTTGATATTGAAAAGTGTTTTCGATAAAGAGACTAAAATGCGGGGTTTATAATTGTTAGGCATGCGATGTCTAAGTGATTCATTTGGTCAGGCATGTGATGTCTGAGGTGGTTGTGGATTCCAACTGTTGTAGTTTTACACTTTCTTTTCTGTGACCGTAAGTGTAATATGTGATATCGCCGGTTTCGTTGCTATATGTCAACGACAATTGGGATGCGCATATTTACTTACGTTGATGACATGTGATGTTATGTGTTGCTGGATATGTTATATTGGATCGTCGTGTTTGAATAGCCGGGGGTTTTTATGTGAGATGAGTGTTTTTTCATTTTCATTCATGTAAAAACTTGTATGTAATATTCTTTTATTGGGGCGCTTCCAGGTTGCGGAAGTTGTCACCGTTGATGTATATTATTTACTTTTCCGCACTAGGATAGACCCAAGGAGGGGAGCACAAGTAACCGGGTTCTGGAGTCCAGTGGGAGACCAACTCGAGGAGTCGAGTCCGGGTCTCCTAACTCTAGAATTGGTAGGGTTGCTTGCCGCTCTCGTAGGGGTCTAGGGGTGTGGGTTTGGCTATTCATCGCGACCGTGGAATCCGTGTTTTATACTGGCTCGTATTGAAAACACGGACGTCTTAGTATATCCAATATTTTCATATGTTTCTTCTGCTGCGATATCTGTGATGTGATCATGTGATGTTCTTTGATAGATACAGTATATAGTATATATGATATATTATATAGACGTTGCTTATGTTTTACACCCGCGCTAGCCCTGCCCCGCTCTGCCGTTAGTTACCTAACCTAACGGTGCAGACGGGACATCGAGGCGAATGCGGATGGCATAAGCGTACGTTATATTTATCTGTGATGGTTAGGTGTACTTAAATGATGGGACTTCATTAATGTGATTAATGAAATAAAAGAAACCTAAAGATGTTGTAGAATCGAATTTCAAAATAAAACAGGTAGCTACAGTTCTTGCTTTGCACAGCGGTATATGTGATATATCCTGCACCTTATTCGATGAGGAAAGGACCGAGATCCCTTCACCGGGAGTGACTCCTTTAGCAATAACTGGCAGATGCTACACACTCGGTTTGTCTTTTGATTGCTTTTAAGTGTTTTTGCTTTGCACAGTGATATATATGATATATCCCGCACCTCATTCCACGAGGAAAGGACCGACGATCCCTTCACCGGGAGTGACTCCTTTAGCAAAACTAGAAAAGCCTCAAAAGCACTCCATTTCAAAATTCATTCGATCCTACAACGATATCAAGTTCATTACGCAATAGGTTTTCAGAAAAACCTGTCGTAGCCCTCCGTCATTTCAGATAAGTAGTAGTTAGTATTCGTGCTGCGTTTGTTGGCCTTTGTCAAGGCGCAGTGTGCGGTAGCTAACTGGTGCTTATCTGCTTATGCATATGATGCAGATTGAGTTAGGGTAGTCGTGCGACCTTGTTGGCCTTTGTCAAGGGCCGTGCGGGTGGGTTTAATTCAATCAGGAAATGACGGGTTGAACTTGACTAGCATCCTATGGTTTGTTGGCCTTTGTCAAGGTCATAGGAGGTTAGGGGCAAAATATTATCGGGAATTTCAAGTGTTGAAATTTGCAATGAGATTGCATACCTTCTATGAGATAGTTGGATCCCGATACCCGCTGCGAGTAAGAGTTACTCCTGGGAGAGTTTTATACATTACAATTAGCCGATCAAGTAGGTGTCTAGAAAGGTGTTAACGGGGTTACGCCTCTGGAAAAACGAGGTTTACATTAATTAGGTTCGTGCGAAAGCACGGGGGACCTCCCTCAAAGTACCGACACTGGCCTGGCTGAAAGATTGGCGAACTTGTAGTGTGTAATTAATCCCGGCTAGTCTTTCCTTTTAGGGTTTGAAGGAAGATTTGATAAAAAGCAGTGGGAGCCATCCTGATTAGATAAAATAAAAACCAATCTATTCTTGACAGAGCGCACGCTGAGTGTTTTCTTCTCTCTCTCTCCTGGTAGCGACCATATCACGCCTTAATCAAGATAATAATACGGAATATTGACCGAACCCGCTTGTTATACTGAGCTGGGGAACGTTGGTCCCGCTCCTACTTATAATTGTTATAAGACAGAGCAGGAATTTGGGGAATACCAGATTTCCCGTGCCGCCCAAACGAAGAGAGTGCATGCTGATGCATCATCTTCGGGTGTGTTCATTATACAGAACTGTTTCTCAGTATCCTTTACGTCCTGGGTATGTGATACCAGATCAGGATCCCAGATATGTAATATGTTACATAGGGCTACAGAAAGGTAGAGAACTGAGAACGGGTGATAAGTTTCATGAGACAGAAAACGGGGCAAGAGTTGCAGCCAGGTCTGTTGGTCACTGTCACCCTGTATTCCAAATACATTGATTCTGAACGAATGTTATTAGATACCGAACCTGTTATGCAAAATCATATCTGTCTCTTTATTAGTAAAGAAACGATAAAATTTTGTATTGTTGGATAATGTTTTGAACATTTCCTATATCAAAAGTTGATCGGTTCAGGCACGTTATCTAAAAGCATTAATGTTCTAAATCAAACTACAGTTCTTAGTATATGAAACACACACAAGAGGAAGAGTTCAGAAATGAACGAATCCTTCTTGAGGTATTGTAGACTAGGTCAGATCAATGTGACCCGACTAGCTAGAGTTACATATAGATGCATATTTAAATCAGTTTGAACTTACATCTTGTGAAACTCGCCAGTCATGTCACAAAGATAAGATGACCATAGCTCCGTTTACTGGAAACAGAGAAAGAGTTAGTAAACTCTTGGGATGATACATGTTGATGTATGAAGGTCCCCTGTCTACACATGCCAAGACTGGTTCTTTATACTTCATTACATTCTCTGATGATCTCTCAAGATTCAGACTAATGTTCCTGCTGAAACACAAGTCCGAACCTTTTGAGATATTCACGGAATATAAGTTAGAAGTAGAGAACCAATACGGGTATAAGTATTATGTCCTATGATGAGATCAAGGAGGAGAATACTTTAGCACGGAAATCCTGGATTATTCTAAAGGAGAATGAGATTCTCTCTTAGCATTACTCCTCCGTATACACCATAGCACGATGGTATATCGGGGCGGAGCAATCACACCCTATTTGATATGGTGTGCTCTATGATGAGTACTACTGAGTTACCTATTTCCCTTTGGGTGTTATGCACTTGAAAAGTTGCATACCTATTGAATAGGGTTCGAATCAAATTAGATGCCTACCACTTCATATGTGATATGGAAAGGGAAGAGCCCATATCTTAAATTAGTTAAGATTTGGGGTTGCCCGGCCTATGTCTAAAAGCAAAATCCGGACAAGCTCGAGGCAAGATCTGTTATGTACAACTGGAAATGTTCCAGCTATACGAACTACAGCAGATGATTTGATAGAACCAAGGGATTCAGTAGATACCAACGAACCTCAGCCTCTCCGCCGATCTAGTAGGGTTCCTCACCCACCCGAGAGATACTTATGTTTCTCTATGACAGTGGGAGCGAGGATTGCAACATGAGATGATGACCCAACTAGCTTCGAGCAGGCCATCGAGAGTAAGACTCTGTAAGAATGGCTGGATGTTTAGCGATCTGAGATGGAATCCTTATACACCAACAAAGTATGGACTTTGGTTGCTATATCTGAAGGGTTAAATCCCCATCAGAAGCAAGTATATCTTGAGAAGATTACTTGGTGTATATGGAAAAGTTGAGACTTTCAAAGCTAGACTTGTTAAAGATTTTCGTCATCGACCATACGTGGATTATGATGAAACCTTTTCAAGTGACTATGCTTAAGTCCATCCAGATCCTACTTGTCACGGCTACATACCATGACTACGATATCTGGTGGTTGGGTGCCATGACTGCTTTTCTAAATGAAGATTTAGAAGAGAGCGTCTATAAGTACACAGCCAGAGGGCTTCGTAGACAGTGGGAGCAGCGGAAACGTGTGCAAGATGCTTTATTTGATAAAGCAGGCATCGCGGAGTTGGAACATCTGTTTTGATGGATTAGTCAAAGAGTTTGACATCATCAAAATGGTAGATGAACCTTGTATAAACAAAAAGGTAGTAGGGAGTATGGTAATGATCCTCGTAGAGTACGTGGATGACATACTCTTGATAGGGAAGGAGTTTCCTATGCTACGCTCGATCAATCTCCGTTTATCACATGGATTCTCCACATAGGATCAAAATGATACCTCCTAAATCCTGAGTTTTGGATCTATGAGATAGACTTAATTGGATGTTAGGACACTCACTAGCTGTAGTGAGATGGTATCAATCGATCCTGGGGAGAATCACTGGAAGGGTTCCAGGATGATAAAGACGACTGAATGTCAGTCACAGGCATTGTCTTTACCCTCAGTAAAGGGACGGTATGTTGGAAGAGTTCCAAGCTAGATACCGTGACATACTAGACGATAAAGGCAGGATACATCGCTACTTAAGATGCTACCAAAGAGGATGTTTGGGTGTATATTGGTTCATAAGATGAACTATGTTCCTCCCATTGTGTGACAATGGAGTTGTGGCTTATGCCAAGTAACGTCCGTCCCATCAGTGATCCAGACATATTCTAAGGCAGTGTCACTTGATCATGGAGATGGTTGATCTCCAGGGAGATCGAGATTTGGAGAGTAGACTCAGAGGACAACACAGCGGATCCACTCACAAAGGCCTGTTCCCAGAGAGAGATTTTTATGGGATGGTTGAGTATGAGATACTCCAACCACTGCTACAGATGGCCCTAGTGCAAGTGGGAGATTGTTAGTTATATGTATGCCCTAGAGGCCATTACTGTACATAGGATGTATATTGTAGTGGATGCTGGGACATATATAGGGAGGACTTTCTTGCTCGACATGATAGTATGCTATCTGGTTGAACTTTACCTTAACGTGTATACTGATTGTCTCTCTGTTACATGTTGGTAAAGCCCTTAGGATGTGTGCTTGACTACCTGGACTATGATGCGGATCATACTAGTGGGGACATGGTAGTCCATAAGTACATCCTTCAAAGTCCCTAGTCGTGGGTGTATCGAGACGGGGCATCGATATACCAGAGTAGACTAGCGTATGCCTTCTCGACCCATACAGATGGGCGATGGATGATCCCATATCCATTGGTGTTTGACATCAGAGATGATATACGGGTGCTCAGTAGAGACTGGGTACACTGAACGGACTCGCCGAGAACTCCCAGATGGTATTATACCTCACGTCAGATGGCAGTTCTCTGGTGACACTGGTACAGAGTAGTCTGTTGACCCGAGATCGTCATAGAGTCTTGTGTGGTTCCCACTGTGCTTTGATTTCCATCTTACCACGTCCAAGAGGGCGTGCAAAACGGTGGTTTTTGGGTACAGTCCCGAGTCACATGGAGGCAATGAGCGATAGGAGGGGATTTGTCTCTCCCGGTATATGGGGGTTGATGTTGCGCTGTGTTCGATTGGCTATAACAGGAAATCCCTGGACAGGGTTGCTGAGATTTACTGGTAAGTGTTACCAGTAGTTTCTCAAACAGTTATAGACCTCATATCGACACGACTTATTGAGCTATTGGGGTCTGACGTATACCACCCCTAGGCGAGATATGCGACAGATCAGACGATCAGACCGGACTGTACGGTAGTGTTACTGGTCGGATTCACTGGAGTGTGAGCGGGCTTGCTCGTCGATCTTCAGATCGCTCAATACCCGGGTGGCCGTTACATTTAGCAGACCGCTTGCGGCTTGTGGGTGTTTGATATGATCATCATCCGCTGCCGGCGTATTGACGAGTCTTTAGAGTCCTACACAGAGGTTTCCTGGCTCAAGCGAAACGAAATAGGAGCGCATATGAGATATGTGCGGGACCGAGAATAATACCAGTATGTGATACTGTATTCGATTCTCGCGATGTGACATTGATCGGTTATATGCGATATAGCCGGGTTATCGGATCAAGTGTTGATTCGATAAGTTGTTACTAATGATACCAGTCGGTTGTGTGCGCATGACCGGATCATTGAATCAAGTGTTGATTCAATGATTTAATGTATAATTATATATTTGATATATTACTTTGCATTAACTAGTATCGGTTCACTTTAGACGGATTTTCTCACTTGGTTCGTGCGCATTGTATATGTGATAGACTTTTATGCACATGTTTGTATCATGTTTGATGATGCATATTAACTTGGTTAAGTGTAAAGATTAAACCATGGTTTACTTAATGATTAGGGTTTTGATTATCTTATTCATTTATTTATATATATATTCATTTTGGAAATTATTTAAGAATGGTGGCTTATTTTGTTTTATGTTGAAGTTTCTTGAAACTTTGATCAAGTCAACCATTCTTATCTCTTCCTTAACCCTAACCATCATATCTAACCATGGTTCATTCTCTACACTAAACTAAGGTTAATATTATGATAAGAATGGATTTTATTTTCTATTCTATTATTCTTATCATAACAATTTCCTTCTTCTTCTTCCTTGCTTCAAGAAGAAGAAAGCTTACCTCATCAATGGTGATTGATGAATTAGAGTGAGAAATCCAATTCTAAAGTTAACCCAACTCCTATTTCTTCATCCTCTACCTCTTGCCAAGTAGTAGAGTGTGTTTACTTCACAAGTTTCATGACTTGGTGAAGTTGTGAGCTTGATCTAGCGATGCCTCGACGTAGATCATCTTCGGCATGGACATCGACGACCTAGCTTGCCCATTCTCCGACGAAGCCGACTCTAGAGCCCGGATTTGATTTGGACAGCGGAGACGACCTCGTTGCGGAGCCGTGGAGGTGGAGGACCGGATCTACAAAGGTTGTATTTCCGTATTCTCATTAGTTAATTTGTTAACTAGTTCTTTTCGCCTAGACATCTAGTTATCGATCCGTAGTTTAGGGTTTGTAGGCACCATAATTTTTGAAATTGCCATGGTTGATGGCTTGGGAGATCTCACTAGAGTGCCTAGGAACCCTACAATTTCCACATACTTATAGTTGATATTGATGACATTGATCACATAGTTGGATGATATCCACATACTTATAGACTTCATGATATAGTCGACATTGATCATACCTCATATTTATGCTATGTTATTACCTGAGGCACTGGCACGAGCACTTGGCACTACACTCATGTATAGATGTTATATTGCCACCTTATCATGCTTCAGACTTATTCATTTGAGGTTTATATGTATATATCTGATCGTATTGACCTAGGATTATGTCATGCATACGATTTCTACTATGCGATGTTTTCTATTCACGAGTTGGCAACTAACCCCCGTTGTGCCACAGTTCTTGCAGGTTTTGCCGTACAGGTTTCGTTGCGGCTTTTCTGGCACACTGCTTCCTTTCTCGGTGATTGCATTGGTAGGTGGGTTCACTCGCATCGTGACCACCCTTGTATTTATTTTGTTCAATTGCATCTAGTAATTCCACCAACCAAAACTTGTATATTGTTTCAGACTTAGAAAACCAGTTGTGTATGATTTCGACATTAGAGTCGCGCGTTGTAGTATTATGGTTTTCAAGGTGATTTGAGTTTTCCTTTGAGATTTGATCCTCGCCCTTTGGCGTTGTATATTATATTGCTTGCGTGGTTGTGATCGTCGATTGACGAAGAGCTAGCTCCCGCTTGGGGATGCCTTTTCATTGTGCATATATATATTGTTCATGTTATACCCTGTTCGGGGCCAGTATTTACAAAGGAAACTCTGCCGAAATTTTCGGAAAAGGCATTGAGGATTTTACAAATACATATTCAGCTACTTATTTAAAAAACCTTGTTTTTAAAACATGTTTTCCTTACTTCTTAAAAACTAGTTTTCTTATTTACTCCGTAAAATGGTTTTAGATTTCTGGGCTTTTGGCTTACTTGAATTGGATAGGGTCCTATAGGCTTCATATGTTTCAAGTGCCAGTCACGGGCTATTTCGGGTCGTTACAAAGTTAGTATCAAAGCGCTAGGTTAACCTTGTTTCGAGTCTAAGTTTGACTATGCGCAGCCTAGAGCGTTTATATATATACGGAACTTAGGCTTGACCTTACGGAACTTAGACTTAGTCGAGGGGGTATTATACCCGAACTTTCGTCGCGTAGGATGACCCTTCGTTGATGGAGTAGGTAGTTTGAGTAGAGTGATGTACCGTACGTATGTTCCGTGGCATATTTACGATACGCTACTCCGCTTAAGAAACCTTAGGATGCACATTTCCTTGCACAGTATTATATTCATTACTATGATCTATCCACATCGATACTGGTTATGATTTTGCTGCCACGATCACACTGGCAGAGAGAGCTATGGCTAGAGTTGCGTCAGCTTGAGCTCGTCACGGACGAGGACTGACCAGGGCGTGATTCCAGAGACGTACGATTGCATAGAGAGACATCGTTTTATTATGTTTTCGCGCCTTGAGTGTTTGACAGATCGCTGTCCCGAGATTTTTAGGATGTGCTGATCGGCACAAGAGGATCAGGCTACTGCTAGAGGCCAGCCAAAATATGATGACCATTATTGTGTCGCTTACTCAGGATGATTGAGGCGCTGTTTAGTGTACAGACGAATGAGCCAGTTGTTGCTGCAAATGACGAGATATCGCCCAGATGTTGGAGTTGCTGTAGCATAAGTATATACTTAGAGATATGATGGAAGGTCACTAGTCACCCAAGGATGAAGGATTAGGACAAGTGGTTCGTTTGCTTACCCCGATGTGAGGTCATCAGATAGATTGATTCTAGCTAGAGACGACTTCAAGTAGATTCGTTGAGAGTCGATAGAGACGATCGAATGTCTGGAACCCGATTCCAAGTTTAAAGTATTCGGAAAGACATGCAAGCGATTCTATGGACCCTCTAGAAGAATGAAACCCTAACTCGACATAATGACCGTATGAAATCCTTTGAACCTTAGGGTTTGCTGCAGTTCCGCGGCGCCATTAGTGAGGCTTGGGTTTGCCCTTCTACGGTTGGACCGCCGACACTGGGGTATGTACTCGATATTATTAAACTGTGCCCAAGATATTGAGCTCTTGTGGGATTATGAGGTTTTGACAAATCGATCGGATGGTTCGACATTTTTCGGATATCATGTGATGGGATACACAGCTTGGGAGACCCCAGATATGAGTATAGCCGTTGGAGCGCAGTCCATGCAGCCACGAGAAGACGAGTCCGAATCAGTCGACATTGGAGCAAAGTGGAGTAAAGAGTTCGCACGAGATTTCGACGAGATGACGTTCCACTCCGCTGACATCAGAGATGCGATACGCATGCAGAGGCGTTGTATTTGGATTTATCTTCCAGAAGGAGTCGCGATGAGCATGCAGCCGTTTCGGAACAAGAATTAGATTTAGTAAAGGACGATGACTTCCGGGCGATTCGGCAAAAACGAGAATTGAGAGAGACTTCGACAGGACCTTCCTGGAATACTATACGAGAAGACTTGGGCCGAGTTGCTATATATCTAGCAATGCACAGTAAGAGACAAGAGCCTAAAAGCACCAGGCGCCAGATCATGAGCAAGAGCCAAGTAGATATCTTGCGCTGCTAGCATTGGATGCACCGACACCTTCCCGACTTTGAAAGAGGATATACCGACGATGGTGTTTATGATTTGTGATTTGGTGATTCGATTATCACGTATCCGTCATCTTGGATTTTGGTATTTTGTGAGATCTATTCGCATGATTTAGTCCTGATGGCTGAGTTCCATGATTTCTGTTTTTGTGCACCATGGTTGCACTTATGGGGTATTTATATTTTGCGCATAGTTATTACGCTTGAGGTATTGATTGTGATTTTATGCCTATTTTATGCCGGTGATTTGATTTATGTTTCCAGCATAGTTTTCATGCAGTTTTAGTGTTTTGTTTTGATTTGTGCACGCTGATGCACATGGTTGTGAGCTTATACACCGCGGTATACCTGATTTGGATTGAGCCATATAGTATACCGTCGATTTTGATTCTGATATTGAGGTTGATTTCTTGCACTCCATGCATTTGATTTGGATTTTCGCGCGTGTTGAACGCATGTTTTGAGATACGATTTTGGTGCACACCAGATGCACTAAATCGGGATTCCTTCTGCATGTCAGATGCACCTGATTTTGCTGTCAGGAACGCCCGTTGCCCTTGGCAGATGTTTCGTGCACACCCGTTGAACCTAGATGATGTTTCTGTGCACATGTATGGCACATATATGGTTTTGATTTCCGTGCGTACCAGACGCACAGGCTATTCTTATATACATTTTGGGAATGATTTCTTATAGAGCAGTACGCTTTCATAATATTTGCTATTTGTTTTCAAAACGGCGGAACACACATACTAAACAAAAGAAAAATACGTATATGGTTATTTTCTTATAATAGACATCTGCCACTGTGCAGTGTTAGGCGCATCGCACAGCGACTTAAAAAGATTTGGCATGCATTTCCTTCAGGTGTTTATATGTATAGTGTTGATGTATATCATATTGGTTTTCGTATTGGATTTAGACATAGATGTCTTCCTCATGACTCCGATGATTGCGGGAGGCTTGATGGAATTTTGTTTTTGAGTGATCTGCTCATTGTTCATGCGCATGCATTGCGCTATGATGCCTTTTATGTATTGATGATTTCGGAGCCCCGACGACTTGGACTTTCTATTGAAATGTTTTAGTATTTGAGGGGTTTAAAATTTAAATTCGGGGACCGAATTTATTTATGGGGGGAAGATTGTAACATTTCAAAAAAAAATATTTTTTGGGAATTTTTATAATTTAATATTATTTTAATGAATATTTTTATATTTCGGTATAAATAAATACCGATAAATTGGGGGGAAATTTTGAAAATTATAGAAATTACTAAAAGAGGGTTTTTTATGTGAATTCTGCAAATTTTAAGTTTTTATGATTAATTTGACACCAATTTAGTGCTAATCGTGATTAAAAATCGCTAATCGCATTTTATGCTTATTTTGTGCAAACATGCACGATATCTTTTTTTCACTTGTTACATTTTCTTATGGCTTTCCTACATTTTTTATTTCATGATTGTTGGTTTATTAGAGGGGAGAAGAGAAAAGAAAAGAAAAGAAAAGAAAAGAAAGGAAAATGATTAAAATATATAGGTATGGGTGAGAGAGAGAAAAAGGGAGGGTTTACCTTTGACTTGTTTTGAACCATCCTCCTTCAAATTTTACCTCATTTCCTCTCTCCCTCTTCCTTTGTTCCTGCTGCTGCTGTCTCTTCCCTCTTCCTCCATCTCCAAGCCACAAAAACACCATGGAAAGCAACTCAAATCCCCACCCTCATTTCACAAAAAAGATGCACAAGCTCAAGAGAAACACATTGGACCAAGAAAGTTAGGATTTTGGCCACCTGGGGCAACTCAAGAATTTTCTTGAGTTGCCAAATAAGGTAATTTCTGAACCATGAGCTTTGTTTTTCCATTACGTACACCCCCATGTTAGATTAGAACCGATATCGAGTGGTTTTGTGGACATAGAAAATTCTAGTTAGGGTTTATGGGAGTTTGAGAGTTGTGATGTGAAATTGAACTCAATAGAGGCCACACAAACCCCCTAGTGCTAGAATTAAGACTCAAACCAGAGACTTGAGACCCGGAATACCGATTTAGAAAATGATATCGGAAGAATTGTGGAATCTGTGAGGGTTAAATGGAATCTGCTATCACCCCGAGACATTGAAAATTATTTTGTGAACACATCGAGATGTGCAGTAACCCAGGAAGCTAACCCCAAGACCCCAGCCCCTAGTTCCCTTCCTTGGCCATAGATTTATTCTACCTGGCTGCAAATTGCGGCCAGACCTAGGCCATTTGGCCTCGTGTTGGTTCTGTAGCTTTATTTCATGTACAATAGACCCTTGGTATATGCAAAATTGTCTGATTTGACCTATGGTGAAATCTGGGACCCTTTTTCGTAGTTGCTGTTTTGGATTCGTGTTTCGTTTCTTGTATTTTGAATTCTGGATTTGCGTATTTTTGTTTTACCTCGATCGCTTGACGTTTGTACGATGAGATCGAGGGTTGTTTGATGGTTTTGAAAGCGGAATCCATAGGTTCTAACCTATAGGCCTTAGCATGTCGTTTTGGTTTTCGTATGTTGTTTCGTCTTTGAATTTGATTTTAATATGCTTTGCGATACGTTATGATGTGTAGGTACCCCACGAAGACTTCGAGATGACAAGAAAGCGCGTGGCAGCGTCGGCAACGGTAAGCGAAAGCAAGGTGAGTAGATTATAGCTACAGGGGAAGTCGGGTGGATGGCGTATAGCACCCCCGCAGTTCGAGGTTTAGTATACTATATTTATACTATATATGTGTTTGATAGCATTAGGTGCGATATGGATAATTAAGATGAGATTAGGTGTACTATGGATAGAATAAGGTTAGTTGTAGACTAGTATAGTTCCTAGTTCCGAACCCTAAAATATGTTTACACCCACATGCACACACATGCTTATTGTTTGGTTATATCTAGATGATGAGGATTGTGGACGATATTTGGAGATGAGTCGATAAGATTGGGCATAGTGCCATGAGATCGGTGATATGATGTGATTCGTATTTTGGATACGACATGAGATTTTTAGCGGGTCTTTAGACGTGTGTTTCACACACGCATTCATATTTATATAGAGGGTATCGATTTGTACTAGACTTAGATCAGTACCCCAGATCATGAAATATGATGATAAGGATACCATATAATGGATGTGATGAATGTGATATTGTCCCGTACCTAGCTTTTGGGATGTCGTACGATGACTTACCGTACGTGCTTTGTATTGATGATAGATCTTCACTCATGACTCGAGGATGTCATATGATATTGTATCGTACGCGGTACCTTTGAGGCGGGATCACCGACGATTATATTTATATATATATATATGTATATATATATATATATGTGTATATATATATCGACTCAGATTTAGGTGGTTTCCATACTCCTCCCGATTGACTTGTTAGTTAGAGCTGTAGTTTTGCTAGTAGATGTTAGGCTAGGCCGATATCATGCCTATTTCAAAACTAATGAATTGGGAGTATTTTAAAGACAGGTAAAAGGATTCTACGGATATTTTCAAAAGACGCATCTTTTCTTAAAACACCGTAGCCCTTATTTTACTAAAAACCCCGATTCGTCCTATTTCAAAAGGCAAACTGTATGACTTTTTATATTGATGCAGATGCGTCATTGTTGCATTTATTAATCGATTTCTGCATACTCTTGTTATTCGCATCGCATTGCATGTGCAATTGGTTATTGTTATATAAAAATCATGCTGTTAGAACACCAGCACCATTATCGATGGTGCATATATTCCACGTACACATGCTTGCCGGCTCACACACTTTATCATCGATAATTGCCATGTCACTACACTGTAGTACTGTTGCATTCAGGATATGATCCTTTGCATGGCATACTTGAGTACATACCTATTGTACACCCATACGTGCATACATACGTATTCGCACATACATAGATGATTCTCGCTGGATTTGGAGATTTGGGAACCGCAAGATACTCATTAAAACCGATTCAATTTAAAAGAGTGGTTTTCCCTTAATATGTGCATATTACTATTCCATATTGCATGATATACTGATATGGTTGCATTTCTTTTACATGTCGCATACATCATGCTTTTGATTATACGCATTGAGATATGTTGTTTCCATAATATTTCTGGATTTGGGAACTGTGGATATTTCAAAAGAGAGTATGTAATTGTTTTAAAAACCCGGTTACCCTTGATATGATATTTCTGTGCGTCCACAATGTGTTTTCTCGGTGCTGAGAGCGACATGTGAAACCCGATTCGAGGAGGCGGTGAGGCCGATTGCGGGTACATGGTGGGCCTGGTATGGTACCCCGGGGCAAGAAAGAGATGCTGTGTATACAGACGATGAGCCTGGCAGAGGAACTACTACCTACCGGTGATTGTATTTGAGCTCGGCGGATATTCGGAGGATACCGACCGGAGTTGAGAGATGATATGGGCTGATCCAGACTGACGGAGCCCGATATATGAGGATTTACATGTCGATGCTAGGCACAGGTTTCATGATGTTTTCGAGTGTCGATGCTTGACACTCATGTTCCATGATTTGATATGTCGCGAGCAACACATGTTGATTTACATTCTCATACTTCCATGCATATGCTTTATGATATTTACTTGCATGATGCTTATTGTCACTGAGTGACACGTGGACGATTTCCATATACTTATAGTTGTTATTGATGACATTGATCACATAGTTGGATGAAATCCACATACTTATAGACTTCATGATATAGTCAACATTGATTATACCTCATATTTATGCTATGTTATTACCTGAGGCACTGGCACGAGCACTTGGCACTACACTCATGTATATATATTATATTGCCACCTTATCATTTTTTAGACTTATTCATTTGAGATTTATATGTATATATCTGATCGTATTGACCTAGGATTATGTCATGCATACGATTTCTACTCTGCGATGTTTTCTATTCACTAGTTGGCAACTCACCCCCGTTGTGCCACAGTTCTTGCAGGTTTTGCCGTACAGGTTTCGTTGTGGCTTTTCTGGCATACTGCTTCTTTTCTGGGTGATTGCATTGGTAGGTGGGTTCACTCGCATCGTGACCACCCTTATATTTATTTTGTTCAGTTGGATCTAATAATTCCATCAACCAAAACTTTTATATTGTTTCAGACTTAGAAAACCAGTTGTGATTTATTTCGACCTTAGAGTCGCGCGTTGCAGTATTATGGTTTTCTAGCTGATTTGAGTTTTCCTTTGAGATTTGATCCTCGCCTTTTGGCGTTGTATATTATATTGCTTGCGTGGTTGTGACCGTCGATTGACGAAGAGCTAGCTCCCGCTTGGGGATTCCTTTTCATTGTGCATATATATATTGTTCATGTTGTACCCCGTTCGGGGCCAGTATTTACAAAAGAAACTCTGCCGAAATTTTCAGAAAAGACATTGAGGATTTTAAAAATACATATTCGGCTATTTATTTAAAAAACCTTGTTTTTAAACATCTTTTCCTTACTTCTTAAAAACTAGTTTTCTTATTTACTCCTTAAAATGGTTTTAGATTTCTGGGCTTTTGGCTTACTTGAATTAGATGGGGTCCTATAGGCTTCATATGATTCAAGTGCCAGTCACGGGCTATTTCGGGTCGTCACAACATTGTAGGGTTACCTAGCACGACAGCAAGGTTTCGGGAGGCATCGTCCATGCCGTTTTTAAATTTTTGCCGTACTAAAGAACCCTAACCCTAGAATCTTTACTAGAGATTCAGACGAACAACCAATGCAAACATCTTTACATTTAAGTGAATGAGGAATACAACCTTTGTAGACCAGTCCTTCACTTCTAAAGCTCCGTGTGGTAGTCCCTTCGCTCCAAGTAGTGAACACCCGAACTCTACTGAGGGTTCACATGAAGAATTGAACAAGCTTGCTCGAAGTCTTCGAGGCCGAAGATGATCTACGTCGAGGAGACTCAATCTCATGCTAACTCTTCACTAATGGTAGATTAGTGAAGCAAACACCCTAAACTAAGTGGCTAATATAGTAGAGGATGATGAAGTAGGAATTGGGCTCATTTTAGATTAATTTTTCTCACAATATTTCATCACCTTGAGAAAAGCTAGCAAGCTTTCTCATGAGGACGAAGAAGATGAAGTGGAGATGAGAATGAAACTCATGAGGTGAGAATAGCAACCATGGGTGAGTTAGTATCATACACTAACTCATGTAGAGAATAAACCATGGCTAAAAGAATAATGGTTAGGTTAATAAATATCTTAAGTAAAACAAATGAGTGGACTTAGTCAATAGTTCCACAAGCTTCTCCAAGCTTCAACCATTAAACCAAATTCCACCAATTTATGAATTACTAAAATAAATATAAACCCTTCATTATTTCAAGCATGGTTTGAGTCTCATACACCCATGAAGTATGTGGCATCATGCATGACACAATAAAATGTACATTAATATATATCACATATATACTAAAGCATAAAATGAGAAAAAGAAATATTTAAGGGAGCTAATATTAGTTAATGTAAATTAATATATCACATATATAATTATACATTAAATTATTAAATCAACACTTGATTTAATAATCCGGCTATATCACATACAACCGGCTAATATCAAATGTAACAATCTATCGAATCAACACTTGATCCGATAACCCAGCTATATCACGTAAAACCGACCGATATCACATATCGCGAGAATAGAATGCGGTATCACATACACGTATTAATCTCGGTCCTGCACATATCACATATGTGCTCCTACTTCGTTTCGCATTAACCAGGAAACCTCAGTGTAGGACTCTAAAGACTCGTCAATACGCCGGCAGTAGGTGATGATCAAGCCGCAAGAGGTCTGCTAAACGTAACGGCCACCCGGGTATTGAGCGATCAGAAGATCAACAAGCAAGCGTGCTCATACTTCTATGAATCCAATCAGCAACACTACCGTACAGTCCAGTCTTTTCGTCAGATATGTCGCATATCATAGCCTTGGGGTGGTATAACGTCAGATCCCAATAGCATGATAAGTCATGCCAATGCAAGGTCTATAACGGTTCGAGAAACTACTGATTACACTTACCAGTAGATCTCATCAACCCTGGGCAGGTATTTCCTGTTATGGCCAATCGAGCATAGCGCAACATCAATTCCCAATACCGGGAGAGACGAACCCCCTCCTATCGCTTATTGCCTCCATGTGACACGGGACTATACCCAAAATCCACCTTTTTGCATGATCTCTTGAACGTGGTATGGTGGAAATCAATGAACAGTGGGAATCACACAAGACTCTATGACGATCTCGGTTCGACAGACTAACCTGTACCAGTGTCACTAGAGAACTGCTATCTGACGATAGGTATAATACCATCTAGGAGTTCTCGGCAAGTCCGTTCAGTGTACCAAATCTCCACTGAGCACCCGTATACCTTCTCTGATGTCAAACACCAATGGATATGGGATCATCCCTCAATAAAATATCGCCTTTATTCTTTATCCCTACCTTTCTTCCAAACACCGATCATATACCCCTACGTATATGTAAAAGACATCCATACACTCGGAGAATTCAATTCAAGCTATCATACTCTTGTCTATCTACCTCAGTACTTTTTAGTCGGTGAATATTTTAGATGGAATTGCTCACACATTATTCATGCGACCATTAATACTTCTTGAGGTACTAACCGACCGACTACTCAACGTGCTCACATATTAGGCGTAATTAGCAATTTCCTCGTCTTGCAACATCTAAGGCTTAGCAGTGACTCCCAAACCAGTTGGTCTAAGGCACTAAGTGATGAAGCACCTTCACTATTTTTTTATGCTGCCTTAGTGATTACAAAACCAGCGTTCATTTTTCTTCACCATTTTATACTTTTATGCTTCATTTTTATTTTCTTTATACTTTGGCTTTTAGACAAGAGCATTTCAAGGTATCCTCTACTATCCCGACTTTCAAGACGTGTGTAAGAGCGTATAGTAGGGTATCAACGTTCAGATGTTTGGCTTCTAGAATAGGAACTATTTTTTGGACTTATTTTTATCCTCAGATTAGTGACTTCCTTCATCTTACTAACCCTTGGGACAACGGCTCATAACTACTTATTACTAGTTTCGTTTAAGAAAACATATAACTTTCTTAGTTTTCTTAAATTCTTCCAATCTTTTAAATGTAATTTTTCAGTTTCTAATCTTTTATTATAAAATTAAAAAAATTTGAAAATTTTGTGCTTATGCAAAGTGATGCGTAAATAAGCACAAACCTCCCCAAACTTGTTTACAGCAGTGCACTTACTGTTGTATATTTTAAATCTCAAAAACCTGTAGGCTTGGGAGGAAAAGTTATTAATGAGGATAAGAATAAATGAACGTGAAAATCCTCCCCCAAACTTATTTTTGGCTCACAATTTTGTTTACAAATTTTATTTTCAAGAGCCAAAAATTTAAACCCCCCAAACTTAAGTTAAACAATATTAAGCATTTTAAGAGGGGGTAAAGTTATTGGTCAATGCTAAGCTTTGCAAAGACCAAAAGTTAATAACAACCATTCAATGATTTTATCAATGTAATCCACCGGTTGGTGGAAGAACATGTTATGTAGAGCCAAGAAGAAGTGGGGAAGAAACAAGAGGTGGTATGGAATGGATTTGCGTCTCGATTTGGAGAGACAACACAATGATAATGATGGATTACTCATATTCTCGTTATTGTTAAGAAATTGGGGTGATGGTTCAACTTCTTTGGTTTCGGGTTGATTCATCACAACTCCCGTGTCTGCTAAGAATGCGAGTTCATCAGCGAAAATTTCTTCAAAGCTTTCATCGATATCCAAAAGAATATTCTCATTTGAAAGAACGGGGATACTCAGACTCCATAACAGGTTCATAATAAGTGTTAGATGTTGACCCGGACAACTCGAAAGAAGGGTCCATATGTGTATAATACATCTCTGGGTCAAACAACAACGTACTAAGGGAGTCTGAATCTGTATCGTGAAGCTGTTCTAATTCGCTACTGTCGACATCCATTAATTCGACAGAACATACTCGATCATGAGGTTCGGAAGGTTGACTTCCAAACTTGTAAATTTTAAGCTCAATTGACCTATTCCCGAAGGATAGGTTCATAGAGCAGTTTTGACAGCTGATTTCAGCGTTGGAAGTAGCCAAAAAGGGTCGACCGAGAATCACCAGAATTTAGTTCCGTGGGTTCGCTACAGGCTGTGTATCTACAACAATAAAGTCCATAGGGAATATAAATTCCCCGACTTTTATCAACACATCCTCAAGCTCACCCCTAGGTTTGGTGATAGATCGATCGGCCATCAGTAGAGTTGTGTGCGTGGGCTTTAACTCTCCGATACCTAATTGCACATAGACAGACTGTGGAAGTAAGTTAATACTAGTGTCTAAATCGAGTAAAGCGCAATTGATATTTTTACCCCCAATAGAAATAAAGATTGTAGGACAGCCAGGGTCCTTACGTTTCTTGGGTAATTGCTGTGTAAAAGCTGTGCTTACATTACTCGACATGAATACCGTTTTGGGCACTTGAGTTTTACTCTTCCTAGTGCAAAAGTTCTTAAGTATTTTCGCATAAACCGGAACAAGTTGTATAGCATTTAGGAGAGGGATATTTATGTTAACTTACTTAAATATTTTCATAATCTTCTCTATTTGTGTGTTAGGTCTGTTGGGCCTCAACATATTTGAAAATGGAGCTTTATCAATAAGTGTTTTGTCCAACATTTGTGGAGAACTTTGTGGGGGTGCAATCGATACCAGAATTAAAGTGGGGATCATCTTATATTAACTCGAGGAGGTGGGCGGAGGGTTCGAGCCTTGAGGAAAAACGGAGAATAGGCTCGGAGGAAGAAGGCAAACTAGACGAAATAGGGTAAGAAGTAGAAGTGGAGTCATTGATGATTTCATCATTATCAATATCAATCTATTCACCGACTTGGTTATTCAGCACTCTTCCGGATCTTAACATGGTAATAGCACTCACATGATGTGAGTAGCGCGAATTAGGTAGGGGTTGAGCTGGAAGTTTCTCTTTCTCTCTAGCACTTATTTCGGCGTTTAATCGTGCAATTTGTGCTTCTATCAAATTAATACTCTCACCGTGGGAAGCGGAGTCCTTCTTTATATTATTGAAAGAAGACTTTATCTCGGCCAAAACTTTCATGAAATTTTTCAGAAACAAATTAATGGTTTGTTCGAGTGAAGAGGAATTATCGGTACCGGCCAATTGCAAAGAATTATTATACTGTGCAGAAGTGTTGACCGGATTTTGAAAAGTTTATGATTGAAAGTGGTGCTGACTCAGTTGTGGTGGATGCTGTTGCTGTGGAGGAAGACTTTGATAATTGCTTTGGAACTGGATTTCATTTTGGGTTTGGTTTTGGTTCCAAGAAAATTAGGATGATTCCTCCATCCCTGATTGTACGTGGAAGAAAAAGGATCGTTTCTAGGTTATTGCTAAAAGGAAACATTAGTGTGTTCTTGACCTTGAAACGGAGAATTCAAAGGACATTCTTTCGTCAAATGTGATAGGTTGGAACAGCATCCACACCCAGTTTTGGGAAGCGTGTATTGGTTTAGGGAGGCTGAAGAGATTCTGTTTTCTATAGCATCGGGTTTCCTTTGTATCGTGGCTATTTCGACTTTCATTGCGATGGAAACATCGAGCTGATGGATACCTTCTCTAGATGATGGGTGACTTATACACTGCCATTGCAAGGTTCTTTCAGCAAAATCTTCCAAGAATTTCCAAGCTTCACCATCGTCCTTAGACAGGAACTTGCCTTGACACATGATTTCAAGCATCTGCTTTGTTGTTGGATTAATACCCTAATATATAATACAGTAAAGATCCTATCTACTAATTCCGTGATGAGGACATTGGATAAGAAGATCCTTAAATCATTCAAAGCATTTGCAAAATGATTCATTGGGAAGTTGGGTAAATTGGATGATCTCGCCGTGAACGCGGGCGATCTTATGATTGGGATAAAATTTCAAAACATTTCAAAACATTTTTGAATTTCTATGAACCATGTCATCTTGTTTTTCTTTTATATGTATTTGGGTTTTTAATTGTTTTTGTTTTAAAATGAAAAGAAAAGGATAAAGAATAGAAAAGAAAAGAAAAGAAGTGAATAAGATTAAAGAATGAGGTATGGGCAAGAGAGAGAGAGGGTAAGAGGTCAATTGACCATGCCTCTTTGTTCCTTCATTCCCTCCTTCATCATTCTTCTTCCTCTTCTCCCCTCATAGCTACCCTCTCCCTCTACCTCCTCCACCTCCTCACCAAAAATCCAAATCCACATCAACATATCATATTCCCTTCATTAAAAATATGCACAAGCTCACTACAAGCATGATGGATCAAGAAAGTTTCGATTTTGAGCACTTGGGGCAACTCAAGAAAATTCTTGAGTTGCCAAATGAGGTAATCTCCACATCCTTAGTTTAGAATTTGAATTCCTTAAAGTTCCATTGTAGTTTTGAGTTAATAAATTAAGGTTTAGTGATCTTGAAAAATTCCAAGATGAGGGTTAGGGAATTTTATGAGTTGTGAAGTCTAATTGAGGTTAGTAGATACCATAAAACCCCTTTTAGTGATAGTATATTGGACTAAAATCATAGATTTAAACCCAAGACTTGAACTTAGAAACCCCGATATCGGAAGATTGTGGGAATTGTGATGATATTTAGAGATCTGCTACGACCCGGGGCACCTGAAAAATATTTAGCGACTAGTGAGAGGTGTGCAGGAAACCTAGAAGCTATACCCAAGACCCAAGACCCTAACACTTCACCGTGGCCTCCAATTATCATGTTTTGGCCACAATTTGCGGCCTTGGTATGATGGAATCGCCTCGTGCTTGGTCCATGGCCTCATTTTAGGCAAATTAGACCTACCCCATATGCAGAATTGGCAAATTTCACCTGGAACAAAATCTGGAGCAGGTTTTCTAAGTTTCTGTTTTAGTTTCATTGTTGTTCATGACTTGAACTTTGGATTTGGTGTGTTGTCTCGGTCACTTGACGCTTGTACGTCGATATCGGGTGTTATTTGGTTCTTTTGCATGAGTAGACCATAGGTTTTAACCTATGTGTGATACGTGAACCATTTTGGTTTTCGTACGCGATTCTGTTTACGATGCTATGTGTTTATATATGTAGGCACCCTCACGTGGACTTCGGATGACAAGGAGGAGCAAGGCGACATCGACTTTGGCAAGCAAGGATCAATATGAGTAGATATATATATCTACGGGGGAAGTCGGGTGGATGGCATATAACACCCTCGCAATTTCGTAGGGTAGAATGCGAATGTGATATATATTTATATATATGTGTTAATGTGAGATGTGAATGCTTAACGAGAAAGTGCTTTAGTTTAGTTTCTTAGTCGCAAAACCCTAGAGTAAAGGTTGGCACACACGGGCGCGCGCGCACACACACACGCATACATTTGATTTATTATGCGTATATGGAGATATATATACATATATGTATGTGAGTATGTGTGTGTGTGTGTGTGTGTGTATACACATACATACATATACACGGATGATGATGATAGCATGTGATTTGAGGTGAGGAGTCATTATGATCGGGCATGATGCCGTCAGATGCTGATAAGTGTTTGAGCCATGATATGCCACATGATATGATATACGACATAATATTATAGTGGATCGATGGGCAATGTGTTTTCATACATACGAATATGTGCGTGTGTGTGTGTGTGTGATTGATGATATTGGTATGTTCTAGACTATAGAATGGTACCCCTAATTCAGGATATTATGATAATGATACCATATGAAATATGTGATATCTGTGATATTTGACCCGTACCCCGATTTGGGATGCCGTACGCTGTATTTTACCGTACGAATTATAAATATGATGATTGATCCACACTCTTGATTGAGGATGTCGTATTATATGTTTTATCGTACGTGACGCTATTGAGGCGGCATCACCGACTACTAGATATATCGACTCGGACTTAGGTGGATTTCCATACCCCTTTCGACTAGTCTCATAGTTTAGTCCAGTAGTTATCAGGTAAGAGTTATACTGGGCTCGAATCATACTTATTTTCAAACTAACGAATCGTCGGTATTTTAAAGACAGGCCGAGGGGTATTACGGATATTTCAAAGGACGTACCTTTTCTTAAAAACATCGTAGCCCCTATTTTCTAAAAACCACGATTCGTGCTATTTAAAATGCCAAAATTGTATGACTCATATATATAAATGTTTATTCTTATATGTTGCGTTTACTATTCATTTTCCGTATATTCTTGTTGTTCGCATCGCTTCGCATGCTTAAATGTGTTTTCATTAGTTATTATGAACCCATGCTGTCAGGACACCAGCACCATTACCGATGATGCATATGCTCCACGTACACTTGCTTGCCGGCTCACACACATCATCATCGGTAATTTTCATGTCATGTATACATTAGAAAACACTACTTCATTGGTATAAATTGCTAGCTGGTAGTTTTGACATAGTACTAGTACGCTTGCTTTCAGATGCTAGTTTAGATATTTCATTTATTACTGAGATATACTTCATGAATTATACATTCATTCTGCTATGCAATATTATGGGCTTTATGCCAGTATTTCACTGTTTATTGACTCTCGATTTGGGATTTCGGATTTCCATGAGATTTCTGGATTTGGAGAAACCGCATGAATTTTATAAACACATTTTTATTTCAAAAGATAGAAATTTGTTGTTTTCTAATGATATGATGTGAGATGTGTCCACCATGGGTTTTATCTGCTCTGGAGCAGTTTCATACACCCGATTCGAGGTGGAGGATGAACCGTCTACGAGTGCATGGTGGACCCGTTGCGGTATCCCGGGGCAAGATGGTCGCAGATGATGGCGTTGAGCCTGGCAGGAGAGCACTACCGACCAGTTATTTGTAACACGGCGGATATCCGGAGGATACCGACGTAGTCGTGAGATTTGATGACATGGGCCAGTCCGGATTGCCGGAGACCGGGGCCAGTCCGGATTGCCGGAGCCCGAGATATTGAGATTTGATTACAGGGGCCAATCCGGATTGCCGGAGCCCGAGATATTGAGATTTGATTATATGGGCCAGTCCGGATTGCCGGAGCCCAAGATATTGAGATATTGGGATATATAATTGTTTCGATGCTTGGCACGAATTCTCTGTTGATTTCATTGATGATACATCGATTTTTATAAGGAAATCTCACCGAGATAATAAAACAGTTTTCTCATTCAAAATGTATTTTATTTTCAAGCATTCATACATCATATATGTGATACGTTGCTACCTGAGGCACTGACACGAGCACTTGGTATCATACTCATGTTTAGATGATTACCCTTGCCACTATTAGATGTTTCCGGGTATATATTATGAGAATATTATTGTATGACCTAGGAGAGAGTCATACATGCGATTTCTTCTCGGTGATGTTTTCTACTCATGAGTTGGCAACTCACCCCCGTTGTGCCACAGTTGTTTGCAAGTTTTGCCGTACAGGTTTCGTTGCGGCTTGGTGGCACAATGCTTCCTTCCGGGTGATTGTTTTGGTAAGTGGGTTCACTTGCATCGTGACCACCATTGTACTTTTATTTATTACAGTTGTATCTAGTAAACTCCATCAACCAGACTTGTATTATTTGATAGACTTAGAAGACCAGTTGTATATTCTTTCGACCTTAGAGTCGCGCGCTGGTATTATTATGATTCTTCTCTGGTTTTCTTGGAAATGTTGGTTTTCTTTCTAAGTTTTGATCCTCGCCCTGCGGTGTTGTATATTATATTGCTTGCATAGTTGTTTCCGCCATTTGGCGAAGAGCTAGCTCCCGCTTGGGGATGCCTTTATTCATTGCTTATGATTATTCATGTTTGTAACTGTTTGGGGCCAGTATTTACAAAGGAAACTCTACCAAAATTTTTGGAAAAGACTTGATGTTTTAAAAATGATTACTACGACTTTCAAAGTAAATTTATATGTTTACTTTTAAATAAATTTTCCTTCACTCCCTTTTCAAATGGTTTATATTTCTAGGCTTTTGGCTTGCTTGAATCAGGGGGGGTCCTTTAGACTTCACATGATTTATGTGCCAGTCACGTGCTATTTCGGGTCGTGACAAAGTTGGTATCAAAGCGCTAGCTTTAATCTTGGTTCGAGTCTATGTTTGACTATGCAGTGTCTAGGGCGTATATTTATATTCGGAACCTTGGCTTGACCTTACGGAACATAGACTTGGTCGAAGGGGTATTATACCCGAACTTTCGTCGCATAGATTGACCTTGGTTGATGGAGTAGGTGACTTAAGTAAAGTGTTGTACCGTGTGTATGTTCCGCTGCATACTTACGATACGCTACTCCTCTTAAGAAGCCTTAGGATGTATATTTCATTGCACCGTATTCTATTCATCCGTATGATCTATCCTCATCGATATCTGTTTGTGGTTTTTGTTACCATGGTTGCACGGGCAGAGAGAGCTGCGGCTAGAGTTGTGGTCAGCATGAGCTCTTCATGGACAAGGACTGACCAGAGCGTGATTCCAGTGATACATGATTGTGTTGGATATAGTGCCCTCTAAGTCAATTATTGGATCGCAGGTACGTGATTGCAATGATTGAGGGAGGACCTATACCGATATAACAGTCTTACTCGAGATGATAGTATGCTATCTGGTCTGTCTTTATTATCATATAGATGTTGATAGAGCCTATAGGATTCTTTCTTGATTACCAGCAGTATAATGGCGATCATATATGTGGGAGCTGGGGTCTATAAGCACATCCTTAAAATGTCCCTAGTCGTGGGAGTTTCGAGACAGGGCATCGATACTCCAGAGTAGACTAGTGTATACAGTCGAGACCCCGACGAGGGGTGGTGGCCGGTCTCACAAGCCACTGGTGTCAGTTGGATCACCTATGATGTATACTGGTGCTAATTGGGATATGAGTACACCGGACAGGACTCGCCGGGAACATGCTAGTTGGTATTATACATATCGTTAGATAGCAGTTCCCTGGTGACATGTATACAGGTCAGTTCATCGACCTGAGGTCATCATTTGTCTCGTGTGAGTTCCCACTGTGCTTTGATTTATACCCTACCACGGGTCAAAGGAGTCGTGCAAACAGGTATATTTTGGGTACAGTCCCGAGCGGCATTGGAGGCAAGTGAGCGGATCGTCGGGGATTCGTCTCTCCCGGTATTGGGGGTGAGATCGCGCTGTGTTTAGGAGAGCCATTACACAAAATCCCTGGCCAGGGTAATTGAGATATACTGATAGGTATACCAGTAGTATCTCAGGGTGTTCTGGGTTACTCTCTGACACGACTTATGCAGCTATTGGGGGTCTGACGTTTACCGACCCCCTAGGCCTAATATGCGATACTCATAGACGAATGTTCCGGACTGTACAGATATTGTCACTGTCAGGCTCAGTAGGGTTTGTAGATGAGTTCGCTAGTCAGCTTCCCTTCCAATCAATACATAGGCAAACCGTTACGTACAGCTTGTACCTCTGACGTCCTAGTGGTTATTCCCAGTGCGAGTGTATTGATGAGTCATTAGAGTCCCCCACAGACACTTTCCCAAGTTCGGGCGAAACGTTGTAGATGCCATATGGTATTATGGCAGGATTCGGAAAAAGCACGTGCGTTTTCGCACGTGTCATTTTTCGGGCAGATAATACTGGTCGGCTTTGGTTAAAGCTGGATCCGAGTATTATACTGTGTAGATATAATATCTTTGTCTCAGTTGAATTTATATTCGGTCGTAATATAAATGCGGGTATGTTTATACTGTTACGGGGTTATCCTGAAATTAGTTTCAGGATCACTTTTGGAAGTTGCCAGATTCCAGTTTTCTATCAGCCGTCTTTAACATTCGGTTAAAGACGGATTTATCTTTTCTTCTTTTGGTGAGTCATGGTTCTAGAAGATTCTAGAAATAGTGACTAGATTCATGATTCATTTGTGAGCATTAATTGGGTGTTGAGTTGTTAAGGTGACTAGGTTTATGTTCATTGGTTGCATTTATTGTTTGTTGATGATTCATCCTTTGATTAATGGTTATAATAAGTATGATATTGTTAGAGTCACCATTTCACTCCTACACTCACCTCCCTCCTCTCCTTTATATTGGCCGGCCACTTCATTGTGGGAGGATGATTTTTGATTCACTCATTTTTGCAAAAGATTATGATAGTTTTTGTATATGGAAATTTCATATAGTTCAATTTCCATTTACCCGATTCTAAATGGCAACTTCTATTAACCGTTCATCCATAGCCTTGGACGTAACGAGACAAAGTATTCTACTCATTCTCTACTTCATCTTGGTCGTCTCTTTTGGCAAACTTGATAATCGAGTTGCCTCGGTTCAGAGGCGGGAGCCCGTTTAAAGATCTGTCGACGTGGTGCCACCTGGACGACGAGACCGGAGATCGAGCAAGTTCGGATCAGTTGCAACATAGCGTGGGATGATGGTTGAAGACCGAAGGACTCGTATCATTCGGTATAACAATTCTACTCTCTTTACAATTTGTTAGTTTAGCTTTAATGGAAGATCCCGGTTTTAGTACGCGATAGCGCCAGTCGTAAAAGTTTTGTTCCGCATATCGGTGTCTGTTAGACGGCCGGGGTGCTGCCACGGACTTACAGTGGTATCAGAGCCTCACCATTAAGCTATACTAACTTGTGCTAACGCATTTAAAAGATCGATCGAACGGAATTTCCGAAACTGCATTTTTCTGTACCCAGAGTTTCTGTTGATTTTCAAACTGTTCTAAAATTATTTTTGCATATCACAGAAAAACAAGCAGGCGTTTTTATGCAGCCCGTACAAATTTGGACACGTGATCCGATTAAACCACCGCGGATCCACGGTCAAACCTAGGGTTTGACCGTCCATCCGCGGCGGTTTAGTGGGAATAGAGCTCCAAATTTGTACAGGGGCTTCTATGCAGGGAATTGTGGTTTCTAGTATATTTCTTTTGGGCCCAGTATTGGTTACTGTACAGCAGATATTTGTGGGGCCCACTTCTGGAAATTTAGTCGATCGAATTTTTAAACTTGTTAGTTTTCTGTATTTACATTATATCTCCGACCGGGAATGTCATTTGATCGGTAAACCGCGTCTGATTACTATAGTTCTTTTAGACGGGTTTGCGTACGTGACATTCGCGTTGATGTTCTGTGTTGTGTTGTGATGTTGCAGATTTGTCGTGATGGATAGCAGGGTTCAATGATAGTGCAGTTTGGATTTATTTGTACATTTGATATTGCGAGGCGAGCGTCTGACTTGTGGACTGCCGTCACTGCCTGTTGTATAATATTCTTTTGGGGCACGACCGGGTAGAGGTCGATGTACCCGTTGTACATATTTTTTTATTTCTGTACTTGGTTTATCCCGCGAAGGAGTGCACGGATAGCCGGGTTCTGGAGGGCAACGGGTCCGTATTTCATGGCTTTGAGAGGCAAAGGGACTTCACTCTAAAATTGGCAGACTATTCGCCGCACTCGTAGGGGGTACAGGTTGACCCAAGGAGGGGTGCTCAATTTACCGGATTCCGTGAAGTGCCGGGTGTTCCATTTACTATGTTGTGGGGACCACCTCGCTTCAGGTTTTGGCGGGTAACTTGCCGCACCCGTAGGGGTCTAGGTTTCATTGCACAGGCTATCCACACGACCAGGGGAACGTCGGGTTTCAGCAGCGGCTCTGTGAAACCCGAGGATCCCAGATTATCTGTATTCTTCTGTGATGCTTATTACTTTTCTGTAATGTTGCATATTATCACGCCTGGAGCGATTATTGTATATTAGTATATATACTATTAGATGTTGTATATGTTTTACACCCGCGCTAGTCTTGCCCCCGCTCTGTCGTTAGTTAAGTAACCTAACGGGTGATAACGGGACCCAGTGGCGAATGCGGATGGCATATACGTACATTATATTTTCATTCTTTTCTGGTGTGATTGATTGATGGGACTGCGTTGATTCTTATCCATGCAAGATAAAACAAACCTATATTTGATGTTGTTGGAACAAATTTTAAAATGAGTTATTACAAAGACGTTTCCTTTTGTTTTGCATAGCGGTATTCAGTTAGAATATCCAGCACCT
Organism: Agapanthus africanus; assembly: GCA_030015575.1. NCBI lineage: Eukaryota > Viridiplantae > Streptophyta > Magnoliopsida > Asparagales > Amaryllidaceae > Agapanthus > Agapanthus africanus. The sequence continues at coordinate 410,678,262 of CM057342.1, forward strand.
CATTCGACGAGGCAAGGACCGAAATCCCTTCACCGGGAGTAACCCCTTGGGCAGAAATTTGCGTCAGGGTAATAACTTAAATATATTCGATCACAAGCTGCTTTGCATCGTGGTATTCAGTTAGAATATCCTGCACCTCATTCCACGAGGAAAGAGACAAGATCCCTTCACCGGGAGTGACTTCTTTAGCAATAGGTTTTCGCTACTATATTTTTATAAAAAGCTATCAGTTTCCTTCAACGAGATCAAGTTCATTACGTTAAAGGTTTTTCGCCAAAAACCAGCCGTAAACCTCCGTCGTTTCTTATGAATGATCAGTAGTATTCAAGCTATGTTTGTTGGCCTACGTCAAGGCATAGTGTTTGGTAGCTGCTGAGCATTCGTTTGTTGCATAGATAGATGCATTAACTTTAAGACAGACGTACAGCCTTGTTGGCCTACGTCAAGGGCTTGTACGATGTACTAAATTAATCAGGACAACGACAGGTAGAACTTGACATGTGGCTTATGATTTGTCGGCCTACGTCAAGGTCATAAGAGCATGGGATAAAAAGTTACATCGGGAGTTTCAAACATACAGGAAACTTGCCAGATGCGCATAACTTCTGGAGTGTGATAACTTGAGTGGCTTCCTTCACGTTATCATGCGATGAGAGTTGGATCCCGATTCCCACTGATGAGTTAGTTTACTCTTCGGGTGACCCCGACTAATTCTTCTTTGAGGTTTGGAGGAGAATTTGAGATTACAGTGGGAGGTTTCCTTAATAGATAAAAATGATAACCATTCCGATCTAGGTTAGAGTGCACGCAGAGTGTTTCTTTTCTCTCTCTCTTTGGCAGCGACTTTTGACCGACCCTAGACTATAACTCAGTGGCCAAGTTGACCGAACCTTCTTAAAATACTGTCTTTTGGATTGTCTATAGTTGCATAAGTCATTACCGCTCCTTCTTTTACCCTTTGTATTTCTCAGAACACCCCGTATTACTACGAACATCCAATTCCATTGGACAGATCCATCGTATGGTTATATACGAACTCGAAGGGACTTCTTCGAGGATGGATCCAGGTTCAGGAGAAATAGAATTGGTTTATTCAATTGCCTTTTATTATCACCTTCTCTCAGGTTGCGAGGGCTCCTTGGTTTAGGAGAGTACACCTATTACGCTTGTTGGATAGTCTTATTCCAAACCATAAGCAGGTGCCGAAAGGTAGGGAATGAAGAAAACCAATTAGCCTAAGTAGGGTGTGCAGAAGGTAATATGTAAAGACAAGATAAAGGAATTAGAAAGAGGGCAAAGTAAATTGCGACTATTCATATTCACGACCAAACCACATGTTTCATCGCCACTCCTACTTCACCTTTGATTTCTCCAGAACAACCCGTATCACTACGAACATCCAATTCCATTGGATAAATCCATCGTATGGTTATATACAAACTCGAAGGATATTTTTCGAGGATGGATTCCGGTTCAGGAGAAATAGGAATAAGGTTTATTCAGTTGTCTTTTATCATCACCTACTCTCAAGTTACGAGTACTCCTAGGTTTAGGAGGGTACACCTATTATGCTTACTTGATATTCATCTTCCAAACCATAGGCTGGTGCCAAACGGTAGTGAAGGAAAAAAACCATTTAGCCTAATGATGGTGTACAGAAGGTAACGACTAAAGACAAATAAAGGGAATTGGAAAGATGGCAGGGAAATATACGGTTAAAGTCATGATTTGGATTATGGAAGAGGTATTACTAGGAATACCAGGATACCCCTATGAAACATATTAATGTTTCAGTTACACTGTGCATTGTTAATTAAAAACTGATTTCCCAATTAAACCTTGCTCCAGGGTATGTATTTACCAGGTTTCCTTCTCACATCTGTATAGTTTTACAGATAATGAGTGGGAGTAAGTTATTAGGAATTAGGTGATCATCCTCATTATATCGGAATTCGTTGTAATTGGTGATATTTGAGGAAATCGTTTGGTTACAGTTTTCAACCTACGACGCACAGGTTTTGAGTTATTAAACTCAGCAGACTTATACAGAGTATTGTATGTTGTCCAGTGTCCATCAGGACAAAGGGGTTGGTCCTCGTACTATATTCTGTTTACTTGTAACTTCTCTAGTTTTTAGACAAGTGTTTCGTAGAAATACAATGTCTAAGTTTTGAGAAGTTATGGGTATAAGAATAAAGTAGAGAACCAAGTATCGCAAGTATCAGGATTCTTCAAAGAGATCGAAGATGTAGATTCTTGTGATTAGTATTCAGCCGATAGTAATGGTTTTGAGAAACTTGTTTCTCTTTCAGGTTACTCATAATTGGATGGATTCCTAAGTTGAGTAATACTTATTAGCCTCTCTCCATTAAGATGATATGCACTAGAGACAGCTGCATGATTTAAATCTGGTTCCAATTAAATAAGTGCCAAAGTTTCTATATTAAATATAGAATGGATCATATCTTAACGATGTTAAGGTAAGCGGAGTTGTCCAGCTTATACTTAAAACCAGACACTGGATGACTCAAGGCACGTTTCTGTAATGGCAGTTTGTGGGTTGACCCTAGCTTTGACGAGGGTTGATTTTCTACCATCTGGAAGATCAATAGTGATATTGTTCTAGACTCGCCACAGTTTTAGTAAAATGGACTTTTTTAGAAAACAGAAGTGGGAGTATGGTAGAACTGGAAGTGATTCCAGAACCGCAAAACGATTACGGAAAATTTAATTGGACCTATATATTCAATCAGGTTTGACATTCAAATAGCCACTCCATAGACATGGTGGGTAACCTCAGACACCCGAGAGGTACTCCGGTAGCCTCAAGGAAGGTGACAGGGAGGTTCTTGTTTATCCAGACTTGACACTACTGTTGTTCCAGGCTATGAGACCCGGCAGGAGATTATGTATAACGTCGTTCTAAACTAGTTTTAGAAGTATACGTATATATTATTCTGCCAGAGGGTTGTCGTAGTCAGTGGGAGCAGCGGAAGCATAGTGGGCAAGTAGCTTATGTTTATTTATAGACTTGAGCAATTATAGCGGAGATAGATCATCTAATTTTGATGTGACAGTCATAGGTTTGACATCATCAGAATAGGGGATGGATCTGTAGAGAAGGTAATAGGGTGTGATGTCTTGGTATTTGGATGACATACACAGAGTAGGAAGTAAAATTCCTATACTATGATCGGTTGTACTGTGGTCGTCACACAGTTGTTTCTCCACAAAGGATATGGATATAATATCTGACATTCTGGTTACTAGATCTATGGTTTTAGATCTAGATTTGGGTTGTTTCCCAATATGGGTACTTTGACAATGTTCTAATAGTGTTTTAGAATTGATGACTCCTGGCACGGTGGTGTACCTGCAGGTGATGGAGTCACCCTCTCTAAAGGTGTCTTACAGACTAAAGGGGAGAGGGATGTGCATGATTGGCAGATCACTTGCTTAGGCAATTGAGTCAATCATGAGATGTCAAGTACCACATCAGATGTTGTTTTTGCACTAGATGCGATAAGTTTATATTAATCCAATCCTGGAGATACATTACGAAGCAATTTTAAAACATAAATGCATGTTCTACGGATTTGATGACGGCGGCCTCCTTCGGGAGACGGTTATCATTCCAGGCTTCAAAGGTGACATTTATAACAGAGTGATTGTCAGAGTTATAGTTTTCCCTCAGATGAGGGACAGTATTATGGACAGGCGGTCCAAGAGGATACTGTGGGAGGCATAGTGCTGGACACTGATTAGTTTCAGTGATCAATACAGTCTAAGAGGTTTGGATTTGGAGTTCATTTATGAACTAGGTCCCATCAGATATCCAAACATATTCTAAGACAGGTATTACTCAACTCGGGAGATGGTTTTCTCCTCGAAATTAAGATATAGAGAGATACAGAAAGAAACACCGAAGCGGATCCACTCACTGAGGCTATTTCTCGAATACAAGAGTTTTACAAACGAGCTTTGTGAAACTGATTAGTAAAGGAGGTGGATGCTCGGTATCACACGAGCTGTGAGTACACGACATCGAAATAATTAGCCTTATGTGCAAGTAGGAGATTGTTGGATATAGTGCCCTTTAAGTCAATTATTGGATAGAAGGTATGTGATTGCAATGATTGAGGGAGGACCTATACCGATATAACAGTCTTACTCGAGATGATAGTATGCTATCTGGTCTGTCTTTATCATCATATAGATGTTGATAGAGCCCATAGGATTCTTGCTTGACTACCAGCAGTATGATGGCGATCATATATGTGGGAGCTGGGGTCTATAAGCACATCCTTAAAATGTCCCTAGTTGTAGGAGTTTCGAGACAGGGCATCGATACTCCGGAGTAGACTAGTGTATACAGTCGAGACTCTGACGAGGGGCGGTGGCCGGTCTCACAAGCCACTGGTGTCAGTTGGATCACCTAAGATGTATACAGGTGCTTATTGGGATATGAGTACACCAGACAGGACTCGCCGGGAACATGCTAGTTGGTATTATACATATCGTCAGATAACAGTTCCCTGGTGACATGTATACAGGTTAGTTCATCGACCTGAGGTCGTCATTTGTCTCGTGTGAGTTCCCACTGTGCTTTGATTTATACCCTACCACGGGTCAAAGGAGTCGTGAAAACAGGTATATTTTAGGTACAGTCCCGAGCCACATTGGAGGCAAGTGAGCGGATCGTCGGGGATTCGTCTCTCCCGGTATTGGGGGTGAGATCGCGCTGTGTTTAGGAGAGCCATTACACGAAATCCCTGGCCAGGGTAATTGAGATATACTGATAGGTATACCAGTAGTATCTCAGGGTGTTTTGGGCTGCTCTCTGACACGACTTATGCAGCTATTGGCGGTCTGACGTTTACCGACCCCCTAGGCCTAATATGCGATACTCATAGACGAATGTTCCGGACTGTACAGATATTGTCACTGTCAGGCTCAGTAGGATTTATAGATGAGTTCGCTCGTCAGATTCCCTTCCAATCAATACATAGGCAAACCGTTACGTACAGCTTGTACCTCTGACGTGCTAGTGGTTATTCCCAGTGCCAGTATATTGATGAGTCATTAGAGTTCCCCACAGACACTTTCCCAAGTTCGGACGAAACGTTGTAGATGCCGTATGGTATTATGGCAGGATTCGGAAAAAGCACGTGCGTTTTCGCATGTGTCATTGTTCGGGCAGATAATTCTGGTCGGCTTTGGTTAAAGCCGGATCCGAGTATTATACTGTGTAGATATAATAACTTTGTCTCAGTTGCATTTATATTCGGTCGTAATATAAATGCGGGTATGTTTATACTGTTACGGGGTTATCCTGAAATTCGTTTCAGGATCACTTTTGGAAGTTCCCAGTTTCCAGTTTTCTATCAGCCGTCTTTAACATTCGGTTGAAGACGGATTTATCTTTTCTTCTTTTGGTGAGTCATGGTTCTAGAAGATTCTCGAAATAGTGACTAGATTCATGATTCATTTGTGAGCATTAATTGGGTGGTGAGTTATTAAGGTGACTAGGTTTATGTTCATTGGTTACATTTATTGTTTGTTGATGATTCATCCTTTGATTAATGGTTATGATAAGTATGATATTGTTAGAATCACCCTTTCACTCCTACACTCACCTCCTTCCTGTCCTTTATATTGGCCGGCCACTTCATTGTGGGAGGATGATTTTTGATTCATTCATTTTTGCAAAAGATTATGATAGTTTTTGTATATGGAAATTTCATATAGTTCAATTTCCATTTACCCGATTCCAAATGGCAACTTCTATTAACCGTTCATCCATAGCCTTGGACGTAACGAGACAAACTATTCTACTCATTCTCTACTTCATCTTGGTCGTCTCTTTTGGCAAACTTGACGATCGGGTTGACTCGGTTCAGAGGCGGGAGCCCGTTTAAAGATCCGTCGACGTGGTGCCATCTGGACGACGAGACCGGAGATCGAGCAAGTTCGGATCAGTTGCAACATAGCGTGGGATGATGGTTGAAGACCGAAGGACTCGGATCATTTGGTATAACAATTCTACCCTCTTTACAATTTGTTAGTTTAGCTTTAATGGCAGATCCGGGTTTTAGTACGCGATAGCGCCAGTCGTAAAAGTTTTGTTCCGCATATCGGCGTCTGTTAGACGGCCGGGGCGCTGCCGCGGACTTACAGATTGCATAGATGTGTCGTTTTATTGTGTTTTTTACGACATGAGCATTTTAATGGGTTGTTTTTACTAAGATTCTCGAACGTGCAGATCAGCACCAGAGGATTGGGCCACTGCTAGAGGCCGGCAAGAATGTGATGACTGTCAATGCACCGTTTATCCTTGATGATTGATGCATTCTTTATCGTGCGGACAGATGAGCTAGTTGTTACTGCAACTGACAAGATATCGCCCTGGATGTTTGATGCTATTGCAGCATGAGTTGTACTTAAAGATGTGATAGAAGATCGCTAGTCGCCCATGAATGAATGGCTAGGACATGTGGTTCATTTGCATACCCTGATGCGAGGTCATCAGATTGATTTATTGCAGTTAGAGAAGACTTCACACGGGCATGTTGTGAGTCGATTGAGGGACGATGAGCGTAAGTGCATCACTCCGATAACTTGAACGAGTTTCCGAGAAGGTAATTGGCAATATGCCTATCACAAGATATTGAGTTGTCGAGTTTGTAGTTTTAGAAGGGAGACTCCAGATATGAGTATATCCATTGTAACACAGTCCATACAGCTACGAAGAGACGAGTCCAAATCAATCAACATTATTGAAAAGTGGAGTAAGAGATTCGTACGAGATTTTGACGATATGGCGTTCCACTCCGTTGACATCAGAGATGTGATATGCATGTAGAGGCGTTAAATATGGGTATACCTTTTAGAAGAAGTCGTGATGAGTTTGCAGCTGTTCCGGAACAAGAAATATATTTAGTAAAGGGTGATAACTTCCGGGAAGTTCGGTAGAAATTAGATTTGGGAGAGATCCTGACAGAATCTTTCTAGAATACTACACAAGAGGAATTGGACCGAGGATCGGTCGTATTGCACATACCCAGTAGGTCAGAGTTCGGCATCATCGACGAGACATGTTATGAGTGACCATGATAGTTAGCCAGAGATATTTAGAGGATGTGCCAGAGTGGAACTGTTTCCGTTATCATTTCTGTATTAGGCCGTAAACCGAGGAGTTATGTAACCGGCAATTCAAAGTGAGAGGCGAGAGCCTAAGGGCATAAGGCGCCAGACCATGAATAGGAGGCAAGAAGATATCTTGCTCTGCTAGCTTTGGATCCACCGACACCTTCTCGACTTTAAAGGAAGGGCATATCGGCGACAGTGTTTACGATTTGCGATTTGGTGATTCGAATATCACGTGTCTGTCATTTTTTGATTTCAGTATTTTGGACGATTAATTGCATGATGGAGATTTTGTGCACCACAGTTGCACTCGACTTCGATTTGATGTCGTTTGAGATGTTGATTTTGATTTCATGCCTATGGTATGTATGTGATTTGACTTGTGCCTTCGGTGTAGTTTTCATGCACTTTTAGTACTTGGATTCGATTTTGTGCACGCTGATGCGCGTAGTTGTGAGATTATTTACCACGGTATACCTGATTTGGATTGAGCTTTGTTGTATACCGTCGATTTCGATCATGATATTCAATATTTGTTTTCGTGCACCTTGTGCACTTGATTTGGATTCTTGCGCATACGTGGCGCGCTTGATGCGATTTTGGTGCACACTAGATACACTAAATTGGGATTCTTCGTGCATTTCAGATGCACCAGATATTGTTGTGAGGCACACTCGTTGCCTTTGACAGGTGTTTTAGTGCACACCCGTTGCACTTAGATTTTTTTTCTGTGCAAACGTATGGCACATTCATTGATTTCGATTTCTGTGCGCACCAGACGAACGTGGCATTCTTATACACATTTTGGGACAGATTTCCTTTGAGCAGTATGTTTATATGATATTTACTATTTGGTATAGTAACTCAGCAGGACTAGTCCGAGGACAGTACCTGAATATGTTTTTGCATGCATCGATAGTTACCGAAGAGATTTAAAAAAAAAGGGAGCTACAGTTTCAATATTTTTCCTATGTGTCCGAGATGACACGAAACATTTTACAAAGGAAACCTTTCCAAATTATTTTTAAAACGGCGGGACATGCATGTTAAACAATTGATATATATATATATATATATATATATTTTCTTACAATAAACGTCCGCTACTTGTGTTGTGATACGCGCATGGCACAGTGATTTGAAAAAGGGTTGGCATGCATTTTTTTCCAGATGTTTTGACGAGTTTACAATGATGCGTACTATGTGCATGTTATAGTTTTGAGTATATCATGTTGGTTTTCGTACTGGACTTGATATTGGTATCTTCACCGTAACTCGGAGGATTGCGTGATGCTTGACAGAGTTTAGATTTTGAGTTATATACTCATTTTCATGCGCATGCATTGCACTTAGAGGTGTTTTAATTATTGATGATTTCGGAGCCCCGACGACTTGATTGTTTTGATGAAATGTTTTAGTGTTTGGGTGGATTAAATTTAAATTCGGGGACTGAATTTATTTAAGGCGGGAAGACTGTAAGATTTCAGAAAAATAAAATATTATTTTTGGGAGGTTAGATAATTAAAATAATAAATATTATGAATATTATAATGTGTGGAGATTAGTTTCAATGTTATGGCATGATCATATACCGATAGATTGGAAAAATATTGGAAAATTTCATTTGAATGTTGATTTTGAAAGAATACTATATGATTTAGACACTTTATAATTTTATACAATTAAATATATAAGTTTATGCCTAAGCATAATTAATTATTACTAATCACGCATTAAGCGTAGTTAGGCATATGACATGCACCATGTCATGTTTCAAACACATTTTTGAATTTCTATGAACCATGTCATCTTGTTTTTCTTTTATATATATTGGGTTTTTTAATTGTTTTTGCTTTTAAAATGAAAAGAAAAGGATAAAGAATAGATAGAAAAGAAAAGAAGTGAATAAGATTAAAGAATGAGGTATGGGCATGAGAGAGAGAGGGTGAAGGGTCAATTGACCATGCCTCTTTGTTCCTTCATTCCCTCCTACATCATTCTTCTTCCTTTTCTCCCCTCATGGCTGCCTTCTCCTTCCACCTCCTCCACCACCTCACCACAAACCCAAATCCACATCAAAATATCATTTTCACTTTATTAAAAATGTGCACAAGATCACTACAAGCATGATGGATCAAGAAAGTTTGGATTTTGAGCACTTGGGGTAACTCAAAAAAATTCTTGAGTTGCCAAATGAGATAATCTCCACATCCTTAGTTTAGAATTTGAATTCCTTGAAGTTCCATAGTAGTTTTGAGTTAATAAATTAAGGTTTCGTGATCTTGGAAAATTCCAAGATGAGGGTTAGGGAATTTTATGAGTTGTGAAGTGTAATTGAGGTTAGTAGAGGCCATATAACACCTTTTAGTGAAAGTATATTGGACTAAAACCAAAGATTTAAACCCAAGACATGAACTTAGAAATCCCGATATCGGAAGATTGTGGGAATTGTAATGATATTTAGAGATATGCTACGACCCGGGGCACCTAAAAAATATTTAGCGGTTACTTAGAGGTGTGCAGGCAACCTAGAAGCTATACCCAAGACTCGAGACCCTAACTCTTCACTGTGGCCGCCAATTATCATGTTGTGGCCACAATTTGCGGCCTTGGTATGATGGAGTCGCCTCGTGCTTGGTTCATGGCCCTATTTTAGGTAAATTAGACTTATCCCATATGCAGAATTGGAGAATTTCACCTGTAACAAAATCTGGAGCAAGTTTTCTAAGTTTCTGTTTCGGTTTCATTGTTGTTCATGACTTGAACTTTGGATTTGGTGTGTTGTCTCGGTCACTTGATGTATGTTTGTACGTCGATATCGGGTGTTGTTTAGTTCTTTTGCATGAGTAGACCATATGTTTTAACCTATGTGTGATACGTGTGCCGTTTTGTTTTCGTACGCGATTCTGTTTACGATACTATGTGTTTATTTATGTAAGCACCCTTACGTGGACTTTGGATGACTAGGAGGAGCATGGAGACATCGACTTCGGCAAGAAAGGATCAATGTGAGTAGATATATATCTATGGGGGAAGTCGGGTGGATGGCGTATAGCACCCCCGCACTTTCGTAAGGTAGAATGAGAATGTGATATATATATGTGTGTGTGTGTGTGTGTGTGTGTTAATGTGAGACGTGAATGCTTAGCGAGAAAGTGCTTTAGTTTAGTTTCTTAGTCGCGAAACTCTAGAGTAAAGGTTGACACACACGCACGCACACACACGCATACATTTGATTTCTTATGCGTATATGGGGATATATATATATATATACATATATGTATGTGAGTATGTATGTGTGTGTGTATATATACATATACACGGATGATGAGGATAGCATGTGATTTGAGGTGAGGAGTCGATATGAACGGGCATGATGCCGTGAGATGTTGATAAGTGTTTGAGCCGTGATGTGGCACATGATATGATATACGACATGATATTATAGTGGACCGATGGGCAATGTGTTTTCATACACATGAATATATATATATATATATATATATATATATATATGTTTTTGATGATATTGGTATGCTCTAGACTTTAGAATGGTACCCCTAATTCAGGATATTATGATAATGATACCATATGAAATATGAGATATCTGTGATATTTGACCTGTACCCCGATTTGGGATGTCGTACGATGGTTTTTACCGTACGAAGTATATATGATGATTGATCCGCACTCTTGATTGAAGATGTCGTATTACATATTTTATCGTACGTGACGCTATTGAGGCGGGATCACCGACTACAGGATATAACGACTCGGACTTAGGTGGATTTCCTTACCCTTTTTGATTAGTCTCTTAGTTTTGTCCTGTAGTTATCAGGTAGATGTTAGACTGGGCTCGAGTCAAAGTTATTTTCAAACTAACGAATCGTGGGTATTTTAAAGACAGGCCGAGGGGTATTACGGATATTTCAAAGGACGTACCTTTTCTTAAAAACATCGTAGCCCCTATTTTCTAAAAACTACGATTCGTTCTATTTCAAATGCCAAAATTGTATGACTCGTATATATAAATTTTTATTCTTATATGTTGCGTTTAATATTCATTTTCCATAATTTCTTGCTGTTCACATCGCATTGCATGCTTAAATGTGTTTTCATTAGTTATTATGAACCCATGCTGTTAGGACACCAGCACCATTACCGATGATGCATATGCTCCATGTACACTTGCTTGCCGGCTCACACACATCATCATCGGTAATTTTCAAGTCACATACACATTAGAAAACACTACTTCATTGCTATAAATTGCTAGCTGGTAATTTCGACATAGTACTAGTACGCTTGCTTTCATATGCTAGTTTAGATATTGCATTTATTACTGAGATATACTTCATGCATTATACATTCATTCTGTTATGCAATATTATGGGGCTTTATTCCGGTATTTCACTGTTTATTGACTCTTAATTTGGGATTTCGGATTTCCATGAGATTTCTGGATTTGGAGAAACCGCAAGAATTTTATAAACTCATTTTTATTTCAAAAGATAGAAATTTGCGGTTTTCTCATGATATGATGTGAGTTTTGTGTAGGGTTCCTAGGCACACTAATGAGGTCTTATAAGTGATCAAACATGGCCAATTCAAATTTTTCATGTGCCTACAAACCCTAATACGAATCGTTAACTAGATGTATAGGCGATGCAATGCAAATAAACAACTTTAACTTAAAGGAAAGAGGCTACAACCTTTGTAGATCCGGTCCTGCACCTCCTAGGCTCCGTGATGACGTCCCTCCGCTGTCCATATCGGATCCTGGACTCTAGCATCGGCTTTATCGGAGAAATGGGCGGGCTAGGTCGTCGACTTCGATGCCGAAGATGATCTACGTCGAGGCAACTCAAGATCAAACTCCAACTTCACCAAGTCATGAAACTTGTGAAGAAAACACCCTATACTACTTGGCAAGTGGTAGAGGATGAAGAAATAGGAAGTGGGTTCACTTTAGAATTGGATTTCTCACTCTTTTTCTCAAGTTGCCATTAAAGGATGCAAGCTTTCTTCTTTTTTTGATGAAGAAGAAGAAGAAGAAAGAATATGATAAGTCTTCTTTAAAATAGAAAATAAAATGAATACTTATCATATAGCAACCATGGTTAAGTGTAGAGACTAAACTAGGGTTAGGTTGAATGGTTAGGGTTAAGCAAACAAACAAAATGGTCAAGCTTTCAACACTTCATGAAGCTTCATGAAAGAAACAAAATAAGCCACTATTCTATTTATCTTGCAAAAGTGAATAAATAAATAAAAGAAATAGATAAGTAAACAAAACCATAACCATTCATATAACCATGGTTTAATCATACACACATACTCAAGTTAGCATGTATCATCAAACATGATACAAACAAGTGCACAAAAGTATATCAAATATACAACTTGTGTACTTCAAGTGAGAAAATCCATTTAAAGTGAACAAATACTATTTAATGCAAATTATTATATCAAATATATAATTATGCATTAAATCATTAAATCAATACTTGATTTAACGATCCGGTCATATCGCATATAACCGACTAATATCCAATGTATCGGCTTATCGAATCAATCCTTGATTCGATTACTAGGTTATATCGCATACAACCAATCGATACATTCATCACGATAATAGAATACGATATCACATACACGAATTATTCTCGGTCCCGCACATATCTCATATGCGCTCTTATTTCGTTTCGCTTGAGCCAGGAAACCTCTGTGTAGGACTCTAAAGACTCGTCAATACGCCGGCAGCAGGTGACGATCATATCAAACACCCACAAGCCGCAAGCAGTCTGCTAAACGTAACGGCCATCCGGGTATTGAGTGATCAGAAGATCGACGAGCAAGCCCGCTCACACTCCTGTGAATCCAACCAGTAACACTTACTGTACAGTCCGGTCTGTTTGTCTGATATGTCGCATATCTCGCCTAGGGGTGGTAAACGTCAGACCCCAATAGCTCGATAAGTCATGCCGACGTGAGGTCCATAACAATCGTGAAACTACTGATAACTCTTACCAGTATATCACAGCAACCCTGGCCAGCGATTTCCTGTTATGGCCAGTCGTGCATAGCGCAACATCAACCCCCAATACCGGGAGAGACGAATCCCCTCCTATCGCTCATTGCCTCCATGTGAATCGGGACTGTTTCCAAAAACCACCTGTTTGCACGACTCAGTAGAGCCGTGGTAGGGTGGAAATCAAAGCACAGTGGGAGACACACAAGACTCTATGACGATCTCGGGTCAACATACTAAGCTGTACTAGTGTCACCAGAGAACTGTCATCTGACGTGAGGTATAATACTATCTGAGAGTTCTCGGCGAGTCCGTTCAGTGTACCCAGTCTCCACTGAGCACCCGCATACCATCTCTGATGTCAAACACCAATGGATATGGGATCATCCATCGCCCATCACATGGGTCGAGAAGATATACGCTAGTCTACTCTGGAATATCGATGCCCCGTCTCGATATTTCCACGACTAGGAACATTGAAGGATGTACTCATGGACTACCCAGGCCCCACTATTATGATCTGCATCATAGTCCTGGAAGTCGAGTGCACATCCTAAGGGCTTTATCAACATGTAACAGAGAGACAGAAAGTATACATGTTAAGATAAAGAGCAACTAGATAGCGTACTATAATGTCGAGCAAGAAAGTCCTACCTATATATGTCCCAGCATCCACTACAATATACATCCAGTGTACAGTAATGGCCTCTAGGTCATACATATAACTAACAATCTCCCACTTGCACTAGGGCCATCTGTAGCAGTGGTTGCAGTGTCACATACTCAACCATCCCATATAAGTCTCTCTCTAGGAAAAAGCCTTGGTGAGTGGATCCGCCGTGTTGTCCTCTAAATCTACTCCCCAACCTCGATCACCCTGGAGATCAACTATCTCCATGATCAGGTGATGCTGCCTCAGAATATGTCTAGGTCACTGATGGGACCAGGGTTCCTGGGCCGAAGCCACACTTCCATTGTCATACAATGGTAGGAACCTAGTTCATCTCATGAACCAATATACACCCAAACTGCCTCTTTGGTAGTATCTTTAATAGCGATGTTACCAGCCTTTATCGTCTAGTTTGTCACGGTATCTAGCTTGGAACTCTTCCAACATACCGTTCCTCCACTGAGGATAAAGACAATGCCTGCGACTGACATTCAGTCATCCTTATCACCCTGGAACCTTTCCAGTGATTCTCCCCAGGATCGATTGATACCATCTCACTACAACTAGTGAGAATCCTAACATCTATCTAGATCTATCTCATAGACCCAAAACCCAGGATTTTGGAGGTATCACTTTGATCCTATATGGAGAATCCATGTGAGAAGAGGAGATTGACCGTGCGTAGCATAGGAAACTCTTTTCTTATCAAGAGTATGTTGTCTACGTATAATACGAGGATGACCACCTTACTCTCTACTACCTTTTTGTAAATACAAGGTTCATCTACCATTTTGATGAAGTCAAACACTTTGACTATCACATCAAAACAGACGTTCCAACTCCGCGATGCCTGCTTTATTCTGTAAAGCAACTTGCACACGTTTCCGCTGCTCCCACTGTTTACGAAGCCCTCTGGCTGTGTTCTTAGAGACGTTCTCTTCTAAATCAGTATTTAGAAAAGCAGTCATGGCACCCAACCACCAGATATCGCAGTCATGGTATATAGCAATGTTAAGTAGGATCCGGATGGACTTAAGCATAGTCACTTGGAAAAGGTTTCATCACTATCCACGCCTGGTCGATGACGAAAAACTTCAACAAGTCTAGCTTTGAAAGTCTTAACTTTTCCATCTACACCAAGTAATCTTCTCAAGATATACTTGCTCCTGATGGGGATTTAACCCTTCAGATATAGCACCCAAAGTCCACACTTTGTTGGTGTACATTGATTCCATCTCAGATCGCTAAGCATCCAGCCATTCTTACAGAGTCCCTACTCGAATCTAGTTGGGTCATCATCTCATGATGCAGTCCTCGCTCCCACTGTCATCGAGAAACCGAAGTATCTCTCAGGCAGGTGAGGAACCCTACCAGATCGGCGGAGAGGCTAAGGTTCGTCGGGGATTATTGAATCCTTTGGTTCTGTCAAATCATCAGCTGCAGTTTGTATAGCTGGAACCTTTCCAGTTCTACAGAACTGACCTTGCCTCGATCTTGTCCGGATTTTGCTTTAGACATAGGCCGGACAATCCTAAATCTTAACTTGCTTAAGAGATGGGCTCTTCCCATACCATATCTTATATGTAGTGGTAGGCACTGATTTGAATCGAACCCTATTCAATAGGTATGCAGCTTCTCAAGTGTACAACCCCAAAAGGAAATAGGTAACTCAGTAATACTCATCATAGAGCACACCATATCTAATATTGTGCGATTGCTCCGCCCTGATACACCGTTGTGCTGTGGTGTATTCAGAGGAGTCATACGGAGAGAGAATCTCATTCTCCGTTAGAACAGTCCAGGAATTCCATGCACAAGTATTCTCCTCCCTGATCTCATCATCGGATATAATACTTATACCTGGTTTTTGGTTCTCTACTTCTAACTTATATTCTGTGAATATCTCAAAATCTTCGGGCCTATGTTTCAACAGGAACATATGTCGGAATCTTGAGAGATCATCAGAGAACGTAATGAAGTACAAAGAACCGGTCCTGGCATGTGTAGACATGAGACCTTACATACATCATCATGTATCAGTCCCAAGAGTTTACTAACTCTTTCTCTGTTTCCAATAAACAGAGCCATGGTCATCTTATCTCTGTGACATGACTGGCAAGTTTCACAAGATGTAAATTCAAACTGATTTAAATATGCATCTAAAATGTAACTTCAGCCAGTCGGGTCGTATTGATATGACCTAGTCTACAATGCCTCAAGAATGATTCGTTCATTTCTGAACTCTTCCTCTTGTGTGTGTTCTGTATACGAGGAACTGTAGTTTGATTTAGAACGTCAACGCTTTTAGATAACGTGCCTGAACTGATCAACTTTTGAAATAGGAAATGTTCAAAACAATATCCAACAGTACAAAATTATATCCTTCTTTACTAATAAAGAGATTGATATGATTTTTTATATCAGGTTCGGTATCTAATAGCATTTGTTCAGAATCAATGTACTGGTAATACAGGGTGACAGTGACCAACAGACTTGGCTGCAACACTTGCCCTGTTTTCTGTCTCATGAAACTTATCACCCGTTCTCAGTTTTCTACCTTTTTGTAGCCCTATGTAACATGATTACATATCTGGGATCCTGATCCAGTATCAAATACCTAGGATGCAGAGGATACTGAGAAACAGTTCTGTCTAATGAACACACCCGAAGGAGATGCATAATATGCACTTTCTTCGTTTGGGCGGCATAGGAATTCTGGTATTCCCCTATTTCCTGCTCTGTCTTATAACAATTATAAGTTGGAGCGGGACCAACGTTCCCCAGCTCAGTATAACAAGTGGGTTCGGTCAATACATCCATATTATTATCTTGATTAAGGCGTGATATGGTCGCTACCTGGAGAGAGAGAGAAGAAAACACTCTGCGTGCGCTCTTGCAAGATTAGATTGGTTATTTATTTTATCTAATCAGGATGGCTCCCACTGTTTTTATCAAATCTTCCTTCAAACCTTAAAAGGAAAGACTAGCCGGGATTAATTACACTCTACAAGTTCTCCAATCTTTCAGCCAGGCCAGTGTCGTTACTTTGAGGGAGGTTCCCCGTGCTTTCGCACGGACCTAATTACAGTAAACCTCGTTTTCCCAGAGGCGTAACCCCGTTGACACCTTTCTAGGCACCTACTTGATCGGCTAATTGCAAAGTGCAAAACTCTCCCAGGAGTAACAATTACTCGCAGTAGGTATCGGGATCCAATTATCATATAGAAGGTATACAATCTCATTGCAAATTTCAACACTTGAAACTCCCGATAATGGTTTTTACCCCTAGCACCTATGACCTTGGCTAAGGTCAACAAATCATAGGTACTAGTCAAGTTCTACCCGTCATTTCGTGATTAATTAGACCCACCCACATGACCCTTGGCTAAGGTCAATAAAGCCACATGACTGTCCTAACTAATCGCATCATATGCTGTGTAGGAAGACATCACTTAGCTACCGCACACTACACCTCGGCTATGGTCGACAAACGTAGCACGAATACTAAGTACTCTACTTCCTAAAATGACGGAGGGTTGAGAATGGTTTTTAAGAAAACCTTTAACGCTTTGAACTTGATCTCGTTGCGGAATCAAATGGTTTTTAAATGGAATGTTTTTTAAGCTTTTCTAGTTTTGCTAAAGGGGTCACTCCCGGTGAAGGGATCGTCGGCCCTTTCCTCGTCAAATGAGGAGCGGGATATATCATATATATCACTGTGCAAAGCAGAAACTATAGAAGCAATCAAATGACAAACCGAGGGTTGTAGCATCTACCAGTTATTGCTAAAGGAGTCACTCCCGGTGAAGGGATCTCGGTCCTTTCCTCATCGAATAAGGTGCAGATGTTCTGCAATGAACACCGTGATGCAAAGCAAGAACTGTAGCTACCTGTTTTATTTTGAAATTCGATTCCACAACATCAATTAGGTTTATTTTCTTTCATTAATCTCATTAATGAATATCCCATCATTTAAGTCCACCTAAACATCACAGATAAATATAACGTACGCTTATGCCATCCGCATTCGCCTCGATGTCCCGTCTGCACCGTTAGGTTAGATAACTAACGCCAGAGCGAGGCAGGGCTAGCGCGGGTGTAAAACATAAGCAACGTCTATATAATATATCATATATACTATATACTATACCTATCTGAACAAATCACATGATCACATCACAGATAACGCAGCAGAAAATATCATATGAAATATTGGATATACTAGGACGTCCGTGTTTTCAATACGAGCCAGTATAAAACACGGATTCCACGGTCATGATGAATAGCCAATCCCACACCCCTAGACCCCTTCGAGAGCGGCAAGTAACCCTACCAATTCTAGGGTTAGGAGACCCGGACTCGACTCCTCGAGTTGGTCTCCCACTTGACCCTAGAACCCGGTTACTTGTGCCCTCCTCCTTGGGTCTATCCTAGTGCGGAAAAGTAAATAATATACAAAAGGTGACATCATCCGCAACTTGGAAGTGCCCCAATAAAAGAATATTACATACAAGTTTTTACATGAATGAAAATGAAAAACATTCATCTCACATAAAAAAAAAACCCGGCTATTCAAACACGACGATCCAATATAACATATCCAGCAACACATAACATCACATGTCATCAACGTAAGTAAATATGCGCATCCCAATTGTCGTTGATATATAGCAACGAAATCGGCGATATCACATATTACACTTACGGTCAGAAAAGAAAGTGTAAAACTACAACAGTTGGAATTCGCAACCTCTTTAGACATCGCATGCCTAATCAAATGAAATACTTAGACATCGCATGCCTAACAATTATAAACCCCGCATTTTAGTCTCAAAATCGAAAACACTTTGCAATATAAAGTCGGGCAATTCAACAGGATTCCCGACATTCTGATCGAATGCTCGTCGCAAACTTTAGTAAACGACCGCACCCCCAATACCGTCGACGAAGTGCACTAAGGCGGAACACCGCTGCCGCGAGCACCCGAACGGATGCTTTCGGCGACGGGGTTCTCCTACAGTCACTTGGTCGGGGCTATGGGGTGGGGCTGTCTATTAAGTTTACCCGGCGAGTATCCGCGTACACTACGTGATTGCGACGGACTTTTGATCGCATCAAAATTCCGTGGCAACCGATCAAATGAGACTAAACTGCTATGTTTATAACATTCATTTAGTTATCTCATAACTATTTGTGAATTCCAATTATTGTATCACATTCCGGATAAATAGAAAATGTTAAACTTTCCGATCAAACAATCGAACACCCAAGTTTTCCCGATACAGCTCAACACATGATATAAGTTAAAAAACATTCAGTTCATGCCTCAGTACCAACGGTCCAGCTGTAGAAGGGTCAAGCCAACGCCTCACATGTGGCACACCGTACTGCCCCAAACCCTAAGGTTCAAAGGGCAGTTCAAGACGGTCACATAATCGAGTAAAGGTTTGTTGTCTTCTAGAGGGACCATCGCGTTACTTGCACTACTTGGAACGTCATTAAACTATGGAAAAATCCAACAATTGGAAATTTCCCGGCAGGGGAAAAAGTGGGTATTTATATCTGGTCGAACTTTTTAACATATTCTAAAATTATCCGGAAAAGCACACAGACAAAATTAGACAATCCGATCGAAACACCGAGTCCCCAATACAACCCAGAAAACTCAACTCTTGAGTCAGATTTAAAAATTCCCAGAAAATACAGCAACAGAATATAAGAATTACTGTGCAGAAATAATTGTCTGAAGAGACTAAGTGGCCGCGGAACCGCCGCATTAGGCATGCTAATGCCGCGGTTCCGCCGCGCTTTTATCGAATCAGGGGTCCCGTTTTGAACAGTAATTCTTAGAATCTCCTGCTGAGTTTTCTACATATTTTTAATTCTCAAAAATCACCGAATTCAAAAAATGTACACAGAGCAATTTGGGATTAGGGTTTCGGTTCGATCGGACTTCTAACTCCGTCTACACATCACCTAAGGCTCTAGCTAAGCTCTGATACCACTGTAGGGTTCCTAGGCACACTAATGAGGTCTTATAAGTGATTAAACATGGCCAATTCAATTTTTTCATGTGCCTACCAACCCTAATACGGATCGTTAACTAGATGTATAGACGATGCAATGCAAATAAACAACTTTAACTTAAAGGAAAGAGGCTACAACCTTTGTAGATCCGGTCCTCCACCTCCTAGGCTCCGTGATGACGTCCCTCCGCTGTCCATATCGGATCCCGGACTCTAGCATCGGCTTCATCGAAGAAATGGGCGGGCTAGGTCGTCGACTTCGATGCCGAAGATGATCTACGTCGAGGCAACTCAAGATCAAACTCCAACTTCACCAAGTCATGAAACTTGTGAAGAAAACACCCTATACTACTTGGCAAGTGGTAGAGGATGAAGAAATAGGAAGTGGGTTCACTTTAGAATTGAATTTCTCACTCTTTTTCTCAAGTTGCCATTAAAGGATGCAAGCTTTCTTCTTTTTTTGATGAAGAAGAAGAAGAAGAAAGAATATGATAAGTCTTCTTTAAAATAGAAAATAAAATGAATACTTATCATATAGCAACCATGGTTAAGTGCAGAGACTAAACTAGGGTTAGGTTGAATGGTTAGGGTTAAGCAAACAAACAAAATGGTCAAGCTTTCAACACTTCATGAAGCTTCATGAAAGAAACAAAATAAGCCACCATTCTATTTATCTTGCAAAAGTGAATAAATAAATAAAAGAAATAGATAAGTAAACAAAACCATAACCATTCATATAACCATGGTTTAATCATACACACATACTCAAGTTAGCATGTATCATCAAACATGATACAAACAAGTGCACAAAAGTATGTCAAATATACAACTTGTGTACTTCAAGTGAGAAAATCCATTTAAAGTGAACAAATACTATTTAATGCAAATTATTATATCAAATATATAATTATGCATTAAATCATTAAATCAATACTTGATTTAACGATCCGGTCATATCGCATATAACCGACTAATATCCAATGTATCGGCTTATCGAATCAATCCTTGATTCGATAACTAGGTTATATCGCATACAACCAATCGATACATTCATCGCGAGAATAGAATACGATATCACATACACACATTATTCTTGGTCCCGCACATATCTCATATGCGCTCCTATTTCGTTTCGCTTGAGCCAGGAAACCTCTGTGTAGGACTCTAAAGACTCGTCAATACGCCGGCAGCAGGTGATGATCATATCAAACACCCACAAGCCGCAAGCGGTCTGCTAAACGTAACGGCCATCCGGGTATTGAGCGATCAGAAGATCGACGAGCAAGCCCGCTCACACTCCTGTGAATCCAACCAGTAACACTTACCGTACAGTCCGGTCTGTTCGTCTGATATGTCGCATATCTCGCCTAGGGGTGGTAAACGTCAGACCCCAATAGCTCGATAAGTCATGCCGACGTGAGGTCCATAACAATCGTGAAACTACTGATAACTCTTACCAGTATATCACTGCAACCCTGGCCAGGGATTTCCTATTATGGCCAGTCGTGCATAGCGCAACATCAACCCCCAATACCGGGAGAGACGAATCCCCTCCTATCGCTCATTGCCTCCATGTGAATCGGGACTGTACCCAAAAACCACCTGTTTGCACGACTCAGTAGAGCCGTGGTAGGGTGGAAATCAAAGCACAGTGGGAGACACACAAGACTCTATGACGATCTCGGGTCAACAGACTAAGATGTACTAGTGTCACCAGAGAACTGCAATCTGACGTGAGGTATAATACCATCTGGGAGTTCTCGGCGAGTCCGTTCAGTGTACCCACTCTCCACTGAGCACCCGCATACCATCTCTGATGTCAAACACCAATGGATATGGGATCATCCATCGCCCATCACATGGGTCGAGAAGATATACGCTAGTCTACTCTGGAATATCGATGCCCCGTCTCGATATTCCCACGACTAGGAACATTGAAGGATGTACTCATGGACTACCCAGGCCCCACTAGTATGATCTGCATCATAGTCCTGGAAGTCGAGTGCACATCCTAAGGGCTTTATCAACATGTAACAGAGAGACAGAAAGTATACATGGTAACATAAAGAGCAACCAGATAGCGTACTATCATGTCGAGCAAGAAAGTCCTACCTATATATGTCCCAGCATCTACTACAATATACATCCAATGTACAGTAATGGCCTCTAGGGCATACATATAACTAACATTTTGTCCACCATGAGTTTTCTCGGCTCTTGAGAAGTATCATACACCCGATTTGAGGAGGAGGATGAACGGTCTGTGGGTGCATGGTAGACCCGGTGCGTTACCCTGGGGCAAGATGGTCGTAGATGATGGCGTTGAGCCTCGTAAGGGAGCACTACTGACCGGTTATTTATGATGGGGAGGATATCCGGATGATACCGACATAGTCGTGAGATTTGATGATATGGGCCAGTCCAGATTGCCGGAGCCCGGGGGCAGTCCGGATAGCTGGAGCCCGCGATATTGAGATTTGATTATAGGGCCCAGTCCGTGTCACGACCCAAAATATTAGCTCGCGGCCAGCACTTAAATCACGCGACATCTACAAGCGTAACGTAATTCAAGTAAGCTGAAACCCAGAAATCTAAGCCTTTTTAAGAAACAAAGAGTTGAAGCTTTGAAATAAAGGTATAGTAAATGATGTTTTGTCTTTTGAAAATTTGGGCAGCACCTCCTTTGTAAAAACTAACCCCGAAAACGGGTACAACACAGGAAATAATAAAGCATCCCTAAACAGGAGCAAATCACGCCCAACGGCAGAAACAACCACCACAAGTATAAAAACAAGTATACGATGCCCAACGGCGAAGATCCACACAAGGAAATAAAGTAAAGCAAGACATCAACCCCAAAAGAGAACATAAACCCATCGCTCAAGTCTCGCAACTACAAGTCTTCTAAGTCTGCAACATATACAATTACTAGTTTCTGAATTGATGGAGTGACTAGATACAATATGAATAATGAATACAAGAGGGGCACGATCCAACATGTACCACCTACCACAAGCAAGTCACCCGAAAATAACTGTGTGCCAACGATGCCGCAACTGATCCATGCGGTCAACCTGCAAGATCTGTGGCACAACGGGGGTGAGTTGCCAACTCGTGAATAGAAAAACATCATCAGGTAGAAATCGAAATAAACAACGATTCCTAGGTCAACTATATCATAAAGGTAATACTATGATATCTAGGGTGACCGTATCTGCATATGTTCCAACATGTAAATAACTGCCTATCAGCAAGTGGATAATCATCCAACAATATAATCAATGCATGTATGCAAGTGGATCCTGTCCACGTATCAACCACTGACACAACAACTCCTGCATGTAAATATCATAAAAGCATATGCAGGTAAATATAAGGATATAAAATAACGTGTGTCTCTCGCGATACAACAAAATCATGGAAACCTGAGTGTCTAACCCGGACACTCGAAACATCATGAAACTCGTGTCCAGCATTGACACGTAAATCCTCATAACTCAGGCGCCGTCACCATGACTGGCCCTGATGTCATGTCTGTCCATCACTCCGGTCGGTATCCCCACGATAACCGCCGAGTCTAAATACTATCACCGATAGGTAGTTGTCCCTCTGTCAGGCTTATCGTCTACACCACGAAATCACCACTCGCCCCGGGGTACTATACCGGGTCCACTATGTCCCCGCAGATGGTGCCTCCCGCTCCTCGAATCGGGTTTCACATGCCAATCTGAGAACCGAGAAATCACATGGTGGACGCACTAAAATATCATATCTAGAGAAACCGGGTTTTCAAACAACACATAATTGCTTGAAATACCATCACGGTTCTCAAATCCATAAATCACATGAAATCCATATCTCAATGCATAAATCCATGAAAACTGATATATGCAACATAAAACAACAATATGAGCATATTAAGGGAAAACTGCTCTTTTAAATGAATCCAGCTTTAAAATATATCATGCGGTTACCAAATTCTCCGAAAAACAAATGCAGCATCATATGAGGTGTACATGTAACTGTAGCAAGGTATAAATATCTACATGCAAGCAAGTATGTATGATGAATATCATAAGCGCAATAGCACAATAATTCATGTCTCAAAATCGCATGTCAATACAATACCACTTAAGGTATATGCAACTATACCAAGATATGTGGGTGTACATGTCAGTATGTAGGCATAATGTACATGTAGCTGTAGTAGAGTATGTGGGTGTACATGTCAGTATATCATGCAACCTAGCATAGTGATGTGAACATGGCAGCATATTATAGCATGATATAGCAATTCTACTGTGTAAGTGACATAGCAATTATCGATGATGAAGTATGTGAGCCGGCAATTTGTTTAAGTGTAACATACGTATCATCGATAATGGTGTAGGTGTACTAGCACAGGTATAAGAAATGCAATGAGAATAGCAGGAATGCAGCACAATGCATATAGTGAATCAAATGCTATAAGGTATACATATCAATAAGACCGAGTCGGTGAATCTATCAATCAGCATCCAGCCTCACAACATCATGTATGGTACAATCCATCGTACAACATCGGCTAATCAGGGGTATGGATAAATCAACAGTAAAACTCATTGCGTACGGTAATCTAACGTACGGTGGCATTAACAAATAGGGATTCTATCAACCTATACAACATCTGGGGTACGGATCTAAGTCTCGTACGATATATCACTCATTGTGAAATCATTATCCATATAAATATATATACCTATCTCTCAGGTCACATCCATGCCAAAATCGTATCAGGGGACCTACAAAGGTATCAACAATCTCATATCGAATCGAATCCATAAAATGACATATCATACTAAGTCATCATATCACATCATAGACCCGTTCATCACATTAATATCTCGCATCACATTAAATAAACATCACACTTGTTCTCTTTTAAATCGTACTTATCATGATTCAATTATCATTTCATTTTCTCCTAAGTCAATTGTTAATTAGCATAAACTTCAAACATATTATCGTTTGCAAATCCTACAATCATGTCCGTCGCATATCATTATCAAGATATAATAATCAAACAATAATCCATATCAATGGTTGCGGGGGTGCTATACGCCCTCCACTCGACTTCCCCCGTAGATATAAATCTACTCACCTGCTAAACTCCTCGCTTAGCCGTAGTCGATGCGCTTCGTCGTCACGGAATCCATGCGAAGGTACCTACAATCAATAGGAATTCGCAAAGCTATTAACATCAAATTCCGAAATCAAAAAACGGCACGCGGTGCGCTCATAGGTTAGAACATATAGCCTACGCATGCAAAATAACCAAACAACCCTCGTCGTTGACGTAAAAACGTCCAACGCCAAAATACAATATCCGGTCGCAAAACCAAGAAATCCAACTACCGGAAAATATAGCCAAAACCCTCACTAGGGTCGCTATACATGAAAACTGCCACAACAAAAACCCAATAGTACAAATACTCATTCACAACACAATAATTATCGTAGGTAATAATATATACATCATCACCATGCCCATTAAAACCCACGTCTAATTTTTACCAAAAACCTAGTAAGCAGTTTATATCATTTTAGCACAAAGCTAAACAAAGCTAAATGTTTAAATAATTCTAGTGATCGCAATCATCATAAAGCGGCTTAAGTAAGTCATCCAAACTATTTCTACCATTTTATCTCATCCAAAACATGTTTTAGTGAAAGCTAGTTTGCTAATTATCTCAATTAGACAAATAGGAACTTAACAAATATCATTTCCTACTAGGTTAAGTGTTCTAAATCTACACTTCATGATTAACCATTTAACACATCAAAACCCTAACTAGTAAACTGTAAAGTGGTATAAGAAATTATACCGATCGATCCGTGTCCTTCGGTCTTTAGCTATCATTCCATGCTCCTCGCGGCCTCTCCGATCTCCTCGTCGAAGTAGCACCACGTCAACGAATCTTATACGGGCTCCCGCATCAAACCGAAGAAACTCGGACATCCAGTTTGCTAACCGACATGTCCAAGATTGAAGTAGAGAGAGTATAGAATACTTTGTCTCAAGGAACCCAAGCCATTGGGTGAAAGGTTAATGAAGTTGTTATGGAATGAAATGAAGTGAGCTATGAAATTTGGACCCAAAATGAGCTCTCCCCCATTAAAAGTGCTCGGCCATTATTGCAACACATGTTGTGCTTGGCCACACTATCAAGGGAATTGCTCACTGGAAATATGATGGGGTGAGCTCAAAATGAATATATGAATCAATCATCCATGTAATTAATCTAAACTCCTCTTTAAAAACAAGCAAGTGGGGCCGGCCACCTTATGTCCACAGTGAAGGGGGTTGAACAAAAGCAAGTGCTGACTATATGCAATCAAGTGATAAGAATAAGGAAATATCCAACACAAAGATCTTAAGCTTGACAAGAAGCATTAATGATCAAAGAATGAGTCACTAATGAAACCATGCCATTCAAGAATGAACCATCATGACTCACCCAAGCCTACAAGGTTCGGCCATTATTGAGGAAAGGAAATTATGGCCAAAAAAATTGATTTATCAACAATAACCAATAATTAAGTGCATGAAAAAAAACACATTAAAATAATATTTAATTAAGGAAAATTTCTACGTGAACCAAAACTTCCCATTGACCCTCAAAACTCGCGCACTAGCTTTATTTTAGCTAAACAAGGTGCCGGCAAGTTTATACGGAAGTTTGATCAAAATCGGATAAAACAAAAAATACCGACTATTTTACCCTAAAACGGAAAAATTCGTATAACAATTTCAGAAACGTACGGAAAAATTCGTATAACGATTTCAGAAACGTTACAGTCCGGATTGCCGAACCCCGAGATATTGAGATTTGATTATATGGGCCAGTGCGGATTGCCGGAGCCTGAGATATTGAGATATTGGGATATATATTTGTGTCGATGCTTGACACGGATTCTCTGTTGATTTCATTGATGATACTTCAATTTTTATACAGAAATCTCACTGAGATAAGAAAACAGTTTTCTTATTCAAAATGTAATCTGTTTTCATGCATTCATACATCATATATGTGATACGTTGCTACCTGAGGCACTAACACGAGCACTTGGTATCATACTCATGTTTAGATGATTACCCTTGCCACTATTAGATGTTTCAGGGTATATATTATGAGAATATTATTGTATGGCCTAGGAGAGAGTCATAGATGCGATTTCTTCTCGGTAATGTTTTCTACTCACGAGTTGGCAACTCACCGCCGTTGTGCCACAGTTTCTTACAGGTTTTGCTGTACAGGTATCGTTGCGGCTTACTGGCACACTGCTTCCTTCCGGGTGATTGTTTTGGTAGGTGGGTTCACTTGCATCGTGACCACCATTGTACTTTTATTTATTACAGTTGTATCTGGTAAACTCTATCAACCAGACTTGTATTACTTGTGAGACATAGAAGACCGGTTGTATATTCTTTCGGCCTTAAAGTCGCGCGTTGGTATTATTATGATTCTTCTCTGGTTTTGTTGGAAATGTTAGTTTTCTTTCTGAGTTTTGATCCTCGCCCTTCGACCTAGTATATTATATTGCTTGCGTGGTTGTTTCCACCATTTGGCGAAGTGCTAGCTCCCGCTTGGGGAAGCCTTTATTTATTGCTTATGATTATTCATGTTTGCACCCGTTTGGGGTCAGTATTTACAAAGGAAAATCTGCCGAAATTTTTGGAAAAGACTTGATGTTTTAAAAATGATTACTACGTCTTTCAAAGTAAATTTATATGTTAACTTTTAAATGAATTTTCCTTCACTCCCTTTTCAAATGGTTTAGATTTCTGGGCTTTTGGCTTACTTGAATCAGGTGGGGTCCTATAGACTTCACATGATTTAAGTGCCAATCACATGCTATTTCGGGTCGTGACATTCGCGGAGTTCGAACATCTATTTTGATGTTGTAATCAAAGAGTTTGACATCATCAAAAATATATATGAACCTTGTATATACAGGAAAGTGGTTTAGAGTAAGGTTGCCTTCCTCGTATTGTACGTAGATGACATACTCTTGATAGGAAATAATATTCCTATATTGCACTCGGTCAAGCTCTTCTTATCACAAAGATTCTCAATGAAAGATCTAGGTGATGCCTTCTACATCTTGGGGATTAAGATCTATAGAGATAGATCTAAACGGATACTGGGATTGTCCCAATCCAGGTACATTGACACCATACTAAAGAGGTATAGTATGGAAGAATCCAAGCGTGGGAATTTACCCATGATCGCAGGACTCACTCTCACCAAAGAGACGTCTCCAAAGACTGATTTAGAGAGAGCTCGCATGCAAAGGATACCCTATGTTTCGGCAGTAGGAACTATCATGTACGCGATGCTGTGTACCAGACCCAGTGTAGCATACTCACTATGTGTTGTATCAAGCAGATCCAGGAGAGAGTCACTGGACAGATGTGAAGAGCATTCTCAAGTACTTGAGAATGACTAAAGAGATGCTCTTGGTGTATGGTAACGGAGAACTCCAAGTGGAGTCCTTTACCGATTCGAGCATCAAAAGTAATAAGGACGACTCTAAGTCGGTCTCGGTATTTGTCTTTACCCTCTATGGAGGGGCGGTATGATGGAAGAGTTCCAAGCAGGAAACCGTGGCAGACTTGACGATGGAGGCTGAATACATCGCTGCCAACGATGCTGCCAAAGAGGCTGTCTGGATGAAGAAGTTCATAACTGAACTTGGAGTGGTTCCGACCATTGAGCATCCAATACCTTTGTATTGCAATAACAATGGAGCAGTGGCATTGGCCAAGGAACCCAGGTCCCATCAGCAATCCAGGCATATTCTGAGGCGGTATCACCTGATCCGGGAGATAGTTGATCACCGGGAGATCGAGGTCAGGAGAGTTGACACGAAGGACAACACAGCGGATCCACTCACGAAGGCCATACCCCAGATACAATTTGAGTGACTCTTCCGGATGTTGGGTATAAAATACTACAACAACTGGCCTTAGTGTATGTGGGAGATTGTTAGTTATGTATATACCCTAGAGGCCACTATTGTACATGAGATGTATATTATAGTGGATGTTTAGATATATATATAGAGGACTTTCTTGCTCGACATGATAGTATGCTATCTAGTTACTCTTTGTTTTAGCATGTAGATTAGTATTGTGATACTGTCTTGCTCTCACATGTTGATAAAGCCCTTAGGATGTGTACTTGACTTCCAGGACTATGATGGAGATCATACTAGTAGGGCCAGAGTAGTCCACAAGTACATCCTATAATTGTTCCTAGTCGAGGGTGTATCGAGACAGGGCATCGATACTCTAAAGTAGACTAGCGTATACGCTTCTTGACCCATATGATGGGTGATGGATGATCCCACATCCATTGGTGTTTGACATCAAAGATGGTATACAGGTGCTCAGTGGAGGCTGGGTACACTGAACGGACTCACCGAGAACTCCTAGTTGGTATTATACCTATCGTCAGATAGCAATTCTCTGGTGACACTGGTACAGGTTAGTCTGTTGATCCGAGATCGTTATAGAGTCTTGTGTGATTCCCACCTTACCACGTTCAAGAGAATGTGCAAAACGGTGGATTTTGGGTACAGTCCCGAATCACATGGAGGCAATGAGCGATAGGAGGGGATTCGTCTCTCCCAGTATTGGGGGTTGATGTTGCGCTGTGCTCGATTAGCCATAACAATAAGTCCCTGTCCAGAGCTGCTACGGAGATTTGCTAATAAGTGTTATCAGTAGTTTCTCGATCCGTTATGAGCCTCACATCGGCATGACTTATCGGTTACTGGTGTCTGGCGTTTACCACCCCTAGACTAAATATGCGACATATAACACGAAGATACTTGACTGTACGGTAGTGTTAATGACATGCTTTACAGGAGCTAGAGCGGGCTTGCTTGTTGATCTTCTGATCGCTCAATACCCGGGTAGCCATTACTTCCAGCTAGTACCGCTGACGGCTTTTGGGTGCTTGATATGATCATCACCTACTGCCGGCGTATTGACGAGTCTTTAGAGTCCTACACAAAGGTTTACTGGCTCAGGCAAAACGTAGTAGGAGCACATATGTGATATGTGCGGGACCGAGAATAATACGAGTATGTGATACCGTATTCTATTCTCGTGATTTATCCGTATCGGTCAGTTATATGTGATATAGCCGGGTTATCGAATCAAGTGTTGATTCGATAAGTTGATACATATAATATTAGTCGGTTATATGTGATATAGCCGGATTATTAAATCAAGTGGTGATTTGATAATTTAGTGTATAATTGTATATTTGATATACTAGTCTACATTAACTAATATTAGCCCACTTAAATTTTTCTTTCTCTCACTTCTGTGCATAAGTATATATGTGATATATATTAATGTACATTTTTTAGTGTCATGCTTGATGATACACACTACATGGGTGTATGAGACATGCACCATGCTTATGATAATTGGGATGATTATTTGTTTTAAGTAAATCCAAATTAGATGGAAAATAGTCATATGCATGAAGCTTGTAGATGCATTGACTTAGTCCACTAATTTTGTTTTACTTAAGATATTTATTAACCGAACCATTATCACTTAGCCATGGTTATGCCTTTATATGAGTTAATATATGATACAAACTCACCCATGGTTGCCATTCACTCTCTCATCCATTATTTTTCGTCATCTTCTTCAAGCTCAAGAAAAAGCTCTCTAGGTTTTTGAGAGAAGAAGAAAAAGAGTGAGAAAATTAATTCTAAAGTGAGCAAAAATCCTACTTCATCATCCTCTACTAGATTAGACATTTAGTTTAGGGTGTTAGCTTTAGTAATCCCACATTAGTGAAGAGGTAGCTTGGGTTAGTGTCTCCTCGACATAGATCATCTTCGGCCTCGAAGACTTCGTGCAAGCTCATTCTTTTCTTCTTGTGAAGCCATGCTAGAGTCCGGAAGATCGCTACTTGGAGCGAAGGGACTACTACACGGAGCAATTGAAGTGAAGGACCGGTCTACAATGGTTGTATTCCTAGTTCACTTAGTTGTAAAGTAGTTTACACTTTTTTTCGTATGATTCTCTAGTTAAACAACCTAGGTTAGAGTTCTTTAGCATGACAAAAATTTGAAAATGGCATGGACGATGCCTCCCGAAACCTTGATGTCATGCTTAGGAACCCTACATTGATGTTGCGCTATGCTTGATTGGCTATAACAGGAAATCCCTGGCCAGGGTTGCAGAGATTTACTGGTAATTGTTATCAGTAGTTTCTCGAACCGTTATGAACCTTGCATCGGCATGACTTATCAAGCTATTGGGGTCTGACGTTATCTACCCCTAGGCTGTGATATGCGACATAACAGACGAAGAGACCGGACTGTACTTTAGTGTTACAGATTTCATTCGCAGGAGTATGAGCAGGCTTGCATGTTGATCTTCTGATCGCTCAATACCCGGGTGGCCGTTATGTTTAGCAGACCGTTTGCGGCTTATGGGTGTTTTATATGATCATCACCTACTGCCGGCGTATTAACGAGTCTTTATAGTCCCACATAAAGGTTTCCTAGTTCATACGAAACGAAGTAAGAGCACATATGTGATATGTGCGGGACCGAGATTAATACGTATATGAGATACCGTATTTTATTCTCGCCATATGTGATATCGATCGGTTATATATGATATAGCCAGGTTATCGGATCAAGTGTTGTTTCGATAAGTTGATTCATATGATATTAGTCGGTTCTTTGTGATATAGCCGGATTATTAAATCAAGTGTTGATTTGATAATTTAATGTATAATTATATATTTGATATATTATCTTACATTAACTAATATTTGCTCACTAAGTATTCTTTTTCTCACTTATGTGCATATAGTATATATGTGATATATATTAATGTACATTTTATTTGTGTCATGCTTGATGCCACATACTTCATGAGTGTATAAGACATACACCATGCTTGATATAATGAAGGGTTTATATTTATCTAAATAATTCAAAATTTTATGGATATTTGGCATGGCTACAGGCTTGTAGAAGCTTGTAGAACCATTGACAAAGTCTACCATTTTTGTTTCATTTGTAGATATTTATTGACCTAACCATTATACTAACCATGTTTCATTCTCTACATGAGTTAGTGTATGACACTAACTCACCCATAGTTTCAATTCTCACCTTATATGAGTTTCATTTCTCATCTACACTTCATCTTCTCCTTCCTCATGGAAAAGCTTTCTAGCTTTTGAAATGGTGATGAAATATTATGTCAAAAACTAATCTAAAGTAAGCCCACTTCCTACATCATCATCCTATATTATATTAGCCATTTATTTTAGGGTGTTTGCTTCACTAATCTACCATTAGTGAAGGGGTAGCATGAGCTTGAGTCTCCTCGACGTAGATCATTTTCAGCCTCGAAGAGTTCGAGCAAGCTTGTTCATTTCTTCATGTGAACCCTTGCTAGAGTTTGGGTGTTCACTACTTGGAGCGAAGGGACTACTTCACGGAGCTTTAGAAGTGAAGGACCGGTCTACAAAGGTTGTATTCCTTATTCACTTAGATGTAAAGTGTTTACAATGTTAGTTTCGTCTAAATCTCTACTTAAGATTCTAAGGTTAGGCTTCTTTAGTACGGCAAAAATTTGAAAAAGGCATGGACGATGCCTCCTGAAACCTTGCTACCATGCTTCGGATCTCTATAGTGGTATCAGAGCCAAGCTAGAGAATTAGACGATGTTTGTAAGATTACGAAACCGAAACAACTTCGAAACACCCGATATACAATCCTGGTTTCTGTCGAATTTTAAATAGCCTCTAAAATTTTTTTTAGCAACTGCAGAATGTTGTATGAGATGCAATATGAACACAGTAGAAAATTGAACCCCTGTCGCCGGATTTTGGCCGGCCACATAGCTAGAAAAACCGGCCTGCTCGGTTCTGGTAGGGTATTCTGGGTTCAATTTTTTAGTGTGTTCCAGTCTCTGGGTTTTGGTGCTTCAGGTGTTGCTTGTTTTTGCTAAATTTGCATGTGATGTTAACTTTCTGCAAAGGCAATTCGGAGTGTTTCGTAGTCGTAATTCTAACATCTATTCGGGTTATTTAGACGACGTTAAAAAGTTCGAACGGATATCAATAACCTAATTTTTCCGTCGCTGGAAATTTTCCAAGAGTTGGATTTTTTCCATGTTTAAAATCTTGAGAAAATCATGCAAGAGATTCTTTGGACCCTCTAGAAGAACGATACCCAAAATCGACTTTTTTGATCGCGAAACCGCGGTCATACCCTAGGGTTTGCGGCAGTTCTGTGGCGATATGAGTGAGGCATGGGTCGGCTCTCCTACGGATGGTTCATAGGTGCTGTGGCAGTTTCTGGGTAATTTTTGAACTCCGCTCAAGTTTTGAGCTTTTCAGGAAATTTTGAGTGTTTGTTTATTCGATAAAAAAGTTTAACTTCGTCTAGATATCTATGATTGCGATACAATACTTGGAATCCACAATAATTAGTTATGTGACAATTAGTTTGAATTTTATAAATCTAGCAGTTTAGTCTCATTTGATCGGTTGCCACAGAATTTTTATGAGGATCAAAAGTCCGTTGCAATTACGTAGTGTACGCGGATACTCGCCGTGTAACCTTACTAGATAGCCGCGCCCCATAGCCCCGACCAAGTGATTGTAGGAGAACCCCGTCGCCAAAAGCATCCGTTCGGGTGCTCGCGGCCGCGGTTTTCCGCCTTAGTGCACTTCGTCGACGGCATCGTTGGTGCAGCAGTCTACTAAAGTTTCCGACGAGTATTCGATCAGGTTATTGGGAATCTTGTTGAATTACCCGACAGGTTATTGGAAAGTGTTTTCAATATCGAGACTAAAATGCGGGGTTTATAATTGTTAGGCATGTAATTGTTAGGCATGTGATGACTAAAATGCGGGGTTTATAAACGTAGATGCTGCTGCAGTGGGCGATTATCACCTGGGGTTGACTAGTGGGCACATTTTGGTGTTGTACAGCTTTTTTTGTATTCCCAGTATGCTATGTAATATTATATCAGTATCTTTATTGTCTCATGAAGGATATAATTTTCCACTTGAAAGAAATGTCATTAACATTCTCCTAAATCAAGAAATGATTGGGTTTGGCACACTGGAAAATGGGATATACATACTTAATCAACCTCAAGTTTTCAATATCCAAAACACACTCAAATGAAAGGCTCTAGATTTAAACCAAGCCTTCCTATGGCATTAAAGACTTGGTCATATAAATGAAACAATGTTGACTAAGTTGTATAAAGATGGATATTTAGATCCATTTGAATATACATCATATGCAACTTGTCAATCATGTATCAAAGGGAAGATGACCAAACCTCCGTTCACTGGACACGGAGAAAGAGCCACAGAGCTCTTGGGACTTGTACACAGTGATGTATGTGGTCCGATGTCTACACATGCATGAAGCGTTCACTCCTACTTTATCACTTTTACTGATGATTTCTCAAGGTATGGACATGTGTTCTTAATGAAGCATAAATCCGAGGCCTTTGAGAAATTTAAGGAGTACAAAAATGAGGTGGAGAAACAGACGGGTAAAAGCATCAAGACTCTTCGATCTGTTCGACGTGGAGAATACTTAAGTACCAGTTTCCTTGAATGCTTAAAAGAGAATGGAACTCTCTCTCAGCTTACTCCTCCATATACACCTCAGCATAATGGTGTATCAGAAAGGAGGAATCGGACGCTGCTTCACATGGTGCGTTCAATGATGAGTAGGGCCGAGTTGCCACTTTCCTTCTAGGGTTTTGCGCAGGAATCAGCTGCATACCTATTGAATAGAGTTCCGACTAAGTCTATGCCTATCACTCCATATGAAATGTGGAGCGGGAAGAGACCATATCTCCAGTATCTCAAGATATGGGGGTGTCCAGCATTTGTTAAAAAGCAGAATCCGGACAAGCTCGAGGCACGATCGGTTTTGTGCAAGTTTGTTGGATACTCTAAGAAATTAAGGGGATATCTTATCTGCCACACTAAAGAACAAAAGGTGTTTGTCGCTCGCCACATTTTTTTCTTAGAGAGTGAATTTCTTGCAAAAGAAATTAGTGGGAGCGCGGTAGAACTAGAAGAAATTCCAGAACCCCAAACTACTGCGGAGGACTTAGTAGAACCTCAGGTTCCAATGGAGCCCGACGAACTAACGCCGCTCCGCAAATCTAGTAGGCTTTCTCGTCCGCCTATGAGATACTATGGGTTTCTTTTATATGGGGATTGAGAGGATTGCATTATCGATGATAATCTGCCTACTAATTTTCAGCAGGCTATCACGACTAAAGACTCAGTGAAGTAGATGGATGCTATGAGATCCGAAATGGAATCCATGTACACCAATAAACTATGAACTTTTGATGTTGCTCTTCCTGGGGTGAAACCAGTTGGATGCAAATAGAATTTCAAAAAGAAGATTGGTGCATTTGGACAAGTGGAACCTACAATGCTAGACTTGTTGCGAAAGGTTTTCGTCAAAGACCAGGATTGGACAATGATTAAACCTTTTCTCCAGTTGCTATGCTTAAATCCATTCGGATCCTGCTTACCATTGCTGCCTTCCATGGCTATGAAATCTGGAAGATGGACGTAAAAACATCTTTTCTTAATGGACATTTAGAAGAAAGTGTTTACATGGATCAACCAAAAGGTTTCTTACACTGTGGGAGCAGCGGAATGGTGTGCAAATTACTTAAATCCATTTATGGATTAAACCAAGTATCGCGGAGTTGGAACATCTGCTTTGATGAGACGGTCAATGAATTTGACTTTATCAAAATGTAGATGAACTATGCATTTATAGGAAGATTGTAGAAGGAGCAGTAGTCTTCCTCGTTCTGTACGTTGACGACATACTCCTGATAGGGAATGATATCCCTATGCTACAATTAGTAAAGCTCTTCTTGTCGCAGAAATTCTCCATGAAAGACTTGGGAGATGCCTCCTATATTCTGGGGATTAAGATCTATCGTGATAGATCCAAAAGAATGTTGGGACTTTCACAGTCCAGGTACATTGACACTATACTAAAGAGATTTAGTATGGAAGGTTCCAAGCGCGGTAATTTACCCGCTTGTCACAGGATCACCCTCTACAAAGAGATGTCTCCAAAGACTGATGAAGAGAGGGCTCGCATGGGAATTATACCCTACGCTTCGGCTGTAGGATCTATATGTATGTGATGTTATATACCAGATCAGATGTACCTTACGCACTTAGTGTGGTAAGAAGGTATCAGTCTGACCCGGGTGAGAAGCATTGGATAGCGGTAAAGAACATTCTCAAGTATCTGAGAAGGACTAAGGAGATGTTCTTGGTTTACGGTAATGGGGACCTCCAGGTCGAGACTTTTACCGACTCCAGCTTCCAAAGTGATAAAGATGACCCTAAATCCGTCTCTGGTTTTGTCTTTACCCTCAATGGAGGGACGGTATGTTGGAAGAGTTCCAAACAGGATACCGTCGCAGACTCAACGATGGAAGCTGAGTATAAAGCTGCTAACGATGCCGCGAAAGAGGCTGTCTAGATGAAGAAGTTCATCTCTGAACTTCAGGTGGTTCCGTCCATTACCAATCCAATTCCTTTATATTGCGATAACAATGGGGCTGTGGCATTAGCAAAGGAACTAAGGTCCCATCAGAAATCCAGGTATATCTTGAGG
This sequence comes from Agapanthus africanus, assembly GCA_030015575.1. Lineage (NCBI taxonomy): Eukaryota > Viridiplantae > Streptophyta > Magnoliopsida > Asparagales > Amaryllidaceae > Agapanthus > Agapanthus africanus. The sequence continues at coordinate 410,714,860 of CM057342.1, forward strand.
AGGTATCACCTGAGCAGGGAGATCGTGGATCGCCAGGTTATCGAGGTGCGGAGAGTGGACACAAAAGACGACACGACAGATCCATTCACCAAGGCCATCCCTCAAGTCCAATTCGAGAGGCTGTTTGAGATGCTGGGCATGCGGTACGCCAGCAACTAGATCTAGTATAGACAGTGGGTACTCATTGCACCAATTATAGGCCTTAGTGCAAGTGGGAGATTGTTGGATATATATATGCCCTAGAGGCCTTCAGTGTATAGAATGCTAGGGATATGTATGTACAGGACAATCTTACTCGATATAATAGTACGCTATTTGGTTTGTTTTTATCTTAACATGTGATATATTTTACTTTGTATTTCATATATTGTGTACATGTTGATAAAGACCGTAGGATATTTTCCTGACTACCAGCGTTGTGATGGCAGTCATACTTATGGGAGTTAGGTGGTCAATAGGCACTTCCTTAAATGTCCCTGGTTGTAGGAGTAAGACTGGGCATCGGTACTCCAGAGTAGACTAGTGTATACATATCTAGACCCTGACGAGAGGCGATGGATTGGACCCGCAGCCATTGGTGATGTGCACCTAAGATTGTATACAGATGCTCACTGGGTGTGAGTTCACCGGACAGGACTCACCGAGGACTGACTAGATGGTATTATACCTAGCGTCATATAGCAATTCTCTGGTGACATGTGTGCAGATAATCTGTCGACATGAGTTCGTCATTTGTCTCATGTGAGTTCCCACTGTGCTTTTATTACTACCAAACCACGGCTCAAAGGAGTCATGCAAACAGATTTTAGTTGGGTACAGTTGATTTGTATGTCAAAAATTATCTATTACCGCAATCAAGAACGGCGTCGCATGAAGCTAGCCGGTGAGTACGGGTCGGTCCACAGGGATGTTGTGAATCTCCTAATCGTGCTAACTAGTTAATTCCAAACGGTGTGAATGGATTATTAAATTTAAAAACCTAAATTATCCTATACTACGATTATCTAGATCTAGTCTTGCTAGGGTTAGGTTTAGGGATGGTTTGGAAATGCAAATAAATCTCAACACTTTCTAAACCCAAATGAAGATCTATGAGGAGTTATGGTAATTATCAATAAAGGGGATTAGATCCATTCGGGAAAGTGTTCCTTCCTCTAGGTTCTTGTCCTTCCTTTAGAGATCCTTACCCTAACCTCCATGGAAAATGCACGCAACCGGGCTTTTACACTACGGTATCACCGCTACCTCAAGGGATAGGGTGCCGTAGGGCGCGGTGTGTGTGTATATGCATGGAGTCCGATTGTAAATATATAATGGGTAAGAAAGGGATGAGAGATCTCATTTCTCAAAAGCCTTCCCTAAAGCTAACTCTAAACAATTTATCTACGGCGAGGAAATAAATCTACCTAGGGCAAAGAATTAAAATCTAAACTAGGGCAAGGAAATAAATCTACTTACAGATGCATTTCTCCAATCATCAACGCAGGGTTGTCAGATCTGAATTTCTGAATTGAAGAGAGGCACCGATGCTCTCCATAAAGAATTATGGAATTTATTATTAAAAGGAGGCATGAAAAGAATACAATGATTTGGGCTTCTATTTATAGGAGATAGAAACCCTAGGTTACAATTGATTCGCATGTCTACATTTACCAAAATATCCTTAGGAAGACCTAGTCAAAGTAGACTTCCAAGTTTTGGTAAAATTTTATGTCTGCAAATTTTGGAACTGATTCTCGGCTTCTTGGGCTTTTTATTTCTTTGGATCTTTATTCAATTTGGCTTTTCTATTTCTTCCAGATCTCCAATGAATAATTGCGGTGGACTTTTAACCATTCGCTTTGTAATCTTGGACCTTGCATTGCCTTGTACTTTGTGAATTTTATTTTTGATGTAGGCTTGATCAAGAGTCTTCTGTTTGTTGGTCAAAGTCCACTTTTGCATCATCTTTTCATCGTTTTCACTGTTTTAGATCCAAGAACCTGTAACCTGTAATATGTAGCAGACATGCGTCAAAAGCACCTGTTTATTTATAAAACGAATAATAATGGGGAATATAATAATACAATATTATAGTGTGAACAAATACCCCCAAACTTATCTTTTGCTCGTCCTCGAGCAAACTTAATTTTTTTTATTCTCGATAAAAATCTAACCTAGCCGCACTTTCGCAGGGAAACGCGATTGCACTGAGCACGTGCAACAAGCCGTTAAACCTCTAGGTGTCCCTAGTAGGAGGAGTGTTGTGTCCTGAGGGTTTTCAGCGGATTACACCCACAAAATCCTATCAATTTGGCTGTTCGACTTTTGTTTTCCAATTACGTTTTCTAACAAGGAATTCTATTATCATCGACCCGCAAATTATCCACCCATATTCTTCACACTTCCTCATTATTTAACTTAAGATTATATATGTTATGTAGACCTACTTAGCTTTCGGCATCTCTTAAGTCTTCCTTCTAGGATTTCATCTCCACTTAAGAATTTCTATCAACTCTATTAAAGATATAAGTTCTATCTTTCATTCCTCTCTCTTATCTAAATTCCAATCACATACCCCCACGTGTGTGTATAGATCACCCCTACACTTGGAAATTCAAATCAAGCAATCATACTCTCGTCCGTTGTCTAAAGCACTTATTAGTAGGTGAATTTTTAATTGAATTTTGCTCACACATCCTTCATGCGACCGTTAATACTTCTTGAGGTACCAACGACCGATTACAAAATGTGTTTGCACATTTAAGCGTAATTCCTAGTCTTGCAACACCCAAGGCTTTAGCAGCGACTCCCAAACCAGTTGGTCTAAGGCACTAGGTGATGAAGCACCCTCGCTAAATATTTTTCTATTTTTACAGCCATAAGTAATCACAAAAACCAGTGTCCATTTTTTTTATTCTTTATTCACTTTTTTTTTCTTCGTACTAAGGAGTTTAGACAAGAGCATTTCAAGGTCTCTTCTACTATTCCAAGTTTCAAGGTGCGTGATTGTGCAAATTATAGGGTATACATTTTCAGAATTTAGACTTAAGCTAGGAACTATTTTTCAAACTTATACTCTAATAAGAACATCAATACTCTTCCCTCATTTTGACTTAGCCCAAGAAGTGAACCCAAAATTTGCCTATTTCTAAATAAACTATAAGGCATATACTTTCTACCGTTAAACTTTAAGGAATGTTATTTTTAGGGTTTTTAATTCACTAAGTCTAAGATCTAGTTGTTCCTAGCCAGTTTACCTATTTGTCAAACTTAAGTCAATTACCCAAAATTGAATACATTAATTTTTATAATTTTTGAAAATTTTCAATTTTTATGGGTTTTTCAAATAAATATGCGAATGTAAAAAATATGTACAAATGAATGCGAAGGAAGAAAACGTACCGAGCATACCCCCAAACTTGAACTTGACAGTGTCCTCACTGTCATGCTAAACCAAGAGGGTCAAAATACCGGTACTCCCCTGTTTATTTATTTATAATTTTTATATTTTTAATGTTTTGAAATTTTTTTTTATTTTTTTATAGAGAAGAAAACAAAAAATATATACATATATACAAAGATTCCCCCAAACTTAAGCTTAGCCTTACACAAGCCAAAGGTTAGCACCAACCATTAAAAAATCTTATCGTGGAAATGGTATAGTTGGTGCAAGAAAATGAGAAGCACGCGAGACCGTGTGGAAAGAAGAATGGTAGAATATGGTCTCGGTGAGGGAGAAGAATGGCGAAAAGAAGAAGGAAGTGGAGTACGATCTTGAGGGTGTAAATTGAGTGAATAAATTAGCGCAATATGTGATGACCGATGTGTAATAAGCGATTGCGCTAACCTATCAACTCGTCGAGAAATGGGATCAAATCCCTCAAGATTCGCAAGAAAACATGGGTACGCCGAACTTGGTATAGGAGATGAAAGCGTAACAGTCATTTGTTCGGTCGGAACAATGGGAAAGACGAAAGGGAGTGACTTAGGGATAGTATCTTTCTCACCGTAGTAAACTGTTTCGAACTTGAAAGATTCCATTAATGGTTCGAAACTACTATAATCAACCGAGTCTGATGGCTCATCTGAAAATGTAAAGGACTCAAACTCGGACGGTGAGTCATCAACATCGTCCGAAAAAGTGAAACACTCGTAGGTGTTATCGTCTGTGAGAATTGTGTCAGATTCAAAGGAAAAGGTTTCAAGCTCACAGTCTTCAAGCGGGGTCGGAACGATAGGAAGGAGGGAGGGTGATATAACAGTCAAAGGTTCAGGAGGATGAATTGGAAAATCAGACACATCAAACAAAAATGATTCAACCTCAATATTATCCTCAAAACTCTCCTCAATACTTTCCTTATAATTCTCCTCAAAATTCAACTCATCCATGCCAGTATCATCAACATCAAGACGCATATGAGATTCGGGAGAAACATTTAATAACTCGGGATGATGATTTGAACATAAAATCTCAATTAAATCGACAGGTTCATCATCCGAAATATTTCCGGCGTCTATATCCTCAATCAAGTGAAAATCAATTTTCTTAGACACCTCATCAAAAGCATGGATATCTATCGATTTAGGTTCTAGATGGGAGGTGTAAAGATCGAAAGGATTAGGTGCGGTTTCACTCGAAAGGGGTTCCTCACAATTTGGCAAATCAAACACTACAAAGTTGCACAACTCATCATTTTGGAGACATGTTTGAAAATTAGAGTTGTTGGATTCAATTGGGTATGGGTAGGTTTGATTTGGAAATCCTCTCTCATTCTCACTCTGTCCAACCGCCTCCTTATACATTGAAAAATTTGAAACTAGTGGGAAACTAGTTACCGGTTCACTAGGTTGCATAAGGGCAGCCACTGACGCTTCCACATTCCTAGTCATTTTATTTGTTGCTGCGATATACGCCTCCAACGACTCATCCAAACTAGACATGGGTTGTAAGGAGGTTTCGGTAAAAGATTCGAAATTGTTTGGATATGTGAAACTCCCTAATGGCTGTGTAGAAACATTGTCTAGAGAAGGTGGGAAGGTCGGGTAGGACTGGTAGGAAGTGGATGGTTGGGCAGGGGTAGGGTCAACATATGGATAAAAAGGTGAATAGTCGTGTTGATCCCTAGAACTAGACGAGTGGAGAGGGGTGAAAGATCGACTGCGAGATTGAGCAATATGCTCAGCAATGGACATCGGCCTAGGAGTGACAGAAGGACATGAAGAAGTGGTATCAACATATGTAGTTGGTAAAGGTTGACTCGGTTGACACAAAGTAGGTTGAAAAGTCAAACTATTTCTCCTAGACGCCTCTATGTGATCTTTCAAAAAAATTTTAGGCATGGAGGGATCGTTTTTAAATTGACCGAACAAATTAACATATGACGCAAAATTAGGTTCGGGATACCAAAGTTCGGGTAATGATTTATTGTGTAGGGTACCCATGTTAGAAGAAGAAAGGTGACAAGAAGGAAGGTTGGATGGTGCAAGGATTTATTTGGGGCTAAAAAATTTTGCAAGTTCTATAAAATATTTGTCCTTTTTATTTTCATTTTTTTTCTTTCTCTTTATTTGGAAAAATTTGTTGCAAAAAGATTTTAGAGAAAAAAGATATATGCAACAACAAAATATTACTTGCAATCAATTATTATTTTAAGCATATCACAAGAATCTTTATTTGGAAAGAATTGTTGCAAAAAGATATTCGAGAAAAGATATGCAACAACAAAATATTTCTTGCAATCAATTTAGTTCAAGCGGGGCCCAAAAATCCTGCACAAGACTTGTTATATGGAAGAGAATATATTTTTAAAGCACACAAAATCTTGCAGGCAATATTCAGAAAATATATTAAAATTTGCAGAGGAGAAATAACAGAGAGCTTACAGTGCAAATTTCATCACCTGAAGACACCATAAGGCCGCGTTTCCGCGGTTTAAGTGTATTAATGCCGCGTTTTCGCGGCGGTCTCGTAAGCACGAACCCCCAAAAATTTTCTGACGTTCTGAATCTCCAAGATGACCGCGGTTCCGCGGCCTAATGTAGGTTTTGGCGACGGAATCGCGGCGGTTTGGGGGAGTTGGGTCTCCAGAAAAATACTTCTAGTCTGTTGATCAAAATCTCTTCTGTTCCGATATTTTATTTCCTGTTTTGCTTTCTGGAAATTTCCAGATCCGAATTTGTATATCCTGCAAAAATTCAAACAAAGTATCCCTTCCAAAAATAACAAAATATATATATTTTTATATTTTTTTTGATTTTTCAGATTTTTATGATTTTTTTATTTTATGATTAACCCGAAATTGCGAAAAGAAAATTCTACGCCATCCCCGGCAACGGCGCCATTTGATTGATCTCAAAAATACTTATAACCGCAATCAAGAACGGCGTCGCTTTGCAGCTAGCCGGTAAGTACGGGTCGGTCCACAGGGATGTTGTGAATTTCCGATTCACTCTAACGAGTTAATTCCGAAGGGTGTTCGGATTAATTATTAAATCTAAAAACCTAATTAACCTAGGGCAATTATCTAGATCAACTCTTGCTAGGGCTAGGTTTAGGGATGGTTTGGAAATGTAATTAAATCTCACCGCTTTCAATACTCGAATGAAGATCTGTGAGGAGTTATGGTAATTATCAATAAAGGGGATTAGATCCGTTCGGGAAGGTGTTCCTTCCTCTAGGTTCTTGTCCTTCCTTTAGAGATCCTTACCCTAACCTCCATGGAAAACACGCGCAACCGGTCCTTTACACTACGGTGTCATCGTTACCTCGAGGGGTAGGATGCCGTAGGGCGCGGTATGTGCGTGTATGCATGGAGTCCTATTGTAAATATTTGGTGGGTAAGAAAGGGATGAGAGATCTCATCTCTCAAAATCCTTCCTCAAAGCTAAACCCTAAACAAGTTCCTAGGGCGTGAAATTAAATCTACCTAGGGCAAGAAATTAAATTACTTACAGATGGCTCTCTCCAAACATCAAAGAAGGGTTGTCAGATCTGAATTCATGAAGTGAAAAGAGGCACCGATGCTCTCCATAAAGAATTCTAAAATTTATTAATGAAAGGGAGGCATAGAGAGTTACAATGATTAGAGTTCCTATTTATAAAGAATAGGAAACCCTAGAGTTACATTTGACCCGCATGTCTATAATTACAAAAATAGCCCCAGGGAATCTTTTCAGAGCCGTCAAATCATTTTAGTAAAAAATTTATTTTTCAATCTCTCAAGGCCGCGGCGGAACCGCGGCCCGAGGCCTGGTTTGGCCGCGGTTCCGCGGCCAAATAATGGAATTGGGCTCTTAAATTTCCTGGTCTGGTTCATTTCATTTTGGGCTTCATGTTTATTCAGGTCTTTTCTCCATTTGGCTTTTGGGTTTTTCCAGATCTTCCAGTGAATTCTTGCAGTGGACTTTAACCGTGGCTTCGCGATCTTGGACCTTGCATTGCCTTAATTTTATCTTTGATGTGGGCTTGATCAAGTGTCTTCTGTTTGTTGGTCGAAATCCACTTTTGCATCAACTTTACATCGTTTTCACTGTATTTTGTCCCAGAACCTGTAACCTGTAACATGTAGCAGACATGCGTCAAAAGCACCTGTTTATTTATAAAAAGAATAAGAATGGGGAATATAATAATGCAATATTATGGTGTGAACAAATACCCCCAAACTTATCTTTTGCTCGTCCTCGAGCAAACTTATTTTTATTCACTAAAATCCTAACCACACTTTCGCAGGGAAACGCGATTGCACTGAGCACGTGTAACAAGCCGTTAAATCTCTAGGTGTCCCTGTAGGAGGAGTGTTGTCTCCTGAGGGTTTTCAGCGGATACTACCCACAAAATCCTATCAACTCGGCCCATTGACTTTTGTTCTCCAATTAGGTTTTCTAACAAGGAATTCTATTATCTTTTGACTCGCAAATTATCCACCCACATTCTTTACACTTCCTCATTATTTAACTTAAGATTATATATATCTTATAGACTTACTTAGCTTTCGGCATCTCTTAAGTTTTCCTTCTAGGATTCCATCTCGACTTAGGAATTTCTATCAACTCTATTAAAGATATAAGTTCTATTTTTCATTCCTCTCTCTTATCTAAATTCCAATCACATATCCCTACGTGTGTGTATAGATCACCCCTACACTTGGAAATTCAAATCAAGCAATCATACTCTCGTCCATTGTCCAAAGCACTTATTAATTAGTGAATTTTTAAATGAAATTTGCTTACACATCCTTCATGCGACCGTTAATACTTCTTGAGGTACCAACAACCGATTACAAGATGCGTTAGCACTTTAAAGCGTACTTCCTAGTTTTGCAACACCCAAGCCTTTAGCAGTGACTCCCAAACCAGTTCGTCTAAGACACTAGGTGATGAAGCACCCTCGCTAAATATTTTTCTATTTTTTTACAGCCTTAAGTAATCACAAAAACCAGTGTCCATTTTTTATTCTTTATTCGCTTTTTTATTTATTTTCATTGTACTAAGGACTTTAGACAAGAGCACTTCAAGGTCTCTTCTACTATTCCATATTTCAAGGTGCGTGATTGTGCAAATTGTAGGGTATACATTTTCAGAATCTAGATTTAAGCTAGGAACTATTTTTCAAACTTATACTCTAATAAGAACATCAATACTCTTCCCTTGTTTCGACTTAGCCCAAGAAGTGAACCCAAAATTTGCCTATTTCTAAATAAACTACAAGGCATATACTTTCTACCGTTAAACTTTAAGGAAGGTTATTTTTTGGGTTTTTAATTTACTAAGTTTAAGATCTAGTTGTTCCTAGTCAGTTAACCTATTTGTCAAACTCAAGTCAATTAGCCAAAATTGAATACAATGATTTTTATAATTTTTGAAATTTTTTAATTTTTATGGGTTTTCAAATAAATATGCAAATGCAAAAATATGTACAAATGGATGCGAAGGAAGAAGACGTACCGAGCATGCCCCCAAACTTGAACTTGACAGTGTCCTCACTGTCATGCTAAACCAAGAGGGTCAAAATGTCGGTATTCCCCTGTTTATTTATTTCTAAATTTTTTTTATTTTTAATGTTTTGAATTTTTTTTATATTTTTTATAGGAAAAGAAAACAAAAAATATAATTACATATATACAACAAGGTTCCCCTCCCCAAACTTAAGCTTGGCATTACACAAGCCAAAGGTTAGCACCAACCCTTCAAAAATCTTATCGTGGTAATGGTCGAGTTGGTGAAATAATGGAGTGGAAAGAAAAGAAATGAGAAACACACGAGACCGTGTGGGAAGAAGGGTAGAATATGGTCTCGGTGGGGGAGAAGAATGGCGGAAAGGAGAAGGAAGTGTAGCACGAACTTGAAGATGTAAATCGAGTGAATAAATTAGCGCAATATGTGATGACCGATGTGTTAAAAGCGATTGCGCTAACCTATCAACCCGTCGAGAAATGAGGTCAAATCCCTCAAGATTCGCAAGAAAACATGGGTATGCTAAACTTGGTATTGGAGATGAAAACGTAACAGTCTCTTGTTCGGTCGGAACAATGGGAAAGACGAAAGGGAGTGATTGAGGGATAGTCGTACTCTCACCTAAGTAATCTGTATCGAACTGGAAAGATTCCATCAATGGTTCGAAACAACTGTAAGCAACCGAGTCTGATGGTTCAACTAACTCATCTGAAAATGTAAAGGACTCAACTCGGGAGGTGAGTTTTCAACATCGTCCGAAAAAGTGAAACACTCGTAAGTGTTATCATCTGTGAGAACAGTATCAGATTCAAAGGAAAAATTTTCAAGCTCACAGTCTTCAAGTGTGATCGTGGTCAGAACGATGGAAAGGAGGGAGGGTGATATAACAGTTAAAGGTTCGGGAGAATGAATTAGAAAATCCGACACATCAAACAAAGATGATTCAACCTCAATATTATTCTCAAAACTCTCCTCAATACTTTCCTTATAATTCTCCTCAAAATTCAACTCATCCATGCCAGTATCATCAACATCAAGACGCATATGAGATTCGGGAGAAACATTTAATAACTCGGGATGATGATTTGAACATAAAATCTCAATTAAATCGACAGGTTCATCATCCGAAATATTCCCGGCGTCTATATCCTCAATCAAGTGAAAATCAATTTTCTTAGACACCTCATCAAAAGCATGGATATCTATCGATTTAGGTTCTAGATGGGAGGTGTAAAGATCGAAAGGATTAGGTGCGGTTTCACTCGAAAGGGGTTCCTCACAATTTGGCAAATCAAACACTACAAAGTTGCACAACTCATCATTTTGGAGACATGTTTGAAAATTAGAGTTGTTGGATTCAATTGGGTATGGGTAGGTTTGATTTGGAAATCCTCTCTCATTCTCACTCTGTCCAACCGCCTCCTTATACAGTGAAAAATTTGAAACTAGTGGGAAACTAGTTACCGGTTCACTAGGTTGCATAAGGGCAGCCACTGACGCTTCCACATTCCTAGTCATTTTATTTGTTGCTGCGATATACGCCTCCAACGACTCTTCCAAACTCGACATGGGTGGTAAGGGGGTTTCGGTAAAAGATTCGAAATTGTTTGGATATGTGAAACTCCCTAATGGCTGTGTAGAAACATTGTCTAGAGAAGGTGGGAAAGTCGGGTAGGACTGGTAGGAAGTGGGTGATTGGACAGGGGTAGGATCAACATATGGATAAAAAGGTGAATAATCATGTGGATCCCTAGAACTAGATGAGCGGAGAGGGGTGAAAGATCGGCTGCGAGATTGAGCAATATGCTCGGCAATGGACATCGGCTTAGGAGTGACAGAAGGACTTGAAAAAGTGGTATCAACATATGGATGTGGTAAAGGTTGACTTGGTTGACACAAAGTGGGTTGAAAACTCAAACTGTTTCTCCTAGACGTCTCTATTTGATCTTTCAAAGATATTTTAGGCAAGGAAGGATCGTCTTTAAATTGACCGAACAAATTAACGTACGACGCAAAATTAGGTTCGGGATACCAAAGTTCGGTAAGTGATTTATGATGTGGGGTACCCATGTTAGAAGAAAGGGGAAAAGAAAGAATGTTTGTTGTGGTGCAAGGATTTATTTGCGGCAAAAATTTGCAAGTTTTCTATAAAAGATTTTTCCTTTTTCCTCTTTTTTTTTTAATTTGGAACTGTTTGCAAAATTTTTTTCGAGAAAAGAGCTAAGACACACTTTCGATCAACCAAAAATGCACAATCAGGCCTAGATCTAGGGTCACCTAGGTCAGCTAGACAGCTCCTAACTGTTCTAAAGGGCTAGAAATAGGACCTCAAACCGCCTCTTCACCGTCAATTGCGGCCAGGTAAGTGCCAGGTAAGTGGGGAGGAACCACAGTAGTGGGCCTAATTAAAAACCACTAGCCTTTGACACACTTGCCTAGACACCGCAAAGTCAGGTTAGGATAAACGGCCGATGCCTATAACTAGTCCTCTGTCCTATTGAGCTCGAAGTCCTTAGGGCTGAGTCTAGTATTTTTTAATTAATAGATGGTCAATGCATATGCCTTATGTGATTTCTGGGGTCCTGGGAAGGGTGATGAAATCCCCACCCAATCTGAATTGGTCAAAATCCCCTTAAAGTCAGTTTTAAAGATATGCAAAACAGAAAAAATCACTTGCAATCAAAGATTTTTTGTTGTTATTGCAATTTGAGAAAAGATATGCAAACCAGAAAAGATTTCTTGCAATCAATTTTTATTTTAAACGCGCGCAAAGAATGCTACACAAGATTTGTTATTTAGAAGGGGGGAAGATTTTTAAGCGCAAAGAAATCCTGCAGGAGATTTTTTAGAAGATATATCGGAGATTTGCGGAGGAGGAGAGAGAAAACTCACAGAGATTTCCAGTGGCGGAACTGTTTTTTTTTTATTTTTATATCGCACTTCTACCTTTTTTTTCAAGCCCTGAATCGACTATGCAGCGGCGGTTCCGCGGCCAAAAGAGGGTTCCCGCAGCGGTTCCGCCGCGGTTTGGTCGGTTCGGCAGGTTTTTTTTTTTTGAGACCAGATCACCGTGATTCTTCTTGTTGACTCAGTCCTCCAAATTTCTTCTGTTATCTATTGTGATATACCTCTGTTTGTTCGGATTTGATATTTGCTGTTTTGATCTCTGTAGATTTCCAGATCCGAATTTCTTTGTAGATCCTGCAAAAATTCTCACAAGAATACCCTTTCCAAAAATAACAGATGATATATTTTTATATTTTTTTGATTTTTCAGATTTTTATGAATTTTTTTTTTGATTAACCCGAAATTGAAAAAAGGAAATAACACGCCATCCCCGACAACGGCGCCATTTGATTTGTATGTCAAAAATTATCTATTACCGCAATCAAGAACGGCGTCGCATGAAGCTAGCCGGTGAGTACGGGTCGGTCCACAGGGATGTTGTGAATCTCCTAATCGTACTAACGAGTTAATTCCAAACGGTGTGAATGGATTATTAAATTTAAAAACCTAAATTATCCTATACTACGATTATCTAGATCTAGTCTTGCTAGGGTTAGGTTTAGGGATGGTTTGGAAATGCAAATAAATCTCAACGCTTTCTATACCCAAATGAAGATCTATGAGGAGTTATGGTAATTATCAATAAAGAGGATTGGATCCATTCGGGAAAGTGTTCCTTCCTCTAGGTTCTTGTCCTTCCTTTAGAGATCCTTACCCTAACCTCCATGGAAAACGCACGCAACCGGGCTTTTACACTACGATATCACCGCTACCTCAAGGGATAGGGTGCCGTAGGGCGAGGTGTGTGTGTGTATGCATGGAGTCATATTGTAAATATATAATGGGTAAGAAAGGGATGAGAGATCTCATCTCTCAAAAGCCTTCCCTAAAGCTAACTCTAAACAATTTATCTACGGCAAGGAAATAAATCTACCTAGAGCAAAGAATTAAAATCTAAACTAGGGCAAGGAAATAAATCTACTTACAGATGCATTTCTCCAACCATCAACGCAGGGTTGTCAGATCTGAATTTCTGAATTGAAGAGAGGCACCGATGCTCTCCATAAAGAATTATGGAATTTATTATTAAAAGGAGGCATGAAAAGAATACAATGATTTGGGCTTCTATTTATAAGAGATAGAAAGCCTAGGTTACAATTGATTCGCATGTCTACATTTACCAAAATATCCTTAGGAAGACCTAGTCAAAGTAGACTTCCAAGTTTTGGTAAAATTTTATGTCTGGAAATTTTGGAACTGATTCTGGGCTTCTTGGGCATTTTATTTCTTTGGATCTTTATTCAATTTGGCTTTTCTATTTCTTCCAGATCTCCAGTGAATAATTACGGTGGACTTTTAACCGTTCGCTTTGTAATCTTGGATCTTACATTGCCTTGTACTTTGTGAATTTTATTTTTGATGTAGGCTTGATCAAGAGTCTTCTGTTTGTTGGTCAAAGTCCACTTTTGCATCATCTTTTCATCGTTTTCACTGTTTTAGATCCAAGAACCTGTAACCTGTAATATGTAGCAGACATGCGTCAAAAGCACCTGTTTATTTATAAAACGAATAAGAATGGGGAATATAATAATACAATATTATAGTGTGAACAACAGTCCCAAGCCACATGGAGGCAATGAGGGACTGTTTGGGATTCGTCTCTCCCGGTATACGGAGTCGATATCGTACAGTGATCGGTTGGTCAGTACCATAAGTCGCTGGCTAGGGCTGATTAAAAAGAATTACTGGTGGATGGACCAGTAGATTCTCGGATGGTCTTAAGCCATACTGACATGACTTGTACGGTTATTAGGGGTCTGACATTTTCCACCCCCTAGACCTTCCATGTGATACTCTTAGACGAACAGACTGGACAACACGGATATTGTCATAGACAGGCTCAGTAGGGGTTTCGGACGAGTTCGCTTGTCGGCCTTCCTTTCGACATGTACATGGGTTGCCGTTACGTACAGCTAGTGCCACTGATGGACTTGTGGTTAAACCCGCTGCTAGCGTACTGTCGAGTCTTTAGAGTCTCACACAGAGGTTTTTCCTAGATCAGGAGAGACGATGTAGAGGCCTTATGGTCTTACGGCAGGGTTTCGATCGCATACGTGTACAGGATACACGAATAATGTTCGGACAGATAATACTAGTGGGCTGTGGTTTAAGCCGGATCCTAGAATTATACTATTGGATTATACTTGTCTCTGTGTATCCGTATTTTTTCGGAATACGAATACAGGTATGTATATACGGTGAGGAAATTCTTGTAATTTTACAAGAATGAGCTTCTAGAAGGAGACACCTCATTATTGATTTATCCTTTTTTGATAAAAGGTTAATGAGGTGGAAATTAGGAGATATTTGAGGAATGGGTTGCAAGCATGGGTTTGTATACTTTTTACACATTTGGGTTTCCTATTTAAGCATGGTTGCTTTTTTTGTGAGTATTTTATTCCAGGCTTAAATTATTGGAAAATGACTTAGCCATTCTCACACTCATTTTCTCAAGATGATTCTTACATTATCATTCTCTCTCTTAGGTTTCCTCTCCTCCTCCCTCAAGCTCATCCCATCACATGAGTTGTGAATCAATGAGCATTGAGACAAATTAATCCAATACATATCTTCTCTATTTCTCCTTAGTAGTCTTCCTTAGCAAGCAGGATCATTAAGTTACCTCATTTGAGGTTGGAGCTTGACCGTAGGCCCTTGGGTGGATCTTTCTTCGATACAAAGGAGACCGACAACCGAATTCATTTGAAGCTAAGGAGGAGCCAAAGAAAGGAGATCAAGAAGAAGCTTGAACCCAGGAGAAAAGAACCACTTGAAGACCCGAAGGACTTGACACGAGGGTATAACACTTTAACCGAGTAGTTAACGTCCTCTTGGAGTTTAGTTATTGCTAGTTAAGGTTTAATCAATATCCTAAAGTGGATAAAATCTATGTTGCAAAGCCGAACATGATCTTTTGATTTGAAAAAAATTGTTTTTGATGTATTCCGCCTCCCCGCGAACACGTGGGGTATGCTATATAGACTTATGCTGCTCTCCTACACTACATAGACTTACACTGATATCAGAGCCTAATAAAACCCTAGCTAACAGATTAAACGAAGTATGAAATTACGAAACCGAAAAAACTACGAAACATGAATCTAAGTTTTTGTCGATTTTTGCAGAGCCGGAAATTTTTTTTAAGCAATTGCGGAGTGCTCGTTTACTTGTGAAATGAGCACACAACAAAAACGAGGCAATTCCACTTTAAAATGGCCGGCCACAACCTCATTTTTTCCGATTTTGCCGGTTCAAATGTGTAGGATTGCGTCGAAATTTTTTCTGTGTTATTCTCTCTTGGATTTAGGGTTTCAAGTGTTGTTTGGTTTTGCCAATTTTGACTATACTGTTAACTTTTTACTAGGGCAATTTTGGAGTGCTTTGAAGTCGTAGTTTTAGTGTCGTTTAAGTTTCAGTTATTATCTATATTGATATATGTGTTCGTATATGTCGGTTAGTTGGGGGTTGCACATATCTGTGATGTTGGTTTGTGTATATGAGCTTTATTGGATCGTCGATGATGAATAGCCGGGGGATGTGAGATGGGTGTTTTCTTTTCTTTCATTCAATGTAATTTGTAATGGTAATGTAATATTATTTTGCGGGGCACATACGGGTTGAGGTTGTAGCCACCGTTGTACTATTTTCTTTTACTGTTTTTGCTCCTAGGATATACCCAAGGAGGGGAGCACAAACTACCGGGCTCTTTGAAGTGCCGAGTGGCCTACTCACTTTGTTGAGGGAGGTTGCTTCACTTCGGGAATTTGGCTGATAGTTTGTCGCACCCTTAAGGGTCTAGGGTGGGGTTTGGCTACATCACGACCGTGGAATCCGTCTTTCGTTATGGGCTTAAACGAAGCCCGGAATTCCTAGTATATCCAACATGTTCATCTGTGATCTGGAATACCTATTATTGCGTGATACGAATGTATATATCTATATATGATATTTACTGGGCGTTGCTTATATTTTTCACCCGCGCTAGTGCATCCCCCACTCTGTCATTAGTTAAGTGACCTAACGGGTGATGACGGGGACCCGTGGCGAATGCGGGTGGCATAAGCGTACGTTGTATTTTCGTTTCTTTATTTAATGGTAGGATTAATTGACGGGACAACATTAATTCATTAATGCAAAGAAAACAAACCTAAGCTAAATCGTTGGAACAATTTCAAAACCACTCGGTTTTATTTAAAAAGCAAATTTTAAATGCGGAGCCTAAACCACTCCGTTTTAAAAAGCTATCATGCTTCCTTCGATTATTTCATGTTCATTACCTTAACGGTTTCGCCAAAAACCGGCCGTAGCCCTCCGTCATTTCAAATAAACAACACATCATATTCATGCAATGTTTGTTGGCCTGGCATAGTGAATGGTAGCAATGTGTTGCTTATTTGTTGCATAGATAGATGCATTAGTTTAGGATAGTCGTACAACCTTGTTGGCCTTCATCAAGGGCGGGTTCGGATGGGTCTAAATTAATCAGGACAACGATGGGTAGAACTTGACTTGCATCTTATGATTTGTTAGCCTTCGTCAAGGTCATAAGAACTTGGGGTAAAAATCATATCGGGAGTTTCAAATATAAAGGAAACTTGCAGATTTAGCATACCTTCTGGAGTGTGGTGACTAGAGTGACTTCCATCTAGATCATCATACAATGACAGTTGGATCCCGATCCCACAGATGAGTAGGATTACTCTCGGGAAAATTTCTCACTTAACAATCAATTCTATAAACCAAGTAAGTGTCTAGAACGGTGTTGGTGGGGCTATGGCTCCAGGGAAAAAACGTTATATAATTAAGGAACTTCACAAAAGCGTTGGAAAACCTCCCTCGAAGTACCGACACTAGCCTAGCTGAAAGGTTAAGCAAGTATTGTAACGTGCGATTAATCCTGACTAATTCTTCTTTTAGGGGTTTGAAGAAGAATTTGAGGAAACAGTGGGAGCATCCTGTTTAGATAAACTAATAACAAATATAAACTTACAAGAGAATATGCTGAGTGTTTCTTTTCTCTCTCTGGTAGCAACCATGACGGGACTAAAACTATTACTTGAAAAAATACTCTGACTGGGCCAAACTATAAGAATTGGCTGAGGAACGTCAACATTGCACTGACTTATGACAAATTTGCATATGTCACCACCGCTACTGCTCCCCCTGTCCCAGGACCAGATTCCATAGTTTTGGACAAAGAGGTCCGCAAAACTTGGGATCTGGACTGTGAGAAAGCTAAGTGTATCGTGCTGGCATCCATGAATAATGAACCCCAGAAACAGCACGAAAGTATGGATATTAAATCCATTTTTCTCCATTGCAAGGAATTGTATAGCGAGCACTCTCGTATCGCAAGATAAGATAGCACTCTTGTATCTCAAGGAAACTATTCCGGATGAGGTTACCTCCAGGATCACCTGTAGGAGAGCACGTCCTAAAAATGATCAGCCTTATTGAGGAACTTGGAAACCTGGGATGCATGCTAGAAAATGAGTTATACATTGACTTGATTTTGCAGTCCCTTCCACACACCTTCTCTCAGTTCGTGCTAAATTTCAACATGTACGATATGGAAGCTGATCTTCTAAAGCTCCTCAACATATTGAGGGTAGAAGAGAGCTCCTTGAAAAAGGAGAAGACACCCTTTCTGAATATGTTGGCCAATCATCCACTTCTGAATCCAAAACGAAATCTAACGGGAAAAAGAAGATGAACGCCACCAAACAGAAAGGTGGGGTCAAGAAGGTGCAAGGAACGAACAAGGTGGAGATAGTAAAAGCAGACAAGAGTGAGTGCTATTATTGTCACAAGAAGGGGCACTGGAAAAAAGATTGCATGGCTTTTAAAGCCAAGGACACGAAGCAAGATGCTGCTTCTGCTTTAGGTGTGTTTGTAATCGAAAACTATTTTTCAGTAAACTCTACAGCATGGGTACTTGATATCGGTTCTGCTTTTCACATCTATAATTCTTTGCAGGCCCTGAGAAACCGTAGAGCACTGAAGGCAGGTGATATGACCCTCCGGGTTGGCAATGGAACAAACGTAGATGCTGTTGAAGTGGGCGATTATCACCTGGGGTTGACTAGTGGGCACATTTTGGTGTTGTACAGTTGTTTTTGTATTCCCAGTATGCTATGTAATATTATATCAGTATCTTAATTCTCTAATGAAGGATATAATTTTGCACTTGAAAGAAATGTCATTAACATTCTCCTAAATCAAGAAATGATTGGGTTTGGCACACTGGAAAACGGGATATACATACTTAATCAACCTCAAGTTTTCAATATCCAAAACACACTCAAACGAAAGGCTCTAGATTTAAACCAAGCCTTCCTATGGCATTAAGGACTTGGTCATATAAATGAAACAAGGTTGACTAAGTTGTATAAAGATGGATATTTAGATCCATTTGAATATACATCATATGCAACTTGTCAATCATGTATCAAAGGGAAGATGACCAAACCTTCGTTCACAGGACACAGAGAAAGGGCCACAGAGCTCTTGGGACTTGTACACAGCGATGTATGTAGTCCGATGTCTACACATGCATGAAGCGGTCACTCCTACTTTATCACTTTTACTGATGATTTCTCAAGGTATGGACATGTGTTCTTAATGAAGCAGAAATCCGAAGCCTTTGAGAAATTTAAGGAGTACAAAAATGAGGTGGAGAAACAGACGGGTAAAAGCATTAAGACTCTTCGATCTGATCGAGGTGGAGAATACTAAGTGCCAGTTTCCTTGAATTCTTAAAAGAGAATGGAATTCTCTCTCAGCTTACTCCTCCAAATACACCTCAGCATAATGGTGTATCAGAAAGGAGGAATCGCACGCTACTTGACATGGTGCGTTCAAAGATGAGTAGTGCCGAGTTGCCACTTTCCTTCTGGGGTTTTGCTCTGGAATCAGCTGCATACCTATTGAATAGAGTTCCGACTATGTCTGTGCCTACCACTCCATATGAAATGTGGAGTGCGAAGAGACCATATCTCAAGTATCTCATGATATAGGGGTGTCCAGCATTTGTTAAAAAGCAGAATCCAGACAGGCTCGAGGCACGATCGGTTTTGTGCAAGTTTGTGGGATACCCTAAGAATTCAAGGGGATATCTTGTCTACAACACTGAAGAACAAAAGGTGTTTGTCGCTCGCCACATTGTCTTCTTAGAGAGCGAATTTCTTGCAAAAGAAAATAGTGGGAGCGCGGTAGAACTGGAAGAAATTCCAGAATCCCAAACTACTGTCGAGGACATAGTAGAACCTCTGCAGGTTTTAATAGAGCCCGATGAACCAACTCCACTCCGCAAATCTAGTCGGCTTTCTTGTCCGCCTGAGAGATACTATGGGTTTCTTGTAGATGGGGATCGAGGGGATTGCATTATCGATGATAACGAGCCTACTAATTTTCTGCAGGCTATCCCGAATAAAGACACGGTGAAGTGGCTGGATGCTATGAGATCAGAAATGGAATCCATGTACACCAATAAAGTATGGACTTTGGATGTTGCTCCTCTTTGGGTGAAACCAGTTGGATGCAAATGGATCATCAAAAAGAAGATTGGTGCATTTGGACAAGTGGAAACCTACAAAGTTAGACTTGTAGCGAAAGGTTTTCGTCAAAGACCAGGATTGTACTATGATGAAACCTTTTCTCTAGTAGCTATGCTTAAATCCATTCGGATCCTGCTTTCCATTGCTGCCTTCCATGACTATGAAATCTGGCAGATGGACGTAAAAAAAACTTTTCTAAATGAACATTTAGAAGAAAGTGTTTACATGGATCAACCAGAAGGTTTCTTACACAGTGGGAGCAGTGGAAAGGTGTGCAAGTTGCTTAAATCCATTTATGGATTAAAGCAAGCATCGCGGAGTTGGAACATCTGCTTTGATGAGACGGTCAAAGAATTTGACTTTATCAAAAATGTAGATGAACCACGCATTTGTAGGAAGATTGTAGAAGGAGCAGTAGTCTTCCTCGTTCTGTACGTTGACGACATAGTCCTGATAGGAAATGATATCCCTATGCTACAATCAGTAAAGCTCTTCTTGTCATAAAAATTCGCCATGAAAGACTTGGGAGATGCTTCCTACATTCTGGGGATTAAGATCTATCATGATAGATCCAGAAAAATGTTGGGACTTTCACAGTCCAGGTACATTGACATTGTACTAAAGAGATTTAGTATGGAAGATTCCAAACGCTGTAATTTACCCGCTTGTCACAGGATCACCCTCTCCAAAAAGATGTCTCCAAAGACTGATGAAGAGATGGCTCGCATGGGAATTATACCCTACGCTTCGGCTGTAGGATCTATATATATGCGATGTTGTGTACCAGACCAGATGTAGCTTACGCACTTAGTGTGGTAAGAAGGTATCAGTCTGACCCGGGTGAGAAGCATTGGATAGCGGTAAAGAACATTATCAAGTACCAAAGAAGGACTAAGGAGATGTTTTTAGTTTACGGTAATGGGGACCTCAAGGTCGAGGCTTTTACCGACTCCAGCTTCAAAGTGACAAAGATGATTCTAAATCCGTCTTGGGTTTTGTGTTTACCCTCAATGGAGGGGCGGTTTGTTGGAAGAGTTCAAAACAGGATACTGTCGCAGACTCAACGATGGAAGCTGAGTATATAGCTGCTAACGATGCCGCGAAAGAGGCTGTATGGATGAAGAAGTTCATCTCTGAACTTCAGGTGGTTCCGTCCAATGCCCATTCAATACCATTATATTGTGATAACAATGGGGCTATAGCATTACCGAAGTAACCAAGGTCCCATCAGAAATCCAGGCATATCTTGAGGTGGTATCACCTGATCAGGGAGATCGTGGATCGCCGGGAGATCGAGGTGCGGAAAGTGGACACAAAAGATAACACGGCAGATCCATTCACCAAGGTTATACCTCAAGTCCAATTCGAGAGGTTGTTTGAGATGTTGGGCATGCGGTACGCCGGCAATTGGATCTAGTACAGACAATGGGTACTCATTACACCAATTACAGTCCTTAGTGAAAGTGGGAGATTGTTAGATATATATGACCTAGAGGCCTTCATTGTATATAATGCTAGGGATATGTATATACATGACAATCTTGCTCGATATGATAGTACGCTATTTGGTTTTTCCTTATCTTAACATGTGATATATTTTACTTTGTATTTCATATATTGTGTACATGTTGATAAAGACCGTAGGATATTTTCCTGACTACCAGTGCTGTGATGGCAGTTATACTTGTGGGAGTTGGGTGGTCAATAGGCACATCCTTAAATGTCCCTAGTCGTAGGAGTATTGAGACTAGGCATCGATACTCCAGAGTAGACTAGTGTTTACATATCTAGACCCAGACGAGGGGCGATGGATTGGTCCCGCAGCCGTTGGTGATATGCACCTAAGATTGTATACAGATGCTCACTGGGTGTGAGTTCACCGGACAGGACTCGCCTAGGACTGACTAGATGGTATTATACCTTGCGTCAGATAGCAGTTCTCTGGTGACATATGTGCAGATAGTCTGTCGACCTGAGATCGTCATTTGTCTTGTATGAGTTCCCACTGTGCTTTGATTACTACCCTACCACGGCTCAAAGGAGTCGTGCAAATAGATTTTAGTTGGGTACAGTCCCGAGCCACATGGAGGCAGTGAGCGACTGTTAGGGATTCGTCACTCCCGGTATAGGGAGTCGATATCGTACAGTGATCGTTTGGTCACTACCATAAGTCCCTGGCCAGGGCTGATTGAGATTTACTACTGGACGGACCAGTAGATTTTTGGATGGTCTTGAGCCATACTGACACGACTTGTATGGTTATTAGGGGTTTGACGTTTTCCACCCCCTAGACCTTACATGCGATACTCTTAGACGAACAGACCAGACTACACGGATATTGTCACGGACAGGCTCAGTAGGGGTTTTGGACGAGTTAGCTCATCGGTCTCACTTTCGACATGTACCTGGGTTGTTGTTACGTACAGCTAGTGCCTCTGACGGACTTGTGGTTAAACCCACTGCCAGCGTACTATCGAGTCTTTAGAGTCCCACACAGAGGTTTTTCCTGGATCAGGCGAGACGATGTAGAGGCCGTATGGTCTTACGGCAGGGTTTCGATCGCATACGGGTACAATCTACACGAATGATGTTCGGACAGATAATACTAGTGGGTTTTGGTTTAAGCCGGATCCTAGTATTATACTATTGGATTATACTTGTCTCTGTGTATCCGTATTTTTTCGGAATACGGATACGGGTATGTATATATGGTGAAGGCATTCTTGTAATTTTACAAGAATGAGCTTCTAGAAGGAGACACCTCGTTATTGATTTTTCCTTTTTTGATAAAAGGTTAATGAGGTGGAAATTAGGAGATATTTGAGGAATGGGTTGCAAGCATGGCTTTGTATATTGTTTATTCATTTGGGTTTCCTATTCAAGCATGGTTGCATTTTTTGTGAGTATTTTATTCCATGCTTGAATTATTGGAAAATGACTTAGCCATTCTCACACCCATTTTCTCAAGATGATTCTCACATTATCATTCTCTCTCCTAGGTTTCCTCTCCGCCTCCCTCAAGCTCATCCCATCAGAGTTGTGAATCAATGAGCATCGAGACAAATTAATCCAATACATATCTTCTCTATTTCTACTTAGTAGTCTTCCTTAGCAAGTTGGATTACTAAGTTACCTCATTTGAGATTGGAGCTTGACCTTCAGCCCTCGGGTGGATCTTTCTTCGACACAAAGGAGACCGGCAACCTAATTCATTTGAAGCTAAGGAGGAGCCAAAGAAAGGAGATCGAGAAGAAGCTTAAACCCAGGAGCATAGAACCACCTGAAGACCCGAAGGACTTAACACGAGGGTATAACACTTTAACCGAGTAGTTAACGCCCTCTTGTAGTTTAGTTATTGCTAGTTAAGGTTTAATCAAGATCCTAAAGTAGATAAAGTCTATGTTGCAAAGCCGATCTTTTGATGTGAGAAAAATCGTTATTGATGTATTCCGCCTTCCCGCGAACATGTAGGGTGCGCTACATAGACTTAAACTACTCTCCTACACTATATAGACTTACATGTAGCTATCTCAAAAATGTGTTTCGTCATTGAAAAATTCTGCAACACCTCCTTTGTAAATTTTTACCCGAAAACGGTACATGTAATATAATAAAGGCATCCCCAAGCGGGAGCTAGCTCTTCGCCAATTAGTAGAAACAACCACACAAGTAATATATATATATACAACGCCGAAGGCGAGGATCAAAAGTCAGCAAGAATTACAGTAAAGAAAAAAATCATCAACAAGAAAACCAGAAGTAACAAATAATACATGAGTGTGACTCTAAGGCTGAAAGAATCAATAACGGTGTATCTAAGTCTATAAATATACATAGTCTGGTTGATGGAGCTTTTAACTAGATACAACTGAAATAATATATACAAGTATATAATGGTGGTCACGATGCAAGGTATCCTACC
Organism: Agapanthus africanus; assembly: GCA_030015575.1. Classification (NCBI taxonomy): domain Eukaryota; kingdom Viridiplantae; phylum Streptophyta; class Magnoliopsida; order Asparagales; family Amaryllidaceae; genus Agapanthus; species Agapanthus africanus. Next base: position 410,738,338 of record CM057342.1, read on the forward strand.
TATCGATGCAATCACCCGGAAGAAGGCAGTGTGCCAACAAGCCGCTACGGAACCTGTACGACCAAGCCTGCAAGAAACTGTGGCACAATGGGGGTGACTTGCCAACTCGTGAGTAGAAGACATCACCGAGTAGAAATCGCATGAATGACGATCTTCTAGGTCATACAATGCGCTAAATATATAAATAGACATCGAGTAATAACAAGGGTAACATTATAAGCATGTGCATAAGTGTAATACCAAGTACTCGTGTCATTGTCATTAAGTAGCAACCTGTCATATATATTGTGTATGAATGTATCACTAAATGGGTGTGTCTAGTAACGACACAAAAAATCAGGATAAAATTGAGTGCCAAGTATCGACACTCGAAAACATCATGAAAACCGTTTCCATTAGCGACACATCATCCTTATAAATCTCGGTCTCCATTAGTCCGATTGGCCCAAATCATCTGATCACACGACTACGGTCGGTATCCTCCAGATATCCGCTGCGTCAAATATCACCGGTCGGTTGTGCTCCCCTGCCAGGCTCAACATCTCTCTATATGGCCTTTTTACTCTGGGGTACCTCACCGGGTCCACCATGTACCTGCAGATGGTGCATCCCCCTCCTCGAATCGGGTATGTGTACACACGTGGCTCAATAACCGAGAAAACTCATAGTGGACGCCACACACATCATATCATGAGAAAACCGCACTTTACATTTTTAAAATGATAATTAGTTTATAAATTCCTTTCCGGTTTTTCCCAAATCCAGAAAAAATCTCATAAATACAGAAATCTCGAAATCATGAGCTAAATAATGAATAATGAATATCTGGATAGAGACCAACTGCAGTATAAAATCAGAATGTATGTATGCGAATGCATGTGGCATATAACTAAGAAATACAATGTCTACACTAGCATTTAAGATCATGAATGCAAAACAATACTACTTTTACAAATTGTTAGATTATATGAATGGAGTAAAGGTTCTCTAGTGTGTACGTGGCATGGCAATTACCGATGGAAATGTGTGTGAGCCGACAAGCAAGTGTACGTGCAACATACGCATCATCGGTAATGATGCAGGTGTCCTAGCAGACGAGATCATAATAGATAAAGAAAACACATGTATATATGCAATGCAATGAGAACAACATAAATATAACGGAAAAGAATAGTAAACGCAAAATTATAGAATATACATATCTGTATACGAGTCATACAGTTTTAGTGTTTGAAATATTACGAATCGTGGTTTTTAGAAAAATAGGGGCTGCGGTATTTTTGAGAAAAGATATTTCCTTTGAAAATCCGTAGCATCCCTCGGATTGTCTTTTGAAAATACTTACGATTCGTTAATTTGAAAATAGGTATGACTCGAGCCTAGTCTAGCATCTACCTAAACAACTAAAAGACTAAACTAAGAACCAAGTCGGAGTGATAAGAAAATCTGAGCATATTCCGAGTCGATATATCTAGTTGTCGGCGATCCTGCCTCATAGCATTACGTACGGTATAATACATCATACGGCATTCTCGAGTCAAGAGGGCAGATCAATCATCTTATATACCTCGTATGGTAATATCCATCGTACGGCATCCCCAAAATCGAGGGTACGGGTCAAATATCATATATACATCATCATTCGTACGGTATCATCCATCGTACTATATAAATATCACGGGTATAGATCTATGGTCTCGTACAATCTATTATACATCGAGTCACATGTTATTGTATGTTTGCATATATCGCCCAACGATCCTTTAATATATCATATCGTGTACGGTGTCTCGACTCAATCACATATCAAGCTCACGGCATCATGCCCGATCATATCGACTCATATCCTTACAACATGTACTATCCTCAACTTACGTGTATATATAAATATATATATATATATATATGTTAATGGAGGAAAGAGGCCGTAGGAAGGGATTTCCTCCTATGGCGTCAAAAAAATACACCCTCTCTCATTTTTTCTGACGATCGGCACCCACCATCTTCATCGTTATCATCTAAGATATGGGTACACCAAATTTCATGTGATTATACAACTTTTTCACCGTTGATTTAGTGGGTTCAAAATTAACGGTTTACCGACAATAAACTTTTTACATTGCTAAATCAACGGTGAAAAGGTTGTAGAATCACATGAAATTTGGTGTACCCATATCTTAAATGATAACGATGAAGTTGGTTGGTGCCGATCGGCGGGAAAAATGAGGGATGGTGTTTTTTATCAACGCCATTGGAGGAAATTCCCTCTTATGGCATCTTTCCTCCATTATTCTCTTTCTCTCTCACACACACACACACACATACATATATATATACACATACATATACAACCAAATACCAAGTGCAATTGTGTGTGTGTGCACGGGTGTGAAACAACACATAACCTATGATTCATGACTACGGTAATAACACTAAGGGTAAGTCTTCCTGTGATTATGCCTAATATAACCTAAGGTCTCTTAGAAACCCTAATTGCTAGGTATTCATATATTACATCAACATATATAAGTAATATAGAATATCCTATTCTACGGTTGCGGGGGTGCTACACGCCATCCACCCGACTTCCCCCGTAGATATACATCTACTCAACCCGATCCTCACTTGCCGAAATCGATGGCGCCACACTCTCTTCATCGTCCCGAAGTTCACGTGAAGGTACCTACATTTCAAATACGTCGCATCATAAACAAGAATCAACACGAGAAAACCGAAATGACATACTAAGTGCACATAGGTTAGAACTTACGGCCTACGCATGAAGGACTAGCCAAAAAAATCCTCGATGTTGACGTACAAAAATCAAACCACCAAGTAAAAACCCAAATACCAAAATACAAGTCTTAAAAAGTCGCAAAACCAAAGCAGCAACTCAAGAAAATACCTCCAGATTTTGCCTCGGGTCAAATTGGGACATTTTGCATGTGAGGAGGGTCTAATTAGAGGATATATAAGCCATGGACCAAGCATAAGCACAAATGCTCGTAACCAGGCCATAATTTGCGGCCAAAAGTAGGAAATTTACGACATGGTGTTGGGTATAGGGGCTCCTATGGTTGCTTCCTAGGTGTTTGCTAAATATTTTTCAAGGTCTCCGGATGATAGCAGATCCCCAAAACACATCTCAAATTCTCACAAAACCCGATATCGGCAAATCTAAAGTTCAAGTCATGGGGTTAAGTCTCTGGTTTTGACCATAATACTAACATTACAGGGGTTGTAGTCACTAAAAACACTTCAATTGCACCATCACAACCCATAAAGTCCCCTAAACCTCAACCTAGAATCTTCAAAGTCCACTAAACCATACTTGTTCAACTCTAATGCACTAAAGAAGGGTAGGAAAGTTAATTACTTAGCTAAAGTTTAGGATATACCTCATGGAGCAACTAAGGAAAAAACCTAGATGATCCCAAGTGCTCAAAGTCCAATCTTGATCTACCCATGGGGTTTGTAGTGAGGTTGTGCACATTTTTATGAAGGGGGTATAAGGTTTTGTTTGAGGATTTTGGGGTTGGCTATGGGGTAGAGGTGGAGGATGAGAAGGAGATGAAGGAAAGAAAAAGAAGAGGAAATGAGGGAGTGAATAGATGAAGGTATGAGAAATGTGTAGAAGCCTCTTACCCTCTCTCTCTTTCACCCTCACATGACACAAGTCACCTCACTCTCTCTCTCTCATCTAAATATCACACAAATGAATTCCCTTTATCTTTTTTGAAAAAACAAAAACAAGAACCATATATGCAAGCACGTGAAGAATGGTTCAAAATATAGAATAAGTATTTGCAACAAGTCATGTTGCATGTCATACACATAAGCTAGATTAATACATAATTAGTAGATATTTATCAAGTTTAGCATTAAGATATAATACAAATAATTATTTAAAAATCTACAAAATCTCAATTCACATAATTTCTTTCAAAATCAATAATTCAAATTAATTTTCCAAATATTTTCCAATTTATCGGTATATAATTATACCCTTTCATTTACAACCAATCCCTATACTTTTAAAATATCAATAATATTAATTATTTAATTATTTTAATTCCCAAAAATAATATTTTATTTTCTGAAATGTTAAACCTAGTATAATAAGTGGATTCGGTCAATACATCCATATTATTATCTTGATTAAAACGTGTCAATGGTCGCTACCAGGAGAGAGAGAAGGATAATCATTTTGCGTGCGCTCTTTGCAAGATTAGATTGGTTATTATTTTATCTAATAAGGATGGCTCCCACTATTTTTATCAAATATTCCTTCAAACCTTAAAAGGTAAGATTAGCCGAGATTAATTACACCCTACATGTTTGCCAATCATTCGGCCAGGTAGGTATTGGTACTCCGAGGGAGTCTCCCCATCCTTTCGCATAGAACTAATTAAATAACCTCATTTTCACAGGGGCATCACCCTGTTAACACCTTTCTTAGACACCTAATGTATCAGCTAATTGTAAAGTGGAAAACTCTCACAGGAGTAACACTTACTCACAGTGGGTATCGGGATCCAACTATCATATAGAAGGTATGCAATCTCATTGCAAATTTCAACACTTGAAATTCCCAATATTGTTTTTAGCCCATGCGATTTATGACTTTGACAAGGTCAACAAACTATAAACCGCAAGTCAAGTTCAACCCGTTCATTTCTTGATTGAATTAAACCCACCAGCGCGACCTATGATAAGGTCAACAAGTCCATACGACTACCCTAATCCAATCGCATCACATGCGGCAGATAATCTCTAATCAGCTACCGCACACTACGACTTGAAAAGGTCAACATGAATACTAAATAGTATTTATCTGAAATGACGGAGGGCTATATTGGTTTTTAAGAAAACCTTAGCGTAATGAACTTGATATCGTTGTAGAATCTAGTGATTTTGAAAAGGAGTGGTTTAAGCTCTGCTTTTAAAATCGAGTACTTTTCAAAAACAATCCGAATAACTTTTACTAGCTTTTTCTAAAGTGGTCACTCCCGGTGAAGAGATCTCAGCTCTTTTCTCATCGAATGAAGTGCTGGATATCCATTAAGGAATACCACAATGCAAAGCTAGAACTACAGAAGCTATGATGATAAACCGAGTGGGTTATAGCATTTGCTAGTTTTGCTACAGAGGCCACTCCTGGTGAAGGGATCTCGGCTCTTTCCTCAACGAATGAGTTGCTGGATACTCATCAAGGAATACTATTATGCAAAGCAAGAACTAGAGCAACCTTTTTAAAAACTTTTGATTCTACAGCATGTTTAGGTTTCTCTTAGTTTCATTAATCCTATTATTGAAGTCCCATCATTTAATGTTTCCCTAAACATCGCAGAAAATGAAACGAAAATAGAACATACGATTATGCCATTCGCATTCGCCATGAGGCCCCGTCAAGCACCGTTAAGTTACTTAACTAACGGCAGAGCGGGGGCTGGACTAGCACGGGTGCAAAAGATAAGCAACAATTATTATATATCATATATATAAAGCATTCATCTCACGCAGTTATATGATCACATCACAGAACCAAGCAGCAGAAGTCAACATATGAAATATTGGATATACTATGGGGTCTGTGTTTTAAATTAAGCCAATAATGAAAAACACGGATTCCACAGTCGTGATAAATAGCCAATCCCACATCCCTAGATCCCTACGAGTGCGGCAAGCAACCCTGCCAATTTTAGAGTTAGGAAACCCAGTCTCGACTCTTCGAGATTGTAACGTTATAAAAATTCGATTAGGTTAATTATATATTAATTATTGACAATACGTGTTTTTCGTAAAAACCAAGATATAATTATTTTCCACATAGACTTAAATATACCTATTTTAACTATATATTTGCTAGTATTGGTATTTAATTAGTCACCTATTAATTGCTAGTTTACTTAAATATTTTCCTTAATTATTATTTTAATCGTACACCTATACACTAAATTAGTGATAATTACAAATTAATATGGGTTAATACAAAATTTTGCACCATGATACAACTAAAACACATGTTGTAGCAAGCTCACTTTAAAAAAGAAAATTTCAAGATGGTTCTAGAAAATTCAAGAGAAAAAGCTTAAATAAAATAAATAATAAATGAGAAATGAATGATTAGATGTTGATGTGTGTGGGGTATGGTTACCTCTCTCTCACTCACCCTCACGCTCTCTGCGCCTCTCATTTCTTGGTCGAATTTCCAGCGGCCCCCTCCTCCAATTCCTCATCTTCTTCTCATTTCAAACCTCATTTTCTCATCAAAATCAACAATAAAAATCAACACTAATTCCTAGAAAAAATCTTCACCCAAATTCCTTGGCCTAAACTAGCTTGGATCTTAAAGAAAGATAGCATTCTGGGTGGCCAAGTTTGTAAGTTAGATCTCCAAATTCTTAAGGTATATAAGCCTTAACCCATTTGTTAATTTGTTAATTAATTGATTTAATCAAATTTTAATTAGGTATTATTATGGTTTTAATTGCAAAATTGGAATTTAAAGAGAAGGGTTTGTTTAAAAATTAAGGTTTTATCACTAATTTATGGCAGCAATACGCAGTTAACATCTAATGGTTTATCATATATAATCTAGTTGTTAAACTTACAAATCCTTGCTTTTAAATTATCTTAATTAAATGTTCATGCAAACTAAATTATGATTAGTATGTAAAAAGGTGAGACTAAAATTTAGTTAATATTTGTGGGGCTTAATTAAGATATTAAGTGTAAATTGTAGCCACTAGATTTGCTAAAACATCTAGTTTTGCACTAAAATGGTTAATTATTGCTTACTAGTTTTTTTAGAATAAATAAATTTTAATTAAGTTTGAGGTTGGAATGATCTACAACCTAATTTCTAAAATATGTAATGAGATGTGAGTGCGCGATTGGTACGATTGGGTTCTAGGTTTGGTGGTTGCTATACATAGCGACCCTTAGTTGTGGTTCGTTGTGATGTCGTGCGCATTTTGTGCACCAAGTGCACATCTAGTTAGTTCGCGTTAGTTACTTCATTCCGTCTTGACTTCACGTCTATTTAAATGGTTAACCTCATATATATTCATTGTATGATTCTAGGATCAGTTGCGGAGACGCCGGATGCGGCGCGGAAAGGAAAGGCAGGGATTGGATCAGATTAGCCGAGGCGTCCCGGTGAGTAGATGTACACATCTATGGGGGGATCGTCTGGATGACGCAAGACTCCCGATAGTTAGGATTACTAGTAGTGCTCGTATTTACATGCGTAGTCTCCTAGTCATTCACCTCATTGCATTGCATCATCTTATATATATATGATATTATCTCATATGACACTTGCACCATTACCATCGGTTCATGCCGCACGTGCACTATTTATGCGAACACACACGCCATTGGTAATTGCTATGTCATGAACACTATAGAACTTGCTTAAATCAGTATATGAGCATTTGGATTATTCATGATCTGCAATTTGTAGTTGTATATTCAATTTATCAGAATGGATACGTAGGATTGCTAGTCATATGTATATACCTCATTGCATCATCATTCATGCATAGTTTTCTCCTCACACATCGTATTTCATATTATTGATACCATAGGCATTCATCATCACCGACATGTTCATATATTGTGATTTTCTTGGAGAATTCCGTTTTTAGGAGATTTGGATTTTGGGGAAAACCGTAAGAATTTAAAAAACCTATTATCATATTAAAAATGCAAGTCGCGGTTTTCTCATGATATGATGTATATGTCGTCCACCATGAGTTTTCCTGATTTCTGTTGTTTTTCGAGACTCGATTCGAGGAGTAGGATGAACCGTCTCGGGTATATGGTTGGCCCGGTAAGGTACCCGGGGCGAGAAGCTCGAGTTGTAGACGATGAGCCTGGCAGGGGCAGACTACCTACCGGTGATGTCTGGCGCGGCGAATATCCGGAGGATACCGATCGTAGTCGTGAGATTTGATGAGATGGGCTGTTCCGGATTCACGGGGCCCAAGATATTGAGGATGTTTTGTCGATGCTTGACAAGAACTTTTTTGCCGATTTCACTGATGATACTCCAGTTTTTATTATACAAAGTTTACTGAGATAAGGATACAGATCTTCTCATATCAGTTATATCTGGTTTTCGTGTTGATTATCCATTCATGTTGCATTCATACTAGTGCATTGCATCATATTGGCACATGTAGGCTTTGACGCATTTGTGTGCATGCTTATGATAGACTTATTAGATGTTACTTACTACTCACTATTTGGCAACTCACCCCCGTTGTGCCACAATATCTTGCAGGTCTGACCCTTCAACACAGTAGCGGCGGGCATACTTCATCATTTTGCTTCATTTGCATTGACTTGCGGTTTGCTCATAGGTGGGTTACGAGGATATTTTTGATCCCACCTTGTGTATTATTGTTGTATCTTGTACACTCCATCTACCTTATTTACCGTTTTCCACTAGTTGTGTATTGCACTTAGATGGTGAGCTTGTGAGACTTGTATGTATTCTATTTCTGGTGTCGATGCTTACTTGAGCCGACATGGTGTTTTCTTATTTCTTGTTTCAGATGCTTATCTCATATTATGATGATATATGTTGCATGTGGTTGTGATTCCACCATTGGCGAAGAGCTAGCTCCCGCTTGGGTTGCCTTTATTCTTTACTTGTGTATATTCATGTGTTGTACCCGTTTGGCGGCACTATTTACAAAGGAAACTCTGCCGAAATTTTTGGAAAAATTTGATGTTTTAAAATGTTTTAATGTGACTTTATTTTACTCAAATCACTTTTTTTAGGTTATGTTTTGCTTCACTCTATTTTCTTTAAATGGTTTAGATTTTTAGGCTTTGGCTTACTTAGATTACGTTACGCCTTTAGACGTCGCGTAATTTAAATGGTTTAGATTTTACCTCTCTGTATGTAGGATGGCCCTTGGTAGATAGAGTAGGTGACTTAAGCTGAGTGACGTAGCGTGTGTATGGTCCGCGGCATACTTACGATGCGATACTCCACCTAAGTGACCTTAGGAGATATATTTTCCTGTATTTCCTTTTTTAATTCCATATGTCCTCTTGTTTCGATCGCAATGTTCTTATCAATCCTGTTTCTTACTCCAGCCACTATGCCGCCGATGACTACGAGGGCCCAGAGGGCTACCGCCAGGGATGAGATTAGAGCAGGCTCGTTTGAGGCGAGAACTGATCAGGGCGGTATGCCTACCCCTCAGGGACAGATTGATCCGCCTTCTCTAGGCCGGATAGCTAGGCTGGAGTCGAGTATTCAGGACTTATGATAGATGGTTGGATCGTTAGTCGAGACTAGACGAGCTCCGAGAGCCGATGATGTCCCTCCTACTGCAGGGACTGTGATTGTACCTGCTGCTCATGCAGCTGTTTCTGTTGTTACCAAGATTATTTCCGTATCCTTACAGGAGTTTTTGAGGCTGAAGCCTCCAGTTTTCACCGGCACATATGCGGCGGAGGATCCATAGAAATTCCTCGACAGGATGGCTAGGATTTGTCGTTCGCTGATATGTTCTGACGAGAGATAGGTTGAGCTTGCGAGTTTTCTTTTAGAGTGTCTTGCTCAGACGTGGTGCGAGTCAGTTGAGAGAGGCTAAGCTGCAGGTCTACCTCCTATGACTTGGGATGAGTTCACAGCTGTATTTCTTGCTTGTTTCCTTTCGGAGATCGTTCGAGATGCTCGAGCCAGTAGTTTTGAGTCTTTGCGCAAGACTCCAGGGATGACAGTGTCCGAGTATGACATTCAGTTCACTCAGTTGTCCGATATGCTCCTTACCTGGTGGACACTGAAGAGAAACGCATAAGAGGTTTGTGCGGGGACTTGACACACAGTTATTTCTTTCCATCGGCGCCCAGCCTTTTGACACTTATGCCACTTCTATGGATGCGGCCTTACTGTTGGAGGAGCACATTTCTGAGATTTCGGTCGTTTCTGGACCGAAGCGGATTCGTACCGGTATGCCAGCTCAGAGGCGGTTAGGTAGACGCCGTGACAGGTTCTTCCCGTGAGACGGTGGTGGCAGAAACAGAGGACAGCCGGCTACTAGTGGGGGACAGGCCGAGTGTTCGCTTTGACTCCTCAGGATGTGAAGGCATCCAACGCCGTTATGACAGGTATACTTTCGGTGTTTTCTTCCGATGCGTATTTTTTTCCGGTGTTGATTGAAATGGTATCCACATATTTTGTATCGTGATTTAGCCGATAGCAGTCCTTGCTAAATTATCCCCTTGTTGTGATTTCTCCTGTAGGCTAGTCTTTTGTCGCTCTATGTATTTTTTGTTCGTGTTTGTTTTGTTCGTATCGGAGATAGGGATTCTTCTGTCAATTTGATTCTTCTCAATTTGTTGACATCGAAGTGCTTCTAGGCATAGATTGGTTAGCCACGTGTTATGCGTCCGTGGACTGCCGTGAGAAAGCAGTCGGTTTTAGTTTTCTGGGTTAACCAGTTCTTGTTGTTCAGGGAGACCGTAGTGCCACCCTTCCCAGTCTGATTTCTTCTCTTCGCGCTAGTCAACTTTTAAGGAAAGGATGTCAGGGATTCATGGCATTTGTACTTGATGCTGGAGCCACGGCATATCCGTTAGACCAGGTACCGATTGTGAGAGAGTTTCCAGATGTCTCTCTAGACGAGCTGCCCAGTTTGTCGTCAGAGCGCGATATTGAGTTCTTCTTTGACTTGATCCCCGGCACGGGGCCTATTTCTATACTGCATTATCGGATGGCCCCGGCGGAGCTTAAAAAGCCGAAAGATTAGTTGCAAGATTTACTGGATAAAGGGCTTATTTGTCCTAGTGTGTCACCTTGGGGAGCTCCTGTCCTGTTCGTCAAGAAGAAAAACGGCAGTTTGCGTTTGTACATCGATTATCATCAGTTGAATAGAGTGACTATGCGGATCAGATATCCCCTACCTCGCATTGACGATTTGTTTGATCAGCTCCAGGGTGCAGGACATTTCTCGAAGATTAACTTGCAGTCGGGTTACCATCAGTTGTGGGTTTGGAAGGATGATATTCCGAAGACTGCTTTTCGCACACTCTATAGGCATTATGAGTTCTTGGTGATGTCGTTCGGGCTCGCCAATGCCCCAGCAGCGTTCATGGATTGGATGTGCCGTATATTCAGGCCGTTTCTTGATAAGTTATTATCATGTTCGTTGATGATATTTTAGTATACTTTTGGAGCCGAGAGGAGCCTTGGCAGCATTTGATGATTTTGTTGCAGACATTGAGGGAGCACCAGCTATTTGCAAAATTATCCAAGTGTATTTTCTGGCTGGATAATGTTGACTTCTTGGGTCACGTAGTTACGAGAGATGGTATACATATTGAACAGAAGAAGATCGAGGCCGTTCAGCATTGGCCCAGACCTATATCAGTGACGGAGGTTCACAGCTTTTTGGGTTTACCCGGATTCTATCGACGTTTCGTACAAGATTTTTCTCGTATAGCTGCACCGTTGACCGTGTTGACCCGGAAGGGAGTTCTTTTTCTTCGTACCGAGGCATGCGAGCAGAGCTTTCAACAGTTGAAGACTGCGCCAGTATTATCTTTGGCTTCGGTATCAGGAGGTTTTGTTGTTTATTGCGATACTTCTCGGCAGTTGAAGAAGCACGAGCAAAATTATCCTACTAATGACTTAGAGATGGCTGTGGTGATTTTTGCACTCAAGATTTCGAGACACTACTTAAACGATGAGTCGTGCTAGATATTTACGGACCAAAAGAAGCTTAAAGTACATTTTTCAGCAGCGAGATCTAAATTTGAGACAGCGCCGTTGGATGGAACTAGTGAAAGACTATGACTGCGAGATTCTTTATCATCCGGGCAAGGCGAATGTTGTGGCAGATGTTTTAAGTTAGAGGCCCGGAGGTAGCTTGTCTTGTTTGAGCGCAGTTCAGAGACAGTCGATGGCATATTAGCAGATTCTATTTTACAGCCGAGTACAGTTCGAGTTTACTTCGACCGGGGGATAGCTTGCCCGTGTCCATGCACATCCACATTTACTTATTTGTATCCATAAGGCACAGTCCGATGATGTTCGTTTATCTGAGATCATGGAGCAGGTTCGACATGGTAGAGATTCAGAGTTCGTGATTGATGATCAGTGAGTACTATGATTTGGAACTCAACTATGTATGCCAGATTCTGAAGGACTGAGACGTGAGATTTTTGAAGAGGGCATTAGTCAGCATATAGTGTTCATTCGGGTTCCACCAAGATGTATCATGACTTGAGAGAAGTCTACGGGTGTGAAGGGATGAAGAGAGATGTCACAAATTTTGTTTTGGGATGCTTGACTTGTCAGCAAGCCAAGGCCGAGCATTAGAGGCCAGCAGGAGAGTTACAGACCTGTCCCATTCCGGAGTGGAAATGGGAGCAGATCTCTATGGATTTGTTGTGGGTCTACCTAGGACCAGTCGAGGGTATGATTCTATTTGGGTGATCGTATATCGATTGACGAAAGCAGCTCACTTTCTGCCAGTAAAGACCATTTTTGGATTCGTTCAGATTTATGTTGATGAGATTGTGCGACTACACGGCGTTCCAACTTGCATTGTTTCAGACAGAGGCAACCATTTCACCAGCCGACTATGGCAGAAACATCAGGAGGCGTTGGGCACCCGATTGAGCTTCAGTACAGTTTTCCATCCGTAGACCGACGGGTCAAAGCGGACCATACAGACTCTCGAGGATATGCTCCGAGTTTGCATTCTAGATTTTGGTGGTAATTGGGATCGTCACTTACCCTTAATAGAGTTCTCATACAATAATAGCTTCCAGGAGACGATTCATAGGGCACCCTTCGAGGCTCTAAATGGGAGGAGATATCGATCACCGGTTTGTTAGACAAAACTCAGTGAGAGTGGTGTTTTGGGACCACAGCCTGTGCAGGAGACGACCGAGGAGATCCAGTTGATTCGGAATAGGATAAGAGCGGCACAGAGCAAGAAGAAATCTTATGCTGATAGACGCCGTCTCAACTTGAGTTCTCTATTGGCGATCATGTTTCCTTGTGAGTTTCTCCAATGAAGAGTATGATGGGATTCGAAAAGACAAGAAAGCTTAGTTCCAGATATGTGGGTCCTCTCAAGATTCTTGAGCGTATTGGTGCAGTTGCTTATCGTTTGGCTCTTCTACCCAGCTTCCCAGATGTTGACCCCGTGTTCCATGTGTCGATGCTCCGCAAGTACCTTTATGACCCCTCTCACACGATTCAGTACCAGACAATACAGTTGAAGCGTGACCTTTCTTCCACCGAGCAGTCAGTGGTCATTCTGGATCGGCCGGTGAAGAAGTTCAGGTCAATGTTTATACCGTCCGTAAAGATTCTTTGGCATGGACCGAACAGCGAAGAGGTCAAGTGGGAAGCCGAGGACGGGATGAGGAAGAAATATCCCCATTTCTTCGAAGGTACGAGTAGTTAAATTTTAAATTCGGGGACCGAATTTCTTTAAAAGGGGAAGATTGTAACGTTCTGAAAATTCGATTAGGTTAATTATGTATTAATTATTGATAATACGTGTTTTCAGCGAAAACCAAGATATAATTATTTCCCACATAAACTGAAATATACGTATTTTAACTATGTAATTGCTAGTATTGGTATTTAATTAGTCACGTATTAATTGCTAGTTTACTTAAATATTTTCCTTAATTATTTATTTTTAATTATTATTCTAATCGTACAGTTATACACTAAATTAGTGATAATTACAAATTAATATGGGTTTATACAAAATTTTGCATCATGACACAACTAAAACACATGTTGTTGCATGCTCACTTTAAAAAAAAAAATCAAGATGGTTCTAGAAAATTCAAGAGAAAAAGCATAAATAAAATAAATAATAAATGAGAAATGAAAGATTAGATGTTGATGTGTGTGGGGGGTATGGTTACCTCTTTCACTCACCCTCACTCTCTCTCCCTCTCTCATTTCTTGGCCGAATTTCCAGCAGCCCCCTCCTCCAATTCCTCATCTTCTTCTCATTTCAAAACTCATTTTCTCATCAAAGTCAACAATAAAAATCAACGCTAATTCCTAGCAAAAATCTTCACCCAAATTCCTTGGCCTAAACTAGCTTGGATCTTAAAGTAAGATAGCATTTTGGGTGGCCAAGTTTGCAATTTAGATCTCCAAATTCTTGAGGTATAAACCATAACCCATTTGTTACTTTGGTAATTAATTGCTTTAATCAAATTTTAATTAGGTGTTATTATGGTTTTAATTGCAAAATTGGAATTTAAAGAGAAGGGTTTGTTTAAAAATTAAGGTTTTATCACTAATTTATGGTAGCAATATGTAGTTAACATCTAATAGCATATCATATATAATCTAGTTGTTAAACTTGCAAATCCTTGCTTTTAAATTATCTTAATTAAATGTTCATGCAAACTAAATTATGATTAGTATATAAAAATGTGAGATTAAAATTTAGTTAATATTTCTGTGCCTTAATTAAGATAATAAGTGTAAATTGTGGCCACTAGATTTGTCGAAATTTCTAGTTTTGCACTAAAATGTTTAATTGTTGCTTACTAGGTTTTAGAATAAATAGATTTTAATTATGTTTGAGGTTGGAATGATCTTCAACCTAATTTCTAAGATATTTAATGCGATGTGAGTGCGCTATTGGTACGATTGGGTTCTAGGTTTGGTGGTTGCTACGCATAGCGACCCCTAGTTGTGGTTCGTGGCGATGTCGTGTGCGTTTTGTGCACCAAGTGTGCGTATCTAGTTAGTTCGCGTTAGTTACTTCATACCGTCTTGACTTCACGTCTATTTAAATGGTTAACCTCATATTTATTCATTGTGCGATTCTAGGATCGGTGGCGGAGACGTCAGACGCGGCGCTGAAAGGAAAGGCTGTGACTGGATCAGATTAGCCGAGGAATCCCAGTGAGTAGATGTACACATCTATGGTGGGATCGTCTGGATGGCACAAGGCGCCCGATAGTATATAGAAATGTGAGATTAGTATATAAAAATGTGAGATTAAAATTTAGTTAATATTTCTGTGCCTTAATTAAGATAATAAGTGTAAATTGTGGCCACTAGATTTGCCGAAATTTCTAGTTTTGCACTAAAATGTTTAATTGTTGCTTACTAGGTTTTAGAATAAATAGATTTTAATTATGTTTGAGGTTGGAATGATCTACAACCTAATTTCTAAGATATTTAATGCGATGTGAGTGCGCTATTGGTACGATTGGGTTCTAGGTTTGGTGGTTGCTACGCATAGCGACCCCTAGTTGTGGTTCGTGGCGATGTCGTGTGCGTTTTGTGCACCAAGTGCGCGTATCAAGTTAGTTCGCGTTAGTTACTTCATACCGTCTTGACTTCACGTCTATTTAAATGGTTAACCTCATATTTATTCATTGTGCGATTCTAGGATCGGTGGCGGAGACGTCAGACGCGGCGCTGAAAGGAAAGGCTGTGACTGGATCAGATTAGCCGAGGAATCCCAGTGAGTAGATGTACACATCTATGGTGGGATCGTCTGGATGGCACAAGGCGCCCGATAGTTAGGATTACCAGTAGTGCTCGTATTTATATGCGTAGTATCTTAGTCATTCAACTCATTGCAATGCATCAACTTTTATGTGTGTGTGTGTGTGTGTGTGTGTTATTATCTCATAGGACACTTGCACCATTACCATTGGTTCATGCCGCACGTGCACTATTTATGCGAACACACACGCCATTGGTAATTGCTATGTCACGAACACTATAGAACTTGCTTAAATCAGTATCTCAGCATTTGCATTATTTACGATCTGCAATTAGTAGTTATATATTCAATTCATCAGAATAGATACGTAGGATTGCTAGTCATATGTATATACCTCATTGCATCATCATTCATGCATAGTTTTCTAGTCACACATCGTATTTTATATTATTGATAACATAGGCATTCATCATCGCCGACATGTTCATATGTTGTGATTTTCTTAGAGATTTCCGTGTTTATGAGATTTATGGATTTTAGGGAAAACCGCAAGAATTTAATAAACCAATTATCATCATAAAAATTGTAACGATTAGAAAAACGTTTAGGTAAAATTTCGGAAAATTGGTAAAATTAGGGGTGTTTTCCATAAAAAATCAAAATATAAATATCTTTTAATATAAATTTAAATATACATATTCTAACTATATAATTGCTAGTATTTTGTGTTTATTGAGCCACTGGTAAAATTTCTAATTTTCTGAAAAAATTTCCGAAATTAATTATTTTTATATTATTTTAAGCCGTCACTAATACATTTAATTAAGGAAAATTAAAAATTGGAATGAGTTGAAACAAATTTTGTGCATCATAAGACATTAAACAAAATTTTAACATGTTGTTTTTGAAATGAAATGAAGCTGTTAAACGGTTTTAGAAAATATCGAAGGAAAAAGGCTTAAATAGTGATATTAGTGTAAATAGATATTGGGGTAATACATTTATCTTTTTCCCTCACCCACACTAACCCATACCCTCTCTCCTCTCCCAAAATCAGCAGCCCTAAGTTGCCCCTTCATTTTCCCAACTTGTTTTGCCAAAAGAAAAGAAAAGAAAAGAAAAGAAAACAAAGAAATGAAAAGAATGAGAATAGATAAAAGAGTTTGGTCTTTTGTTGACTTGGTCTCCTTTCTCCCCTTGACTTCACCCACTCCCACACTCACCTCACTCCTCTCCTCTCCTGGCAAAGAGCAGTTCCGGCCCTCCCCAAATTTTCCCTTCTCAATTCCACCTCAAAACTCCACCATTTTTCATCAAAAATCCAAAAAAAAAACACACACACACAAAATCAAAGCAAAATCAAAATCCACCTCCTACCCATTTTTCCTTGGCTACTTTATCAGGGATCTAGAGAACAAGATTTCAATTTGGGAGGCTAAGTGTGCATGTGGGATCTTCAAATTAATTGCGTATAAATTCTAACCTTTTTGCTTAATTTGTTGTTAATTGCTTTAAGTTAGCTTAATTATGTGTTTAATTAGGTTTTTAATTGGTTCTAATTGCATGATTTAAAATTCTAGAGAGGGGTTTGAATTCAAATTGGGGTTTTGTGTTGTGAGATTATGATTGTGTGATGTATTTGACATATTAATGTTATGCTAAAACTAATTTAGTTGCAAAAGGTTAATTTAAATTTGTAATAATTTTAAAAAAATTGCAAACTAGGTTTTGTTAATTAATTCAAAATTGAGAATTTAAGTTATTGTAAGGGTTTCATCACCTCATTAGCATTATAATGAGTTGTTTAATACCTTAGGTTTTGCAAAACCAAGCTTAGTGGTTGATGGTGTGTTGTTGCTTTAAAAATTGTTAAAATTGGCTATTTTTGCAAACTTGAATTTTGTGTTAATGATAATTAGTGAGGTTAAAAATATGGAAGTGATTGGTATGACCTAGTAATGTTTTTTATGAGCATTTTAGCCATTAGAGTCATTAAAATATTTAGATTGGTTAAAAGATCAAGTTTTGAACCGAAATGGGAATTTGTGCTAACTAGGTTTTTTGGAAATAAAACGATTTGTTTAAATTTTTGGTCTTAATGCATTAAACCCTAATTATTATATAATTAGTGAGTAGTGTGACCACTAGTTTTGCTAAAACATCAAGTTTTGTACTGAAACGGTTAATTTTGCTTCCTAGGTTTTCGGAAAAATAGCTTTTAAAGAGAGTTTGGGGTTTTTGTGAATTTTAACCTATTTTTTTTATATAATTAGTGAATTGTGAAACCATGATTGGTATGTTTGGTGTTTTTCTCGATGGTTTGACGTTTGTACATCGACATCGAGGGTTGGTTTGGCTGTTCATGCATGTGTAGGCGATAGGTTTTGACCTATGCGTGATACGCGTACCGACTTGGTTTTCGTGCGTGACTTCGTTTACGATGCTATATATGACATGTAGGTACCCCATGTGGACTTCGAGACGACAAGCAAGCGCGTGGCGACGTCGATACAGGCGAGCGAAGATCAGGTGAGTAGATTTATATCTACGGGAAGAAGTCGGGTGCATGGCGTATAGCACCCCCGCAAAGTTATGAGGAATGAGGTGATGTCGTAACGATATACTTTTATATGTTATTATGAAATATGAACACCTAGTAAGAGAAGACTTAGGAGCTTATGGGTTTAGGGTTAGCGAGAATTGAAGAAAGACTTTAGCGGATTTCTTAGTCACAAAACCCTAGAGTAAGGATTTGCATATACGCACACATATACACTTGCATATATCATTTTCTTGTGCGTATATGGGAATGTGTATATATGTATATACGCATGGGTATGGGACTATGCATATATACATTCATAAACACATGCATGAATGTTGAGGATATTGTATGATATTTGGAGATGAGTCGACGAGATTGGGCTTGATGTCATGAGATCGGGGATGTGATATGGTCCGTATTTGAGGTACGACATGCTATTTTAGCGGGTTCTTTAGGTGTGGTGTTTTCATACACACGCATGCATTTCATAGATGGTATGAGTATTGTACTAGACGCAGATCAGTACCCCGATCATGATATTTGATAAAGAGGATACCAGATGATCAATGTGATAGATGTGACATTTGACCCGTACCCAGACATGGGAGGCCGTACGACGGATTTACCGTACGAGCTATATATTAACGATAGATCCGCACTCTTGATTCGAGAATGTCATATGATATGTTGTATCGTACGTGATATTATTGAGGCGGGATCACTGACTATTATACATTTATATATATATCGACTCAGATTTAGGTGCTTTCCATACCCATTTGGATTGGCTGTTAGTTAGACCTATAGCTTACCTAGTAGATGTTAGGCTGGACCCGAGTCATATCTATTTCCAAAACTAATGAATCGTGAGGATTTTAAAGTCATGTCAAGGGATACTACGGATATTTCAAAAGACGTACCTTTTCTTAAAAACATCGTAGCCCTTATATTCAAAGCACCACGATTCGTACCTTTTCAAACGGCAAACCAGTATAACACAGGGATAGCGGTGTAGATTCCTTATTGATACGTTACCATTCATGTTACGCATATTATTGTTGTAATTACTACTCATTGCCATTTATCATGTTGTTATTGTCTCATTGCACTGTTATTGTGTACTTAGTGATTATGAACCATACTGCCAGGACACCAGCACCATTACCGATGATGCGTATGCTCCGCATACACTTGCTTGCCGGCTCACACACATCTTCATCGGTAATTGCAATGTCACGTACACTTTAGAAAATACCATTTCATTGGCATTGCTTGATAGCTGATATTGCAATATGTTATAGCCTTCATATGCTAGTCTAACTATTGCATTCATTGCATGATATCAGATGCATTCATATATTCATTGGTTATACAGTATTATGGACATTATGTTGGTTTTCACTTTCATTGACATGGTGATTTGATGTTTTCGGATCCATCTTGAGATTTTCTGGATTTGGAAACCGCATGTGAAAGTTTTATAACTGATGTTGTATTTTAAAGAGAAAAAAATGCGGTTTTCCTTGATATCATGAGTAGTGTCCACCATGATGTTTTCTCGGTTCTGAGATAGTTTTCGAGACCCGATTCGAGGAGTTGGATGAACCGTCTGCAGGTACATGGTGGACCCGGTATGGCATCCCGGGCAAAGAAGTTTGAGTAGTAGACGATGAGCCCGGTAGAGGAAGACTACCTACCGGTGATTTTACCTGGCGCGGCGGATATCCAGAGGATACCGTTCGTGGCCATGAGATTGATGATATGGGCTGATCCGTTTTGCCGGAGCCTACGGGCCGATCCCGCAGATGATACGGATGCCTGAGGTATTGATATTTGAGACTTGATTTGAGATTTGAGATATTGAGATTTGATACCGAGATACTGAGACTTATGTTTTCTGTCGATGCTTGACACTGATTTCTCTGTTTCATTCATTAATGATACGAGATTGACATACATATAGAAATCTCATTGATTAAAGAAAACAGTTGTCTCACTCATGATATATTCTGTTTCCATTCATAATGCATTCATACATCATATATCTGATATGTTGCTATCTGAGGCACTGACACGAGCATGTAGTATTACATTATACATAGCTGGACCAGGATTTTTTGAGGATATTACCTGATATGACCTAGGATAGCGTTATGCATGCGATTTCTACTCATAGATGTTTTCTACTCACGAGTTGGCAACTCACTCTCGTTGTGCCATAGTTCCTCGCAAGTTTTGCCGTACATGTTTCATTGCGGCTTTGTTGGCACACTGTTCCTTCCGGGTGATTGCTTTGGTAGGTGGGTTCTTTGCATCAGGACCACCATTGTTATTTATTATTTTAGTTGTATCTAGAAACTCCATCAACCAGAGTGTATATTTGAGAGAGTTAGAAGACCATAATTGTTATTCTTTCGACCTTAGAGTCGCGTGTTGTATTATTCTTGGGTTTTCTTATTGTTTTGAGTTTCTTTGAATTTTAATCCTCGCCCTTGGCGTTGTATATTATATTGCTTGCATGGTTGTGGTCGTCGATTGACGAAGAGCTAGCTCCCGCTTGGGGATGCCTTTTTGTTGCATTTCATATATTATTCATGTTATATCCCATTTGGGGCCAGTATTTACAAAGGAGACTCTGCCGAAATTTTCAGAAAATACTTGAGATTTTAAAAATACATACTTCGGCCTATGTTGATTAAAAATACTTGCTTTAAATTGGTTTTTCCTTCACTCTACTATTCCTTGGTTTTGATTTCTGGGTTTTGGCTTACTTAGATTACGTACGCCTCGAGACGTTTCGTAATTTAAGTGCCGGTAATGTTCCGTACTTTTCGGGTCGTGGCAAAGTTTGTATCAGAGCGTTAGGTTTTTATCTTCGGAGTGTTGGATGACCCTTGGTTGATGGAGTAGGTAGCTTGAGTAGAGTGACGTACCGTACGTATGTTCTGCGGCATATTTACGATACGATACTCCACTTAAAAAGCCTTAGGATGTACATTTCTTGCACAACATTATATTCATTCCTTTGATCTAGCCTCATCAGTACCAATTTATGATTTTGTTATCACGGTGGTACGGGCAGAGAGAGCTACGGCTAGAGTTGTGGTCAGCATGAGCTCGTCATGGACGAGGACTGACCAGAGCATGATTCTAGGGACATACGATTGCATAGAGGAGTCGTTTTATTGCGTTTTCGCGCCAGGGGCGTTTGATGGATCGCTTTTACGAGATTTCTCTGACGTGCAGATCAGCACCAGAGGATTGAGCCACTGATAGAGGTCAGCCAGACTGTGATGACCGTTAATGCACCGTATTTTGAGGATTTAGGCACTGTTCAGCGTGCGGATGGGAGATTCAATTGTTGCTGCGACTGGCGAGATATCGCCCCAGATGTTTGAGGCCAATGACGCACGTGTTATACTTCGAGATATGATAGAAGATCGCTAGTCACCAGAGATGAAAGACTAGGACACGTGATTCATTGCCTAGCCCGATACGAGGTCATCAGATTGATTGATTCCAGCTAGGGACGACTTCACGCGGATATGTTGAGAGTCGATAGAGGCGATCGAATGTCAGGAACCCATTTTCCATGTTTAAAGTATTCGAAAAAAAATGCAAGAAATTCTACTGACCCTCTAGAAGAATGAAACCCTAACTCGATTTAATGACCATGGAACGCCGGTGAACCTTAGGGTTTGCGGCAGTTTAGCGGTGCTATTAGTGAGGCTTAGGTCTGCCCTTCTACGGTTGGTCCATAGGTGCTGTGGCATATATTCGATACTATTAAACTGTACCCATGATGTTGAGCTCTTGGGGGATTATGAGATTTTGACAAATCGATCGGATGATTCGACTTCATTCGGATATCAGGTGATGAGATGCATTGCTTGGGAGACTCCAGATATAAGTATAGCCGTTGGAGCGCAGTCCATGCAGCCATGAAGAGACGAGTTCGGAGTAGTCGACATTAGAGAAAAGTGGAGTAAGAGGTTCGTACGAGATCTTGATGAGATGACGTTCCACTCCGCCGACATCAGAGATGTGCTACGCATGCTGTAGGGTTACTAGGCACACAAACAAGGCTCTACAAGGCATCGACCATGCCGGATTAAAAATTTTAGGTGCCGAACTGTCACGACCCGAAAGTACGGAACTTGACCGGCACTTAAACTACGAACGTCTCGAGGCGTACGTAATCTAAGTGAGCCGAAAACCCAGAAACCCAAACCAAGAAAAGTAGTAGAGTGAAGGAAAACCAATTTAAAACAAGTAGTTTAATAGCATAAACCGAATTATGCGGTTTAAAAAAAAACATCAAATATTTCCCGAAAATTTCGGCAGAGTCTCCTTTGTAAAAACTGGCCCCCAAACGGGATACAACATGAATAGTATACGAAAACAATAAAAGGCATCCCCAAGCAGGAGCTAGCTCTTCGTCAATCGACGGTCACAACCACACAAGCAATATAATATACAACGCCAACGGCGAGGATCAAAATTCAAAAGGAAACTCAAAACCACAAGAAAACCACAGAAATATAACGCGCGACTCTAAGGTCGAAGGAATAACATCACTGGTCTCTATCTCAAAATAAATACATGTTTGGTTGATGGAAATTCTAGATACAATAGAATAATGATATACAAGATATAATGATGGGTGCGATACAAATAAACCCACCTACTAGCAAGTCACCCGGAAATGGAAAGAGTGCCAGCAAGCCGTAATGAAACCTGTACGGCGAAACCTGCAAGAACTGTGGCACAACGGGGGTGAGTTGCTAACTCGTGAGTAGAAAAACATCTACGCACAGAAATCGCATAAATAACACAATCATAGGTCAATGATCATAATATATCCTCAAATATGTATATAACATGCAGCCAATAACAATGGCTAGGGTAAATATTTAACCCGAGTGTAATCTCATGTGCCTGTGTCAGTGCCTCAGGTAGCAAAATATCATATGAATGAGGTATGAATGCATGAAAACAGAATACATGTAAATGAAGAAACTGTTTTCAAAATTTAGTGAGATTTCCTTTGTATTTTTAAAATGAGGTATCATAATGATATCAGCATAAAACAGTGCCTAGCATCGGCACAAAACGTAACCCCAATATCTCGATATCTCTGTATCACAGTCTCTGTACCTCAATATCTCGAAATCTCAATGTCTCAATCACAATATCTAGGGCGCCGTCAGTCCAGACCGGCCCCTACCATCCATCTCAAGACCATGACGGTATCCTCCGGATATCCGACGCGTCGGGTAAAATCACCGGTAGGTAGTGCTCCCCTGCCAGGCTCACATCATCATCATCACGCGCTTCTTGCCCCGGGGTACCTTACCGGGTCCACCATGTACCCAAAACGGTTCATCCGTCTCTTCGAATTGGGTCTCGAAATCCATCAGCAAACTCATGGTGGACGACTCATACATCATGGGAAAAACCGCACTTTTTTTAAAAAAGAGAGAAATCAGTTTATATATATTTTGCGGTTTTCCTCCAAATCCAGAAAATATCATGGAAATCCGAATCATCAATAGCATGTAAAACCATGAATATAAGCATGAGAATGAATAACAGTATGCATGAAGCGACAAGTAATAACTACAATATCTAAGCTGGCATATAAGGTATGTACCCTAATATTATGTCAAACTACTGGCTACCAAGCTAAGTTAAGCAACAATATTTTCTAAGGTGTACGTGACATGGCAATTACCGATGAAGATGTGTGTGAGCCGGCAAGTAAGTGTATGTGGTACATACGCATCATCGGTAATGGTGCTGGTGTCCTAACAGCATAATGTCAACAATGCAATATGAAATAACAATGTAAATATGCGATGCGGAGCGAGCAACCAAAATGAGCGGGAGCAAAAATTAAACAATGGTGCCATTTGAAATAACACGAATCGCAGGGTTTTGAAAATAGGGCTACGGTGGTTTTTAAGAAAGGATACGTCTTTTGAAATATCCGTAGATCCCTTGACCTGTCTTTTAAAATACCCACGATCCGCTAGTTTTGAAATAGGTAGGAGTCTAATCTAATCTAACAACTACACTAAACTATACGGCTGAACTAACAAGCTGAACTACAGGTAAGGAAACCGCCTATCATCTGAGTCGATACATATACATACCTGTATATATACAGTCGGTGATCCCGCCTCAATAATATCATCTCCGATACCATATCAATAAGCAGGCATCCCAAGTCAAAAGTGTGGATCAATCATCAATATAGCTCGTACGTAAATCCGTCGTACGGCATCCCAAATCTGGGTACGGGTCAATATCACATTCATCATACTATTCACCTGGTATCCTCTTTATCAAACATCATGATCGGGGTACTGATCTACGTCTAGTACAATACTGATACCGCCTAAGTATGCATGCACGTGTGTGACACTATGTCAAGACCCGTTACAACATTATGTCGTATCTCAAATACGAACCCTGCTATATCACCGATCTCACGGCCTCAAATCAAATCTCATCGACTCATCTTAAATCCCAAGTACTATCCTCATTATCCATGCATGTGTATATGAATGTACATATGCATAGTCCCATACCCACGCATATATACATATATACACATCCCAATCGGTGAACAAGAAAGTAATGTATGCAAGTCTGTGTGTGCGTATGTGGTATAACAACTACTCTAGGGTTTCGCAACTAACCCAAAGCTAATCCAGGAACACATAAACATAACATGGATAAACATTCTCGTATCATAAAACACCTATATAAACATATATATATAAGCTACACTACGGACTGCGGGGGTGCTATACGCCATCCACCCGACTTCTCCCTGTAGATATAAATCTACTCACCTGGTCCTCGCTCGCCGGTGCCGACGTCGCCACGCGCTTGCTTGTCGTCTCGAAGTACACATGGGGTACCTACATATCATAACGCACCGTATCGCATTAAAACCAAATTCGAAATCGAAACGGCATACGAAAATCAAATCGGCACGCGTATCACGCATAGGTCAAAACCTATCGCCTACGCATGCAAGAACAGCCAAACCAACTCTCGATGTCGATGTACAAACGTCAGACCATCGAGAAAAACCCAAATACACTCATTTGCACATTCACGAACACTAATTTTAATATAAAATAGGTTAAAACTCACAAAAACCCCAATTTCACTTAAAAAGTCATTTTTCCGAAAATCTAGCAAGCACAATTCGCCGTTTTTTGTACAAAACATGATGTTTAAACAAATGTAGCGGCCATAATACTTATTAAATATCTTAAATAAGTTATACAAACAATTTCCACATTTTTAATCCCAATTATTTAACCAAT
This sequence comes from Agapanthus africanus, assembly GCA_030015575.1. NCBI lineage: Eukaryota > Viridiplantae > Streptophyta > Magnoliopsida > Asparagales > Amaryllidaceae > Agapanthus > Agapanthus africanus. Next base: position 410,763,699 of record CM057342.1, read on the forward strand.
TTCAAAAGCCTAGTTAGCAAATTAGCATAATTAACACAAATTTTTTTTAACTAACCATTAACAACTAACTACTAATCTTGTTTTAACAATTTTAGTGGCCACAATATTCACCAAATAACTTAATTAGGTCACAAAAATATTAACTAGATTTTTCACTCAAATATATTCAAAATTCCTAAAAACCTAGTTTGCACAATCATGCAATTTTAACAATTTTTCATGTAACAATTTGCAATCTAACTACTAGTTTACATTCTTCAAATCCTAAGATGGTAAGCTACCCATTACAACCATAATCTATAGATCAAAATGCTAACATTAAATCAAAACCTTTCTTGATTTCCAAGCTTGCAATCAAAACTTAATTAAACACTTAATTAACTTAGATTAAGCAATATAAACAACAAATTCTATATAGGGTCAAATTTTATACCTCCCAATTTTTGAGATCTAGCTTGAAATCTAGCCATCCAAAAAGCTCTCCTTTCACCACAATCCATGCATCGAAGGCCACACTAAATGGGTAAGAGCTTGATTTAGATTTTGGATTTTTTTGATGGGTATTTGATGAATTTTTGAAGCAAAAGAGATAGGAAATGAGGTCAAGAAAATGTGGGGCTGCTTGAGGGATAGGCTCGGCCAGAATTGAGGAGGGGGAGAAGAGAGGGTGTGGGGGTGTTGGTAAAGTCAAGGAAAAGTCCAAGTCACCATTATCTAACACCATACCTCTTTATTTAATATTTCCTTTATTCTTTTCTCTTGATTTTCTTTTCTTTTATCAAATGATGTGGGGGCATGGGGGATGCGGCTGCTGAAAGTTTAGCCAAGGAGGGGAATTGGTGTAGTGTGTGTGAGTGTGGGGTGAAGGAAAATGACAAATACAATACCCCAACATCCATTTACACTAAAAAAAAAAGCCTTTTTTCATCAATAATTTCTAAACCGTTTTGGCAAACGATTTCGTTTCAAAAACCACATGATAAAATTTTGTTTAATGTTTTATGATGCACAAAATTTGTTTCAACTCATTCCAATTTGTAATTTTCCCTAATTAAATATATTAGTGACGGCTTAAAATAATATTAAAATAATTAATTTCGGAAAAAATTTCAGAAAATTTGAAATTTCACCAGTGGGTCAGTAAACACCAAATACTAGTAATTACATAGCTAGAATATATATTTTAATTTTATAATAAAGATATTTGTATTTTGACTTTTTACCGAAACCCCCCTTATTTTACCGTTTTTTCGAAATTTCACCGAAACGATTTTCAAAACGTTACACGAACAACCCTAAACAAGATCGTTAACTAAATATTAGGCGAATCAAAAGCAAGTAAATCACATTTACACTAAGTGAAAGGGACTACAACCTTTGTAGATCCGGTCCACCACTTCCAAAGCTCCGTGACGACGTCCCTTCGCTGCGATCATCCAACTCTCGGACTCTCGGACGGCTCCTTGAGAAATTGCAACGGGATTGCTTGAAGTCTTCGATGCCGAAGATGATCTACGTCAAGGGAATACGAACTCAAGCTTCTACTTCACTAACCAAAGAATTAGTGAAGCAAACACCCTAAACTAAAGTGCTTGTCTAGTAGAGCATGGTGAGATAGGAAATGGGTACACTTTAGAATTTGAATTCTTACTTTGTATCTCTCTCTTTATCAAACCCTAGAATGAAAGTGAAGGAGGAAGAAGATGAGCTCCAAATGATAATGAGAAATGATCAAGAGAGAGAGAAAACTAACCATGGTGAGTAAGTATCATATACTAACTCATGTAGAGACATTACCATAGGTTAATTATAGTAGTTAGGTTTATTAATATCTTAAGTAAATCAAAACAAGTGGACTAAGTCAATGCAACATAAGCTTCATGAAGCTTCATGCATTTTAGCTCATTATCCATTTGTTTTTGAATTACTTTAAATATGAAAACCTAAACCTTTAATTAGTATGGTATAAGTCTTGTACACCCATGATATTTGTATCAACAACCATGATACAAAGAAAAAGAGCACAAATAAATATATATCACATATAAATTAACTTGTGCACAAGTGAGAAAAACAAATGCTTAAAATGAACCAATGTTAGTTAATGTAAATTAGTATATCATATATACAATTATACACTAAATTATTAAATCAACACTTGACTTAATAATCCGGTTATAATACATACAACCGACTAACATTCAATGTATTGACTTATCGAATCAACCCTTGATTCGATAACTTGGTTATATCGCATATAATCGATCGATACAAACATCGCGAGAATAGAATACGGTATCATATACACGCATTATTCTCGGTCCCGCACATATCACATATGCGCTCCTATCTCGTTTCGCCTGAGCCAGTACAACCTCTATATAGGACTCTAAAGACTCGTCAATACGCCGGCAGTAGGTGATGATCATATCAAGCACCCACAAGCCGTCAGCGGTACTAGCTGGACGTAACGGCTACCCGGGTATTGAGCGATCAGATGATCAGCAAGCAAGCCCGCTCCAACTCCTGTAAAATCCTGACAGTGACACTACCGTACAGTCCGGTCTCCTCGTGTGATATGTCGCATATCAAGTCTAGGGGTGGTAAATGTCAGACCCCAATAACCGATAAGTCATGACGATATGAGGCTCATAACGGGTCGAGAAACTACTGGTAACACTTACTAGTACATCTCTAAACCAGCCTTGGCCAGGGACTTCCCTTTTATGGCCAATCGAGCATAGCGCAACATCAACCCCTAATACCGGAAGAGACGAAACCCCTCCTATCGCTCATTGCCTCCATGTGACTCGGGACTGTACCCAAAAGCCACCGTTTTGCATGCCCTCTTGGACGTGGTAAGGTGGAAATCAAAGCACAGTGGGAATCACACAAGACTCTATGACGATCTCGGGTCTACAGACAAACCTGTACCAGTGTCACCTGAGAACTGCCATCTGACGTAAGGTATAATACCATCTGGGAGTTCTCGGCAAGTCCGTCCAGTGTACCCAGTCTCCTTTGAGCACCCGTATATCATCTCTGATGTCAAACACCAATGGATATGGGATTATCCATCACCCATCTATATGGGTCGAGAAGGTATACGCTAGTCTACTCTGGTATATCGATGCCCCGTCTCGATATACCCACGACTAGGGACTTTGAAGGATGCACTTATGGACTACCTTGTCCCCACTAGTATGATCCGCATCATAGTCCAGGTAGTCAAGTACATATCCTAAGGGCTTTACCAACATGTAACAGAGAGACAATCAGTATACACGTTAAGGTAAAGTGTAACCAGATAGCATACTATCATGTTGTGCAAGAAAGTCCTCCCTATATATGTCCAAGCATCCACCACAATATACATCAGATGTATAGTAATGGCCTCTAGGGCATACATATAACTAACAATCTCCCACTTGCACTAGGGCCATCTGATAACAGTGGTTGTTGTATCTTATACTCAACCATCCCATAATCGTCTCTCTCTGGGAAAAGGCCTTTGTGAGTGGATCCGCCGTGTTGTCCTCTGAGTCTACTCTCCTAACCTCGATCCCCTGGAGATCAACCATCTCCATGATCAGGTGACACTGCTTCAGAATATGTCTGGATCACTGATGGGACGGGCATTCCTAGGCATAAGCCCCAACTCCATTGTCACACAATGGTTAGGAACGAAGTTCATCTCATGAAATAATATACACCCAGACTTCCTCTTTGGTAGCATCTTTGGTAGCGATGTATCCAGCCTTTATCGTCTAGTATGCCACGGTATCTACCTTGGAACTCTTTCAACATACCGTCCCTTTACTGAGGGTAAAGACAATGCCTGTGACTGACATTCAGTCGTCCTTATCACCCTGGAACCCTTCCAGTGATTCTCCCCAGGATCAATTGATACCATCTCACTACGACTAGTGAGTATCCTAACATCCAATTAGATCTATCTCATAGATCTTAAACTCAGGATATAGGAGGCATCACTTTGATCCTGTATGGAGAATTATTGTGATAAGGGGAGATTGACCAAGCGTAGCAAAGGAAACTCCTTCCCTATCAAGAGTGTGTCATCCACGTACTTTATGAGGATCACTTCCATACTCTTTACTTCCTTTTTGTATATACAAGGTTCATCTACCATTTTGATGAAGTCAAACTCTTTGACTACCACATCAAAACAGACGTTCCAACTCCGCGATGCCTGCTTTATCCTATAAAACATCTTGCACACGTTTCTGCTGCTCCCACTATCTACGAAGCCCTCTGGCTGCGTACTTATAGACGCTCTCTTCTAAAACATCATTTAGAAAAGCAGTCATGACACCCAACCGCCAGATATCGTAGTCATGGTATGTAGCCGTGGCAAGTAGGATCTAGATGGACTTAAGCATAGGCCTCAGAAAAGGTTTTATTATCAGTCGCAACTGATCTATGATGCAAACCTTTAACAAGTCTAGCTTTGAAAGTCTCAACTTTTCCATGTACACCAAGTAATCTTCTCAAGATATACATTCTCTTAATGGGGATTTAACCCTTCAGATTAAGCAACCAAAGTCCATACTTTGTTGGTGTATAAGGATTCCATCTCAGATCGCTAAGCATCCAGCCATTCTTACAGAGTCCCACTCCTGATGGCTAGCTCGAAACTAGTTGGGTCATCATCTCATGATGCAATCCTCGCTTCCACTGTCATAGAGAAACCGAAGTATCTCTCAGGTGGGTGAGGAACCCTACTAGATCGGCGGAGAGGCTGAGGTTCGTTGGATTCTACTGAATCCTTTGGTTCTACCAAATCATCTGCTGTAGTTTGTATAGCTGGAACTCTTTCCAGTTCTATCTCATGACCACCAATTTCTTCACAAGAAATTCCCTTTCATAAAGGTGGCATGCTGAGAAATAAAACATCTTTTGTTCCTTGGTTAGGTAGAAGATATTCCCTTGCAATGCTTAGGATATCCAACAAACTTGCACTGATCAGACTTTGCCTCGAGTTTGTCCGGATTTTGCTTTTAGACATAGGCCGGACAACCCCAAATCTTAACTAACTTAAGAAATGGGCTCTTCCCTTTCCATATCTCATATGAAGTGGTAGGTAAATGATTTGATCGGAATCCTATTCAATAGGTATGCAGCTTCATAAGTGCATAACACCCAAAAGGGAATAGGTAACTCAGTAGTACTCATCATACTGCACACCTTATCATATAGGGTGTGATTGCTCCGCCCCAATACACTGACGCGCTGTGGTGTATACCGAGGAGTAATTCTAAGAGAGAATCTCATTCTCCTTTCAAATAATCCAGGGATTCCGTGCTCAAGTATTCTCCTCCCTGATCGCATCAAAGGACATAATACTTATACCCGTTTTGGTTCTCTACTTCTAACTTATATTCTGTGAATATCTCAAAAGTTTCGGACTTGTGTTTCAACAGGACCATATGTCTGAATCTTGAGAGATCATCAGAGAATGTAATGAAGTACAAAGAACCGGTCTTGGCATGTGTAGACAGGGGACCTTTCATACATCAGCATGTATCAATCCCAAAAGTTCACTAACTCTTTCTCTGTTTCCTATAAACAGAGCTGTGGTAATTATATCTTTGTGACATGACTGGCCAGTTTCATAAGATGTAAATTTAAACTAATTTAAATATGCATCTACATGTAACTTCAGCTAGTCGGGTCGTATTGATATGACCTAGTCTACAATACCCTAAGAAGGATTCTTTCATTTCTGAACTATTCTTCTTGTGTGTGTTCTGTATACTAAGAACTGTAGTTTGATTTAGAACGTCAATGCTTTTAGATAACGTGCCTGAACCGATCAACTTTTGATATAGGAAATGTTCAAAACATTATCCAACAATACAAAATTATATCCTTTCTTTACTGATAAAGAGAATGATATGATTTTGTATATCAGGTTTGGTATCTAATAACATTCGTTCAAAATCAATGTATTCTGATAATACAGGGTGATTGTGACCAACAGACTTGGCTGCAACACTTGTACCGTTTTCTATCTCATGAAACTTATCACCCGTTCTCAGTTCTTTACCTATCTGTTGCCCATGTAACAAATTACATATGTGGGATCCTAATCCGGTATTACATACCCAGGACGTAACGGATACTGAGAAACAGTTCTCTGTAATGAACACACCCGAAGAAAATGCATCATCATGCACTTTCTTCGTTTGGGCGGCACGGGAATTCTGGTAATCCCCTATGTCCTGCTCTGTCTTATAACGATTATAAGTTGGAGTGGGACCAACGTTCCCCAGCTCAGTATAACAAGCGGGTTCGGTCAATTCATCCGTATTATTATCTTGATTAAGGCGTGATATGGTCGCTACCTGGAGAGAGAGAGAAGAAAACACTCAGCGTATGCTCTTGCAAGATCAGATTGGTTATTATTTTATCTAATCAGGATGGCTCCCACTGTTTTTATCAAATCTTCCTTCAAACCCTAAAAGGAAAGACTAGCCGGGATTAATTACACGCTACAAGTTCGCCAATCTTTCGGCCAGGCCAGTGTCGGTACTTTGAGGGAGGTCCCCCGTGCTTTCGCACGAACCTAATTAATGTAAACCTCGTTTTCCATAGGCGTAACCCCGTTGACACATTTCTAGACACCTACTTGATCGGCTAATTGTAATGTGTAAAACTCTTCCAGGAGTAACAATTACTCGCAGTGGGTATCGGGATCCAACTATCTCATAGAAGGTATGCAATCTCATTGCAAATTTCAACACTTGAAATTCCCGATAATATTTTGCCCCTAGCGTGCTATGGCCTTGACGCATACCAAACAACCCAAAGTCCGCTAGTCAAGTTCAACCCGTACATTTCTTGATTGAATTAAACCCACCCGCACGACCCTTGACGCATGCCAAACAACGTTGTACGAATACCCTAATCTAATCGCATCGTATGCTAGCAGATAAGCACTAGTTAGCTACCGTACACTTCGCCTTGACGCATGCCAAACTACCGCAGCACGAATACTAAGTAGTACTTATCTGAAATGATGGAGGGCTACGCCAGGTTTTTCTGAAAACCTATTGCGTAATGAACTTGATATCGTTGTAGAATCAAATGATTTTAAATGGAGTGTTTTTGAGGCTTTTCTAGTTTTGCTAAAGGGGTCACTCCCGGTGAAGGGATCGTCGGCCCTTTCCTCAACGAGTAAGGTGCAGGATATATCATATATACTACTATGCAAAGCAAGAACTATAGAAGCAATCAAAAGACAAACCGAGTGTTGTACCATCTGCTAGTTATTGCTAAAGGGGTCACTCCCGGTGAAGGGATCTCGGCCCTTTCCTCATCGAATAAGGTGCAGGATGTTCTACAAGGAACACCGCGATGCAAAGCAAGAACTGTAGCTACCTGTTTTTGAAAATTCGATTCCACATCATCTTTTAGGTTTCTTTTCTTTCATTAATCATATTAATGAAGTCCCATCAATTAAGTACCTAAACATCACAGATAAATACGACGTATACTTATGCCATCCGCATTCGCCTCGATGTTCCCTCGTGCACCGTTAGGTTAGGTAACTAACGGCAGAGCGGGGCAGGGCTAGCGCGGGTGTAAAACATAAGTAACGTCTATATAATATATCATATATACTATATACAATATCTATCACAACACATCAAATGATCACATCACAGATATCGCAGCAGAAGAAACATATGAAACATTGGATATACTAGGACGTCCGTGTTTTATTTTGAGCCTCTATAAAACACGGATTCCACGGTCGCGATGAATAGCCAAACCCACACCCCTAGACCCCTACGGGAGAGGCAAGAAACCCTTCCAATTCTATGGTTAGGAGACCCGGACTCGACTCCTCGAGTTGGTCTCCCACTGGACCCTAGAACCCGGTTACTTGTGCCCCCCTCCTTGGGTCTATCCTAGTGCGGAAAAGTAAATAATATACAAATGGTGACAACGACCTCAACCCGAAAGTGCCCCAATAAAAGAATATTACATACATTTAATTTTACATGAATGAAAATAAAAACTCTCATCTCACATAAAACCCCCGGCTATTCAAAACGCGACGATCCAATATAACATATCCAGCAACACATAACACCACATGTCATCAACGTAAATAAATATGCGCATCCCAATTGTCGTTGACACCTAGCAACGAAACCGGCGATATCACATATTACACTTACGGTCGCAGAAAATATAGTGCAAAACTACAACAGTTGGAATCCGCAACCTCCTTAGACATCGCATGCCTAACAGTTATAAACCCCGCATTTTAGTCTCCATATCGAAAACACTTTTCAATATCTAGTCGGTCAATTCAACAAGATTCCCGATATTTGATCGAATGCTCGTCGCAAACTTTAGTAGACGGCCGCACCCCCGATGCCGTCGATGAAGTGCACTAAGGCGGAACACCGCTGCCGCGAGCACCCGAACGGATGCTTTCGGCAACGGGGTTCTCCTACAGTCACTTGGTCGGGGTTATGGGGCATGGCTGTCTATTAAGTTTACCCGGCGAGTATCCGCGTACGCTACGTGATTGCGACGGACTTTTGATCGCATGAAAATTCCGTGGCAACCGATCAAGGGAGACTAAACTGCTATGTTTATAACATTCAAATCAGTTATCTCATAACTACATGTGGATTCCAAATATTGTATCACATTCCAGATAAATAGACAACGTTAAACTTTCCGATCGAATTATCAAACACCCAAGTTTTCCCTAATGGTTCTCAACACTTGATGGGGGTTTAAAAACATCCATCACATGCCACAGTACCAACGGTCCAGCCGTAGAAGGGTCAAGCCAACGCCTCACATGTGGCACGCCGTACTGCCCCAAACCCTAAGGTTCAAAAGGCAGTTCAAGACGGTCACATAATCGAGTTAAGGTTTGTTGTCTTCTAGAGGGTCCATTGCGTAACTTACACGATCTAGACGTTCTTAAACAAACGGAAAAATCCAACACTTGGAAATTTTCCGGGTCGGGAAAAAAGTGAGTTATTGATATCGGATCGAACATTTTAACAGTTTCTAAATATCCGGAAAACCCAACGAAATTAAATATTCCGATCGAATCAACGGCTATAAAATAAACCCCAGAACACTCAACACTTGAGTCAGGTTAAAAATACCCATAAAATTCAAATCACAGAAATAAGAATTACTGTGCAAAAAACATGACATAATCATACTGTACGGACGCGGATCCGCGGTCCAAGCAGGGTATGCCCGCGGTTCCGCGGCGTGATGTAGGGATTACATCATCGAATTTCACAGTAAAGCTTAGAAAACCCTGCTGAATTTTTTAGATATTTTTAATTCAGAAAAATCCTGATTTTGAGAAAATTTACAGAGAGGGGGTTAACTTTGACACGTCGGGGTTCGATCGGAGTTTTAACATCGTAAACACATCGCCTAATGCTCTAACTAGGCTTTGATACCACTGTAGGGTTACTAGGCACATTAACAAGGCTCTACAAGGCATCGACCATGCCGGATTAAAAATTTTAGGTGCCGAACAACCCTAAGCAAGATCGTTAACTAAATATTAGGCGAATCAAAAGCAAGTAAATCACATTTACACTAAGTGAAAGGGACTACAACCTTTGTAGATCCGGTCCACCACTTCCAAAGATCCGTGACGACGTCCCTACGCTGCGATCATCCAACTCCCGGGCTCTCGAACGGCTCCTTGAGAAATTTCAACGGGATTGCTTGAAGTAATCGATGCCGAAGATGATCTACGTCGAGGGAATACGAACTCAAGCTTCTACTTCACTAACCAAAGAATTAGTGAAGCAAACACCCTAAACTAAAGTGCTAGTCGAGTAGAGGATGGTGAGATAGGAAATGGGTACACTTTAGAATTTGATTTCTCACTTTGTCTCTCTCTCTTTATCAAAGCCTAGAATGAAAGTGAAGGAGGAAGAAGATGAGCTCCAAATGATAATGAGAAATGACCAAAAGAGAGAGAAAACTAACCATGGTGAGTAAGTATCATATACTAACTCATGTAGAGACATTAGCATAGGTTAATTATAGTGGTTAGGTTTATTAATATCTTAAGTAAATCAAAACAAATGGACTAAGTCAATGCAACATAAGCTTTATGAAACTTCATGCATTTTAGCTCATTATCCATTTGTTTTTGAATTGCTTTAAATATGAACACCTAAACCTATAATTAGTATGGTTTAAGTCTTGTACACCCATGATATTTGTATCAACAACCATGATACAAAAAAAAAGTGCACAAATAAATATATATCACATATATATTAACTTGTGCACAAGTGAGAAAAACAAATGCTTAAAATGAACCAATGTTAGTTAATGTAAATTAGTATATCATATATACAATTATACACTAAATTATTAAATCAACACTTGACTTAATAATCCGGTTATAATACATACAACCGACTAACATTCAATGTATCGACTTATCGAATCAACCCTTGATTCGATAACTTGGTTATATCGCATATAATCGATCGATACAAACATCGCGAGAATAGAATACGGTATCACATACACGCATTATTCTCGGTCCCGCACATATCACATATGCGCTCCTATCTCGTTTCGCCTGAGCCAGTACAACCTCTATGTAGGACTCTAAAGACTCGTCAATACGCCGGCAGTAGGTGATGATCATATCAAGCACCCACAAGCCATCAGCGGTACTAGCTGGACGTAACGGCTACCCGGGTATTGAGCGATCAGAAGATCAGCAAGCAAGCCCGCTCCAACTCCTGTAAAAGCCTGAAGTGACACTACCGTATAGTCCGGTCTCCTCGTCTGATATGTCGCATATCAAGTCTAGGGGTGGTAAATGTCAGACCCCAATAACCGATAAGTCATGCCGATATGAGGCTCATAACGGGTCGAGAAACTACTGGTAACACTTACCGGTACATCTCTAAACCAGCCCTAGCCAGGGACTTCCCTGTTATGGCCAATCGAGCATAACGCAACATCAACCCCCAATATCGGGAGAGACGAAACCCCTCCTATCGCTCATTGCCTCCATGTGACTCGGGGCTGTACCCAAAAGCCACAGTTTTGCATGCCCTCTTGGACGTGGTAAGGTGGAAATAAAAGCACAGTGGGAATCACACATGACTCTATGACGATCTCGGGTCTACAGACTAACCTGTACCAGTGTCACCAGAGAACTGCCATCTGACGTAAGGTATAATACCATCTGGGAGTTCTCGGCGAGTCCGTCCAGTGTACCCAGTCTCCACTGAGCACCCGTATATCATCTCTGATGTCAAACACCAATGTATATAGGATTATCCATCGCCCATCTGTATGGGTCGAGAAAGTATACGCTAGTCTACTCTGGTATATCGATGCCCCGTCTTGATATACCCACGACTAGGGACTTTGAAGGATGCACTTATGGACTACCTTGTCCCCACTAGTATGATCCGCATCATATTCCAGGTAGTCAAGTACATATCCTAAGTGCTTTACCAACATGTAACAGAGAGACAATCAGTATACACGTTAAGGTAAAGAGTAACCAGATAGCAAAGTGTCATGTTGAGCAAGAAAGTCCTCCCTATATATGTCCAAGCATCCACTACAATATACATCAGATGTATAGTAATGGCCTCTAGGGCATACATATAACTAACACATGCTGATGTGTTGTATGTGGATATATCTTCCAGAAGAAGTCATGATGAGTATGCAGCCGTTCCGGAACAAGATACAGATTAAGCAAGAGATGATAACTTTCGGGCAGTTCGGCAGAAACAAGGCTTGGGATAGACTTCGACAGGGCCTTTCTGGAAATACTGAACGAGATGACCTGGACCCAGGAGTGGCCATATGACGCACACCCAGTAGGCCAGAGTTCGGCATCGTCGACGAGACATGTTATTGGTAACCATGATAGTTGGCCAGAGATCATTAGAGGATGTGTTAGAACGGACTGCTTCCATTATCGTTTCCATATTGGAGTGTTAATCCGAGGAGCTATGTACTTAGCAATCCGCAGTGAGAGACGAGAGCCTAAGGGCACTAGGCGACAAGCCATGATCAGGAGGCAAGTAGATACCTTGCTCTGCTAGCATTGGATGCACCGACACCTTCTTGACCTGGAAGGACAGACATATCGATGACAGCATTTATGATTGGTGATTGTGTGATTGACTATCACGTATCCGTCACATAGGATTTCAGTATTTTGGGTGATTTATTTCATGATTGAGTTTTGATGACCGAGTTTCATGATATTTGGTTTCATGCTTAGGGCATGTATATGATTTGACTTATGCTTTCGGCATAGTTTTCATGCACATTTAGTATTTGATTTGCTTTTGTGCACACCGATGCACAGGATGGAGAGATTTTATACCACGGTATACCTAATTGGTGTAAGTCCACGTTACCCACCCCGGTGCTTACAGGGAGGCGGAATAGGTAGAAATCAAAATTTTAACACAAGGTAACATGGATTAAAACTTGAGGATGTTTGCCAAACCATTAATAACAAACAACAAGAGGTTCTATCTACTATGCTTAGGAGATTATACCTCATGCAACAAGTCCTTCGGGTCTTCTTTCCACTGTCCTCCTTGTCCATGCAAGCTCCGAGGATCGATCCGGATCTTGGTCACCTCCGCAGCCTCCTAGAGTCGAAGACGATCCACCCGAGAGTCTGTTGTCCGAGCTCCACCTCTAGCCGAGGTAACTAGGGCATCAAGTTTGCTATTCTTGAAGTCCTAGGTAGTGTAGAAGATGATGGTGGATTTGTTTGTCTATTTTGTTTCTATGTTTCTCAACACATGAGAGCTATAGAAAAATCAAGAGAGAGGAGGAAGAAGGAGGAACCATGGGAGCTCTCACTTGAAGAGAGAGAATGAGCAAGAGATACTGATCCATAAACATAATAATTACTAATCTCTTATCATGATAAAGTTGATGGCTACATTGATTTGACCATTATCATCTCAAATCAAATCCAAAGCCAAAAGCAAAAGAAGGATCTAGTTCTCTCAAGAAAAGTCCAAGTCAACTATGGTCAACTAGGTCAAATGGTCAAGCATGGTCAAATGGTCAAATCAATTAGCCATAACACAATTATCATTAAAAAGATTAGCAAATATTTTCCTCATCTCATAATGGTTTTGACCGAACCAACGGTCAAAACCCTAATGAGGCACCTCCTTCTTCATCGCTCCTCACAACCGTGTATACACACCCGCATCCGCATTCCGTAGAATGCGAATGCACAGAAGACAAAACTAATCCATCCATACAATACTAGGATCCGGCTTAAACCAAAGCCCTCTAGCATTGTCTGCTCGAAGCATACGCGCACAAGTGCACGTAAGTGATCGTAGCCCTGCCGTAAAACCATACGGCCTCTACACCTTTCGCTCAGTGCAGGGAAACTCTCTGTGTGGTACTCTAAAGACTCGACACTACGCTGGCAGTGGGTTTAACCACAGACAGCAAGCGGCACTAGCTGTACGTAACGGTCCCCAGGTAGATGTCGATAAGAAGGCCGATTAGGTAAACCCAGCTGAACTCCTACTGAGGCTGAATGTGACAATCTCCATACAGCCCGGTCTGTTCATCTATGAGTATCGCATGTCGGACCTAGGGGGGTGGTAAACGTCAGACCCCTAATAGCGGTACAAGCCGTGCCGGATTATAGCCCAGAACACCCTGAGAAACTACTGGAAACACTACCAGTAATTCTCGCTTGCCCTGGCCAGGGACTTTGTGTAATGGCTCTCCTAGACACAGCGCGATATCAACCTCCAATACCCGGAGAGACGAATCCTATCTAACCGCTACTGCCTCCAAGTTCTTCGGGACTGCACCCAACTACTACCTGTTTGCATGACTCTTTTGAGCCGTGGTAGGGTAGTAATCAAAGTACAGTGGGAACATACTCGAGGTGAAGTAGCAATGTCAAGTCGACGGACTAAGCTGTACTCCTGTCACCTGGGAACTATTATCTGACGATAGATATAGTACCATCCAACAGTTCCCGACGAGTCCTGTCCAGTGTACTCGTAACCTAACGAGCACCCGCATACTATCTCCACTACGACGTACTGATGGCTATGGGACAGACCATCTCCCCTGCTGGGATGAGAAGCGCATACGCTAGTCTACTCCGGAGTATCGATGCCCCGTCTTGATAATCCTACGACTAGGAACCTGTATAAGGATGTGCATGTAGATTACCCAGCCCCCACAAGTGTGACTGCTATCACTACACTGGTAATCAAGCAAAGATCCTAAGGGCTCCACTAATATGTATAAGCGATATGCTAAAAGAAACACATGCACATATTAAAGTAGAAACAAACCAAGTAGCATACTACCATTTTGAGGAAGATTGTCTATACAACTGTGAATATCCCAAGCTTTCATTAAGTAATATATAAACTAGTATAATACAGTAATGGCCTCTAGGGCATATACACTAACAATTGGGATTTTGATTGAAATGTGTTGCATACCGTTGATTTCGATTGTGATATTTGATATTCGTTTTCGTGCACATTGTGCACTTGATTTGGATTTTGCGCATACTTGACGTGCTTGATGCGATTTAGGTGCACACTAGATGCACTAAATCGAGATTCTTCGTTCATATCAAATGCACCTGGTTTTGTTGTCAGGCACACACGTTGCCTTTGACAGGTGCTTTCGTGCACATCCGTTGCACTCAGATTTTGTTTCTGTGCACATGTATGGCACATTCATGGATTTCGATTTCCGTGCGCACCAGACGCACGTGGCATTTATTTATATATTTGGGATTGATTTCTTTTGGAGCAGTATATTTATGATACTTGCTATTTGATTTAGTACTGAGCAGGACTAGTCATAGGACAGTACCTGAGTATATTTTGCATGCATTGATAGTTATTGAAGGGATTTCCAAAGATGAGCTATAGTCTCAGTATTTACCTACGTGTCAGTGATGACACGAAACTGTAAAAAAAGGGAAACCCTTCTAAATCGTTTTCAAAACGGCGGGACGTGTATGTTAAACAAAGTATATATATATATAGTTATTTTCTCATGATGGACGTCCGCCACTGTGCAGTGATACACACATCGCACAGCGATTTGAAAAAGATTTGGCATGCATTGCTTCCAGATATTTTAATAATGTATATCATGTTGGTTTTCGTATTGGATCTTGAAATTTATGTCTTTCCCTTAACTCCGATGATTGCGGGATGCGTGACGGTGTTTTGATTTTTGTTTATATATCCGTTTTCATGCGCATGCGTTGCGCTACGATTTGTTTTATGTTTTTATGATTTCGGAGCCCGACGACTTGATGGTTTCGCTGAAATGTTTTAGTATTTGGGGGGAGTTTTAATTTAAATTCGGGGACCGAATTTCTTTAAGGGAGGAAGATTGTAACGATTAGAAAACCGTTTAGGTGAAATTTCGGAAAATTGGTAAAATAAGGGGTGTTTTCCGTAAAAAGTCGAAATATAAATATCTTTTAATATAAATTTAAATATACATATCTAGCTATAGAATTGCTAGTATTTGGTGTTTATTGAGCCACTGGTAAAATTTCTAATTTTCTGAAATTTTTTCCGGAATTAATTATTTTTATATTATTTTAAGCCGTCACTAATACATTTAATTAGGGAAAATTACAAATTGGAATGAGTTGAAACAAATTGTGTGCATCATAACACATTAAACAAAATTTTAACATGTTGTTTTTGAAATGAAATGAAGCTGTCAAACTATTTTAGAAAATATCGAAGAAAAAAGGTTTAAATAGTGATATTAGTGTAAATAGATATTGGGGTAATACATTTATCTTTTTCCCTCTCCCACACTCACCCACACCCTCTCTCCTCTCCCCAAATCAGCAGCCCCAAGTTGCCCCTTCATTTTCTCCACTTGTTTTACCAAAAGAAAAGAAAAGAAAACAAAGAAATGTAAAGAATGAGAATAGATAAAAGGGTTTGGTCTTTTGTTGACTTGGTCTTCTTTCTCCCCTTGACTTCACCCACCCCCACATTCACCTCACTCCTCTCCTCTCCTGGACAACCCCAGTTCTAGCCTTCCCTAAATTTTTCCATCTCAAAACTCCACCATTTTTTTTTATCAAAAATCCAAAGAAAAACACAAAATCAAAGCAAAATCAAAATCCACCTCCTACCCATTTTCCTTGGCTACTTTAGAATGGATCTAAGGAACAAGATTTCAATTTGGGAGGCTAAGTGTGCTTGTGGGATTTTCAAATTAATTGGGTATAAATTCTAACCTTTTTGCTTAATTTGTTGTTAATTGCTTTAAGTTAGCTTAATTATGTGTTTAATTAGGTTTTTAATTGGTTCTAATTGCATGATTTAAAATTCAAGAGAGGGGTTTGAATTCAAATTGGGGTTTTGTGTTGTGAGATTATGGTTGTGTGATGTATTTGACATATTAATGTTATGCTAAAACTAATTTAGTTGCTAGTTGAAAAAGGTTAATTTAAATTTGTAATAATTTTAAAAAAATTGCAAACTAGATTTTGTTAATTAATTCAAAATTGAGAATTTAAGTTATTGTAAGGGTTTCATCACATCATTAGCATTATAATGAGTGGTTTAATACCTTATGTTATGCAAAACCAAGCTTAGTGGTTGATGGTGTGTTGTTGCTTTAAAAATTGTTAAAATTTTCTATTTTTGCAAACTTGAATCTTGTGTTAATGATAATTAGTGAGGTTAAAAATATGGAAGTGATTTGTATTACCTAGTTATATTTTTTATGAGAATTTTGGCCATTAGAGTCGTTAAAATATTTAGATTAGTTAAAACATCAAGTTTTGAACCGAAATGGGAATTTGTGCTAACTAGGTTTTTGGGAAATAAAACGATTTGTTTAAATTTTTGGTCTTGATGCATTAAACCCTAATTCTTATATAATTAGTGAGTAGTGTGACCACTAGTTTTGCTAAAACATCATGTTTTGTACTGAAACGGTTAATTTTGCTTGCTAGTTTTTTGGAAAAATAGCTTTTAAAGAGAGTTTAAGGTTTTTGTGAATTTTAACCTATTTCTTATATAATTAGTGAATTGTGAAACCATGATTGGTACGTTTGGTGTTTTTCTCGATGGTTTGACGTTTTTACATCGACATCGAAGGTTGGTTTGGCTGTTCTTGCATGCGTAGGGGATAGGTTTTGACCTATGCGTGATACGCGTACCGACTTGGTTTTCGTGCGTGACTTCGTTTACGATACTATATATGACATGTAGGTACCCCATGTGGACTTCGAGACGACAAGCAAGCGCGTGGCGACGTTGACACCGGCGAGCGAAGATCAGGTGAGTAGATTTATATCTACGGGAGGAAGTCTGGTGGATGGCGTATAGCACCCTTGCAAAGTTATGAGGAATGAGATGATGTGGTAACGATATACTTTTATATGTTATTATGAGCTATGAACACCTAGTAAGAGAAGACTTAGGAGCTTATGGATTTAGGGTTAGCAAGAATTGAAGAAAAGACTTTAGCGGATTTCGTAGTCACAAAACCCTAGAGTAAGGATTTGCATACACGCACACATATACACTTGCATATATCATTTTCTTGTGCATATATGGGAATGTGTATATATGTATATACACATGGGTATGGGAATATGCATATATACATTCATATGCACATGCATGAATGTTGAGGATATTGTATGATATTTGGAGATGAGTCGATGAGATTGGGCTTGAGGTCATGAGATCGGTGATGTGATATGGTCCGTATTTGAGGTACGACATGCTATTTTAGCGGGTTCTTTAGGCATGGTGTTTTCATACACACGCATGCATTTCATAAATGGTATCAAGATTGTACTAGACGTAGATCAGTACCCGATCATGATATTTGATAAAGAGGATACCAGATGATTAATGTGATAGATGTGACATTTGACCCGTATCCAGACTTGGGAGGCTGTATGACGGATTTACCGTACGAGCTATATATTGACGATAGATCCGCACTCTTAATTCGAGGATCACATATGATATGTTGTATCGTACGTGATATTATTGAGGCGGGATCACCGACTATTATACATGTATATATATATCGACTCAGATTTAGGTGGTTTCCATACCCCTTTAGATTGGCTGTTAGTTAGACCTGTAGTTTACCTAGTAGATGTTAGGCTGGACCCGAGTCATACCAATTTCCAAAACTAACGAATCATGAGGATTTTAAAGTCATGTCAAGGGATACTACGGATATTTCAAAAGACGTACCTTTTCTTATAAACACCGTAGCCCTTATTTTCAAAATACCAGGACTCGTACCCTTTCAAACGGCAAACCAGTATAACACAGGGATAGCGGTGTAGATTCCTTATTGATACGTTACCATTCATGTTCCGCATATTATTATTGTAATTACTACTCATTGCCATTTATCATGTTGTTATTATCTTATTGCATGGTTATTGTGTACTTAGTGATTATGAACCATTCTGTCAGGACACCAACACCATTACCTATGATGCGTATGCTCTACATACACTTGCTTGCCGGTTCACACATATCTTCATCGGTAATTGGCATGTCACGTACACTTTAGAAAATACCATTTCATTGGCATAGCTTGATAGCTGATATTGCAATATGTTATAGCTTTCAAATGCTAGTCTAACTATTGCATTCATTGCATGATATCAGATGCATTCATATATTCATTTTTTATACAGTATTACGGACATTATGTCGGTTTTCACTTTCATTGACATGGTGATTTGATGTTTTCGGATCCGTCTTGAGATTTTCTGGATTTGGAAACCGCATGTGAAAGTTTTACAACTGATGATGTATTTTAAAGAGAAAAAAATTGCGGTTTTTCCTTGATATGATGAGTTGTGTCCACCATGATGTTTTGTCGGTTCTGAGATAGTTTTCGAGACCCGATTCGAGGAGTTGGATGAACCGTCTGCGGGTACATGGTGGACCCGGTATGGTACCCCGGGGCAAGAAGTTCGAGTAGTAAACGATGAGCCCGGCAAGGGAAGACTAGGTACCAGTGATTTTACCTGGCGAGGCGGATATCCGAAGGATACCGTTCATGGCCGTGAGATTGATGATATGGGCTGATCCGTTCTGCCGGAGCCCGCGGGCCGATCCCGTAGATGATACGGATGCCTGAGGTATTGATATTTGAGACTTGATTTGAGATTTGAGATATTGAGATTTGATACCGAGATACTGAGACTTATGTTATGTGTCGATGCTTGATACTTATTTCTCTATTGCATTCATTAATGATACGTGATTGACATACATATAGAAATCTCATTGATTAAAGAAAACAATTGTCTCACTCATGATATATTCTGTTTCCATTCGTAATGCATTCATACATCATATATCTGATATGTTGCTATCTGAGGCCCTGACACGAGCATATAGTATTACATTATACATAGCTGGACTAAGATTTTTTGAGGATATTACCTGATATGACCTAGGATAGTGTTATGCATGCGATTTCTAGTCATAGATGTTTTCTACTCACGAGTTGGCAACTCACCCCCATTGTGCCACAGTTCCTTGCAGGTCTTGCCGTACAGGTTTCGTTGCGGCTTTGTTGGCACACTGTTCCTTCCGGGTAATTGCTTTGGTAGGTGGGTTCTTTGCATCAGGACCACCATTGTTATTTATTATTTCAGTTGTATCTAGAAACTCCATCAACCAGATTGTATATTTGAGAGAGTTAGAAGACCATATTTGTTATTCTTTCGACCTTAGAGTCACTCGTTGTATTATTTTTAGGTTTTCTTGATGTTTTGTGTTTCTTTGAGTTTTGATCCTTGCCCTTGGCGTTGTATATTATATTGCTTGCGTAGTTGTGGCTGTCGATTGATGAAGAGCTAGCTCCCGCTTGGGGATACCTTTTGGTTGCATTTCGTATACTATTCATGTTGTATCCCGTTTGGGGCCAGTATTTACAAAGGAGACCCTGTCGAAATTTTTCAGAAAATACTTGAGATTTTAAAAATACATACTTCGGCCTATGTTGATAAAAATACTTGCTTTAAATTGGTTTTTCCTCCACTCTACTATTCCTTGGTTTTGATTTCTGGGTTTTGGTTTACTTAGATTACGTACGCCTCGACACGTTTCGTAATTTAAGTGCCGGTCATGTTCCGTACTTTTCGGGTCATGACAAAAATGTAAGTTGCGGTTTTTTCATGATATGATGTATATGTCGTTGTTCATACCAGAATATTGCATTTTATACCGCCCATTCTTATGCTCGTTTATTTATAGGCAGGTGCTTTTGATCAGTGTTTGCTACATATTTTCAGAATACTGGTTCTCAGCTCTAAACAGTGAAATCCATGGAAAAGTACGACAAATTCCGGATTACTGCCAACAACAAATAAAACACGGGTCTCCGCTCTCTATCCGTGTGTTGCCACATACCAGTTTAAGGGACAAAATGGAAAATCGATTGGCATTTTCATGCACAAAGCTCAATGTCAACACATGATCCAAGAAATCTATGCGGAGGTCGAGGAAATCATGGGAAAAGATCCACATCACATCACCTTTTGATCTACTGAAATTCTGGAAGAATTGTGAAGAGTTTCTAAGAAAGTCATATACCACACTGAAGAAGACATCAAACCAGGGAACCCCACAAAATCCTATGGCTTAACCCTCTAAAGCGCCGCGGTTCCGCGGCATTAGCACGCTTAGGCCGCGGAACCGCGGCCATATAGGCTCCTCACTGTGTCGTTTTCTGAGGTTATTTTGGTAACTCTATGTGGAGCCAGATTCTTGCCCTTGATTTCCAGTTCCCTGCCTATAAATACCCCAGAACTTGCCAAGCCAAGGGGGGGAAGTTCTTTAGCCTCTTTTAGTGTAGTTTAGTCTTCTTCTTCTTCTTCTTCTTCTTCTTCATTCTTTCCTCCATGAAAATTGTAGTGAGAGCTTTTTGAGTGGATGATGAAATGAAGATGAGGGTTTTTGTATCATTCTTTTGTTTTAGGTTCCCCTTGAGATCCTTGCTTTCTCTTGATCTTTCAACCTCTTCATTGAGCTTGAAAGTTTAAGGGTTTGTTATTGATTTCAAGGGTTGTATCTTCTTATGGAATTAGTGCTTCATTTCACATGAGTTCTTTACCCTTCTCTTGATCTTGCAACCTCTTGATTGAGCTTGCAAGTTTAAGGGTTGGCTATTGATCCCATGCTTGTCTTGAGTTCTATGTTCTTGTAATTACTTTCTTGCTTATTTCTTTCTTGCTTTTTATTACTTGCTTTACATTCATGCTTTACTTTCTTGCACTTAAATTCCATGCACTTACTTACTTGTAATCTTTTCTTTTCTTTTGCTCTTTTTGGTTCGTTTTTGTGAATGGTTGTAATTATCGTTGTTAAGAATAAATACGGTATTGTAAGTTAATATTTCTTTTCTCATTTCCTTTTCCCGTTATTTTCCATTGAACTCCGCCCAAACGTTACGCAAGGTAACGGTGATTCCTAACCGCGACCGGTTGCGTTCGGTTTGGCCGGAGACGAAAGCAAGAGACAAGAATGGAAGGACAAGGGTAAATAAGCCGGATTCCACGAATACCGTGCTTAAATCCCCTAATCTACGTTGTTGCCGATTGCTCTAGCTTCAATTGGTCAAGACTCGGCTCAAAGGTTTTGAGTATGTATTTCTTTAGCTTACAATTTCGTATCTTTTTCTTAACAACTTTATACTTGCATATAACACATAGGTTAGAATCGAACAAACATATACACATTCTTTATTGACTCGTCTAAAACAAGAACGGACATACAACCATCTCCCTGTGGATCGACCCGTGCTCAACCGGCTAGCTGCAAAACGACATCGTGCTGATCGCGGTTATAACTTTAGAACTTTGAACATCCGACATGCTTTTAGTGTGCGATCAGTCGTCCACCATGAATTTTCCTAATTTCTGTTGGTTTTCGAGACTCGATTCGAGGAGTAGGATGAACCATCTCGGGTACATTGTTGGCCTGATAAGGTACCCTGGGGCGAGAAGCTCGAGTTGTAGACAATGAGCCTGGTAGGAGCAGACTACCTACCGGTGATGTCTGGCATGGCGGATATCCGGAGGATACCGATCATAGTCGTGAGATTTGATGAGATGGGCCTATCCGGATTGACGGAGTCTGAGATATTAAGGATATTGTGTCGATGCTTGACAAGGACTTTTCTATCGATTTCACTGATGATACTCCAGTTTTTATTATACAAAAGTTTATTGAGATACGGATACAGATCTTCTCATATCAGTTATATCTGGTTTTCGTGTTGATTATCCATTCATGTTGCATTCATACTAGTGCATCGCATCATATTGGCACATGTAGGTTGTGACACATTTGCATGCTTGCTTACGATAGTCTTATTAGATGTTAGTTACTACTCATGAGTTGGCAACTTACCCCCGTTGTGCCACGGTATCTTGCAGGTCTGACCCGTCAACACAGTAGCGGCGGGCGTACTTCCTCATTTTGCTTCATTTGCATTGACTTGCGGTTTGCTCATAGGTGGGTTGCGAGGATATTTTTAATCCCACCTTGTGTATTATTATTGTATCTAGTACATTTCATCTACCTTATCTACCGTTTTCCACTAGTTGTGTATTGGACTTATATGATGAGCTTGTGAGACTTGTATGTATTCTATTTCTGGCGTCGATGCTCACTTGAGCCGACATGGTGTTTTCTTATTTTCTTGTTTTCAGATACTTATCTTATATTATGATGATATATGTTGCATGTGGCTGTGATTTTGCCATTGGCGAAGAGCTAGCTCCTGCTTGGGGATGCCTTTATTCTTTACATGTGTATATTTATGTCTTGTACACGTTTGGGGCCAGTATTTACAAAGGAAACTCTGCCAAAATTTTATGGAAAATTTGATGTTTTAAAATGTTTTAATTGGACTTTATTTTACTCAAATCACTTTTTTTAAGTTAAGTTTTCCATCACTCTATTTTCTTTAAATGGTTTAGATTTCTGGGTTTTGGCTTACTTAGATTACATTATGCCTTTAGAAGTCGCGTAATTTAAGTGCCAGTCACGTTCCGTACATTCGGATCGTGACAGAGATGGTCTCCTATTGGACTCCAGAACCCGGTTACTTGTGCTCCCTGCCTTGGGTCTATCCTAATGCGGAAAAGTAAATAATATACATCAATAGTGACATCATCCTCAACCCGGAAGTGTCCCAATAAAAGAATATTACATACAAATTTTACATGAATGAAAATTGTAAAACCCTCATCTCACATAAAACCCCCGGCTATTCATTCACGACGATCCAATATAACATATCACAGCAACACATAATATCACATGTCATCAACGTAAGTAAATATGCGTATCCCAAATTCCGGTTACGTACAGAAGGTAATAAGTAAAGACAAATAGAGGGATTGGAGTGATGGTAAGGAAATATACGGTTACAGTCATGAATCAGGATAGTGGAAGATGCATTACTGGGAATACCCGGATACCCCTCTGAAACATTTTCATGTTTCACTTTTACTGTGCGGTGTTAATTGAAAACTGTTTTCCCAATCAGATTCTGACTCCAGGGTATGTATTTACCAGATTTGATTCTCACATCTATATGGAAATACGGATGATGAGTGGGAGTAAGATATTGGGAATTTTGTGATTAGATCCTATATATATATATCAAAATTCTTTGTATTTGGTGATATTTGAGGAAATCACCTGGGTTTTGCCTGACGGCAAATATTTGGTTTTGAATATCCGTTGTTATGCACCAATTTCAAATTGATATATCTGTACGTTTATTTTATAAAGTGAGATATAATTTTTTTAAATTATGTCTATGACATTTACCTATATCAGTTGGTGGTTAGGTAAGGTGCATTCAACAACGGTGTAATTCATCTTAACCATAGTACAGTTTTCAATATACGACTCACAGAGTTTGAGTTATTTAACTCAGGGAATTTATACAAAGTATTGTATGTTGTCCAGTGTCCATTAGGACAAAGGGGTTGGTACTCATACAATATTCTGTTTACTTTTGACATCTCTAGTTTTAGAAAAGTATTTCGTTGAAATACAAGGTCCAAATTTTTAGAAGTTATACGTATATGAATAAAATTGAGAACCATATGTTGCCAAGTATCAGGATTCTTCAAGGTGATAAAAATTGTAGATACTTATGCTAGGTATTTCGTTGATAGTAATGGTTTTGAGAACTTGTTTCTCTTTCAGGTTACTCATATGTGGATGCATTCCTTGATAAGTAATGCTGATTGGCCTCTTTCCATTTGGTGGATATGCACTGGAAAAAACTGCATGATTTTTTGAATCCGGTTCCAATTAAGTTAGTGCCTTTGTTTCTTTATGGTATATAGAATGGATTCATATCTTAACAATGTTAAAGTATATGGAGTATTCAGGCTGATGCTTAAAACAAGAATCTGGACAAACTCAAGGCACGTTTCGGTAATGGCAGTTTGTGGGTTATCCCGGGCTTTGACGAGGGTCAACTTTCTACCATCTGGAAGATCAATAGTTATATTGTTCTTGACTCGCCACCAGTTTTGGTAAAAATGTATTCATTTCAGAAAACATTAGTCGGAGTATGGTAGAACTGGAAGTTATTCTAGAACCACAAACGATTACTGGAAATTTAGTAGAACCTAAAGATTCAATTCGATTCGATATTCCATTAGTCACCCCGCAGATTTGGTGGGTTAACTCAGGCACCCGAGAGGTACTTCGGTCTTCTCAGAGATGGTGAAAGGGAGGTTCTTATTTAACCAGACTTTCCATTACTGCTATTCTAGACTATTAGAACCGACAGGAGGATGAGTATAACGTCGTTCTAAACTAGCTTTAGAAGTGCACGTGTATATGAATCTGCCAGAGGATTGTTGTAGTCAGTGGAAGCAGTGGAAGCATAGAGGGCAAGTAGCTTATGTCTATTTATAGACTAAAGTAGATATAGCGGAGATAAATCATCTATTTTTTGAAGTAACAATCATAGGTTTTGACTTCATTAGAATAAGAGATAGATCAGGTAAGAAGGTAGTAGGGTATGATGTCCTTGTATTTGGATGACATGCACTTGATAGTTAGTGATATTCTTATACTACAATCGGTTATATATTGTGGTTGTCACAAGGTGTTTCTCTATATAGGATTTGGATAAAATATCAAGGATTATGGTGACTAGATCTATGATTTTAGATTTAGATTTAGGAAGTGTCCCAATTTGGATACTTTGACATGATTCTAAAGGTATTTTAGAATGGACGACTTCTTGTGAGGTGGTTGTACCCATAGGTGATGGAGTAACCCTTTCTAATGAGATGTCTTCTAGACTGATGAGGAGAGGGATTTGCATGATTGTCATATCACTTGCTTAGGCAATTGAGTCAATAATAAGATGTTAAGTACAACACCAGATATTTCTTTTGCACTAGTTGCAATAAACATATATTAATCCAATCCTGAAGAAACGTTGGGAAGCAATTATGAACATAAGTGGATGTTCTTAGGATGTGGTAATTGCAGCTTCCTTTGGAAGGCGGTTATCATTTCAGGCTTCCAAAGTGACCTGGATAACAGACTAGCTGTCAGAGTTATAGTTTTCACTCTTTTGAGGGGCAGTATGCTGGACAGGTGGTCCAAGCGGGTACTGTGGAAGGCATGGCGCAGGTAATGATTAAATTCAGTAGATGATACAGTCTAAGAAGTTTGTTGGATTTGGAGTTCATTCATGAACTGGATCCCATCAGATATCCAGACATATTCTAAGACAGGTATTACTCATTTTGGAAGATGGCTTTCTCCGCGAAGTAGAGATATAGAGAGATAAAGAAAGGAACATTAGAGCGGATCCACTCACTGAGGCTATTTCTCGAACGAAATAGTTTCACAAACGAGCTTTGCGAAACAGATTAGTAGAGAAGTTGGGTGTTCGGTATCACACGGGCTATGAGTATGCGACATCGCAATAATTAGCCTTTGTTAGTTATATGCATGCCTTAGAGGCCATTACTGTACATACGATGTATATTGTAGTGGATGCTTGGACATATATAGGGAGGACTTTCTTGCTCGACATGATAGTATGCTATCTGGTTGCTCTTTATCTTAACATGTACACTGGTTGTCTCAATGTTACATGTTGATAAAGCCTTAGGATGAATACTTGACTACCAGGATTATGATCCAGATCATACTAGTGGGGACAGAGTAGTCGGTAAGTACATCTTTCAAATGTTCCTAGTCGTGGGTGTATCGAGACAGGGAATCGATATACAAGAGTAGACTAGCGTATAGCTTCTCGACCCATGTAGATGGGCGATGGATGATCCCATATCTATTGGTGTTTGACATCAAAGATGGTATACGGGTGCTCAGTGGAGACTGGGTACACTGAACGGATTTGCCAAGAACTCCTAAATGGTATTATACCTATCGTCAGATAGCAGTTCTATAGTGGCACTGGTACAGGTTAGTCTGTAGACCCGAGATCGTTATAGAGTCTTGTGTGATTCCAACTGTGCTTTGATTTCCACCTTACCACGTTCAAGAGAACGTGCAAAATGGTGGCTTTTGGTTACATTCCCGAATCACATGGAGGCAATAAGCGATAGAAGAGGGTTCGTCTCTCCCGGTATTGGGGGTTGATGTTGCGCTATGCTCGATTGGCTATAACAGGAAGTACCTGGCCAGGGATGCTTCAGAGATATACTGGTAAGTGTTATCAGTAGTTTCTCAACCGTTATGAGCCTCACATCGGCACGACTTATCGAGTTATTGGGGTCTGATGTTTACTACCCCTAGACGAGATATGTGACATATCAGACGAAGAGACCAAACTGTACGATAGTGTTACTGATTGGATTCGCAGAAGTATGAGCAGGCATGCTTGTTGATCTTCTGATCGCTCAATAACCGGGTGGCCGTTGCGTTTAGAAGACCGCTTGTGGCTTGTGCATGTTTGATATGATCATCACCTACTGCCGGCGTATTGACGAGTATTTAGAGTCCTACACAGAGCTTTCCTGGCTCAAGAGAAACGGAGTAGGAGCTCATATGTGATATGTGCAGGACCGAGATTAATGC
Organism: Agapanthus africanus; assembly: GCA_030015575.1. Lineage (NCBI taxonomy): Eukaryota > Viridiplantae > Streptophyta > Magnoliopsida > Asparagales > Amaryllidaceae > Agapanthus > Agapanthus africanus. The sequence continues at coordinate 410,790,860 of CM057342.1, forward strand.
GCGTATGTGATACATCATTCTATTCTTGCGATTTGTGACATCGGTCGGTTATAAGTGATATAGCCGGGTTATCGGATCAAGTGTTGATTCGATAAGTTGTTACATATGATATTAGCCGGTTATATGTGATATAGCCGGATTATTAAATCAAGAGTTGATTTGATAATCTATTGTATAATTATATATTTGATATATTAATTTATATTAAATAGTATTGGCTCACTTATGATTTCTTTTCTCACTTGATGTGCACATTGTATATATGTGATATATATATATTTGTGCACATGTTTAAGTCATGCTTGATGATACATGCAACTTGGGTGTGTGTGTGACTTACACCATGCTAGTGATAATCTAGGGTTTTATTTATTTAAAGTTATTCAAAAATGAGTTGCAATTTTTCATGGTTCAAAGCTTGTAGAAGCTTGTGAATGCATTGACTTAGTCTACTCATTTTGTTTTGCTTAAGATATTTATAAACCCAACAATTATCCTAGCCCTGGTTAACTCTCTACAAGGGTTAGCATATGATGCTAACTCACCCATGGTTGCCATTCTTGACTTGATAATTTTATCATGAGAGATTTCTTCAACTTCTTCCTCAAAAAAAGCTTTCTAGCTTCAATGGAAAATGAAGAAAATATGTGAGAAAATTATTTCTAAAATGAGCAAAATTCTTACTTCATCATCCTCTACTACTAGCCATTTAGTATAGGGTGTTTGCTTCACTAATTTCAAAATTAGTGAAGGGGTAGCTTGGGTTAGTGTCTCCTCGACGTAGATCATCTTCGGCCTTGAAGACTTCGTGCAAGCTTGCTCATTTCTTCAGGAGAACCCTTTCAAGAGTTCGGGCGTTCAACATTCACAGTGAAGGGACTACTACACGGAGCATTTGAAGTGAAGGACCGGTCTGCAAAGGATGTATTCCTTGTTCACTTCCTTGCAAAGTTGTTTACATATCGATTTGTTATATTTTCTAGTATACGATTCTAGGGTTAGGGTTAGCTAGAACGGCAAATTTTTTAAATTGGCATGGACGATGCCTCCCGAAACCTTGCTACCGTGCTAGACAACCCTTCAGTGGTATCAGAGCTATGCTAGAAAATTAGACGGATTTTGTTAAGATTACGAAACTGAAACTACTCCGAAACTTGCAACACGAAACACTAGTTTCTGTCGATTTTAAAAGGTCCTCAAAAAAATTTTTTAAACATGTGCAGAATGTTGTATGAGATGCAACATGAACACACAAGAAAATTTAGCTCCCCTCGCCGGAAAATGGCCGGCCACATGCTCACAAATTCTGGCCTGCTCGGCCACTTGGTGGTATTTAGGGTTAAATTTTTGGGTGTGTTCTAGGTTCTGTGTTTTAGTGTTTCAGGTGTTATTTGTTTTTCCTAAGTTTGCATGTGTTGTGATCTTACACAATAAGCAATTCAGAGTGTTTCGTATTCATAGTTTTAACATTGATTCGGGTATTCGCATGTTGTCTAGGCGAAGTTAAAAAGTTCGATCAAATTTCAAAAACCTATTTTTCCAAGTTTAACATATTCGGAAAAATATGCAAGTAATTCTGTGAACCCTCATGAAGAATGAAACCCTAACTCGACATAATGACCATGGAAACACTTTCGAACCTTAGGGTTTGCGGTAGTTCCGCGGTGCCATTAATGAGGCTTGGGTCGCCCTTCTACGGCTGGTGCATAGGTACTGTGGCATGTTCTGGGTATTATTAAACTATGCTCAAGTGTTGAGCTCACGGGAAATTATGGGACTTTGATGAATCGATCGAAAAGTTTAACGTCGTCCGGGTATCATGTGATGGGATACAATATTTGGAATCCACAAAAGTAGTTATGAGATAACTAGTTTGAATTTTAAAAATTTAGCAGTTTAGTCTCATTTGATCGGTTGGCACGGAATTTTGATACGATCAAAAGTTCGTCGCAATCACGCAGCATACGCGGATAGTCGCTGGGTAACCTTATTAGATAGGAACACCTCATAGCCCCGAGGAAGTCACTATAGGAGAACCCCATTGCCAAAAGCATCTGTCCGGGTGCTCGCGGCCGCGGTATTCCGCCTTAGTGCACTTCGTCGACGGCATCGGGGGGTGCGGCCGTCTACTAAAGTTTCCGACAAGCATTCGATCAGGATGTCGGGAATCTTGTTGAATTGCCCGACTTGATATTGAAAAGTGTTTTCGAGATCGAGACAAAAATACGGGGTTTATAATTGTTAGGCATGAGATGTCTAAGGAATTCATATGGTTGGGCATGAAATCCAATGTATGTGATGTGTTGGGTTTATGATGTCTAAGGTGGTTGCGGATTCCAATTGTTGTAGTTTTCACTTTCTTTTCTGTGACCGCAAGTGTAATATGTGGTGTATCGCCGGTTTCGTTGTTATACGTCAACGACAATTGGGATACGCATATTTAGTTACGTTGATGACATGTGATGCTATGTGTTGCTGTGATATGTTATATTGGATCGTCGTGTTTTGAATAGCCGGGTTTTTTTTATGTGAGATGAGAGTTTTTCATTTTCATTCATGTAAATACTTGTATGTAATATTCTTTTATTGGGGCACTTCCGGGTTGAGGAAGATGTCACCGTTGATGTATATTATATACTTTTCCGCATTAGGATAGACCCAAGGCAGGAGCACAATTAACCGGGTTCTAGAGTACAGTGGGAGACCATCTCGAGGCGTCGAGACCGGGTATCCTAACTCTAGAATTGGTATGGTTGCTTGCCACTCTCGTAGGGGTCTAGGTATGTGGGTTTGGCTATTCATCACGACCGTGGAATCCGTGTTTTATACAGGCTTAATTTAAAACTCGGAAATCCTAGTATATCCAATATTTCATATGTTGTTTTCTGCTGCGATATTCTGTGATGTGTGTTGGAGATAGTGCCCTCATAGTCAATTATTGGATCGCAGGTACGTGATTGCAATGATTGCGGAGGACCTATACCGGTAGGACAGTCTTACTCGAGATGATAGTATGCTATCTGGTTTGTCTTTATCAGTCGTGTACATGTTCAGGTGACTGATTGCATGTTACACTTTGATAGAGCCCTTAGGATCTTGCTTTACTACAAACTGTATGATGGCGATCATATACGTGAGAGTTGGGTAGTTTATATGCATATCTTTAATTGTGGTCCCTAGTCGTGGGAGTTTCGAGACAGGGCATCGATACTCCGGAGTAGACTAGTGTATACAGTCGAGACCCCGACGAGGGGCGGTGGCCGGTCTCACAAGCTACTGGTGTCAGTTGGATCACCTAAGATGTATACAGGTGCTCATTGGGTTATGAGTACACCGGACAGGACTCGTCGGGAATCTGCTAGTTAGTACTATACCTATCGTCAGATAGCAGTTCCCAGGTGACATGTGTACAGGTTAGTTCATCGACCTGAGGTCGTCATTTGTCTCGTGTGAGTTCCCACTGTGCTTTGATTTCTACCCTACCACGGCTCAAAGGAGTCGTGCAAACAGATAGCTTTTGGGTACAGTCCTGAGCCATATGGAGGAACGTGAGCGGATCGGCAGGGGATTCGTCTCTCCCGGTATTGGGGGCGAGGTCGTGCTGTGTCTAGGAGAGCCATTACACATAGTCCATGGCCATGGCAGGAGATTTACTGGTAGGTACTCCAGTAGTATCTCAGGGTGTTATTGGGCTACACTCCGACACGACTTATACTGCTATTGGGGGTCTGACGTTACTAGCCCCCTAGGCGGATATGCGATACTCATTGACGAACGGACCGGACTGTATATACATTGTCACTGTTAGGCTCAGTAGGGTTTCTGGATGAGTTCACTCATCGGCCTCCCTTGAGTTCGCTCATCAGCCTCCCTTGAGGTCAGTCTATGGGCAGCCGTTACGCATAGCTAGTGCCGCTGACGGTTTGTGGTTAAACCCACTGCCAGGGTACTGACGAGTCATTGGAGTCCCCCACAGACAGTTTCCCAAGTTCGGGCGAAACGTTGTAGAGGCCGTATGGTTTTATGGCAGGGTTCGGAAAATGCACGTGCGTTTACGCACGTGTTATTTTTCGGGCAGATGATACTGGTCGGCTTTGGTTTAAGCCGGATCCGAGTATTATATTGAGTAGGTATTATATCTTTGTCTCAGTTGCATTTGTATTCGGTCGTAATACAAATGCGAGTATATTTATACAGTTACGGGGTTATCCTGAAAGTCGTTTCAGGATCACTTTTGGAAGTTGCCAGTTTCCAGTTTTCTATCAGCCGTCTTTTAACATTCGGTTAAAGACGGATTTATCTTTTCTTGGATGAGGTGAGTCAGTGTTCTAGAAGCATCTAGATGAGGTGACTAGGATTAATTGGTGTTGAGTTTTCATTGGATGCATTTAATGGTTCATTAATGCATGATGACTAGGTTTATGACTCATGCTTTAACATTAAAGCATTTTGTTTTGGTTAAGATCTTTTCTTCATGATATGCTTCATGTTATGGTCACCACTTGCTCCTACCATCACCTCCCTCTTGCATATATAGTGGCCGGCCACCCTTGAGAGAAAAAGAGAGATTGATTTCATTTTTGGTAAAAAAGACTATGGTTTAAAAGTGTATGGAAATTTCATAGTTCATTCATTGTTCCATTTCATTTCCATCGGCAACTTCATTAACCGATCGTCCACGGATTTGGACGAAGTGAGACAAAGTCATCTACTCATTCTATACATCATTCTTGGTCGTCTCTTTTAGCAAACTTGACGACCGAGTTGCCTCGAGTAAGAGGCGGGAGCCCGTTTAAAGAATCAGTGATGTGGTGCCACCTGGACGAGCAGATCAGAGATCGATGAGATCGGAGCAGCCGCAACGGAGCGTGGGATGATGGTTAAAGAACGAAGGACTCGGATCGTTCGGTATAACGTTTCTACACTCTTTACAGTTTGTTAGTTTAGCAATAATGGCAGATCCGGGTTAAAGTATACGATAGCGCCAGTTTAAAAGTTTTTGTTCCGCATTTGGCGTCTATAGACGACCGGGGCGCTAGCGTAGACTTACAGTGGTATCAGAGCCTCACCATTTTGCTATACTAACTTGTGCTAACGCGTTTAAAACTTCGATCGAACTGGAAATCAAAAATCGCATTTTTCCAACTTGACAGTTTCTGTTGATTTTAAACGGTGTCCTAAAAATATTTCACACATCTCAGAAAACTGTGCAGGGTTTTTTAAGAACGACGTACAAATTTGGGATCATGATTCGACAAGACTGCCGCGGAAATGCGGCCAAACCCATGGTTTAGCCGCGGATCCGCGGCCATTCTGTGTCATCATGCCCCCAAATTTGCTCAGTGGGTTCTTCTCTGGAAATTAGGGTTTTTGGTATATATCTTTTGGGCCCAGGTTTTATTACTGTTCTACAGATTTGCGTGGGGCCCACTATGTGATATTTTGTCGATCGAAATTTAAACATGTTAGTTTACAGTGCTTACATTATATCTCCGACCGGGAATGTCATTTGATCGGTAAACCGCGTCCGATTGCTATAGTTCTTTTAGACGGGTTTGCGAACGTGACATTCGCGTTGATGTTCTGTGATGTGCTGTGATGTTGCGGATTTGTCGTGGTGGATAGCAGTGTGCAATGGTAGTACAGTTTGAGTTTATTTGTACATTTGATATTGCGGGGCGAGCGTCCAACATGTGGACTACCGTCACTGCCTGTTGTATAATATTCTTTTGGGGCACGACCAGGTTGCGGTCGATGTACCTGTTGTACTATTTTTCATTACTGTACTAGGTTTTGCCCCGCGACGGAGTGCACGGATAGCCGGGTTCTGGAGGGCAACGGGTCCGCATCTCATGGCTTTGAGAGGCAGAGGGGTCCCACTCTAGAATTGGCAGACTATTCGCCGCACTCATAGGGGGTACAGGTTGACCCATGGAGGGGTGCTCAATTTACTGGATTCCGTGAAGTGCCGGGTGTTCCATTCACTATGCTGTGGGGGACTACCTCGCTTCAGGTTTTGGCGGGTAACTTGCCGCACCCGTAGGGGTCTAGGTTTCATTGCACAGGCTATCCACACGACAGGGGAACGTCGGGTTTCAGCAGCGGCTCTGTGAAACCCGGGGATCCCAGATTATCTGTATTGTTCTGTGATGCTTATTACTTTTCTGTAATGTTGCATATTATCACGCCTGGAGCGATTATTGTATATTGGTTTATATACTATTAGATGTTGTATATGTTTTACACCCGCGCTAGTCCAGTCCGCGCTCTGTCGTTAGTTAAGTAACCTAACGGGTGATGACGGGACCCAGTGACGAATGCGGATGGCATATACGTACATTTTATTTTCGTTCTTTTCTGGTGTGATTGATTGATGGGACTGCGTTGATTCTGATCAATGCAAAGTAAAACAAACCTGTTTGATGTTGTTGGAACAATTTAAAATGTGTTATTGCAAAGACGTTTCCTATTGTTTTGCATAGCGGTATTCAGTGGAATATCCTGCACCTCATTCGACGAGGCAAGGGCCGATATCCCTTCACCGGGACTGACCCCTTGGGCAGAAGTTTGCGTCAGGGTAATAACTTCACTATAGTCGATTACATGTTGCTTTGCATAGCGGTATTCAGTGGAATATCCTGCACCTCATTCCACGAGGAAAGAGCCGAGATCCCTTCACCGGGAGTGACCTCTTTAGCAAAGGTTTTCGCCACTATATTTTAAAAAAGCTATCAGGTTCCTTCAGCGATATCAAGTTCATTACGCTAAAGGTTTTTCCCCAAAAACCAGCCGTAGCCCTCCGTCATTTCATATGAATGGTCAGTAGTATTCAAGCTATGTTGGTCTGGCCCTTAGCCAGGACATAGTGATTGGTAGCTGCTGGGGTATTCACATGTTGCATAGATAGATGCGTTGGTTTGGGACAGTCGTACAGCCTTGTTGGCCCTTAGTCAAGGGCGAGTACGGGTGGGTTCAAATTAACAAGATAATGATGGGAAGAACTTGACATGTCACTTATGATGGGCTGGCCCTTAGTCACGATCATAAGAGCATGGGGTAAAAATCATATCGGGAGTTTCTAAAGAAACTGAAACTTGCCAGGCATGCGCATACCTTCTGGAGTGTGATAACGTGAGTGGATTCCATCACGTTATCATGCGATGAGAGTTGGATCCCGATTCCCACTGATGAGTTGGTTTACTCTTCGGGTGATCCCGATTGATTCTTCTTTCAGGTTTGGAGGAGAATTTGACAGGACAGTGGGAGGTTTCCGGATTAGATAAAGTGATAGCCATTCTGATCTAGGTTAGAGTGTACGCAGAGTGTTTCTTTTCTCTCTCTCTCTTTGGCAGCGACCTTTGATCGACCCTAGACTATGACTCAGTGACCAAGTTGACCGAACCTTCTTAAAAATACTGGCTTTTGGATTGTCTATGTTGCATAAGTCATTGTCACTCCTTCTTTTACACTTTGAATTTCTCAGAACACCCGTATTACTACGGATATCCACTTCCATTGGATAGATCCATCGTATGGTTATATACGAACTCGAAGGGACTTCTTCGAGGATGGATCAAGGTTCAAGAGAAATAGAATTGGTTTATTCAGTTGTCTTTTATTATCACCTTCTCTCAGGTTGCGAGAGCTCCTTGGTTTAGGAGAGTACACCTATTACGCTTATTGGATAATCTTATTCCAAACCATAGGCTGGTGCCGAAAGGTAGGGAATGAAGAAAACCAATTAGCCTAAGTAGGGTGTACAGAAGGTAATATGTAAAGACAAAATAAAGGGATTAGAAAGAGGGCAAAGTAAATTGCGACTGTAATCATTCACGACCAAAACCGCGTAATTCATCGCCACTCCTATTTCACCTTTAAAGGAATAAGGTATTATTCAGTTGTCTTTTATCATCACCTTCTCTCGAGATGCGAGTACTCCTTGGTTTAGGAGGGTACACCTATTATGCTTACTGGATAGTCTTCTTCCAAACCATAGGCTGGTGCCGAACGGTAGGGAAGGAAGAAAACCATTTAGCCTAACGATGGTGTACAGAAGGTAACGACTAAAGACAAATAAAGGGATTTCGAGAGATGGCAATAAAATATACGGTTGAAGTCATGAATTGGATTATGGAAGAGGCATTGCTATGAATACCAGGATACCCCTACGAAACATTTTCATGTTTCAGTGCATTGTTAAAGAAAAACAGTTTTCCCGATTAGACACTTACTCCAAGGGTATGTATTTACCAGGTTTCATTCTCATATCTGTATGGTTTTACAGATGATGAGTGGGAGTAAGTTATTGGGAATTAGGTGATTATCCTCATTATATCGGAATTCGTTGTAATTGGTGATATTTGAGGAAATCGCCAGGGTACAGTTTTCAACCTACGACGCACAGATTTTGAGTTGTTTAAACTCAGCGGACTTATACAGAGTATTGTATGTTGTCCAGTGTCCATCAGGACAAAGGGGTAGGTCCTCGTACTATTTTCTGTTTACTTATAACTTCTCTAGTATTTAGACAAGTGTTTCATAGAAATACAAGGTCTAAGTTTTGAGAAGTTGTGGGTATAAGAATAAAGTAGAGAACCAGGTATCACAAGTATCGGGATTCTTCAAAGAGATCGAATATATAGATTCTTGTGATTGGTATTCAGATAATAGTGATGGTTTTGAGAAACGTGTTTCTCTTTCAGGTTACTCATAATTGGATGGATTCCTAAGTTGAGTAATGCTGATTAGCCTCTTTCCATTAAGGCGATATGCACTGGAGACAGCTGCATGATTTGAATATAGTTCCAATTAAATAAGTGCCAAAGTTTCTATATTGGATATAGAGTAGTTCGTACCTTAAAAGATGTTAAGGTACGGGGAGTTGTCCAGCTTATGCTTAAAACCAGACACTGGATAACTCAGGGCACGTTTCTGTAATGGCTGTTTGTGGGTTGACCCTGGCTATGACGAGGGTTGATATTCTACCATTTGGAAGATCAATAGTGATATTGTTCTTGACTCGCCACAGTTTTAGTAAAATGGATTTTTTCAGAAAACAGTAGTGGGAGTATGGTAGAACTGGAAATGATTCCAGAACCGCAAACGATTACGGAAAATTTAATAGGACCTATATATTCAATCAGGTTTGACATTCCAATAGCCACTCCGCAGATATGGTGGGTAACCTCAGACACCCGAGAGGTACTTCGGTAGCCTCAAGGACGGTGACAGGGAGGTTCTTATCTATCCAGACTTGACACTACTGTTGTTCCAGGTTATGAGACCCGGTAGGAGGGTTGTCGTAGTCAGTGGGAGCATCGGAAGCATAGTGGGCAAGTAGCTTATGTCTATTTATAGACTAGAGCAGTTATAGCGGAGATAGATCATCTAATTTTGATATGACAGTCATGGGTTTGACTTCAATCAGAATAGGGGATGGATCTGTTAAGAAGGTAGTAGGGTGTGATGTCATGGTATCTGGATGACATACACAGAGTGGGAAGTAAAATTCCTATACTACGATCGGTTGTACTGTGGTCGTCACACAGTTGTTTCTCCAGACAGGATATGGATATAATATTTGACATTCTGGTTTCTGGATCTATGGTTTTAGATCTGGATTTGGGTAGTTTCCCAATGTGGGTACTTTGACAGATATTCTAATGGTTTTTAGAATAGTTGACTCCTAGCATGGTGGTGTACCTGCAGTTGATGGAGTCACCCTCTCTAAAGGTGTCGTATAGACTAAAGGGGAGAGGGAAGTGCATGATTGGCAGATCACTTGCTTAGGCAATTGAGTCAATCATGAGATGTCAAGTACCACACCAGATGTTGTTTTTGCACTAGATGCAATGAGTTTATATTAATCCAATCCTGGAGAAACATAAGGAAGCAGTTTTAGAACATAAGTACATGTTCTACGGATTTGATGACGGCAGCCTCCTTCGGGAGACGATTATCATTCAAGGCTTCAAAAGTGACATGGTTGACAGAGTGATTGTCAGAGTTATAGTTTTCCCTCTCCCGAAGAGGGACAGTATTATGGACAGGTGGTCCAAGAGGATACTGTGGGTGGCATGGTGCCGGATACTGATTAGGTTCAGTGATCGATACAGTCTAAGAAGTTTGGATTTGGAGTTCATTTATGAACAAGGTCCCATCAGAAATCCAGACATATTCTAAGACAGGTATTACTTAATTCGGGAGATGGCTTTCTCTGCGAACTTGAGATTTAGAGAGATATTGAAAGAAACATCTAGACGGATCCACTCACTGAGGCTATTTCTCGAACACAATAGTTTTACAAACGGGCTTTGTGAAACTGATTAGTAGAGGAGTTGGATGTTCGGTTTCACACGGGCTGTGAGTAGTCGACATCGCAATAATTAGCCTTGAGTGCAAGTGGGAGATTGTTGGAGATAGTGCCCTCATAGTCAATTATTGGATCGCAGGTACGTGATTGCAATGATTGCGGAGGACCTATACCGGTAGGACAGTCTTACTCGAGATGATAGTATGCTATCTGGTTTGCCTTTATCAGTCGTGTACATGTTCAGGTGACTGATTGCATGTTACACTTTGATAGAGCCCTTAGGATCTTGCTTTACTACCAACTGTATGATGGCGATCATATACGTGAGAGTTGGGTAGTTTATATGCATATCCTTAATTGTGGTCCCTAGTCGTGGGAGTTTTGAGACAGGGCATCGATATTCCGGAGTAGACTAGTGTATACAGTCGAGACCCCGACGAGGGGCGGTGGCCGGTCTCACAAGCCACTGGTGTCAGTTGGATCACCTAAGATGTATACAGGTGCTCATTGGGTTATGAGTACACCGGACAGGACTCGCCGGGAATCTGCTAGTTAGTACTATACCTATCGTCAGATAGCAGTTCCCAGGTGACATGTGTACAGGTTAGTTCATCGACCTGAGGTCGTCATTTGTCTCGTGTGAGTTCCCACTGTGCTTTGATTTCTACCCTACCACGGCTCAAAGGAGTCGTGCAAACAGGTATCTTTTGGGTACAGTCCCGAGCCATATGGAGGCACGTGAGCGGATCGGCAGGGGATTCGTCTCTCCCGGTATTGGGGGCGAGGTCGTGCTGTGTCTAGGAGAGCCATTACACATAGTCCATGGCCATGGCAGGAGATTTACTGGTAGGTACTCCAGTAGTATCTCAGGGTGTTATTGGGCTACACTCCGACACGACATATACTGCTATTGGGGGTCTGACGTTACTAGCCCCCTAGGCGGATATGCGATACTCTTTGACGAACGGACCGAACTGTATATACATTGTCACTGTTAGGCTCAGTAGGGTTTCTGGATGAGTTCGCTCATCGGCCTCCCTTGAGTTCGCTCATCAGCCTCCCTTGAGGTCAGTCCATGGGCAGCCGTTACGCATAGCTAGTGCCGCTGACGGTTTGTGGTTAAACCCACTGCCAGGGTACTGACGAGTCATTAGAGTCCCCCACAGACAGTTTCCCAAGTTCGGGCGAAACGTTATAGAGGCCGTATGGTTTTATGGCAGGGTTCGGAAAATGCACGTGCGTTTACGCACGTGTTATTTTTCGGGCAGATGATACTGGTCGGCTTTGGTTTAAGCCGGATCCGAGTATTATATTGAGTAGGTATTATATCTTTGTCTCAGTTGCATTTGTATTCGGTCGTAATACAAATGCGAGTATATTTATACAGTTACGGGGTTATCCTGAAAGTCGTTTCAAGATCACTTTTGGAAGTTGCCAGTTTCCAGTTTTCTATTAGCCGTCTTTTAACATTCGGTTAAAGACGGATTTATCTTTTCTTGGATGAGGTGAGTCAGTGTTCTAGAAGCATCTAGATGAGGTGACTAGGATTAATTGGTGTTGAGTTTTCATTGGATGCATTTAATGGTTCATTAATGCATGATGACTAGGTTTATGACTCATGCTTTAACATTAAAGCATTTTTTTTTGGTTAAGATCTTTTCTTCATGATATGCTTCATGTTATGGTCACCACTTGCTCCTACCATCACCTCCCTCTTGCATATATAGTGGCCGGCCACCCTTGAGAGAAAAAGAGAGATTGATTTCATTTTTGGTAAAAAAGACTATGGTTTAAAAGTGTATGGAAATTTCATAGTTCATTCATTGTTCCATTTCATTTCTATCGGCAACTTCATTAACCGATCGTCCACGGATTTGGACGAAGTGAGACAAAGTCATCTACTCATTCTCTACATCATTCTTGGTCGTCTCTTTTAGCAAACTTGACGACCGAGTTGCCTCGAGTCAGAGGCGGGAGCCCGTTTAAAGAATCAGTGATGTGGTGCCACCTGGACGAGCAGATCAGAGATCGATGAGATCGGAGCAGCCGCAACGGAGCGTGGGATGATGGTTAAAGAACGAAGGACTCGGATCGTTCGGTATAACTTTTCTACACTCTTTACAGTTTGTTAGTTTAGCAATAATGGCAGATCCGGGTTAAAGTATACGATAGCGCCAGTTTAAAAGTTTTTGTTCCGCATTTGGCGTCTGTAGACGGCCGGGGCGCTAGCGTAGACTTACAATGTGATCACTTTATATGATGAGATAGATACTGTATATAGTATATGTGGTATATTATATAAACGTTGCTTATGTTTTACACCCGCGCTAGCCCTGCCCCGCTCTGCCGTTAGTTACCTAACCTAACGGTGCATGACGGGACATCGAGACTAATGCGGATGGCGTAAGCGTACGCTTTATTTATCTGTGATGCTTAGGTAACTTAAATGATAGGACAGTCATTAATGATATTAACGAAACAAAAAGAAACCTAAAGATGTTGTGGAATGGAATTTTCAAAAACAGGTAGCTCTAGTTCTTGCTTTGCATAGCGGTATTCCTTGCAGAATATCCAGCACCTTATTCGATAAGGAAAGAGCCGAGATCCCTTCACCGGGAGTGACCTCTTAAGCAATAACTGGCAGATGCTACAACCCTCGGTTTCATCTTTTGATTGCTTTTCTAGTTTTTACTTTGCATAGTAGTATTTGTGAAATATGCTGCACTTTATTGGAAAGGAAAGAGCCGAGATCCCTTCACCAGTAGTGGGCTCTTTAGCAAAACTAGTAAAAGCCTAAAAAACACTCCATTTAAATCATTTGATTCTACAACGATATCAAGTTCATTACGCAAAAGGTTTTCTTAGAAGCCTGTGGTAGCCCTCCGTCAATTCAGATAAGTACTTCATAGTATTCGTGATACGTTTGTTGGCTTTCGTCAATGTGAAGTGTGCGGTAGCTATTTATGCTTATCTGCAAAAGCATATGATGCGATTGAGATAGGGTAGTCATGTGACTTTGTTGGCTTTCGTCAAGGGTCGTGTGGGTGGGTTTAATTCAATCATGAAATGTACGGGTTGAACTTGACTAGCAGCCTATGGTTTGTTGACTTTCGTCAAGGTCATAAGATGCTAGGGGTAAAATATTATCGGGAATTTCAAGTGTTGAAATTTGCAATGACATTGCATACTTTCTATGAGATAGTTGGATCCCGATACCCGCTACGAGTAAGAGTTACTCCTGGGAGAGTTTTACACATTACAATTAGCCGATCAAGTAGGTGTCTAGAAAGGTGTCAACGGGGTTACGCCCCTGAGAAAACGAGGTTTATTTTAATTAGGTCCGTACGAAAGCACGGGGAACCTCCCTCAAAGTACCGGCACTGGCCTGGCTGAAATATTGGCGAACTTATAGGGTGTAATTAATCCTGGCCAGTCTTTCCTTTTAGGGTTTGAAGGATGATTTGATAAAAACAGTGGGAGCCATCCTGATTAGATAAAATAATAACCAATCTAATCGTGCAAGAGCATACATTGAGTATTTTCTTCTCTCTCACTCTCTCCAGATAGCGACCATGTCACGCCTTAAACAAGATAATAATATGGATGTATTGACCGAACCCGCTTGTTATACTGAGCTGGGGAACGTTGGTACCGCTCCAACTTATAATTATTATAAGACCGAGCAGAAAATAGGGGATTACCAGGATTACCGTGCCACCCAAACAAAGAAAGTGCACGTTGATGCATATTCTTCGAGTGTGTTCATTGCAGAGAACTGAGAATGGGTGATAAGTTTTAAGAGTTGGAAATGGTGCAATTGTTGCATCCAAGATGTTGGCAGTTATCACTCTGTATTACCAAATACATTGATTTTGAACGAATGTTATTAGATACCGAACCTGATATACAATATCATATCAGTCTCTTTATTTAGTAAAGAAGGATATAATTTTGTATTGTTGGATAATGTTTTGAACATTTCCTATATCAAGAGTTGATCGGTTCAGGCACGTTATCTAAAAACATAGACGTTCTAAATCAAACCACAGTTCTTAACGTACAAAACACACACAAGAGGAAGAGTTCAGAAATGAATGAATCCTTCTTAAGGCATTGTAGACTAGGTCATATCAATGCGACCCGACTAACTAAGTTATATAAAGATGCATATTTAAATCAGTTTGAATTTGCATCTTGTGAAACATGCCAGTCATGTCACAAAGATAAGATGACCATAGCTCCGTTTATTGGAAACAGAGAAAGAGTTAGTTAACTCTTGGGATTGATACATGATGATGTATGTAAGTCCCCTGTCTACACATGCCAGGACTGGTTCTTTGTACTTCATTACATTCACTGATGATCTCTCAAGATTCGGACATATGCTCCAGATAAAACACAAGTCTGAAGCTTTTGAGAAATTCATAGAATATAAGTCAGAAGTTGAGAACCAAAACGGGTATAAGTATTATGTCCTTTGATGTGATCGAGGAGAAGAATACTTGATTATGGAGATCCTGGACTATTCTAAAGGAGAATAAGATTCTCTCTCAGCATTACTCCTCCGTATACACAACAGCACATTGGTGTATCGGGACGGAGCAATCGCACCTTATTAGATATGGTGCGCTCTATGATGAGTACTACTGAGTTGCCTATTTCCTTTTAGGAGTTATGCACTTATAAAGCTGCATACTTATTGAATAGGGTTCTAATCAAATCAGGTGCCTACCACTCCATATGAGATATGCTATGGGACGAGCACATGTCTTAAGTAAGTTAAGATTATGGGTTGTCCGGCCTATGTCTAAAAGCAAAATCCGTACATGCTCGAGGCAATGTCAGTTCTGTGGAAGTTTGTTGGATATCCCAAGCATTTGCAAGGGAATATCTTCTACCGCACCGGGGAACAAAATGTGTTTTATTTCTCGGCCTAACCACCTTTTTAGAAAAGGAATTTATTTTGGAAACAAATTTGTGGTCATGAGGTAGAACTGGAAGGAGTTCCAGCTATATAAACTGCAGCTGATGATTTTATAGAACTGAAAGATTCAATAGTTCCCAATGAACCTCAGCCTCTCCGCCGATCTAGTAAGGTTCCTCATCCACATGAGAGATACTTCGGTTTTCTCTATGACAGTGGGAGCGAGGATTGCATCATGAGATGATGACCCAACTAGTTTTGAGCAGGCCATCAAGAGTGGGGACTCTGTAAGAATGGCTGGATGCTAAGCGATCTGAGA
Organism: Agapanthus africanus; assembly: GCA_030015575.1. NCBI lineage: Eukaryota > Viridiplantae > Streptophyta > Magnoliopsida > Asparagales > Amaryllidaceae > Agapanthus > Agapanthus africanus. The sequence continues at coordinate 410,806,415 of CM057342.1, forward strand.
TGGAATCTATGTACACCAACAAAGTATGGACTTTGGTTGCTATATCTGAAGGGTTAAATCCCCATTAGGAGCAAGTATATCTTGAGAAGATTACTGGGTGTAAATGGAAAAGTTGAGACTTATAAAGCAAGACTTGTTGTAAAAGATTCTCGTCATCGACCAGGTGTGGTTTATAATGAAACCTTTTCTACAGTAGCTATGCTTATGTCCATCTGGGTACACTGAACGGACTCGCCAAGAACTCCTACATTGTATTATACCTATCGTCAGATAGCAGTTCTCTGGTGACACTGGTACATGTTAGTCTGTAGACCCGAGATCGTCATAGAGTCTTGTGTGATTCCCACCGTGCTTTGATTTCCACCTTACCATGTTCAAGAGAATGTGCAAAATGGTGGCTTTTAGGTATAGTTCCGAATCACATGGAGGCAATGAGCGATAGGAGGGGTTTCGTCTCACCCGGTATTGGGGGTTGATGTTGTGCTGTGCTCGATTGGCTATAACAGGAAGTCCCTGGCCAGGGATGCTTCAGAGATATACTGGTAAGTGTTATCAGTGGTTTCTCGACCTGTTATGAGCCTCACATCGGCACGACTTATCGAGTTACTTGGGTCTGACGTTTACCACACTTAGACGAGATATGCGACATATCAGACGAAGAGACCAGATTGTAAGGTAGTGTTACTGATTGGATTCGCAGGAGTATGAGCAGGCATGATTGTTGATCGTCTGATCGCTTAATACCCTGATGTCTGTTATGTTTAGCAGACCGCTTGCGCATTGTTGGTGTTTAATATGATCATCACATACTGCCGGCGTATTGATGAGTCTTTTGGGTCATACACAGAGGTTACCTGGCTCAAGCGAAATGGAGTAGGAGCACATATGTGATATGTGCGGGATCGAGATTAATGCGCGTATGTGATACCGCATTCTATTCTCGGTATTTGTGACATCGGTCGGCTATATGTGATATAGCCGGGTTATCGGATCAAATGTTGGTTCGATAAGTTGTTACATATGATATTAGTCGGTTATATGTGATATAGCCAGATTATTAAATCAAGAGTTGATTTGATAATCTAATGTATAATTATATATTTGATATATTGATTTACTTTAACTAGTATTGGATCACTTATGATTTCTTTTCTCACTTGATATGCACATTGTATATATGTGATATATATATTTGTGTACATGTTTGTATCATGCTTGATGATACATGCAACCTGGGTGTGTGTGGGACTTGCACCATGCTAGTGATAATCTAGGATTTTATTTATTTAAAGTTATTCAAAAATGAATTGCAATTTGCCATGGCACAAAGCTTGTATAAGGTTGTGGATGTATTGACTTAGTCTACTCATTTTGTTTTGCTTAAGATATTTATAAACCAAACCATTATCCTAGCCATGATTAACTCTCTACAAGGGTTGGCATATGATGCTAACTCACTCATGGTTGCCATTCTTGACTTGATAATTTTATCATGAGAGATTTCTTCATCTTCTTCCTCATAAAAGCTTTTTAGCGTCAATGGAAAATGAAGAAAATATATGAGAAAGTTATTTCTAAAATGAGCAAAATTCCTACTTCATCATCCTCTACTACTAGTCATTTAGTATATGGTGTTTGCTTCACTAATTTCCCAATTAGTGAAGTGGTAGCTTGGGTTAGTGTCTCCTCGACGTAGATCATCTTCGGCCACGAAGTCTTCGTGCAAGCTTTCTCATTTCTTGAGGAGAACCCTTTCAAGAGTTCGGGCATTCATGATTCGCAGAGAAGGGACTACTACACGGAGCATTTGAAGTGAAAGACTGGTCTACAAAGATTGTATTCCTTGTTCACTTCTTTGCAAAGTTGTTTGCATATCGATTCGTCAGATTTTCTAGTATACGATTCTAGGGTTATGGTTAGCTTGAACGGCAGAATATTGAAATTGGCATGGACGATATCTCCCGAAATCTTGCTGCCATGCTAGACAACCTTGCAGCCTTAAGTACAAGTGGGAGATTGTTGGCTATAGTTCCCTCAAGGCAAATATCATAGTCGTAGGTAGGTGATTATGATGATTGAGAGAGGACCTATACGGATAGAACAGTCTTACTCGAGATGATAATATAGTATCTGGTTTATCTTTATCATCATGTACATACTTTATGCTGTATTACAGATCACAATTACATGTTGATAGAGCCCATAGGATTCTTGCTTGACTACTAGCATTATGATGGCAATCATATATTTGGGAGTTGGGAAGCACATCCTTGAATGTCCCTAGTCGTGGGAGCATCGAGATTGGACATCGATACTCCAGAGTTGACTAGTGTATACTGATCGAGACCCCGATGAGGGACGTGGGCCAGGTCTCACAAGCCATTGGTGTTAGTTTCTTCGCCTAAGATAGTATACAGGTGCTCATTGGGTTATGAGTACACTAGACGGACTCGTCGGAAACATGCTAGTTGGTATTATAGCTATCGTCCGATAATTGTTCCCAGGTGACATGTGTACAGGTTAGTCTGTCGACCTGAGATCGTCATTTGTCTTGTGTGAGTTCCCACTGTGCTTTGATTACTACCCTACCACAGCTTAGAGGAGTCATGCAAACAAGTTTTAGTTGGGTACAGTCCTGAGCCACATGGAGGCAGTTAGCGGATCGTCGGAGATTCGTCTCTCCCGGTATTAGGGGTTGATGTCGCGTTGTGCACGGGTGGCTATCACTAAAAATCCATGGCCTAGGTAGTTGAGAATTACTAATTTGGATAAGTATTTTCTCAGTTGGTGATGGGCTTCATACCAACACCAAATATCGCGTTATTAGGGGTCTGACTTTATCCACCCGCTAGACTCGATATGCGATACTCTTAGACGAACGGACTAGACTATACCGATATTGTCTCTGACAGGCTCAGTAGGGGTTCGGATGGGTTTGCACGTTGGCCTTCCTTTCACTCGATACCTGGTTAGACGTTACGTACAGCTAGTGTTGCGACATGCTTATGGTTAAACCCACTGCCAGCGTATTGAGGAGTCTTTAGAGTCCCACACAGAGGGTTTCCCTGCTTCGGGCGAAACGATGTAGAGGCCGTATGGTTTTACGGCAGGGTTCGATCATATACGTGCACTTATGCACATATCATGATTCAGACGGATAATGCTAGTGGACTTTGGTTTAAGCTGGATCCTAGTATTATATTGTTGGATTATTTTCATCTCTTTGTATTCATATTCTTCGGAATACGGATGCGGGTATGTATATACTGATGATGGGTATTCTTGTAATTTATTACAAGATTGCTTCTAGAAGATAACACCTCATTTGTGTTTTAACCATTTAGGATTAAATAGTTAATGGGGTGGAGGATGAGTCATTATTTAGCTTTAATTTCAAGCATGCTCACTTGGTGACTCATGGGTGTGACTCATGGTGCACTATTGAGGCATGCTTGATATTTGTAAGTGGTGTGAGATATTTTGGAAAAACTTGAGATATTTTCTTTAGTAGTATGCTTGATAATAGCTCACAACACTTGGCCATTTTTCTTGAGTTGCCACACACTCTCATCCTCAATCCTTCTTCTTCTACCTCCACCCTAATTGTCTCATGTGTTGAGAAAGCAAGGGTGTTTAGAGATAAATTAATTCTTCATTAAAATCTACATCTTCTAGGCTATCTAGTTTAGCAAACTAGGTACCCTAGTTACCTCGGCTATGAGGTTGGAGCTCCATTCTTAGACTCTTATGTGGATCATCTTCGATGGAGGGAGATCGGCGACCAAGCTCGATCATGGTGGCCACTAAGAGCTTGGAATAAAGGTTGAAGACTGAAGGACATAGATCAGTCGGTATAACTTTCAAAGTTCCTTTTTATATTGCTAGTTTAGGGTTAATGGTGGATCCGGGTAGCGGTTGTGTTAGCGGCAGTTTATAAAAATTTTGTTCTGCAACCGGCCATTTTTTGATGGCCAGGGCATTGGCATAATCCAACAACTAGCGCGGATGCAAAACATATAAAAGTATCTACTATATATATATATGTATATATATATATATATATATATCAAAATCGCAGACAGATAATAATCATCAAAGGCAGATAAAAATCATCACAGGCATGCGAACAACAATATGGAACAGTGGATAGTCTAGGATTATTCTGTTCGAGGACGGTTTCCGGTTTTGGAGAAATTGAATAGGATTATTCGGTTGTCTTTTCTCTTTACCGTCTTTTAGGTTGCGAGGGCTCCTAGTATTAGGAGAGTACATCGATTACGCTTATTGGATAGTCTTCTTCCAAACCTTAGGCTGGTGCCCAAAGGCATGGAAGGAAGAAAACCATTTAACCTAAGGGTCGTGTACAGAAGGTAATGAGTAAAGACAAATAAAGGGATTTGGAAATATGGCAAGGAAATATACGGTTACAGACGTGAATCTGGATAGTGGAAGAGGTATTAATTGGAATGCCCGACAACCCCTTCGAAACATTTTCATGTTTCAGTTTTACTATGCGATGTTAATTAAAAACTGTTTTCCTAATTAAATTCTGACTCCAGGGTATATATTTACCAGACATGATTCTCACATCTGTATAGCATTACAGATGCTAAGTGGGAGTAAGATATTGGGAATTGGGTGATTAGATCCTCAATATATATCAGAATTCTTTGTAATTTTTGATATTTGAGGATATCTCCTGGGTTTTGCCTAACGACAAATATTTGATTTTGAATATCCGTTGTTATGCACCAGTTTCAAATTGATATATCTGTACGTTTATTTTCTAAAGTGAGATATAACTTTTTGAAATTATGTTTATGACATTTACCTATATCATTTCATGGTTAGGTAAGGTGCATTCAACAACGGTGTAATTCTTTTTAACTATAACAAAGTTTTCAACCTACGACACACAAGGTTTGAGTTATTAAACTCAGTGGACTTATACAAAGTATTGTATGTTGTCTGATATCTGTTAGGACAAAGGGGTTGGTACACGTACTATATTCCGTTTACTTATAATTCTTTTAGTTTTAGACAAATATTTCGTTGAAATACAAGGTCTAAATTTTGAGAAGTTATAGGTATAAGAATAAAGTATAGAACCATAATTTGCTAGTATCAGGATTCTTCGAGGTGATCGAAGATGTAGATATTTATAGTAGGTATTCCGTTGTAAGTAATATATTTGAGAACTTGTTTCTCTCTTAGTTTACCCATCCGTGAGTACGCTCCTTGATGAGTAATGCTGCTTAGCCTTCTTTCATTTAGTCGATATGCACTGGAAACAACTGCTTGATTTTTGAATCTGGTTCTAATTAAATTAGTGACTTTTTTTCTATATTGGATATAGAATGGATTCATATCTTGACGATGTTAAGGTATATGGAGTTGTCCGGCTTATGCTTAAAACCATAATCCAGGTAAACTCAAGGCACATTTCAGTAATGGAAGTTTGTGGGTTATCCCAGACTTTTATGAGGGTTAGCATTCTACCATTTGGAAGATCAATAGTTATACTGTACTTGACTCACCACCCATTTTATTAAAATGAGTTCTTTTCAGAAAACATTGGTAGGAGTATGGTAAAACTGGAAGTGATTCCATAATCACAAACGATTACTGAAAATTTAGTAGAACCTAAAGATTCAATTGTATTCGACAATCCATTAGCCACTCCACAGATTTGGTAGGTAACCTCAGCCACCCAAGAGGTAGTTCAGTCTCCTCAAAGATGGTGACATGGAGGTTTTGATGACCCAAGCATGCTACTGCTGTTCTAGACTATGAGATCTAGCAGGTGGATGAGTATAATGTCATTCTAAATTAGCTTTAGAAGTACACGTGTATATGATTCTGCAAGTGGGTTGTTGTAGTCAGTAGGAGTAGAAGAAGCATGGTGGGCAAGTAGCTTATGTTTATTTATAAACTAAAGCGAGTACAGCAGAGATAGATCGTTTATTTTTTGATGTGACGGTCATAAAGTTTGACTTCATCAGAACAATAGATTGACCTGGTAAGAAGGGAGTGGGAGTGATGTTCTGGTATTTGGATGACATGCTCTTGAAGTGATATTCCTATACTACGATCAGTTATACTGTAGTTGTCATAAGGTATTTCTTGACATAGGATTTGGATAAAATATGAGGGATTCTGTTCACTAGATCAATGGTTTTATATCTAGATTTGGGAAGTGTGCCAATTTTGGTATTTTGACACAATTCTAAAGTGTTTTAGAATGGATGGCTCCTGGCGTGGTGGTGTACCCATAGATGATGGAGTCACCCACTCTAAAGAGATGTCTTCTAGACTGATCAGGAGAGGGATTTGCATGATTGGCATATCACTTGCTTTGGCAATTGAATTAATCATGAAATGTTAAGTACCACACCAGATATTGCTTTTGCACTGGATGCAATAAGTATATATTAATCCAATCCTGGAGAAACATTAGGAAGAAGTTATGATCATAAGTGGATGTTCTTGGTATATAGTAACAAAAGCCTCCTTCAGGAGGCAGTTATCATTTCAAGATTCCAAGATGACCTAGATGACAGAGTGACTGTCAGAGTTATAGTTTTTCCTATTTTGAGGGGCAGTATGTTGGATAGGTGGTCCAAGCGGATACTGAGGAAGGCATGGAGCAGGATACTGATTAAATTCAGTGGATGATATGGTCTAAAAAGTTTGTTGGATTTGGAGTTCATTTATGAACTGGGTCCCATCAGATATCCAGACAAATTCTAAGACATATATCGCTCATTTTGGGAGATAGTATTTCTCCGCGAAAATGAGATATAGAGAGATAAAGATAGAAACATTGGAGTGGATCCACTCATTGAGGCTATTTCTTGAACGCAATAGTTTCATAAACGGGCTTTGCGAGACTGATTAGTAGAGAAATTGGGTGTTCGGTATCACACGGGGTATGAGTATGCGACATCGCAATAATTAGCCTTAAGTTCAAGTGGGAGATTGTTGGATATAGTGCCCTCAAGTCAATTATTGTAATCACAGGCACGCGATAGTGATGATTGAGGGAAGACCTATACGGGTAGAACAGTCTTACTCAAAATGATAGTATGCTATCTGGTTTGTCTCTATCATCATATAAATGCATTATGTGGTATTACAGGTCACTATTACATATTGATAGAGCCCATAGGATTCTTGCTTGATTACCAGCATTATGATGGCGATCATATACGTGGGAGCTGGGTATATGTCCCTAGTCGAGCGAGTATTGAGACTGGGCATCGATACTCCGGAGTAGACTACTGTATACTTTTCGAGACCCCGACGAGGGGCGGTGGCCAGTCTTACAAGCCATTGGTGTCAGTTAGTCACCTAAGATAGTATACAGGTTCTCATTGGGTTATGAGTTATGCTGGACGGACTCACCGGGAACATGCTAGATGATATTATACCTATTGTCAGATAGTAGTTCTCAGGTCACATAAGTACATGTTAATTTGTCGACCTGAGATCGCCATTTTTCTCGTGTGAGTTTCCATTGTGCTTTGATTACTACTCTACCATGTCTCAAAGAAGTCGTGCAAACAGGTTTTAGTTGGGTACTGTCATGACCCGGAAAAGGCACGTGACTGGTACTTGAATCACGAAAAGTCTATAGGACCCTACCTAATCCAAGTAGCTAAAAGCCCAGAAATCTAAACTTTTTAGGGAAAATAGTGGAGGTGATGTTTTGAAATAAAGGTTTAATGAAATCAAGTTCTTTCTTCAAAAACCTAAGTAATAATATATGAAACACAATTGGATTATATACCGTAGTTAAAACATTTTCGTCATTTGAAATTTGGACAGCACCTCCTTTGTAATTTTTGAACCAAAACCAGTACATAGAAATAATAATATGCATCCCCAAGAGGGAGCTATCTCTTCACCAATTAGCGGAAACAACCACGCAATGATATAAATATACGGCACCCTGAGGCGAAGTTCGAAAACAGAAAGAAAGAAAAACCAAAACATAATCAAAGAAAACCAACAATAAAGAATAAGTACAAGAGCGTGAATCTAAGTCCAAAAGAATATACAACTATGGTTTCTAAGTCTACAAATATACATAGTCTGGTTGATGAAGCTTTAACTAGATACAACTGAATAAATATACAAGTACAACTAGTGGTCACGATGCAAGTGAACCCCACCTACCAAAGCAAATCATCCGGAAAGAAACTGTGTTCTAGCAAGCCGCTACTGAACCGGTATGGTCAAACCTACAAGAAAACTATGGCATAACATGGGTGAGTTGCCAACTCGTGAGTAGAAGACATCACTAGGTAGAAACCGAATGTTTGACGATCTCCTAGGTCATATAGTAATATAATAATAATATAATAACATCGAGTGGTAACAAGGGTAATAGTATAAGCATAAGTATAATACCAATGTACTTGTGTCCATGTCATAAAGTGGCAACATGTCATGTTTATCATGTATAAATGCATCATCCAACGTGTGTCCAGCAACGACATGCCAAATCATGATAAAACCTGAGTGCCCAGCATCGACACTCGAAAACATCATGAAAACCGTGTCCAGCAGCGACACGTAATCCTCATATCTCGGGCTCCGTCAGTCTGATCGGCCTCATATTCATCCGATCTCACGACTCCAGTCCGTATCCTCCGAATATCCGCCGAGCCAAACTATCACCGGTCGGTAGTGCTCCCCTGTCGGGCCCAACATCTCTCTATACGATCTTCTTGCCTTGGGGTACTGCACCGGGTCCACCATATACCCGTAGACGGTGCCTCCTCTCTCCTTGAATCGGGTATACATATAGCTCAAGAACCGAAAAAACGCATGGTGGAAACCACACATCATATCAAGGAAAACCGCATTTTTCTTCTTAAAAAATCATATGTTTTCAAAATTCACAGGCGATTTCCTAAATCCAGAAATCTTATAGAAACCAAAATCTCATAATTATGAACCAATAATGAAACAATAAATACTGGCACAAAGCCAATCTACAGTGCATAACTAGAATGTATATCTAGTGAATGTGGTATCTAAATAAAAAATGCAATATCTAAACTAGCATATGAGATCATGAATGCTAAGCAATTCTATTAAGCTACAAGTTATCAGGTTATATAATAAGGCAACGATTTCTAATGTGTGCGTGGCATGGAAATTACCGATGATGATGTGTGTAAGTCGGCAAGTAAGTGTACGTGTAACATGCGCATCATCGGTAATGGTGCATGTGTCCTAGCAGACAAGGTTATAACAGCTAAAGATAGAACATGTATATATATAAATGCAATGAGAATAATAAGAACATGATAGTAAAGTAAATAGTTAACACAACAATATAATATATATATATATAAGCCATACAATTATAGTGTTTAAAATGGCATAAATCGTTGTTTTTAGAAAAATAGGTGCTACGGTGTTTTTGAGAAAAGAGATACCTTTTGAAAGTCCATAGCGTCACTCGGGTTGTTATTTGGAAATACCTATGATTTGTTAGTTTTGAAAATAGGTATGACCCTGATATTATATTCTAACATCTACTTAAGTAATTAAAAAGACTAAAAGGCTAAACTAATCTCAAGTTGAAAGTGATTAGAATCTATAGCATTTCCGAGTCAATATATCTAGTAGTCGGCGATCTAGCTTCATAGCATCGCGTACGTTATATTCCATCATATGGCATCCCCAAGTTAAGAGTGTGGATCATTCATCATATATATATATATATATATATATATCGTACAGTAAAATCCATCGTACGTCATCCTCAAATCAAGAGTACGGGTCAAATATCATATATGTATCATATTTCGTATGGTATCATCCGTCGTACAATATCATAATCAAGGTTACGGATCTAAGATCGCGTATATTCTATTATCTCATCAAATCACATGTTATCGCATGTTATGATTATATCGCCCAACGATCTTTTAATATATATCATATCGTATACGATGTCTCAAACTCAAATCATATATCATAATCTCTTGACATCATATCCAATCATATCGACTCATTTCCATCTAACATACCATATCCCCATCTCACATGTATATATATATATATATATATATAGACATACACACACACATACATCTTATACTAAATGTGTATGTGTGTGCTTATGTGCGACAACATAAAACCAAGACTCACGACTAAGAGGAAATAGACTAAAGGAATACAATCCTATGCTTACGCTTATTCTAATCCTACGGTCTCCTAGAACCCTATTTGCTAAATATCCATATCTCACATTGACATATATATAATAAATATACGTATCCTAATCTACGATTCCGGGGGTGTTATACGCCATCCACCCGACTTCCCCCGTAGATATACATCTACTCACCTACTATTCTCGCTCTAGCCGAAGTCGATGAACGCCTTGTCCTCCTTTGTCATCCCGAAAGTCCACGTAAAGGTACCTACAATTCAACGCATATTGTATCGACATCAAAACCAAGTCCGAAAATCGATATGGTAAGAGAAATACATATAGGTTAGATCCTATGGTCCACGCATGCAAAAACAACCAAACAACTCCTGACGTTGACGTATGAACGTCAAACGAACGGGTCAAAACTCAAATATCAAAAAACCAAGTTTCAAAAGTCGCAAAACATCGCTAGAAATAAAGTAAAATAACTCTAGATTTTTCTTAACATGAAATTAGACTATTTTGCATACAGGATAGGTCAAGTTATCTATTGAGTGAGCGACATACCAAGTTTCACTCCCTAATTCCAAAATTTGGCCGCAAATTGCGGCCAAATCGAATAAAACGGCGGCCAGAAATTGACGGATTGGGCTCAGCCTTCGAAGGTAGCTTCCTATGGCTCTGCACATCTCACTATATCTGCAAAATATTTTTCAGAGTTCTCAAGTCATAGCAGATTCTATTTGATCACCACAATTGCAACAAAACCCGATGTCGAAAAGTTCCAAGTTCATGTTTGGGACTTCTAAAATCAAGTTTGGTCCAGAATTTTATCACTAATAGGTCTGTGGTCACTAACTAAGCCTCAAATATACCTCCACAACTCAAAACTTCTCCTAAATCTCATTCTAGAATTTTCCAAGATCACTAATCTGCACTTGTTTAACTCTAAATCACTATAGGAGATTAGGAAACTCGACTACCTAACTAAAAGTAAGGGATTTACCTTCCAAGAGCAACTCAAGAAAATTCTAGGATTGCCCAAAGTTCTCAAAGTTCCGACTTGATTCAACCATGGGGTTTGTAGTGATGTGAGGAAAGATTTTTATGAAGGTGACATGGGGTTTTGGTGAGGTTTTTAGGGCGTTTGTGGGATGGCAGTGGAGGTGGAGGAGGAGGAGGAGGAGGAGAAGAAATGAAGAAGGGAAATAAGGAGGTGTGGAAAATAAAGAAGAGACTGGTTCAAAGTTACTAGAACCTTCCCCCTCTCTCTCTCCCCCCCCCCCTCTCTCTCTCATGCCAAACTCTCATGTCCCCCCTCACAATTATATTTTCCTTTTTCTTTTTCTTCTCTCTTATCTTTAAAACCAAAACCATATACGAAAAATAAAATCTAAATACAACATGTCATAAGGTATCATGCGCACTCAATGCATGGTTAACAAAACGGATTTGGCTTAATGCATAATTAGTCATATACTAATCAAGTTTAACATAAACGTATATATAAATAATTGTATAATAATTTATAAAATGTCCAAAGCAATTAAGTACCTTCAAAATCAATATTAATTTTCAAATATTTTTCAAACTATATATATATATAATCATACTATTTCATTAAAAGTAATTTCCATACTTTTTATAATATTCAATAAAATTATTATTTGAATTATTTAAATTCGAAAAATAATACTTTATTTTTTTGAAATGTTACAGGTACCGTCCCGAGCCACATGGAGGCAGTGAGCGCATCGTTGGGGGTTCGTCTCGACCGATATTTGGGGTTGATGTCGCGATGTCCACGGGTGGCCATCCTCAGAAATCCTTGGCCAAACTAGACGAGAATTGCTAATTTGGATTAGTAGTTTCTCAGTGGTTGATGGGCTTCACACCGATACGAAATAACACGTTATTTGGGGTATGACTTTATCCAACCCCTAGCCCCAATATGCGATACTCTTAGACGAATAGACCGGTCTGTATGGAGATTGTCACAGACAGGCTCAGCAGGGGTTCAGATGAGTTTGCTTGTCGGTCTTCTTTCTCAATACCTGGGTAGCCGTTATGTACAGCTAATGCCACTGACGTACTTGTGGTTAAACCCAGTGTCAGCGTATTAACGAGTTTTTAGAGTCCCACATAGAGGGTTTTCCTGGTTCAGGCGAAATGATGCAGAAGCCGTATTTTGATACGTGCTTGGCTCCGATCGAATGATTGTACTGGTTATCCGGATATTCGATCGGATGGTTGATAATACTAGCTGGTTCGGGTTTGAGCCGGATTATTAAATCAGGCATTGATTTAATATTTTACATATATGTATTTCGATATGAATATTCTAGTATTATGTTCTTTGTGTTATTTTATCTCTTTGGGTATTCATATTTTGGTACGAATACAAGTATGTATTTACAGTTGAGTGTATTCCGCATTTATACGGAAAACATTCTAGAAGCTGGACATCTCATTTTGGATTTATCCATTTATTTTAAATGGAAAACGAGGTGTAAAGGTAGTGAGGTGAGAATGTTGAGAAGCTTGCTTGAATAGTGTTGACAAATGATCTGTTAGTTCATTTGTGAAAACTATTCAAGTATGGTTGCTAAATGTTTATTGAAAAAAATGTTTTACAAAACCATGCTTGATGTTTTTCTCTCTTTAGAGTTTTCTCACTTTAGATTTTTCATTTGAGTTTTTGCATGGTTGGACTCTCACCATTTTGCTTTCTCTCTCTTCACTACCTATCTTGACCTCCTCCTCCTACTTCTTCTTCTTCTATCCTACCATCTCATGTGTTGAGAATCAAGGATAGAAGAGAGATAGATACACACTTAGAGCAACTCACTACATCCCTAGGCACTCTAGATTAGCAACCTAGAGTCCCTAGTTGCTTCAATAGATTCTTTGTGTGGAGCTAGAGCCATGAGCTGCATCCCTCGGGTGGATCATCTTTGATAGAGGAGGACCGGCTGCCAAGCTCGATCGAGGAGACCTCAAGGAGCCAAAGAAGAGGGTAGAAGACCGAAGGACATGAATCATTCGGTATAACACTTCTATCTTTTGTAGCTAGTTTTAGCTTTATAGTTCGAATCTAGGACGGGCTTTTTAGCGCCAAAATTTTTAAGCACCATTTATGTTCCGCATTGGCCATGGTAGATGGTCAGGGCGCTAGCAATTCCCAACAGTTGACAATGGACAACAAACCATAAACCACTAGTCATTATCCTGGATTACTCTAAACCCACCTGTATAAGCCCTTGATAAAGGCCAATAAGGCTATATAACTGTCCTAGATAATCGCACATCCATGCAACAGAAAAGTATTACAGAGCTACAGCACGCCTCGGCGAATGGCAATGAAAAACGTAGCATGAATACTGAGCAATACTAATCTGAAATGACCGAGGGAAAATGTTTGACGTAATGAACTTGATAGCGTTGAAGGAACCGAGTGGTTTAAGCTCCACTTTTTAAAACTAGTAACATAAACTTTTGCTTAAGAGCGAACTCCCCGTGAAGGGATCAAGGCTCTTCCCTTATAGAATGAGGTGTGGGATATTCCTAACCTAATACCTCTGTGAAAGCCAAAAGAATACGACTAAGTGTTTTGAAAAAATTCGAGTAATTTTAAAAATTGGTTCCGACAACATCATTTAGGTTTATTTTCGTTGCATTATTCAGATAATGCGTTCCCATCATTTTAAGTTTCCAAGCCACAAAAGAAACAACAAAAATAGCATGCTTTTATATGCCATATGCATTCGCCACGGGGCCCCGTCATGCACCGTCAGGTTACTTAACTAACGACAGAGCGTGGGCAGGACTAGCGCGGATGCAAAACATATAGAACCATCTACTAAATATATATATATATATATATATATCAACATCGCAGGTAGATAATAATCATCACAGGCGGATAAAAATCATCACAGGCATGCGAACAACAATATGGAACAGTGGATAGTCTAAGAGTCCCGTGTTTTATTTGTGCCATAAATAAGACGTGACATTCCCCGATAATGTGGATAGCTAGTGCAATAAAGAACCTAGATCCCTACGAGTGCGACAAGTTACCCGCCAATCCCGGAAGTGAGGCAACCCCAATCAAAAAAGTGAATGGGCCACCCAGCACATCATGGAATTCGGTAACTTGAGCACCCCTCTATGGGTCAACCTATACCCCCTACGAGTGTGACGAATAGCCCACCAATTCTAGAGTAAGGCCCCCGGGTCTCAAAGCCATGAGATGCGGGCATGTTGCTCTCTAGAACCCGGCTATTCGAGCACTCCTCCATGGGGTAATTCTAGTACAGAAAAGAAAAATATATACAATGGTGGCATCAATTTCAACCAGGTCATGTCCCAATAAAATAATATACAAACCGGTAGAAACAACAGTACACATGTCGGACGCTCGCCCCGCAATAATGAATATACAAATGAATCTGAGCTGTATAACTACCATTGCACTATAGGCTATCCAGCACGACAATCCATCCATAACATCAGTGTAACACATAACACCAACGTGAATATCATGTTCGTAAACCCATCTGATTATACATATAACAACTAGTAGGTTTAAACCGTGTTATGATATTCTTGTTCGTAGAAACAAACGAATCCACTGAAACCACGAATTTAAAATTTCGATCGATAAAAACTTTCCGCATTGGCCCTAAGTACAAACCAGTACTCAAACAAGTCTAGGCCAAAACCAAATATCCTAAAAATCACATTTTCATGAACTAGAGCACCAGAAAAAATTTGGGGCATAAAGGACAAAATTTGACCATGGAACCGTGACCAAATGGCACATTCAGCGACAGTTCCGCGGTTGAAATTTAGGCTGATGTGCCCAATTTTCATTTTGGTATCTAGTTTTTCCTGCACATAATTTTAATGTAACAAGAACAAATTTTTGAACAATTTTAAAATTCGAACAGTGGGCATGGATTTCGAAATGCGATCCGGAAAAATCCGTCGATCGAAACTCTAAATAAGTGCAAATTAGCTAGATAAAGTTTATGGAGTGGCTCTGATACCATGTTGGCATCCAGCACTTGCGCTATGGAGGCAGTTGCTAAGGCGGAAGAGAAAACAAAACTTTTTGCGGGCACCGAACGCGCAAACCCAAGAATTCGATCCATACACCTAAACTAGCAAATTAAAATACAAGGGTTGAGAAAGTACAAACCTTTTTCGTGTGTCCACCCAATTGTGGAAGTCCCTCCTAAGCTCGTAGATGTCGGGAACGAGCTTGAAAATTGACCACCCTCGCCGAAGGCGATCCACCCAAGGGAAACAAGAAAAGGATCTAACCGATGATCCAAACTTGCTAGGTGTGGATGGTCGGTGATGTAGGAATTTTCCATTAAATAATTTCTCTCATTTTCTTAAGCTCAAGTGAGCAAGAGGAAGAAGAAGGAGAATGAGGTGAGGTGAGAATGGCCAGTCTCACCATGAAGCATGAAGCATAGAATGAGAATCAAGTGTTGAGTTGTCGAAAATGGAAGAACCTTAGCCATATGTAGAAAGAATGGCTACAATAAAATCAACTATGCATGAATAGTGCATCCAAATGAGTTTATCAATATAAAATCCAAGCCATACTTCTCTACATGTTTGCAGACATGCCTTATGTCCACCTCATTACATGATTTTCCAAAAATGAAAAAAACAATATTGAGGTGTCCTTCTTCTAGAAGCATTCCTGTATAAATACGGAATACTTCACCTGGTATATGTATCACTATATATACGCGCATCCGTATAAAAATACGGATAGCACCAAAGAAAGAAAATGAATAGTGAACAATAATACTAAAATATATGTTTCAAAATACATATATAAATTATTAAATCAAAACTTGAGTTAATAATCCGGCTTAATCCTAAGACGGCTAATATTATCAACCGCCCGATTAAAGTCTGTGTATCCCATGCACGTATTTAATTAGACCCTTGCATGTACCAACATACGGCTCCTATATTTATCGCTTGAAATGGGAAAACCCTATGTATGGGACTCTAAAGACTCGACAATATGCTAGCAGTGGGTTTAACCACGAGCACGTCAGTGGCACTAGCTGTACATAACGGCTACCAGGTACTTGTCGAAAGGGGGGTCCACAATCAAGTACGTCCTTACAATACTGAGCCTGAATGTGACAATCGTCGTACAGTCCGGTATCTTCGTCAAAAAGTATCGCATATCGGGTCTAGTGGGTGGATAACGTCAGACCTGTAATAACCCGATAAGTCGTGCCTGAGTCAAGCTCATCACCAACAGAGATACTACTTATCAACTATCAGTAAATCTCATCCACCATGGCCACAGATTTCTAGTGATAGCCAACCAAACACAGCACGTCATCGACTTCTAATACCAGGAGAGACGAATCCCTGGCAATCGACGACTGCCTCCATGTGGCTTGGGACTGTACCCAACTAAAACCTGTTTGCACGACTCCTTTGATCCGTGGTGGGGTAGTAATCAAAGTACAGTGGGAACTCACACAAGACAAATGACTATTTCAGGTCAAAGGACTAACCTATACTCATGCCGTCTGATAACTTCCATCTGACGATAGATATAATACCATCTAGAAGTTCTTGGCGAGTCTGTCCAGTGTACTCATCTCCAGTGAGCACCTGTATACTAACTTAGGTGACACAACACCAATGGCTTGTGAGACCGGCCCCACCCCTCGTTAGGGTCTAGAAACGTATATGCTAGTCTACTTCGGACTATCGATTCCTAGTCTCGATACTCTCATGACTAGGGACATTTAAGGATGTGCTTATGGACAACCCAACTCCCACATATATGATCGCCATCATAAAACTGGTTGTCAAGTAACAATCCTACAGGCTTTATCAATGATGAAGACAAACCGGATAGTATACTATCATCTTGAGTAAGACTGTTATACCTGTATAGGTCCTCCCTAAATTATCATAATCGCCTACTTGCGATCACAATAATTTCATTGAGGGCACTATATCCAATGGTTATTTCGTACCGTCTATGATGTGCAATATAATATCCATATCTTTATTAGATAAAGTTGGATATAACTTTGCATTGGAGAAAAATGTTATGAATATTTTCTTAAATCAAGTGTTGATTGGGTTTGGTATGCTGTGTAATGGTTTATATGTTCTAAATCAAAATAAAATTCTAAATATACAAAACACTCACAAGAGGAGATGTTCAGAAATTAACGAAGTCTTCTTGTGGCACTGTAGACTTGGTCATATCAATGCGACCAGATTAGCTAAATTGCATAAAGATAGAAATTTGAATTCATTCGAATTTACATCTTATGAAACTTGTCAGTCATGTTTCAAAGGAAAGATGACCACAACTCCGTTTACGGGACACAGAGCAAAAGCTACTGAACTCTTGGGAGTGATACATAGTTGATGTATGCGGTCCTATGTCTACACATGCGAGGAATGGTTTCTCATACTTCATTACATTCACCGATGATCTCTCTAGATTTAGACATGTGTTCTTGTTGAAACATAAGTCTGAAGCCTTTGAGAAATTCAAAGAATATAAGAGTGAAGTAGAGAACCAGACGGGTAAAAGTATCAAAATCTTTCAATCTGATCGAGGAGGCAAATACTTAAGCACGGAATTCTAAGATTATCTAAAAGAGAATCGGATTCTCTCTCAGCTTACTCCTCCATATACACCACAGCACAATTGTGTATCGGAGCGGAGGAATCGCACCCTATTAGATATAGTGCGCTCTATGATGAGTAATGCCGAGTTACCTATTTCTTTTTGGAGTTATGTACTTGAGACAGCTGCATACCTATTGAATCAAGTTCCATCAAAATCTGTGCCTAAAATACCATATGAGATATGGAGTGGAAAGAGACCATAAATTAAACGAGTTAAGATATGGGGTTGTCCGGTCTATGTTAAAAAACAGAATCCAGACAAACTCGAAGCACGATCAGTTCTTTGTAACTTTGTGGGATATCCAAAGAATTCACATGCATATCTATTCTACCACATTAAGGAACAAAATGTGTTTGTTGCTCAACACGCCACCTTTTTAGAAAAAGGAATTTCTTGTAAAAGAAATTAGTGGCAATGAAGTGGAACTAGATGAAATTCTAGAAACACAAACTGCAACTGAAGATTTGAAAGAACCAAAGGATTTAATAGTCCCCGACGAAGCTCAGCCACTTCACAGATCTAGTAGGATTCCCCATCCACCTGAGAGATACTACAGGTTTTTCATAGATAGTGGGAGTGATGATTGCATCATGGAAGATGTTGACCCGACTAGTTTCGATCAGGCTATCACAAATGGGGACTCTATGAAATGGCTGGATGCTAGGTGATCTGAGATAGAATCCATGTACACCAACAAAGTATGGACTTTAGAGGTTGCTCCTGAAGGGGTTAAACCAATTGGGAGCAAATGGATCTTCAAGAAGAAGATTGGTTTTGAGAGAAAGGTTAACCTTCAAACCTAGACTTGTACCAAAAGGTTTTCATCAATGACCAGGTGTTGACTATGACGAGACCTTTTCTCCAACGGCTATACTTAAGTCCATCAGGATCCTAGTTGCCATTGCTGCATACCATGACTATGAAATCTGGCAGATGGACGTCAAGACCACTTTTCTAAATCATGATTTAGAAGAGAGCGTGTATATGACATAGCCAGAGGGTTTCATAGATAGTGGGAGCCTTGGAAAGGTGTGCAAGTTGCTTAAATCAATCTACGGATTAAAGCAGGCGTCGCGGAGCTGGAACATCTGTTTTGATGTAGCAGTCAAAGAGTTTGACTTCATCAAAAACGTAGATGAATCATGTATATATAAAAAAAGTAGTATAGAGTAAAGTCGTATTCCTCGTATTGCACATGGATGATATACTCTTGATAGGAAATGATGTTCCTATACTTCGCTTGATCAAACTCTTCCTATCACAAAAGTTCTCCATGAAAGATCTAGGTGATGCATCCTACAACCTGGGGATAAAGATCTGTAGGGATAGATCTAAAAAGATGTTGGGATTGTCCCAATCTAGGTAAATTGACACCATACAAAACAGGTTTAGTATGGAAGATTCCAAGTGTGGTAACTTACCCGCTTGTTCAGGAATCGCTCTCTCCAAAGAGATGTCTCCCAAGACAGATTTGGAAAGGGCTCACATGAACGTGATACCCTATACATCTGCAATTGGCTCTATCATGTAGGTGATGTTATGCACTAGATCGGATGTAGCTTACGCACCTAGTGTTGTAAGTAGGTATCAATCAGACCTAGAGGAGAAGCACTGGATAGCTGTGAAGAACATTCTTAAGTACTTGTAAAGAACTAAAGAGATGTTCTTGGTGTATGGTGACGGAGAACTCCAAGTGGAGTCCTTTGCCGATTCGAGCTTCCAGAGTGATAATGATGATAGCAAGTTTGTCTCGGGTTTGCCTTTACTCTCAAAAGAGGGGTGGTATGTTGGAAGAGTTCCAAGCAAGATACCGTTGCAGACTCGACGATGGAGGCTGAATACATCGCTGCTAATGATACTGCCAAAGAGACTGTCTGGATGAAGAAATTCATCACTGAACTTGGTCTGGTCCTGTCACGTCCCGAAATTGGCACATGACGGCCCTTAAACTACACAACGTCTATAGGCGTAACGCAATTTAAGTAAGCCAAAAACCCAGCAATCTAAACCATCTAAAGTAGAAAGAAATAATAGAAATTTTAAAACTTTTGAAATCTCAACCCAAATCCTTTAAAAGTCCAACTTTATTTCCTTTAATATTTTGGCAGTACCTCCTTTGTAAAAACTAGCCCCAAAAATGGGCACAACATAAATATAAGTAAAGCATTCCCAAACGGAAGCAAATACACGCCCAAAGGCGGAAAACAGCCACCACAACAGTTATACGACGCCGTAGCGAAGAAATAAAAGACGATATAAATAAAAACTGCATAAAAGACCTCCAAGTCACAAAATAATAAACAATATTGTCCTCACATCAAGTCTCTAAATCATACATGAAAGTAGTAAATGGAGATTACAGGATACAACGAATATACAATAACAACATCGGATAACCGCAAAACCCACCGAAGCAAAACTGCACACTATGAGCCAAAACGGTATCCGCAGCAAAAGATGATATGATAGATGAATAGCCTGCCTCGACTACTCTGAGGAAAAACTTGCAAAACACTGTGGCACAACGGGGGTGAGTTGCCAACTCGTGAATTGTAAATAACATATATGGGTAATCGCAAGTATGCACGTACAGCGCGAATCTAACAAATGCAACTTATAGCAATAAATGGTCATATGTATGCAGCAGTCATGAAAGGTACTCTAGCAGGTACAACTAATATATGAAGCAATAATATGACAATATGTATGCAACAGTCATGTAGTACAATACATGAATAATAAATGGCAATATGTATGCAACAGTCATTTAAGGTACTCTATCAGGTACTACTAATACATGAAGCAATGATATGACAATATATATATGCAACAGTCATGAAAGGTACTCTAGCAGGTACAACTAATACATGAAGCAATGCATATAAAATAAAAGTTTGTAAATGCAACAGCCATGGAAGGTACTCTAGCAGGTACTACTAATACAAAAAGCAGTGCATAAACAATAAATGCGGAGTATGGGATAAAACATGTCATTCCCACGGAATCCTGACCTCGTGGTAAGACCAAAGTTAATCAAGACAATCCAAATCCCAATATTCTCAAATCAGCCCCCAAATTGGCTCTCACATCATGTATGTCTCAAATATCCTGAATGTATAATATCAAGTAAATCTCATATATCCTGAGTGTACAATATCAAGTAAATCTGATATATCCTGTATCCAATTTCAAGTGAATGTCATATATCCTGAATCCAATATCAAGTGAATCTCATATATCCTAAGTATATTTGCATGAATAATTATGATGATGTATATGAATTGATATGTATACATATATATTAGCGTCCCATTCCACTTATATATATATATATATATATAACAGCGTCCCATTCCACTGTTATATATACTTAGGAGTAAAAATATCATGAAACCAATGTGTCAAGTATCGACAGAAAAATACTGATCTATCAGGTGCTGTCACTACGACTGGCCCCCTGATAGGTACGTATCATACGCTATCCCAAAAACCCGAATGCCCAGCTTCGATCCTCGTCTTTCGACGTAACCATACGTACATGACTCCCGTCGGTATCCCCACAATAACCGCCGAGTCATAGGTACTGTCACCGGTCGGTATGGTTCCCTTGTCAGGCCCATCGACATGGTACATCGATGTCCCTTTCTTGCCCCGGGGTACCTCCGGGCCCCACCATATACCCTCACACGGCCCCCGAATCCTCCTCGCATGGGGTATACATATCAGAACTGATAAATCTCATTGTGGCTGCTGAAATATCATATCAAGAGAAACCGGTTTTTTCAAATAATGCATAATTTCTTGAAACTACCACGGTCCTCAAATCCAGAAAATATCAAGAAAAATCCATATCTCAATGCGAAAATCCATGAATATAATATATGCAACATAAAACTGTAATGTGAGCATATAAAGGAAAAGCCACTATTTAACTGCAACAAGTTAAAATATATATCATGCGGTTCCTAATTTCTCCAAGTCTATATAACTTCAAATAAAGGTAAACATGTAGCTATAGCCAGATATATGTGTAAAAATGTAGGTATAGCAAGGTATATGTATCTACCTATCAGTAATGATGTTATATACCCTCCAGGTATAAGTGTAAGTATGTATGCTAGGTATACATGTAGCTATGTCTCATATATGTACATACCTATCACTAATGGTACAATACCATATAGGTATATGGGTAACTAGCATATAAGCATGTCAAGGCATATGTGTAGGCATGTAGGTATACAGGTATGCTATATGTCATATGCAATTAGGAATATGAATCAATGTCTCAAAGTCCCTAACCAAACAATATTATATCTGTATGTGTGTTGTGCATGTCAAGGCAATTATTGACGGTGAGTGTGGCATACAATTAGTGCTCATGCAACATGAGCCGTCAATAATAGTGCGGTGTCCTAAGGGTACAAGTCCAAGCACAACAAGTAACTAAGAAATAAGGTGTATGAGCAACTCTATATTTGCAATAGAATATGTGACAATATCATGTCATCTCTAGCCAAGACGCATAACGCCATGCGGGCGATTCCTCTGTAAATGTTAAATCTACTCACCAACGCTACTGGCTAAGTAAAGCCAACCACCTGTTTTCCTTTCTTCGCAGCGTTCGAAGTCTCTGCCTGCGATCCTAAAATCACAAAACCGCAAAGCAAGTATATTTTAGCAATAGACCCAAAACACATACAAACTACGTTTGACAGACGCATCAACTCAAAACATACTCTCAAGTGTTCGTATTATGGCTAACGTTCATAGCGACACTACGAAACTAACCCAAGAGCAAAACCACACAAAGTGCACGATCCGTGTCGTATAACGTATCACGCGTAGTCGTAACACAAGAAACAACCCATGTGATCCCAGATTTTGTATATAGAGAAAACACAAAACTCAAACAAGACCAAACACACCTAAACCACTACAGACACCTACCCACAAAAACCCAAATCCTAACTCCAATGAAAAACTGAGGTCGCCGGATCTCCCTTCAGACGTCGTCGGCCAAATCCGAGCTGCTTGGGTTCGTGCTCCAGGTGCTGGCCTAGGGTCTTTGGTACAACACAACTACATTGTTTGGTTTTCTAGTAAACTCTCGGGGTCACAGCAGATCACAGATATCATATATTGATACTAAAAATACGATATTTGCACGAAACTTAACTTTTAACGTTCTAAACTAAAACTACAAGACTACACAACACAAAAACAACATAAAGAATAGATAGAGATCATTACCTACTCCCACAAGCTCAAAGATCCTAGCTTTCCAAGCTCTAAGGTATCCAAGAGGCAAGTCAAGGCAAAAGAAGTGATTTTGGTGAGATTTGTGAAGTTTGTGATGGTTTTTGTGAAGGAATGATGAAGTGTTCAGTTGAGGAAATGAGGGAGGTGAAGAAATATGAGAAAGAGATAGAGTGAGAGAGAAAGAGAGTGAAAGAATGATAAAGAGAGAGAGTGAGGTGAGATTAAGGTGAGAGGGTAAGTGCACACATTGCATTAACTTCTCATGAATGCATTCACACCACTCACCATGCCACCTCTCATCAAACAAAACCCAAAGCAAAATATCTCTCTCAAAATATCAAGGATTAGGGTTAAGGTTATGAAAAGAATTAGGAATGGATTAAAGCAAAGGATTAGATTAGGGTTAAGTTGTCATGGTCACTAATCTTGATTACACAAACACACCCTCACATAAACATGCACAAGTGTGTGCATGCCATAACAAATAATAATAAATTATTAATTAAATGTTATAAAATGCGAGTAACCCAAATTGGTAAACTTTTTACCAAAAACCCGCATTACCGTCTAAATTAACACTAATCAAAATCTAAGGCATTACAATCTCCCCGTTATAAAAATTCGTCCCCGAATATAAAATTCTCACTAAGCGTACCTTCAAGGAGATGATTACAAAACTCCTAAATCTCGCTCGCAGCCTCCCAAGTGATCACCTCACCATACGGCTATGCCCAAGAAAACTTTCCACAGATGGCAAGACCCTTGACCGAAGTTTCTCCACCTGCCGAACCACAAACACAATTGGCTGCCAGTGAACGAAAAGATCGTGTCCAAGCTAAATGGTCTGGTGCTGAATCATTTGAGAAAGGTCATGAAGGTATTTGCAAGGTATCGACACAAGGAATACGGGGTGAATATTCAATAATCTGGGCGGAAGTGCCAAATTAAAGGCAACGAAACTAACTCGCTTGAGGATCTCAAAAGGATCTACAATTCTGGGATAAGCTTCCCAAAACTCAACACGTCATTCATCGAAAAAATCCGTAGGAATACATGATCTCCCACTGCAAACTCAAGTCTGCGACCACCACGGTCGGCATAAGACCTCTGTCTGCACTGGGCTGCTCTCATCGTAACCTGAACCAACTAGATCATCTCCGAAGTCTCTAGACTAGCTGGTGTCCAAAATCCTACTCATGCAGAGTCAGAAAAACAGACTGGCGATCGACACGACCTACCAAACAAAACCCAAACGTTGCCAATTAGAATGTCTCCGGATAACTGCTATCGAAGGAGAACCCTAACAATGGCAAGTGACGATCCCAACTGCCAACAACAATTAGTACGCACGCACAAGCATATCCTCCAGAGTCTGTATAGACCGCTCTAACAAAACCATCATCCTGCGGATGGAAAAGCGGAGCTAAAGCTCAACCAGTACCCAAGGATTTCTGAAGCTTCTGCCTACGACGGCTAGCGTACGAGGTGCCTCTATTGGATACAACACATGAAGGAACTCCTTGCAACGCACAATGTTCCCCTCCGAACGACGGCGACGACGTGAAGACGTCTTGCCTGAGATTCGGGGCAGATGCTATTTGGTTTTATCCGTCTACCCCTCCGAAGATGCCAAGTTGATTTATGGCACCGTGTATCGGAGGTTTAAACGGATGCGGCCGATGTAGCAGACTTCGTCAGATTCCCCCTCGCTAGAGTGGTTTTTGATTGTGGGGACGCTCTTCTCTACAGGGGCAAGCCCCTGCAGTTAATTACGCTACCGCATCGCGGTAACCACTTTCTCCTTCTCCAGAATTTCACTTCGTGTCGTGTGTATTTGTTTTGTTTGTGGATGCCCGTGGATTGTATACAGAGACTAAGTTATGCCGTTGCCCGTAGGATGTGGATTAGTCAAAATCCGTATTTACTTAGATTTGGGTTTGGTGTTTTAGTTTAAGGATACGTTAGCCCTATTTAAGGCTAAGATCAACTTAAACTTTTGTTAAGGATACGTTGGTCTAATTTCCAGACTAAGATCGACTTAACGGGATCGTTTGGATCCGACAAGAGAGCAATTGGCTCTATTGTTTAGTTTAATCACGTTGCGGTCGATTTCCAGTTTAGGTACCTGGTGGTCCATCATTCCCATTTGGGGACGAACATTAGTTTAAGGACATTTCGGTCCAACGTTCCCATTTTGGGACGAATATTAGTTTAAGGACGTTTCGGTCCACGAGTTTAAGGACCCCGCAGTCCGTATCGATGTGTGGTTGTCGGAACTCGTCACCGCTCTGACGTCGTTGAAGGATTACAACGATAGGGGTCAGAGAAGTTCAGAGATGTACCCTTGAACCGGATATAAATTGATTTAGGAGAGTAGTCTTGCTCAGTCAATTTAATTTGAGGACTTACGGCCATGATTGGGCTAAGTCCAGTTGAGAATATTGAACATTTTTATCTTTGGCCTATTAGACCTGTGCTAGGGCTTTGCCCCTGTTTGATAATGCACTGCATTTTATTTTGGCCTGCTAGGCCTTTCTGATTTGGGCTCTGTCTCTTTATATATGATGCAGAGCATCTGTTTAGGCTCTGCCCTTCTTTAAAATAATGCATTGCATTTAATTTGTCCTGTTAGGCCTTTTTTAATTGGGCTTGGCCCTTCTGTAAATAATGCAGTGCATTAATTACTTGACAGTGGTTTGTCAGGCGCTTTGCTTCAATTATTGAGTGCAAGCGCTTGTCGTGGTGACACGTGTCATACTCTGGTGAGCGCAAGCGCAATAGCGCAGTGCGCTGCGCTATTGCGCTACTCACACGTGGCGCGCTCTGGTGAGTTGCGCCAACTTTAAAGAGCAATGCTCTATCTTAAAAGTGCACAGCGCAAGTGGTCTTGGAGCTGACACGTGGCGCTCCCTGGTGGCTTGCGCTAACCCAGGAGCGCAACAGTGCATTTTTGCAAGTGTAGGGTTCCTAGGCACACTAATGAGGTCTCACAAGGCATCAACCATGCCAAATTCAAAATTTTCCGGTGCCGAGAAACCCTAATGAAGATCGTTAACTAGAGATTAGGCGAATCATGCATGTAGTAAACAACTTTACTCTAAAGTGAACGGAAATACAACCTTTGTAGATCCGGTCCTCCACTTCCTTAGCTCCGTGATGATGTCCCTCCGCTGCGATCATCGGATCCCGGACTCTAGCGATGGTTTCGTCGAAGAAATGATCGGGCTAGGTCATCGACTTCGATGCCGAAGATGATCTACGTCGAGGCAACTCAAGATCAAGCTCCAACTTCACCAAGTCATGAAACTTGTGAAGAAAACACCCTATACTACATGGCAAGTGGTAGAGGATGAAGAAATAGGAAGTGGGTTCACTTTGGATATTGATTTCTCACTCTTTTTCTCATGGCACCATTGAAGGTAGCAAGTTTCATTCTTCTTGAAGAAGAAGAAGAAGAAGAAGAAGAAAGAATATATGATATTATGATAATAAAATCAATTGATCTTATCATAATGCAACCTTGGGTTAGTTTAATAAGTGTAGAGAATTAACTAGGGTTTAAGTAAATGGTTAGGGTTAAGGAAAGAAACAAAATGGTCAAGCTTTCAAAGCTTCAACAAAAAACAAAAGAAGCAACCATTTTCTTTCTTGCCCTTAAAAATAAATGCATAAAGAAAATAAATAAAACATTTAAAACCCTAACCATTAACCTAAATCATAGTTTAAAAGCAAACACACACAAGTTTGCATGTATCATCAAACATGATACAATCTTGTGCACAAAAATATATCACATATACAATGTGCACAATCAAGTGAGAAAAACATCTTAAGTGAACCAATATTAGTTAATGTAAAGTAATATATCAAATATATAATTATACATCAAATCATTAAATCAACACTTGATTTAATGATCCGGTCATATCGCATATAACCGACTAATATACAATGTATCGACTTATCGAATCAATCCTCGATTCGATAACTAGGTTATATCACATACAACCATTCGATACATTCATCGCGAGAATAGAATACGGTATCACATACACGCATTATTCTCGGTCCCGCACATATCTCATATGCGCTCCTATTTCGTTTCGCTTGAGCCAGGAATCCTCTGTGTAGGACTCTAAAGACTCGTCAATACGCCGGCAGCAGGTGATGATCATATCAAACACCCACAAGCCGCAAGCGGTCTGCTAAACGTAACGACCACCCGGGTATTGAACGATCAGAAGATCGACGAGCAAGCCCGCTCACACTCCTGTGAATCCAACCAGTAACACTTACCGTACAGTCCGGTCTGTTCGTCTGATATGTCGCATATCTCGCCTAGGGGTGGTAAACGTCAGACCCCAGTAGATCGATAAGTCGTGTCGATATGAGGTCTATAACAGTTCGAGAAACTACTGGTAACACTTACCAGTAAATTTCAGCAACCCTGACCAGGGATTTCCGGTTATAGCCAATCGAACACAGCGCAACATCAACTCCCTATACCCGGAGAAACGAATCCCCTCCTATCGCTCATTGCCTCCATGTGATTCGGGACTGTACCCAAAAACCACCGTTTTGCACGCCCTCTTGGACGTGGTAAGGTGGAAATCAAAGCACAGTGGGAATCACACAAGACTCTATGACGATCTCGGGTTGATTGGTATATCAAAAACTGTAATTACCGCAATCAGAAACGGCGTCGCTTCGCAGCTAGCCGGTGAGTGCGGGTCGATCCACAGAGACGGGTAAATTCCTTTAGTGTGTTTTAACGAGTTGATTCTATTTGTCGTTTTGGTTTTATAAAAATCTAGATCTAAAACTTAATTAATCTAATTAAAAGTCTTGCTAGGGTTAGGCTTAGAGGAAGTTTTGGAGATTGATGTTTCCTCACCGCTTTCAATGCCTTATTTTAGATCGATTAGGTGTTATAGTAATTATCGATAAAGTGGATACGACTCTTTTGGGAAGATGTTTTCTTCCTCTATATTCGTATCCTTCCTTTATCGTTAATTACCCTAACCCCCATGGAAAACGCGCGCAACTGGCCCTTTATACTGCGGTTCATCGTTACCTCAAGGGGTAGGGTGCCGCAGGGAGCGGTTGTGCGCGCATGCATGGAGTTCTTAATGGGTTAGGCATTGAAAGGGGTGAGAGATCTCATCTCTCAACCCTTTCCCTAAGGCTAACCCTAACAAGCGAGGAGACTACTCGCTCATTAGGGGATGAAATAACATTAAAAGAATAAAAGAAAAACACTTACTAATGGTGATGGCTCCCTCCAAGCGATAAAGAACAGATCTGAATGTCACTTCCAGAATTTCTGAATTTTATTTATTGAAAAGAGGCATACAATTTTTAGATCTAAGATTACAATTTATAGGAAAATAGGAAACCTAGGGCTACAGACTCTCGCGCATGCAAAATTACAGATTTGACCCCTGAGAATCCCAACACCAGAACAGTCGCGCCAACAGAACCAAAATCCACCGACACGTGTTCTTGATGGCCGCGGAACCGCGGCGCCAGCATGGGTTTGGCCGCGGTTCCGCTGCCAAACAGAAGAATTGGGCTCTGTGCTTTTTGGGTTTGGTTCAATGGCTCTTTGGACTTCTTTTTCCATATGTAGTTTCTATGTTGGGCTTCTTATTCTCTTCCAGATATTTCAGTGAATACTTGTAACGATCTTTTAACCGTTCACATGACTTTTTTGGACCTTGCACTGTTCTTCGACTAGGCTTGACTGAGATCCGTCTAATTGTTGGTCAAAAGTTCCTTTTCTGCTGTTTTGTGTCTTTTTCACTGTATTTGCTCCAGAAATCTGTATCCTGTAATATGCAACAAACGTGCGTCAAGAGTACCTGTTTATTTATAAAAAGGATAAGAATAGGGGAATGATAAATGCAATATTATGGTCTGAACAAATACCCCCAAACTTACCTTTTGCTCGTCCTCGAGCAATTTTATTCTCTAAAATCCTAACCGCACTTTCGCAGGGAAACGCGATTGCACTGAGCACGTGCAACAAGCCGTTAAACCTCTAGGTGTCCCTAGTAGGAGGAGTGTTGTCTCCTGAGGGTTTTCAGCGGATACTACCCACAAAATCCTATCAATTTGGCTTTTCGACTTTTGTTCTCCAATTAGGTTTTCTAACTAAGAATTCTATTATCGTCGACCCGCAAATTATCCACCCATATTCTTCACACTTCCTCATTATTTAACTTAAGATTATATATGTCCTATAGAATTACCTAGCTTTCGGCATTTCTTAAGTCTTCCTTCTAGGGTTTCATCTCTACTTAGGAATTTTCTATCAACTCCATTAAAGATACAAATTCTATCTTTCATTCCTCTCTTTTATCTAAATTCCAATCACATACCCCTACGTGTGTGTAAAGATCACCCCTACACTTGGAAATTCAATTCAAGCAATCATGCCCTAGTCTATTGTCCAAAATACTTATTAATTGGTGAATGAAATTTGCTTACACATCCTTCATGCGACCGTTAATACTTCTTGAGGTACCAACGACCGATTACAAAATGTGTTTGCACTTTAAAACGTACTTCCTAGTCTTTGCAACA
The DNA here is from genome assembly GCA_030015575.1 of Agapanthus africanus. Classification (NCBI taxonomy): domain Eukaryota; kingdom Viridiplantae; phylum Streptophyta; class Magnoliopsida; order Asparagales; family Amaryllidaceae; genus Agapanthus; species Agapanthus africanus. Next base: position 410,836,138 of record CM057342.1, read on the forward strand.
CCCAAGGGTTTAGCAGTGACTCCCAAAACAGTTGGTCTAAGGCACTAGGTGATGAAGCACCCTCGCTAAATATTTTTCTATTTTTACAGCCTTAAGTAACCACAAAAACCAGTGTCCATTTTTCTTTCTTTCTTTTTTCACTTTTTTTTTTTCATTGTACTAAGGACTTTAGACGAGCATTTCAAGGTCTCTTCTACTATTCCAAGTTTCAAGGTGCGTGATAGTGCAAATTGTAGGGTATATATTTTCAGAATCTAGACTTAAGGTAGGAACTATTTTTCAAACTTATACTCTAATAAGAGCATCAATACTCTTCCCTTGTTTCGACTTAGCCCAGGAAGTGAACCCAAAATATGCCTATTTCTAAATAAACTACAAGGCATATACTTACTACTGTTAAACTTTAAGGAAGGTTATTTTTAGGGTTTTTAATTCACTAAGTCTAAGATGTAGTTTTTCCTAGCTAGTTAACCTATTTGTCAAACTCTAGTCAATTAGCCAAAATTGAATACATTAATTTTTATAGTTTTTCAAATTTTTCAAATTTTTATGGGTTTTAAAATAAGTATGCAAATGCAAAAATATGTACAAATGAATGCGAAGGAAGAAGACGTACCGAGCATACCCCCAAACTTGAACTTGACAGTGTCCTCACTGTCATGCTAAACCAAGAGGGTCAAAATACCGATACTCCCCTGTTTATTTATGCTTATTTTTATTTTTTTTTGTATTTTTAATGTTTTGAAATTTTTTTTTATTTTTTATTTAGAAAAAGAAAACAAAAAGAAAACAAAAGAATATATACATATATACAAAGGTCCCCCCCAAACTTAAGCTTGGCCTTACACAAGCCAAAGGTTAGCACCAACCATTCAAAGATCTTATCGTGATAATGGTATAGTTGGTGCAAGAATAGGGTGTGGAGGAAAGAAATGAGAAACACGCGAGACCGTGTGGGAAGAAGGGTGGAATACGGTCTCGGTGGAGGAGAAGAATGGCGGAAAGGAGAAAGAAGTGGAGTGCGATCTTGAGGGTGTAAATTGAGTGAATAAATCAGCGCAATTTGTGATGACCGATGTGTTAAAAGCGATTGCGCCAACCTACCAACTCGTCGGGAAATGGGGTCAAATCCCTCAAGATTCGCAAGAAAACATGGGTATGCCGAACTTGGTGTAGGAGATGAAAGCGTAACAGTCATTTGTTCGGTCGGAACAGTAGGAAGGAGGGAGGGTGATATAACAGTCAAAGGTTCAGGAGGCTGAATTGGAAAATCCGACACATCCAATAAAAATGGTTCAACCTCGATATTATCCTCAAGACTCTCCTCGGTACTATCCTCAATATGTAATTCATCCATGCCATTATCATTAAAATCTAGACGCATATGAGATTCGGGGGAAACATTTAATAACTCAGGATGATGATTTGAACATAAAATTTCTATTAAATCGACAGGTTCATCATCCGAAATATTCCCGGCGTCTATATCCTCAATCAAGTGAAAATCAATTTCTTTAGACACTTTATCCACAGCATGGATCTTTATCAATGTAGGTTCTAGAGTGGAGGTGTAAAGATCGAAAGGATTAGGTACGGTTTCACTTGAAAGCGGTTCCTCACAATTTGGCAAATCAAACACTACAAAATCGCACAACTCATTTTTATTTTCAACTGGTGAATCATTTGGAACAATCGATGAAAAACCGGAGTTGTGGGCTTCAATTGGGTAAGGGTAGGTTTGATTTGAAAATCCTCTCTCATTCTCACTCTGTCCAACTGCCGCCTTACACATAGAAAAATTCGGAGCTAGCGGGACACTAGCTACCGGTTCACTAGGTTGCGTAAGGGCGGCCATGGATTCTTCCATTGTCCTCATCATTTTATTTGTTGCAGCGATATATGCTTCCAACGACTCTTCCAAACTAGACTTAGGTGGTGAGGGGGTTTTAGTAAAAGATTCAAAATTGGTTGGATATGTGAAACTCCCTAATGGCTGTGTCGAAACAGTGTCTAGTGAAGGTGTGAAAGTCGGGTATGACTGATAGGAAGTGGGTGGTAAGACAGGAGTAGGGTCAACATATGGATAAGAAGGTGAATAATCGTGTGGATCCCTAAAACTAGATGAGTGGAGAGGGGTGAAAGATCGACTGCGAGATTGAGCAATATGCTCAGCAATGGACATCGGCCTAGGAGTGACAGAAGGACTTGAAGAAGTGGTATCAACATATATAGGTTGTAAAGGTTGACTCGGTTGACACGAAGTGGGTTGAAAAGTCAAACTATTTCTCCTAGACGCCTCTATTTGATCTTTCAACGAAATTTTTGGCAAGGAGGGATCGTTTTTAAATTGACCGAACACATTGACGAACGACGCAAAGTTAGGTTCGGGATACCAAGATTCGGCAAGAGATTTATGATGTGGGTTACCCATGATAGAAGAATGCAAGGATTTCTTAGCGACAAAATTTTTGCAAGTTTTTAAAAGATTTTTCTTTAATTTTTTATTGGAGAGTTTTGCAATAAGGCTTTAGAAAACGGACTCATGACACAAAAATGTATCAACCACACATGCACAATCAGACCTAGATCTAGGGTTGCCTAGGTCCACTAGACAGCTCCTAACTAGGGGTAGAAATAGACCTCAAACCGCCTCTTCACGGACAAATACGGCCAGGTAAGTGGGAAGGAACCACCACTACAGTGGGCCTAATTAATAACCACTAGCCTAGACACCGCAAAGTCGGTTAGGATAAACGGCCGATGCCTACCCTAGTCCTTTTCCTATTGAGCTTGCTGTCCTTAGGTCTGAGTCTAATCTTTTTTTTTAATTAAAGGTGGTCGATGCAAAATGCTTAGGTGTTTTCTGGGGTCCTGGGAAGGGTGATGAAATCCCCACCCAATCTGAGTTTGGTCAAATAGCCCCTTAGAGTCCGGTTAAATTATGCAAAACAAATAAAATTTCACTTGCATTCAATTTTTAGCACGGCGCAAAGAAACCTGCAGAGATCTGTTATTTAGAAGGGGAAGAAAGACTCTTTACGCAAAGAATTCCTGCAGAAAACTTTTTACAGAGAGATATATTGTAGGTTGCAGAGGGAAGAAAGAGAGAACCAACCCACAAAATTTCAGGTGCTGACGTGTCAGAACAGGTGCGAAACCGCGGCGGATGGCCCCCTTATGCGGCGGAAACGCGGTGGAGTGGAGAGATCGGCCCCTGGAAAAAATTCTGTGGTTCTGTACCTTCAGTTCCTCTCTGTTCTTATGTACCAATTTTTGTTTTGCCCTCTGTAAATTTCCAGATCCTTAATTGTTTGCAGTTCCTGCAAGATTCAAAAGACACACCCTTCAAACAGATCAAATTTGATAATTTTTGTATTTTTTTTTATATTTTCAGATTTTTATAATTTTTAAAATTTATATCAACCCGAAAATTCACAAAAAGAAATATTACGCCGTCCCCGGCAACGGCGCCATTTGATTGGTATATCAAAAACTGTAATTACCGCAATCAGAAACGGCGTCGCTTCGCAGCTAGCCGGTGAGTGCGGGTCGATCCACAGAGACGGGTAAATTCCTTTAGTGTGTTTTAACGAGTTGATTCTATTTGTCGTTTTGGTTTTATAAAAATCTAGATCTAAAACTTAATTAATCTAATTAAAAGTCTTGCTAGGGTTAGGCTTAGAGGAAGTTTTGGAGATTGATGTTTCCTCACCGCTTTCAATGCCTTATTTTAGATCCATTAGGTGTTATAGTAATTATCGATAAAGTGGATACGACTCTTTTGGGAAGATGTTTTCTTCCTCTATATTCGTATCCTTCCTTTATCGTTAATTACCCTAACCCCCATGGAAAACGCGCGCAACCGGCCCTTTATACTGCGGTTCACCGTTACCTCAAGGGGTAGGGTGCCGCAGGGAGCGGTTGTGCGCGCATGCATGGAGTTCTTAATGGGTTAGGCATTGAAAGGGGTGAGAGATCTCATCTCTCAACCCTTTCCCTAAGGCTAACCCTAACAAGCGAGGAGACTACTCGCTCATTAGGGGATGAAATAACATTAAAAGAATAAAAGAAAAACACTTACTAATGGTGATGGCTCCCTCCAAGCGATAAAGAACAGATCTGAATGTCACTTCCAGAATTTCTGAATTTTATTTATTGAAAAGAGGCATACAATTTTTAGATCTAAGATTACAATTTATAGGAAAATAGGAAACCTAGGGCTACAGACTCTCGCGCATGCAAAATTACAGATTTGACCCCTGAGAATCCCAACACCAGAACAGTCGCGCCAACAGAACCAAAATCCACCGACACGTGTTCTTGATGGCCGCGGAACCACGGCGCCAGCATGGGTTTGGCCGCGGTTCCGCGGCCAAACAGAAGAATTGGGCTCTGTGCTTTTTGGGTTTGGTTCAATGGCTCTTTGGACTTCTTTTTCCATATGTAGTTTCTATGTTGGGCTTCTTATTCTCTTCCAGATATTTCAGTGAATACTTGTAACGATCTTTTAACCGTTCACATGACTTTTTTGGACCTTGCACTGTTCTTCGACTAGGCTTGACTGAGATCCGTCTAATTGTTGGTCAAAAGTTCCTTTTCTGCTGTTTTGTGTCTTTTTCACTGTATTTGCTCCAGAAATCTGTATCCTGTAATATGCAACAAACGTGCGTCAAGAGTACCTGTTTATTTATAAAAAGGATAAGAATAGGGGAATGATAAATGCAATATTATGGTCTGAACACGGGTCAACAGACTACTCTGTACCAGTGTCACCAGAGAACTGCCATCTGACGTAAGGTATAATACCATCTGGGAGTTCTCGGCGAGTCCGTCCAGTGTACCCAGTCTCCACTGAGCACCCGTATACCATCTCTGATTTCAAACACCAAAGGATATGGGATCACCCATCGCCCATCTGTATGGGTCGAGAAGGTATACGCTAGTCTACTTTGGTATATCGATGCCCCGTCTCGATACACCCATGACTAGGGACCTTGAAGGAAGTACTTATGGACTACCATGTCCCCACTAGTATGATCCACATCATAGTCCAGGTAGTCAAGTACACATCCTAAGGGCTTTACCAACATGTATCAGAGAGATAATCAGTTTACACGTTAAGGTAAAGAGCAACCAGATAGCATACTATCATGTCGAGCAAGAAAGTCCTCCCTATATATGTCCAAGCATCCACTACAATATACATTCTATGTATAGTAATGGCCTCTAGGGCATACATATAACCAACAATTTCCCACTTGCACTAGGGCCATCTGATAGCAGTGGTAGTAGTATCTCATACTCAACCATCCTATAAAAGTCTCTCTTTAGGATAAGGCCTTTGTGAGTGGATCCGCCGTGTTGTCCTCTGAGTCTACTCTCCTAACCTCGATCCCCTAGAGATCAACCATCTCCATGATCAGGTGATACTGCCTTAGAATATGTCTGGATCACTGATGGGACGGACGTTCCTTGGCATAAGCCACAACTCCATTGTCACACAATGGGAGGAACTAAGTTCATCTCATGAACAAATATACATCCAGACTGCCTCTTTGGTAGCATCTTAAGTAGCGATGTATCCAGCCTTTATCGTCTAGTATGCCACGGTATCTAGCTTGGAACTCTTCCAACATACCGTCCCTTTACTGAGGGTAAAGACAATGCCTGTGACTGACATTCAGTCGTCCTTATCACCCTGGAACACTTCCAGTGATTCTCCTCAGGATCGATTGATACAATCTCACTACATCTAGTGAGAGTCCTAACATCTATTTAGATCTATCTCATAGATCCAAAACCCAGGATTTAGTAGGTATCACATTGATCCTATGTGGAGAATCATTGTGATAATCGGAGATTGATCGAGCGTAGCATAGAAAACTCCTTCCCTATCAAGAGCATGTCATCCACGTACTCTACGAGGATCGTCACCATACTCCCTACTACCTTTTTGTTTATACAAGGTTCATCTACCATTTTGATGATGTCAAACTCTTTGACTACTACATCAAAACAGACGTTCCAACTCCGCGATGCCTGCTTTATCCTATAAAGCAACTTGCACATGTTTCCGCTGCTCCCACTGTCTACGAAGCCCTCTGGCTGTGTACTTACAAACGTTCTCTTCTAAAACATCATTTAGAAAAGCAGTCATGACACCAAACCACCAGATATCGTAGTCATGGTATGTAGCCGTGGCAAGTAGGATCCGGATGGACTTAAGCATAGCCACTGGAAAAGGTTTCATCATTATCCACACCTGGTCGATGACGAAAACCTTTAACAAGTCTAGCTTTGAAAGTCTCAACTTTTCCATCTACACCAAGTAATCTTCTCAAGATATACTTGCTCCTGATGGGGATTTAACCCTTCAGATATAGCAACCAAAGTCCATACTTTGTTGGTGTACATGGATTCCATCTCAGATCGCTAAGCATCCATTTATTCTTACAGAGTCCCTACTCTCGATGGCCTGCTCGAAACTAGTTGAGTCATCATCTCATGATGCAATCCTCGCTCCCACTGTCATAGAGAAACTGAAGTATCTCTCAGGTGGGTGAGAAACCCTACTAGATCGGCGGAGAGGCTGAGGTTCGTTGGTAACTATTGAATCATTTGGTTTTATCAAATCATCTGCTGTAGTTTGTATAGCTGGAACCTTTCCAGTTCTACATTACAGACCTTGCCTCGAGCTTGTCCGGATTTTGCTTTTAGACATAGGCCGGTCAACCCCAAATCTTAACTAGCTTAAGACATGGGCTCTTCCCATACCATATCTTATATGTAGTGGTAGGCTGTGATCTGATTCGAACCTAATTGAATAGGTATGCAGCTTCTCAAATGCATAACCCCCAAAAGGAAACAGGTAACTCAGTAGTACTCATCATAGAGCACACCATATCATATAGGGTGCTATTGCTCCGCCCCGATATAACATCGTGCTATGGTGTATACGGAGGAGTAATGCGGAGAGAGAATCTCATTCTCCTTTAGAAAAGTCGAAGAATTCCGTGCTCAAGTATTCTCCTCCTTGATCACATCAGAGGAAAAAATACTTATACCCGTTTTGGTTCTCTACTTCTAACTTATATTCTGTGAATATCTCAAAAATTTCGGACTTGTGTTTCAACAGGAACATATGTCTGAATCTTGAGAGATTATCAGTGAATGTAATGAAATACAAAGAACCGGTCTTGGCATGTGTAGACAGGGGACCTACATACATCAACATGTATCAACCCAAGAGTTCATTAACTCTTTCTCTGTTTCCAGTAAACGGAGCTATGGTCATCTTATCTTTGTGACATGACTGGCAAGTTTCACAAGATGTAAATTCAAACTAATTTAAATATGCATCTAAAATGTAACTTAAGCTAGTCGGGTCACTTTGATATGACCTAGTCTACAATACCTCAAGAAGGAATCGTTCAATTCTGAACTCTTCTTCTTGTGTGTGTTCCGTATACAAAGAACTGTAGTTTGATTTAGAACATCAATGCTTTTAGATAACGTGCCTGAACCGATCAACTTTTGATATAGGAAATGTTCAAAACATTATCCAACAATACAAAATTTTATCATTTCTTTACTAATAAAGAGACTGATATGATCTTGTATATCAGGTTCGGTATTTAATAACATTCGTTCACAATCAATGTATTGGTAATACAGGGTGACAGTGAGCAACAGACTTGGCTGCAACACTTGCACCGTTTTCTGCCTCATGGAACTTATCACCCGTTCTCAGTTCTCTACCTATCTGTAGCCCATGTAACAAATTACATATGCGGGATCCTGATCCGGTACCAAATACCCAGGACGTAGAGGATACAGAGAAACAGTTATATGTAATGAACACACCCGAAGGAGATGCATCATATGCACTTTCTTCGTTTGGGTGGCATAGGAATTCAGGTATTCCTCTATTTCCTGCTCTGTCTTATAACAATTATAAGTTGGAGCGGGACCAACGTTCCCCAGCTCAGTATAACAAGCAGGTTCGGTCAATACTTCCGTATTATTATCTTGATTAAGGCGTGATATGGTCGCTACCTGGAGAGAGAGAAAAGAAAACACTCAGCTTGCGTTCTTGCAAGATCAGATTGGTTATTGTTTTATCTAATCAGGATGGCTCCCACTGTTTTTATCAAATCTTCCTTCAAACCCTAAAAGGAAATACTAGCCGGGATTAATTTCACACTACAAGTTCGCCAATCTTTCAGCCAGGCCAGTGTCGGTACTTTGAGGGAGGTCCCCCGTGCTTTCGCACGAACCTAATTAATGTAAACCTCGTTTTCCCATAGGCGTAACCTCGTTGACACCTTTCTAGACACCTACTAGATCGGCTAATTGTAAAGTGTAAAACTCTCCCAGGAGTAACAATTACTCGCAGTGGGTATCAGGATCCAACTATCTCATAGAAGGTATGCAATCTCTTTGCAAATTTCAACACTTGAAATTCCCGATAATTTTGCCCCTAATGTGCTACGACCTTGACGAAAGCCAACAAACCATAGCCCGCTAGTCAAGTTCAACCCGTACATTTCTTGATTGAATTAAACCCACCGGCACGACCCTTGACGAAAGCCAACAAAGCCGCACGACTACCCTAATCCAATCGCATCGTATGCTAGCAGATAAGCAGCATATAGCCACCGCACACTACACCTTGACGAAAGCCAACAAATGTAGCACGAATACTATATACAACTTATCTGAAATGACGGAGGGCTACGACAGGTTTTTCTGAAAACCCATTGCGTAATGAACTTGATATCGTTGTAGAATCAAATGATTTTAAAATGGAGCGTTTTTAAGGCTTTTCTAGTTTTGCTAAAGGGGTCACTCCCGGTGAATGGATCGTCAGCCCTTTCCTCGTCGAATGAGGTGCGGGATATATCATATATATCACTGTGCAAAGCAGAAACTATACAAGAAATCAAAGGACAAACCGAGGGTTGTAGCATCTGCCAGTTATTGCTAAAGGAGTCACTCCCGGTGAAGGGTTCTCGGTCCTTTCCTTATCGAATAAGGTGCAGGATGTTCTACAAGGAACACCGCGATGCAAAGCAAGAACTGTAGCTACCTGTTTTTGAAAATTCGATTCCACAACATCTTTTAGGTTTCTTTTCTTTCATTAATCACATTAATGAAGTCCCATCATTAAAGTTACCTAAACATCACAGATAAATACGACGTACACTTATACCATCCGCATTCGCCTCGATGTCCCCTCGTGCACCGTTAGGTTAGGTAACTAACGGCAGAGCGGGGCAGGGCTAGCGCGGGTGTAAAACATAAGTAACGTCTATATAATATATCATATATACTATATACAGTATATATCACAGAACATATCACATGATCACATCACAGATAACGCAGCAGAAAAATATCATATGAAATATTGGATATACTAGGACATCCGTGTTTTTAATACGAGCCAGTATAAAACACGGATTCCACGGTCGCGATGAATAGCCAAACCCACACCCCTAGACCCCTACGAGAGCGGCAAGCAACCCTACCAATTCTAGAGTTAGGAGACCCGGACTCGACTCCTCGAGTTGGTCTCCCACTGGACTCCAGAACCTGGTTACTTGTGCCCTCCTCCTTGGGTCTATCCTAGTGCGGAAAAGTAAATAATATACAAAAGGTGACATCTTCCGCAACCTGGAAGTGCCCCAATAAAAGAATATTACATTCAATTTTTTACATGAATGAAAATGAAAAACACTCATCTCACATAAAACCCCCCCGGCTATTCAAACACGACGATCCAATATAACATATCCAGCAACATATAACATCACATGTCATCAACATAAGAAAACATGCCCATCCCAATTGTCGTTGACATATAGCAACGAAACCGGCGATATCACATATTACACTTACGGTCACAGAAAAGAAAGTGTAAAACTAAAATAGTTGGAATCCGCAACCTCTTTAGACATCGCAAGCCTAACAATTATAAACCCCGCATTTTAGTCTCATTATCGAAAACTCTTTTCAATATCAAGTCGGGCAATTCAACAAGATTCCCGACATCCTGATCGAATGCTCGTCGCAAACTTTAGTAGACGGCCGCACCCCCGATACCGTCGACGAAGTGCACCAAGGCGGAACACCGCTGCTGCGAGCACCCGAACGGATGCTTTCGGCGACGGGGTTCTCCTACAGTCACTTGGTCGGGGCTAAGGGGTGTAGCTGTCTATTAAGTTTACCGGCGAGTATCCGCGTACGCTACGTGATTGCGACGGACTTTTGATCACATCAAAATCCCGTGGCAACCGATCAATTGAGACTAAAGTGCTATGTTTATAACATTCATATTAGTTATCTCATAACTACTTGTGAATTCCAAATATTGTATCACATTCCAGATAAATAGAAAATGTTAAACTTGTCGATCGAACATTCAAACACCCAAGTTTTCCTGGAACAGCTCAACACTTGAAATAAGTTTAAAAACCATTCACTTCATGCCACAGTCCCAACGGTCCAGCCGTAGAAGGGTCAAGCCAACGCCTCACTTGTGGCATGCCGCACTGCCCTAAACCCTAAGGTTCAAAGGGCAGTTCAAGACGGTCACATAATCGAGTTAAAGTTTGTTGTCTTCTAGAGGGTCCATCGCGTTACTTGCACTACTTAGAACGTCTTCAAACAACGGAAAAATCCAACATATGGAAATTTCCCGGCAGGGGAAAAATTGGTTATTTATATCCGGTCGAGCTTTCTAACAGTTTCTAAAATATCCGGAAAAACATAAACGAAGTTAAATTATCCGATCAAATTAACGAGTCCCCAATAAAACCCTAGAAAACTCAACACTTGAGTGGAATTAAAAAATTCCCATAAAAAATTGCCAAGAAAGGACCTAAGAATAAATATATGAAATTTCAGGGACTAAGTCCAAATTTTGGCCGCGGAACCGCCGTCAAACCCATGGTTTCGTCGCGGTTCCGCGGTCAAATTATTGACTTAGTGGACCGTACTTCATAGTAATTCTTAGTTTTTCCTGCTTGTTTTTCTGAGAATTTTTAATTCACAAAAATCCACTATTTTGAAAAATGTACAGAGAAGGGTTTTGTCAGGGTTTACGGGTTCGATTGGACTTCTAACTTCGTCTACACTTCGCCTAAGGCTCTAGCTAGGCTCTGATACAATTGTAGGGTTCCTAGGCACACTAATGAGGTCTCACAAGGCATCAACCATGCCAAATTCAAAATTTTCCGGTGCCGAGAAACCCTAATGAAGATCGTTAACTAGAGATTAGGCGAATCATGCAAGCAGTAAACAACTTTACTCTAAAGTGAACGGAAATACAACCTTTGTAGATCCGGTCCTCCACTTCTCCGTGATGATGTCCCTCCGCTGCGATCATCGGATCCCGGACTCTAGCGATGGTTTCGTCGAAGAAATGATCGGGCTAGGTCATCGACTTCGATGCCGAAGATGATCTACGTCGAGGCAACTCAAGATCAAGCTCCAACTTCACCAAGTCATGAAACTTATGAAGAAAACACCCTATACTACATGGCAAGTGGTAAAGGATGAAGAAATAGGAATTGGGTTCACTTTGGATATTGATTTCTCACTCTTTTTCTCATGGCACCATTGAAGGTAGCAAGTTTCATTCTTCTTGAAGAAGAAGAAGAAGAAGAAGAAAGAATATATGATATTATGATAATAAAATCAATTGATCTTATCATAATGCAACCTTGGGTTAGTTTAACAAGTGTAGAGAATTAACTAGGGTTTAAGTAAATGGTTAGGGTTAAGGAAAGAAACAAAATGGTCAAGCTTTCAAAGCTTCAACAAAAAACAAAAGAAGCAACCATTTTCTTTCTTGCCCTTAAAAATAAATGCATAAAGAAAATAAATAAAACATTTAAAACCCTAACCATTAACCTAAATCATAGTTTAAAAGCAAACACACCCAAGTTTGCATGTATCATCAAACATGATACAATCTTGTGCACAAAAATATATCACATATACAATGTGCACAATCAAGTGAGAAAAACATCTTAAGTGAACCAGTATTAGTTAATGTAAAGTAATATATCAAATATATAATTATACATCAAATCATTAAACCAACACTTGATTTAATGATCCGTTCATATCGCATATAACCGACTAATGTACAATGTATCGACTTATCGAATCAATCATCGATTCGATAACTAGGTTATATCACATACAACCATTCGATACATTCATCGCGAGAATAGAATACGGTATCACATACACGCATTATTCTCGGTCCCGCACAAATCTCATATGCGCTCCTATTTCGTTTCGCTTGAGCCAGGAAACCTCTGTGTAGGACTCTAAAGACTCGTCAATACGCCGGCAGCAGGTGATGATCATATCAAACACCCACAAGCTGCAAGCGGTCTGCTAAACGTAACGGCCACCCGGGTATTGAACGATCAGAAGATCGACGAGCAAGCCCGCTCACACTCCTGTGAATCCAACCAGTAACACTTACCGTACAGTCCGGTCTGTTCGTCTGATATGTCGCATATCTCTCCTAGGGGTGGTAAACGTCAGACCCCAGTAACTCGATTAGTCGTGTCGATATGAGGTCTATAACAGTTCGAGAAACTACTGGTAACATTTACAAGTAAATCTCAGCAACCCTGGCCAGGGATTTCCGGTTATAGCCAATCGAACACAGCGCAACATCAACTCCCTATACCGGGAGAGACGAATCCCCTCTTATCGCTCATTGCCTCCATGTGATTCGGGACTGTATCCAAAAACCACCGTTTTGCACGCCCTCTTGGACGTGGTAAGGTGGAAATCAAAGCACCGTGGGAATCACACAAGACTCTATGACGATCTCGGGTCAACAGACTACTCTGTACCAGTGTCACCAGAGAACTGCCATCTGACGTAAGGTATAATACCATCTGGGAGTTCTCGGCGAGTCCGTCCAGTGTACCCAGTCTCCACTGAGCACCCGTATATCATCTCTGATGTCAAACACCAAAGGATATGGTATCATCCATCACTCATCTGTATGGGTCGAGAAGGTATACGCTAGTCTACTCTGGTATATCGATGCCCCGTCTCGATACACCCACGACTAGGGACCTTGAAGGATGTACTTATGGACTACCATGTCCCCACTAGTATGATCCGCATCATAGTCCAGGTAGTCAAGTACACATCCTAAGGGCTTTACCAACATGTATCAGAGAGACAATCAGTTTACACGTTAAGGTAAAGAGCAACCAGATAGCATACGATCATGTCGAGCAAGAAAGTCCTCCCTATATATGTCCAAGCATCCACTACAATATACATCCTATGTGTAGTAATGGCCTCTATGGCATACATATAACTAACAATCTCCCACTTGCACTAGGGCCATCTGATAGCAGTTGTTGTAGTATCTCATACTCAACCATCCCATAAATGTCTCTCTCTGGGATAAGGCCTTTGTGACTGGATCCGCCGTGTTGTCCTCTGAGTCTACTCTCCTAACCTCGATCCCCTGGAGATCAACCATCTCCATTATCAGGTGATACTGCCTTAGAATATGTCTGGATCACTGATGGGACGGACGTTCCTTGGCATAAGCCACAACTCCATTGTCACACAATGGGAGGAACTAAGTTCATCTCATGTACAAATATACATCCAGACTGCCTCTTTGGTAGCATCTCAAGTAGCGATGTATCCAGCCTTTATTGTCTAGTATGCCACGGTATCTCGCTTGGAACTCTTCCAACATACCGTCCCTTTACCGAGGGTAAAGACAATGCCTGTGACTGACATTCAGTCGTCCTTATCACCCTGGAACACTTCCAGTGATTCTCCCCAGGATCGATTGATACCATCTCACTACATCTAGTGAGAGTCCTAACATCCATTTAGATCTATCTCATAGATCCAAAACCCAGGATTTAGTAGGTATCACTTTGATCCTATGTGGAGAATCATTGTGATAAGCGGAGATTGATCGAGCGTAGCATAGGAAACTTCTTCCCTATCAAGAGCATTTCATCCACGTACTCTACGAGGATCGTCACCATACTCCCTACTACCTTTTTGTTTATACAAGGTTCATCTACCATTTTGATGATGTCAAACTCTTTGACTACTACATCAAAACAGACGTTCCAACTCCGTGATGCCTGCTTTATCCTATAAAGAAACTTGCACACGTTTCCGCTGCTCCCACTGTCTACGAAGCCCTCTGGCTGTGTATTTACAGATGTTCTCTTCTAAATCATCATTTAGAAAAGCAGTCATGATACCCAACCACCAGATATCGTAGTCATGGTATGTAGCCGTGGCAAGTAGGATCAGGATGGACTTAAGCATAGCCACAGGAAAAGGTTTCATCATCATCCACGCCTGGTCGATGACGAAAACCTTTAACAAGTCTAGCTTTGAAAGTCTCAACTTTTCGATGTACACCAAGTAATCTTCTCAAGATATACTTGCTCCTGATGGGGATTTAACCCTACAGATATAGCAACCAAAGTCCATACTTTGTTGGTGTACATGGATTCCATCTCAGATCGCTAAGCATCCATCTATTCTTACAGAGTCCCTACTCTCGATGGCCTGCTCGAAACTAGTTGAGTCATCATCTCATGATGCAATCCTCGCTCCTACTGTCATAGAGAAACTGAAGTATCTCTCAGGTGGGTGAGAAACCCTACTAGATCGGCGGAGAGGCTGAGGTTCGTTGGTAACTATTGAATCCTTTGGTTTTATCAAATCATCTGCTGTAGTTTGTATAGCTAGAACCTTTCCAGTTCTACATTACAGACCTTGCCTCGAGCTTGTCCGGATTTTGCTTTTAGACATAGGCCGGTCAACCCCAAATCTTAACTAGCTTAAGACATGGGCTCTTCCCATACCATATCTTATATGGAGTGGTAGGCTGTGATCTGATTCGAACCTAATTGAATAGGTATGCAGCTTCTCCAATGGATAACCCCCAAAAGGAAACAGGTAACTCAGTAGTACTCATCATAGAGCACACCATATCATATAGGGTGCTATTGCTCCGCCCCGATATAACATCGTGATATGGTGTATATGGAGGAGTAATGCTGAGAGAGAATCTCATTCTCCTTTAGAAAAGTCGAAGAATTCCGTGCTCAAGTATTCTCCTCCTTGATCACATCAAAGGACATAATACTTATACCCGTTTTGGTTCTCTACTTCTAACTTATATTCTGTGAATATCTCAAAAATTTCGGACTTGTGTTTCGACAGGAACATATGTCTGAATCTTGAGAGATTATCAAAGAATGTAATGAAATACAAAGAACCGGTCTTGGCATGTGTAGACAGGGGACCTACATACAACAACATGTATCAACCCAAGAGTTCATTAACTCTTTCTCTGTTTCCAGTAAACGGAGTTATGGTCATCTTATCTTTGTGACATGACTGGCAACTTTCACAAGATGTAAATTCAAACTAATTTAAATATGCATCTAAAATGTAACTTAAGCTAGTCGGGTCACATTGATATGACCTAGTCTACAATACCTCAAGAAGGAATCGTTCAATTCTGAACTCTTCTTCTTGTGTCTGTTCCGTATACTAAGAACTGTAGTTTGATTTAGAACATCAATGCTTTTAGATAACGTGCCTGAACCGATCAACTTTTGATATAGGAAATGTTCAAAACATTATCCAACAATACAGAATTTTATCATTTCTTTACTAATAAAGAGACTGATATGATTTTGTATATCAGGTTCGGTATCTAATAACATTCATTCAGAATCAATGTATTGGTAATACAGGGTGACAGTGACCAACAGACTTGGCTGCAACACTTGCACCGTTTTCTGCCTCATGAAACTTATCACCCATTCTCAGTTCTCTATCTATCTGTAGCCCATGTAACAAATTACATATGCGGGATCCTGATCCGGTATCAAATACCCAGGACGTAGAGGATACAGAGAAACAGTTCTATGTAATGAACACACCCGAAGGAGATGCATCATATGCACTTTCTTCGTTTGGGTGGCATATGAATTCAGGTATTCCTCTATTTCCTGTTCTGTCTTATAACAATTATAAGTTGGAGCGGGACCAACGTTCCCCAGCTCAGTATAACAAACGGGTTCGGTCAATACTTCCGTATTATTATCTTGATTAAGGTGTGATATGGTCGCTACCTGGAGAGAGAGAAAAGAAAACACTCAGCGTGCATTCTTGCAAGATCAGATTGGTTATTGTTTTATCTAATCAGGATGGCTCCCACTGTTTTTATCAAATCTTCCTTCAAACACTAAAAGGAAATACTAGCCGGGATTAATTACACACTACAAGTTCGCCAATCTTTCAGCCAGGACAGTGTCGGTACTTTGAGGGAGGTCCCCCGTGCTTTCGGACGAACCGAATTAATGTAAACCTCGTTTTCCCAGAGGCGTAACCTCGTTGACACCTTTCTAGACACCTACTAGATCGGCTAATTGTAAAGTGTAAAACTCTCTCAGGAGTAACAATTACTCGCAGTGGGTATCAGGATCCAACCATCTCATAGAAGGTATGCAATCTCATTGCAAATTTCAACACTTGAAATTCCCGATAATTTTGTCCCTAACGTGCTATGACCTTGACGAAAGCCAACAGACCATAGGCCGCTAGTCAAGTTCAACCCGTACATTTCTTGATTGAATTAAACCCACCCGCACGACCCTTGACGAAAGCCAACAAAGCCGCACGACTACCCTAATCCAATCGCATCGTATGCTACTAGATAAGCAGCATATAGCTACCGCACACTACACCTTGATGAAAGCCAACAAATGTAGCATGAATACTATATACAACTTATCTGAAATGACGGAGGGCTACGACAGCTTTTTCTGAAAACCCATTGCGTAATGAACTTGATATTGTTGTAGAATCAAATGATTTTAAAATGGAGAGTTTTTTAGGCTTTTCAAGTTTTGCTAAAGGGGTCACTCCCGGTGAAGGGATCGTCGGCCCTTTCCTCGTCGAATGAGGTGCGGGATATATCATATATATCACTGTGCAAAGCAGAAACTATAGAAGCAATCAAAGG
Organism: Agapanthus africanus; assembly: GCA_030015575.1. Lineage (NCBI taxonomy): Eukaryota > Viridiplantae > Streptophyta > Magnoliopsida > Asparagales > Amaryllidaceae > Agapanthus > Agapanthus africanus. Next base: position 410,853,203 of record CM057342.1, read on the forward strand.
ACAAACCGAGGGTTGTAGCATCTGCCAGTTATTGGTAAAGGAGTCACTCCCGGTGAAGGGATCTCGGTCCTTTCCTTATCGAATAAGGTGCAGGATGTTCTACAAAGAACACCGCGATGCAAAGCAAGAACTGTAGCTACCTGTTTTTGAAAATTCGATTCCACAACATCTTTTAGGTTTCTTTTCTTTCATTAATCACATTAATGAAGTCCCATCATTAAAGTTACCTAAACATAACAGATAAATACGACGTACACTTTTGCCATCCGCATTCGCCTCGATGTCCCCTCGTGCACCGTTAGGTTAGGTAACTAACGGCAGAGCGGGGCAGGGCTAGCGCGGGTGTAAAACATAAGTAACGCCTATATAATATATCATATATACTATATATAGTATTTAACACAAAACATATCACATGATCACATCACAGATAACGCAGCAGAAAAATATCATATGAAATATTGGATATACTAGGACGTTCGTGTTTTTAATACGAGCCAGTATAAAACACGGATTCCACGGTCGCGATGAATAGCCAAACCCACACCCTTCGACCCCTACGAGAGCGGCAAGCAACCCTACCAATTCTAGAGTTAGGAGACCCGGACTCGACTCCTCGAGTTGGTCTCCAACTGGACTCCAGAACCCGGTTACTTGTGCCCTCCTCCTTGGGTCTATCCTAGTGCGGAAAAGTAAATAATATACAAAAGGTGACATCTTTCGCAACCTGGAAGTGCCCCAATAAAAGAATATTACATATAAGTTTTTACATGAATGAAAATGAAAAATACTCATCTCACATAAACCCCCCCGGCTATTCAAACACGACGATCCAATATAACATATCCAGCAATACATAACATCACATGTCATCAACATAAGTAAACATGCCCATCCCAATTGTCGTTGACATATAGCAACGAAACCGGCGATATCACATATTACACTTACGGTCACAGAAAAGAAAGTGTAAAACTATAACAGTTGGAATCCGCAACCTCTTTAGACATCACATGCTTAACAATTATAAACCCCGCATTTTAGTCTCATTATCGAAAACTCTTTTCAATATCAAGTCGGGCAATTCAACAAGATTCCCGACATCCTGATCGAATGCTCGTCGCAAACTTTAGTAGATGGCCGCACCCCCGATACCGTCGACGAAGTGCACCAAGGCGGAACACCGCTGCCGTGAGCACCCGAACGGATGCTTTCGGCGATGGGGTTCTCCTACAGTCACATGGTCGGGGCTAAGGGGTGTAGCTGTCTATTAAGTTTACCGGCGAGTATCGGCGTACCCTACGTGATTGCGACGGACTTTTGATCACATCAAAATCTCGTGGCAACCGATCAATTGAGACTAAAGTGCTATGTTTATAACATTCATATTAGTTATCTCATAACTACTTGTGAATTCTAAATATTGTATCACATTCCAGATAAATAGAAAATGTTAAACTTGTCGATCGAACATTCAAACACCCAAGTTTTCCCGGAACAGCTCAACACTTGAAATAAGTTTAAAAACCATTCACTTCATGACACAGTACCAACGGTCCAGCCGTAGAAGGGTCAAGCCAACGCCTCACATGTGGCACGCCGCACTGCCCCAAACCCTAAGGTTCAAAGGGCAGTTCAAGACGGTCACATAATCGAGTTAAGGTTTGTTGTCTTCTAGAGGGTCCATCGCGTTACTTGCACTACTTAGAACGTCTTCAAACCACGGAAAAATCAAACATTTGGAAATTTCCCAGCAGGGGAAAAATTGGGTATTTATATCCGGTCGAGCTTTCTAACAGTTTTTAAAATATCCGGAAAAACATAAACGAAGTTAAATTATCCGATCAAATTAACGAGTCCCCAATAAAACCCTAGAAAACTCAACACTTGAGTGGAATTAAAAAATTCCCATAAAAAATTGCCAAGAAAAGACCTAAGAATAAATATATGAAATTTCAGCGACTAAGACCAAATTTTGGCCGCGGAACTGCCGTCAAACCCATGTTTTCGCCATGGTTCCACGTTCAAATTATTGACTTAGTGGACCGTACTTCACAGTAATTCTTAGTTTTTCCTGCTTGTTTTTCTGAGAATTTTTAATTCACAAAAATCCACTGTTTTGAAAAATGTATAGAGAAGGGTTTTGTCGGGGTTTACGGGTTCGATCGGACTTCTAACTTCGTCTACACTTCGCCTAAGGCTCTAGCTAGGCTCTGATACCATTGTAGGGTTCCTAGGCACACAAATGAGGTCTCACAAGGCATCAACCATGCCAAATTCATAATTTTCCGGTGCCGAGAAACCCTAATGAAGATCGTTGACTAGAGATTAGGCGAATCTTGCAAGTAGTAAACAACTTTACTCTAAAGTGAACGGAAATAAAACCTTTGTAGATCCGGTCCTCCACTTCCTTAGCTCCGTGATGATGTCCCTCCGCTGCGATCATCGGATCCCGGACTCTAGCGATGGTTTCGTCGAAGAAATGATCGGGCTAGGTCATCGACTTCGATGTCGAAGATGATCTACGTCGAGGCAACTCAAGATCAAGCTCCAACTTCACCAAGTCATGAAACTTGTGAAGAAAACACCCTATACTACATGGCAAGTGGTAGAGGATGAAGAAATAGGAAGTGGGTTCACTTTGGATTTTGATTTCTCACTCTTTTTCTCATGGAACCAATGAAGGTAGCAAGTTTCATTCTTCTTGAAAAAGAAGAAGAAGAAGAAAGAATATATGATATTATGATAATAAAATCAATTGATTTTATCATAATGCAACCTTGGGTTAGTTTAACAAGTGTAGAGAATTAACTAGGGTTTAAGTAAATGGTTAGGGTTAAGGAAAGAAACAAAATGGTCAAGCTTTCAAAGCTTCATGAAGCTTCAACAAAAAAAAAAAGAAGCAACCATTTTCTTTCTTGCCCTTAAAAATAAATGCATAAAGAAAATAAATAAAATATTTAAAACCCTAACCATTAACCTAAATCATAGTTTAAAAGCAAACACACCCAAGTTTGCATGTATCATCAAACATGATACAATCTTGTGCACAAAAATATATCACTTATACAATGTGCACAATCAAGTGAGAAAATCATCTTAAGTGAACCAATTTTAGTTAATGTAAAGTAATATATCAAATATATAATTATACATCAAATCATTAAATCAACACTTGATTTAATGATTCGGTCATATCGCATATAACCGACTAATATACAATGTATCGACTTATCGAATCAATCATCGATTCGATAACTAGGTTATATCACATACAACCATTCGATACATTCATCGCGAGAATAGAATACGGTATCACATACACGCATTATTCTCGGTCCCTCACATATCTCATATGCGCTCCCATTTCGTTTCGCTTGAGCCAGGAAACCTCTGTGTAGGACTCTAAAGACTCGTCAATACGCCGGCAGCAGGTGATGATCATATCAAACACCCATAAGCCGCAAGCGGTCTGCTAAACGTAACGGCCACCCGGGTATTGAACGATCAGAAGATTGACGAGCAAGCCTGCTCACACTCCTGTGAATCCAACCAGTAACACTTACCGTACAGTCCGGTCTGTTCGTCTGATATGTCGCATATCTCGCCTAGGGGTGGTAAATGTCAGACCCTAGTAGCTCGATAAGTCGTGTCGATATGAGGTCTATAACAGTTCGAGAAACTACTGGTAACACTTACCAGTAAATCTCAGCAACCCTGACCAGGGATTTCCGATTCTAGCCAATCGAACACAGCACAACATCAACTCCCTATAACGGGAGAGACGAATCCCCTCCTATCGCTCATTGCCTCCATGTGATTCGGGACTGTACCCAAAAACCACCGTTTTGCACGCCCTCTTGGACGTGGTTAGGTGGAAATCAAAGCACAGTGGGAATCACACAAGACTCTATGACGATCTCGGGTCAACAAACTACTCTGTACCAGTGTCACCAGAGAACTGCCATCTGACGTAAGGGATAATACCATCTGGGAGTTCTCGGCGAGTCCGTCCAGTGTACCCAGTCTCCACTGAGCACCCGTATATCATCTCTGATGTCAAACACCAATGGATATGGGATCATCCATCGCCCATCTGTATGGGTCGAGAAGGTTTACGCTAGTCTACTCTGGTATATCGATGCCCCGTTTCGATACACCCACGACTAGGGACCTTGAAGGATGTACTTATGGACTACCATTTCCCCACTAGTATGATCCGCATCATAGTCCAGGTAGTCAAGTACACATCCTAAGGGCTTTACCAACATGTATCAGAGAGACAATCAGTTTACACGTTAAGGTAAAGAGCAACCAGATAGCATACTATCATGTCGAGCAAGAAAGTCCTCCCTATATATGTCCAAGCATCCACTACAATATACATCCTATGTATAGTAATGGCCTCTAGGGCATACATATAACTAACAGAAAGTGCAGGGAACTGTTTTAATAACTTAATCCAATTTTGTATTTAAGAGAAGAATCTTTAAGATTCCAGAACCAATGGTTCATAAAAAAGTGCAAGGCACTGTTATTATTATATATTTTTTTATTGAAGATCGTTGATCTTGTTCTTAGATCAATGATCTATTCAGAAGAAATTCTTCTTTTTTTTATAAAGGTTTTTACCTTTTTTCTTTTCTTGAGTTCTTCTCACAATTCTTCAGAGTTCTCTCTGTTTCTGAGTTTTTTTATTTTCTCTCTGTTGTTTTTGAATTGGGGTCTAGGGGCCTTTATATAGTGCCCATTAATTTGTTAAATTTGTTAAAGAGATCATTCTCTGAGTGATTTGGGGAATTTTCCCCACTGTTGGATCTTTGATCTAAGGGCTTCTGTTTTACAGAAGACAATTTTCTTGTTTCAAGAAGAACAGAAAGATCTTACTGGAATCTTAATTCTGTTTGGCGCAAACGCCCCAGCGCTTGACACGTGTCACGCAGCGCAGAGCGCAGCGCACCTGCGCTGCCACGTCTCGCTCAGCGCAGAGCGCAGCGCAACTGCGCTAGCGCTTATGTGCTGCCGCGTGGCGCGCAGCGCAGCTGCGCTAGCGCACCTGCGCTGCCACGTGGCGCGCAGCGCAAAGCACAGATCATCTAAAGCGTCGCTTCTTTTAATTTTGTTTTAAATAGAGCCTTGCTCTGATTGGGCGCGCTGCCTTGGGCGCTCGCTGACGTATCAGCTTTTGAAATGTGGCGCGTTGCGCGGAGCGCAAGGAATTTGAAGCGTTGCTTCAATTTTTGAATTTTTGAAATTCAAACAGAGCTTTGCTCTGATTGGGGAAAAAAATGCCCCCCACCGTTGTGCTCACGTGGCGCACACGTGAGTGCAGCGGTGGCAAGATCCTTGCCATTGGATCAACCGGTGAGTTGAAAGGGTGCAGGCGCCTATAAATAGGACCCTTGGTCCTTAGTAAATGGTTTACGATTTTTCAAGAACTTTGATTTTCAGAGCTTTGCTCTTGTTTTTAAGAACTTCAGAGCCTTGCTTTCGTTTCTTTTCAAGAACTCCAGAGTTCAGAACATAGAATCATCTTAGTTAAAATTGAATTAAATTAAATGTAATTAACAGAGCCTTGCACTTATAGATCTTTGATCTAAAGAAAACCCCTTTGGGGTTTCATCAACAGAGCCTTGCTCTCAAAAGTCCATAGATCTACAGAGATCTTGTTCATGGGTTTTAACCCATGAACAGAGCTTTGCTCATGAATCGAATGCAGATCTTTTTTTTTTTTGATCTGAAAGTGAAGAACTTTGTATAAGTTTTCATGGATTTTTTAAGACTCCAAATTTTTAATCTTTAGGAGTTAAAATTTTCTTTTAATGGATCTTTCCATCATTATTACAGAGCTAGGCTTCTTTTAAGGAAATTTTATTCCCTTGAGACAAGAGTTTGACAATTGTCACTCTGTGACAGAGCTTTGCTCTGAAAGAGGAGATTTTCTCCTTGTCTCTAGGGATTTCCCATTAATGAGAATATTCTCCTGGGGATCTCTTCATTAATTGATAGTCTCATCCAATGATGGGTCTGTCTTATGAACTGATGCACTGTCATCCAGATTTTGCGGGTCCCCATTTGGTCCCTTGCCCACTGTATTGCAGTGTGGTGTAATTAATTTTAATTTTAATTTTTTTTAAAGCTCTAAGCGTTGGAATTACAACACTGACGGCTAATTTTTGTTCCTCCGCAGGAAACATGTCTTTCGATACCTCATTCCCATTCGTTCGTTCGGAGGGAGGATTTCCCGAAGCACCCGTAGACCGTGAGGTCCTAGCTATGATCAGGGACCACGACCCGGAATATAAGAATCTTCACCTTTGGGGGTCGTGGTACAACCAAATTATCATGGGTCGACAGAGCTTTTCATGCGCAGAACCATCGGAGCCTATTATGGGGATCCACTATGCCAGCCCACCCCCGGTGCAGTACGCCGTGGAGATGGTCGATTGAACTTCAAAGGGCCTTCTTCATCCTGCTATAGATGCAATTCCGGTTCAGTCTCCTGTCGTTTTGGATATCCAGGGACGCCGTATTTATCAAGGTGAGGCGCGACCTCAGGGGAAATCATATAACATAGGTCTGATCCCCCGCCATCCGATCGGCTATCTGCCATGGGCTCGCAACATTTTGTCAGCGAAGAAGTCGCAGTTGATGAGGCTAGGGTTGTACACTGTAGTTTACGTTTCCCTCTTCCAATATCCAACGCTTCCCACCTGGTGGTTTAAGGCCTTTTTGGAGTAGTGGAACATCCCTACTCACACTTTCCTCGTAATGGACCGAGAAGTGTCGATTTCTTTGGAGGAATTCACAGAGGTCTCCGGCTTACCGGTTATAGGAGAGCACTATGAGGAGCTGCTACCTACAGACGAATATGTCTTCGGTGCTAAGCCGGCAATAAGGGGTCTCACTCCGAAGAATGCTGTTCAACATCAATTTCCAAGTTTGATCAAAGTGTTGAAAATCTACGAGTCCCTCTTTATCGAACGCGGGAGCCGCGGGGTTAGTTTCGAGGATTTCATCGCCCGATTCCTTCACCCAAACGTTCTCTCGGCAGAAGCCGCTAAGTATGCAACTCTTGATGACCCTTTTAGTTTTGGTTTGGACAACCTACCAGCGAAGGAGGTAGATCAAAAGGGCTTTTTCTTTCCTAACTCTCCGGTTATCTCTTTTGCGGAGGTTGCAGCCCCTGGGATGGACGAGGAAGCTTTCTTCTTAGGATTTCTTGGGTTATGGCTGAGTTGGTTTGCGCTCCCGATGCATTCTCGCCATATGCGGCCCTCTGTCTTTTACCCAGCTCACCGGATGACCATCGGGGTAAAAGTGGCCGTTGGGATTGCCGGCTTGGCATACCTGTATCACGGCCTTAGTCAAGCGGCAGCTGCTAATGAGCCTGGGGTACTGCACGTGATCTTCCCGATGCACTACTTCGTATCATGGCTTGAGCTACATACAATGGGCGTCTTCGGTATGCACAAAAGGCCCTCGTTCTATGACAGGTGCAGCTTGCCTCGAATTATACGACTGATAGGCGTCTCAATTGTGACTCCGTCGCCACGGAGTGCCAGGGGTTTGCTCCTTCGCCCACACACCACTGGAGACGGGATGTCTTTCATTGACAAAGTGCTAACCATTGGAAAGGCGTCCACCACCACAGTGCGGCTATTGCAAGACACTTTCAAAGATGGGGCCTCAGTTCTGATGGCCCAGGAGACCCTCCATCTATATTCTATCAGACCAGGCTTCCTGGTGTTTAGGCACAACGGTGCGGCGCTTTTTATGAGATATAACCCGCATCGCTTCGCCCAGCAACTGAGCTACAATCAAGGGATACCATTGGAGGCTTTCTTACTGGAACCTGCTGCTACTGAAGAAGGGATGGAGAGCGCGCTGCATCACTTCATGCGTCAAAATATAGGTTCTCATTTTTTTATCAGTGAACCGGCTTGCGCCCCACGAATCCTTAATGTATATACAGAGTGGTACAATCATTCGACGGGCGCAGTTATAAAGGAAGAAAAGCGATTGTTGGTCGACTGTAAGGGTGTGCCTCCCGGCAGCGACCGCAAAGCTCCTCTAGTGCCAAGGACTCCCGTAGACCCTCCGCTGAAAGATGCTAGAGTGGACCACCGCGTATGCAGAGTCCTCCACGCGGATTGCCGCTTTCTCATACTGCGGATGCGCCACCAGCGCCCTGTGCTCCAGTAGAGGCGGTAGTTGTGGCTTCGCCGGAGTCTGGTATAGGTGCGGACATCGGTACCCGCCGCCCCAAGATGCCTGCAAAGCGCAAGTCGATCCCGGGTGCACCCAGGACTGGTGGGCAGAAGAGGAAAAAGAAGTCGCTCTTCTCAGCTGACGTTGCGTTCGGTCAGGAACCTCACGCTCCCTATAGCGAAGGCCTGGGTGAGTACGGGACCAACAGGGAATTAGTTATGCCGCCGGTTGACACGGACCTGGCGGCCGCCATCGCAGCTTCAGAGCGATTGGCGAGGCGCGACACGTGGCTAGCTAAGCTTGCGCAATCGGGTAATTACTAGTCGCATTTTTTTTTCATCATATCATTATTATTGTCTTTGACTAACGTTTTTCCCCTCTTTTCTTCAAACAGGAATCACCACTGAAGAAGCCATTGCTGCTTCCCTCAAAACTTTCCAAGAGGAGGAACGACTCAGAGCGTCCTTGGGCCTTGGTACATTTTGATTCATCAAGTCTTTATTCTCCTTTGGTTATGGTCGATCTAACCCCTTTTTTATCGCAAGAACTACAATGCCGGTCTCGCCAGGTGACGCGGAGACTCTTCCCGGGCCAGCCACTGATGTTTCGGCCTCTTCGGGGCCACCGCGAGAGACCCGACTTGAAGAGCCGATAAGAGATGCCTTGAAGGCTCTGGAGGCAACTCTAAACGAGGACAACGACACCTTAATGGAGGAAGCGTCGAAGAGGTCCATCGCGACGGCCCGGGAGGAGAGGAAGCGGTTGACGCGCGAGGCGAAGGCACGCAGGGTTGCTTTGGCCATTGGAGCGGGCCTAAGCACCGTCCCTCATGCTGATACTCCCTCAGAAGGGCCCCCTGTCGCCTTATCCACCGCACGCAGACAGGTGGCGCGTGCAGCTCGGATTGCTAACGATAAGTTTACCTCAGGCGACGCATCTTTTTAAGATTTTGATATAAGGATTGTAAATTCGTCGGTTCTTATATGTCTTGTCCTGTAGGGCTAAGTCCAACTGAAGGGGAGGCGGAAACCGTCGAACTTAAGGGGACAGAGGAAGAGGCACCAGCCAAACCCGAGCTGACGGTGGGCAACGTCGCCGGGGTTGCTGAGCCTGAGCTGGGGGCCGAGGGAGCTGCACCTGAGAAGGTTGTTTATGCCGAGCCTGAGGTGGCGGCAAATGAGACGACCACTATAACTGAGCTTGGAGCAGCGGCGGACGAGGCGCCTGAGACCGGCGACCTCATGGTGGCGGCGGATGAGACAGTGGCGATCGCCGAGCCCGAGGGAGTAGCGGGTGAGGCGGGCATGATTCCTGAGGACGATCCGACTGCTCTTTCTCAAGAGTCTGGCAATGGTCCGATCATTGCTCTCCCCGTCTATGGTCCCTCGCCGTCTCCTGTCCTCTCAAGCACGACGACGGCCCCCGTAGAGTCTGGTGATGAGGCCACGGGAGGTGGACTTATGTCGATGGAGGAGGGAGACGCCTCTGTCTCGGCTGGCGGCTCATCTGGTAAATTTCGAGTTGCTGTCCCTTTTTTTTATCTTGCAATCCTTTCTGACAAGTTTATCTTTGTCTTTAACGCAGGTGCGGCCAGTGCCGATGCTCCATTGCTCGAGGGAGCGCCGTCAATTACTGCTTTGGCGGTGGTCACCTCTCAACCTTCCCTTGTACCATCGAAGATGTTGGAAGGTATGGATTTGCAACCTATTAGTTTTATCTTTCAGCCGCATAATTTATGTACTAATGCCGTACTATTGCATCTTTTCAGAAGCGCTTTTCGATCATCTCTATCAGGTGTTGCACCCGCACTTCTCCTTCCAATATGAACTCGCTTCTTCCTCCAGTGGCGCTAGTGTGTATAGTTTCCAACTGGTGTATTTCCTTTTTTAGTGATGGAATTATTTCTAACATTCCCTCGTCTTTATTGCAGTGCTACAAATCGAAGGAGGTGATGAGAGATCGGTCGTGCCACTGGCCCTTCCGGCCTTGCCGCCCGCTGTAGCTGGTATAGTAAACTATCACATAAATGACCTTTTTTTTGTATTTCTTGAACTGTCATCTAATCGTATTTTGTTTTTTCAGCTGTCGTTCGAATCCCGGTCCCTCTTGAGTCTCGCATCCTAATGCCGGCAGGTCCCTTCTTGAAACGTCCATCTTCAATGGGCGCCGTGATGAGTTTGGGCATGTTGAGCGGATACATCGAAGAGCTTGACGCAGACACTCTCCCATCTACCGCAGATTTCGCTGTGGAGGTTAACCCAATGTTGGCGGCGCTTGTGAATTTTCATAACGAAGGCGTCGTCGGATCTTGGGTTGATCACTGCAGGGAAATCGAGGCCAGCCTGCATCAGCTGGAGTCGATACGTCCTGCCCCTAAGGTTTTGGCCGTGAGTATTCAACGGGTAGAATGGATCGAGCAAAGCGCTTCTTACTTCCACCATTTGGAACAAGAAGCAGCCTTAAGGCTGAAGGAATGTCAAGAGTTTTCAAGCGAGACTGCTCGCCTACGTGCTGAAGTTGAGGCGAACACTGCCCAGGTGAAGGCTATCTTCGAGGGCCTTCTGGAGCGTATCTCTAATGGGCTAACACTGAAGCGGAAGCTCGATGCCGCCGAGCGTAATGCCCAAGGCCGCGAAGCAGCTCAGTAGGCCGTTGGGGAGTAGCTTGCATCCCTCTTGCAGCAACGGGCTCAAGTGGAGGCAGAACTGGCGGTGGTGGCCGCTCAGGAAAAGGCATGGAAGGAAGTGCACAAACAACTGATAGGGCTATTTAAGACGCTTCCTTCCCAGTAGCTGCCTTTGTATCAATATACTTGTAAAAATTTTCTTTTTCAAATAAAATGTATCCATTCTTTATTCTTTTGTATAATTCGCCTTGTACTTGATTGAATTAATAAATAAAGATACACACTTCTTCTTTGCAATGTCTTGTACTATTTCTTTACTTTCTCCCTTCTCTTATTATCGGCATGCTGTCTAGATAAATGAGTAAGCATCTTGGTTTCTTTAAGGAATAGCGATAGCTTAGGCTGCAGGTTCAGATTTGCTGCCTAAGACTTTTCAACTCTATGAGCCGTGAGGGTCTCATAGAGACTTTTCTCCCTACGGATCAAGAGGATCTCGTAGGTGGATTTTCTACTTAGGTATCGTGAGGATTCCTAAGTGCGTTTTCTCTTATAAGTCGTAAGGATCCTATAAGAGAATTTTCCTTCTTACGAGTCGAGAGGACCCGTAAGCGGTTGTTTCCCTTCTTGTCGAGATTCGACTTTGGAGAGTGAGACCCGTGAATAGTATGCAAGAGACCATTTTAGACCGACTTGCAGGGTCCCAGTGCTTAGGAAACAAGTTTTTTAATCCCTGCTGCCTAAGGCTTTATCTTGCAAGTTGAGACGAATCGAGAAGTTCTCGCGGAGACACTGGTTTCTCTGCGGGCCGACGTGAATCAGGAGGCTCTCATCACGGACGCTAGTTTCCCTGAGTTGAGGAGTTTGCCAAGGACACTGGTTTCCCTGGGGTTGAAACGAGGCGAGGTGTTCCTGCAAAGATGCTAGTTTCTCTACGGGTCGACGCGAATCGAGGTGTTCTCGTCAAGGACGCTAGTTTCCCTGAGTCGAAGGATTTTGCCGAAGACACTGGTTTCTTCGGGGTTGAAACGAATCGGAGTATTCCTGCGGAGACACTGGTTTCTCTGAGGGCCGACGCGAATCAGGAGGCTCTCATCGAGGACACTAGTTTCCCTGAATTGAGGTATTTGCCAGGGACACTGGTTTCCCTAGGGTTGAAATGAATCGATGTATTCCTGCAAAGACGCTAGTTTCTCTGTGGGTCGACACGAATCAGGATGTTCTTGTCAAGGACACTAGTTTCCCTGAGTCGAAGGATTTTGCCGAGGACACTTGTTTCTTCGGGGTTGAAACGAATCGGAGTATTCCTGCGGAAACACTGGTTTCTCTGCGGGCCGATGCGAATCAGGAGGCTCTCATCAATGACGCTAGTTTTCCTGAATTGAGGTATTTGCCAGGGATACTGGTTTCCCCTGGTGTTGAAACGAATCGATGTATTCCTGCAAAGACGCTAGTTTCTCTGCGGGTCGACGCGAATCAGGATGTTCTCGTCAAGGACACCGGTTTACCTGAGTCGAAATATTTTGCCGAGGACGCTAGTTTCCTCGAAGTTCAAACAAATTGGAGTATTCCTGCGGAGACACTGGTTTCTCTGCGGGCCGACGCGAATCAGGAGGCTCTCTCATCAAGGACGCTAATTTCTCCGAATTGAGGTATTTGCCAGGGACACTGGTTTCCCTGGGGTTGAAACGAATCGATGTATTCCTACAAAGACGTTAGTTTCTCTGCGGGTCGACACGAATCGAGGTGTTCTCGTCAAGGACGCTAGTTTCCCTGAGTCGAAGGATTTTGCCGAAGACACTGGTTTCTTCGGGGTTGAAACGAATCGGAATATTCCTGCGGAGACACTGGTTTCTCTGAGGGCCTACGCGAATCAGGAGGCTCTCATCAAGGACGCTAGTTTCCCTGAATTGAAGGATTTTTGCCGAAGACACTAGTTTCTTCGGGGTTGAAACGATTCGGAGTATTCCTGCAGAGACACTGCTTTCTCTACGGGCCGACGTGAATCAGGATGCTCTCATCAAGGATGCTAGTTTCCTTGAATTGAGGTATTTGCCAGGGGCACTGGTTTCCCTGGGGTTGAAACGAATCGATGTATTCCTGCAAAGACGCTAGTTTCTCTGCGGGTCGACGCGAATCAAGAGGTTCTCGTCAAGGACACTGGTTTCCCTGAGTCGAAGGATTTTTGGTGGTCTTTCAGGTTTTATGTAAGTTACCGTCAGAACCGTGAAGCTAGGAATTTGATCTTCGCTTCGTTTGATGGTACTGCATCTGCTGCATCAAGAAGGATGTCGTGGTTGTCTCTAGGCCGTTGGCGAACCGTCGAGATTTGGTTTTGCTTCCTGGCGGAGCCTGTTTGGAAGGTATAGTTTCGTCTTTGTTTGTGCCCTTGGATTGTATACAGGGATCAATGTGATCTCAACTGTAGGGAAAAATGTTTCATATATATATTTTTTCTTTTATTTCTGCGATGCTCTATCATTTCAGCTTTTATATCGCGAAGGTCGCGATTGACCAATCATTTCGGCTATTTTTCGCGGTGCCCAATCATTTCGGCCATTTATTTTATTTTTACTCGCTGCTTTTTATTGTGAGTTACCCAATCATTTCGGCTATTTTGTATGCATACGTTTTTACTTGCTGCTTTTTATTGCAAGTTGCCCCATCATTTCGGCTATTTTGTATGCATGTATGGCTCGCTGATTTTTTTTTTATCGCGAGTGTGGAATTTGGAATCTGGCGCTAATCTCAGCATCAGCATCGCTACAACTGGAATATTGCCAGGAGCGAATCATCATTTGCCTCTGTCGATGTCGAACAAAGGTGGCTTAGCAAACAGGGTTAAGGTCCTGTCGACTAAGGCTTTTGACTTCATGAGCCGTAACGGTCTCACAAAGGTATTTCTCCCTACAGGTCGTGAGGATCTTGTAGGTGTATTTTCTCCTTAGAAATCGTGAGGATTCCTAAGTGTATGTTCCTCTGTAACTCGTAAGGATCCTACAAGAGGGTTTTCTCCTTGTAAGTCGAGAGGACTTACAAGGGTTGTTCATCATGCGAACACATCCCTAATCAGAGGTAGGACTTCGTTAGGGAAATGTTTATTCGCGCCCGTGGATTGTATACAAGGGTCAGTATTGAGCCACTTGTAGGGCAATATTGGAAGTTGTGGGGGTTGCTTAAGCACAGGTTTAGGTCTCTGTAACTTAAGACTTTCAAATCATATAAGCTGTGAGGGTCCCATAAGAGAGTTCTCCTTACGAGTCGTGAGGATCTCGTAAGTGTATTTTCTCCTTAGGAATCATGGGGATTCCTAAGTGTGTTGCTCCCTTATGAGTCGTAAGGATCCCACGCGGGTGGTTTCTCCTTACATGGTCGAGAGGGCCCTGTAAGTGTATTTTAACGATGTTGTGCCCTTTCGGGTTTTCACAAACACTCGCCGGTAGTCCTACTGTTTTTACTCACGGAGCCCTTTCGGGTTTTCATCCGTGCCCTTTTTGCTTATGGACATACCGTTTTTTTATTCTTTTTATTCTTTTTTTTTACGAGGTCGCACCCTTTCGGGATTTCACGAACACTTGCCGGTAACCCTGCTGTTTTTACTCACGGAGCCCTTTCGGGTTTTCTTCTGTGCCTATTTTGCTTATGGAAATACCGTTTTTTTTATTTTTTATTTTTTATTTTTTATTTTTTATCACGTTAGCCTGAGGATGCCGCGGTAGTAGTTTTAAAGACGTTTCGGTCTGTCATTAGTTTAAGGACATTTCGGTCTGTCATTAGTTTAAGGACGTTTCGGTCCGTCAGGAGAAGGCTGGCTACTACTTACAGAGCTTGAGCTTAGGAAGATAACGAGCGGACATAGCCGTCGTCATCTGTCATTGACCTAGGCTGTGGCTCATCTAGCGTAGTATTTCTTCAGGAAGCGACCATTTATTGGCCTGAAAAGCCTTTCACCGTGCATGTCCATAAGTAGATAGGCTCCACCTTGATAGACCTTGTCTATTATGTACGGGCCTTCATAGTTCGGCTCGAATTTTTCCCGCTTAGCGCGATTGGGGATCATAGGTCTTTTGACTACTAGCACGAGTTTGCCTTGGCGGAATGTCCTCGGCCTAGTCAATCTTTCATATGAGCGTGTCATCTTTGCTTTATAGGCCTCCAGATTTTGTTGCGCTATGAGCCGGGTTTCATCAAGGGCATCAAGCTCCTCAAGCCGAAGATGAGCATTTTCTTCGTCCGTCAGCTCATAGAGGACTGCTACTCGTAGAGAGGGTAATTCTATCTCGAGGGGGAGTACTGCTTCTGTACCGAATACCAACGCGTACGGCGTCGTGTTCGTGGCTGTCTTGAACGTAGTTCGATACGCCCAGAGAGCTTCTTGCAGTCTCTCGTGCCAGTCCTTCTTATTTTGGGACACCGTCTTCTTCATGATCTTTGTCAAGGTCTTGTTGAAGGCCTCGGCTAGACCATTAGCTCGTGGATTATAAACTGAGGAATATCTCCTGTAGGGTTCCTAGGCACCCTAGTGAGGTCTCACAAGGCATCGATCATGCCAAATTAAAATTTTAACGGTGCCGAGAAACCCGACTACGGACCGTTGGCTAGAAGTTTAGGCGAAAAACAATCTAGTTAACAACTTAACTAATGGGATATCGGAAATACAACCTTTGTAGATCCGGTGCTCCACCTTCATAGCTCCGCAACGAAGTCATCTCCGCTGTCCAAATCAAATCCGGGCTCTAGCGTCGGCTTCGTCGGAGAATGGGCAAGCTAGGTCGTCGATGTCCACGCCGAAGATGATCTACGTCGAGGCATCGCTAAATCAAGCTCCACCTTCACCAAGCCCTAAAAAATTGTGAAGGAAACACACTCTACTACTTGGCAAGAGGTAGAGGATGAAGAAATAGGAATTGGGTTTACTTTAGAATTGGATTTCTCACTCAAAAACATCAATCACCATTGATGAAGAGAGCTTTCTTCTTGTGAGGAAGAAGAAGAAGATGAAGATAATGTTATGATAAGTTAATTATAATAAGAATAATAAAATCATTCTTATCATAATCTTAACCATGGTAATGTGTAGAGAGTTAATCATGGTTGAATGGAATGGTTAGGGTTAAGCATGAGACAAAATGGTCACTTGATCAAAGTCTTCATGAATCTTCATGAACAAAACAAAATAAGCCACCATTTTTTCTCATTTCCTTTTCTTTTTCCAAAAGGATAAATAAATGAATAAAATGAATAAGGAAATAGTAAACCCTAACCATTTCATTAACCAAGGTTTAATTCTTTACACTTAACCAAAAGGCATGTATCATCAAACATGATACAAGCAAGTGCACAAAATCATATCGCATATGCAATGCGCACACCCGAGTGAGAAAATCCATTTAAAGTGAACCGATACTAGTTAATGCAAAGTAATATATCAAATATATAATTATGTATTAAATCATTAAATCAACTCTTGATTTAACGATCCGGTCATATCGTATATAACCGACTAATATCAACAGTAACAACTTATCGAATCAACACTTGATCCGATAACCCGGCTATATCGCATATAACCGATCAATGTCACATTTCGCGAGAATCGAATACAGTATCACATACTGGTATCATTCTCGGTCCCGCACATATCTCATATGCACTCCTATTTCGTTTCGCTTGAGCCAGGAAACCTCTGTGTAGGACTCTAAAGACTCCTCAATACGCCGGCAGCGGATGATGATCATATCAAACATCCACAAGCCGCAAGCGGTCTGCTAAACGTAACGGCCACCCGGGTATTGAGCGATCTGAAGATCGACGAGCAAGCCCGCTCACACTCCAGTGAATCCAACTAGTAACACTACCGTACAGTCCGGTCTGATCGTCTGATATGTCGCATATCTCGCCTAGGGGTGGTAAACGTCAGACCCCAATAGCTCAATAAGTCGTGTCGATATGAGGTCTATAACAATTCGAGAAACTACTGGTAACACTTACCAGTAAATCTCAGCAACCCTGGCCAGGGATTTCCTGTTATAGCCAATCGAACACAGCGCAACATCAACCCCCTATACCGGGAGAGACGAATCCCCTCCTATCGCTCATTGCCTCCATGTGACTCGGGACTGTACCCAAAAACCACCGTTTTGCACGCCCTCTTGGACGTGGTAAGATGGAAATCAAAGCACAGTGGGAACCACACAAGACTCTATGACGATCTCGGGTCAACAGACTACTCTGTACCAGTGTCACCAGAGAACTGCCATCTGACGTGAGGTATAATACCATTTGGGAGTTCTCGGCGAGTCCGTCCAGTGTACCCAGTCTCTACTGAGCACCCGTATATCATCTCTGATGTCAAACACCAATGGATATGGGATCATCCATCGCCCATCTGTATGGGTCGAGAAGGTATACGCTAGTCTACTCTGGTATATCGATGCCCCGTCTCGATACACCCTCGACTAGGGACTTTGAAGGATGTACTTATGGACTACCTTGTCCCCACTAGTATGATCCGCATCATAGTCCAGGTAGTCAAGTACAGATCCTAAGGGCTTTACCAACATGTAACAGAGAGACAATCAGTATACACGTTAAGGTAAAGATCAACCAGATAGCATACTATCATGTCGAGCAAGAAAGTCCTCCCTATATACGTCCCAGCATCCACTACAATATACATCCTATGTACAGTAATGGCCTCTAGGGCATACATATAACTAACAATCTCCCACTTGCACTAGGGCCATCTGTAGCAGTGGTTGCAGTATCTCATACTCAACCATCCCATAAAATCTCTCTCTGGGAACAGGCCTTCGTGAGTGGATCCGCCGTGTTGTCCTCTGAGTCTACTCTCCTAACCTCGATCACCCTGGAGATCAACCATCTCCATTATCAAGCGATACTGCCTTAGAATGTGTCTGGATCACTGATGGGACCGGCGTTCCTTGGCATAAGCCACAACTCCATTGTCTCACAATGGTAGGAACGTAGTTCATCTCATGAACCATTATACACCCAAACAGCCTCTTTGGTAGCATCTTTAGTAGCGATGTATCCTGCCTTTATCATCTAGTATGCCACGGTATCTAGCTTGGAACTCTTTCAACATACCGTCCCTTTACTGAGGGTAAAGACAATGCCTGCGACTGACATTCAGTCGTCTTTATCACCCTGGAACACTTCCAGCGATTCTCCCCAAGATCGATTTGTACCATCTCACTACAGCTAGTGAGTAGCCTAACATCCATTTAGATCTATCTCATAGATCCAAAACTCAGGATTTAGGAGGTATCATTTTGATCCTACACGGAGAATCTTTGTGATAAACGGAGATCGATCGAGCGTAGCATAAGAAACTCCTTTCTTATCAAGAGTATGTCATCCACGTACTCTACGAGGATCGTCACCATACTCCCTACTACCTTTTTGTTTATACAAGGTTCATCTACCATTTTGATGATGTCAAACTGTTTGACTAACTCATCAAAACAGATGTTCCAACTCCGCGATGCCTGCTTTATCCTATAAAGCATCTTGCACACGTTTCCGCTGCTCCCACTGTCTACGAAGCCCTCTGGCTGTGTACTTATAGACGCGCTCTTCTAAAACATCATTTAGAAAAGCAGTCATGACACCCAACCACCAGATATCGTAGTCATGGTATGTAGCCGTGACAAGTAGGATCTAGATGGACTTAAGCATAGCTACTTGAAAAAGGTTTCATCATTATCCACACCTGGTCAATGATGCACACTTTTCACAAGTCTAGCTTTGAAAGTCTCAACTTTTCGATGTACACCAAGTAATCTTCTCAAGATATACTTGCTCCTGATGGGGATTTAACCCTTCAGATATAGCAACCAAAGTCCATACTTTGTTGGTGTATAAGGATTCCATCTCAGATCGCTAAGCATCCAGCCATTCTTACAGAGTCTTACTCCTGATGGCCAGCTCGAAACTAGTTGGGTCATTATCTCATGATGCAATCCTCGCTCCCACTGTCATAGAGAAACAGAAGTATCTCTCAGGTGGGTGAGGAACCCTACTAGATCGGCGGAGAGGCTGAGGTTCGTTGGAATCTACTGAATCCTTTGGTTCTACCAAATCATCTGATGTTGTTTGTATAACTGGAACCTTTCCATTTCTACATTACAGACTTTGCCTCGAGCTTGTCCGGATTTTGCTTTTAGACATAGGCCAGTCAACCCCAAATCTTAACTAACTTAAGACATGGGCTCTTCCCTTTCCATATCAAATATGAAGTGGTAGGCAACTGATTTGATTCGAACCCTTTTCAGTATGTATGCAGCT
Organism: Agapanthus africanus; assembly: GCA_030015575.1. Lineage (NCBI taxonomy): Eukaryota > Viridiplantae > Streptophyta > Magnoliopsida > Asparagales > Amaryllidaceae > Agapanthus > Agapanthus africanus. Next base: position 410,872,347 of record CM057342.1, read on the forward strand.
TCTCAAGCGCATAACTCCCAAAAGGAAAAAGGTAACTCAGTAGTACTCATCATAGAGCACACCATATCATATAGGGTGTGATTGCTCCGCCCCGATATACCATCGTGCTATGGTGTATACAGAGGAGTAATGCTGAGAGAGAATCTTATTCTCCTTTAGAATAGTCCAGGAATTCCGTGCTCAAGTATTCTCCTCCTTGATCGCATCAAAGGACATAATACTTATACCCGTATTTTGGTTCTCTACTTCTAACTTATATTCCGTGAATATCTCAAAAGGTTCGGACTTGTGTTTCAACAGGAACATTTGTCTGAATCTTGAGAGATCATCAGAGAACGTAATGAAGTATAAAGAACCAGTCCTGGCATGTGTAGACAGGGGACCTACATACATCAACATGTATCATCCCAAGAGTTCACTAACTCTTTCTCTGTTTTTCAGTAAACGGAGCTATGGTCATCTTATCTTTGTGACATGACTGGCGAGTTTCACAAGATGTAAATTCAAACTGATTAAAATATGCATCTTTATGTAACTCTAGCTAGTCGGGTCCCATTGATATGACCTAGTCTACAATACCTCAAGAAGGATTCGTTCATTTCTGAACTCTTCCTCTTATGTGTGTTCCATATACTAAGAACTGTAGTTTGATTTAGAACATCAACGCTTTTAGATAACGTGCCTGAACCGATCAACTTTTGATATAGGAAATGTGTAAGTGCACGGCGGCGCCCCGGCCGTCAATCCGACGCCGCAATGCGGAAGCGGTGATAAACTTAAAATTTTGCGGACTTTGCAAACCGGCACCACCGCGCACTAAACTCCGGATCGTAACCATTAAACTAGTCTAGCTAACTAACAAGAGGGGAAGAGATGTACCGACTGATCCGAGTCCTCCGGTCTTCATCTCCACTCCGATCTCCTCGCGGGATCTCCGTCCATCTCCTCCTCGTCGGAAAGGGCACCACGTCGCCTGTAGCTTTTACGGGCTCCCACCTCAATACCGAGGCAACTCGGGCGCGAAGCTGGCGAATCGACGCGTCCAAGATTTGCTGTAGGAAGTAGTGTAGAGTATGTCTCTTTGGGGTTGGTTGCCTTTGGATGGAGGAAACATGAATGGACTTTGGAATGAAGTGAGGAATTTTGCAAGCTTGAAAATGATATGTGAATTAATCCCTCATACCAAAAATGAACTCCTCTCTCTCTCACTCCAAGATGTGGCCGGCCATAAATCATGAGGAATTGTGGTGGAGGGTGAAACAAAAACAAGAGGGAGGTGAGTGTAGGAGAATGGAAGTGGTGACTCTAAACAAACATACACCATGCTTCAACTTTAATCAAACCATACCCTTTCCAATCACAAGTAAATGCAAGCATGGATGAAAGATATCAAATCCTATCATAATCAAACCATTATGCAAGAAAACCCCTCCACAAAAGTAATTTGCAAAACTGCAAATTACCCCCTCCATCGAAAAAGTCCGGCCGGGAAAGAACAAAGGAAAACCGGCCGGAACGGAATGCAAACTGGCAACTCCAGAAAACTGGTCCCGTAATAAATTACAGGAAAACCCCGATACTGTGCATACACACCCGCATCTGTATTCCGTCCGGATACAAATGCAAAGAGACAAAATCTACACTGTACTAAACTAGGACCGGCTTAAACCAAAGCCGGCTAGTAATATCCGTTCGATCCTGATCCGTGCAATACCGCACGTATCTGATCGAACCCTGCCATATACCTATACGGCTACTAGTACAAAACGTCCGATCCTGATCCGTGCAATACCGCACGTATCTGATCGGACCCTGCCATATCTCCATACGGCCTCTACAGCGTTTCGCCCGAAACCTGAGTAACTGAAAGTGTGGTAGACTCTAAAGACTCGTCAATACTATGGCTGTGGATTTAACCACTAGCACGTCAGAGGTATAAGCCAATACGTAACGGGCCACCAGCTATTGACTAAAAGGGACGTCGATGAGCGAACTCATCCTGACACCCTACTGAGCCTGTCAGTGACAATATCCGTGCAGTCCGGTCCGTTCGTCTATGAGTATCGCATGGCGGGCCTAGGGGGTTGGTGAAAGTCAGACCCCCAAAAGCGGTACAAGTCGTGTCGGAGTGTAGCCCAGAACACCCTGAGATACTACTGGAATACCTACCAGTAAATCTCCTTGCCTTGGCCAAGGACTTTGTGTAATGGCTCTCCTAGACACAGCACGACCTCACCCCCAATACCGGGAGAGACGAACCCCTGAAGATTCGCTCACTGCCTCCATGTGGCTCGGGACTGTACCCAACTAAAACCTGTTTGCACGACTCCTTTGAGCCGTGGTAGGGTAGTAATCAAAGTACAGTGGGAACTCACACGAGACAAATGACGATCCCCAGGTCGATGAACTAACCTGCACACATGTCACCAGGGAACTGCCATCTGACGTCTGGTATATGACCAACTAGCATGTTCCCGGCGAGTCCTGTCCGGTGTACTCATAACCCAATGAGCACCTGTATACATCTTAGGTGATCCAACTGACACCAGTGGCTTGTGAGACCGGCCACCGCCCCTCGTCGGGGTCTCGACTGTATACACTAGTCTACTAATGGAGTATCGATGCCCGGTCTCGAAACTCCCACGACTAGGGACCTTTTAAGGATATGCTTGTAGACCCCCAGCTCCCACTTATATGATCGCCCTCATACTGCTGGTGGTCAAGCAAGAATCCTAGGGGCTCTATCAACGTGTAATAGCGACATGTCAGGTCACCTAAAACAGTACACGATGATAAAGGTAAACCAGATAGCATACTATCATCTCGAGTAAGACTGTCCTACCGGGATAGGTCCTCCCTCAATCATTACAATCACGTACCTGTGACCTAATAATTGACTCTGAGGGCACTATCTCCAACAATCTCCCACTTGCACTCAAGGCTATATTATTGCGATGTCGCATACTCACAGCCCGTGTGATACCGAACACCCAACTCCTCTACTAGTCAGTCTCACAAAGCTCGTTTGCGAAACTCTTGCGTTCGAGGAATAGCCTCAGTGAGTGGATCCGCTTAGTTGTTTCTTTCTATGTCTCTCTATATCTCAAGTTCGCGGAGAAACCCATCTCCCGAAATGAGCAATACCTGTCTTAGAATGTGTCTGGATGTCTGATGGGACATAGCTCATAAATGAACTCCAAATCCAAACTTCTTAGACTGTATCGTCAACTGAACTTAATCAGTAACCTGCGCGCCATGCCTCCCTCAGTATTGCCTTGGACCACCTGTCCAAAATACTGCCCCTCATCAGAAGGAAAACTATAACTCTGACAACTTCCTTGTCGTCCATGTCACCTTGGAAGCCTGGAATGATAACCGTCTCCTGAATGAGGCTGTCGTTATCATATCCCTAGAACATCCACTTATGTTCTAAATCTGCTTCCGACTGTTTCTCCAGGATTGGATTAATGTCAACTTATTTCATCTAGTGCAAGAACAACATCTGGTGTGGTACTTGACATCTCATGATTGACTCAATTGCCTAAGCAAGTGATCTGCCAATCATGCACGTCCCTCTCCCTTTAGTCTGTAAGACACCTTTGGAGAGGGTGACTCCATTACCTGCAGGTACACTACCGTGCTAGGAGTCGTCCATCCTAAATACTCTTAGAATGCTGTCAAGTACCCAGATTGGGAAACCACCCAAATCTAGATCTAATACCATAGATCCAGTAACCAGTATGTCTGATATAATGTCCAAGTCCTGTGTGGAGAAACTACTGTGTGACGACCAAAGTATAACCGATCGTAGTGTAGGAGTTTCCTTTCCCACTCTGTGTATATCATCCAAATACCAGGATATCACACCCTACTACCTTCTCAACAGATCCATCCCCTATTCTGATGACGTCAAACCCATGACTGTCACATCAGAAATAGATGATCTATCTCCGCTACATCTGCTTTAGTCTATAAATAGATATAAGCCTGATGTCCACCAATGCTTCCGCTGCTCCCACTGACTACGACAACCCTCTGCCAGAGTCATATACACGTACTTCTAAAGCTAGTTTAGAACGACGCTATACTCATCCTCCCGCCGGGTCTCGCAACCTGGAACAACAGCAATGGTAATTTTGGGTAAACAAGAACTTCCCTGTCACCGTCCTTGAGGCTACCGGAGTACCTCTCGGGTGCCTGAAGTTACCCACCTTATCTGCGGAGTGGCCAATGGAATGTCAATCCAGATTGAATCTTTAGGTTCCTTATCAAATCTTCAGTAATCGTTTGTGGTTCTGGAATCACTTCCAGTTCTACCATACTCCCACTACTGCTTTCTGAAAAAAAATCCATTTTTTAATAAAACTGTGGCGAGTCTAGAACAATATCGCTATTGTTCATCCAGATGGTAGAAAGTCAACCCTCGTCATAGCCTGGGTCAACCCACAAACAGCCATTACAGAAACGTGCCTTGAGTTGTCCAGTGTCTGGTTTTAATCATAAACCGGACAACTCCCCGTACCTTAACATCGTTAAGATATGAACTGTTCTATATCCAATATAGAACCAGAGGCACTGATTTAATTGAACTAGATTCAAATCATGCAGCTGTCTCCAGTGCATGTCAACTAAATGGAAGGAGGCGGATCAGCGTTACTCAACTTAGGAACACTTCCAATTATGAGTAACCTGAAAGAGAAGCAAGTTCTCTTAATCATTACTTTTCAACTGAATACCACAAGTATCTACATCTTCGATCTCTTTGAAGAATCCCGATACTTGCTACACCTGGTTCTCTACTCTATTCAAATACCTGTAACTTCTCCAAATTCGGACCCTGCGTTTCCACGAAACATCTGTCTAAAAACTAGAGAAGTCATAAGTAAACTGAATGTAGTACGAGGACCAACCCCTCTGTCCTGATGGACCCTGGACAATATACAATACTCTGTACAAGTCCCTTGAGTCTGATAACTCATTTACTGTGTGTCGTAGGTTGAAAACTGTACTTATGGTTAAGAAGAATTACACCGCTGTTTAATGCTCCTTACCTAACCATCCACTGATATAGGTAAATGTCGTAGACATAATTTCATAAAGGTATATCTCACTCTATGAAAATAGACGTACAGATATATCAATTTGAAACTGGTGCATAACAGCGGATATTCAAAACCAAATATTTGCCGACCGGCAAACATCCCAGGTGATTTCCTCAAATATCACCGATTACAACGAATCCCGATATAATGAGGATGATCACCTTATTACCAATAACCTACTCCCACTCACCATCTGTAAAACCATACAGATGTGAGAATCAAACCTGGTAAATACATACCCTGGAGTAAGTATCTAATCGGGAAATCAGTTTTCTTTTAACAGTACACAGTGAACTGAAACATTGAAATGTTTCGATGGGGTGTCCTGGTATTCCTAGTAATGCCTCTTTCATTATCCAGATTCACAACTATAACCGTATAATTCTTTGCCACCTCTCCAAATCCCTTTATATGTCTTTAGTCATTACCTTCTGCACACCCGTTTAGGCCAATTGGTTTTCTTCCTTCCCTACCGTTCGGCACCAGCCTATGGTTTGGAAGAAGACTATCCAATAAGCATAATGGGTGTACTGTCCTAACCCTAGGAACACTCGCAATGCGAGAGAAGGTGAAGATAAAAGACAACCGAATAAATCTTATTCCTATTTCTCCTGAACCAGGATCCATCCCCGAACTGGAACAAGTTCCTTTCGAGTTCGTATATAACCATACGATGGATTATCCAATAAAATGGGATCTTCGTAGTGATACGGAGTGTCCTGGAGAAATACAAAGGTGATTTAGGATTGGCGAAGAAATACTTGGTTTGGTCGTGAACAGCAGTCGCAATTTACTTTGCCCTCTTACTAATCCCTTGCTTTGTCTGAACTTAATACCTTCTGTACACCGTTTAAGCTAACTGGTTTTCTTTATTCCCTACCAGTCGGCACCAGCCTATGGTTTGGAAGAAGACTATCCAATTTGCATAATAGGTGTACTACTCCTAAACTAAGGAGTACTCGCAACCTGAGAGAGGGTGAAAAGAAAAGACAACTGAATAATTCTATCCGTTTTCTCCAGAACCGGAAACCATCCTCGAATTCCTTCGAGTTCGTATCTAACCATACGATGGTTTTGTCCAATGGAAGTGGACGTTCGTAGTAATACGGGGTGTCCTGGAGAAAAGGGTAAAAGTAGGAGTGGCAATGAGGTCTGCAACTCTGACAATCCAAAAGCCAGTGTTAAGTAGGTTCGGTCAACTTGGTCTCTGAGTCATAGTCTAGGGTAGGGTCAATGGTCGCTGCCAGAGAGAGAGAAAAGAAACACTCAGCGTGCACTCTAACCTAGATCAGAATGGTTACCAATTTATCTAATCTGGAAACCTCCCACTGTACCTCAAATTCTCCTCCAAACCTGAAAGAAGAATTAGTCAGCGTCACCCGAGGAGTAAACCAACTCATCAGTGGAAATCGGGATCCAACTATCATCGCATGATAACGTGACGGAATCCGCTCACGGTATCACACTCCAGAAGGTATGCGTATATCTGGCAAGTTTCAGTTCTTTTGAAACTCCCGATGTGATTTCTGCCCCATGCTCTTATGACCTTGACTTTGGCCAACAAATCATAAGTCACATGTCAAGTTCTGCCCGTCATTCTCCAGGTTAATTTGAATCCACCCGTACATACCCTTGACTTTGGCCAACAAGGCAGTACGACTGTTCCAAACCAACGCATCTATCTATGCTGCATATGAATAACCAACAGCTACCAAACACTGTGCCTTGACTTTGGCCAACAAACACAGCTTGAATACTATTGACTACCCATATGAAACGACGGAGGGCTACGAATGGTTTCTGGCGAAAACCTTTAACGTAATGAACTTGATATCGTTGAAGGAACGGATAGCTTTTTAGAAAATATAGTGACGAAAACCTTTACTAAAGAGGTCACTCCCGGTGAAGGGATCTCGGCTCTTTCCCCGTAGAATGAGGTGCAGGATATTCCAACTGAATACCACGGTGCAAAACAGAAATGAACGTCCTTGCAATAACAGCTTTTTGAAAAGTGTTCCAACAACATCAGATTAGGTTTGTTTTAACTTGCATTGATCCAAATCAACGCAGTCCCATCAATTGATCACACCACAAAGAACGAAAATATACTGACGTACATATATGCCATCCGCATTCGCCACTGGGTCCCGTCATTACCCGTTAGGTTAGCTAACTAACGACAGAGCGGGGACTGGACTAGCGCGGATGCAAAACATATACAACATCTACTAATATATATACCAATATATTATATTCGCTCAAGGCGTGAATAAAATGCAACATCACAGAGAATGAACAGCATCACAGAAACAATACAGATATCTGGGATCCCCGGGTTTCACAGAGCCGCTGAAACCCGACGTTCCCCTGGTCGTGTGGATAGCCTGTGCAATGAAATCCTAGACCCCTACGGGCGCGGCAAGTCACCCGCCAAAACCTGAAGCGAGGCAGTCCCCTTCAGCACCGTGAATGGACCACCCAGCACTTCACGGAATCCGGTCACTTGGGCACCCCTCGTGGGTCAACCTGTACCCCCTACGAGTGCGGCGAATAGTCCGCCAATCCTGGAGTGAAGCCCCCTCCGTCCCAATGCCATGAGATGCGGGCTTGTTGCCCTCCAGAACCCGGCTATCCGTGCACCCCTCCGCGGGGCAACCCTAGTACAGAAAGTAAAATATACATACACCGGGTACATCGACCGCAACCAGGTCGTGCCCCAAAATAATAATACAAACTGGCAGTGACGGCAGTCCACATGTCGGACGCTCGCCCCGCAATATCAAATGTACATAATACAACAAAGACTGTACTAGCATTGCATCCAGGCTATCCCCCACGACCGATCCGCAACATCACAGCAAATACATAGAACATCAACGTGAAAATCACGTTCGCAAATCCGTCTAACCGGGCTATAGCAGTTAGACCGGATTTACCGATCGAGTGACATTCACGGTCGCAGATATAATGTAAATACTGTGAAAAATGTGTTTAAAAAATTTCCGATTGATCAAACAATTAACAAGTGGGCCCCAAAGAAAACTGTAGCACTCACAGAAACAATTGGCCCAACTTTAATATTCCAAAGCCCATATTTTAAGCCCAGAAGGCCTCTGTAAAAAAATGGTGAAGTGATGTGAATAGTGCGCGGCGGAAGGGCCGCACAAAGGTGGTTTTCGCGGCGGTTCCGCGCTCCAACTGTGGAGTTACTTCGTCAAATTTTTACAGAACTCTTATATTTTCCAGTACATCAATATTTTACAACCTGAAAAATTTTTCGAGACCAAAATATTTCAACAGAAACTGATGTGAACAAAAATACGGTTTTTGGAAATTTTGGTCGATCGGAAATGCAAACACATTACACAAAGCTAGACTAAGTTAATGGCGAGGCTCTGATACCACTGTAAGTGCACGGCGGCGCCCCGGCCGTCAATCCGACGCCGGAATGCGGAAGCGGTGATAAACTTAAAATTTTGCGGACTTTGCAAACCGGCACCACCGCGCACTAAACTCCGGATCGTAACCATTAAACTAGTCTAGCTAACTAACAAGAGGGGAAGAGATGTACCGACTGATCCGAGTCCTCCGGTCTTCATCTCCACTCCGATCTCCTCGCGGGATCTCCGTCCATCTCCTCCTCGTCGGAAAGGGCACCACGTCGCCTGTAGCTTTTACGGGCTCCCACCTCAATACCGAGGCAACTCGGGCGCGAAGCTGGCGAATCGACGCGTCCAAGATTTGCTGTAGGAAGTAGTGTAGAGTATGTCTCTTTGGGGTTGGTTGCCTTTGGATGGAGGAAACATGAATGGACTTTGGAATGAAGTGAGGAATTTTGCAAGCTTGAAAATGATATGTGAATTAATCCCTCATACCAAAAATGAACTCCTCTCTCTCTCACTCCAAGATGTGGCCGGCCATAAATCATGAGGAATTGTGGTGGAGGGTGAAACAAAAACAAGAGGGAGGTGAGTGTAGGAGAATGGAAGTGGTGACTCTAAACAAACATACACCATGCTTCAACTTTAATCAAACCATACCCTTTCCAATCACAAGTAAATGCAAGCATGGATGAAAGATATCAAATCCTATCATAATCAAACCATTATGCAAGAAAACCCCTCCACAAAAGTAATTTGCAAAACTGCAAATTACCCCCTCCATCGAAAAAGTCCGGCCGGGAAAGAACAAAGGAAAACCGGCCGGAACGGAATGCAAACTGGCAACTCCAGAAAACTGGTCCCGTAATAAATTACAGGAAAACCCCGATACTGTGCATACACACCCGCATCTGTATTCCGTCCGGATACAAATGCAAAGAGACAAAATCTACACTGTACTAAACTAGGACCGGCTTAAACCAAAGCCGGCTAGTAATATCCGTTCGATCCTGATCCGTGCAATACCGCACGTATCTGATCGAACCCTGCCATATACCTATACGGCTACTAGTACAAAACGTCCGATCCTGATCCGTGCAATACCGCACGTATCTGATCGGACCCTGCCATATCTCCATACGGCCTCTACAGCGTTTCGCCCGAAACCTGAGTAACTGAAAGTGTGGTAGACTCTAAAGACTCGTCAATACTATGGCTGTGGATTTAACCACTAGCACGTCAGAGGTATAAGCCAATACGTAACGGGCCACCAGCTATTGACTAAAAGGGACGTCGATGAGCGAACTCATCCTGACACCCTACTGAGCCTGTCAGTGACAATATCCGTGCAGTCCGGTCCGTTCGTCTATGAGTATCGCATGGCGGGCCTAGGGGGTTGGTGAAAGTCAGACCCCCAAAAGCGGTACAAGTCGTGTCGGAGTGTAGCCCAGAACACCCTGAGATACTACTGGAATACCTACCAGTAAATCTCCTTGCCTTGGCCAAGGACTTTGTGTAATGGCTCTCCTAGACACAGCACGACCTCACCCCCAATACCGGGAGAGACGAACCCCTGAAGATTCGCTCACTGCCTCCATGTGGCTCGGGACTGTACCCAACTAAAACCTGTTTGCACGACTCCTTTGAGCCGTGGTAGGGTAGTAATCAAAGTACAGTGGGAACTCACACGAGACAAATGACGATCCCCAGGTCGATGAACTAACCTGCACACATGTCACCAGGGAACTGCCATCTGACGTCTGGTATATGACCAACTAGCATGTTCCCGGCGAGTCCTGTCCGGTGTACTCATAACCCAATGAGCACCTGTATACATCTTAGGTGATCCAACTGACACCAGTGGCTTGTGAGACCGGCCACCGCCCCTCGTCGGGGTCTCGACTGTATACACTAGTCTACTAATGGAGTATCGATGCCCGGTCTCGAAACTCCCACGACTAGGGACCTTTTAAGGATATGCTTGTAGACCCCCAGCTCCCACTTATATGATCGCCCTCATACTGCTGGTGGTCAAGCAAGAATCCTAGGGGCTCTATCAACGTGTAATAGCGACATGTCAGGTCACCTAAAACAGTACACGATGATAAAGGTAAACCAGATAGCATACTATCATCTCGAGTAAGACTGTCCTACCGGGATAGGTCCTCCCTCAATCATTACAATCACGTACCTGTGACCTAATAATTGACTCTGAGGGCACTATCTCCAACAAAATGTTCAAAACATTATCCAACAATACAAAATTATATCCTTTCTTTAGTAATAAAGAGACTGATATGATTTTGTATATCAGGTTCGGTATCTAATAACATTCGTTCAGAATTAATGTATTGGTAATACAGGGTGACAGTGACCAACAGACTTGGCTGCAACACTTGCCCCGTTTTCTGCCTCATGAAACTTATCACCCGTTCTCAGTTCTCTACCTATCTGTAGCCCTATGTAACAGATTATATATCTGGGATCCTGATCTGGTATCACATACCCAGGATGTAAAGGATACTGAGAAACAGTTCTGTATAATGAACATACCCGAAGATGATGCATCAGCATGCACTCTCTTCGTTTGGGCGGCATAGGAATTCTGGTAATCCCCAATTTCCTGCTCTGTCTTATAACAATTATAAGTTGGAGCGGGACCAACGTTCCCCAGCTCAGTATAACAAGCGGGTTCGGTCAATATTCCGTATTATTATCTTGATTAAGGCGTGATATGGTCGCTACCTGGAGAGAGAGAGAAGAAAACACTCAGCGTGCGCTCTGTCAAGAATAGATTGGTTATTAGTTTATCTAATCAGGATGGCTCCCACTGCTTTTTATCAAATCTTACTTCAAACCCTAAAAGGAAAGACTAGCCGGGATTAATTACACACTACAAGTTCGCCAATCTTTCAGCCAGGCCAGTGTCGGTACTTTGAGGGAGGTCCCCCGTGCTTTCGCACGAACCTAATTACTGTAAACCTCGTTTTCCCAGAGGCGTAACCTCGTTAACACCTTTCTAGACAACTACTTGATCGGCTAATTGTAATGTATAAAACTCTCCCAGGAGTAACAATTACTCGCAGCGGGTATCGGGATCCAACTATCTCATAGAAGGTATGCAATCTCATTGCAAATTTCAACACTTGAAATTCCCAATAATATTTTGCCCCTAGCTCGCTATGACCTTGACGCATGCCAAACAACCCATAGTCTGCTAGTCAAGTTCAACCCGTACATTTCTTGATTGAATTAAACCCACTCGCACGACCCTTGACGCATGCCAAACAACGCCGTACGAATACCCTAATCCAATCGCATCATATGCTAGCAGATAAGCACTAGTCAGCTACCGTACACTACGCCTTGACGCATGCCAAACAACCGCAGCACGAATACTAACTAATACTTATCTGAAATGACGGAGGGCTACGACAGGTTTTTCTGAAAACCTATTGCGTAATGAACTTGATATCGTCGTAGAATCAAATGATTTTAAAATGGAGTGCTTTTGAGGCTTTTCTAGTTTTGCTAAAGGAGTCACTCCCGGTGAAGGGATCGTCGGTCCTTTCCTCGTCGAATGAGGTGCGGGATATATCATATATATCGCTGTGCAAAGCAAAAACTCTTAAAAGCAATCAAAAGACAAACCGAGTGTGTAGCATCTGCCAGTTATTGCTAAAGGAGTCACTCCCGGTGAAGGGATCTCGGTCCTTTCCTCATCGAATAAGGTGCAGGATATATCGTATATACCGCTGGGCAAAGCAAGAACTGTAGCTACCTGTTTTATTTTGAAATTCGATTCTACAACATCTTAGGTTTCTTTTATTTCATTAATCACATTAATGAAGTCCCATCATTTAAGTACCTAAACATCACAGATAAATACGACGTACACTTATGCCATCCGCATTCGCCTCGATGTCCCCTCGTGCACCGTTAGGTTAGGTAACTAACGACCGAGCGGGGCAGGGCTAGCGCGGGTGTAAAACATAAGTAACATCTATATAATATATCATATATAATGTATACAGTATTTGTCACAGAACATCACATGATCACATCACAGATATCGCAGCAGAAGAATCATATGAAATATTGGATATACTAGGACGTCCGTGTTTTCAATACGAGCCAGTATAAAACACGGATTCCACGGTCGTGATGAATAGCCAAACCCACACCCCTAGACCCCTACGAGAGCGGCAAGCAACCCTACCAATTCTAGAGTTAGGAGACCCGGACTCGACTCCTCGAGTTGGTCTCCCACTGGACTCCAGAACCCGGTTACTTATGCCCTCCTCCTTGGGTCTATCCTAGTGCAGTAAAGTAAATAATATACAAACGGTGACAACTTCCGCAACCTGGAAGTGCCCCAATAAAATAATATTACATACAAGTTTTTACATGAATGAAAATGAAAAACACTCATCTCACATAAAAACCCCCGGCTATTCAAACACGACGATCCAATATAACATATCCAGCAACACATAACATCACATGTCATCAACGTAAGTAAATATGTCCATCCCAATTGTCGTTGACATATAGCAACGAAACCGGCGATATCACATATTACACTTACGGTCACAGAAAAGAAAGTGTAAAACTACAACAGTTGGAATCCGCAATCTTCTCAGTATCGCATGCCTGACCAAATGAATTCCTTAGACATCGCATGCCTAACAATTATAAACCCCGCATTTTAGTCTCATTATCGAAAACACTTTTCAATATCGAGTCGGGCAATTCAACAAGATTCCCGACAGTCTGATCGAATACTCGTTGCAAACTTTAGTAGGCGGCCGCACCCCCGATACCGTCGACGAAGTGCACCAAGGCGGAACACCGCCACCGCGAGCACCCGAACGGATGCTTTCGGCGACGGGGTTCTCCTACAGTCACTTGGTCGAGGCTATGGAGTGAGGCTGTCTATTAAGTTTACCCGGCGAGTATCCGCGTACGCTACGTGATTGCGACGGACTTTTGATCACATCAAAATTCCGTGGCAACCGATCAAGTGAGACTAAACTGCTATATTTATAACATTCATTTAGTTATCATATAACTATTGTGAATTCCAATTATTGTATCACATTCCAGATAAACAGAAAATGTTAAACTTTCCGATCGAACAATCGAACACCCAAGTTTTCCCGATACAGATCAACACATGAAATATGAGTCTAACAACATTCAGTTCGTGCCTCAGTACCAACGGTCCAGCCGTAGAAGGGTCAAGCCAACGCCTCACATGTGGCACGCCGTACTGCCCCAAACCCGAAGGTTCAAAGGGCAGTTCAAGACGGTCACATAATCGAGTTAAGGTTTGTTGTCTTCTAGAGGGACCATCGCGTTACGTGCACTACTTAGAACGTCGTTAAACTACGGAAAAATCCAACACTTGGAAATTTCCCGACAGGGGAAAAATTGGGTATTTATATCCGGTCGAACTTTTTAACATATTCTAAAATTTATCCGGAAAGCCAAACAGACAAAATTTGATACCCCGATCGAAACACCGAATCCCCAAAACAACTCCAGAAAATTCAACTCTTGAATAAAATTTAAAAATACCCAGAGAACTCAGCACTGAAAACAATGAATTACTGTGCAACTTTTAAAGGCTGACGTCATCAATCTGCCGCGGAACCGCCGCCTAAGGCTGGCTTCTGCCGCGGTTCCGCGGTAGCTTGCACTGTTCATGACCCTAATTTTGCTCCGTAATTCTTATATTTTCCTGCTGGGTTTTCTGCATATTTTTAATTTGGAAAAATCCCAGTTTTTGAAAAAAGGACAGAGAGCATGGAAATTTTTGTGGTTTCGGTTCGTTCGGACTTCAAATTCCGTCTAGACTTCGCCTAAGGATCTAGCTAGGCTCTGATACCACTGTAGGGTTCCTAGGCACCCTAGTGAGGTCTCACAAGGCATCGATCATGCCAAATTAAAATTTTAACGGTGCCGAGAAACCCGACTACGGACCGTTGGCTAGAAGTTTAGGCGAAAAACAATCTAGTTAACAACTTAACTAATGGGATATCGGAAATACAACCTTTGTAGATCCGGTGCTCCACCTTCATAGCTCCGCAACGAAGTCATCTCCGCTGTCCAAATCAAATCCGGGCTCTAGCGTCGGCTTCGTCGGAGAATGGGCAAGCTAGGTCGTCGATGTCCACGCCGAAGATGATCTACGTCGAGGCATCGCTAAATCAAGCTCCACCTTCACCAAGCTCTAAAAACTTGTGAAGGAAACACACTCTACTACTTGGCAAGAGGTAGAGGATGAAGAAATAGGAATTGGGTTTACTTTAGAATTGGATTTCTCACTCAAAAACATCAATCACCATTGATGAAGAGAGCTTTCTTCTTGTGAGGAAGAAGAAGAAGATGAAGATAATGTTATGATAAGTTAATTATAATAAGAATAATAAAATCATTCTTATCATAATTTTAACCATGGTAATGTGTAGAGAGTTAATCATGGTTGAATGGAATGGTTAGGGTTAAGCATGAGACAAAATGGTCACTTGGTCAAAGTCTTCATGAAGCTTCATGAACAAAACAAAATAAGCCACCATTTTTTCTCATTTCCTTTTCTTTTTCCAAAAGGATAAATAAATGAATAAAATGAATAAGGAAATAGTAAACCCTAACCATTTCATTAACCAAGGTTTAATTCTTTACACTTAACCAAAAGGCATGTATCATCAAACATGATACAAGCAAGTGCACAAAATCATATCGCATATGCAATGCGCACACCCGAGTGAGAAAATCCATTTAAAGTGAACCGATACTAGTTAATGCAAAGTAATATATCAAATATATAATTATGTATTAAATCATTAAATCAACTCTTGATTTAACGATCCGGTCATATCGTATATAACCGACTAATATCAACAGTAACAACTTATCGAATCAACACTTGATCCGATAACCCGGCTATATCGCATATAACCGATCAATGTCACATTTCGCGAGAATCGAATACAGTATCACATACTGGTATCATTCTCGGTCCCGCACATATCTCATATGCACTCCTATTTCGTTTCGCTTGAGCCAGGAAACCTCTGTGTAGGACTCTAAAGACTCGTCAATACGCCGGCAGCGGATGATGATCATATCAAACATCCACAAGCCGCAAGCGTTCTGCTAAACGTAACGGCCACCCAGGTATTGAGCGATCTGAAGATCGACGAGCAAGCCCGCTCACACTCCAGTGAATCCAACTAGTAACACTACCGTACAGTCCGGTCTGATCGTCTGATATGTCGCATATCTCGCCTAGGGGTGGTAAACGTCAGACCCCAATAGCTCAATAAGTCGTGTCGATATGAGGTCTATAACAATTCGAGAAACTACTGGTAACACTTACCAGTAAATCTCAGCAACCCTGGCCAGGGATTTCCTGTTATAGCCAATCGAACACAGCGCAACATCAACCCCCTATACCGGGAGAGACGAATCCCCTCCTATAACTCATTGCCTCCATGTGACTCGGGACTGTACCCAAAAACCACCGTTTTGCACGCCCTCTTGGACGTGGTAAGATTGAAATCAAAGCACAGTGGGAACCACACAATACTCTATGACGATCTCGGGTCAACAGACTACTCTGTACCAGTGTCACCAGAGAACTGCCATCTGACGTGAGGTATAATACCATCTGGGAGTTCTCGGCGAGTCCGTCCAGTGTACCCAGTCTCTACTGAGCACCCGTATATCATCTCTGATGTCAAACACCAATGGATATGGGATCATCCATCGTCCATCTGTATGGGTTGAGAAGGTATACGCTAGTCTACTATGGTATATCGATGCCCCGTCTCGATACACCCTCGACTAGGGACTTTGAAGGATGTACTTATGGACTACCTTGTCCCCACTAGTATGATCCGCATCATAGTCCAGGTAGTCAAGTACAGATCATAAGGGCTTTACCAACATGTAACAGAGAGACAATCAGTATACACGTTAAGGTAAAGATCAACCAGATAGTATACTATCATGTCGAGCAAGAAAGTCCTCCCTATATACGTCCCAGCATCCACTACAATATACATCCTATGTACAGTAATGGCCTCTAGGGCATACATATAACTAACAATCTCCAGTCTATATTATACTGCTGTGCAAAGCGACTGATCTTGTGGCTTCTGTAAGTTGGCCCGTTATCGGAGATGATCCGTCGTGGAGTTCCAAACCGATATATGACATGCGTCTTGAAGAAATGGAGGATATTCTCCATCTTCACTTCCCTCAACGGTACTGCTTCTGCCTATTTGTTGAAGTAGTCAGTTGTCGCCAAGATGAAACGGTGTCCCCTGGACGATGCTGGTTCGATAGGGCCGACTATGTCGGTTCCCCATAGTTTGAACGGCCAGCTAGCCACCGTTGGATGTAGCAGATTTGGATGTTGGTGGATGAAGTCCCCATGGATTTGGCATGTGTGGATTTGCTTCGCATATTCGAGGCAGTCCTGAATCATCGTGGGCTAGTAGTTACCCATCTGTTTTATCTTCAACTTCATCTTCGGGCCTGCTTGGTGAGAACCGCAGAGTCCGTCGTGAACTTCCTGAATGACTCTTTTCACTTCATCAGGTCCCAGGCATCTCAACCATAGAGAGTCAAACGACCTCTTGTACAGAGTATCATTGACGAAGGCGAAAGACAGAGCTCGTTTCATAAGCTGATGTCTTGAGGACGCATCTTCGGGCGTTTGACGGTATTTGAAGTAGTCTATAAAGACTTCTCTCCAATTCTCGGCCTTTTCCCGGTCTTTTATTTGCAAGGTCGTCTGCTCAGTCGCTCCCTTTTCTTTGGACGATTCCGGAGATATTTCTGTTGGGGCAAGCACCCGACGACTTTGTACCACGATTCTGACGTCATCGAGGTTCTCGTCAGCCAGTTCTTTAGCGAGCTTAGCCAACGCATCCGCTTTGCTGTTTTCCGCACGCGGTATGTTTTCCAAAGTGTAGGAGGGATTTTAGGTCAACAGCTGTCGCACCTTTTCGCCATACTTCACCAGCTCTGGTTTGCACGTTTGGTAGTCGCCGTTTACTTGGCTGACAACCAGTTGGGAGTCTCCGTATATGAGGAGGTTTTCAATTCCCATGTCGATGGCGATCTCGAGGCCTGCTATCAAAGCTTCATATTCGGCTTCATTGTTCGTCCTCAGCTCTGTTAAGGAGAAAGCGAAGCGCATTATGCCTCCTTGTGGAGTTACGAAGATGAGGCCTACCCCCGACTTGATTATAGGGGTGTTTTGTCTCCGCTTCTTCATGGATGATGCTCCATCGAAATAAAGCTCCCATCGGGTATCGCTCCTATCGATCACGTCAAACACATGTTCGTCTGGCAGTTCGCAATTTAGAGGGGAATCGGCAGGTATCGGATGCTCAGCGAGGAAGTCGGAAATGGCCTGGCCTTTCACTGCCTTAAGGGGTTAATAAGTTATTGAAAACTCCATCAAGAGCAGGGCCCATTTAGTGAGCCGACCTGTCAGTATGGCCTTCGACATTAAATATTTAAGGGGGTCCAGCTTCGAAATGAGACGGACTTCATGTGCCAACGCACAGTGCCTGAGCTTTGTTATCGCAAAGATCAACGCCAGGCAGTGTTTTTCAATAGGGGAATAGTTGCTTTCTTCCCCCAGCAGAACTCGACTTAAATAGTAGAGTGCTCTTTCTTTCGCTTGATCGTTCTCTTGCGCCCATAAAGTGCCTAAGGAACCTTCGAGGGCGATTGTATAAAGAATGAGGGGTTTTCCCTTGACTGGAGAAGCCAACACTGGTGGATTCTGCTTGATTTCGTCCAGTGTGCCCTGGCATTTCTGATCCCAAACGAAAGGGGTTCCCTTCTTCATCAAGTGGCTGTAAGGACGGCATTTGCCTGAAAGGTTGGCTATAAATCGTCGTATATACGCGAGCTTCCCTTGGAGAGACCGCAACTGCTTAAGAGTCCTTAGCGGAGGCATTTCAATGATCGCCTTGATCTTCGACGGATCTATCACGATGCCTCGATGTCGGACGATGATTCCCAGGAATTTGCCTGAGGAAACTCTGAATACACACTTGAGGGGGTTTATCTTCAAGTTATATTGCCGAAGGCGTTGAAATACGGTCTTCAGGTGCTTGAGATGTTCCTCGTATGATTTGCTTTTAACCACGAGGTCGTCGATATAGCACTTGATGATTTCATGTATGAGGTCATCGAAGATCTTCGTCAAGGCCCTCTGATAGGTGGCTCCGGCATTCTTTAAACCGAAGGGCATCACCTTGTAGCAGAATATACCCAAAGGGGTCCTGAAGGCTGTGTGCTTCTGGTCTTCGGGATTCATCTTTATCTGATTATACCCTGATGAGCCGTCCATGAAGGAGAAAACCTCGTGCGTGGACGTATTATCTATCATCAGTTCGGTGACTGGCACTGGGAAATCGTCCTTCGGGCAAGCTTTATTGAGATCCTGGAAGTCCACGCATATGTGTACTGTCCCATTTTTATTCATCACCGGGACGATGTTGGCGATCCAATCGGGATATTGAACCTCCTGGATAAAACCAGAGTCGATTAGCTTCTTGACCTCGACATTGATACTCATCTCAAGCTCGAGCCGCATTCTTCTTGGCGTTTGTTTGACCGGCTTGACGTCTGGAGATATCGCCAATTTATGCATAGCAATTTCTGGATCTAGTCCCGGCATTTCGGAATAGTTCCAAGCGAAGCAATCTCTATGCTGTACAAGCACATCTTTTAACGCAACCACCCTTTCTTCAGATAGCTGCTCGCTGACAAATGTCGGTCGCGGGTCGTTCGCCGTCCCCAACTCAATTTTCTTGAGGTTATCTGCAGCGGTATGTATTCCATCTTCCACCTCTATCGGTACTGGTGGAAATTCTGAGATCACCTCATCGTTGCTGTTTTCGAAGCACCAAGGATGGTCATCCATGTTCTCGGGCTCTTCCTTTGATATCGTTATCATGTGACAAGTACGAATTCGCTTCCAAGACTAATATGGAGTTGGTTCTGCTCTCGAGGCTTTGGGTTCGTGCCTCTGTTGTGGCGTTATCCTCCAGTTGTCAGACAGAGCGAACTTGCCGAGCTGATACTGATCATCGACCCAGTTCTTGAAGGTGAAGCAGTCTTCGAGAGGGTGCCCTATTACTCGGTGATAAGAGCAATAGTTTGGGTGTGAGACTTCGCCTGCTTGTTAGGGGTGTTTAGACTCCAGCAGTGTAAGCATTT
The DNA here is from genome assembly GCA_030015575.1 of Agapanthus africanus. Classification (NCBI taxonomy): domain Eukaryota; kingdom Viridiplantae; phylum Streptophyta; class Magnoliopsida; order Asparagales; family Amaryllidaceae; genus Agapanthus; species Agapanthus africanus. Next base: position 410,892,082 of record CM057342.1, read on the forward strand.
GGTATTTTATAGCACGGTAAAGTATCTTCTTTGTCTTGTCCCGGGGAAAAGAATATGCTCAACTCATCTTCTTTATAAGGGACAGATCTGGACCGCTCGATTCCCGCTTGCATGGCTTCTTAGTCCCGCTTTGTTGTTGTTGAGCGCCTTTTTCGCCTCTCGACTTATTTCTGCCTCTGCGTCGAGCCTTTTTTATAACAGGTTGACAGGGAGTGGCATTTTCATCTTTCACAGCCTGTTGGAGAAGGCGTTGCATTTTGTCTTTCTCATAGATGTCCATTTCGCGGTTATGATCGTCTCGGACTTTTTGACCAGCTTCCCTTATAAGCTTGTCCATTTGTTCTTCGAACGACGGACTGGGCATTTTTGCATTAGGAACTTTTACTGGTTCAGGATTAGCGTCCTCCCATTGAGCATCCGCTTCTTCTTCGAAGTCATGCACAACCTAGCAGTCACGGAGTAGCTCTCATTTCTTGGACCGAATGTATCCAAGCCCGATTGTTTCCATTCTCCCATTAGGAAACATGTGCTGAGTCCCGGGAACGTTCCAGACCATGTCATAGAATTTGGCTTTTCGAGCGGTCTGTTTGAAGAATATCCCCTGGCGCTTCAGCAACCTCTTCAAGCCTTCTGTATAATATCTGGGCAGCCGGATGGGCTGAGGCCTGTCAAGCGTAGGATCCATACCGTGCCAGGTTTCTTTCTCCACTTTGGTTTCTTCAGAGCGGTAGAATAGAATTGCCTTTTCGCCTTTTCTCCTGGGAGGGACATAGAATGTCCGCAGCTCCTCTACACTGTAGGTATCGAGCGCATCCAGTTCTTTATGATGTTTAAGTGGAACCATGGCGACTTGTAGACTTTGCTCTTCGTTAGCAGACGTTTGTATTCAAGGCCGAGCAGAGAATACAGCATGGACCTCATCTCCCAAGTCACTACCAAAGATCAACGTAGGAGCGGATGGTCCCGGTTTGTTGTATTAGGGTGGACCCGCATAAACCATCTCCTCTTCCTCCTCGGTATCACTCCCGAAGACAGGGATGGTGGCGTTAGCCTTGTTCTCCGGCTTGTGACACCTCTCCGTGTCTTCGAAATCCAGTAAGAAGTATTTGGCATCTTCATATTTGCGGACCTCGTTCACGGAGAACGGGTTCAGTTCTCCCGTCACGGTATACTCGAGACCATCTTTAAAATACTTCATACACTGATGTTGTGTAGAAGGGATGATGTTGTACTCGTGTAACCATGGTCGGCCGAGCAGAGCATTGTAGCATGTCTTGGCGTCTATGACGTAGAACTTAATATCCGTGACGAGCAGCCCAAAGTGTAGCGTCAGTATCACAGACCCAAGAGTTCTTGATGATTGGGAGTCGAACCCGGAGATGGTAAGCTTATCCCGAGCAAGGTGTTGGATGCTCATGCAGATTTCCTTTAATACTCACACATTGAGGAGATTAACGGAAGATCCGTTGTCGACCAGGATTTTGCCTATTTTTATATCGTGGCAGTATCCTGAAACATAGAGGGGGCGATTGTGTTCGCACGTCCCTAGGAGAAGGTTTTCATCGCCAAAAGTAACATCGGTCGTGTGCACTTCTTCCAATTCATCCTTCATCTTTTCTTCGGCGAGAAAAGCTTGGAATTGCTCCGGCTCCTGTAGTGCCTTGATCAACGAATCTCTCGCCTCTTTTGATAGTAAAAAGGCGTCAAGAATGCTGAGCTGTGAGGGTAGCTTCCTCAAGTGTGCTAGAACGTTGTAGTTCACCTTATTTTTCTTCGGCTGGTCCTTGGCGACTAGCTCTTCCACAACTTGGTCATCCAGGGCGATATCCTCAGAGACCTTTTCTTTCCCTTTATCTTTCTTATTTGAGGGTCTGAGATTCTTTTCTGGTAGCGTCCGATTACGCAGTCGGATATTTTCGCAGACCTTCGGCTCCTCCTCTTTTTCCGAGGTGGACTCTTTAAAGAGGGGGCTAAGAGCCAGCTCCTCGTCAGAATCGCTCCCGAATATGAGCACTTGCGATCCCCCGGTGTTAACCATGCGACAATCACCGGTAGTTTTGTTAAGCCTCTCGGTCATACCGTTCCGCTCCCGACGAGTTTTGCGCTTCTCCCGCTTAAAATGTTGTCGGTGAGCAACATATCCCTGCCACCATCCATTGAAAGCTTTGCACTCTTCGGTGGGGTGCGAAATCTTCCGATGATACAAGAAGTAGGAGGGGTGCATTTCCGCTTCACCGGTAATGTTTCCTTCAGATGATGGTAGCTTCATGCCCATTGATATGGCCTTAGCAAACCTTTTCCTCGTCTTGAATTTGCTTTTATTTGTGGTGGATGTATTCTGCTCCAGCGGGAGTGTCTCAACTCTTTCGTCAAGTCGCTGGCGCTTGGCCTTTTCAAATATGGCCGTCTCGCGTTCCCGATCAGCTTTACTTTTCAACAGAGCTTCGTTGAGGAATGCGTCAATTGTTTCATCCGAAAGTCCCAGAATTTCCGGTTCAGGATCTGCCCCCAGCTTTTCAGTGCAAGGAGTTTCCTCATCGTCTGTAAACGAATGGGAGATCATATGACAGCTCGCCATGTATTCCTCAGATTCATCCGACGAACTGTCTCCCTCATCTTCCTCTTGAAAGACGTGGTTAAGGAACTCTTGGAGTGTAATGGGAGTCCGCACTTTCTGGTTGTATTTCTCCAGCGCATCAATTTATTTCTGTAAGTCCGTGCGCTTGTCACCAGGCTTCACGGGCTTCTTGGATTTCTTCTTCTTTTTTGAAGATTTTGACGGCTGGTTGTGAGTGCTTGGGCCACCACCATCGGTCTTTGGAGTTGGACGCGGCTTCAACATTCATTCAATGATCTGAGGTTCCAACGGGTTCTTCCACTTAATCGCTGGGCATGTATGAAGATCGTTCAGCATCATCGTTCAACGAGGGAGCACGTTGCCACCGGCGTATTCATCCTTTTAGAGGTGTGAGGTTGCGGCGTATTCACCTTCCATCAGTCGGACAACGCGAACTTGCCTGTTGGTACTGGTCTTCAATCCAGTTTTTGAAGACGTGACAATCCTCGATCGGATGACCCAGTACTCGGTGATAAGGACAATAATTGGGATCATTGACGTCGTTTGGCTGCGACGGACGTCTTGGATCTGGCAGGTTTATGAGTCGGTTGCGCAACGCCAGCTCGAATAATCTTCTCGTTTTATCTTGGTGAAACGAGTAAGGACGTCCCAGCCTCTCCTCGAGGGATAGGTGTAGACGCATATTATTTTGACGGATAGCCGGTTTCAAGCTGCTCGGCTGTTGTTGAGCATTAGCGACAACAATTGCTTTTCCCTTCCCCTTCTCATTTTGAGAGTCCGGCTTTGGAGGGGGAGGTCTATGGCCCATCTAGTCCATTTGAGCTAGCTTGTCGATCAGGGCCTGGAAGGTAGTCGGCTTGAAGAACATCATGAATTGCGAGGTGATCGCTTGTGGATCGAGGGTTCCCACAAACATGCCTACCGCAGGAGCTTCTTCGATGCGTTGCTCGCATTTTGACCATAAGTTCCGCCACCGTATAGCATATTGGACCCATGTCTCGCCTGGCTTCACTCTGGCATTAATCAATGCCGTCATCGTGGTGCGTTCGCTGGCGCTTGCGAAACGCTGAGTAAAAAGCAGTTCCATCTCCGCAAATGTCTTGATAGAGTTGTTTGGGAGCTCAGAGTACCACTCGAGCGCTGTATCCGACAAGCTGCCGATGAACCGGCGAAGCAACAATTTATCATCACCGCCGGTGTTACCGCATAGCGCCCTGAACTGGGCGACATGCTGGTGGGGATTGCCCATCCCCTTATATACATGGAATTTGGGTATTGTATAGCCCGGCGGGTACTTTATGTGATCGTACCAGCTCGGATATGGTCGTCCTGTTTTTATGACCTGACCGGCTACCTCAGTCGCATGATGAACCCGGATCTGCTGAGCTATATATTCATCCAAGTCAGCTTTGGAGATTGTCTCATCTTTGGCTGTTGACAGAGCCGGTGGAGGATTTGACGTTTCTCCCCTGTCGTCTTCAAAGACGATTGGAGGATCTTCAGCAGGAGGATCGTGCTGGATCATCATTCCCACCATGTCCTGGAACAAGAGAGCCATTCGCTTTATGTTGGCTGCTTGTTCAGCAGCCTCTTTATCCTTCTTCTCTAGTATCCGACGAAGAAATTCAGCGTCAGTTTCTTGCTCTTGGCGTTCATCCGAGGACGCTTCAGGGCTTTCTTTTGGCCCAGTGAGTGCGGCCATCGCATTCATCATCTCCTGGAGCTTTGTTGTTGCTCCTGAGCTTTGGTCACTGACTGTGTAAGCGGTCTATGACCTGTAGATGCACGGCTGTCCTCCTTTCCCGACGCCATGTATACAGTATGGACTACAATGCCCCGGACTTAGGGCGTTTGGGCTTGCCGCCTTTGACATTTGCCGCGGGCGTGGGGATTTTCTCAGGCCTCCTTCTTTTATAGGCCGTTGAAGTTGAGGGGGCCATTACAGCAGGCATCCTGGTGGTGGTCGTCCTTTGCTGTTTGTCCGGACAGTTCTTTTCTTCTTGCACTTTTGCCCTTTTCTGTTGGCGAGAGTGATTTTGGTCGATCACCGAGTCCTGAACTCTCCGCCAAACTTTATAAATTTTGGAGGATAGCCGCTGAGGGGGCTGCTCCAGCTTCGTTTTCGGAACCCTCTCCACAGGTGGAGGAGATCTTTTTAGCATAGCAGTTGGAGAGTTCTTACGTACCCTCCTAAGTGGTTCAAACCTGTTCCCAGTTCGGACAGCAGCATTAACTTCCACCACATGAGCACGTGGAGTTAGCCCTGAGGGGGAGTTGCCCCCGGCCTTCCTTACTTGTCGCCAGTGGCGACGTCGAGCATGACGAGCCGTTGGGGCTGGCTCGGCGACAGAGACAGCTTCTTCTTGCCCCCTGTCTGAATGAGGTGCTGCTGGTGTCAGCCTCTTAAAGACTGATGTTGTCCTTTGAGTAGCGATATTCAATCTATCAAAGACAGATCCTCGAGCAGGAGCAGGAGCCGGAATAGTCAACCTTGAAAAGACTGACTCTTTAACAGGAGAAGCCGCCTTGACGACTTCAGGAGTAGCCGTTGCTGCCTTCCTTGGGACAGCCACTTTAGGGTTCATAGGCTTCTTGGCGGGCCCATCAGAGCTCTGATCCAGCCTGGCAAAGACAGAGGCTGCTGGTTTGATATTGGACGACCCGTTGAAAGGGGACGTTGTAGCAGTGAGTCGATCGAAAACCGACTTCTTGTTCGCTTCTGGTGCGGGCACTGGCATGGTGAAGCTTGCAGGCGGGATCATGGTCCCGAAAAACAGGCCGGTGGTGGCCTGGGTCACCTGTTCTACCGGCATAGCAAGGATGGAGGCCGGTTGAGGCCCATAAGCGACACCTCCAGGTGAGGCGGAGCGTCAGTTGCATTGGCATTTAGAGCAACTCGAGTAGTTGGAGGCCATTGATGCTTGATTTCTGCACCAGGAAAAAGACCAAATCTTAGTAACTTGAAACCCAAAGGCAACCATTAACAAACCGCGATTCGTTCGCGAAGACGACACACGAAGTGTGGAGTGGAAAAAGGAAAAGGTCCCACCGGGCGTGCCAGAATCTGTTCCCCTCCGAACGACGGTGACAACGTGAAGACGTCTTGCCTGAGATTCGGGGCAGATGCTATTTGGTTTTATCCGTCTACCTCTCTGAAGATGCCAAGTTGATTTATGGCACCGTGTATCGGAAGTTTAGACAGATGCGGCCGATGTAGCAGACTTCGTCAGATTCCCCCTCGCTAGAGGGGTTTTTGATTGTGGGGACGCTCTTCCCTGCAGGCGCAAGCCCCTGCAGTTAATTACGCTACCGCATCGCGGTAACCACTTTCTCCTTCTCCAGAATTTCACTTCGTGTCGTGTGTGTTTGTTTTGTTTGTGGATGCCCGTGGATTGTATACGGAGACTAAGTTATGCCGTCGCCCGTAGGACGTGGATTAGTCAAAATCCGTATTTACTTAGATTTGGGTTTGGTGTTTTAGTTTAAGGATACGTTAGCCCTATTTAAGGCTAAGATCAACTTAAACTTTTGTTAAGGATACGTTAGCCTAATTTCCAGACTAAGATCGACTTAACGGGATCGTTTGGATCCGACAAGAGAGCAATTGGCTCTATTGTTTAGTCTAATGACGTTGCGGTCGATTTCTAGTTTAGGGACCTGGTGGTCCATCATTCCTATTTGGGGACGAACATTAGTGTAAGGACATTTCGGTCCAACGTTCCCATTTTGGGACGAATATTAGTTTAAGGACGTTTCGCTCCATGAGTTTAAGGACCCCGCAGTCCGTATCGATGTGTGGTTGTCGGGACTCGTCATCTCTCTGACGTCGTTGAAGGATTACAACGATAGGAGTCAGAGGAGTTCAGAGATGTACCCTTGAACCGGATGTAAATTGATTTAGGAGAGCAGTCTTGCTCAGTCAATTTAATTTGAGGACTTACGGACATGATTGGGCTAAGTCCAGTTGAGAATATTCAACGTTTTTATCTTTGGCCTATTAAGCTTGTGCTAGGGTTTTGCCCCTGTTCGATAATGCACAGCATTTTATTTTGGCCTGCTAGGCCTTTCTGATTTGGGCTTTGTCCCTTTATATATGATGCAGAGCATCTGTTTAGGCTCCGCCCTTCTTTAAAATAATGCATTGCATTTAATTTGGCCTGTTAGGCCTTTTTTAATTGGGCTTGGCCCTTCTGTAAATAATGCAGTGCATTAATTACATGACAGTGGTTTGTCAGGCACTTTGCACCAATTATTGAGCGCAAGTGCTTGTCGTGGTGACACGTGTCATACTCTGGTGAGCGCATGGGCAATAGCGCTGTGCGCTGCGCCAGTGCGCTGCGCTGTTGCGCTACTGACACGTGGCGCGCTCTGGTGAATTGCGCCAACTTTAAAGTGCAATGCTCTATCTTAAAAGTGCACAGCGCAAGTGGTCTTGGAGCTGACACGTGGCGCTCCCTGGTGGTTTGCGCCAACCCAGGAGTGCAACAGTGCAGTTTTGCAAGTGCAGGGCACTGTTTTAATAACTTAATCCAATTTTGGATTTAAGAGAAGAATCTTTAAGATTCCAGAACCAATGGTTCATAAAAAAGTGCATGGCACTGTTATTATTATATATATTTTTTATTGAAGATCATTGATCTTGTTCTTAGATCAATGATCTATTCAGAAGAAATTCTTCTTTTTTTTTATAATGGTTTTTACCTTTTTTCTTTTCTTGAGTTCTTCTCACAATTCTTCAGAGTTCTCTCTATTTCAGAGTTTTTTGTTTTCTCTCTGTTGTTTTTGAATTGGGGTCTAGGGGCCTTTATATAGTGCCCATTAATTTGTTAAATTTGTTAAAGAGATCATTCTCTGAGTGATTTGGGGAATTTTCCCCACCGTTGGATCTTTTGATCCAAGGGCTTCTGTTTTACTTCTGATTGGCGCAAACGCCCCAGCGCTTGACACGTGTCACGCAGTGCAGAGCGCAGCGCAACTGCGCTGCCACGTGTCGCGCAGCGCAGAGCTCTGCCACGTGTCGCGCAGCGCAGAGCGCTGCCACGTGTCGCGCAGCGCAACTGCGCTAGTGCTTATGCGCTGCCACATAGCGCTAGCGCAACTGCGCTGCCACGTAGCGCTAGCGCAACTGCGCTCCCACGTGTCGCGCAGCGCAGAGCGCAGATCATCTGAAGCGTTGCTTCTTTTAATTTTGTTTTAAATAGAGCCTTGCTCTGATTGGGCGCGCTGCCTTAGGCGTTGTACTGACGTATCAGCTTTTGACACGTGGCGCGTTGCGCGCAGCGCAAGAAATTTGAAGCGTTGCTTCAATTTTTGAAATTCAAACAGAGCTTTGCTCTGCTTGGGGGGAACACGCAACTTAATAAAGAACAACTGAGGAAACTGAGCATAACCAGACAACAAACACCCAAATGGAGTCACACCCTGACTAAACCTGGGTAGACACCACAACGAAAATCATGGAGATCTGCTCCCATTCCCACTCCGGAACGGTTAAAGATTGCAACTCTCCAGCCGGTCTCAAATGCTCAACCTTAGCTCACAATAAGACAGACACCTTGAAACAAAATATGAAACTTCACTCTTCATCCCTGCCCACCCGTAACTATCTCACAAGTCACGCTACAAATTGGTGGAACTTGAATGAACACAGAAAGCTGACTGATGTGCCTGCTCTAGGATTTCGTGTTTCTACCCATCAGTATCAGGTACACACAAACACGTCCCTAAACATAGAACACCCTGGTCATAAATCAAGGATTCCGAATCTTTACCCGGCCAAGTATGCTCAAGAATCTCTGACAAATGAGCATCGGCGGGCTGTGCCTCACGAAAACGATTAAGGAAAATGGACGGGCACAGACATGAGCAAGCTATCCCCTCCGTAGAGGCGAACTTAAGCTGTACTCAACGATCACACAAGAACTGTGACTCTGCAGAAGACTGTATCTGAACTGCGCACAGCTGGAACACACTAACCCCGGGCCAACGACTCCAGCATCAGCTACCACAATCGCCTTGCCAAGGGTAATGAGGATCTCATAAACATAATCGTTCAGAAGCTCCAACTAACGGCGCTGTCTCAATAACGAAAACCCGCTGCAGGAAGATGTACATTAAGCTCTGGTGGTCCGTGAAAATCTGACACGACTCTCCGAACAACTAGTTGCTCCCCTCCGAAAGGCGGCGCACAGGACCGCGATGTCCTGACGCTGAGATTCGGGGCAGATGCTATTTGGTTTTATCCGTCCACCTCTCTGAAGATACCAAGTTGATTTATGGCACCGTGTATCGGAGGTTTAGACGGATGCGGCCGATGTAGCAGACTTCGTCAGATTCCCCCTCGTTTGAGGGGTTTTTTGATTGTGGGGACGCTCTTCCCTGCAGACGCAAACCCCTGCAGTTAATTACGCTACCGCATCGAAGTAACCACTTTCTCCTTCTCCAGAATTTCACTTCGTGTCGTGTGTGTTCATTTTGTTCGTGGTTGCCCGTGGATTGTATACGGAGACTGAGTAATGCCGTCGCCCGTTGGACGTGGATTAGTCCAAATCCGTATTTACTTAGATTTGGGTTTGGTGTTTTTCGTTTAAGGATGCATTAGTCGCGTTGCGGCTAAGATCAACTTAAACGTTCGTTAAGAATACGTTAGTCCTGTTTTAGACTAAGATCAACTTAACGTAGTGATTAATTTAATTGTATGGCCATCAGGGCTCGTCACCTCTCTGACGTCGTTGAAGGATTACAACGACATGTATCAGAGGAGCTCGGAGATGTACCCTTGTACCAGAGTTGATTGGGAGTTTTATAATCCATTTGAATATTTAAGGATACGTTAGCCGTATTTGGGGCTAAGATCAACTTAAACGGGACCGTTTAGATCCGGCAAAAGAGCCTTTGGAGGCTCTATTGTTTCAGTTTGGGGACGTAGTGGTCCGTTTTCCAGTTTAGGGACGTGGTGGTCCATCGCCAGTTTAGGGACGTGGTGGTCCGATATTAGTTTAGGGACGTTTCGGTCCGGTATTAGTTTAGGGACGTTTCGGTCCGGTATTAGTTTAAGGACGTTTCGGTCCGATGTTAGTTTAGGGACGTTTCGGTCCGGTATTAGTTTAAGGACGTCTCGGTCCAATATTAGTTTAGGGACGTGTCGGTCCAGTATTAGTTTAAGGACGTTTCGGTCCGATATTAGTTTAAGGACGTCTCGGTCCTATATTAGTTTAGGGACGTTTCGGTCCACGAGTTTAAGGACCCCGCAGTCCATATCGATGTGTGGTCGTTGGGACCCGTCACCTCTTTGACGTCGTTGAGGAATTACAACGATGGATATCAAAGGAGTTCGGAGATGTACCCTCGAACCGGATGTAAATTGATTTAGGAGAGCCATTTTGCTCAGTCAATTTAATTTAAGGACTTATGGCCACGATTGGGCTAAGTCCAGTTAAAAATGTCCAATATTTTATTTGCATTTGTTTTTATTTTTATTTGGGCTTTGCCCAGAAAAGATGCAGGGCATCAATTTGTTTTGGGCTCTGCCCTTTATAAATGATGCAGAGCATCAATTTATTTGGGCTCTGCCCATTTATTGCCTTGCAATTTATTTTGGCCTGTCAGGTCATTTTGATTTGGGCTTGGCCCTTTAATTAATGCATTGCATTTGTGCAAAACACTGTTAATTTGAGAATCTTTTAGATTTAAGAACCGATGGTTCATAAAAGAAGTGCAAAGCACTATTTGATTTAGATCTAAGAAAAAAGAACAAGTTTTTTCTTGTTTTTCTTATCTCAAAGAACCAAAAGTTCATAAAAGTGCAAAGCACTATTAATTTAAGAACTTTTTAGGTTCAAGAACCGATGGTTCATAAAACAAGTGCAAGGCACTATTGAATTTAGATTTAAAAAAAATAACAAGTTTTTTTTCTTGTTATTCTTATCTCAGAGAACCAAAGGTTCATGAAAGTGCAAAGCACTATTAATTTAATAACCTTTTAGGTTCAAGAACCGATGGTTCATAAAACAAGTGCAAGGCACTATTTTATTTATTTATTTATTTATCGTTGAAGATCTATGATCTTGTTCATAAGAGAATTTTCTCTTCTTTAAAAGGTTTTTACCTTTTTTTTTATTCTTCAAGAGTTCTCTTCTCTTTTTTTTAAGCAAGATGTTTATGCCTTTGAATTGAGGTCTAGGGTCCTTTTTATAGGGCTCATAAATTAGTTAAAGTTTGTTAAATAGATCATTCTCTGAGTGATTTGGGGAATTTTCTCCACCGTCGGATCTTTAATCCAAAGGTCTCTATTTTACAGAAGAAATCTTCTTGTTTTAACAAAAACAGAAAAGATTTCCTCAAATCTTTATTCTGTTTTTTGCATAACTCCTCAGCGCGTGACACGTGTCGCGCAATTGCGCAACACGTGTCGCGCAGTTAAATTTTTTTTTAATTAATTAATTAATTTTTTTTTTAATTTTTCTTTTAATTTTTTAATTTTTTTAATTTTTTTTTAATTTTTTTTTAAAACTGCGCAGCGCGCGCAGTGCGCAATTGCGCTTTGTGCATTTTTTTTCTTTTCCTTCTACCTTAGAATTTGAACAGAGCTTTGCTCTGATTGAGGTAAACAAATGCCCCCCACCGTTGCGCTTACGTGGCCTCCTAATCGTGAGCGCAGCGGTGGCAGACTCCGAACCGTCGCGCCATCCCTTGGTAGCTGAAAGGGCACTTGATGTTTATAAATAGGACCTTTGGTCTCTTAGATGATTCTCATCTCTTAAAATTTTACTTTCAGAACTTGGAGCCCTGCTCTCTTGTTTAAACACTTTTAAAAGTTCAAACTTTTAGAGAATTTTAGGTAAAAATATTAATTTTAATTAAATTAAATCAATTTTAAGAGCATTTCTCTCAATAGATCCCAGATCTAAAGAAGACCCATTTAGGGTTTCACTTAGTAGAACTTTGCTCTAAGGGGGTCTATAGAAGACTAAGGAGAGCCCTATTAGAGTTCCATTAATAGAGCTTTGCTCTCTAAAAGATTTTCCCTGTATTTATTAATGGAGCTTTGCTCCTCCCAAATCATATAGAAGAACTCTTAAGGATTCTTCATGGATCTTGGAACTTAAATATGGCATTTTATTCCTCAGTGCATTATATCGTTTTGCTTAATCAGTCTTTCTGATAATTCTGTTGATCCTCTTTCATAGGAACAATGGACGCCCATATGTATGCTCTTAACGAGATCATCTCTCATGAGGGCATCCGCCAACTTGGCCGCTCTCAAAATCGGGAGTTCACAAACGAGGAGTGTGCTGAAATAATGAGTCGCTTCAACGCATACAACGGTCCACTGCATCCCCGACGTTCCTTTCTTTTTAAACTTATCATGGGAGCTATCTGGGAAGCGCTTCCCCTATTCTGTTCCGGCGTGCCGCTTAGGGCGTTGGATGCCGCTGAGGACAGGGTACACTCTGTGTACCTATTGAACTTTATCTCGAAGAGACGGCGAGACAGTCTTAATGACCTCTTGCACGAGGTCTTTCAACAGTCTGCCATACTCGCTGGTTATCGGAGGGTGGAAGACATCGGAAGGGACCCTGACGCTTGTGCTCGCGAAAGGAAGCACACTAGGATGGTCCGCGAGGCTTGGAAAGTCATAGATAGGGTCGCTTTTGAATTCCTCAATTCATGCCCTGGATCTGAGGTTATTCCATTGTAACTTTCATTTATTGTTTTTATGACTGTAAGAACTTCGGGCAATATTAATGAAAACTTTTTTTTTATCCCAGCTTGTCTTTATTATATATCTTTTGTCCTGGGTCTTTTTGCCCATGCATGAATGAATACGTCCTGAACGCTTGATCAAACGTAAATCGGGTGCTCTTTCTGTTGCTTTTCCTCTTTCTCAGCATGTCGTCACAATTAGCAGGTAATAGAGTAAGTTTCTTGATTTCTTCATGAGATAGCGAGGGCTTAGGCCGCAGGTTCAGATCTGCTGCCTAAGACTTTTCAACTCTATGAGCCGTGAGGGTCTCATAGAGACTTTTCTCCCTACGGATCGAGAGGATCTCGTAGGTGGGTTTTTTCTTCTTAGGAATCGTGAGGGTTCCTAAGTGTGGTTTTCTCTTGTAAGTCTTAAGGATCCTACAAGAGAATTTTTCCCTCTTACGAGTCGAGAGGACTTGTAAGCGGTTGCTTCCCTCCTTGTCGAAGTTCGACGTTGGAGAGTGAGACCCGTGGATGGTATGCAAGAGACCGTTTTGGGCCAACTCGCAGGGTCCCAATGCTTAGGAAACAGGCTTCTTTTATGCCCACTGCCTAAGGCTTTATCTCACGAGTCGAGCCGCCTCAACAATTTTTCACAAGTCGAGACGAATCGAACGTTTCTCGCAAGAACATCTTAACGTCGTATTTAACCTCTGCTCTTTACGCCAGAAGCCCGTTAAGGTTGGTGGTACTTAGGGTTTTGGCCATCGTACCGTCGCATAAGCTGATATAGTCCTCGATAGGCAATCGTGCTATTCGAGTAGCCCTGCGACTGCCGTGTCTCTGATCCCTTTGGGGGCTGGACAAGACGTCTTCAAGCAATCCTCCTTGGCAGTTTAACCGTCGGAAGAGCAAGCGCTAGGAATTTGCCATGCCGCTTTTTACTTGAGGTTAGGCTCATTTTGGAGAGCCCCGATGAGTCATAACCACTTCGCGCTGGTGTGGGATGATCCCCGATAGTCTTTCGGGTTTTATATGAGTTGCCGTCAAGACCCTGAAGCTAGAAATTTGGCCATTGCTTCGTTTGCTGGCATTGCGTCTGCTGTATCGAGACGAATGTTGCGGTGGGAACTAGGGATTTTGCCGTGGCTCCGTTTGTTTGATGACGTTGCGTCTGCTGTGTCGAGACGAACATTGGGGTGACATCTCGTCTGCTGTATCGAGACGGACGTCGAGGTGGTGACCATTCTGTGCTGGTGCGAGATGATCTCCGATTGTCTTTCCGGTTTTATATAAGTTACCGTCAAGACGTCGAAGTTAGGAATGTGGCCTTCGCTTCGTTTGCTCTGGTGTGTCCAAATCCTGTTGGAGGAAGAACGCTGGGGTTGACATTTCGTCTGCTGTATCGAGACGAACGTCAAGGTGGTGATCACTCTGTGCTGATGCGAGATGATCTCCAATTGTCTTTCCGGTTTTATGTGAGTTACCGTAAAAGACGTTGAAGCTAGGAATGTGGCCTTCGCTTCATTTGCTTTGTCATGTCTGAATCCCTGCTAGAGGAAGAACGCTGAGGTTGACATTTCGTCTGCTGTATCGAGACGAACGTCAAGGTGGTGACCACTCTGTGCTGGTGCGAGATGATCTCCGATTGTCTTTCCGGTTTTATGTGAGTTACCGTAAAGACGTTGAAGCTAGGAATTTGGCCTTCGCTTCGTTTGCTTTGGCGCGTCCGAATCCTGTTGGGGGAAGAACACTGGGGTTGACATTTCGTCTACTGTATCGAGACGAACATCATGGAGGTGACTACTTCATGTGAGATGGTCTCCGATTGTCTTTCCGGTTTTATGTGAGTTACCATCAAGACGTCGAAGTTAGGAATGTGGCCTTCGCTTCGTTTGCTTACACTGCGTCTGGTGTATTGAGACGAATGCTGAGGTGGAGTTGGGATTTTGCCATCACTTCGCTTTGTTTCGACCATGGGGTCTTTTGTTAACTTTGCATGTACACCCCGCTGGGCTGCGAAGGAACGCCGTTGTCGACATTGCGTCTGTTGTAACGAGACGAATGCTAAGGTGGAGTTGGGATTTTGCCGTTAATCCGCTTTGTTTCGACCGTGAGGTCTTTTGTTGACGTTGCATCTGCCTCCAGCTGGACTGCGGAGGAACGCTGTTGTTGACATTGCGTCTGTTGTAACGAGACGAATGCTAAGGTGGAGTTGGGATTTTGCCGTTACTCCGCTTTGTTTCGACCGTGAGGTCTTTTGTTGACGTCACGTCTGCATCTGGTTGGAGTGAGGAGAAACGCCGTTGGTGATCTCTAAGTTGTCGATATTGACGTCGAGACCCTGAAGCTAGGGACCTTCCTTTGCTCCGTTTGTTGACATCGTATTTGCAATATGGCGACAAATGTCGAGGTTGTCTCTAGGTCATCTATGAACCGTCGAGATTTGGCTTCGCTTTCTGGTAGAGCCTGTTGGAAGGTATTGTTCTCTTTTTATCTGTGCCCCTGGATTGTATACAAGGATCGATGTGATTTCACCTGTAGGGCAAAAAATTTCATTCTTTCATTTTTTTTAATTCTTTCCGCGATGCTTTATCATTTCAGCTTTTTATATCGCGAAAATCGCGATTGCCCAATCATTTCGGCTATTTTTCGCGGTGCCCAATCATATCGGCTATTTTTCTTTTTACTCGCTACTTTTTATTGCGAGTTGCCCAATCATTTCGGCTGTTTTTTATACATACATTTTTACTTGCTGATTCTGTTTGCAAGTTGCCCCATCATTTCGGCTATTTCGTATGCATTTTTTTTTTAGGCTCGTTGATTTTTTTTTCTTTTTTTTTTTGCGAGTAGGGAATTTGGGGTCTGATACCAATCTTGGCATCAGCATCGCTGCGACTGGAATATTGCCAAGAGCGAATCATCATTTGCCGTAAAAGGACTTGGAATTTGATACCGGTCTAGGCATCATCATCGCTGCAACTGGGATATTGCCAGGAGCGAATCATCATCTGCCATGAAAGGATTTGGAATTTGATACCGATTTAGGCATCAGCATCGCTACAACTGGAATATTGCCAGGAGCGAATCGAATCATCATCTGCCATGAAAGGACTTGGAATTTGATACCGATTTAGGCATCAGCATCGCTACAACTGGAATATTGCCAGGAGCGAATCATCATTTGCCTCTGTCGATCCCGAACAAAGGTGGCTTAGTAAACAGGATTAAGGGTCCTGTCGGCTAAGGCTTTTGACTTCATGAGCCGTAAGGGTCTCACAAAGGTATTTCTCCCTACAAGTCGTGAGGATCTTGTAGGTGTGTTTTCTCCTTGGGAATCGTAAGGATTCCTAAGTGCATCTTCTCTTGTAAGTCGTAAGGATCTTACAAAAGGGTTTTCTCCTTATAAGTCGAGAGGACTTACAAGTGTTGTTTGCTGTACAAGCATATCCCTAGTCACGGATGAGACTTTGTTAGGGAAATATTTATTCGTGCCCGTGGATTGTATACAAGGGTCATTATGAGCCGCTTGTAGGGCAATATCGAAGGTTGTGGGGGCTGCTTAAGAACAGATTAAGGTTTCTACAACTTAAGACTTTCAAATCTTATGAGCCGTAAGGGTCCCACAAGAGAGTTCTCCTTACGAGTCGTGAGGATCTCGCAAGTGTATTTTCTCCTTCGGAATCGTGGGGATCCCTAAGTGTGTTGTTCCTTTGTGAGTCGTAAGGATCTCACGCAGGTGGTTTCTCCTTACAGGGTCGAGAGGACCCTATAAGTGTTTCTTAACGAGGTTGCACCCTTTCAGGTTTTCACAAACACTCACCGGTAGCCCTGCTGTTTTTACTCACGGAGCCCTTTCGGGTTTTCATCCGTGCCCATTTTGCTTATGGACATACCGTTTTTTTTTCTTTTGATTTTTTTTATTTTTTACGAGGTCGCACCCTTTCGGGTTTTCATGAACACTCGCCGGTAGCCCTGCTGTTTTTACTCACGGAGCCCTTTCGGGTTTTCCTCCATGCCCGTTTTGCTTATGGACATACCGTTTTTTCTTCTTTATTTTCTTCTTCTCTTTTTTTTTTTTTTATTAACGAGGTCGCGCTCTTTCGGGTTTTCACGAACACTCGCCGGTAGTCCTGCTGTTTTTACTCACGGAGCCCTTTCGGGTTTTCATCCGTGCCCATTTTGCTTATGGACATACCGTTTTTTTTTGTTTTTGTTTTTTTTTTTATATTCTCGTCAGCCTGAAAATGCTGCGGTAGTAGTTTAAAAACATTTCGGTCATTTGCAAGTTTTAGGACATTGCGGTCCATCATTAGTTTAAGGACATCTCGGTCCGTTGTTAGTTTAAGGACGTTTCGGTCCGTTGTCGCCGTATTTGAGGCGAATATCTAGTTTATTGACTTTTCGGTCTATGAGTCTTTCTCCATGAATGAACATGATGCCCCCGGCGTATCCATCTTCTTCGGAGCGTTCGGTTGTGGCGGACTCACCTTCCAGTTCTCAGACAGCGCAAACTTGCCCTGTTGGTATTGGTCTTCAACCCAGTTTTTGAAGATGTAGCAGTCCTCGATCAGGTCACCTACTGTTTGGTGGTAAGGGCAATAGTTAGGATTATTAATATCGCCTGGCCGCAACGGACGTTTTGGAGCCGGCAGATTGATGAGTCTGTTGCACACTGCCAGCTCGAACAGTCCCCTTGTTTTATCTTGCGAAAACGAGTAAGGACGTTTCAACTTTTCTTGGAGGGATTGCCGCTTGTTGCTTTGGCGAGCAACCGGTCTAGGGTCACCTGATTGTTGTTGAGCGCTGGCGACGAGGGCCGTTTTTCCTTTTCCTTTGTTCTTCTTGTTCGGTCCCTTGCTTACGGGGTCGGGATTTTTTCCGAGTAGCATGCGATTGCATGGCTGAACGTTCTCGCAGCTTCTCAATTCCTTTATTTTTGAAATAGATTCCCCGAGGGAAGAGTTAGGGATAGCTTCTTCGTCAGAGTCGCTTCCAAAGGTGATAATTTGTGATCCCTTGAAGTCGGCTATATGACAGTTTGCGGCGGCTCCTTTGCGCTCATATATCGCATTTTTCCGATGTCCACAAGCTTCACACTTTGTCATGTCGAAGTGTTGCTTTTGAGCGACATACCCTTGCCACCAACAGTTAAAGGACTCGCAGTCTTCGGTAGGATGTATGATCTTCTGATGATATAAACAGAAGTTAGGGTGCATCTCTACCTCAGAGAAAGAATTTTCTTCAGAGGGCGGTAGCTTCATTCCTACTGATAGAGCTTTGGCGAACCGTTTCCTTGTCTTGAATTTGTTTTTACCCGCAGTGTATGGCTTTTGATTTGACGGGAATACCTTGGTTCTTTCTAGTATGTCCATTTCACGTTCTTGATTGGCTTTTGCTTTCAGACGAATTTCACTTAGGAAGACATCGATCAACTCGTCTGATGGCTGTAGAATCTCCGGCTCAGGATTCGCCATTGGTTTCTCAGCGCAAGGAGCCTCTTTATCATCCGTCAGTGAATGAGAAATCATATGACAAGTCGCTGCGTAGTCTTCGGATTCATCCGATGAGTTTTCACCATTGTTTTCATCCTTGAATAAAGAACAAGCTGCCCCCGGCATGTCCGTTTTCTTTGGAGAGTGCGGCTGTGGTGGGTTTACCTTCCAGCTTTTAGACAGTGCGAACTTGCCTTGCAGGTATTGATCCTCGATCCATCCCTTAAAGACGAAACAATCCTCAATCGGGTGACTTACCGTTTGGTGGTAAGGGCAATAATTGGGATTATTAAGATCGCCTGGCTGCGACAGACGCTTTGGACTTAGCAGATTGATGAGTCTGTTACGCACTGCCAGCTCAAACAGTCTTCTCGTTTTATTCTGAGGAAACAAGTAAGGACGTCCTAGCCTCTCTTCGAGAGATGGGCGTGGACGCACGTTGTTTTGGCGAACGACCGGCTTTGAGTTGCTCGACTGTTGTTGAGCATTGGCGACGATGATCGCTTTTCCTTTCTCATTTCGGGGATCGGGTCTTGGAGGAGACGGCTTATGGCCCATCTGGTCCATTTAGGCTAATTTGTCGATTAAGGCTTGGAAGGTGGTCGGCCTGAAGAACATCATGAATTGCGAGATGGTCGCCTGCGGATCGAGAGTTCCCACAAACATGCCTACCGCAGGTACCTTTTCTATGCGTTGTTCGCATTTTGACCGTAGGTTCCGCCATCGTGTTGCGTATTGAACCCACGTTTCGCTTGGCCTTATCCTGGCATTTATTAGTGCTGTTATCGGGGTGCGTTCACTAGCACTCGCGAATCTTTGTGTAAACAGCAGTTCCATCTCTGCAAATGTTTTGACAGAGTCGTTAGGTAGCTCCGAATACCATTCAAAGGCTGTTTCTGCTAAGCTGCCGACGAATTGACGTAGCAACAATTTGTCATCGCCTCCAGTATTGCCGCATAAGGCCCTGAATTGAGCGACATGCTGATGCGGATTCCCTGTCCCTTTATATACGTGGAATTTAGGGATCGTATATCGTGACGGGTAATTGATTTGGTCATACCAGCTCGGATACGGTCGTCCGGTTCTAACAATTTGCCCAGACGCTTCATTCGCCTGATGAACCCGGATCTGCTGAGCTATATATTCATCTAGGTCAATTTTGGAGATTGCCTCCTCCTTGGCTATTGACAGAGCCGGCGGAGGATTTGATGTTTCTCCCCTGTCGTCTTCAAGGACGATCGGAGGATCTTCAGCAGGAGGGTCCGACTGTAACATCATCCCTACCATATCTTGGAAGAGGAGCGCCATCTGTTTTATGTTAGCCGCTTGCTCTGCAGCTTCTTTGTCCCTCTTTTCGAGGACTCTGCGTAAAAAGTCAGCGTCGGTTTCTTGTTCTTGACGCTCATCCGAAAACGTTTCAGAGCTTTCTTTTGGCTCAGTGAGCGCAGCCATTGTAGTCATCATTTTCTGAAGCTTTTGTTGTTGCTCCTGGGCTTTCGTCACGGATTGGGTGAGCGGTCGGTGGCCCGTAGAACTGCGGCTTTCCTCTTTTCCAGAAGCCATATAAATAGTGTGCACCACCATGCCCCCAGATTTGGGGCGTTTGTGTTCAGCGCTTTTATGCATCGCCATGTTCACAGTGGCTTTTTGTGGCCTCCTTTTTTGAGTGATTGGAGTTAAGGGAGACGTTGTAGTGGGCACCCAAGTAGCTTTTACTTTTTGTGGTTTGACAGAGTAATCCTTCCCCTGCCGAACCTTCATCTTTTTCTGTCGTCGGAGACAGTCTTGATCGATCACCGACTCTTGGACCTGTCGCCAGACTTTGTAAATTTTAGAGGACAGCCGCTGAGGGGGCTGCTCTAACTTCTTCTCTGGAGTATTCTCCACAGGTGAAGGAGTTCGTTTCAACATCGCAGTACGAGAGTTTCTGCGCACCTTGTTGAGCAGTTCAAAGCTGTTCTTGGTTGGAACAGCAGCATCGATCCTCACCATCGGAGCTGACGGAGTTATCCCAGAGGGGGAGTTGCCCCCAGCCTTCCTTACTCGACGCCAGTGGCGACGTCGGGCATGTCGTGCTGATGGAGTTGTTTCCACTATAGGGGTGATCTCCTCATGCCCCCTGTGTTGGTCAGAATATACTGGTACCAGCCTTTTAAAGATCGATGTCCGTTGAACGGGGACGGCCAACTTGTCAGAAGCGGACTTCTGAACATGGGAAGCAACCTTGGTGATTTTGCCAGGAATGGGAGTTGGATTGGCTATCCGCTTCGGGATAACGCCTTCTGGTATGGCAGGCTTCTTCATGAGCCTGTTAGAGCTCTGGCCTAGTCCGTTAAAAACTGAAGCAGTGGAGTTGGACGACCCGTTGAGAGGGGTCGCAGCAGCGGTAAGTCGATCGAAGACCGACTTCTTTGGAGCTTCTTGCAATGTCATTGTGGCATTGAAGCTCAATGGTGGGAGCATGGTCCCGAAGAATAATCCAGTGGTGGCTTGAGCCACCTGCTCCACCGGCATTTTGAAAAAGGAGGCCGCTTGGGGCCCATAAGTCACTCCTCCAGCAATAACGGAGCGAGAGTTATCGCTGCGGACGGTGCAGTTCGAAGCCATCGATTTTCTGTTTTCTGCATAAAGAAAAACACCAAATCTTAGTACCTTGAATCCACAGGCAATCACAGCAAACCGCGATTTGTTCGCGAACACGACACACGAAGTGTGGAGTGGAAAGAGGAAGAGGTCCCACCGGACGGGGCACAGGACCGCGATGTCCTGACGCTGAGATTCGGGGCAGATGCTATTTGGTTTTATCCGTCCACCTCTCCGAAGATACCAAGTTGATTTATGGCACCGTGTATCGGAGGTTTAGACGGATGCGGCCGATGTAGCAGACTTCGTCAGATTCCCCCTCATTTGAGGGGTTTTTTGATTGTGGGGACGCTCTTCCCTGCAGACGCTGTTAGTTATATGTATGCCCTAGAGGCCATTACTGTACATAGGATGTATATTGTAGTGGATGCTGGGACATATATAGGGAGGACTTTCTTGCTCGACATGATAGTATGCTATCTGGTTGAACTTTACCTTAACGTGTATACTGTTTGTCTCTCTGTTACATGTTGGTAAAGCCCTTAGGATGTGTGCTTGACTACCTGGACTATGATGCGGATCATACTAGTGGGGACAGATAGTCTATAAGTACATCCTTCAAAGTCCCTAGTCGTGGGTGTATCGAGACGGGGCATCGATATACCAGAGTAGACTAGTGTGTACCTTCTCGACCCATACAGATGGGCGATGGATGATCCCATATCCATCGGTGTTTGACATCAGAGATGATATACGGGTGCTCAGTAGAGACTGGGTACACTGGACGGACTCGCCGAGAACTCCCAGATGGTATTATACCTCACGTCAGATGGCAGTTCTCTGGTGACACTGGTACAGAGTAGTCTGTTGACCCGAGATCGTCATAGAGTCTTGTGTGGTTCCCACTTTGCTTTGATTTCCATCTTACCACGTCCAAGAGGGCATGCAAAACGGTGGTTTTTGGGTACAGTCCCGAGTCACATGGAGGCAATGAGCGATAGGAGGGGATTCGTCTCTCCCGGTATATGGGGGTTGATGTTGCGCTGTGTTCGATTGGCTATAACAGGAAATCCCTGGCCAGGGTTGCTGAGATTTACTGGTAAGTGTTACCAGTAGTTTCTTGAACAGTTATAGACCTCATATCGACACGACTTATTGAGCTATTGGGGTCTGACGTTTACCACCCCTAGGCGAGATATGCGACATATCAGACGATCAGACCGGACTGTACGGTAGTGTTACTGGTCGGATTCACTGGAGTGTGAGCGGGCTTGCTCGTCGATCTTCAGATCGCTCAATACCCGGGTGGCCGTTACGTTTAGCAGACCGCTTGCGGCTTGTGGATGTTTGATATGATCATCATCCGCTGCCGGCGTATTGACGAGTCTTTAGAGTCCTACACAGAGGTTTCCTGGCTCAAGCGAAACGAAATAGGAGTGCATATGAGATATGTGCGGGACCGAGAATAATACGTGTATGTGATACCGTATTTCATTCTCGCGATGAATGTATCGAATGGTTGTATGTGATATAACCTGGTTATCGATTCAAACGTTGATTCGATAAGCCGATACATTGTATACTAGCCGGTTATATGCGACATGACCGGATCGTTAAATCAAGTGTTGATTTGATGATTTAATGCACAATTATATATTTGATATATTAGTTTGCATTAACTAGTATCGGTTTACTTAAGACGGATTTTCTCACTTGGATTGTGCACATTGTATATGTGATATATTTTTGTGCACTTGTATGTATCATGTTTGATGATGCATGCTAACTTGTGTTTTGTGTGAAGATTAAACCATGGTTGTGAGGGTGGTTAGGGTTTTATTTTCCATTACTTATTTATTCATTTATTTATTTGTTTTTATTTTTGGAAAATAAATGGAAAGGAGAAAAGAATGGTGGCTTAATTTGGAGTTTAGTTGAAGCTTCATGAAGCTTTGATCAAGTCAACCATTCTTATCTCATCCTTAACCCTAACCATTCCCACTAACCCTAGTTTAGTCTCTACACTTGACTCTAGTTAAAATTATGATAAGAATTCATTTTCTTTTCATTTTTCTTTTAACTTATCATAACTTTGGATAAGCTTTCTTCTTCTTCTTCCTTGACTTCAAGAAGAAAAGCTTCACCTCCATCAATGGTGATTGATGTTTTTGAGTGAGAAATCCAATTCTAAAGTTAACCCACTTCCTATTTCTTCATCCTCTACCTCTTGCCAAGTAGTAGAGTGTGTTTCCTTCACAAGTTTCATGACTTGGTGAAGGTGGAGCTTGATTCATCGATGCCTCGACGTAGATCATCTTCGGCAGGGACATCGACGACCTAGCTTGCCCATTCTCCGACGAAGCCGATCCTAGATCCCGGATTTGACTTGGACAGCGGAGAGGACCTCGTTGCGAAGCTATGGAGGTGGAGCACCGGATCTACAAAGGTTGTATTTCCGTTTTCTCATTAGTTAAGTGTTAACTAGTTCATTGTTCGCCTAGACATCTAGTTATCGATCCGTAGTTTAGGGTTTATAGGCACCATAATTTTTGAAATTGCCATGGTTGATGGCTTGGGAGACCTCACTAGAGTGCCTAGGAACCCTACAGTGGCATCAGAGCCTAGCTTGAGCCTTAGGCGAAGTCCAGACGGAAATTGAAGTCCGAACGAACCCGAAACCCCGAACCAATATTGCTCTCTGTACAATTTTTAAAAACAGGAATTTTTCAGTATTAAAAATATCCAGAAAAACATGCAGGAAAATATAAGAGTAACTGTACAACCCGTAGCCCTAATTCTATTAAAGCGCCGCTCTTCCGCGGCACGAGCATGGCTCGTGCGGCGGAAGCGCGGCCGTTTTGTCGTTTTATGAGGGGTCGTTTGCACAGTAACTCCTATTTAACTGTGCTGAGTTCTCTGGATATTTTTAAAATTTTATTCAAGTGTTGAATAATCTGGAATGTTTTGGAGCTTCGGTGTTTCGATCGGGGTATCAAATTTTGTCTGTGTGACTTTCCGGATAAATTTTTGATTATGTTAAAAAGTTCGACTGGATATAAATACCCAACTTTTCCCCTGTCGGGAAATTTCCAAGTGTTGGATTTTTCCGTAGTTTAACGACGTTCTAAGTAGTGCAAGTAACGCGATGGTCCCTCTAGAAGACACAAACCTTAACTCGATTATGTGACCGTCTTGAACTGCCCTTTGAACCTTCGGGTTTGGGGCAGTACGGCGTGCCACATGTGAGGCGTTGGCTTGACCCTTCTACGGCTGGACCGTTGGTACTGAGGCACGAACGGAATGTTGTTAGACTTGTTTCATGTGTTGATCAGTTTCAGGAAAACTTGGGTGTTTGACTGTCCGATCGAAAAGTTTAACATTTTCTGTTTATCTGGAATGGGATACAATAATTGGAATTCACAAGTAGTTATGTGATAACTGAATGAATGTTATAAACATAGCAGTTTAGTCTCACTTGATCGGTTGCCACGGAATTTTGATGTGATCAAAAGTCCGTCGCAATCACGTAGCGTACGCGGATACTCGCCGGGTAAACTTAATAGACAGCCTCACTCCATAGCCCCGACCAAGTGACTGTAGGAGAACCCCGTCGCCGTAAGCATCCATTCGGGTGCTCGCGTTAGCGGTGTTCCGCCTTGGTGCACTTCGTCGACGGTATCGGGGGTGCAGCCGTCTACTGAAGTTTGCGACGAGTATTCGATCAGACTGTCGGGAATCTTGTTGAATTCCCCGACTTAATATTGAAAAGTGTTTTCAATGATGAGACTAAAATGCGGGGTTTATAATTGTTAGGCATGTGATGTCTAAGGAATTCATTTGGTCAGGCATGCGATGTCTGAGGTGGTTGCGGATTCCAACTGTTGTAGTTTTACACTTTCTTTTCTGTGACCGTAAGTGTAATATGTGATATCGCCGGTTTCGTTGCTATATGTCAACGACAATTGGGATGGACATATTTACTTACGTTGATGACATGTGATGTTATGTGTTGCTGGATATGTTATATTGGATCGTCGTGATTGAATAGCCGGGGGTTTTTATGTGAGATGAGTGTTTTTCATTTTCATTCATGTAAAAACTTGTATGTAATATTCTTTTATTTGGGGCGCTTCCAGGTTGCGGGAGTTGTCACCTCTTGTATATTATTTACTTTTCCGCACTAGGATAGACCCAAGGAGGGGAGCACAAGTAACCGGGTTCTGGGGTCCAGTGGGAGACCAACTCGAGGAGTCGAGTCCCGGTCTCCTAACTCTAGAATTGATAGGGTTGCTTGCCGCTCTCGTAGGGGTCTAGGGGTGTGGGTTTGGCTATTCATCACGACCGTGGAATCCGTGTTTTATACTGGCTCGTATTGAAAACACGGACGTCCTAATATATCCAATATTTCATATGTTTCTTCTGCTGCGATATCTTTGATGTGATCATGTGATGTTCTGTGATAGATACAGTATATAGTATATATGATATATTATATAAGTGTTACTTATGTTTTACACCCGCGCTGGCCCTGCCCTGCTCTGCCGTTAGTTACCTAACCTAACGGTGCACGAGGGGACATCGAGGCGAATGCGGATGGCATAAGTGTACGTCGTATTTATCTGTGATGTTTAGGTACATTAAATGATGGGACTTCATTAATATGATTAATGAAATAAAAGAAACCTAAGATGTTGTAGAATCGAATTTCAAAATAAAACAGGTAGCTACAGTTCTTGCTTTGCATAGCGGTATATATGATATATCCTGCACCTTATTCGATGAGGAAAGGACCGAGATCCCTTCACCGGGAGTGACTCCTTTAGCAATAACTGGCAGATGCTACACACTCGGTTTGTCTTTTGATTGCTTTTAAGAGTTTTTGCTTTGCACAGTGATATATATGATATATCCCGCACCTCATTCGACGAGGAAAGGACCGACGATCCCTTCACCGGGAGTGACTCCTTTAGCAAAACTAGAAAAGCCTCAAAAACACTCCATTTCAAAATTCATTCGATCCTACAACGATATCAAGTTCATTACGCAATAGGTTTTCAGAAAAACCTGTCGTAGCCCTCCGTCATTTCAGATAAGTAGTAGTTAGTATCCGTGCTGCGTTTGTTGGCCTTTGTCAAGGCGCAGTGTGCGGTAGCTAACTGGTGCTTATCTGCTTATGCATATGATGCAGATTGAGTTAGGGTAGTCGTGCGACCTTGTTGGCCTTTGTCAAGGGCCGTGCGGGTGGGTTTAATTCAATCAGGAAATGACGGGTTGAACTTGACTAGCATCCTATGGTTTGTTGGCCTTTGTCAAGGTCATAGGAGGTTAGGGGCAAAATATTATCGGGAATTTCAAGTGTTGAAATTTGCAATGAGATTGCATACCTTCTATGAGATAGTTGGATCCCGATACCCGCTGCGAGTAAGAGTTACTCCTGGGAGAGTTTTACGCATTACAATTAGCCAATCAAGTAGGTGTCTAGAAAGGTGTCAACGGGGTTACGCCTCTGGGAAAACGAGGTTTACATTAATTAGGTTCGTGCGAAAGCACGGGGGACCTCCCTCAAAGTACCGACACTGGCCTGGCTGAAAGATTGGCAAACTTGTAGTGTGTAATTAATCCCGGCTAGTCTTTCCTTTTAGGGTTTGAAGGAAGATTTGATAAAAAGCAGTGGGAGCCATCCTGATTAGATAAAATAATAACCAATCTATTCTTGCAAGAGCGCACGCTGAGTGTTTTCTTCTCTCTCTCTCTCCTGGTAGCGACCATATCACGCCTTAATCAAGATAATAATACGGATTATTGACCGAACCCGCTTGTTATACTGAGCTGGGGAACGTTGGTCCCGCTCCAACTTATAATTGTTATAAGACAGAGCAGGAAATTGGGGAATACCAGATTTCCCGTGCCGCCCAAACGAGGAGAGTGCATGATGATGCATCATCTTCGGGTGTGTTCTTTATACAGAACTGTTTCTCAGTATCCTTTACGTCCTAGGTATATGATACCGGATCAGGATCCCAGATATGTAATCTGTTACATAGGGCTACAGATAGGTAGAGAACTGAGAACGGGTGATAAGTTTCATGAGGCAGAAAACGGGGCAAGTGTTGCAGCCAAGTCTGTCGGTCACTGTCACCCTGTAATACCAATACATTGATTCTGAACGAATGTTATTAGATACCGAACCTGATATACCAAATCATATCACTCTCTTTGTTAGAAAAGAAAGGATGTAATTTTGTATTGTTGGATAATGTTTTGAACATTTCCTATATCAAAAGTTGATCGGTTCAGGCACGTTATCTAAAAGCATTAATGTTCTAAATCAAACTACAGTTCTTGGTATACGGATCACACACAAGAGGAAGAGTTCAGAAATGAACGAATTCTTCTTGAGGCATTGTAGACTAGGTCAGATCAATGTGACCCGACTAGCTAGAGTTACATAAAGATGCATATTTAAATTAGTTTGAATTTACATCTTGTGAAACTCGCCAGTCATGTCACAAAGATAAGATGACCATAGCTCCGTTTATTGGAAACAGAGAAAGAGTTAGTGAACTCTTGGGATGATACATGTTGATGTATGTAGGTCCCCTGTCTACAAATGCCAGGATTGGTTCTTTATACTTCATTACGTTCTCTGGTGATCTCTTTAGATTCAGACATATGTTTTTGTTGAAACACAAGTCCGAACCTTTTGAGATATTCACAGAATATAAGCGAGAAGTAGAGAACCAGAATACGGGTTTAAGTATTATGTCCTATGATGAGATCAAGGAGGAGAATACTTGAGCACGGAAATACTGGACTATTCTAAAGGAGAATGAGATTCTCTCTCAGCATTACTCCTCCGTATACACCATAGTACGATGGTATATCGGGGCGGAGCAATCACACCCTATATGATAAGGTGTGCTCTATGATGAGTACTACCGAGTTACCCATTTCCTTTTGGGTGTTATGCGCTTGAGAAGCTGCATACATAGTGAATAGGGTTCAAATCAAATCTGTTGCCTACCACTTCATATGTGATATGGAAAAGGAAGAGCCCATTTCCTAAGTTAGTTAAGATTTGGGGTTGTCCGGCCTATGAAGCAAAATCCAGACAAGCTCGAGGCAAGGTCTGTTATGTAGAACTGGAAAGGTTCCAGCTATACAAACTACAGCTGATGATTTGATAGAACCAAAGTATTCAGTAGATACCAACGAACCTCAGCCTCTCCGCCGATCTAGTAGGGTTCCTCACCAACCTGAGAGATACTTCAGTTTCTCTATGACAGTGGGAGCGAGGATTGCATCATGAGATGATGACCCAACTAGTTTCGAGCAGGCCATCGAGAGTAAGACTCTGTAAGAAAGGCTGGATGTTTAGCGATCTGAGATGGAATCCTTATACACCAACAAAGTATGGACTTTGGTTGCTATATCTGAAGGGTTAAATCCCCATCAGGAGCAAGTATATCTTGAGAAGATTACTTGGTGTAGATGGAAAAGTTGAGACTTTCAAAGCTAGACTTGTTAAAGCTTTTCGTCATCGACCAGGCGTGGATCATGATGAAACCTTTTCAAGTGACTATGCTTAAGTCCATCCAGATCCTACTTGTCACGGCTACATACCATGACTACGATATCTGGTGGTTGGGTGTCTTGACTACTTTTCTAAATGATGATTTGGAAGAGAGCGTCTATAAGTACACAGCCAGAGGGCTTCGTAGACAGTGGAAGCAGCGGAAACGTGTGCAAGATGCTTTATAGGATAAAGCAGGCATCGCGGAGTTGGAATATCTGTTTTGATGAATTAGTCAAAGAGTTTGACATCATCAAAATGGTAGATGAACCTTGTATAAACAAGAAGGTAGTAGGGAGTATGGTGACGATCCTCGTAGAGTACGTGGATGACATACTCTTGATAGGGAAGGAGTTTCCTAAGCTACGCTCGATCAATCTCCGCTTATCACTATAATTCTCCATATAGGATCAAAATGATACCTCCTAAATCCTGGATTTTGGATCTATGAGATAGATCTAAATGGATGTTAGGATTCTCACTAGTTGTAGTGAGAAAGTATCAATAGACCCTGGGAAGAATCACTGGAAGTGTTCCAGGGTGATAAAGACGACTGAGTGTCAGTCACAGGCATTGTCTTTACCCTCAGTGAAGGGACGGTATGTTGGAAGAGTTCCAAGCTAGATACCGTGACATACTAGACGATAAAGGCAGGATACATCGCTACTAAAGATGCTACCAAAGAGACTGTTTGGGTGTATATTGGTTCATGAGATGAACTACGTTCCTACCATTGTGAGACAATGGAGTTGTGGCTTATGCCAAGGAACGCCGGTCCCATCAGTGATCCAGACATATTCTAAGGCAGTATCACCTGATCATGGAGATGGTTGATCTCCAGGGTGATCGAGGTTTGGAGAGTAGATTCTGAGGACAACACACGGATCCACTCACAAAGGCCTGTTCCCAGAGAGAGACTTTTATGGGATGGTTGAGTATGAGATACTGCAACCACTGCTACAGATGGCCCTAGTGCAAGTGGGAGATTGTTAGTTATATGTATGCCCTAGAGGCCATTACTGTATATAGGATGTATATTGTAGTGGATGCTGGGACATATATAGGGAGGACTTTCTTGCTCGACATGATAGTATGCTATCTGGTTGAACTTTACCTTAACGTGTATACTGTTTGTCTCTCTGTTACATGTTGGTAAAGCCCTTAGGATGTGTGCTTGACTACCTGGACTATGATGCGGATCATACTAGTGGGGACAGATAGTCTATAAGTACATCCTTCAAAGTCCCTAGTCGTGGGTGTATCGAGACGGGGCATCGATATACCAGAGTAGACTAGCGTGTACCTTCTCGACCCATACAGATGGGCGATGGATGATCCCATATCCATCGGTGTTTGACATCAGAGATGATATACGGGTGCTCAGTAGAGACTGGGTACACTGGACGGACTCGCCGAGAACTCCCAGATGGTATTATACCTCACGTCAGATGGCAGTTCTCTGGTGACACTGGTACAGAGTAGTCTGTTGACCCGAGATCGTCATAGAGTCTTGTGTGGTTCCCACTGTGCTTTGATTTCCATCTTACCACGTCCAAGAGGGCATGCAAAACGGTGGTTTTTGGGTACAGTCCCGAGTCACATGGAGGCAATGAGCGATAGGAGGGGATTCGTCTCTCCCGGTATATGGGGGTTGATGTTGCGCTGTGTTCGATTGGCTATAACAGGAAATCCCTGGCCAGGGTTGCTGAGATTTACTGGTAAGTGTTACCAGTAGTTTCTCGAACAGTTATAGACCTCATATCGACACGACTTATTGAGCTATTGGGGTCTGACGTTTACCACCCCTAGGCGAGATATGCGACATATCAGACGATCAGACCGGACTGTACGGTAGTGTTACTGGTCGGATTCACTGGAGTGTGAGCGGGCTTGCTCGTCGATCTTCAGATCGCTCAATACCCGGGTGGCCGTTACGTTTAGCAGACCGCTTGCGGCTTGTGGATGTTTGATATGATCATCATCCGCTGCCGGCGTATTGACGAGTCTTTAGAGTCCTACACAGAGGTTTCCTGGCTCAAGCGAAACGAAATAGGAGTGCATATGAGATATGTGCGGGACCGAGAATAATACGTGTATGTGATACCGTATTTCATTCTCGCGATGAATGTATCGAATGGTTGTATGTGATATAACCTGGTTATCGATTCAAACGTTGATTCGATAAGCCGATACATTGTATACTAGCCGGTTATATGCGACATGACCGGATCGTTAAATCAAGTGTTGATTTGATGATTTAATGCACAATTATATATTTGATATATTAGTTTGCATTAACTAGTATCGGTTTACTTAAGACGGATTTTCTCACTTGGATTGTGCACATTGTATATGTGATATATTTTTGTGCACTTGTATGTATCATGTTTGATGATGCATGCTAACTTGTGTTTTGTGTGAAGATTAAACCATGGTTGTGAGAGTGGTTAGGGTTTTATTTTCCATTACTTATTTATTCATTTATTTATTTGTTTTTATTTTTGGAAAATAAATGGAAAGGAGAAAAGAATGGTGGCTTAATTTGGAGTTTAGTTGAAGCTTCATGTTGCTTTGATCAAGTCAACCATTCTTATCTCATCCTTAACCCTAACCATTCCCACTAACCCTAGTTTAGTCTCTACACTTGACTCTAGTTAAAATTATGATAAGAATTCATTTTCTTTTCATTTTTCTTTTAACTTATCATAACTTTGGATAAGCTTTCTTCTTCTTCTTCCTTGACTTCAAGAAGAAAAGCTTCACCTCCATCAATGGTGATTGATGTTTTTGAGTGAGAAATCCAATTCTAAAGTTAACCCACTTCCTATTTCTTCATCCTCTACCTCTTGCCAAGTAGTAGAGTGTGTTTCCTTCACAAGTTTCATGACTTGGTGAAGGTGGAGCTTGATTCATCGATGCCTCGACGTAGATCATCTTCGGCAGGGACATCGACGACCTAGCTTGCCCATTCTCCGACGAAGCCGATCCTAGAGCCCGGATTTGACTTGGACAGCGGAGAGGACCTCGTTGCGAAGCTATGGAGGTGGAGCACCGGATCTACAAAGGTTGTATTTCCATTTTCTCATTTGTTAAGTGTTAACTAGTTCATTGTTCGCCTAGACATCTAGTTATCGATCCGTAGTTTAGGGTTTATAGGCACCATAATTTTTGAAATTGCCATGGTTGATGGCTTGGGAGACCTCACTAGAGTGCCTAGGAACCCTACAGACGCAAACCCCTGCAGTTAATTACGCTACCGCATCGCAGTAACCACTTTCTCCTTCTCCAGAATTTCACTTCGTGTCATGTGTGTTCATTTTGTTCGTGGTTGCCCGTAGATTGTATACGGAGACTGAGTAATGCCGTCGCCCGTAGGACGTGGATTAGTCCAAATCCGTATTTACTTAGATTTGGGTTTGGTGTTTTTCGTTTAAGGATGCATTAGTCGCGTTGCGGCTAAGATCAACTTAAACGTTCGTTAAGAATACGTTAGTCCTGTTTTAGACTAAGATCAACTTAACGTAGTGAATAATTTAATTGTATGGCCATCAGGGCTCGTCACCTCTCTGACGTCGTTGAAGGATTACAACGACATGTATCAGAGGAGCTCGGAGATGTACCCTCGTACCAGAGTTGATTGGGAGTTTTATAATCCATTTGAATATTTAAGGATATGTTAGCCGTATTTGGGGCTAAGATCAACTTAAACCGGACCGTTTAGATCCGACAAAAGAGCGTTTGGAGGCTCTATTGTTTCAGTTTGGGGACGTAGTGGTCCGTTTTCCAGTTTAGGGACGTGGTGGTCCATCGCCAGTTTAGGGACGTGGTGGTCCGATATTAGTTTAGGGACATTTCGGTCCAATATTAGTTTAGGGACGTTTCGGTCCAATATTAATTTTAAGGACGTTTCGGTCCGGTAATAGTTTAAGGACGTGTCGGTCCGATGTTAGTTTAGGGACGTTTCGGTTCGGTATTAGTTTAAGGACGTCTCTGTCCGATGTTAGTTTAGGGACGTTTCGGTCCGGTATTAGTTTAAGGACGTCTGGGTCCAATATTAGTTTAGGGACGTTTCGGTCCAGTATTAGTTTAAGGACGTTTCGGTCCGATATTAGTTTATGGACGTCTCGGTCCAATATTAGTTTAGGAACGTTTCGGTCCACGAGTTTAAGGACTCCGCAGTCCATATCGATGTGTGGTCGTTGGGACCCGTCACCTCTTTGACGTCGTTGAGGAATTACAACGATGGATTTCAAAGGAGTTCGGAGATGTACCCTCGAACCGGATGTAAATTGATTTAGGAGAGCCATTTTGCTCAGTCAATTTAATTTAAGGACTTATGGCCACGATTGGGCTAAGTCCAGTTAAAAATGTCCAATATTTTATTTGCATTTGTTTTTATTTTTATTTGGGCTTTGCCCAGAAAAGATGCAGGGCATCAATTTGTTTTAGGCTCTGCCCTTTATAAATGATGCAGAGCATCAATTTATTTGGGCTCTGCCCATTTATTGCCTTGCAATTTATTTTGGCCTGTCAGGTCATTTTGATTTGGGCTTGACCCTTTAATTAATGCATTGCATTTGTGCAAAACACTGTTAATTTGAGAATCTTTTAGATTTAAGAACCGATGGTTCATAAAAGAAGTGCAAAGCACTATTTGATTTAGATCTAAGAAAAAAGAACAAGTTTTTTCTTGTTTTTCTTATCTCAAAGAACCAAAAGTTCATAAAAGTGCAAAGCACTATTAATTTAAGAACTTTTTAGGTTCAAGAACCGATGGTTCATAAAACAAGTGCAAGGCACTATTGAATTTAGATTTAAAAAAAATAACAAGTTTTTTTCTTGTTATTCTTATCTCAGAGAACCAAAGGTTCATGAAAGTGCAAAGCACTATTAATTTAATAACCTTTTAGGTTCAAGAACCGATGGTTCATAAAACAAGTGCAAGGCACTATTTTATTTATTTATTGATTTATCGTTGAAGATCTATGATCTTGTTCATAAGAGAATTTTCTCTTCTTTAAAAGGTTTTTACCTTTTTTTTTATTCTTCAAGAGTTCTCTTCTCTTTTTTTTTTAGCAAGATGTTTATGCCTTTGAATTGAGGTCTAGGGTCCTTTTTATAGGGCTCATAAATTAGTTAAAGTTTGTTAAATAGATCATTCTCTGAGTGATTTGGGGAATTTTCCCCACCGTCGGATCTTTAATCCAAAGGTCTCTGTTTTACAGAAGAAATATTCTTGTTTTAACAAAAACAGAAAAGATTTTCTCAAATCTTTATTCTGTTTTTTGCATAACTCCTCAGCGCGTGACACGTGTCGCGCAGTTAATTTTTTTTTTTAATTAATTAATTAATTAATTTTTTTTTTAAATTTTTTAATTTTTTAATTTTTTTATTATTATTTTTTTTTAAAACTGCGCAGTGCAGTGCGCACTGCGCAGCGCGTGCAGCGCGCAGTTGCGTTTTGCGCATTTTCTTTTTTTTCCTTCGACCTTAGAATTTGAACAGAGCTTTGATCTGATTGAGGTAAACACTAGTGTCTCCAAATCTCCAACGCACGACCACGACGACCATCTCCAGATCATGAGTGGGATATCCTGATCGTACTTCCTCCAACTGTCAGGAAGCAAAAGTGATAACTCTATAATGCCACATCAACGCAAAATCAACCCCCACTCGCAAAACATCACAGTTAAACAACAAAGTCGCCCGAGCCAGAAGGAAAATAAAGAATTGGTGTAGTTGTCAACCGAGTCTTCAACTGCCGAAAACTCCGCATGCATGCCTCAGTCCAAAGAAAAAGAACCTCCTTTCTGGTCAGTTCAGTCAACGGCGCAGCGATACACTAGCAATCCTACACGAAACGGCGGTAAAAACCTGCTAAGACCAAAAATCTACGGACCTGTGTCCCGTACACAAGTCTGGGCCAAAGCTGTACGGCCTCGATCTTCCTCGGGACCATACGGAACCGTCTCCCGTAACTACAAGACATAGGTGTCAACACAATCAAGCCTGAAGGAACACTCCAAGAATTTAGTAAACAGCTGGTGCACTCCCAATGTCTGCAAAACAAATCCTCAAGTGTTGCTCACGTTCCTTATGACTCTTTGAAAAGACCAGAATGTCATCAATGACACAACGATAAACTGGTCGAGGAACATCCTGAAGAAATCTGGTTCATCATATCCACGAATAATGCTAGGTCATCGGTGAGTCTAACGACACCACCAAAACACATACTGCCCGTAGAACGCACAAAAGCAGACTTCAGAATGTCATCACTCCGAACCCGCAACCAATGATGACCTGATCCTAAACAAACTTAGAAAAAGTCTCGCACTCTGGAGCTGATCGAAGAAATCGTCAATGCGAGGTAAAGGATACCTATCCGCACCATAAGCCGGTTCAATTGACGATCAATCAATACACAAGCTCAACTGTCGTCCTTCTCCTGAGGAACAGAATAGGAGCTCCCCAAAGCGAAACACTCAGACACGCAAGCCCCCTTATAGCAACTCTGCAGCTGATCCTTAAGCTGCCTAAGCTCCGCCGGCTCATCTGGAACAACGTCGGAAAACTCTCGCATGAAGGGAACCCGGTCCAACAATCCCACTGTGGCTCCGGTATCATGAATGAAAGCCAAGAATCCTCGACATCCTCTCTTCAAAAGCCGACTAGCGAAAAAGGCTGAATTCAAGCTGTGAGAGGTAGCACCACTGCCCACCTGCACAACAAGAACTGACTTGCCGGGAAAACAAAACCTGACTGTTTCCTCTCGGCAGTCCACAGACGCCTAGCACGTATCTAACCGGTTCGTGCCCACGAGAACATCAAATCCAACATCTTAAGAAGGATCAAAACGACAGACGAATCTCTATCTCCTATCCGATTGGCACACGACCGAAACACGTGTCGCGCAACAAAAGAATCGCTGACAGAAGTTAACACAACAATGGCTGATCTAGCTAACACGACCCTCGGCCCAACCATGGCACAAAATGTGTAAAACAAACAAGTGCATCAAAAGAACATACGAATTAAGAATACCTGAAAACTCTGCATTGGACGCCCGTGCGTCCCGATGAATAGAAGCAAACTCTCGTGTCTGCCCCCTACCCGCAACTGGCTGAACTCCTCCTCTGCCAACCTGTCCCCTCTCAACGAAACCTTCGTGACCACGACATCTTTGAACACAAGCATGATGCAGTGCTAAGGAACAATTCCTGATGAGGTGATGAAGGCTCCCGCACCAGAAACATCCACGCGATGACTGTTGACCCTCCTGCGGATGAGAGCTGAACGACTGTCCTTGTCCCAAACCTCTGCTACTCCCGCAACGGTCACAAAATCTGTCACGGCGACTGAACCTTTGTCTCGGGGCTGACACACCTGTACTAGCCTTCCTCAGTCCTCGGACTCCCAAAGTCTCGGAAAGACGCTCCTTGTCGAATAGGGCTGCGTCCACTGGTGCTGTATACGTAACACTATGCTGAGTGCTGACCATAAGGAACAACTGGGTAACAAGGGTGGCGACCTCCTATCGCTGCGCTCTACTGGCCTCAACCAAAGACCTCATCGTCTGGCGCAAGTCCTGCATCTCTTCCACAAGCCTAGCGATACGATCTGTCGAAGGCGGATGCATCTGCTCCTGTGCAACGAGCGTGCCATCCTTGTCAGTCCTCGTCCTACACGAGCCAACTTTGATCTCGACCCTCGCTGCATCACTCTGAGTCCCCATAGTAATCGGCGACAAAGGCTATAAATGGAAAAGGATCGATATGAACACGAAAATCGAATCACAAGGATATGTATCATCAAGGACGGAATTTCAAGCAATTAGTACTTAGGTCACTTTAGGCGGAGTACCGTGTCGTAAGTATGCTGCGGACATACACACACTACGTTACTCTGCTTAAGCTACCTACTCCATCAAACCTGCTAGTTATATGTATGCCCTAGAGGCCATTACTGTACATAGGATGTATATTGTAGTGGATGCTGGGACATATATAGGTAGGACTTTCTTGCTCGACATGATAGTACGCTATCTGGTTACTCTTTATCTTAACATGTAAATTTGCTGTCTCTCTATTACATGTTGATAAAGCCCTTAGGATATATGCTCGACTTCCAGGACTATGATGCAGATCATACTAGTGGGGCCTGGGTAGTCTATGAGTACAACCTTCAATGTTCCTAGTCGTGGGAATACCGAGACGGGGCATCGATATTCTAGAGTAGACTAGTGTATATCTTCTCGACCCATGTGATAGGCGATGGATGATCCCATATCCATTGGTGTTTGACATCAGAGATGGTATGCAGGTGCTCAGTGGAGACTGGGTACACTGAACGGACTTGCCGAGAACACCCAGATGGTATTATACCTCACGTCAGATGGCAGTTCTCTGGTGACACTGGTACATCTTAGTCTGTTGACCCGAGATCGTCATAGAGTCTTGTGTGTCTCCCACTGTGCTTTGATTTCCACCCTACCACGGCTCTACTGAGTCGTACATACAGGTGGTTTTTGGGTACATTCCCGATTCACATGGAGGCAATGAGCGAGAGGAAGGGATTCGCCTCTCACGGTATTGGGGGTTGATGTTGCGCTATGCTCGACTGGCCATAACTGGAAATCCCTGGCCAGGTTTGCAGTGATATACTGGTAAGAGTTATCAGTAGTTTCACGCTTGTTGTGGACCTTACATCGGCATGACTTATCAAGCTATTAGGGTCTGACGTTTACCACCCCTTGGTGAGATATGCGACATATCAGACGAACAGACCGGACTGTACGGTAAGTGTTACTGGTTGGATTCACAAGAGTGTGAGCAGGCTTGCTCGTTGATCTTCTGATCGCTCAATACCCGGGTGGCCGTTACGTTTAGCAGACCGCTTGCGGCTTGTGGGTGTTTAATATGATCATCACCTACTGCCGGCGTATTGACGAGTCTTTAGAGTCCTACACAGAGGTTTCCTGGCTCAAGCGAAACGAAATAGGAGCACATATGAGATATGTGCGGGGCCGAGAATAATACCAGTATGTGATACTGAATTCTATTCTCGCGATTTGTATCATCGGACGGTTATATAAGATATAGACGGGTTACCGAATCAAATGTTGATTCGATATATTGATACACTTGATATTAGTCGGTTATATGCAGTATGACCGGATCATTAAATCAAGTGTTGATTTAATTATTTAATGTATAATTATATATTTGATATATTACTTTACATTGACTAATATTTGTTCACTTAAGATTGATTTTCTCACTTGATGTGCACAAGTTGTATATGTGATATATTTTTGTGCACTAGTTTGTATCATGTTTGATGACACATGCAAACTTGGGTGTGTATGCTTTAAACCATATTTAGGTTAATGGTTAGGGTTTTAACTTATTTATTTATTTATTTTGGTTAAAAACTAAATGGTAGCTATTCTTACTTTGCTAGAAGTTTCATGATACTTCAAGCAACTTTGACAAAGTCTTAACCATTTTGTTTTTATCCTTTGACCTAACCATTTATCTAAACTATGGTTTGCTCTCTACATGAGTTAACTTCACCCATGGTTGCATTATGATAAACTTCACTTGAATTTTCTTTTTGAATTAATTTCATTTTTTCATATCCTTCTTCTTCTTCTTCTTCATGAAGTGAAGAAAGCTTTCTTGAAAATTTTCAAGTGATGAAATCAAGTGAGAAATCCAAATCCAACGTGAACCCACTTCCTATTTCTTCATCCTCTACCACTTGCCATGTAGTAGAGTGTGTTATCTTCACAAGTTTCATGATCTAGTGAAGATGGAGCTTGAGTTTGAGTCGCCTCGACGTAGATCATCTTCGGCTTCGAAGTCAACGACCTAGCCCGCTCATTTCTCCGATGAAACCAACGCTAGAGTCCGGGATCCCGATGATCGCAGTGGAGGGACGTCATCACGGAGATAAAGAAGTGGAGGACCAGATCTACAAAGGTTGTAATCCCTTTCACTTGTAGTTAAGTAGTTAACTTGTTTTGTTTCGCCTTACCTCTATTAACGATCTTGCATTAGGGTTTCTCGGCACATATAAAAATTTGATTTTGGCATGATTGATGCGTTGTGGAACCTCTTGAGTGTGCCTAGGAACCCTATAGTGGTATCAGATCCTAGCTAGAGTTTTAGGCGAAAAGTAGACGAAGTTAGAAATCCGATCGAACCCCGAAACCTTAAACTTGACCCCACTCTGTACATTTTCTGAAATTGTGGATTTTTGTGAATTAAAAATTGTCAAAAAATTCAGCAAGGTTTTCTAGGAGTTGCTGTGCAACACGTGCCCCTAACTCAACCAGTGCGCCGTGGAACTGCAGCCCCACCCTGGCTTGCGTGGCTGTTACGCGGTCATAATGGTGAATCTTGCCACGTGGTTTGCACAGTAATTTTTTCTGTAAGTGCTGTGTTTTCTTGGAATTTTTAACTTCTACTCAACAGTTGAGTTTTCTGGGTTGTATTGGGAGTTCGTTGATTCGATCGAAAGTTTAACTTCGTCTATGTGTTTTTCCGGATATTTTAGAACATGTTAAAAGGTTCGACCGGATATAAATAACCCACTTTTTCCCCTGTCGGGAAATTTCCAAGTGTTGGATTTTTCCGTAGTTTAAGAATGTTCTAAGTAGTGCAAGTAACTCAATGGACCCTCTAGAAGACAACAAACCTTAACTCGATTATGTGACCATCTTGAAATGCTCTTTGAACCTTTGGGTTTGGGGCAGTACGGCGTGCCACATTTGAGGCGTTGTCTTGACCTTTCTACGGCTGGACCGTTGGTACTGTGGCATGAAGTGGATGTTTTTAAACTTATTTCAAGTGTTGAGTTTTTCGGGAAAACTTGGGTGTTTGATTATTCGATCAGAAAGTTTAACATTGTCTAATTATCTGGAATGTGATACAATATTTGGAATTCACAAGTAGTTATGAGACAACTGAATGAATGTTATAAATCTAAGCAGTTTAGTCTCACTTGATCGGTTGCCACGGAATTTTGATGCGATCAAAAGTCCGTCGTAATCACGTAGCGTACGCGGATACTCGCCGGATAAACTTAATAGACAGCTACACCCCATAGCCCCGACCAAGTGACTGTAGGAGAACCCCGTCGCCAAAAAGCATCCGTTTGGGTGCTCGCGGCAGCGGTGTTCCGCCATAGTGCACTTCGTCGACGGTATCGGGGGTGCGGCCATCTACTATAGTTTGCGACGAGCAATCGTTTTGGATGTCGGGACTCTTGTTGAATTGCCCGACTTGATATTGAAAAGTGTTTTCGATAATGAGACTAAAATGCGGGGTTTATAATTGGTAGGCAAGCGATGTCTAAGGAATTCATTTGGTTGGGCATGCGATGTCTAAAGAGGTTGCGGATTCCAACTGTTGTAGTTTTACACTTTCTTTTCTGCGACCGTAAGTGTAATATATGACATCGCCGGTTTCGTTGCTATATGTCAACGACAATTGGGATACGCATGTTTACTTACGTTGATGACATGTGATGTTATGTGTTGCTGGATATGTTATATTGGATCGTCATGTTTGAATAGCCGGGAGGTTTTTATTTGAGATGAGTGTTTTTCCATTTTCATTCATGTAAAAACTGTATGTAATATTCTTTTATTGGGGCACTTCCAGGTTGTGGAAGATGTCACCGTTGATGTATATTATTTAATTTTCCGCATTAGGATAGACCCAAGGAGGGGAGCACAAGTAACCGGGTTCTAGGGTCCAGTGGGAGACCATCTTGAGGAGTCGAGTCCGGGTCTCCTAACCCTAGAATTGGTAGGGTTGCTTGCCGCTCTCGTAGGGGTCTAGGGGTGTGGGATTGGCTATTCATCATGACCGTGGAATCCGTGTTTTATTCAGGCTCAAAATAAAACACGGACGTCCTAGTATATCCAATATTTCATATGATATTTTCTGCTGCGTTATCTGTGATGTGATCATGTGATATGTTCAAATAGATATTGTATATAGTATATATGATATATTATATAGACGTTGCTTATGTTTTACACCCGCACTAGCCCTGACTCGTTCTGCCGTTAGTTACCTAACCTAACGGTGCAGACAGGACATCGAGGCGAATGCGGATGGCATAAGCATACGTTATATTTATCTGTGTTGTTTAGGTGGACTTAAATGATGGGACATTCATTAATGAGATTAATGAAAGAAAATAAACCTAAAAGATGTTGTGGAATCGAATTTCAAAAATTAGGTAGCTCTAGTTATTGCTTTGCATAGCGGTGTTCCTTGTAGAACATCCAGCACCTTATTCGATGAGGAAAGAGCCGACGATCCCTTGACCGGGAGTGACCTCTTTAGCAGTAATTAGCAGATGCTACAACCCTCGGTTTGTCTTTTGATTGCTTCTATAGTTTTTGCTTTGCATAGCGGTATATATGATATATCCTGCACCTTATTCGATGAGGAAAGGGCCGACGATCCCTTCACCGGGAGTGACCCCTTTAGCAAAACTAGAAAAGCCTAAAAAACACTCCATTTAAAAACCATTTGATTCCGCAACGAGATCAAGTTCAAAGCGTTAAAGGTTTTCTTAAAAACCATCCGCAACCCTCCGTCATTTTAGGAAGTAGAGTACTTAGTATTCGTGCTGTGTTTGTTGACTATAGTTAAGGCACAGTGTACAGTAGCTAAGTTGTAAGTGCACGGCGGCGCCCCGGCCGTCAATCCGACGCCGGAATGCGGAAGCGGTGATAAACTTTAATTTTGCGGACTTAGCAAACCGGCACCACCGCGCACTAAACACCCGGATCGAACCATTAACAAGTCTAAGCTAACTAGAAGAAGGGAAGAGATGTACCGACTGATCCGAGTCCTCCGGTCTTCATCTCCACTCCGATCTCCTCGCGGGATCTCCGTCCGTCTCCTACTCGTCGGAAAGGACACCACATCGCCTGTAGCTTTTACGGGCTCCCACCTCAATACCGAGGCAACTCGGGCGCGAAGCTGGCTAATCGACGCGTCCAAGATTTGCTGTAGGAAGTGTAGTGTAGAGTGCATGTCTCACTTTGGGGTTGGTTGCCATAGATGGAGGAATGGTGTATAGAAAATTGGTGCTTTCAATTTTCTAGCAATGGAATGAGATGAAGAATGATATACACAAAATGAATCACTCTCATTTTTCTTCCTCTCCCCTCAAATGAAGTGGCCGGCCATTCCCCTTTTAAGAATGGTGGAGGGAACAAAAATATATCATGAAGGGAGGTGAGGGTAGGAGAAGTCAAGAGGTGACCACAAACAAACATGAACCATGCTTATTACTTACATCCACCCATACCCTTTCCTATCATAATTAAATGCAAGAATGGTGCAAAGATAATGATGCTATCATAATCAAAACAATTGCAAGAAAACCCCCTCCAAAAATGTTATTTGCAAACTTGCAAATAACCCCCTCCATCGGAAAAGTCCGGCCGGGACAGAACAAAGGAAAACCGGCTGGAACGGAATGCAAAAAGGCAATTCAAGAAAACTGGTCCCGTAATAAATTACAGGAAAACCCCGATACTGTGCATACACACCCGCATCTGTATTCCGTCCGGATACAAATGCAAAGAGACAAAATCTACACTGTACTAAACTAGGACCGGCTTAAACCAAAGCCGGCTAGTAATATCCGTTCGATCCTGATCCGTGCAATACCGCACGTATCTGATCGAACCCTGCCATATACCTATACGGCTACTAGTACAAACAGTCCGATCCTGATCTGTGCAATACCGCACGTATCTGATCGGACCCTGCCATATCTCCATACGGCCTCTACAGCGTTTCGCCCGAAAGCTGAGTAACTGAAAGTGTGGTGGACTCTAAAGACTCGTCAATACTATGGCTATGGATTTAACCACTAGCACGTCAGAGGTATAAGCCAATACGTAACGGGCCACCAGCTATTGACTAAAAGAGACGTCGATGAGCGAACTCATCCTGACACCCTACTGAGCCTGTCAGTGACAATATCCGTACAGTCCGGTCCGTTCGTCTATGAGCATCGCATGTCGGGCCTAGGGGGTGGGTAAAAGTCAGACCCCCAAAAGCGGTACAAGTCGTGTCGGAGTGTAGCCCAGAACACCCTGAGATACTACTGGAATACCTACCAGTAAATCTCCTGCCTTGGCCTAGGACTTCGTGTAATGGCTCTCCTAGACACAGCGCGACCTCACCCCCAATACCGGGAGAGACGAACCCCCGAAGATCCGCTCACTGCCTCCATGTGGCTCGGGACTGTACCCAACTAAAACCTGTTTGCACGACTCCTTTGAGCCGTGGTAGGGTAGTAATCAAAGCACAGTGGGAACTCACACGAGACAAATGACGATCCCCAGGTCGATGAACTAACCTGTACACATGTCACCTGGGAACTGCTATCTGACATCAGGTATAAGACCAACTAGCATGTTCCCGGCGAGTCCTGTCCGGTGTACTCATAACCCAATGAGCACCTGTATACATCTTAGGTGAACCAACTGACACCAGTGGCTTGTGAGACCGGCCACCGCCCCTCGTCGGGGTCTCGACTGTATACACTAGTCTACTCTGGAGAATCGATGCCCTGTCTCGAAACTCTTACGACTAGGGACCTTTTAAGGATATGCTTGTAGACTCCAGCTCTCACTTATATGATCGCCCTCATACTGCCGGCAGTCAAGCAAGAATCCTAGGGGCTCTATCAACGTGCAATAGTGACATGTCAGGTCACCTAAAGCAGTACACGATGATAAAGGTAAACCAGATAGCATACTATCATCTCGAGTAAGACTGTCGTACCGGGATAGGTCCTCCCTCAATCATTGCAATCACGTGCCTGTGATCCAATAATTGACTCTGAGGGCACTATCTCCAACAATCTCCCACTTGCACTCAAGGCTAATTATTGCGATGTCGCATACTCACAGCCCGTGTGATACCGAACACCCAACTCCTCTACTAGTCAGTCTCACAAATCCCGTTTGTGAAACTATTGCGGTCGAGGAATAGCCTCAGTGAGTGGATCCGCCTTGAAGTTTCTTTCTATGTCTCTCTATATCTCAAGTTCGCGAAGAAAGCCATCTCTCGAAATGAGCAATACCCGTCTTAGAATGTCTGGATGTCTGATGGGACCCAGTTCATAAATGAACTTCAAATCCAAACTTCTTAGACTGTATCGTCAACTGAACTTAATCAGTATCCTGCGCCATGCCTCCCTCAGTATTGCCTTGGATCACCTGTCCAAAATACTGCCCCTCGTCAGAGGGAAAACTATAACTCTGACAACCTCCTTGTCGTTCAGGTCACCTTGGAAGCCTGGAGTGATAACCGTCTCCTGAAGGAGGCAGCCGTTATCATATCCCTAGAACATTCACTTATGTTCTAAAACTGCTTCCCACTGTTCCTCCAGGATTGGATCAATATCAACTTATTGCATCTAGTGCAAGAACAACATCTGGTGTGGCACTTGATATCTCATGATTGACTTAATTGCCTAAGCAAGTGATCTGCCAATCATGCACATCCATCTCTACTTTAGTCTATAAGACACCTTTAGAGAGGGTGACTCCATAACCTGCAGGTACACTACCATGCCAGGTGTCGTCCATTCTAAATACTCTTAGAATGCTGTCAAAGTACCCTGATTGGGAAACCACTCAAATCTAGATCTAAAACCATAGATCTAGTAACCAGTATGTCTGATATAATGTCCAAGTCCCATGTGGAGAAAACACTGTGTGACGACCAAAGTATAACCGATCGTAGTATAGGAATATCACTTCCTACTATCTTCTCAACAGATCCATCCCCTATTCTGATGACGTCAAACCTATGACTGTCACATCAGAAACAGATGATCTATCTCCGCTATATCTGCTTTAGTCTATAAATAGACATAAGCCTGATGTCCACCAATGCTTCCGCTGCTCCCACTGACTACGACAACCCTCTGGCAGAGTCATATAGACGTGCACTTCTAAAGCTAGTTTAGAACGACGCTATACTCATCCTCCTGCGGGGTCTCGCAGCCTGGAACAACAACAATGGCAAGTGTGGGTAAACAAGAACTTCCCTGTCACCGTCCTTGAGGCTACCGGAGTACCTCTCGGGTGCCTGAAGTTACCCACCTTATCTGCGGAGTGGCCAATGGAATGTCAAAACAGATTGAATCTTTAGGTTCCTTATCAAATCTTCAGTAATCGTTTGCGGTTCTGGAATCACTTCCAGTTCTACCATACTCCCACTACTGTTTTCTGAAAAATCCATTTTTAATAAAACTGTGGCGAGTCTTGAACAATATTTCTATTGATCTC
Source organism: Agapanthus africanus (assembly GCA_030015575.1). Classification (NCBI taxonomy): domain Eukaryota; kingdom Viridiplantae; phylum Streptophyta; class Magnoliopsida; order Asparagales; family Amaryllidaceae; genus Agapanthus; species Agapanthus africanus. The sequence continues at coordinate 410,936,340 of CM057342.1, forward strand.
CCAGATGGTAGAAAGTCAACCCTCGTCATAGCCTGGGTCAACCCACAAACAGCCATTACAGAAACGTGCCTTGAGTTATCCAGAGTCTGGTTTTAATCATAAGCCGGACAACTCCCCGTACCTTAACAATGTTAAGATATGAACTGTTCTACATCCAATATAGAACCAGAGGCACTGATTTAATTGAACCAGATTCAAATCATGCAACTGTCTCCAGTGCATGTCAACTAAATGGAGAGAGGCCGATCAGCGTTACTCAACTTAGGAATGCTTCCAATTATGACTAACCTGAAAGAGAAGCAATTTCTCTTTATCATTACTATCAACTGAATACTATACACAAGTATCTACATATTCGATCACCTTGAAGAATCCCGATACTTGCTACACCTGGTTCTCTACTCTATTCAAATACCTATAACTCCTCAAAACTTAGACCCTGTGTTTCTACGAAACACATGTTTAAGAACTAGAGAAGTTAAAAGTAATCAGAATATAGTATGAGGACCAACCCCTCTGTCCTAATGGACACTGGACAACATACAATACTCTGTATAAGTCCGGTGAGTCTAACAACTCTTTCACTGTGTGTCGTAGGTTAAAAACTGTACTTATGGTTAAGAAGAATTACACCGCTGTTTAATGCTCCTTACCTAACCATCCACTGATATAGGTAAATGTCATCGACATAATATCAAAAGGTATATCTCACTCTATTCAAATAGACGTACAGATATATCAATTTGAAATTGGTGCACAACAGCGGATATTCAAACCAAATATTTGCCGACCGGCAAACAGCCCAGGTGATCTCCTCAAATATCACCGATTACAACGAATCCCGATATAATGAGGATGATCACCCAATTCCCAATAACTTACTCCCACTCATCATCTGTAAAACCATACAGATGTGAGAATCAAACCTGGTAAATACATACCCTGGAGCAAGTGTCCAATCGGGAAATCAGTTTTCTTTTAACAGTACACAGTTGAACTGAAACATTGAAATGTTTCGATGGGGTTTTCTGGTATTCCTAGTAATGCCTCTACCATTATCCAGATTCACAATTATAACTGTATAATTCTTTGCCACCTCTCCAAATCCCTTTATATGTCTTTAGTCATTACCTTCTGCACACCCCTTAGGCCAAATGGTTTTCTTCCTTCCCTACCGTTCGGCACCAGCCTATGGTTTGGAAGAAGACTATCCAATAAGCATAATGGGTGTACTGTCCTAATCCTAGGAGCACTCGCAATGCGAGAGAAGGTGAAGATAAAAGACAACCGAATAAACCGTATTCCTATTTCTCCTGGACCAGAATCCATCCGCGAACTGGAACAAGTTCCTTTCGAGTTCGTATATAACCATACGATGGAGTATCCAATAAACTGTGGATCTTCGTAGTGATACGGAGTGTCCTGGAGAAATACAAAGGTGATGTGGGAGTGGTAATGAAATACTTGGTTTGGTCGTGAATATCAGTCGCAATTTACTTTGCCCTTTTACTAATCCCTTGCTTTGTCTTAATCTTAATACCTTCTGCACACCATCGTTATGCTAATTGGTTTTCTTCATTCCCTACCGGTCGGCACCAGCCTATGGTTTGGAAGAAGACTATCCAATTTGCATAATAGGTGTACTATCTGCTAAACCAAGGAGCACTCACAACTTGAGAGAAGGTAAAAGGGAAAAGACAACTGAATAATCCTATCCGTTTTCTCCAGAACCGGAAACCATCCTCGAATTCCTTCGAGTTCGTATCTAACCATACGATGGTTTTGTCCAATGGAAGTGGACGTTCGCAGTAATACGGGGTGTCCTGGAGAAAAGGGTAAAAGTAGGAGTGGCAATGAGGTCTGCAACTATGACAATCCAAAAGCCAGTGTTAAAAAGGTTCGGTCAACTTGGTCACTGAGTCATAGTCTTAAGGTCGGGTCAATGGTCGCTGCCAGAGAGAGAGAGAAAAGAAACACTCAGCGTGCACTCTAACCTAGATCAGAATGGTTATCACTTAATCTAATCTGGAAACCTCCCACTGTACCTCAAATTCTCCTCCAAACCTAAAAGAAAAATTAGTCGGGGTCACCCGAGGAGTAAACTAACTCATCAGTGGGAATCGGGATCCAACTATCATCGCATGATAACGTGACGGAATCCGCTCACGGTGTCACACTCCAGAAGGTATGCGCATAACTGGCAAGTTTCAGTTCTTTTGAAACTCCCGATGTGGATTTCTGCCCCATGCTCTTATGACCTTGACTTTGGCCAACAAATCATAAGTCACATGTCAAGTTCTGCCCGTCATTCTCCAGGTTAATTTGAGCCCACCCGTACAAGCCCTTGACTTTGGCCAACAAGGCTATACGACTGCCCCAAACCAACGCATCTATCTATGCTGCATATGAATAACCAACAGCTACCAAACACTGTGCCTTGACTTTGGCCAACAAACACAGCTTGAATACTATTGACTACCCATATGAAACGACGGAGGGCTACGAATGGTTTCTGGCGAAAACCGTTAACGTAATGAACTTGATATCGTTGAAGGAACGGATAGCTTTTTAGAAAATATAGTGACGAAAACCTTTACTAAAGAGGTTACTCCCGGTGAAGGGATCTCGGCTCTTTCCCCGTAGAATGAGGTGCAGGATATTCCAACTGAATATCACGGTGCAAAGCAAAAGTAATCGGCTATAGTGAAGTTAATGCCCTGACGCAAACTTCTGTCCAAGGGGTCACTCCCGGTGAAGGGATCTCGGCCCTTGCCTCGTCGACTGAGGAGCAGGATATTCCAAATGAATACCACGATGCAAAACAAAAGTGAACGTCCTTGCAATAACAGCTTTTTGAAAAGTGTTCCAACAACATCAGAATAGGTTTGTTTAACTTGCATTGATCCGAATCAACGCAGTCCCATCAATTGATCACACCACAAAGAACGAAAATATACTGACGTACGTATATGCCATCCGCATTCGCCACTGGGTCTCGTCATCACCCGTTAGGTTAGCTAACTAACGGCAGAGCGGGGACTGGACTAGCGCGGATGAAAAACATATACAACATCTACTAATATATATACCAATATATAGTATTTCGCTCAAGGCGTGAATAAAATGCAACAACACAGAAATGTACAGCATCACAGAACAATAAAGATATCTGGGATCCCCGGGTTTCACAGAGCCACTACTGAAACCCGACGTTCCCCTGGTCGTGTGGATAGCCTGTGCAACGAAATCCTATACCCCCTACGAGTGCGGCGAATAGCCAGTCAATCCTGGAGTGAAGCCCCCTCCGTCCCAATGCCATGAGATGCGGGCTTGTTGCCTTCTAGAACCCGGCTATCCGTGCACCCCTCCGCGGGGTAACCCTAGTACAGAAAGTAAAATATACATACAATGGGTACATCGACCGCAACCTAGTCGTGCCCCAAAAGAATAATACAAATAGGCAGTGACGGCAGTCCACATGTCGGACGCTCGCCCCGCAATATCAAATGTACATAATACAACAACACTGTACTAGCATTGCATCCAGGCTATCTCCACGACCGATCCGCAACATCACAGCAAATACATAGAACATCAACGTGAAAGTCACGTTCGCAAATCCGTCTAACCGGGCTACAGCAGTTAGACCGGATTTACCGATCAAGTGACATTCACGGTCGCAGATATAATGTAAATACTGTGAAAAAATGTGTTTAAAATTTTTCGATTGACCAAAAATTAACAAGTGGGCCCCCAATCAAAACTGTAGCACTCACAGAAAACCTGGGCCCAATTTTAATATTCCAAAACCCCTAATATAAGCCCATAAGCCCACTGCAAAAAAAAAACTAAGCACACGAACCCACACTCCTGCGGCGGAAGCGCGGCCAAAAGGGGGTTTTGGCCGCCCTTCCGCGGTCGTACGGAGGAGTCGTGTCACCAAATTTTTGCAGTGTTCTTAGAACTCCCTGCACATCATTCTGAGACCTCCTGAAAAAATTTTAGACTCCAAAAAATTTCGACATAAACTGATTGTGCTAGAAAAATACGGTTTTTGGAATTTTGGTCGATCGGAACTGAAAAACACATCAAACGAAGCTAGACGAAGTTAATGGCGAGGCTCTGATACCACTGTAAGTGCACGGCGGCGCCCCGGCCGTCAATCCGACGCCGGAATGCGGAAGCGGTGATAAACTTTAATTTTGCGGACTTAGCAAACCGGCACCACCGCGCACTAAACACCCAGATCGAACCATTAACAAGTCTAAGCTAACTAGAAGAAGGGAAGAGATGTACCGACTGATCCGAGTCCTCCGGTCTTCATCTCCACTCCGATCTCCTCGCGGGATCTCCGTCCGTTTCCTCCTCGTCGGAAAGGACACCACATCGCCTGTAGCTTTTACGGGCTCCCACCTCAATACCGAGGCAACTCGGGCGCGAAGCTGGCGAATCGACGCGTCCAAGATTTGCTGTAGGAAGTGTAGTGTAGAGTGCATGTCTCACTTTGGGGTTGGTTGCCATAGATGGAGGAATGGTGTATAGAAAATTGGTGCTTTCAATTTTCTAGCAATGGAATGAGATGAAGAATGATATACACAAAATGAATCACTCTCATTTTTCTTCCTCTCCCCTCAAATGAAGTGGCCGGCCATTCCCCTTTTAAGAATGGTGGAGGGAACAAAAATATATCATGAAGGGAGGTGAGGGTAGGAGAAGTCAAGAGGTGACCACAAACAAACATGAACCATGCTTATTACTTACATCCACCCATACCCTTTCCTATCATAATTAAATGCAAGAATGGTGCAAAGATAATGATGCTATCATAATCAAAACAATTGCAAGAAAACCCCTTCCACAAATGTTATTTGCAAACTTGCAAATAACCACCTCCATCGGAAAAGTCCGGCCGGGACAGAACAAAGGAAAACCGGCCGGAACGGAATGCAAAAAGGCAACTCCAGAAAACTGGTCCCGTAATAAATTACAGGAAAACCCCGATACTGTGCATACACACCCGCATCTGTATTCCGTCCGGATACAAATGCAAAGAGATAAAATCTACACTGTACTAAACTAGGACCGGCTTAAACCAAAGCCGGCTAGTAATATCCGCTCGATCCTGATCCGTGCAATACCGCACGTATCTGATCGAACCCTGCCATATACCTATACGGCTACTAGTACAAACCGTCCGATCCTGATCTGTGCAATACCGCACGTATCTGATCGGACCCTGCCATATCTCCATACGGCCTCTACAGCGTTTCGCCCGAAAGCTGAGTAACTGAAAGTGTGGTGGACTCTAAAGACTCGTCAATACTATGGCTATAGATTTAACCACTAGCACGTCAGAGGTATAAGCCAATACGTAACGGGCCACCAGCTATTGACTAAAAGGGACGTCGATGAGCGAACTCATCCTGACACCCTACTGAGCCTGTCAGTGACAATATCCGTACAGTCCGGTCCGTTCGTCTATGAGCATCGCATGTCGGGCCTAGGGGGTGGGTAAAAGTCAGACCCCCAAAAGCGGTACAAGTCGTGTCGGAGTGTAGCCCAGAACACCCTGAGATACTACTGGAATACCTACCAGTAAATCTCCTGCCTTGGCCAAGGACTTCGTGTAATGGCTCTCCTAGACACAGCGCGACCTCACCCCCAATACCGGGAGAGACGAACCCCCGAAGATCCGCTCACTGCCTCCATGTGGCTCGGGACTGTACCCAACTAAAACCTGTTTGCACGACTCCTTTGAGCCGTGGTAGGGTAGTAATCAAAGCACAGTGGGAACTCACACGAGACAAATGACGATCCCCAGGTCGATGAACTAACCTGTACACATGTCACCTGGGAACTGCTATCTGACATCAGGTATAAGACCAACTAGCATGTTCCCGGCGAGTCCTGTCCGGTGTACTCATAACCCAATGAGCACCTGTATACATCTTAGGTGAACCAACTGACACCAGTGGCTTGTGAGACCGGCCACCGCCCCTCGTCGGGGTCTCGACTGTATACACTAGTCTACTCTGGAGAATCGATGCCCTGTCTCGAAACTCTTACGACTAGGGACCTTTTAAGGATATGCTTGTAGACTCCAGCTCTCACTTATATGATCGCCCTCATACTGCCGGCAGTCAAGCAAGAATCCTAGGGGCTCTATCAACGTGCAATAGTGACATGTCAGGTCACCTAAAGCAGTACACGATGATAAAGGTAAACCAGATAGCATACTATCATCTCGAGTAAGACTGTCGTACCGGGATAGGTCCTCCCTCAATCATTGCAATCACGTGCCTGTGATCCAATAATTGACTCTGAGGGCACTATCTCCAACATAAGTGATGTCTTCCTACATCGCATATGATGCGATTAGTTAGGACAGTCATGTGGTTTTGTTGACCTTTGCCAAGGGTCATGTGGGTGGGTCTAATTAATCATGAAATGACGGGTAGAACATGACGAGTGCTTATGATTTATTGTCCTTAGCCAAGGTCATAGGTGCTAGGGGTAAAAACCATTATCGGGAGTTTCAAGTGTTGAAATTTGCAATGAGATTGCATACCTTCTATATGATAGTCGGATCCTGATACCCACTGCGAGTAATTGTTACTCCTGGGAGAGTTTTACACTTTGCAATTAGCCGATCAAGTAGGTGTCTAGAAAGGTGTCAACGGGGTTACGCCCCTGGGAAAACGAGGTTTATTTTAATTAGGTCCGTGCGAAACCACGGGGAACCTCCCTCAAAGTACTGACACTGGCCTGGCTGAAAGATTGGCGAACTTGTAGAGTGTAATTAATCCTGGCTAGTCGTTCCTTTTATGGTTTGAAGGAAGATTTGATAAAAACAGTGGGAGCCATCCTGATTAGATAAAATAAATAACCAATCTAATCTTGCAAGAGCGCACGCAGAGTGTTTTCTTCTCTCTCTCCAGGTAGCGACCATATCACGCCTTAATCAAGATAATAATATGGATGTATTGACCGAACCCGCTTGTTTTACTGAGCTGGGGAACGTTGGTCCAGCTCCAACTTATAATTGTTATAAGACCGAGCAGGAAATAGGGGAATACCAGGATTCCCATGCCGCCCAAACGAAGAAAGTGCATGAGATGCATCTCCTTCGGGTGTGTTCATTATAAAGAACTGTTTCTCAGTGTCCTCTACGTCCCAGGTATTAGATACCGGATCAGGATCCCGCATATGTAATCTGTTACATGGGCTAAAGAAAGGTAGAGAACTGAGAATGGGTGATAAGTTTCATGAGACAGAAAACGGTACAAGTGTTGCAGCCAAGTCTGTCGGTCACTATCACCCTGTACTTCCAAATACACTGATTCTAAACGAATGTTATTAGATACCGAACCTGATATACAACATCATATCAGTCTCTTTATTTATTAAAGAAAGGATATAATTTTGTATTATTGAAAATTGTTTTGAACATTTCAAAAGTTGATCGGTTCAGGCACGTTATCTAAAATCATTGACGTTCTAAATCAAACTACAGTTCCTACTATACAGAACACACACGAGAGGAAGAGTTCAGAAATGAACGATTCCTTCTTGAGATATTGTAGACTAGGTCATATCAATGTGACCCGGCTAGCTTAAGTTATATTTTAGATGGATATTTAAATTAGTTTGAATTTACATCTTGTAAAACTTGCCAGTCATGTCACAAAGATAAGATGACCATAGCTCTGTTTATTGGAAACAGAAAAAGAGTTAGTGATCTCTTGGGACTGATACATAGTGATGTATGTAAGGTCCCCTATCTATACATGCCTGGACCGGTTCTTTGTACTTCATTACATTCTCTGATGATCTCTCAAGATTCAGCCATATGTTCCTGTTGAAACATAAGTCCGAAGCTTTTGAGATATTCACAGAATATAAGTTAGAAGTAGAAAACCAAATTACGGGTATAAGTATTATGTCCTTTGATGAGATCAAGGAGGAGAATACTTGTGCATAGAATTCCTGGACTATTCTAAAGGAGAATGAGATTCTCTCTCGGTGTCACTCCTCTGAATATACCACAGCACAACGGTGTATCGGGGCGGAGCAAACGCACCATATTAGATATGGTGTGCTCTATGATTAGTATTACTGAGTTACCTATTTCTTTTTGGGGGTTATGCACTTAAGAAGCTGCATACCTATTGAATTGGTTTCGAATCAAATCAATGCCTACCACTCCATATAAGATATGGTATGGGAAGAGCCCATCTTTTAAGTAAGTTAAGATTTGGGATTGTCCGGCCTATGTCAAAAGCAAAATCCGGACAAGATCGAGGCAAGGTCAGTTCTGTAGAACTGGAAAGGTTCCAGCTATACAAACTGCAGCTGATGATTTGACAGAACCAAAGAATTCAATAGTCTCCGACAAACCTCATCCTCTCCGCCGATCTAGCAGGGTTCCTCACCTGCCTGAGAGATACTTTGGTTTCACGATGACAGTGGGAGCGAGGAATGCATCATGAGATGATGACCCAACTAGTTTCGAGCAGGCCATCGAGAGTAGGGACTCTGTAAGAATGGCTGGATGCTTAGCGGTCTGAGATGGAATCCATGTACACCAACAAAGTATGGACTTTGGTTGCTATATCTGAAGGGTTAAATCCCCATCAGGAGCAAGTATATCTTGAGAAGATTACTTGGTGTAGATGGAAAAGTTGAGACTTTCAAAGCTAGACTTGTTAAAGGTTTTCATCATTGACCAGGCATGGATAATGATGAAACCTTTTTCCAGTGGCTATGCTTAAGCCCATCCGGATCCTACTTGCTATTGCTACATACAATGACTACGATATCTGGTGGTTGGGTGCCATGACTACTTTTCTAAATATTGATTTAGAAGAGAACGTCTATAAGAACACAGCCAGAGGGCTTCGTAAACCGTGGGAGCAGCGGAAACGTGTGCGAGTTGCTTTACAGAATAAAGCAGGCATCACGGAGTTGGAACGTCTGTTTTGATGTGGTAGTCAAAGAGTTTGACTTCATCAAAATGGTAGATGAACCTTGTATATACAAAACGGTAGTAGAGAGTAAGGTGGTAATCCTCGTATTGTACGTGGACAACATACTCTTGATAGGAAAAGAGTTTCTTATGCTACGCACGGTCAATCTCCTCTTATCACAAGGACTCTCCAAATAGGATAAAGGTGATACCTCCTAAATCCTGGGATTTGGATCTATGAGATAGATCTAAAGGGATGTTAGGGTTCTCACTAGGTTTAGTGAGTTGGTATCAATCGATCCTGGGGAGAATCATTAGAAAAGTTCCAGGGTGATAAGGACGACTGAATGTCAGTCACAGGTATTGTCTTTACCCTCAGTAGAGGGACGGTATGTTGGAAGAGTTCCAAGCTAGATACCGTGGCAAACTAGACGATAAAGGCTGGTAACATTGCTATTAAAGATACTACCAAAGAGGCAGTTTGGGTGTATATTGGTTCATGAGATGAACTAGGTTCCTACCATTGTGTAACAATGGAAGTGTGGCTTTAGCCCAGGAACCCTGGTCCCATCAATGACCCAGACATATTCTGAGGCAGCATCACCTGATCATGGAGATAGTTGATCTCCAGGGTGATCGAGGTTAAGAGAGCAGACTCAGAGGACAACACGGCGGATCCACACACAAAGGCTTTTTCCAAGAGAGAGACTTATATGGGATGATTGAGTATGAGATACTACAACCACTGCTACAGATGGCCCTAGTGCAAGTGGGAGATTGTTAGTTATATGTATGCCCTAGAGGCCATTACTGTACATAGGATGTATATTGTAGTGGATGCTGGGACATATATAGGTAGGACTTTCTTGCTCGACATGATAGTACGCTATCTGGTTACTCTTTATCTTAACATGTATATTTGCTGTCTCTCTATTACATGTTGATAAAGCCCTTAGGATATGTGCTCGACATCCAGGACTATGATGCAGATCATACTAGTGGGGCCTGGGTAGTCCATGAGTACAACCTTCAATGTTCCTAGTCGTGGGAATATCGAGACGGGGCATCGATATTGCAGAGTAGACTAGTGTATATCTTCTCGACCTATGTGATTGTCACGACCCGCAGGGTACGGAACGTGACTGGCACTTAAGTTTACGAAACGTCTAAAGGCGTCCGTAAAATAAGTAAGCCAAAGCCCAGAAAACAAAACCTATTAAGCAAAAGAGTGAAGAAAACCCAAACATTTGAAAGCAAGCTTATCAAATAAGTCATATAAAACCCCTTTTAAAAACAATACTAATTTTTCCGAAAATTTCGGCAGAGTCTCCTTTGTAAATACTGGCCCCCAAAAATGGGTACAACAAAATATATACATGAATCCACAAAATAGGGCATCCCCAAGCGGGAGCTAGCTCTTCGCCATACGGCGGTCACAAATCCCACGCAATGTAAATGACAACAAGCATGATAAAGCATAAGGAAGCATGAAAAAGTAGCATGTCGGCTCAAGTGAGCTCGACCCCAAATACAGTATAAAATCCACAAACCTCACAGTCTCATCTCTAGGTCAATATACAATAATCTGGTAGAACAGTAGATGGAGTACACTAGATACAAGAATATACAAGAATATACAAGGTGGTACAAAAAATAACATAACCCACCTATGAGCAAATCTCGAGCTCAGGCAAAAGAGGCAAAAGACAAGTGCGCCCGCCGCTACTGAACTGACGGAGCGGACCTGCAAAAGACTGTGGCACAACGGGGGTGAGTTGCCAACTCGTGAGTAATAAATAACATCTACAAAGGCTATCGTATGCATGCACACAAGCATCCTAGCATCTAAAATACAAGTATGACTGGATGCACTAGCAGGTGTGTATATAACATCAGTGTACTAATATGCATGCAACATGAAAATCTGAGGTCTCAATAGGTATATATAAGAAATATTTTATCTCTTTTTGTTTTTGAAACTCTTTTAGAATGCCAGCATAATGTCAATGAATCGACGAAAATCGGTGTCCAGCAACGACACCCAAAGCTGTCTCAAATCTCATAAATGTATCTCTGGCCTCAGCCGTCCGGCTGACCCATCTCAAATATCAATATCTCATCATCTAGCGGCCACGGTCGGTATCCTCTGGATATCCGCCGTCCCAAACAGTCACCGGTAGGTAATCCGTCCCCTGCCAGGCTCAACGTCATCACCACATTCCTCTTGCCCCGGGGTACCTTACCGGGCCCACCATGTACCCGTGCCGGTTCCTCCACTCCTCGACACGGATTTCCAAAGCCACAGCAAACTCATGGTGGACGACACTTACATCACTAGAAAACCGCAATTTACATGTTTTAAAAATATCATAAGTTTGGAATTTTGCGGCTTTCCCCCGAAATCCAGCAATATCATAAAATCTCAAGAAATCCTCATAAGTGCATATATCAATGCTAATGAATGCGTATGATATCAAAAATCAAGTTGCGATGTGTGATTAATGTATTAAGCATGAACAATGAATATGATGAAGTACATGCACATGAATAGCAATCCTACGGTTTCATTTTAAGGAAATAGCACAATTTAAGTATCAATTAGTAAAAGGTTTAAATTAAAGGTTATCTAGTGTGGTGGCATGGCAATTACCAGGGTGTGTGTGTAAACATGAATAGTGCTCGTGCTGCATATAAAAACCTGGTAATGGTGCATGTGTCCTACAATTGAGTTTGCGTATATGGGTATAACCTATTGATCTAATTACAGCAATTATCATGCCAGTATTATTATTCTAATGTCACAAGTGGTTATCCAGTTTACTATTTTATTTTCAGTTTACTAAATCTATCGGGCGACTTGCGCCATCCAAACGATCGTCCCCCCGTAGATGTTAAATCTACTCACTGGGATTCCTGGCTAGTTGTGTCCAATCACCGCCTTTCCCTTTCGCGCCGCGTCTGACGTCTCCGCGACCGAACCTGGAATTTACATCAATACCAAACATAAGGTTACGTATCAAGAACGACGCAAACCCCAACGAAACTACTAAAGTTCGCTAGCTAGGTACAACGTGCACAAAGTGCGCGGAACACACGCGAAAATCGCAAAAACTGCCAAAAACGCCGATTTGGGTCACCCGGCAAAACTAAAACCCGACTACCCAAAAACCGCACTCACGCATCCTAAAAGTCGTAGGACAAGCCATTACAATCATCAAGATGCCACAATTAATTCATCACATAGCTTTTATAAAAATCTAGTAAGCAGAAATTGCAATTTGATGCAACATCGACAATATAGCGACAAAGTCAACACCACCCAACACCAACATCCAAACTAACCAAATAGCTAGCCAATACACAATTTCTAAACCATTAACTAAGCTTAAAAACCTAATTTACATAACAAAACCTTCTCTTGATCTTTGTACTTAGCAAACATAAACCAAACTATATATGAAAAACCTTAATTTAACACTATATTTTAGCCTACTAAGCAAATTAACCACTTAGATTAAGGTTAGCAAAACACTAGATAGCAAATTAGGTTTAATCACTTAAATAATGCTTTCAAAAACTTAATCCACTCACTAATCAAGCTTCACAAACCAATACCAACATAAACCCTCTCTTGAAATTTCAAAACAACAATTCCACCCTTCTAAAATTAACTAATTTAGCAAAATTGAAAGCTATATCAACAAGGTAACTATATAGATTAGTCATTAACAACTAGATTAACTATAAAATAACTTAATTAACTATTATGGCTTTCAAACCCTAGTTAGAATTTTCAAACAAAATCTAAGAAAACTAGATTAAACTACACTAATTTAACACTAAACCATAAAACATAAGCACTTAAACAAGGAATTTAACAAGATAGAAATTATACCTCTTGATCAATGGATCAAGCAAGAAAGTTTGCTCCAAAAATGCCTCCTTTCCACATGATTTCAACTATATTAGGCTTGAGAAGAGGTAGCACAAGGATTTTATGTTGAAAAAGAGAAGGATTTGTGGATTTTTATTGAATTTTGTTGCAAATTTTGAAGAAAATGAGAGAGAAAGAGAAGGAAAATAATGGAGGTGGGAAATGGTGCAGGTTTCGGCCAGAATGGAGGGATGGGGGAGGGTGTGGGCAAGTGGGGAAAGTCATGGTCAAGTTTCCAAAGTCAAAAGTATCATATATTATCCATTTTAATTAAAATAATACCATAACTATCAAATTAACTCAAGAAACAACCAAGGAAAAGAGAGGCCAGAAATTTCTGGTCTTGGCCAAGGTTTGGGCTGTTCTTGGGCTGAGGGAAAAGATAGGGGGGTTTTACAAAAGAAATTTTATGCAAAAAGGCCCCCTACAACTCAAAAATTGCAAGTTTTAGCCCAAAATTCAATAAATTCGTTTCAATTCATAAAAATTTGTTAAAAATCAAAATAAATTACTAAAAATTCATTTTATCACTAGATTATAATTATCATAATTTTAGAGATTAAAATTAGCCCGGAAAAATTTGTATTTATCGCTTATTTAATGTATTTTCTTACCGGCTTAAAATAATATTAAAAAAATGAAAAATAGGGAAAATTTTTTAAATGACCAAAATTTCATAATTAACTCATTAGTCACTAAAAACAAGTAATTACCTATCCATTTAAGGTATAATTAGCCCTAAACTGCAAAATATCGAGAAAGACGGTTTTCGGAAAAATACCGAATTTTCACTGAATTTCAGGAAAACACCAAAACGACTTTTCAAGACGCTACAGTGATGGGCGATGGATGATCCCATATCCATTGGTGTTTGACATCAGAGATGGTGATTGATCGTTTTCCGTTGTGTTTGTAAAGAATGGTAAAGAAATCACAACCAAAAATTATTTTGACCGCAATCAAACTACGGTGTCGGATGTAGTTTGTAGTGAGTGCGGATCGTCCACAGGGATTGCACGATTCACTTGTATTTTGATACGTTTGAAATGAAAAGTTAAGCAACAATAAAAGAAAACATGATTCAAGAATGAGTTGTGTTCGAGTGTCACTATTCTTTATTCAAGAATCAAGAAACTATAAACAATCAAGAATCGGTGTTTTGATAATATTTCCAATCAAATTGTCAAGAATCTAAGAGAGGCTCGTAGGAATCGATCGGGTCTAAAGACGTGATGTAATCTAAAGATTTCGTATTCTTGTCCTTCGAAGGATTGATACTAGATCGATAACGATCGACAAGAGTTAGGGTTTTCTCGTGAAACTAGGGTTTCATCTTATCCCTTGTTCTGTTGTCGATATCATTCACATTCTAGCCTCTAGCAATTTCAAGAAACGATCCTAACTCCCCAATTTTGAGCGATATCATTCAAGAAAGTATCGTAACGAAATGGGTTGTCGGTTCTTGAACTTGCTAGGGTTTACAAACCATCGTAGGAATCAAGAATTGATTAAAGCTATGTTACATCATCATTCTATTGACCGTCTCGACTCCTCGACGAGCGGAGTTTTATTCACACATCACCACACAGAAAATATTCACGAATTGTAAAGATGTCATGATGCAGAATTTAAAGAAAACAAGATAAAATAATATCACCTCTATTTATCTCAACAATTTTGATTACATTCGCTTCAAGAACTACATGAAGAAGAATCTAGATTGTTGATCGGGCGTCGCTCGGCTTCGTGAGTCGTGGATCGGCTCGGATCGCTTGCTCTGTTGAAGATCGGCTCCGCTCCTAAAGGTTGTAGGGCTTCTTGCTTAATGGGTACTCAGGATCTTGGCTTTTGGAGTTGGAATTAGGGTTAGGGTTTCACACAAGCCCTGTCACTAGACTTGGGGAAGAAAAAGATGAAGAGAGAGAGAGAGATTGGGGATAGATTCACTAATTGGATGAATAATTCCCAAGGTTGAATAATGTGGGGATAATGAGCCTAGGGTCTTATTTATAGAGCTCCCAAACCCTAGGTTTAAGTTTGAATTTCCCTTTCCCTCCAAAAGTTTGTTGAGGAGTTTCTAGAAGGAGTTTGTTAGGAGCTAGCTTAGGGTTTAAGCTAGGGTTTAAGGAAAGTTCTAGAATGATTAGGCTAGTTTAGTGAAACTCAAGGTGTTTGCTGATCTGGTGGAAGTATCTGGAGTCTTCTGGAAGTAGGAGTACATTTTTGAGCTATAGCCACTGAAACAGGAGTTGTGCACTGAAATTGAGGAGGTGATCCCCTGGGTCAACCGCGGATCCGCGGCCTTAGCAAGCCCATACCGCGGATCCGCGGCCATATTGGAGGCTTGGCCTTTGATCTTTCAGGTGCTGTCTTGTGCTGAAGTGTGGGTCTTCATTTGATATGTTGAATTGCAATTACTCCTTTGTATGTAAGTCTACGCTAGCGCCCCGGCCGTCTACAGACGCCAAATGCGGAACAAAAACTTTTTAACTGGCGCTATCGTATACTTTAACCCGGATCTGCCATTATTGCTAAACTAACAAACTGTAAAGAGTGTAGAAAGGTTATACCGAACGATCCGAGTCCTTCGTTCTTTAACCATCATCCCACGCTCCGTTGCGGCTGCTCCGATCTCGTCGATCTCTGATCTGCTCGTCCAGGTGGCACCACATCACTGATTCTTTAAACGGGCTTCCGCCTCTGACTCGAGGCAACTCGGTCGTCAAGTTTGCTAAAAGAGACGACCAAGATTGATGTAGAGAATGAGTGGATGACTTTGTCTCGTTTCGTCCAAAGCTATGGACGGACGGTTAATGAAGTTGCCGTGGGAATCGGGTGTTGGAATGAAATGAGCTGTGAAATTCCATACACCAATAAAACCTATCATAATCTTTTCTAGCAAATATGAAACATCAAGTGAGAGAGAGAGTGAGGAGAGAGAGGGCCGGCCACTTTATAGAAGGAGGGAGGTGACCGTAGGATAAAGAGGGTGACCATAAGACATGAAGCTTATCTTGAAGAACAAATATCTTAAGCTTAACAAAAAATGGAGGAAATCAAAGCATGAGTCACTAATACACATCATCAAGCCTTTAATGCATCCAATGAAAACTCAACACCAATTAATCCTAGTCACCTCATCTAGAATCTTCTAGAAGAATCTACACTCATCTCAAGAAAAGATAAACCCGTCTTTAACCAAATGTTAAAAGACGGCTGATAGAAAACTGGAAACTGGCAACTTCCAAAAGTGATCCTGAAACGACTTTCAGGATAACCCCGTAACTGTATAAATATACCCGCATTTGTATTACGACCGAATACAAATGCAACTGAGACAAAGATATTATACCTACTCAATATAATACTCGGATCCGGCTTAAACCAAAGCCGACCAGTATCATCAGCCCGAAAACTGACACGTGCGTAAACGCACGTGCATTTTCCGAACCCTGCCATAAAAACCATACGGCCTCTACAACGTTTCGCCCAAATTTGGGAAACTGTCTGTGGGGGACTCTAATGACTTGTCAGTATCCTGGCAGTGGGTTTAACCACAAACCGTCAGCGGCACTAGCTATGCGTAACGGCTGCCCATGGACTGACCTCAAGGGAGGCCGATGAGCGCACTCAAGGGTGGCCGATGAGTGAACTCATCCAGAAACCCTACTGAGCCTAACAGTGACAATGTATATACAGTCCGGTCCGTTCGTCAATGAGTATCGCATATCCGCCTAGGGGGCTAGTAACGTCAGACCCCCAATAGCAGTATAAGTCGTGTCGGAGTGTAGCCCAATCACACCCTGAGATACTACTGGAGTACCTACCAGTAAATCTCCTGCCATGGCCATGGACTTTGTGTAATGGCTCTCCTAGACACAGCACGACCTCGCCCCCAATACCGGGAGAGACGAATCCCCTGCCGATCCGCTCACGTGCCTCCATATGGCTCGGGACTGTACCCAAAAGCTACCTGTTTGCACGACTCCTTTGAGCCGTGGTAGGGTAGAAATCAAAGCACAGTGGGAACTCACACGAGACAAATGACGACCTCAGGTCGATGAACTAACCTGTACACATGTCACCTGGGAACTGCTATCTGACGATAGGTATAGTACTAACTAGCAGATTCCCGGCGAGTCCTGTCCGGTGTACTCATAACCCAATGAGCACCTGTATACATCTTAGGTGATCCAACTGACACCAGTGGCTTGTGAGACCGGCCACCGCCCCTCGTCGGGGTCTCGACTGTACACACTAGTCTACTCCGGAGTATCGATGCCCTGTCTCGAAACTCCCACGACTAGGGACCACAATTAAGGATATGCATATAAACTACCCAACTCTCACTTATATGATCGCCATCATACTGTTGGTAGTAAAGCAAGATCCTAAGGGCTCTATCAAAGTGTAACATGCAATCAGTCACCTGAACATGTACACGACTGATAAAGGTAAACCAGATAGCATACTATCATCTTGAGTAAGACTGTCCTACCGGGATAGGTCCTCCGCAACCATTGCAATCACGTACCTGCGATCCAATAATTGACTATGAGGGCACTATCTCCAACAATCTCCCACTTGCACTCAAGGCTAATTATTGCGATGTCGACTACTCACAGCCCGTGTGAAACCGAACATCCAACTCCTCTACTAATCAGTTTCACAAAACCCGTTTGTAAAACTATTGTGTTCGAGAAATAACCTCAGTGAGTGGATCCGCCTAGAAGTATCTTTCTATATCTCTCTTAATCTCAAGTTTGCGGAGAAAGCCATCTCCCGAATCGAGTAATACCTGTCTTAGAATATGTCTGGATATCTGATGGGACCTTAGTTGATAAATGAACTCCATATCCAAACTTCTTAGACCGAATCGATCACTGAACCTAATCAGTATCGGGCACCTTGCCACCCACAGTATCCTCTTGGACCACCTGTCCATAATACTGTCCCTCTTGGTCAGAGGGAAAACTATAACTCTGACAATCACTCTGTCATCCATGTCACCTTTGAAGCCTGGAATGATGATCGTCTCCCGAAGGAGGCTGCCGCCATCAAATCCGTAGAACATCCACTTATGTTCTAAAACTGCTTCCTTATGTCTCTCCAGGATTGGATTAATACAAACTTATTGCATCTAGTGCAAAAACAACATCTGGTGTGGTACTTGACATCTCATGATTGACTCAATTGCCTAAGCAAGTGATCTGTCAATCATGCACATCCCTCTCCCCTTTAGTCTATACGACACCTTTAGAGAGGGTGACCCCATCACCTGCAGGTACACCACCATGCTAGGAGTCAACTATTCTAAAAACCATTAGAATATCTGTTAAAGTACCCACATTGGGAAACTACCCAAATCCAGATCTAAAACCATAGATCCAGAAACCAGAATGTCAAATATTATATCCATATCCTGTCTGGAGAAACAACTGTGTGACGATCACAGTACAACCGATCGTAGTATAGGAATTTTACTTCCCACTCTGTGTATGTCATCCAGATACCATGACATCACATCCTACTACCTTCTTAACAGATCCATCCCCTATCCTGATTGAAGTCAAACCCATGACTGTCACATCAAAATTAGATGATCTATCTCCGCTATAACTGCTCAAGTCTATAAAATAGACATAAGCTACTTGCCCACTATAATTTCCGCTGCTCCCACTGACTTCGACAACCCTCCTACCGGGTCTCATATCCTGGAACAACAGTAGTGTCAAGTCTGGGTAGATAAGAACCTCCCTGTCACCGTCCTTGAGGCTACCGAAGTACCTCTCGGGTGTCTGAGGTTACCTACCATATCTGCGGAGTGGCTATTGGAATGTCAAACCTGATTGAATATATAGGTCCTATTAAATTTTCCGTAATCGTTCGCGGTTCTGGAATCACTTCCAGTTCTACCATACTCCCACTACTGTTTTCTGAAAAAGATCCATTTTACTAAAACTGTGGCGAGTCAAGAATAATATCACTATTGATCTTCCAAATGGTAGAATATCAACCCTCGTCATAGCCAGGGTCAACCCACAAACAGCCATTACAGAAACGTGCCCTGAGTTATCCAGAGTCTGGTTTTAAGCATAAGCTGGACAACTCCCCGTACCTTAATATCTTTTAAGGTACGATCCATTCTATATCCAATACAGAAACTTTGGAACTATATTCAAATCATGCAGCTGTCTCCAGTGCACATCAACTTAATGGAAAGAGGCTAATCAGTATTACTCAACTTAGGAATCCTTCCAATTATGAGTAACCTGAAAGAGAAACACGTTTCTCAAAAACCATCACTATCATCTGAATACCAATCACAAGAATCTACATCTTCGATCTCTTTGAAGAATCCCGATACTTGTGATACCTGGTTCTCTACTTTATTCTTATACTCACAACTTCTCAAAACTTAGACCTTGTATTTCTACGAAACACTTGTCTAAATACTAGAGAAGTTATAAGTAAACAGAACATAGTACGAGGACCTACCCCTTTGTCCTGAAGGACACTGGACAACATACAATACTCTGTATAAGTCCGCTGAGTCAAACAACTCAAAACCTGTGCGTCGTAGGTTAAAAACTGTACCCTGGCGATTTCTTCAAATATCACCAATTACAACGAATTCCGATATAATGAGGATGGTCACCTAATTCCCAATAACTTACTCCCACTCATCATCTGTAAAACCATACAGATATGATAATGAAACCTGGTAAATACATACCCTTGGAGTAAGTGTCTAATCGGGAAAACAGTTTTCCTTTAACAATGCACTGAAACATGAAAATGTTTCGTAGGGGTATCCTGGTATTCATAGCAATGCCTCTTCCATAATCCAATTCATGACATCAACCGTATATTTTATTGCCATCTCTCCAAATCCCTTTATTTGTCTTTAGTCGTTACCTTCTGTACACCATCGTTAGGCTAAATGGTTTTCTTCATTCCCTACCGTTCGGCACCAGCCTATGGTTTGGAAGAAGACTATCCAGTAAGCATAATAGGTGTACCCTTCTAAACCAAGGAGTACTCGCATCTCGAGAGAAGGTGATGATAAAAGACAACTGAATAATACCTTATTCCTTTAAAGGTGAAATAGGAGTGGCGATGAAGTACGCGGTTTTGGTCGTGAATGATATCAGTCGCAATTTACTTTGCCCTCTTTCTAATCCCTTTATTTTGTCTTTATATATTACCTTCTGCACACCCTACTTAGGCTAATTGGTTTTCTTCATTCCCTACCTTTCGGCACCTGCCTATGGTTTGGAAGAAGACTATCCAATATGCGTAATAGGTGTACTCTCCTAAACCAAGGAGCCCTCGCAACCTGAGAGAAGGTGATAATAAAAGACAACTGAATAAACCAATTCTATTTCTCCTGAACCTGGATCCATCCTCGAAGAAGTCCCTTCGAGTTCGTATATAACCATATGATGGATCTATCCAATGGAAGTGGATATCCGTAGTAATACGGGTGTTCTGAGAAATTCAAAGGGTAGAAGAAGGAGTGGCAATGACTTATGCAACAAAGACAATCCAAAAGCCAGTATTTTAAGAAGGTTCGGTCAACTTAGTCGTAGTCTAGGGTCGGTCAAAGGTCGCTGCCAAAGAGAGAGAGAGAAAAGAAACACTCTGCGTGCGCTCTAACCTAGATCAGAATGGTTATCACTTTATCTAATCCGGAAACCTCCCACTATCCTGTCAAATTCTCCTCCAAACCTAAAGAAGAATCAATCGGGATGACCCGAAGAGTAAACCAACTCATCAGTGGGAATCAGGATCCAACTCTCATCGCATGATAACGTGATGGAATGCATCCACATTACTCATACTCCAGAAGGTATGCGCATACTTGGCAAGTTTCAGTTTCTTTAGAAACTCCCGATCTGATTTTTGCCCCATGCTCTTATAACCTTGGCTTTGGTCAAAATGTCATAAGTCACATGCCAAGTTCTACCCGTTACTATCTTGTCAATTTGAACCCACCCGCACATGCCCCTGACTTTGGCCAATCGGCAGAACGACTGTCCCAAACTAACTCATCTATCTATGCAACAATTGAAATACCCAGCAGCTACCAAACACTATGCCTTAACTTTGGCTAAAATACATAGCTTGAATACTACTGAATACTCAAAAGAAGTGACGGAGGGCTACGGCTGGTTTTTGGCGAAAAACCTTTAGCGTAGTGAACTTGATATCGCTGAAGGAACCTGATAGCTTTTTAAAATATAGTGGCGAAAACCTTTTGCTAAAGAGGTCATTCCCGGTGAAGGGATCTCGGCTCTTTCCTCGTGGAATGAGGTGCAGGATATTCCACTGAATACCGCTATGCAAAGCAACATGTAATCGACTATAGTGAAGTTATTACCCTGACGCAAACTTCTGCCCTAGGGGTCAGTCCCGGTGAAGGGATATCGGCCCTTGCCCCGTCGAATGAGGTGCAGGATATTCCACTGAATACCGCTATGCAAAACAAAAGTAAACGTCTTTGCAATAACACTTTTTAAATTTGTTCCAACAACTGAAAACAGGTTTGTTTAACTTTTTGCATTGATCAGAATCAACGCAGTCCCATCAATCAATCACACCAGAAAAGAACGAAAATAAAATGTACGTATATGCCATCCGCATTCGTCACTGGGTCCCGTCATCACCCGTTAGGTTACTTAACTAACGACAGAGCGGGGACTGGACTAGCGCGGGTGTAAAACATATACAACATCTAATAGTATATAAACCAATATACAATAATCGCTCAAGGCGTGATAATATGCAACATTACAGAAAAGTAATAAGCATCACAGAACAATACAGATAATCTGGGATCCCCGGGTTTCACAGAGCCGCTGCTGAAACCCGACGTTCCCCTGTCGTGTGGATAGCCTGTGCAATGAAACCTAGACCCCTACGGGTGCGGCAAGTTACCCGCCAAAACCTGATGCGAGGTAGTCCCCACAGCATAGTGAATGGAACACCCGGCACTTCACGGAATCCGGTAAATTGAGCACCCCTCCTTGGGTCAACCTGTACCCCTACGAGTGCGGCGAATAGTCTGCCAATTTTAGAGTGGGGCCCCTCTGCCTCTCAAAGCCATGAGATGCGGACCCGTTGCCCTCCAGAACCCGGCTATCCGTGCACTCCGTCGCGGGGTGAAAACCTAGTACAGTAATGAAAAATAGTACAACAGGTACATCGACCGCAACCTGGTCGTGCCCCAAAAGAATATTATACAACAGGCAGTGACGGCAGTCCACAAGTTGGACGCTCGCCCCGCAATATCAAATGTACAAATAAACTCAAACTGTACTACCATTGCACACTGCTATCCACCATGACAAATCCGCAACATCACAGCACAACACAGAACATCAATGCGAATGTCACGTTCGCAAACCCGTCTAAAAGAACTATAGCAATCGGACGCGGTTTACCGATCAAATGACATTCCCGGTCGGAGATATAATGTAAGCACTGTAAACTAACATGTTTAAATTTCGATCGACCAAATATCAAAAAGTGGGCCCCACGACTTACTGGTGAACAGTAACAAAATCTGGGCCAAAACGATATTTACCAAAACCCCCAAAATCTAACAGAGAACACACAGAAAAAATTTGGTGCACTGATCCCCTAGAACGGCCGCGGATGTGCGGCCAAACCATGGGTTTGGCCGCTAATCCGCGGCACTCAAGTGAGATCACTTGCTCAAATTTTGTCCGTACGCTTAAAAAACCCTGCACAGATTTTTAAGATATGTAGAATTAATTTTTGAGACCATTTAAAATCAACAGAAACTGTCAAGGTAGGATTTTGCAATTTTCGATTTCCGGTTCGATCGATGTTTTAAACGCGTTAGCACAAGTTAGTATAGCAAAATGGTGAGGCTCTGATACCACTGTAAGTCTACGCTATCGCCCCGGCCGTCTACAGAAGCCAAATGCGGAACAAAAACTTTTTAACTGGCGCTATCGTATACTTTAACCCGGATCTGCCATTATTGCTAAACTAACAAACTGTAAAGAGTGTAGAAAGGTTATACCGAACGATCCGAGTCCTTCGTTCTTTAACCATCATCCCACGCTCCGTTGCGGCTGCTCCGATCTCGTCGATCTCTGATCTGCTCGTCCAGGTGGCACCACATCACTGATTCTTTAAACGGGCTTCCGCCTCTGACTCGAGGCAACTCGGTCGTCAAGTTTGCTAAAAGAGACGACCAAGATTGATGTAGAGAATGAGTGGATGACTTTGTCTCATTCCGTCCAAAGCTATGGACGGACGGTTAATGAAGTTGCCGTGGGAATCGGGTGTTGGAATGAAATGAGCTGTGAAATTCCATACACCGATAAAACCTATCATAATCTTTTCTAGCAAATATGAAACATCAAGTGAGGAGAGAGAGGGCCGGCCACTTTATAGAAGGAGGGAGGTGACCGTAGGATAAAGAGGGTGACCATAAGACATGAAGCTTATCTTGAAGAACAAATATCTTAAGCTTAACAAAAAATGGAGGAAATCAAAGCATGAGTCACTAATACACATCATCAAGCCTTTAATGCATCCAATGAAAACTCAACACCAATTAATCCTAGTCACCTCATCTAGAATCTTCTAGAAGAATCTACACTCATCTCAAGAAAAGATAAACCCGTCTTTAACCAAATGTTAAAAGACGGCTGATAGAAAACTGGAAACTGGCAACTTCCAAAAGTGATCCTGAAACGACTTTCAGGATAACCCCGTAACTGTATAAATATACCCGCATTTGTATTACGACCGAATACAAATGCAACTGAGACAAAGATATTATACCTACTCAATATAATACTCGGATCCGGCTTAAACCAAAGCCGACCAGTATCATCAGCCCGAAAACTGACACGTGCGTAAACGCACGTGCATTTTCCGAACCCTGCCATAAAAACCATACGGCCTATACAACGTTTCGCCCGAACTTGGGAAACTGTCTGTGGGGGACTCTAATGACTTGTCAGTATCCTGGCAGTGGGTTTAACTACAAACCGTCAGCGGCACTAGCTATGCGTAACGGCTGCCCATGGACTGACCTCAAGGGAGGCCGATGAGCGCACTCAAGGGTGGCCGATGAGTGAACTCATCCAGAAACCCTACTGAGCCTAACAGTGACAATGTATATACAGTCCGGTCCGTTCGTCAATGAGTATCGCATATCCGCCTAGGGGGCTAGTAACGTCAGACCCCCAATAGCAGTATAAGTCGTGTCGGAGTGTAGCCCAATCACACCCTGAGATACTACTGGAGTACCTACCAGTAAATCTCCTGCCATGGCCATGGACTTTGTGTAATGGCTCTCCTAGACACAGCACGACCTCGCCCCCAATACCGGGAGAGACGAATCCCCTGCCGATCCGCTCACGTGCCTCCATATGGCTCGGGACTGTACCCAAAAGCTACCTGTTTGCACGACTCCTTTGAGCCGTGGTAGGGTAGAAATCAAAGCACAGTGGGAACTCACACGAGACAAATGACGACCTCAGGTCGATGAACTAACCTGTACACATGTCACCTGGGAACTGCTATCTGACGATAGGTATAGTACTAACTAGCAGATTCCCGGCGAGTCCTGTCCGGTGTACTCATAACCCAATGAGCACCTGTATACATCTTAGGTGATCCAACTGACACCAGTGGCTTGTGAGACCGGCCACCGCCCCTCGTCGGGGTCTCGACTGTACACACTAGTCTACTCCGGAGTATCGATACCCTGTCTCGAAACTCCCACGACTAGGGACCACAATTAAGGATATGCATATAAACTATCCAACTCTCACTTATATGATCGCCATCATACTGTTGGTAGTAAAGCAAGATCCTCAGGGCTCTATCAAAGTGTAACATGCAATCAGTCACCTGAACATGTACACGACTGATAAAGGCAAACCAGATAGCATACTATCATCTCGAGTAAGACTGTCCTACCGGGATAGGTCCTCCGCAACCATTGCAATCACGTACCTGCGATCCAATAATTGACTATGAGGGCACTATCTCCAACATTGTATTGGTACCAGATTTGAATTTAGTGAGTTTACGAGCGGTGTAATGGTCGAGCAAGCTTCTCTTTTCCTGCACAGACTTCGAAACACGGGTTGCGATATATAGAAAATATGCCATGTAATGAAATGCAGTCAATTTCCCTAGAAATGCCGGTTTTAAGGTCGAATACATGTAATCTGATATTTTGCGACCGATTTGCTAATATGTGAATTATGAATACCGTACACTTCTATATGGATGCAAATGATAAGGAAATTGCCGGTTAAAATATGCAATATTTTCGACTGATCAAATACCCCCAAACTTAATTTCGATCGTCTCGAGCGAATGTTTTATTAAAGAAAAAGAGAAGGAGAAAATAAAGAAAGAGAAAAACAAACTAGCACACTTTCGTAGGCAACACGATTGCATTGAGCACGTGCAACAAGCCTTTAAACCTCTAGGTGTCCCTAGTAGGAGGAGTGTTGTCTCCTGAGGGTTTTCAGCGGATTGCACCCACAAAATCCAATAATAAAAGAAAGATCATGAATATTACATTTAAAGAAAAGAATTGTAAAAGAAAGACTTCGAAAATTAGGGTTTCCAACTAAGCTAGCTTTTCGGTTATCATGAGCCCTATCTTAATGGTCATGAAAAGATGTCAGAAATCACGTCCTCCCTCAATAAAACATCGTCTTATTCTTCATTCCTATCTGTATTCCAAACATCGATCATATCACCCTGCGTGTGTGTAAAGGACATCCCTACACCCGGAGAATTCAATTCAAGCTATCATACTCTTGCCCATCAGCCTCAGTACTTTTTAATTAATGAATATTTAGATAAGATTGCTCACACACTTTCATGCGACCGTTAATACTTCTTGAGGTACTAACCGACCGATTACTCCTGTGCTTGCTTACTTGGTGTATTTTCCTCATCTTGCACCACCTCAGGCATAGCAGTGACTCCCAGACCAGTTGGCCTTAGGGCACTAGGTGAAGAAGCACCCTCGCTATACATTTTTTATTGCCCTTGGTGATAACAAAACCAGTGTCCATTTTTCTCACCACTTTATATTTTTTATTCATTTTTTTTTATTTCCTTCATACTTTTGGCTTTAAGACAAGAGTATTTCAAGGTATCCTCTACTATCCCAGGCTTTAAGACGTGTGTAAGTGCGAATAGCAGGGTATCAACGTTCAAAATGTTTGGCTTCCAGAATAGAAACTATTTTTCAGACTTATTTTTATCCTCAGATTAGTGACGTCCTTTATCTTATTAACCCTTGGGACAACGGCTCATAACTACTTATTACTAGTTCGTATAAGAAAACTTCTAATTTTCTTGGTTTTCCTATATTTTTCTAATCTCATGGATGTAATTTTTCACTATCTAAACTTTCATTATCTTATTTATATACAAAAATATTTTTATAGTTTTGCAATTTTTTTAAATTTTTATAGGTTTTCGAAAAAAATGTTTTGTGCTTATGCAAATGATATGCAAATGATGCGAAAATAAGCACAAACCTCCCCCAAACTTGTTTTCAACAGTGTCCTCACTGTTGCCTTCTGCTAAATCTCGAAAAACCTGTAAGCTTGGGAGGAATTTATTAGTGGGGGCAAAATATTTAAGTGAAGACCCTCCCCCAAACTTATTTTTGGCTCATCATTTTGTAAAAATTCTTTTTAGGAGCCAGAAAAACATAACCCCCCCCCAAACATGAGTTATGCAATGTTAAGCTTTGAAAATCACAAGTGGGGGTCAAAAATCATTGGTCGATGCCAAGCTTTGCAAAGACCGAAGGTTAACACCAACCATT
The DNA here is from genome assembly GCA_030015575.1 of Agapanthus africanus. Taxonomy (NCBI): domain Eukaryota; kingdom Viridiplantae; phylum Streptophyta; class Magnoliopsida; order Asparagales; family Amaryllidaceae; genus Agapanthus; species Agapanthus africanus. Next base: position 410,963,091 of record CM057342.1, read on the forward strand.
CAAAAATTTTATCAATGCAGTGTTCTGGTTGGTGGAAGAAAAAGTGGGGAAAGGGTAAGTGGTGAAATAGAATGTGTGTGCGTCTCATTTTGGAGAGACGATGCAGTGATTGTGATGGATTACTCGCATTCTTTTTACATTTCAGAAGAAGGGGTGGAGGTTCAATTTCATTGATTTGGATATGATTCATCTCAACACCCGTGCTTTTTAGAAATGCGAGTTCATCAGCGAAGATTTGCTCAAAAGTTTCATCTATACCCCGAAGAATAATGTCATCACAAGGTGCGGGGTGATCTTCAGACTCTAAAAGCATTTCATAATCGGTGTTAATTGCAGACCCAGACATCTCGGTGGAAGAGTCCGTATGTGTATGATACATAGTTGGGTCAAACAATAACGTATGAAAAGAGTCTAGATCGGTATCAGGATTATATAATTCGCTGCTGTCGATATCCATTAAGTCGACAGAACAGACCTGAACAGTAGGTTCGGAGGGTACACTTCCTAACTTATAAATGTTCATCTCAATTGTCCTGTTTCCGAAGGATAGGGTCATGGAACCGTTACGACAATTGATGATAGCATTGGAAGTGGCCAAAAAGGGGCGACCTAAAATCACCGGAATTTGATTCCGTGAGTTCGTTACAGGCTGTGTATCAATTACAATAAAGTCCACAGGGAAAATAAATTCCCCAATTTTTATCAACACATCCTCTAGTTCACCCCTAGGTCTGGTGATTGATCGGTCAGCCATCTGGAGAGTGCAAGGAGATGGTTTCAACTCTCCGATCCCTAACTGCTCATAAACTGAGAAAGGAAGCAGGTTAACACTTGCCCCAAGATCTAGTAGAGCACGGTTAATGTGTTTCTCCCCAATAGAGATGGAAATCGTAGGATATCCAGGATCCTTACGTTTCCTCGGTAATTGTTGGGGGAAAGCTGTGTCTACTGTCTTTGCCATGAATATCTTCTTGGGCATTTGTTTCTTCCTCTTTCTAGTGCAAAAATCTTTAAGAACTTTTGCGTATGCAGGTACTTGTTGGATAGCATCTAGAAGAGGGATATTGATGTTAACCTGTTTAAACATCTCAGTGATCTTCTCTATCTGTGGACTTGGTATGTTAGCCCTTAACCGATTAGGGTAAGGTGCTTTAGCAATAAGTGCTGGATCCATCATAGGAGAAGGAAGTGTGTGTGGAACCGATCCCAGTATAGAAGTGGGGATCGTCCGAGGAGGGGTAAAAGAGGTGGGCTGTAGTGGCGAGCCTTTTGGGAAATGGAGAATAGGCTCGGAAGAGGGTGGTGGGGTAGAAGAACTGGGGTCAGAAGGAGAAGTGTGTGTGTGTGGAAAGGTCTCAGCCGGGGTGTTGACATGATTGTCAGTATCATCAACTTCTTCCCCAACATGATTGTCAAGCACTCTTCCAGATCTCAACGTGGTGATTGCATTCACATGATGTGAATAGCCAGGATTGGGTAAGGGTTGAGCTGGAAGTTTCCCTTTCTCTCTTGCACTAATTTCGGCTTTTAATCGTGCAATTTCTTCTTCCATCGATTTAATACTCTCGTTTTGGGACGCAGAGTTTTTCTCAATTTTATCGACGGAAGATTTCATTTCAGCCGAAACTTGCATGATATTTGTTAAGATCAAATTCATGTATTGTGCAAAAGAAGAGGATTCATCAGTTCCGGTCAACTGTAAAGGACTAGACAGTGCAGGTGTGTTGACCTGATTTTGAAAATTATGTGCTTGAAAGGGGTGCTGACTTAATTGAAGTTGTGGCTGCTGTTGTGGTGGAGGGACCCTTTGGAAATTGTTTTGGTTTGGAACCGTGTTTTGTGATTGTGATTGGTTCCAAGAAAAATTGGGGTGATTCCTCCATCCCTGATTATATGTGGAAGAAAAAGGATCGTTTCTCGGTCTTTGAAATGTGGCATTGGTATGCTCACGACCTTGAAACGGACATTCTTCCGTCAAGTGAGACGGATCAGAACAGCTGCCACATACAGTTTTGGAAAGTGACATTTGATTAAGGGAGGCGGCTAAAAGTTTGTTTTCCATAGTCTCGAGTTTCTTTTGTATAGCTGAAATGTCAGCTCTAACTCCTATGGAAACATCCGATTGGTTATTGCCACTCCTAAATGATGGACTTTCCCACTGTAAAGACTTTTCCGCGAACTCTTCTAAGTATCGCCAAGCTTCCCCATCATCCTTAGACATGAAGGTACCTTGACACATGTTTTCAAGGCTCTGTTTAGTGTTAGGGTTACTGCCCTCATATATGATTCGGCAAAGCTCCCATCTCGGGATGCCGTGATGAGGACATTGAACCAATAGATCCTTGAAACGTTCAAAGCATTTAGAAAATGGTTCAGCGGGGAGCTGGGCAAATTGATTTAGTTCGCTACGGATTCGAGCTGTCTTTTGGATTGGGTAAAATTTCTTAAGGAATGCAGAGACGAATTCTCCCCAATTTGTAATAGAATGTGCGGTAGTGTTATATAGCCACTTCTCGGCTATATCGCACAAGGTAAATGGGAGAAGTCGTAGACGCATAGCATCCACTGAAAGTTGTGACGTACCCATCATTGCGCATACGTTTACAAATTTGGTAATGAAAACGTAAGCGTCCTCAGTCTCGAGTCCGTGGAATTTGGGTAAAAGATTTATATACTGGGGCTTAATCTCAAAGTTATCCCCATTGGCTGGTGGTGTGGATAAGCAGGTCGAAAGAGGACCTCGAATAGGGTAGCACCTCTCCTGGAGGGAGATGCGGGGTGGATTCTGCGCACCAACGGACGGCGGCAGATTAGGGTTAAAGAAGTTTGATGGATTCGGATCCATCGGTGTGGGTGTGGTAGTAGGTAAAGGAAAGGTAAATGGAGAAATATCAACTTCGGAGTCGATAAAAGGTACGCGGACTAAACGGGCACTAGAATCCCGTGTCCAGCCTATCTTGCACTAAAAAGGGTTAGTACAAGTGGCAGCGTTGGCTTATAATTAGGGGTAATGAATGAATGCGGTGCTTGCTTTAAAAAGGGGCGGATTTTTGAAAAAATGATGCGACAAAACAAATGCAGCACACAACCCTAGAATCTAGTGGTCACCTATGTCCGGCTCTAGACCGCTCCTAACTGCCAAAACACAAGTCGCAGGATAGAATCCTCCACTGCCTCTTTGTCCCCCTGTGGCCGGATAAGTGCCAGGTAAGTGGGAAGGTACTCCACTACGTAAGTAGTGGGCCTAATTAAAAACCACTAGCCTTAGACACACTCGCCTTAGGCACCACAAGAAAACGCGGATAAGCAATGAATTACCCACGACCTTCTCTTGTCTTAATTGAGCGCGACGGTCCTTAGAGTCTTCTCTAGATTTCTTTTAATTAATGAGGGTAATGCGGATGCAAGTTTTGCGATTTTCGGGGCCTAGGAAGGGTAATGAAATCCCCACCTAATTTGGATTTGGCCGTGCCCCTTAAATTTCCGTATTAGAATGCAAACAACCAAGAAATCAAAATCACACACAAATTTTTATTTTGCTTTTGCGCGCTGCGATTATTTGCAAAGAATCCTGCAGCAAAGTATTAGTTGGAGCTAAAAGAGGAGAGGGGAGAGAGCAAGAAAGTACCTGCACTGAAAATTATGCAGAAAACCCGCAACCTAGCCGCGTATCCGCCGCATGTACTGGGTTCAGGCCGCGGAAACGTGCTCCAACAGTGAGATCACTGTACAGAATTTCAACAGTTGCTTTCTGTTACTTCCCTCGGTTCTCTGGTATTTTCCAAATAATTTTTCCACAACACAGAATGCTCCAGATCACCTTGCAATCAATTCACAACACACGTATAAGAGTTTGTACGAATTTTGATTTCAAGAAGTAAAATGTAATAATTCTTTCACTTCAAACTAAAAATGCAAATGAATTAGCGCGATCCCCGGCAACGGCGCCATTTTGATTGATCGTTTTCCGTTGTGTTTGTAAAGAATGGTAAAGAAATCACAACCAAAAATTATTTTGACCGCAATCAAACTACGGTGTCGGATGTAATTTGTAGTGAGTGCGGATTGTCCACAAGGATTGCACGATTCACTTGTATTTTGATACGTTTGAAATGAAAAGTTAAGCAACAATAAAAGAAAACATGATTCAAGAATGAGTTGTGTTCGAGTGTCACTATTCTTTATTCAAGAATCAAGAAACTATAAACAATCAAGAATCGGTGTTTTGATAATATTTCCAATCAAATTGTCAAGAATCTAAGAGAGGCTCGTAGGAATCGATCGGGTCTAAAGACGTGATGTAATCTAAAGATTTCGTATTCTTGTCCTTCGAAGGATTGATACTAGATCGATGACGATCGACAAGAGTTAGGGTTTTCTCGTGAAACTAGGGTTTCATCTTATCCCTTGTTCTGTTGTCGATATCATTCACATTCTAGCCTCTAGCAATTTCAAGAAACGATCCTAACTCCCCAATTTCGAGCGATATCATTCAAGAAAGTATCGTAACGAAATGGGTTGTCGGTTCTTGAACTTGCTAGGGTTTACAAACCATCGTAGGAATCAAGAATTGATTAAAGCTATGTTACATCATCATTCTATTGACCGTCTCGACTCCTCGACGAGCGGAGTTTTATTCACACATCACCACACAGAAAATATTCACGAATTGTAAAGATGTCATGATGCAGAATTTAAAGAAAACAAGATAAAAGAATATCACCTTTATTTATCTCAACAATTTTGATTACATTCGCTTCAAGAACTACAAGAAGAAGAATCTAGATTGTTGATCGAGCGTCGCTCGGCTTCGTGAGTCGTGGATCGGCTCGGATCGCTTGCTCTGTTGAAGATCGGCTCCGCTCCTAAAGGTTGTAGGGCTTCTTGCTTAATGGGTACTCGGGATCTTGGCTTTTGGAGTTGGAATTAGGGTTAGGGTTTCACACAAGCCCTGTCACCAGACTTGTGGAAGAAAAAGATGAAGAGAGAGAGAGAGATTGGGGATAGATTCACTAATTGGATGAATAATTCCCAAGGTTGAATAATGTGGGGATAATGAGCCTAGGGTCTTATTTATAGAGCTCCCAAACCCTAGGTTTAAGTTTGAATTTCCCTTTCCCTCCAAAAGTTTGTTGAGGAGTTTCTAAAAGGAGTTTGTTAGGAGCTAGCTTAGGGTTTAAGCTAGGGTTTAAGGAAAGTTCTAGAATGATTAGGCTAGTTTAGTGAAACTCAAGGTGTTTGCTGATCTGGTGGAAGTATCTGGAGTCTTCTGGAAGTAGGAGTACATTTTTGAGCTGTAGCCACTGAAACAGGAGTTGTGCACTGAAATTGAGGAGGTGATCCCCTGGGTCAACCGCGGATCCATGGCCTTAGCAAGCCCATGCCGCGGATCCGTGGCCATATTGGAGGCTTGGCCTTTGATCTTTCAGGTGCTGTCTTGTGCTGAAGTGTGGGTCTTCATTTGATATGTTGAATTGCAATTACTCCTTTGTATTGGTACCAGATTTGAATTTAGTGAGTTTACGAGCGGTGTAATGGTCGAGCAAGCTTCTCTTTTCCTGCACAGACTTCGAAACACGGGTTGCGATATATAGAAAATATGCCATGTAATGAAATGCAGTCAATTTCCCTAGAAATGCCGGTTTTAAGGTCGAATACATGTAATCTGATATTTTGCGACCGATTTGCTAATATGTGAATTATGAATACCGTACACTTCTATATGGATGCAAATGATAAGGAAATTGCCGGTTAAAATATGCAATATTTTCGACTGATCAGATGGTATGCAGGTGCTCAGTGGAGACTGGGTACACTGAACGGACTCGCCGAGAACTCCCAGATGGTATTATACCTCACGTCAGATGTCAGTTCTCTGGTGACACTGGTACAGCTTAGTCTGTTGACCCGAGATCATCATAGATTCTTGTGTGTCTCCCACTGTGCTTTGATTTCCACCCTACCACGGCTCTACTGAGTCGTGCAAACAGGTGGTTTTTGGGTACAGTCTCGATTCACATGGAGGCAATGAGCGATAGGAGGGGATTCGTCTCTCCCAGTATTGGGGGTTGATGTTGCGCTATGCTCGACTGGCCATAACTGGAAATCCCTGGCCAGGGTTGTAGTGATATACTGGTAAGAGTTATCAGTAGTTTTACGCTTGTTGTGGACCTTACATCGGCATGACTTATCAAGTTATTGGGGTCTGACGTTTACCACCCATAGGCGAGATATGCGACATATCAGATGAACAGACCGGACTGTACGGTAAGTGTTACTGGTTGGATTCACAGGAGTGTGAGCGGGCTTGCTCGTTGATCTTCTGATCGCTCAATACCCGGGTGGTCGTTACGTTTAGCAGACCGCTTGCGGCTTATGGGTGTTTGATATGATCATCACCTATTGCCGGCGTATTGACGAGTCTTTAGAATCCTACACAGAGGTTTCCTGGCTCAAGCGAAACGAAATAGGAGCGCATATGAGATATGTGCGGAACGGAGAATAATACCAGTATGTGATACTGAATTCTATTCTCGCGATTTGTATCATCAGACGGTTATATATGATATAGCCGGGTTACCGAATCAAATGTTGATTCGATATATTGATACACTTGATATTAGTCGGTTATATGCAGTATGACCGGATCATTAAATCAAGTGTTGATTTAATGATTTAATGTATAATTATATATTTGATATATTACTTTACATTGACTAATAGTTGTTCACTTAAGATTGATTTTCTCACTTGATGTGCACAAGTTGTATATGTGATATATTTTTGTGCACTAGTTTGTATCATGTTTGATGACACATGCAAACTTGGGTGTGTATGCTTTAAACCATGTTTAGGTTAATGGTTAGGGTTTAAACTTATTTATTTATTTATTTTGGTTAAAAACTAAATGGTGGCTTTTCTTACTTTGCTAGAAGTTTCATGATACTTCAAGCAACTTTGACAAAGTCTTAACCATTTTGTTTTTATCATTTGACCTAACCATTTATCTAAACTATGGTTTGCTCTCTACATGAGTTAACTTCACCCATGGTTGCATTATGATAAACTTCACTTGAATTTTCTTTTTGAATTAATTTCATTTTTTCATTTCCTTCTTCTTCTTCTTCTTCATGAAGTGAAGAAAGCTTTCTTGAAAATTTTCAAGTGATGAAATCAAGTGAGAAATCCAAATCCAACGTGAACCCACTTTCTATTTCTTCATCCTCTACCACTTGCCATGTAGTAGAGTGTGTTATCTTCACAAGTTTCATGACCTAGTGAAGATTGAGCTTGAGTTTGAGTCGCCTCGACGTAGATCATCTTCGGCATCGAAGTCAACGACCTAGCCCGCTCATTTCTCCGTTGAAACCAACGCTAGAGTCCGGGATCCCGATGATCGCAGCGGAGGGACGCCATCACGGAGCTAAAGAAGTGGAGGACCGGATCTACAAAGGTTGTAATCCCTTTCACTTGTTGTTAAGTAGTTAACTTGTTTTGTTTCGCCTTACCTCTATTAACCATCTTGCATTAGGGTTTCTCGGCACATATAAAAATTTGATTCTGGCATGGTTGATGCGTTGTGGAACCTCTTGAGTGTGCCTAGGAACCCCACAATACCAAGGTCATCCTACACTCCGAAAGGTAAAACCTATCGCTCTGATACCAACTTTGCCCCGGTCCAAAATTGGCACGTGACGGCCCTTAAATTACGCAACGTCTACAGGCGTAACGCAATTTAAGTAAGCCAAAAACCCAGCAATCTAAACCATCAAAAGTAGTAAGAAATAATAGAAATTTTAAAACCTTTGAAATCTCAATCCAAATTATTTAAATGTCCAACTTTATTTCCTTTAAAATTTTTCCAGCACCTCCTTTGTAAAAACTAGCCCCAAAAATGGGTACAACATAAATATAAGTATAGCATCTCCAAACGTGAGCAAATACACGTCCAAAGGCGGAAAACAACCACCACAACAGACATACGACGCCGTAGCGAAGAAATAAAAGACGATATAAAAAACTGCATAAAAGACCTCCAAGTCACAAAATAATATACAATATCGTCCTCACATCAAGTCTCTAAGTCATACATGAAATTAATAGATGGAGATTACAGGTTACAACAAATATACAATAACAACATCGGATAACCGCAAAACCCACCTAAGCAAAACAGCACACTATGAGCCAAAGCGGTATCCGCAGCAAAAAATAATATGATAGATGAATAGCCTGCCTCAACTACTCTGGGGAAAAACCTGCAAAACATTGTGGCACAACGTTGGCGAGTTGCCAACTCGTGAATAGTAAATAACATAAGCAGGTATCGCAAGTATGCACGTACAACGCAAATCTAACATATGCAACTAATAGCAATAAATGGTCATATGTATGCAACAGTCATGAAAGGTACTCTAGCAGGTATAACTAATACATGAAGCAATAATATGACAATATGTATGCAACAGTCATGTAAGGTACTCTATCAGGTACTACTAATACATGAACAATAAATGGCAATATGTATGCAACAGTCATGTAAGGTACTCTATCGGGTACTACTAATACATAAATCAATGATATGACAATGTATATATGCAACAATCTTGAAAGATACTCTAGCAGGTACAACTAATACATGAAGCAATGCATATAAAATAAAAGTATGTAAAATCAACAGTCAAGGAAGGTAATCTTGCAGGTACTACTAATATATGAAGCAGTGCATAAACAATAAATGCGCAGTATGGGATAAAACATGTCATTCCCACGGAATCCTAAGCTCATGGTAGGACCAAAGTCCATCAAGACAATCCAAATCCCAATTTCCTCAAATCAGCCCCTAAATTAGCTCTCATATCATGTAAGTCTCAAATATCCTAAATGTACAATATCAATTAAATCTCATATATCCTGAGTGTACAATATCAAGTAAATCTCATATATCTTGTATCCAATATCAAGTGAATCTCATATATCCTGAATCTAATATCAAGTGAATCTCATATATCCTAAGTATATTTGCATGAATAATTATGATGATGTATATAAATTTATATGTATACATATATATTAGCGTCCCATTCCACTAATATATATATATATATATATATATGCATATATAACAGCGTCCCATTCCACTGTTATATATACTTAGGAGTAAAAATATCATGAAACCAATGTGTCAAGCATCGACAGAAAAATACTGATCTATCAGGTGCTGTCACCAAGACTGGCCCCCTGATAGGTACATATCATACGCTATCCTGAAAACCCGAGTGCCTAGTTTCGACCCTCGTTTTTCGACGTATCCATACATACGTGACTCCCGTCGGTATCCCCACGATAACCGCTGAGTCATAGGTACCGTCACCGGTAGGTATGGTTCCCTACCATGTACCCTCACACGGCCCCCGACTCCTCCTTGCATGGGGTATATATATCAGAATCGATAAATCTCATGGTGGCTGCTGAAATATCATATCAAGAGAAACCAGGTTTTTCAAATAATGCATAATTTCATGAAACTACCACGGTCCTCAAATCCAGAAAACATCATGAAAAATCCATATCTCAATGCGAAAATCCATGAATATAATATATGCAACATAAAACTGTAATGTGAGCATATAAAGGAAAAGCCGCTATTTAACTGCAACAAGTTAAAATATATATCACGCGGTTCATAATTTCTCCAAGTCTATATAACATAAAATAAATGTAAACATGTAGCTATAGCCAGATATATGTGTAAACATGTAGGTATAGCAAGGTATATGTATCTACCTATCATTAATGATGTAATATACTCTCCAGGTATAAGTGTAAGTATGTATGCAAGATATACATGTAGCTTATGTGTATACCGATCACTAATGGTACAATACCATATAGGTATATGGGTAACTAGCATGTAAGCATGCCAAGGCATATATGTAAGCATATAGGTATACAGGTATGCTATATGTCATATGCAACAAGGAATATGACTCAATGTCTCAAAGTCCCTAACCAAACAATATTATCGCGTGTCATGGTAATTATTGACGGTGTGTGTGGCATACAATCAGTGCTCGTGCAAAATGAGCCGTCAATAATAGTGCAGTGTCCTAATGGTACAAGTCCAAGCACAACAAGTAACTAAGCAAATAAGGTGTATGTGACAATATCATATCATCTCTAGCCCAGACGAATAATACCATTCGGGCGATTCCCCTGTAGATGTTAAATCTACTCACCAACGCTCCTGGCTAAGTAAAGCCAACAACATGTTTTCCTTCCTTCGCAGCGTCCGAAGTCCCCGCCTGCGATCCTAAAAGCACAAAACAGCTAAGCAAGTTTATATTAGCAATAGACCCAAAACACATATAAACTACGTTTGACCGACGCATCAACTCAAAACATACTCTCAAGTGTTCGTATTGTGGCTAACGTGCGTAGCGATACTACGAAACCAACCCAAGAGCAAAACTACACAAAGTGCACGATTCGTGTCGTATAACGTATCGCGTATAGTCGTTGTTGGATATAGTGCCCTCAAAGTCAATTATTGGATCGTAGGCACAAGATTGCAATGATTGAAGGAGGACTTATACCGGTAGGACAATCTTACTCAAGATGATAGTATGCTATCTGATTTATCTTTATCATCGTGTATTGGTTTAGGTGACATTATATATGTAGGGTTACTAGGCACTCTCACAAGGGTCTATAAGGCATCAACCATGCCCGATTTAAAATTTAGACGTCCTGAACAACCCTAACCAAGATCTTTAAACTAGAGATTAGGCGAAACAAAGCATGTTAAATACTTTAACACTAAGAGTTTGGGATTACAACCTTTGTAATCCGGTCCTTCACTTCTAAAGCTCCGTGTTGAGGTCCCTTCACTGCGATCATCATGTTTCCGGACTCTAGAGAGGCTCCACGAAGAGAAAGATGCAAGCTTGCTTCCGATTTTCGATAACTAAGAAGATCTACCTTGAAGTTTCTTTAACACAAGCTCTCACTCACTAAATGAAGTGAACACCCTAATCTAAATGGCTAGGATAGATTAGGATGATGAAGTAGGATTTATACTCTCATTTATTTTCTATTTCTCACACTAAATCGTCACATAAAGAAAACCTAGGAAGCTTTCTCAAAGCTCAAGGAAGAAGAAGAAGGAAATTCCTTTTGTGATGAATAATGAAATTAAAGTGATAATTACAAATGCAACCATGGTTGATAATGAGAAGGTTAACCATTTTAGAGAGTTAACTAGGGTTAAGGGTTTGGGTTGGGTTAAAGAATGAGTCACTAAAATATCAACAAAATATCTTAGCTCATGTCAAAAAGAAAAGCTTCTAGAAGCTTCAAGAATGAGCTAACCCAAATCAAACCCTTACCTTGTTTAATCTCCACTAATCATGTTGCATTAATAATTATAACATGTTACAATATTATATATCACATATTTAATATATTTTGTAAAAAAAGAAAATAATACTGTTAACATATATCGTATATATATCAATGTATTAGCCGAGTTAGAAAATGAATCAATAAGTGAGCTTATATTAGTTAATGTAATTTAATATATCAAATATATAATTATAAATTAAATTATCAATTCAACACCTGATCCGATAATACGGCTATTTCATAAATAACCGACTAATATAATCTGTATCAGTTCATCGAATCAACACTTGATCCGATGACCCGGCTATATCACATATGCCTGGCCGATATCTCATATCGCGAGAATCTAATACGGTATCACATACACGTATTGTTCTCGGTCCCGCACATATCATATATGTGCTCCTACTCCGTTTTTCCTGAGCCAAGAAACCTCTGTGTAGGACTCTAAAGAATCGTCAATACGCCGGCATTAGGTGATGATCGTATCAAAGAACCACAAGCTGCAAGCGGTCAGCTAAACGTAACAGCAACCCAGGTATTGAGCGATCAAAAGATCAACAAGCAAGCCTGTACATTCTCGTGGGAATCCAATCTGTAACACTCCCGTACAGTCCGGTCTCTTCGTCTGATATGTCGCATATCTCGCCTAGGGTTGTTAAACGTCAGACCCCAGTAACTTGATAAGTCGTGTCAATATGAGGTCTATAACAGTTTGAGAAACTACTGATAACACTTACCAGTAAATCTCAGCAACCCTGGCCAGGAATTTCCAGTTATAGCCAATCGAACACAGCGCAACATCAACTCCCTATACCGGGAGAGACGAATCCCCTCCTATCGCTCATTGCCTCCATGTGATTCGGGACTGTACCCAAAAGCCACCATTTTGCATGCCCTCTTAGACGTGGTATGATGGAAATCACAGCACAGTGGGAATCACACAAGACTCTATGACGATCTAGGGTCTACAGACTAACCTGTACCAGTGTCACCAGAGAATTGCCTTCTGACGTGAGGTATAATACCATCTGCGAGTTCTCGGCGAGTCCGTCCAGTGTACCCAGTCTCTACTGAGCACCCGTACACCATCCTTGATGTCAAGCACCGATGGATATGGGATCATCCATCGCCCATCATATGGGTCAAGATGCGTATACGCTAGTCTACACTGGTGTATCAATGCCCTGTCTCGATACACCGTCGACTAGGAACAGTTATAGGATGTACTCGTCGACTACCGTGGCCCCACTAGTATGATCTCATCATAGTCCCAGTAGTCAGTACATATCCTAAGGTCTTTATCAACATGTAACATAGAGATTATCATAGTACATGTTAAGATAAAGAGCAACCAGATAGCGTACTATCATGTCGAGCAAGAAAGTCCTCTCTATATATGTCCAAGAATCCACTACAATATACATCGTATGTACAGTAATGGACTCTAGGGCATACATATAACTAACAATCTTCTACTTGCACTAGGGCCATTTGTTGTGGTATCGCATACCCAACAATTAGCTGTGGTTGAAGTATCTCATACTCAACCATCCCATAAAAGTCTCTACTGGGAAAAAGGCCTTTGTGAGTGGATCCGCACTGTTGTCTTCTGTGTCTACTCTCCTAACCTCGATCTCCATGGAGATCAACCATATCCATGATCAGGTGATACTGCATAAGAATAATATCTGGATTTCAGATGGGACGGGGGTTCCTTAGCATATGCCACAACTCCATTGTCACACAATAGTTGGAACGAAGTTCATCTCATGAACTATTTATATATCCAGACTGCGTCTTTGGTAGCATCCTTGGTAACGATGTATCTTGCCTTTAATCGTCTAGTAAGTCACGGTATCTAGCTTTGAACTCTTCCAACATGCCGTCCCTCCACTGAGGGTAAAGACAAAGCCTGCGTCTGACATTCAGTCGTCCTTATCACCCTGGAACATTTCCAGTGATTCTCCCCAGGATCGATTGATACCATCTCACTACAACTAGTGAGTATCCTAACATCCAATTAGATCTATCCCATAGATCCAAAACCCAGGATTTAGGAGGTATCACTTTGATCCTATATGGAGAATCATTGTGATAAGAGGAGATTGACCGAGTATAGCATAGGAAACTCCTTCCCTATCAAGAGTATGTCATCCACGTACTCTACGAGGATCACCACTATACTCTCTACTACCTTTTTTGTATATACAAGGTTCGTCTACCATTTTGATGAAGTCAAACTCTTTGACTACCACATCAAAACAGACGTTCTAACTCTGCGATGCCTGATTTATCACATAAAACATCTTGCTCATTTTTCCGCTGCTCCCACTGTCTACGAAGCCCTCTGGCTGTGTACTTATAGACGCTCTCTTCCAAATCATCATTTAGAAAAGCTGTAATGACACCCAACCGTCAGATATCGTAGTCATGGTATGTAGCCGTGGCAAGTAGGATTTGGATGGACTTAAGCATAGCTTTAAAAGTCTCAACTTTTCCATTTACACCAAGTAATCTTCTCAAGATATACTTGGTCCTGATGGGGATTTAACCCTTCAGATAAAGCAACCAAAGTCCATACTTTGTTGGTGTATAAGGATTCCATCTCGGATCGCTAAGCATCCAGCCATTCTCACAGAGTCCCCACTCCTGATGGCCTGCTCGAAACTAGTCGGGTCATCATCACATTATGCAATTCTCGCTCCCACTGTCATAAAGAAACCAAAGTATCTCTCAGGTGGATGAGAAACCTTACTAGATCGGCGGAGAGGCTGAGTATCGTTGGAAACTATTGAATCTTCCAGGTTTACCAAATCATTAGCTGCAGTTTGTATAGCTGGAATTCCTTCCAGTTCTAACTCATGACCACTAATTTCTTCACAAGAAATTCCCTTTCACAAAGGTGGCATGTTGAGAAACAGAACATCTTTTGTTCCTCGGTTAGGTAGAAGATATTCCCTTGCGAATGCTTGGGATATCCAACAAAATTCTACAGAACTGACTTTGCCTCGAGCTTGTCCGGGTTATGCTTTTAGACATAGGCTGGACAACCCCAAATCTTAACATTCTTAAAATATGGGCTCTTCCCATTCCATATCATATATGAAGTGGTAGGAAACTGATTTGATTTGAACCCTATTCAATAGGTATGTAGCTTCTCATGTGCATAACTCCCAAAAGGAAATAGGAAATTCAGTAGTACTCATCATAGAGCACACCATATCTTATAGGGTGTGATTGCTCCACCCCGATACACCGATGTGCTGTGGTGTATACTGAGGAGTAATGCTGAGAGAGAATCTCATTCTCCTTTACAATAGTCCAGGAATTCCGTGCTCAAGTATTCTCCTTCTTAATCTCATCAAAGGACATAATACTTATCCACGTTTTTGGTTCTCTACTTCTAACTTATATTCATTGAATTTCTCAAAAGTTCCAGACTTATGTTTCAACAGGAACATATGTCCAGATCTCGATAAATAATCAGTGAATGTAATGAAGTACAAAGAACCGGTCCTGGCATGTGTAGACAGGGGACTTTCTACATCAGCATGTATCAATCCCAAGAGTTCACTAACTCTTTCTCTGTTTCCAATAAACGGAGCTGTGGTCATCTTATCTCTGTGACATGACCGGCAAGTTTCATAAGATGTAAATTCAAACTAATTTAAATATGCATCTTTATATAACTTCAGCTAGTCGGGTCGCATTGATATGACCTAGTCTACAATACCTCAAGAAGGATTCGTTCATTTCTGAACTCTTCCACTTGTGTGTGTTCTGTACGTTTAAGAACTGTGGTTTGATTTAGAACGTCTATGCTTTTAGATAACGTGCCTGAACCGATCAACTCTTGATATAGGAAATGTTCAAAACATTATCCAACAATACAAAATTATATCCTTCTTTACTAATAAAGAGACTGATATGATGTTGTATATCAGGTTCGGTATCTAATACCATTCGTTCAGAATCAATGTATTCTGATAATACAGGGTGATAACTACCAACAGACTTGGCTGCAACACTTGCACCGTTTCTATCTCATGAAGCTTATCACCCGTTCTCCGTTCTCTACCTATCTGTAGCCCATGTAACAAATTACATATGTGGGATCCTGATCCGGTATCAAATACCCAGGACGTAAAGGATATTTAGAAATAGTTCTGTGTAATGAACACACTCGAAGAAGATGCATCAACATGTACTTTCTTCGTTTGGGTGGCACGGGAATTATGGTAATCCCCTATTTCCTGCTCTGTCTTATAACAATTATAAGTTGGAGCAGGACCAACGTTCTCTAGCGCGGTATAACAAGCGGGTTCGGTCAATACATCCGTATTATTATCTTGATTAAGGCGTGACATAGTCACAACCAGGAGAGAGAGACAAGAAAACACTCAGCGTGCACTTTTACAAGATTAGATTGATTATCAATTTATCTAATCAGGATGTCTCCCACTGTTTTAGTCAAATCTTTCTTCAAACCCTAAAAGGAAAGACTAGCTGGGATTAATTACACGCTATATGTTCGCCAATCATTCAGCCAGGCCAGTGCCGGTATTTTGAGGGAGGTTCCCCGTGCTTTCGCACGG
This sequence comes from Agapanthus africanus, assembly GCA_030015575.1. NCBI lineage: Eukaryota > Viridiplantae > Streptophyta > Magnoliopsida > Asparagales > Amaryllidaceae > Agapanthus > Agapanthus africanus. The sequence goes on from CM057342.1 coordinate 410,979,092, forward strand.
ACCTAATTAAAATAAACCTCGTTTTCCCAGGGGCGTAATCCCGTTAACACCTTTCTAGACACCTACTTGATCGGCTAATTGTAATGTGTAAAACTCTCACAGGAGTAACTCTTACTCGCAGCGGGTATTGGGATCCAACTATCTCATAGAAGGTATGCAATCTCATTGCAAATTTCAGCACTTGAAATTCCCAATAATATTTTACCCCTAGCGTCCTATGACCGTACGGAGGTCAACAAACTATAGGCTGCTAGTCAAGTTCAACCTGTCATTTCCTGATTGAATTAAACCCACCCGCACGACCCTTGACGGAGGTCAACAAGGCCGCACGACTACCCTAAAACAATCTGCATCATATGCATAAACAGTTAAATACTAATTAGCTACCGCTCACTACGCCTTGACGGAGGTCAACAAAAGTAGCACGAATACTAAGTAGGACTTATCTGAAATGACGAAGGGCTACGACAGGTTTTTAAGAAAACCCTTTGCTTAATGAACTTGATATCGTTGTAGAATCGAATGATTTTGAATGGAATGTTTTTGAGGCCTTTTCTAGTTTTGCTAAAGAGGTCACTCCCGGTGAAGGGATCGTCGGCTCTTTCCTCATCGAATAAGGTGCAGGATATTTCATAAATATCACTATGTAAAGCAGAAACTATAAAGACAATCAAAAGACAAATCGAGTTTGTAGCATCTGCTAGTTTCGCTAAAGAGGTCACTCCCGGTGAAGGGATCTCGGCTCTTTCCTTATCGAATAAGCTGCTGGATGTTCTACAAGGAACAACTGCTATGCAAAGCAAGAACTAGAGCTACCAGTTTTGAGACAAGTTTCTACAACATCTTTAGGTTTCTTTTAGTTTTCATTAATCTCATTAATGAAGTCCCATTTTATTATGCTTCACAAGTATCATATTTGAAACGAAATCTGCAATATAACATATATCTCATATATATAATATAAACATTCGTCTCATGCAGTAATATGATCTCATCACAGAACATTGCGGCAGAAGATAACATATGAAATATTGGATATACTAGGACGTCCGTGTTTTAATACGAGCCTGTATAAAACACGGATTCCAATGTCGTGATGAATAGCCAAACCCACATCCCTAGACCTCTACGAGAGCGGCAAGCAATACTGCCAATTCTAGGGTTAGGAAACCCGGTCTCGACTCCTCGAGATGGTCTCCCACTGTACCCTAGAACCCGGTTACTTATGCTCCCCGCCTTGGGTCTACCTAATGCGGAAAAGTAAATAATATACAGTGGTGACATCATCCTCAACCCGGAAGTGCCCCAATAAAAGAATATTACATACAATGAATTTTACATGAATGAAAAAGAAAAAACTCTCATCTCACATAAAACCCCCGGCTATTCAAAACGCGACAATCCAATATAACATATCACAGCAACACATAATATCACATATCATAAACGTAAGTAAATATGCGTATCCCAATTGTCGTTGATGTATAGCAACGAAACCGGCGATCCACCACATATTACACTTACGGTCGCAGAAAAGAAAGTGTAAAACTACAACAGTTGGAATCCGCAACCTCCTTAGACATCGCATGTCTAACCAAATGAATTCCTTAGACATCGCATGCCTAACAATTATAAACCCCGCATTTTAGTCTCATTATCGAAAACTCTTTTCAATATCAAGTCGGGCAATTCAACAAGATTCCCGACATCCTGATCGAATGCTCGTCGCAAACTTTAGTAGACAGCCGCAACCCCGGATCCTATCGACGAAGTGCACTAAGGAGGAACACCGCTGCCGCGAGCATCCGAACGGATGCTTTTGGCAACGGGGTTCTCCTACAGTCACTTGGTCAGGGCTATGGGGCGTGGCTATCTATTAAGTTTACTCGGCAAGTATCCGCGTACACTACGTGATTGCGACGGACTTTTGATCGCATCAAAATCCCGTGGCAACCGAACTACGGATATTACCCTAGAAAAATGAAACCCTAATTCCCTCTTGTGGAGGGAATTAAACCTAGTTTCTGGATCTCCCACTTGCACTAGGGCCATCTGTTGTGGTATCGCATACCCAACAATTAGCTGTGGTTGAAGTATCTCATACTCAACCATCCCATAAAAGTCTCTACTGGGAAAAAAGGCCTTTGTGAGTAGATTCGCGATGTTTTCCTCTGTGTCTACTCTCCTAACCTCGATCTCCCTGGAGATCAACCATCTCCATGATCAGGTGATACTGCCTAAGAATTATATCTGGATTTCTGATGGGACGGGGGTTCCTTAGCATAAGCCATAACTCCATTGTCACACAATGGCAGGAACGAAGTTCATCTCATGAACTTATATATATATCCAGACTGCCTCTTTGGTACCATCCTTGGTAACGATGTATCTTGCCTTTAATCGTCTAGTAAGTCACGGTACCTAGCTTGGAACTCTTCCAACATACCGTCCCTCCACTGAAGGTATAGACAATGCCTGCGACTGACGTTCAGTCATCCTTATCACCCTGGAACCTTTCCAGTGATTCTCCTCAGGATCGATTGATACCATCTCACTACAACTAGTGAGAATCCTAACATCCAATTAGATCTATCTCATAAATCCAAAACCCAGGATTTAGGAGGTATCACCTTGATCCTATATGGAGAATCCTTGTGATAAGCGGAGATTGACCGAGCGTAGCATAGGAAACTCCTTCCCTATCAAGAGTATGTCATCTGTTAGTTATATGTATGCCCTAGAGGCCATTACTGTACATTGGATGTATTTTGTAGTGGATGCTGGGACATATATAGGGAGGACTTTCTTGCTCAACATGATAGTATGCTATCTGGTTACTCTTTACCTTAAAGTGTATACTGATTGTCTCTCTGCTACATGTTGGTAAAGCCCTTAGGATGTGTACTTGACTATCTGGACTATGATGCGGATCATACTAGTGGGGACATGGTAGTCAATAAGTACATCCTTGAAAGTCCCTAGTCGTGGGTGTATCGAGACGGGGCATCGATATACCAGAGTAGACTAGCGTGTACCTTCTCGACCCATACAGATGGGCGATGGATGATCCCATATCCATTGGTGTTTGACATCAGAGATGATATACGGGTGCTCAGTAGAGACTGGGTACACTGGACGGACTCGCCGAGAACTCTCAGATGGTATTATACCTTACGTCAGATGGCAGTTCTCTGGCGACACTGGTACAGAGTAGTCTGTTGACCCAAGATCGTCATAGAGTCTTGTGTGGTTCCCACTGTGCTTTGATTTCCATCTTACCACGTCCAAGAGGGCGTGCAAAACGGTGGTTTTTGGGTACAGTCCCGAGTCACATGGAGGCAATGAGCGATAGGAGGGGATTCGTCTCTCCCGGTATAGGGAGTTGATGTTGCGCTGTGTTCGATTGGCTATAACCGGAAATCCCTGGCCAGGGTTGCTGAGATTTACTGGTAAGTGTTACCAGTAGTTTCTCGAATTGTTATAGACCTCATATCGACACGACTTATCAAGCTATTGGGGTCTGACGTTTACCACCCCTAGGCGAGATATGCGACATATCAGACGATCAGATCGGACTGTACGGTATGTGTTACTGGTTGGATTCACAGGAGTGTGAGTAGGCTTGCTCGTCGATCTTCTGATCGCTCAATACCCGGGTGGCCGTTACGTTTAGCAGACCGCTTGCGGCTTGTGGGTGTTTGATATGATCATCACCTGCTGCCGGCGTATTGACGAGTCTTTAGAGTCCTACACAGAGGTTTCCTGGCTCAAGCGAAACGAAATAGGAGCGCATATGAGATATGTGCAGGACCGAGAATAATGCGTGTATGTGATACCGTATTTCATTCTCGCGATGAATGTATCGATTGGTTGTATGCGATATAACCTAGTTATCGAATCAAGGGTTGATTCGATAAGCCGATACATTGGATATTAGTCGGTTGTATGCGATATGACCGGATCGTTGAATCAAGTGTTGATTTAATGATTTAATATATAATTATATATATGATATATTACTTTGCATTAACTAGTATCGGTTCACTTTACAAAGGATTTTCTCACTTGGTTGTACAAGTTGTATATGTGATATACTTTTTGTGCAAATGTTTGTACCATGTTTGATGATACATGTTAACTTGGTTAAGTGTAAAGATTAAACCATGGTTATGTTAATGATTACGGTTTTGATTATCTTATTTATTTATTTATTTATTTATTTGTTTTGGAAAAGATAAAGAAAGAATGGTGGCTTTGTTTGTTTGTTTGTTGAAGATTCATGAACCTTTGACTTAGTCACCATTCTTGTCTTCATTCTTAACCCTAACCATTTAAGCAAACCATGGTCTATTCTCTACACTTAACTAGGGTTAGGTTATGATAAGTATTCATATCATTTATCCTTTTTTAAGATGAAACTTATCATATCATTATCTTCTTCTTCTTCATCTTCAACATTGAAGAAAGCTTTCTACCAACAATGGTGGAATGTGAAAATGAGTGAGAAATCCAATTCTAAAGTGAACCCACTTCCTATTTCTTCATCCTCTACCTCTTGCCAAGTAGTAGAGTGTGTTTCCTTCACAAGTTTTCTTGACTTGGTGAAGGTGGAGCTTGATTTAGCGATGCCTCAACGTAGATCATCTTCGGCATGGACATCGACGACCTAGCTCGCCATTTCTCTGACGAAGCCGACGCTAGAGCCCGGGAATTCATTTGGACAGCGAGGGGACTTCGTTGCGGAGCTTTGGAGGTGGAGCACCAGATCTACAAAGGTTGTATTTCCGTTTACTTGTAGTTAAGTGTTAACTAGTTTGCTTTTCGCCTAGACATCTAGCCAACGATCCGTATTCTAGGGTTTCTCGGCACCGTAATTTTTGAAATTGGCATGGTTGATGCCTTGTGAGACCTCTTGAGAGTGCCTAGGAACCCTACATCATCCATGTACTCTACGAGGATCACCACCATACTCCCTATTACCTGTTTGTATATACAAGGTTCATCTACCATTTTGATGAAGTCAAACTCTTTGACTACCACATCAAAACAGATGTTCCAACTCCGCGATGCCTGATTTATCACACAAAATATCTTGCTCACGTTTCCGCTGCTCCCACTATCAACGAAGCCCTCTGGCTGTGTACTTATAGAAGCTCACTTCCAAATCATCATTTAGAAAAGCAGTCATGACACACAACCGCCAGACATCGTAGTCATGGTATGTAGCCATGGCAAGTAGGATCTGGATGGACTTAAGCATAGCTTTGAAAGTCTCAACTTTTCCATGTACAACAAGTAATCTTCTCAAGATATACTTGCTCCTGATGGGGATTTAACCCTTCAGATAAAGCAACCAAAGACCATACTTTGTTGGTGTATAAGGATTCCATCTCAGATCGCTAAGCATCCAACCATTCTTACAGAGTCCCACTCCTGATGGCCAGCTCGAAACAAGTTGGGTCATCCTCTCATGATGCAATCCTCGCTCCCACATTCATAGAGAAAACCGAAGTATCTCTCAGGTGAGTGAGGAACCCTATAAGATCGGCGGAGAGGCTGAGGTTCGTTGGAAACTATTGAATCCTTTGGTTCTACCAAATCATCAGCTACAGTTTGTATAGCTGGAACTCTTTCCAGTTCTACCTCATGACCAATAATTTCTTCACAAGAAATTCCCTTTCACAAAGGTGGCATGCTGAGAAATAAAACATCTTTTGTTCCTCGGTTTGGTAGAAGATATTCCCTTGCGAATGCTTGGGATATCCAACAAACTTCCACAAAAATGGCTTTGCCTCGAGCTTGTCTGGATTTTGCTTTTAGATATAGGCCGGACAACCCCAAATCTTAACTTACTTAAGATATGGGCTCTTCCCATTCCATATCGCATATGAAGTGGTAGGTAACTGATTTGATTGGAACCCTATTCAATTGGGATGCAGCTTCTCAAGTGCATAACTCCCAAAAGGAAATAGGAAACACAGTAGTACTCATCATAGAGCACACCATATCACATAGGGTGTGATTGCTCCGCCCCGATACACCGACGTTCTGTGGTGTATATGGAGGAGTAATGCTGAGAGAATCTCATTCTCCTTTAGAATATTCTAGGAATTCCATGCTCAAGTATTCTCCTCCTTGATCTCATCAAAGGACATAATACTTATACCCGTTTTTGGTTCTCTACTTCTAACTTATATTTATTGAATTTCTCAAAAAGTTTCAGACTTGTGTTTCAACAGGAACATATGTCTGAACCTTGAGAGATAATCAGTGAAAGTAATGAAGTACAAAGAACCGGTCTTGGCATGTGTAGACAGGGGACCTTCATACATCAGCATGTATCAATCTCAAGAGTTCACTGACTCTTTCTCTGTTTCCAATAAACGGAGCTGTGGTCATCTTATCTCTGTGACATGACCGGAAAGTTTCACAAGATGTAAATTCAAACTAATTTAAATATGCATCTATATATAACTTCAGCTAGTCGGGTCGCATTGATATGACCTAGTCTACAATACCTCAAGAAGGATTCATTCATTTCTGAACTCTTCCTCTTGTGTGTGTTCTGTACATTAAGAACTGTGGTTTGATTTAGAACGTCTATGCTTTTAGATAACGTGCCTGAACCGATAAACTTTTGATATAATAAATGTTCAAAACATTATCCAATAATACAAAATTATGTCCTTTCTCTACTAATAAAGAGACTGATATGATGTTGTATATCAGGTTCGGTATCCAATAACATTCGTTCAGAATCAATGTATTCTGATAATACAGGGTGATAACTACCAATAGACTTGGCTGCAACACTTGCACCGTTTCGATCTCATGAAACTTATCACGCGTTCTCAGTTCTCTACCTATCTGTAGCCAATGTAACAAATTACATATGCGGGATCCTGATCCGGTATCTCATACCCAGGACATAAAGGATACGGAGAAACAGTTCTGTGTAATGAACACGCCTGAAGAAGATGCATCAACATGCACTTTCTTCGTTTGGGCGGCACGGGAATTCTGGTAATCCCCTATTTCCTGCTCTGTCTTATAACAATTATAAGTTGGAGCGGGACCAACGTTTCTTAGCGCAGTATAACAAGCGGGTTCGGTCAATCCATCCGTATTAGTATCTTGATTAAGGCATGACATAGTCGTAACCAGGAGAGAGAGAGAAGAAAACACTCAGCGTGCACTTTTACAAGATTAGATTGGTTATCAATTTATCTATTCTGGATGTCTCCCACTGTTTTAGTTAAATCTTCCTTCAAACCCTAAAAGGAAAGACTAGCCGGGATTAATTACACGCTACAAGTTCTCTAATCTTTCGGCCAGACCAGTGTCGGTACTTTGAGGGAGGTTCCCCGTGCTTTCGCACGGACCTAATTAAAGTAAATCTCGGTTTCCCAAGGGTGTAACCCCGTTAACACCTTTCTAGACACCTACTTGATTGGCTAATTGTAATGTGTAAAACTCTCCCAGGAGTAACTCTTACTAGCAGCGGGTATCGGGATCCAACTATCTCATAGAAGGTATGCAATCTCATTGCAAATTTCCACACTTGAAATTCCCAATAATATTTTACCCTTAACAGTTATATGACCTTAACATGGCCAACAAATCATAAGTGCTAGTCAAGTTCAACCTGACATTTCCTGATTGAATTAAACCCACCCGCACGACCCTTGGCTAAGGTCAATAAAGTCGCACGACTACACTAACTCAATCGCATCATATGCTTATACAGATAAGCACTAATCAGCTACCGCACACTACGCCTTGGCTAAGGTCAACAAACGCAGCACGAATACTAACCAGTACTTATCTGAAATTACGGAGGGCTACGACAGGTTTTTAAGAAAACCCTTTGCGTAATGAACTTGATATCATTGTAGGATCGAGTGATTTTAAATGGAGTGTTTTTTAGGCTTTTCTAGTTTCGCTAAAGAGGTCACTCCCGGTGATGGGATCGTCGGCTCTTTCCTCATCGAATAAGGTGCAGGATATTTCACAAATATCAGTATGCAAAGCAAAAACTATAGAAGCAATCAAAAGACAAACCGAGTATGCAGCATCTGCCAGTTATTGCTAAAGAGGTCACTCCCGGTGAAGGGATCTCGGCTCTTTCCTTATCGAATAAGGTGCTGGATGTTCTACAAGGAACACCACTATGCAAAGCACGAACTAGAGCTACCAGTTTATAAACAAGTTTCTACAACATCTTTAGGTTTCTTTTAGTTTCATTAATCTCATTAATGAGGTCCCATTTTATTATGCTTCACAAGCATCACCTTTGAAACGAAATCTGCAATATAACATGTATCTCATATATATAATATAAACATTCGTCTTAGGCAGTAATATGATCTCATCACAGAACATTGCAGCAGAAGTACATATATGAAATATTGGATATACTAGGATGTCCGTGTTTTAATACGAGCCTGTATAAAACACAGATTCCACGGTCGTGATGAATAGCCAAACCCACATCCCTAGACCCCTACGAGAGCGGCAAGCAACACTGCCAATTCTAGGGTTAGGAGATCCGGTCTCGACTCCTCGAGATGGTCTCCCACTGGACCTTAGAACCCGGTTACTTGTGCTCTCCGCCTTGGGTCTACCTAATGCGGAAAAGTAAATAATATACAATGGTGAAATCATCCTCAGCCCGGAAGTGCCCCAATAAAAGAATATTACATACAAATGAATTTTAAAAGAATGAAAAAGAAAAACTCTCATCTCACATAAAACCCCCTGCTATTTAGAAATCCAGATATAATTCTTAGGCAGTATCACCTGATCATGGAGATGGTTGACCTCCAGGGAGATCGAGGTTATGAGAGTAGACACAGAGGACAACAGCGCGAATCGACTCACAAAGGCCTTTTTTTCCCAGTAGAGACTTTTATGGGATGGTTGAGTATGAGATACTTCAACCACAGCTAATTGTTGGGTTTGCGATACCACAACAGATGGCCCTAGTTCAAGTGGGAGATCCTAAAGCTCTGATACCACTATAGGGTTACTACGCACTCACACAAGGGTCTACAAGGCATCAACCATACCCGATTTAAAATTTAGACGTGCCGAACAACCCTAACCAAGATTTTTAAACTAGAGATTAGGCGAAACAAAGCATGTTAGACACTTTAACACTAAGAGTTTGGGATTACAACCTTTGTAGTCCAGTCCTTCACTTCTAAAGCTCCGTGTTGAGGTCCCTTCGCTGCGATCTTCGAGTTTCCAGACTATAGAGAGGCCCTACAAAGAGAATGATGCAAACTTGCTTCCGATCTTCGATAACAAAGATGATCCACCTTGAAGTTTCTTTAACACAAGCTCTCACTCACTAAATGAAGTGAAAAACCTAATCTAAATGGCTAGGATAGATTAGGATGATGAAGTAGGATTTTAGCTCTCATTTATTTTCTTTTTCTCACTCATTTTCATCACTACATAAAAAGCTAGAAAGCTTTTTCATGAAAGAAAGAAGAAGGAAGATGAAGAACAATCAAATCCTTTTGTGATGAATAATGAATTGTGATAATATCATTACAAATGCAACCATGGTTAAGTAAAGAAAAAACTTAACCATTGTAGAGATCTAACCATAGTAAAGGGTGTGGGTTGGGTTAAGTAAATATCTTGCAAAATATCTTTGCAAAAACAAAAAGGAAACCTTCTAGAAGGTTCAAGAAAAAACTAACCCAAATCAAACCCTAACCTTGTTTAATCTCCACTAAACTTGTTGCATTAGTAATCATATCATGTTACAATATTATATATCACATATACAATATTTATTGTAACAAAATAAAATAAAACAATTAACATATATCGCATATATATCAATGTATAACCCGAGTGAGAAAAAGAATCTTTTAGTGAGCTTATATCAGTTAATGTAATTTAATATATCAAATATATAATTATACATTAAATTATCGAATCAACATTTGATCCGATAATCGGGCTATTTCACAAATAAACGACTAATATAATCTGTATCAGTTCATCAAATCAACACTTGATCCGATGACTCGGCTATATCACATATACCCGGCCGATATCTCATATCGCGGGAATCTAATACGGTATCACATACACGTATTGTTCTTGGTCCCGCACATATCAAATATGTGCTCCTACTCCATTTTGCCTGAGTCAAGAAACCTCTGTGTAGGACTCTAAAGAATCGTCAATACAGCGTCAGTAGGTATGATCATATCAAACACCCACAAGCTGCAAGCGGTCAGCTAAACGTAACAGCCACCCAGGTATTGAGCCATCAGAAGATCAACAAGCAAGCCTGTACATTCCCTTATGAATCCAATCAGTAACACTCCCGTACAGTCCGGTCTCTTCGTCTGATATGTCGCATATCTCACTTAGGGGTGGTAAACGTCAGACCCCAGTAGCTTGATAAGTCGTGTCGATATGAGGTCTATAATAGTTTGAGAAACTACTGATAACACTTACCAGTAAATCTCAGCAACCCTGGCCAGGGATTTCCAGTTATAGCCAATCGAACACAGCGCAACATCAACTCCCTATACCGAAAGAGACGAATCCCCTCCTATCGCTCATTGCCTCCATATGATTCGGGACTGTACCCAAAAGCCACATTTTTGCACGCCCTCTTGGACATGGTATAATGGAAATCAAAGCACAGAGGGAATCACACAAGACTCTATGACGATGTCGGGTCTACAGACTAACCTGTACCAGTGTCACCAGAGAACTGCTATCTGACGTGAGATATAATACCATCTGGGAGTTCTCGGCGAGTCCGTCCAGTGTACCCAGTCTCCACTGAGCACCCGTATAGCTTCTCTGAAGTCAAACTCCAATGGATATGAGATCATCCATCGCCAATCATATGGGTCAAGAAGCGCATACGCTTGTCTACTCTGGAGTATCGATGCCCTGTCTCGGTACTCCCACGACTAGGAACATGTGAAGGGTGTACTTGGCGACTACACTGTCCTCACTAGTATGATCCGCATCATAGTCCTGGTAGTCAAGTACTCATCCTAAGGGATTTATCAACATGTGACATAGAGACAATCAGAGTACATGTTAAGATAAAGAGCAACCAGATAGCGTACTATCATGTCGAGCAAGAAAGTCCTCCCTATATATGTCCAAGCATTCACTACAATATACATCGTATGTACAGTAATGGCCTCTAGGGCATACATATAACTAACAAACCGATCATTTGAGACTAAACTGCTAGATTTATAACATTCAAATTAGTTATTTCATAACTATCTGTGGATCCCAAATATTGTATCACATTCAAGATAAAAAGACAGTGTTAAACTTTCCGATCGAATAATCAAACACCCAAGATTTCCTAAATAGCTCAACACTTGAGGGGAATTCAAAAATATCAATCACATGCCACAGTACCAATGGTCCAGCCCTAGAAGGGTCAAGCCAACACCTCACATGTGGCAACGCCGTACTGCCCCAAACCCTAAGGTTCAGAGGCGGTTCAGACGGTCACATAATCGAGTTAAGTTTTGTTTTCTTCTAGAGGGTCCACCGCGTTACTTGCATGATTTTCCGGAAGTTTCAAACTCGAGAAAAAATCCAACTTTTGAAAAATTTTCCGACAGGGGAAAAGGTGAGTTATTGATATCCGTTCGAACTTTTTAACACGTTCTAAAATTATCCGGAAAAACTTAAACGAAATTAAACTTTTCGATCGAATCAAAGAGCTCCCAATACTTTCCAGAAAACTCAACACTTGAGTGGAATTAAAAATTCCCAGAATAATGCAAAAGAACCCAGGAATAATACTGTGAAGTAGTGGGCCACAACGACACTGTTCGGCCGCGGAACCGCCGCCACATGTGAGGTTTAGCCGCGGTTCCGTCGTCACGTGATCGACTTGGTGGTCCGTACTTCACAGTAATTCTTAGATTTTCCAGCTTATTTTTCTGAGTATTTTTAATACGAAAAAACAACATTTTTAAAAATTTCTAGAGAAGGGGTCCATGTCGGGGTTTCGGGGTTCGATCAGACTTTAAACATCGCCTAGACTTCGCCTAAAGCACTAGCTTAGCTCTGATACCACTGTAGGGTTACTAGACACTCTCACAAGGGTCTATAAGGCATCAACCATGCCCGATTTAAAATTTAGACGTGCCGAACAACCTTAACCAAGATCTTTAAACTAGAGATTAGGTGAAATAAAGCATGTTAAACACTTTAACACTAAGAGTTTGGGATTACAACCTTTGTAGTCCGGTCCTTCACTTCTAAAGCTCCATGTTGAGGTCCCTTCGCTGCGATCATCATGTTCCCGGACTGTAGAGATGCTCCACGAAGAGAAAGATGCATGCTTGCTTCCGATCTTCGATAACTAAGATGATCTACCTTGATGTTTCTTTAACACAAGCTCTCACTCACTAAATGAAGTGAACACCCTAATCTAAATGGCTAGGATAGATTAGGATGATGAAATAGGATTTATGCTCTCATTTATTTTCTACTTCTCACACTAAATCATCACATAAAGAAAACCTAGAAAGCTTTCTCAAAACTCAAGGAAGAAGAAGAAGAAGGAAATTCCTTTCGTGATGAATAATGAAATTAAAGTGATAATTACAAATGCAACCATGGTTGATAATGAGAAGGCTAACCATTGTAGAGAGTTAACTAGGGTTAAGGTTTTGGGTTGGGTTAAAGAATGAGTCACTAAAATATCAACAAAATATCTTAGCTCGTGACAAAAAGAAAAGCTTCTAGAAGCTTCAAGAATGAGCTAACCCAAATCAAACCCTAACCTTGTTTAATCTCCACTAATCATGTTGCATTAGTAATTATAACATGTTACAATATTATATATCACATATATAATATATTTTGTAACAAAAGAAAATAATACAGTAAACATATATCGCATATATATCAATGTATTACCCGAGTGAGAAAATGAATCAGTAAGTGAGCTTATATTAGTTGATGTAATTTAATATATCAAATATATAATTATACATTAAATTATCAAATCAACACTTGATCCGATAATCCGGCTATTTCATAAATAACCGACTAATATAATCTGTATCAGTTCATCGAATCAACACTTGATCTGATGACCCGGCTATATCACATATACCCGGCCGATATCTCATATCGCGAGAATCTAATACGGTATCACATATACGTATTGTTCTCGGTCCCGCAGATATCATATATGTGCTCCTACTCCGTTTTGCCTGAGCCAAGAAACCTCAGTATAGGACTCTAAAGAATCGTCAATACGCCGGCAGTAGGTGACGATCATATCAAACACCCATAAGCTGCAAGCGGTCAGCTAAACATAACAGCCACCCAGGTATTGTGCGATCAGAAAACCAACATGCAAGCCTATACATTCTCCGGCGAATCCAATCAGTAACACACCCGTGCAGTCCGGTCTCTTCGTCTGATATGTCGCATATCTCGCCTAGGGGTGGTAAATGTCAGACCCCAGTAGCTTAATAAGTCGTGCCGATATGAGGTCTATAACAGTTTGAGAAACTACTGATAACACTTACCAGTAATTCTCAGCAACCCTGACCAGGGATTTCCAGTTATAGCCAATCGAACACAGCGCAACATCAACTCCCTATACCGGGAGAGACGAATCCCCTCCTATCGCTCATTGCCTACATGTGATTCGGGACTGTACCCAAAAGCCACCTTTTTGCACGCCCTCTTGGACGTGGTATGATGAAAATCAAAGCACAGTGGGAATCACACAAGACTCTATGACGATCTCGGGTCTACAGACTAACCTGTACCAGTGTTACCAGAGAACTGCCATCTGACGTAAGGTATAATACCATCTAGGAGTACTCGGCGAGTCCTTCCAGTGTACCCAGTCTCTACTGAGCACCCATACACCATCCTTGATGTCAAACACCGATGGATATAGGATCATCCATCGCCCATCATATGGGTCAAGATGCGTATACGCTAGTCTACTCTGGTGTATCGATGCCCTGTCTCGATACACCCTCGACTAGGAACAGTTATAGGATGTACTCGTCGACTACCGTGGCCCCACTAATATGATCTCATCATAGTCCCAGTAGTCGTGTACAAATCCTAAGGGCTTTATAACCATGTAACATAGAGACTATCATAGTACATGTTAAGATAAAGAGCAACCAGATAGCGTACTATCATTTCGAGTAAGAAAGTCCTCCCTATATATGTCCAAGCATCCACTACAATATACATCGTATGTACAGTAATGGCCTCTAGGGCATACATATAACTAACAATATATATCACTATTGCACGTTGATAGAGCCCATAGGATTCTTACTTAACTACCAACAGTATGATGGCGATCATATACGTGAGAGTTGGGTAGTCTATAAGCATATCCTTAAAAGTGGTCCCAAGTCGCGGGAGTTTCGAGATAAGGTATCGATACTCTGGAGTAGACTAGTGTATACAGTCGAGACCCCGACGAGGGGCGATGGCGGGTCTCATAAGCCATTGGTGTCAGTTGGTTCACCTAAGATGTGTACAGGTGCTCATTGGGTTATGATTACATCGGACAGGACTCGCCGGGAATATGCTAGCTGGTTATTAAAACCTGTCGTCAGATAGCAATTCCCAGGTGACATGTGCACAGGTTAATCTATCGACCTGAGATCTTCATCTGTCTCGTGTGAGTTCCTACAGTGCTTTGATTATTACCCTACCACGGCTCAAAGGAGTCATGCAAACAGGTTTTAGTTGGGTACAGTCTCGACCCATATGGAGGCAGTGAGCACATCGGCCGGGGATTCGTCTTTCCGAACGTTGCGGGTGAGATCGCGTTGTGTTTAGGAGAGCCATTACACAAAGTCCATGACCATGGCAAGCGAGATTTACTGGTAGGTATTCCAGTAGTATCTCAGGGTGTTTTGGGCTACACTCCGACACGACTTATACCGCTTTTAGGGGTCTGATGTTTACCAGCTCCCTAGGCCCGATATGGGATACTCATAGACGAACGAACCGGACTGTACGAATATTGTCACACATAGAATCAGTAGGGTTCCAGGATGAGTTCGCTCATCGGTTTCCCTTTCTCTCAATAAATGGGCAGCCGTTACGTACAGCTAGTACCACTGACGGCTTGTGGTTAAACCCACTGCCAGGGTATTGACGAGTCTTTAGAGTCCCCCACAGAAAGTTTCCCAGTTCGGGCGAAATGTTGCAGAGGCCGTATGGTTTTATGGCTGGGTTCGCTGTTCACACCATAATATTGCATTATTATATTCCCCATTCTTAGTTTTTTTTTAAATAAACAGGTACTTTTGACGCGTGACTGCTACATTTTACAGGTTCTTGGACAGGAAACAGTGAAAACGATGTAAAGACGATGAAAATATGGACTTTTGACTAACAAATGGGAGGATCTTAGTCAAGCCTATATCGAAAGACAGTTCACAATTAACAAGGCAACGCAAGATCCCAAAATGTCAAGGCAAACGGTTAAAAAACCATTGCAAATTGTTCACTGAAGATCTGGAACCAACCTAGAAGCCCAAATGGAAAAAGACATATAGAAACAGGAAGACAAAGTCACCAGAAGACAACACAGAATTTTTCACAGCCCAAACCACCAGGATGGCGCGGAACCGCGGCCAAACCCTGGCTGGGGCCGCGGTTCCGCGGTGGATGGAAGGAATTACGGGCGCAAAACTTTACCATAATTTGGTGGTGGCGTCGACCGGTCTTCAAAGGGCTATTTTTGTAATTTCAGACATGCGAAACAAATGTAACCCTAGGGTTTCCTATTCTTTATAAATAGGAACTCTAATCATTGTTAACTTTATGCCTCCTTTTAATAATAAATTTCAGATCACTTTTTGGAGAGCATCGGTGTTTGTTCATACCAGAATATTGCATTTTATACCGCCCATTCTTACGCTCGTTTGTTTATAGGCAGGTACTTTTTATCAGTGTTTGCTACATAATTGCAGGATACTGGTCTCAGCTCTAAACAGTGAATATCATGGAAAAGTACGACAAAGTCTGGATTACTGCCAGCAACAGATAAAACACGGGTCTCCGCTCTCTATCCGTGTGTTGCCACATACCAGTTAAGGGACAAAATGGCAAATCGATTGTCATGTCATGCACAAAGCTCAATGTCAACACAAGATCCAAGAAATCTACGCGGAGCTCGAGAAAATCATGGCAAAAGATCCACATCACATCACCTTTTGTTCTACTAAAATTCTGGAATAATTGTGAAGAGTTTCTGAGAAAAGTCATATACCACACTGAAGAGAACCACAAACCAGGACAACCCACAAAACCCGAGGAGCTAACTCCTCCATATAGCCGCGGATCCGTGGCCAATAAGGGGTCTAGGCCACGGATCCGCGGCCGTACTGGCGCCGCAGTTGAAGAAACTTCAGGGGTTGTTTGGTCTTTTTACATGGGTCCAGAATGTTGCCCTAGAATTTCTGTTGCCTGCCTATAAATATCCCAGAACTTGCCAAGCTTTTGGTGTTCCTTCTTTGTTCCTCTTTTTGTTAGGATTTAGTCTTTTTCTTCTTCTTCTTCATTCTTCCTCCATGAAAATGTAGTTAGAGCATTGAGTGGATGTTAATGAAGATGAGGGTTTTTGTATCATTCTCTTTTGTTTAACTTCCCCTTGAGATTCTTGCTTTCTCTTGATCTTTCAACCTCTTCATTGAGCTTGAAAGGTTAAGGGTTTGTTATTGATCTCAAGGGTCGTATTTTTCTTCTGGAATTAGTGCTTCATTTCACATGCGTTCTTTACCCTTCTCTTGATCTTGCAACCTCTTGATTGAGCTTGCAAGTTTAAGGGTTGGCTATTGATCCCATGCTTGTCTTGAATTCTAGTTTCTAGTTGTCTTTCTTGCTTTTTATTACTTGCTTTTTATTACCTTGCTTTAATTATTTGCAATTTAAATTCATGCACTTACTTACTTGTAATCTTTTCTTTTCTTTATTCTTTTTGTTCTCTCTTTTCTGCTCATTTTGTGAATGGTTGTAATTATTGTTGTTGTTAAGAATCAATACGATATTGTAAGTTAATACTTCCTTGCTCATTTCCTTTTCCCGTTATTTTCCATTGATCTCCGCCCAAACCATACGCAAGCGCTCCGTTAGGCACCCTACCCTAACAAGGTAACGGTGATTCCTAACCGCGACCGGTTGCGTTCGGTTTGGCCGGAGGCGAAAGCAAGAGACAAGAACGGAAGGACAAGGGTAAATAAGCCGGATTCCACGAATACCGCGCTTAAATCCCCTAATCCATGTTGTTGCCGATTGCTCTAGCTTCAATTGGTCAAGACTCGGCTCAAAGGTTTTGAGTACGGATTTCTTCAGCTTACAATTTCGTATCTTTTTCTTAACAACTTTATACTTGCAAATAATACACATAGGTTAGACTGAACAAACACATACATATTCTTTATTGACTCGTCTAAAAGAAGAAAGGACATATAACCATCTCACTGTGGATCGACCCGTGCTCAACCGGCTAGCTGCATAGCGACACCGTCCTGATCGCGGTAAACTTTAGAACTTTGAACATCCGACACGCTTTCCGTGTGCGATCAAATGGCGCCGTTGCCGGGGAGACGGTAACGTATTTTTTTTCTTGTTATTCGGGTTAATATTTTTTTTGTATATATATAAAAAATTAAAAAATTAAAAAATTAAAAAAAAATTCTTTTTGCTTTTATATAATTTTTGAGCAAGTCTGCAGATTTTTGTGGATTTGCAAATGGCAATTGTGTGGAGCAAAGTGTACGTTCAAGGCTAAGGTGATTGCAAAGTACAGTGCCAAAGATCCGGGTAGTTTGACCCGCGCAAGCGAACTTTTCACGCTTACAGGATTTGATTCAACGGGGGTTTCCTAACCCAAAAACTTAACGGTACGTACTTTACTAACACCTTCTTCTCAAATCCGACGCATCCAATATACTATTCTTTGCAGGATTCTTTGCAAGTTCGCTGGCATACGCTAAAAATTGACTAACCCGTATTTGTTGCAGTGCCGTGCTTAATATATAAAAAAAACGATTGTTTGATTCTTTGAATATTTTTTTTATTGAATTGCGCATTGCATCAATTAATACGGACTTAAGGGAAAGCGAACCCCACAACATACGGTAAAGGATTTCATCACCTTTTCCGTGGCCCACAAATCACGAACTTGAGCATAACGTCTACCCGCACAAATTTTAAAAGAAACTAGACTTTAAGCCTTAAGGACTTCGCGCTCACTAGGAAAAGTTAACTGTGTTTAGAACCTCGCTTAATGGTACATTGTTTACGGGGTGTCTAGGAAAGTGTTAACGGCGAAACCGCCAAAAGAGAAAGGGTTATTTAATTAAGGAACTTCGCGAAAGCGTTGGAAAACCTCCCCTTATCTCTGCACTTACCTGGCCTCGTGATCAGTGTATCTTGAGCCTGTTTCTCGACACAGTTTTACTTCGACAATCAAGTTCTGGAGCAGGTCTAGTTGACCTAGGTGAACCCTAGAACGATTAGGTGTGTGGTATTTTTGAGTCGTGATTGTTTTTTTTCCAGATTCTTTTTGTGTGTATATTTCATTCTTTTGTTAATAACTAACTAAAAAAAATTTTAAAAAAATCATTCATTTTTCCCCTCCTTTTCTCTTCCTTTCTTTCCTTCTCTCTTCATATCATGCGTACCCCACCTCGCAAAACTCTTGCCGAACTTTGGTACCCACAACCAGACATTACTTCTTACGGTTCTTGCTTTGGCCGAACTTCGAACGATCCATCCATGCCAAAAATTTCATTGAGAGATCGGATAGACGCATCTAGGACAAACAATGTGACTCCGCAATCCACTTCGTATCAACCATTTCAAATATTCACCCCTTCTTACGTTGATACCCCTTCTTCGAGTCATGTTGCAACTCCAAGACCTATATCTATTGCAGAACGTATTGAACAATCTCGTAGCCGATCTTTCACTCCTTTCACCACTTCAAACTCTTAGGATCAACAATTCCATTCACCTTCTTATCCAAATGTTGATCCTGCTCCTGTCCAGCCATTCAATTCCTACCAGTCCTACCCGACTTTTGCACCTTCCCTAGACATTGCTTCTGAACCGTCATTTGGGAGTTTTCAGTATCCAAACATCTTTGAACCTTTTACTGAAACCCCGTCACAACCCATGTCTAGTCTGGAACAGTCGTTGGAAGACTTTAGGGTAGCGTAAAGCCAACAAATGATGGATTTGAATGCGTCCATGGCCGCCCTCATACAACCTAGTGACCCGGCAGCTAGTTTTCAACTAGCTCCACATTTTCCAATGTATGATGAGACGGCAGGACAGGCTGTGAATTTGAATGGTGAGAGTGAGCTGTACCCCCTTCCAAGTCAAACCTACACGCAACAAATTGAATCCCACAACTCCGGTTTTGCATGTCTATCAAGTATCCCAAATGAATTATCAGTTGAAGATAGAATGTTTAATGAGTTGTGCGACTTTGTAGTGTTTGATTTGCCAGATTGTGAAGGGACCTTGCCAAGTGAAACCACACCCAATCCTTCTGACCTCTACACCTCCATCTTAGAACCTGAATTGATTGAAATCCATGCTTTTGATGAGGTGTCTGAGAATATTGATTTTCACTTGATTGAGGATATTGACGCTGGGAATATTTTGGATGATAAACCCATAGATTTGGCTGAGTTTTTCTCTTCAAATCATCATCCCGAGTCATTAAATGTTTTTCCCGAACTTCTTATGCGTCTTGATATTGATGATAAAGGCATGGATGAGCTAAACTTTGAGGAGAATTCTGAGGATAGTTTTAAGGATGAACCAGTTATAATTGATGAGTCGGATTTTCCAATTCATCCTATCCCTTCCACTGACTGTGTACACCCTCCTGAACCTTTAACCGATAACCTTCCTCAACCACTTACCTCCATCCTTTCCATCGTTTCGACCTTGCAAGAACCCGTCTCGCTCGCATTTCATATGTCTAGTTTACCAAGTTCGGCGTACCCATGGTTTCTTACGAATCTTGAGGGATTTGACCCCATTTCTCGACGGGTAAATACATTAGCACAATCGCTTTTCACACATCGGTCATCACAAATTGTGCTAATTTATTCTCTCCATTTGCACCCTCAAGTTCGTACTCCACTTCTTTTTCCCTTCCGCCATTCTTCTTCTTCTGATATACCGAGACCGTATCCTGCTTCTATCTCCATACGGTCTCGCGTATTCTCCATTTCTTTTCTCTACACCTTCTTTGACCAACCACTGATTTATCATGATAAGATCTTTGAATGGTTGGTGCTCACTTTTGGCCTTTGTAAGGCCTTGTATAGCTTGATACTATTCTTTCCCCCCCCTAATCCTGAACTTCGGCACTTAACAGTGGAAACACTGTTTTACTTAAGTTTGGGGGGGAACCTTTTTTGTATATTTTTTTTTGTTTTTTTGTTTTGTATATAATTTGTTTCTAGGGAGCGCCGACAATTTTGACCCTCTTGGTGTAGCCTGACAGTGAGGGCACTGTCAAGTTTAAGTTTGGGCGTGTGCTTGGTAAGCTTTCTTCCTTCGCATTCATTTGTATATTTTGCATTTGCATACCTTATTAAAAACCCACAAAAATTAAAAATTTTCCAAAAAATATAAAAACTTTGTCGTCAAGTTAGTTAATAGGGTAACTTAGATCTTTATTCCGAAAGTTTAGTTGATATGATAGAAATAACTAAATTCTAGGCTTAGGGATTGAAAACCCTAAAAATAACCCTCATTCTGTCTAACTTTGGTAAGTATACGTCCTTACAGTTTTTTTTTGAGAAATAGGTAATCTTGAGTTCAGTTCTTGAGTTAAGTCAAGATGAAGGGAAAGTATTGATGCTTTACTGAAGGATAAGTCTGAAAAATAGTTTTTTTTCGAGTTCAAATTTAGAAAGTATATACCCTACAAACTGCACTTACACGCACCTTGAAACTTGGGATAGTAGAGGATACCTTGAAATACTCTTGCCTGAAAGCCTAGTATGAAAGAAAAAAACGGTATTTAAAGCTAAACACCAAAAGAGCATGTTGAAAAATATATCCGGTCTTGAAAAAGAAAAAGAAAAAGAAAAAGAAAAAGAAAAAGAAAAATAGAATAAAGTCAAGACCTAGAAACTGCTATTTACGCTTTAAGCTCACACATTCAGTAATCGGCCGTTAGTGCCTCAAGAAGCATTAATAGTCGCATGAAAGGTGTGTGAGCAACACCGTCCATCATTAAATGAAAAGAAGTAGTATTAGGTATTAAGGTAAGGGTATTATAGCTTGAATTGAATTCTTGAGTGTAGGGGTGCAAATATACACACACGTAAGGGTATACAATTGATGTTTGGATAAGAGATAGAAATAAAGAATAAGACTTGTGTTTTCTGTAAAGTTGATAAAAATCCCTGATTTGAGGCCGCACTTTATAAGGAAAACTCAGGAGAACCAACATCTTTCTAAACTTTTTTTGGAACGTATAGGATCTAAAGTTAAAACAGATAGGAGGTGTGAAACATAAGGGTTGGATATTTCTAACTTAGGATGATAGAATTTCTAAACGTAAATACTAAACTGTAGGAGTAGAATCGATGTTAACTTATGACACTAGCTTGACGGGATTTTGTGGGTGTAATCCGCTGAAAACCCTCAGGAGACAACACTCCTCCTACTAGGGACACCTAGAGGTTTAACGGCTTGTTGCACGTGCTCAGTGCAATCGCGTTCCCTGCGAAAGTGAGGTTAGGATTTTATTTTTGTGAATAATTGGTTTTGCTCGGGACGAGCAAAAGTTAAGTTTGGGGGTATTTGTTCATACCAGAATATTGCATTTTATACCGTCCATTCTTACGCTCGTTTGTTTATAGGCAGGTACTTTTTATCAGTGTTTGCTACATAATTGCAGGATACTAGTCTCAGCTCTAAACAGTGAATATCCTGGAAAAGTACGAAAAAGTCTGGATTACTGCCAGCAACAGATAAAACACGGGTCTCCGCTCTCTATCCGTGTGTTGCCACATACCAGTTAAGGGACAAAATGGCAAATCGATTGTCATGTCATGCACAAAGCTCAATGTCAACACAAGATCCAAGAAATCTACGCGGAGCTCGAGGAAATCATGGCAAAAGATCCACATCACATCACCTTTTGTTCTACTAAAATTCTGGAATAATTATGAAGAGTTTCTGAGAAAAGTCATATACCACACTGAAGAGAACCACAAACCAGGACAACCCACAAAACCCGAGGAGCTAACTCCTCCATATAGCCGCGGATCCGCGGCCAATAGGGGGTCTAGGCCGTGGATCCGCGGCCGTACTGGCGCCGCAGTTGACGAAACTTCAGGGGTTGTTTGGTCTTTTTACATGGGTCCAGAATGTTGCCCTAGAATTTCTGTTGCCTGCCTATAAATATCCCAGAACTTGCCAAGCTTTTGGTGTTCCTTCTTTGTTCCTCTTTTTGTTAGGATTTAGTCTTTTTCTTCTTCTTCTTCATTCTTCCTCCATGAAAATGTAGTGAGAGCATTGAGTGGATGTTAATGAAGATGAGGGTTTTTGTATCATTCTCTTTTGTTTAACTTCCCTTTGAGATTCTTGCTTTCTCTTGATCTTTCAACCTCTTCATTGAGCTTGAAAGGTTAAGGGTTTGTTATTGATCTCAAGGGTCGTATTTTTCTTATGGAATTAGTGCTTCATTTCACATGCGTTCTTTACCCTTCTCTTGATCTTGCAATCTCTTGATTGAGCTTGCAAGTTTAAGGGTTGGCTATTGATCCCATGCTTGTCTTGAATTCTAGTTTCTAGTTGTCTTTCTTGCTTTTTATTACTTGCTTTTTATTACCTTGCTTTACTTATTTGCAATTTAAATTCATGCACTTACTTACTTGTAATCTTTTCTTTTCTTTGTTCTTTTTGTTCTCTCTTTTCTGCTTATTTTGTAAATGGTTGTAATTATTGTTGTTGTTAAGAATCAATACGATATTGTAAGTTAATACTTCCTTGCTCATTTCCTTTTCCCGTTATTTTCCATTGATCTCCGCCCAAACCATACGCAAGCGCTCCGTTAGGCACCCTACCCTAACAAGGTAACGGTGATTCCTAACCGCGACCGGTTGCGTTCGGTTTGGCTGGAGGCGAAAGCAAGAGACAAGAACGGAAGGACAAGGGTAAATAAGCCGGATTCCACGAATACCGCGCTTAAATCCCCTAATCCGCGTAGTTGCCGATTGCTCTAGCTTCAATTGGTCAAGACTCGGCTCAAAGGTTTTGAGTACGGATTTCTTCAGCTTACAGTTTCGTATCTTTTTCTTAACAACTTTATACTTGCAAATAATACACATAGGTTAGACTGAACAAACACATACATATTCTTTATTGACTCGTCTAAAAGAAGAAAGGACATACAACCATCTTCCTGTGGATCGACCCGTGCTCAACCGGCTAGCTGCATAGCGACACCGTCCTGATCACGGTAAACTTTAGAACTTTGAACATCCGACACGCTTTCCGCGTGCGATCAGTGTTTCCTTTCCATTCAGAAATTCAGATCTGACAACCCTGCTTGGATGATTGGAGGGATGCATCTGTAAGTAGATTTAATTTCTCGCCCTAGTGTAGATTTTAATTCTTTACCCTATGTAGATTTAATTTCATGCCCTAGGAACTTGTTTAGGGTTTAGCTTTGTGGAAGGCTTTTGAGAGATGAGATCCCTCATCCCTTTCTTACCCACCAAATATTTACAATAGGACTCCATGCATACACGCACACACCGCGCCCTACGGCATCCTACCCCTCGATGTAACGATGACACCGTAGTGTAAAGGCCCGGTTGCGCACGTTTTCCATGGAGGTTAGGGTAAGAATCTCTAAAGGAAGGACAAGAACCTAGAGAAAGGAACACCTTCCCGAATGGATCTAATCCCCTTTATTGATAATTACTATAACTCCTCCTAGATCTTCATTCGGGTATACAAAGCGTTGAGATTTAATTGCATTTCCAAACCATCCCTAAAGCTAACCCTAGCAAGAATCGATCTAGATAATCGTAGATAGAATAATTTAGGTTTTTAGATTTAATAACCAATCCGAACACCCTTCGGAAATAACTCGTAAGCGCGAATCGGAAATTCACAACATCCCTGTGGACCGACCCGTACTCATCGGCTAGCTTCATGCAACACCGTTCTTGATTGCGGTAATAGAAATAGTTTTTGAGACACGAATCAAATGGCGCCGTTGCCGGGGATGGCGTAGAAATTTCCTTTTTGCAATTTCGGGTTAATCAAAATTAAAAAAATCATAAAAATCTGAAAAAATATATAAATATATCATCTGTTATTTTTAGAAAGGTATTTTTGTGTGAATTTTGCAGGATCTACGAACAAATTCAGATCTGGAAATCTACAGAGATTAAAACAGCAAATATCAAATCCGAATAAACAAACGATCACAACAACCGAGGAACAGAAGAAATTTGGAGGACCGAGTCTACAAGTCAACCGCGGAGATTTGGTGACCAAAACAAAAACTTCTGAACCGTCATTTCGGCCGCGGAACCGCCGCCTGAACCGCCTTTTGGCCGCGGAACCGCCGCGGCCTGGTCGATTCAGGGCTTGAAAAAAAGGCAGAAGCGCTAAAAAAAAAAGTTCCGCCACTGCAAATTTCTGTGAGTTCTCTCTCTCCTCCTCTGCAAATCTTGATATATCTTCTGTAAATTTGCCTGCAGGATTTCTTTGCGCTCAAAAATCTTTTCCCTTCCAAATAAAAATCTTGTGCAGGATTCTTTGCGCCGCGCAATAAAATAAAAATTGATTGCAAGTGATTTTTTTTTTCTGTTTTGCATATTTTTAACCGGACTTTAAGGGCTTTTTGACCAATTCAGATTGGGTGGGGATTTCATCACCCTTCCCAGGACCCCAGAAATTACATAAGGCATATGCATTGACCATTTTTAATTAAAAAAATACTAGACTCAGCCCTAAAGACTTCGAGCTCAATAGGACAGAGGACTAGTTATAGGCATCGGCCGTTAATCCTAACCTGACTTTGCGGTGACTAGGCAAGTGTGTCAAGGCTAGTGGTTTTTAATTAGGCCCACTACTGTGGTTCCTTCCCACTTACCTGGCACTTACCTGGCCGCAATTGGCGGTGAAGAGGCGGTTTGAGGTCCTATCTCTAGCCCTTTGGAACAATTAGGAGCTGTCTAGCTGACCTAGGTGACCCAAGATCTAGGCCTGATTGTGCATTTTTGGTTGATCGAAAGTGTGTCTTAGCCCTTTATAAAAAAAATTTTGCAAACTGTTCCAAATAAAAAAAAAGGGAAAATCTTTTATAAATAACTTGCAAATTTTTGCCGCAAATAAATCTGTGCACCACCACCACCCGACTTTCTTTCTATCACCCTTTCTTCTTCTAACATGGGTATCCCACATAATAAATCACTTGCCGAACTTTGGTATCCCGAACCTAATCTTGCGTCGTACGTCAATTTGTTCGGTCAATTTAAAAACGATCCTTCTTTGCCTAAAATATCTTTGAAAGATCGAATAGAAGCGTATAGGAGAAACAGTTTGACTTTTCAACCCACTTTGTGTCAACCAAGTCCACCTTTACCACCTACATATGTAGATACCACTTCTTCAAGTCCTTCTGTCACTCCTAAGCCAATGTCCATTGCTGAGCATATTGCTCAATCTTGCAGCCGATCTTTCACCCCTCTCCACTCATCTAGTTCTATGAATCCGCACGATTATTCACCTTTTTATCCACATGTTGACCCTACCCCTGCCCAACCATCCACTTCCTACAAGTCATACCTGACCTTCCCGCCTTCACTAGACACTGTTTCTATATAGCCTGTTGGGAGTTTTGCATATCCACACCATTTTGAATCTTTTACCGAAACCCCCTCGCCACCTAAGTCTAGTTTGGAAGAGTCGTTGGAAGCTTATATTGCTGCAACAAATAAAATGACTAGGAATGTGGAAGAGTCCGTGGCCGCCCTTATGCAACCTGCTGAACCGGTAGCTAGTTTCCCACTAACTTCAAATTTTTCAATGTATAAGGAGGCGGTTGGACAGAGTGAGAATGAGAGAGGATTTTCAAATCAAACCTACCCTTACCAAATTGAAGCCCACAACTCCTGTTTTCCATCAATTGCCCTAAATAGTTCACCTGTTGAAAATAAAAATGAGTTGTGTGATTTTGTAGTGCTTGATTTGCCAAATTATGAAGAACCCCTTTCGAATGAAACCACACTTAATCCTTTCGACCTTTACACCTCCACTCTAGAACCTACATTGATAAACATCCATGCTTTTGAGGAGGTGTCTAAAGAAATTGATTTTTACTTGATTGAGGATATAGACGCCGGGAATATTTCAGATGATGAACCTGTCGATTTAATTGAAATTTTATGTTCAAATCATCATCCTGAGTTATTAAATGTTTCTCCCGAATCTCATATGCATCTAGATTTTGATGATAATGGCATGGATGAGTTAAATATTGAGGATAGTATTGAGGAGAGTCTTGAGGATAATATTGAGGTTGAACCATTTTTATTTGATGTGTCTGATTTTCCAATTAACCCTCCTGAACCTTTGACTGTTATATCACCCTCTCTCCTTCCCATCGTTCCGACCCCGCTTGAAGACTGTGAGCTTGAAAAAATTTTCTTTGAATCTGACACAGTTCTCACAGACGATAACACTTACGAGTGTTTCACTTTTTCGGATGATATTGATGACTCACCGCCCGAGTTTGAGTCATTTACATTTTCAGATGAGTTAGTTGAACCATCAGACTCGGTTGCTTACAGTAGTTTCGAACCATTAATGGAATCTTTCAAGTTCGAGACAGTTTACTACGGTGAGAAAGAGACTGTCCCTAATTCCCTCCCTGTCGTCATTCCTATTGTTTCGACCGTACAAATGACCGTTACACTTTAATCTCCTATACTAAGTTCGGCGTACCCATGTTTTCTTGCGAATCTTGAGGGATTTGACCCCATTTCTCGACGGGTTGATAGGTTAGCGCAATCGCTTTTAACACATCGGTCATCACAAATTGCGCTAATTTATTCACTCAATTTACACCCTCAAGATCGTACTCCACTTCTTTCTCCTTTCCGCCCTTCTTCTTCCCCACCGAGACCATATTCTACCATTCTTCTTTCCACACGGTCTCGCGTGCTTTTCATCTCTTTTCTTTCCATCCCATTCTTGCACCTACTATACCATTACCACGATAAGATTTTTGAATGGTTGGTGCTAACTTTTGGCTTGTGTAAGGCCAAGCTTAAGTTTTGGGGAACCTCGTTGTATATATGTATATATATTTTTGTTTTCTTTTTCTATAAAAAAAATAAAAAAAAAATTTCAAAACATTAAAAAAATAAATAAATAAATTGTAAATAAATAAGCAGGGGAGTGCCGACATTTTGACCCTCTTGGTTTAATATGACAGTGAGGACACTGTCAAGTTCAAGTTTGGGGGTATGCTCGGTACGTCTTCTTCCTTCGCATTCATTTATACATATTTTTGTATTTGCATACTTATTTTAAAGCCCATAAAAATTTGAAAATTTTCAAAAATTATAAAAATTAATGTATTCAATTTTGGCTAATTGACTTGAGTTTGACAAATAGGTTAATTGGCTAGGAACAACTAAATCTTAGACTTAGAATTAAAAACCCTAAAAATAACCTTCTTTAAAGTTTAGCGGTAGAAAGTATATGTCTTTATAGTTTATTTAGAAATAGGCAAATTTTGGGTTCACTTTTTGGGCTAAGTTGAAACAAGGAAAGAGTATTGATGTTCATATTAGAGTATAAGTTTGAAAAATAGTTCCTAGCTTAAGTCTAGATTCTGAAAACGTATACCCTACAATTTGCACAATCACGCACCTTGTAACTTGGAATAGTAGAAGAGACCTTGAAATGCTCTTGTCTAATGTTCTTAGTACGAAGAAAATAAAAGAAAAAAAAGTATGAATAAAGAATAAAAAAAATGAACACTGGTTTTTGTGATTACTTAAGGCTGCAAAAATAGAAAAATATTTAGCGAGGGTGCTTCATCACGTAGTGCCTTAGACCAACTGGTTTGGGAGCCACTGCTAAAAGCTTTGGGTGTTGCAAGACTAGGAATTACGCTTTAAAAGTGCAAACATATCTTGTAATCGGTTATTGGTACCTCAAGAAGTATTAACGATCGCATGAAGGATGTGTAAGCAAAATTCATTTAAATTCACCAATTAATAAGTGCTTTGGACAACGGATAAGGGTATGATTGCTTGATTTGAATTTCCAAGTGTAGGGGTAATTTATACACACATGTGGGGATATGTGATTGGAGTTTAGATGAGAGAAAGGAGTGAAGAATAGAACTTGTATCTTTAATAGAGTTGATAGAAATTCCTAAGTGGAGATGGAACCCTAGAAGGAAAACCTAAGAAATACCGAAAGCTAAGTAGGTCTGCAGAACATATATAATCTTAAGTTAAATGATAAGGAAGTGTGAAGAATGTGGGTGGATAATTTACAAGTATAGATAATAGAATTCTTTGCTAGAAAACCTAATTGGAGAACAAAAGTCGAAAGGCCGAATTGATAGGATTTTGTGGGTGTAATCCGCTGAAAACCCTCAGGAGACAACACTCCTCCTACTAGGGACACCTAGAGGTTTAACGGCTTGTTGCACGTGCTCAGTGCAATCGCGTTTCCCTCCGAAAATGCGGTTAGGATTTTAGTGAATAAAAATAAGTTTGCTCCAGGACGAGCAAAAGATAAGTTTAGGGGTATTTGTTCACACCATAATATTGCATTATTATATTCCCCATTCTTTCTTTTTATAAATAAACAGGTGCTTTTGACGCGTATCTGCTACATGTTACAGGTTACAGGTTCTTGGACAGGAAACAGTGAAAACGATGTAAAGACGATGAAAATATGGACTTTTGACCAACAAATGGGAGGATCTTAGTCAAGCTTATATCGAAAGACAGTTCACAATTAACAAGGCAACGCAAGATCCCAAAATGTCAAGGCAAACGGTTAAAAAGCCATTGCAATTTGTTCACTGAAGATCTAGAACCAACCGAGAAGCCCAAATAGAAAAAGACATAAAGAAACAGGAAGACAAAGTCACCAAAAGACAACACAGAATTTTTCACAGCCCAAACTGTAAGTCCACGTTACCCACCCCGGTACTTGCGGGGAGGCGGAAAACGGAATAAAAATCGAATTTTTATGAGCTTAAGCAACATGGACTACACTATGAAGGATCTTTGCTAAACAAAAACAAGCTAAAGATAACTAGAAACTAGCTAAGTGCTAGAAAGATTATACCTTGGGCTTTATGTCCTTCTCTCCTTGCTCCTTGGAGTGGTGGAAGGAGGTCACCTTTGTCGTCTTCTCACGTCGAAGAAAGATCCACCCGAAAGCCTCAACCTTTAGCCTCAACTCCAAGCTAGAAGTAACTAGGGTGCAAGAAGTGCTAATCCTTGAACCCTAGATGAGAGTAGAGATTATCAAGAGAGGGTTTTTCTCAAGCTCAAGTGTTTCTCAACACATGAGAGGGGAGAGCTTGAGGGAGAGGAAGAACAAGAGAGAGAATGTGAATAATAGAATGAGAGAATAATATGAAGCATTCTCTCATATATGTGAATTATTGTAATTAGAAAATTAGTGAGATAATTGTCATGGCTTAATCAAGACATGACCATTATCATTTCATTTTTAATGCAAATTGCAAGGATCAAAGAGCATCTTCCAAATGAAATGATGATGGTCAAAGTGTCAACAAGGTCAACAAGTCAAGATGGGTCAAATGGTCAACAACCATAACCATGCATAATTATTAAACTAATATCAATTAACAATAATACACACATAAGCATTAGGGTTTATAAAATGACAATAGTCATTAACCCTAATCAAAGTCCTCTCCTTCTGTCTCAAGCAACTGTGCATACACACCCGTATTCGTGATCTGAGGAACACGAATACAATGAGAAAAAGCCAATCCAAAATCATATACTAGGATCCGGCTTAAACCAAAGCCCGCTAGTATAAGCTGTCCGGACAGCAAACGTGCACAAGTGCGCGGATGTGAACGAACCCTGTCGCAAAACCATGCGACCTCTACTCATTTTGCCTAAAGGCGAATAGCTCTCTGTGTGGGACTCTAAAGACTCGACACTACGCTGGCAGTGGGTTTAACCACAGACTGCAAGCGGCACTAGCTGTACGTAACGGTCCCCAGGTAGATGTCGATAAGAAGACTGACGAGGTGAACCCCATCTGAACTCTTTCTGAGCCTGTATGTGACAATCTCCGTACAGTCCGGTCTGTTCGTCTGATACATCGCATGGCGGGCCTAGGGGGGCGATGAACGTCAGTCCCCTAATAGCGGTACAAGTCGTGTCGGAGTGTAGCCCAGAACACCCTGAGATAACACTGGAAACCTACGAGTATATCTCTCTTGCCCTGGCCAGGGACTACTCGTGTAATGGCTCTCCTGGACACAGCGCGATGTCAACCCCTAATACCGGGAGAGACTAATCCTGTCTAACCGTCACTGCCTCCAAGTGCTTCGGGACTGCACCCAAAAACTACCTGTTTGCATGACTCCTTTGAGCCGTGGTAGGGTAGTAATCAAAGTGCAGTGGGAACACACTCGAGGCGAAGTGACAGTGTCAAGTCAGCGGACTAAGCTGTACTCATGTCACCTGGGAACTGATAACTGACGATAGGTATAATACCAACCAACAGTTCCCGATGAGTCCTGTCCAGTGTACTCGTAACCTAATGAGCACCCGCATACTATCTTAAGTACGACGTACTGACGGCTGTGGGACAGACCGTCTCCCACGCTGGGATGAGAAGCGCATACGCTAGTCTACTCCGGAGTATCGATGCCCTGTCTCGATAGTCCAACGACTAGGGACCTGTATAAGGATGTGCTTATAGATCACCCAGCTCCCACGAGTGTGAGTGCCATCACAACGCTGGTAATCAAGCAAAGATCCTAAGGGCTCTACTAATATGTATATCAGCGATATGCTAAAAGAAACACATGCACATATTAAAGCAGAGACAAACCAAGTAGCATACTACCATTTCGAGCAAGATTGTATATACAACTGTGAATATCCCAAGCTTCCATCAAGTAATATACAAGCTAGTATGATACAGTAATGGCCTCTAGGGCATATGCACTAACACAAACCACCAGGATGGCCGCGGAACCGCGGCCAAACCCTGGCTGGGGCCGCGGTTCCGCGGTGGATAGAAGGAATTACGGGTGCAAAACTTTACCATAATTTGGTGGTGGCGTTGACTGGTCTTCAAAGGGCTATTTTTGTAATTTCAGACATGCGAAACAAATGTAACCCTAGGGTTTCCTATTCTTTATAAATAGGAACTCTAATCATTGCAAACTTTATCCTCCTTTTAATAATAAATTTCAGATCTCTTTTTGGAGAGCATCGGTGTTTTCTTTCCATTCAGAAATTCAGATCTGACAACGCTGCATGGATGATTGGAGGGATGCATCTGTAAGTAGATTTAATTTCTCGCCCTACTATAGATTTTAATTCTTTGCCCTAGGTAGATTTAATTTCATGCCCTAGGAACTTGTTTAGGGTTAGCTTTGGGGAAGGCTTTTAAGAGATGAGATCTCTCATCCCTTTCTTACCCACCAAATATTTACAATAGGACTCCATGCATACACGCACACACCGCGCCCTACGGCATCCTACCCCTCGAGGTAACGATGACACCGTAGTGTAAAGGCCCGGTTGCGCGCGTTTTCCATGGAGGTTAGGGTAAGGATCTCTAAAGGAAGGACAAGAACCTAGAGAAAGGAACACCTTCCCGAATGGATCTAATCCCCTTTATTGATAATTACCATAACTCCTCCTAGATCTTCATTCGGGTATAGAAAGTGTTGAGATTTAATTGCATTTCCAAACCATCCCTAAACCTAACCCTAGCAAGAATAGATCTAGATAATCGTAGATAGAATAATTTAGGTTTTTAGATTTAATAACCAATCCGAACACCCTTCGGAATTAACTCGTAAGCGCGAATCGGAAATTCACAACATCCCTGTGGACCGACCCGTACTCACCAGCTAGCTTCATGCGACGCCGTTCTTGATTGCGGTAATAGAAATAGTTTTTGAGACAAAAATCATTCGCATATACGTGTGCACTTGTGCACGTGTCGTTGTTCGGACGGATAATACTAGCGGGCTTTGGTTTAAGCCGGATCCTAGTATTATACTGTGTAGATTTTGTCTCATCCCATTTGTATTCGGTCGAAATATAAATGCGGGCATGTGTATACAGTTCCGGGGTTATCCTGTGATTTATTACGGGATCACTTTTTGAAGTTGCCAGTTTGCATTCCGTTTCGGCCATTTTTCTTTTTTCCTTCTTGGCTGAATATTGTTTGTGAGGAGGGGGTTCTTGGCATAGTTGTTTTTTGAAAGTGAAGGTTTTTTTTGTGGTGGCCGGTTCTCCAGCAGCTTCTTGCTCATTCTAGAGTGCAAGAGGTGTTTGTGAGTCATGGTTTTGCATTATTATTGTTTTGGATTTGCTTGGATATTTGTTGTGATTTTTCTTAGCTTATCATCACCACACTTGCCTTATGCTCACCTCTATATTATCCTTGGCCGAGCACTTTTGTGCAGTGATTAGGCAGAGCCTCATTTGGTAGAGAGAGATGATATTGAATCAATTATTTTTCATTACACAAAAAATTCCTTAGCTCATTTCTAAAGCAATTTTCCATCACTCCTCCTGAAGGCAACTTCGATTAACCCTTGAGGCAAAGCGTTCTACACTTATTATACAGCAATCTTGGACATGTCGGCTAGCAAACTTCATGTCCGAGTTGCCTCGGTTCAGAGGCGGGATCCTGTATAAAGATTTGTTGATGTGGTGCAGTCTTCGGCGAGGAGGAGACCGTTGATCGATCAAGATCGGAGAGCGAGCTTCGTCGACGCAACCGCAACATGCTAGGGGCTGAGGATAAAGACCGAAGGACACGGATCGATCGGTATAATCTTGAAACCCCTATTACAGTATACTAGTTTACGGTTAATAGAACGATCCGGGTTTTAAGTTTGCGTTAGCGCCAGTTCCGTAAAAAGTTTTTTTGTTCCGCATTTGGCCTTGGATAGACGGCCAGGGCGCTGCCGTGGACTTACAGTGGTATCAGAGACAAACTATTAACCGTCTACTAGTTTGTTTAGACAATATTAAAGTAACGAAACCAGAACAAACCCAAACGACGTCACGGAATATCTATTCTCTGTTGTTTTTTAAAAGTCCCCGAAAAATTATTTAAACGAGTACGGAAGACTTTTCTAGATGACACAAGAACACACCCTAAACACGGACCCTTGCCACTGGATTTTGGCCATCGACCTCTCTCCATTTTCCGGTGAGGCCGGCCCAGTATTGGCCCCTGGTGTTGGTGTTGGGGGTGTGCTCCGGTCTCTGAAATGTTGATTCTGTGGTGTTGTTTATTTGGCTCAATTTGGATATAGGTTTTATCAAGTTGTTTGGGCTATTCGGGGTTATTCCGGAGTCGATATTTTCTAACATTGTTTAAAGTTTTGTAGTGCATTACATTATTATCTGTGACCGTGAATGTCATTCGATCGGTAAATCTTGTATAATTGCTATAGCTCTATTAGACGGGTTTGCGAACATGACATTCACGTTGATGTTCTGTGTTGTGCTGTGATGTTGCGGATTTGTCGTGGTGGATAGTTCCTGTGCAATGGTAGTGCCGTTTAGATTTATTTGTACATTTCATATTGCAGGGCGAGCGTCCGACATGTGGACTGCCGTCACTGCCTGTTTGTATATTATTCTTTTGAGGCACGACCGGGTTGAGGTCGGTGTACCCGTTGTATATAATTTCTTTTCTGTACTAGGTTGAACTAAGGAGGGGTGCTCAATTTACCGGATTCCGTGAAGTGCCGGGTGGTCCATTCACGTTGTTGAAGGGGGCTGCCTCACTTCTAGTTTAAGCAGGTAACTTGCCGCACTCGTAGGTGTCTAGGTTTTCATTGCACAGGCTATCCACACGACAGGGGAATGTCGGGTTTTATTTGTGGCTCTATGAAACCCGGGGATCCCAGCTTATCTGTATTGTTCTGTGATGCTTATTACTTTTCTGTGATGTTGCATTTTATCACGCCTGGAGCGATTTTGTATATTTATATATATACTAGTAGATGTTGTATATGTTGTACACCCGCGCTAGTCCTGTCCTCGCTCTGTCGTTAGTTAAGTAACCTAACGGGTGATGACGGGACCCAGTGACGAATGTGGATGGCATATACGTACATTTTATTTTCGTTCTTTATTGGTGTGATTAATTGATGGGACTGCGTTGATTCGTATCAATGCAAGGAAAACAGACCTATACAGATGTTGTTGGAACATTTTTCAAAATGCTGTTATTGCGAGGACGCTTTCATTTGTTTTGCACAGTGGTATTCGGTTATGAATATCCAGCACCTCATTCGACTAGGAAAGGACCGAGATCCCTTCATCGGGAGTGACCCCTTGGACAGAGATTTGCGTCAGGGTAATAACTTCACTATAGTCGATTACTTTTTGTTTTGCATCGTGGTATTCAGTTCGGAATATCCTGCACCTCATTCTACGGGGAAAGAGCCGAGATCCCTTCACCGGGAGTGACCACTTTAGCAAAGGTTTTCGCCACTATATATTTATAAAAGCTATCCGGTTCCTTCAACGATATCAAGTTCATTACGTTAAACGTTTTTCACCAAAAAACTTTCGTAGCCCTCCGTCATTTTAGATGGGTAGCACTTAGTATTCATGCTATATATGTTGGCCTTCGTCAAGGCATAGTGTATGGTAGCTATTTGTTACTTTTCTGTTGCATAGATAGATACGTTGGTTTGGGACAGTCATACTACTATTTTGGCCATCATCAAGGGTATGTACGGGTGGGTTCAAATTAACCTGGATAATGATGGATAGAACTTGACATGTGACTTATGATATGTTGGCCTTCGTTAAGGTCATAAGAGCATGGGGTAAAAATCACATCGGGAGTTTCTAAAGAAACTGAAACTTGCCAGGCATGCGCATACCATATGGAGTGTGATAACATGAGTGGATTCCGTCACGTTATCATGCGATGATAGTTGGATCCCGATTCCTACTGATGAGTTGGTCTACTTCTCCGGTGATCCCGACTAATTCTTCTTTCAGGTTTGGAGGAGGATTTGAGGAAACAGTGGGAGGTTTCCTGATTAGATAAAGTGATAACCATTCTGATCTAGGTTAGAGTGCACGCAGAGTGTTTCTTTTCTCTCTCTTTTTAGCAGTGACCATGACCCGACCCTAGACTATGACTCAGTAACCTAGTTAACCGAAATTTCTTAAAACACTGGATTTTGAATTGTCTGAGTTGCATACATCATTGCCACTCTTTCTTATACCCTTTGCAATTCTCCAGAACACCCCGTATCACTGCGGACATCCACTTCCATTGGACAAATCCATCGTATGGTTATATACGAACTCGAAGGAACTTGTTCCAGATTCGAGAATGGATTCTGGTTCTGGAGAGATAGAATAGGACTACTCGGTTGTCTTTTCCTTTTACCTTCTCTCTGGTTATGAGGGCTCCTAGGATTAGGGGGCAGTACACCTATTACGCTTATTGGATAGTCTTCTTCCAAACCATAGGCGGGTGCCGAAAGGTAGGGAATGAAGAAAACCAATTAGCCTAACGGTGGTGTACAGAAGTTAATAAGTAAAGACATAAGGAGGGATTGCAAAGAGGGCAAAGTAAATTGCGACTGCTATTCACGACCAAACCAAGTATTTCATCGCCACTCCTATTTAACCTTTGTATTTCTACAGAACACCCCGTATCACTACAAAGATCCACAGTTATTTGGATAATCCATCGTATGGTTATATACGAACTCGATGGAACTTGTTCCATTTCGGGGATGGATTCTGGTTTAGGAGAAATAGAATAAGCTTTATTCAGTTGTCTTTTATAATCACCTTCTCTCAGGTTGCGAGTACTCCTAGGATTAGGAGAGTACACCTATTATGCTTATTGGATAGTCTTCTTTCAAACCATAGGCTGGTGCCGAACGGTATGGAAGGAAGAAAACCATTAAGCCTAACGACGGTATACAGAAGGTGACGACTAAAGAAAAATAAAGGGATTTGGAGAGATGGCAAGGAAATATACGGTTATAGTCATGAATCTGGATAATGGAAGAGGCATTACTAGGAATACCCGGATACCCCTTCGAAACATATTCATGTTTCAGTTTTACTGTGTATTGTTAACAGAAAAATTGATTTCCCAATTAGTCCTTGCTCCAGGGTATGTATTTACCAGGTATGATTCTCACATCTGTATGGTTTTATAGATGATGAGTTGGAGTAAGTTATTAGGAATTAGGTGATCATCCTCATTATATCGGAATTCGTTGTAATTGGTGATATTTGAGGAAATCGCCTGGATACAGTTTTCAACCTACGACGCACAGGGTTTGAGTTATTAAACTGAGGGGACTTATACAAAGTATTGTATGTTGTCCAGTATCCATTAGGACAAAGGGGTAGGTCCTCGTACTATATTCTGTTTACTTGTGACTTCTCTAGTTTTAGACATGTGTTTCGTAGAAATACAAGATCTAAGTTTTGAGAAGTTATAGGTATAAGAATAAAGTAGAGAACCAGGTGTAGCAAGTATTGGGATTCTTCAAGGTGATCGAAGATGTGGATACTTATGTATGGTATTCAGTTGATAGTAATGGTTTAGAGAACTTGCTTCTCTTTCAGGTTACTCATAATTGGATGCACTCCTAAGTTGAGTAATGCTGATCGGCCTCTCTCCATTTAGTTGACATGCACTGGAGACAGCTGCATAATTTGAATCTGGTTCCAATTAAATCAGTGCCTCTGTTTCTATATTGTATATAGAATAGATCATATCTTAACGGTGTTAAGGTATATGGAGTTGTCCGGCTTATGCTTAAAACCAGACACTGGACAACTCACGGCACGTTTCTGTAATTGCAGTTTGTGGGTTGACCTTGGCTTTGACGAGGGTTGATTTTCTACCATCTGGAAGATCAATTATGATATTGTTCTTGACTCGCCACAGTTTTAGTAAAATGGATTTTTTCAGAAAACAGTAGTAGGAGTATGGTAGAACTAGAAGAGATTCCAGAACCATAAACGTTTACGGAAAATTTAATAGGATCTAAAGATTCAATCAGATTTGACATTCCATTAGCCACTCCGCAGATATGGTAGGTAACCTCAGGCACCCGAGAGGTACTCCGGTAGCCTCAAGGACGGTAACAGGGAGGTTCTTGTTTACCCAGATTTACCATTACTGTTGTTCTAGACTGTGAGAGCCGGCAGGAGGATAAGTATATCGTCGTTCTAAACTAGTTTAGAAGTGCACGTGTATATTATTCTGCCAGAGGGTTGTCGTAGTCAGTCGGAGCAGCGGAAGCATAGTGGACACGAAGCTTGTGTCTATTTATAGACTAAAGAAGATATAGCGGAGATAGATCATCTATTTTTGATGTGACAGTCAAGGGCTTTGACTTCATCAGAATAGGAGATGGATCTGTTAAGAATGTAGTAGGGTGTGATGTCCTGGTATTTGGATGATATACACAGAGTAGGAAGTAAAATTTCTATACTACGATCGGTTATACTGTGGTTGTCACACAGTATTTTCTCCACATAGGATATGGATATTATATCAGACATTATGGTTACTAGATCTATCGTTTTAGATCTAGATTTGGGTAGTTTCCCAATCTGGGTACTTTGACAGCATTCTAAAGGTAATTAGAATGGACGAATCCTGGCATGGTGGTGTACCAGCAGGTGATGGAGTCACCCTCTCTAAAGGTGTCTTACAGACTAAAGGGGAGAGGGATGTGCATGATTGGCAGATCACATGCTTAGGCAATTGAGTTAATCATGAGATGTCAAGTACCACACCAGGTGTTGTTTTTGCACTAGATGTAATAAGTTGATATTAATCTAATCCTGGAGGAACGTTCGGAGGCTGTTTTAGAACATAAGTGGATGTTCTATGGATTTGATAACGGTAGCCTCCTTCGGAGACAGTTATCAGTCCAGGCATCCACGGTGACATGGATGACAAAGTGACTGTCAGAGTTATAGTTTTCCTTCCAACAAGGGGCAGTAGTTTGGACAGATGGTCCAAGCGGATACTGAGGGAGGCATGACGCAGGATACTGATTATGTTCAGTTGACGATACAGTCTAAGAAGTTTGGATTTGGATTTCACTCGTGAACTAGGTCCCATCAGATATCCAGACATATTCTAAGACAGGTATTGCTCATTTTGGGAGATGGGTTTCTCCGTGAACTTGAGATATAGAGAGACATAGAAAGAAATATCAGAGCGGATCCACTCACAGAGGTTATTTCTCGAACACAATAGTTTTTCAAACGAGCTTTGTGACACTGATTATTAGAGGGGTTGGGAGTTCGGTATCACACGGGCTGTGAGTATGCGACATCGCAATAATTAGCCATCAGTGCAAGTGGGAGATTGTTGGATATAGTGCCCTCAAAGTCAATTATTGGATCGCAGGCACGTGATTGCAATGATTGAGGGAGGACCTATACTGGTAGGACAGTCTTACTCAAGATGATAGTATGCTATCTGGTTTATCTTTATCATCGTGTACTGCTTTATGTGACATTATATATCACTATTGCACATTGATAGAGCCCATAGGATTCTTGCTTAACTACCAACAATATGATGGCAATCATATACGTGAGAGTTGGGTAGTCTATAAGCACATCCTTAAAAGTGGTCCCTAGTCGCCGGTGTTTCGAGATACGGCATCGATACTTCGGAGTAGACTAGTGTATACAGTCGAAACCCCGACGAGGGGCGATGGCCGGTCTCACAAGCCATTGGTGTCAGTTGGTTCATCTAAGATGTATACAGGTGCTCATTGGGTTATGAGTACACCGGACAGGACTCGCCGGGAATATGCTAGCTGGTTATTAAAACCTGTCGTCAGATAGCAATTCCCAGGTGAGATGTGTATAGGTTAGTCTATCGACCTGAGATCATCATCTGTCTCGTATGAGTTCCCACTGTGCTTTGATTATTACCCTACCACGGCTCAAAGGAATCGTGCAAATAGGTTTTAGTTAGGTACAGTCCCGAGCCACATGGAGGCAGTGAGCAGATCAGCAGGTGATTCGTCTCTCTCAACGTTGGGGGTGAGATCGCGCTGTGTTTAGGAGAGCCATTACACAAAGTCCATGGCCATGGCAAGCGAGATTTACTGGTAGGTATTCCAGTAGTATCTCAGGGTTTTTTGGGCTACACTCCGACACGACTTATACCGCTTTCGAGGGTCTGACGTTTACTAGCTCCCTAGGCCCAATATGCTATACTCATAGACGAACGGACCGAAATGCATGGATATTGTCACACATAAGCTCAGTAGGGTTCCAGGATGTGTTCGCTCATCAGTTTCCCTTTCTCTCAATACATGGGCAGCCGTTACGTACAGCTAGTACCACTGACGGCTTGTGGTTAAACCCACCACCAGGGTATTGACAAGTCTTTAGAGTCCCCCACAGAAAGTTTTCCAGTTCGGGCGAAACGTTGTAGAGGCCATATGGTTTTATGGCTGGGTTCGAACATACGCGTGCACTTATGCACGTGTCATGGTTCGGACGGATAATACTAGCGGGCTTTGATTTAAGCCAGATCCTAGTATTATACCGTGTTGATTTTGTCTCAGCGCATTTGTAATCAGTCGAAATACAAATGCGGGTATGTGTATATAGTTGCGGGGTTATCCTATGATTTATTACGGGATCGCTTTTTGAAGTTGCCAGTTTGCATTCCGTTTCGGCCATTTTTCTTTTTTCCTTCTTGGCTGAAATATGTTTGTGAGGAGGGGGTTCTTTGCAAAGTGTTTTTTTGAAAGTGAGGTTTTTTTTTTTGTGGTGGCTGGTTCTCCAGCAGCTTCTTGCTCATTCTAGAGTACATGAGGTGTTTGTGAGTCATGGTTTTGCATTATTGTTGTTTTGGATTTGCTTGGATATTTGTTGTGATTTTTCATAGCGTATCATCCCCACACATGCCTTGTGCTCACCTCCATATAATCCTTGGCCGAGC
Source organism: Agapanthus africanus (assembly GCA_030015575.1). Lineage (NCBI taxonomy): Eukaryota > Viridiplantae > Streptophyta > Magnoliopsida > Asparagales > Amaryllidaceae > Agapanthus > Agapanthus africanus. The sequence continues at coordinate 411,019,361 of CM057342.1, forward strand.
ACTTTTGTGCAGTGATTAGGCAGATCCTCATTTGGTAGAGAGAGATGAGATTGAATCAATTTTTTTCATTACACAAAAAATTCCTTAGCTCATTTCCAAAGCAATTTTCCATCACTCCTCTTGAAGGAAACTTCGATTAACCCTTGAGGCAAAGCATTCTACACTTATTCTACAGCAATCTTGGACATGTCGGCTAGCAAACTTCATGTCCGAGTTTCCTCGGTTCAGAGGCGGGAGCCCGTATAAAGATTCGTTGATGTGGCGCAGTCTTCGGCGAGGAGGAGACCGTTGATCGATCGAGATCGGAGAGCGAGCTTCGTCGACGCAACCGCAACAAGCTAGGGGCTGAGGATAAAGACCGAAGGACACGGATCGATCGGTATAATCTCGAAACCCCTATTACAGTAAACTAGTTTACGGTTAATAGAACGATTCGGGTTTTAAGTTTGCGTTAGCGCCAGTTCTGTAAAAAAATTTTTTTTGTTCCGCATTTGGCCTCGGGTAGATGGCCGGGGCGCTGGCGTGGACTTACAGTCGTAACATAAGAAACTAGCCATGTGATTCCAGATTTTGTATATAGAGAAAACCCAAAACTCAAACAAGACCAAACACACCTAAACTACTGCAGACACCTAACCACAAAAACCCAAATCCTAACTCCAACGAAAACCGAGGTCGCTGGATCTCCCATCAGACGTCGCCGGCCAAATATGAGCTGCTTGGGTTCGTGCTCCAGGTGCTGGCCTAGGGTCTCAGGTACAACACAACTACATTGTTTGGTTTTCTAGTAAACTCTCGGGGTCACAGCAGATCACAGATGTCATATATTGACACTAAAAATACGATATTTGCACGAAACTTAACTTTTAATGTTGTAAACTAAAACTACAAGACTACACAACACAAAAAAAACATAAAGAACAGATAAAGATCATTACCTACTCCCACAAGCTCAAAGATCCAAGCTTTCCAAGCTCCAAGGCATCCAAGAGGCAAGTCAAGGCAAAAGAAGTGATTTTTGATGAGATTTGTGAAGTTTGTGATGGTTTTTGCGAAGGAATATTGAAGTGTTCAGTTGAGGAAATGAGGGAGGTGAAGAAATATGAGAAAGAGATAGAGTGAGAGAGAAAGAGAGTGAAAGAATGATAAAGAGAGTGAGTGAGGTGAGATTAAGGTGAGAGGGTAAGTGCACCCTTTGCATTAACTTCTCATTAATGCATTCACACCACTCACCATGCCACCTCTCATTAAACAAAACTCAAAGCAAATTATCTCTCTTAAAATATCAAGAATTAGGGTTAAGGTTAAGCAAAGAATTAGGAATGGATTAAAGCAAAGGATTAGATTAGGGTTAAGTTGTCATGGTCACTAATCAAGATTACACAAACACAATCTCACATAAATATGCACAAGTGTGTGCATACCATAACAAATAATAATAAATTATTAATTAAATGTTATAAAATGTAAGGAACCTAATTTGGTAAACTTTTACCAAAAACCCGCATTACTATTTAAACAAACACTAATCGAAATCAAAGGCGTTACAGGTTCCATCCATTGTTAATCCAATACCCTTGTATTGTGATAACAATGGAGCTGTAGCTTTGGATAAGGAACCTCGGTCCCATCAGTGATCCCGACATATTCTGAGGCGGTATCATCTGATCTGGGAGATAGTTGATCGCCGCAAGATTGAGGTCAGGAGAGTAGACACGAAGGACAACAAGGCATATCCACTCACGAAAGCCCATCCCTAGATATAGTTTGAGAGACTTTTTGGGATGTTGGGTATGCGATACTACAACAACTGGCGTTAGTGCAAGTTGGCGATTGATAGGAATATGCATGCCCTAGAGGCTATTATTGTGTATTATAGTGGATGCTTGGACATATATATATAGGACATTCATACTCAACATGATAGTATGCTATCTAGTTGCACTTTATCTTAACATGTGCACTTTTTTTAGTTTACTATCTCATTGATACATGTTGATAAAGCCCTTACGATGTTGGCTTGACTACCAGATTTATGACGTAGATCATACTAGTGGGGCTTGTGTAGTACACAAGTACAACTTTAATTGTTCCTAATTGAGGGAGTATCGAGACAAGGCATCGATATTCTAGAGTAGACTAGTGTATACGTTTCTTGACCCTGTATGGTGCGATGGCTGATCCTACAGCCATTGGTGTTTGACATCAAAAATTGTACACAGGTGCTCATTGGAGAATGAGTACACCGAACAGGATTCGCCGAGAATTCCTAGATGGTACCATTCCTATCGTCAGATAGCATTTCTCTGGTGACACTTGTACAAGTTAGTCTGTAGGCCCGAGATTGTCATAGTATCCTCTGTGGTACCCACTGTGCTTTGATTTCCATCCTACCATGACTCTACTGAATATTGCAAACTGGTGGTTTTTGGGTACAGTCCCGAGTCACATTGAGGCAGTGAGCGATAGGAGTGTTTTGTCTCTCCGGGTTTTGGGAGATGATGTTGTGCTATGCGCTATTGGCTATAACTGCAAGTCCCTGGCTAGGGCTGATGAGATTTACTGATAAGTGTTATCAATAGTTTCACGATTGGTTATAGGCCACACATCGGCATAACTTATCAAGTTATTAGGGTCTGATGATTCCACCTCCAGACTCGATAAGTGACATATCAGAAGAAGTGATTGGACTGTACAATAAATATTGCTTATAGGATCTACGCGAGTTTGGGCAAGTTTGCTTGTTGATCTTCTATTCGTACAATACCTGGGTAGCCGTTATGTCCAGCTAGTACCGCTGACGGCTTGTGGGTGTTTGATGTGATCATTACCTACTGCTAGCGTATTGGTGAGTCTTTAGTGTCCCACATAGAGGTTTCCTAGTTCAAGCGAAATGAAGTAGGGCATGTATAAAGATATGTGCGGGAGCTTGATTGAATACGTGTATATGATACTGTATTATAATCTAGCGTTTTTTTATATTAGCCGGGTTATATATGATATAACCGGATTATTGAATCTAGTATTGATTTAATAATTTGATATATATTTATATATTTGATATATATATATATATATATATATTAACTTATATAATGCACACTTTAATTCTTTTCTTCTCTTTATATATTTGATATAAACAAATATGTGTCAGGGTTGTTGATACATAGAACAAGGATGTATGAGAATTACATTGTTAAAAAGGATAACAGAAAAGATTTTCTTATTTGAATAAAAACAAAAGAACAATAAGTCATTGTTTGAGAACATTGGAGAAGCCATAACTCATTGTTTCTTTTTGTAGTTCATATAAGTTAACCTTTTGCTCTAATCCTCAAGACAATCTTATCCTCAAGGTTCATTCTCTCATCCAAGTTTATCTTCTTTATTTCTTCTCTAGTTTTTTCTAGGCATAGAAAGAGAAAAGAAAAGAAAGAATTTTTGTGAGCAAAATCCATATTTCATCAACCTACACAACTCTAGCAAATTAGTACAGGTTGTTCTCTTCACTATTTCATAAATTAGTGAAGTGTGAGCTTGAGTGTTAGAAGGTTCGAAGTGGATCATTTTCGATGATGAAGACTTTGAGCAAGCTCGTTCCATCCTTCAAGTGGAGTCAAAGAAGAGTTCTAGGATTACTACTCAAAGATTTTGATGTGAAGGACTAGACTTCAAATGTTGTGTCCTCTCTTCACTTAGTTAAGTTCTTGTTTTGCTATGCTTTGAAAACCTAATCTCTAGTTTGATTCTTGTTTAGTATACTTAGCCCTTTAGAATTTTAAAATTGCATACTTGATATTCATAGAAAACTTATAGAGGTGCCAAGACATAATTTCACTTAAGTCATGCAATAATTGATTTATTTCCTTATCGGCCTATAACGGTGAATATATGCAAATATTTGCAATTAATCATATCTCCTATCGAGCAGATATCTACCATGGGCCACATGTTGGATATGTATGTCCTAGAGGCCTATATTGTATAGGATGCTAGGGATATGTATATGTTGGATATGTATGCCCTAGAGACCTGTATCGTATAAGATGCTAGGGATATGTATTTATAGGATAATCTTACTCAGTTATATAGTATATTATTTGAGTTGTCTTTATTTGAACATGTGTATTTGTATTGCTTATACATGTTGATAAAGACTCATTAAAGTAGTATACTATTTTTTTTGCCTTTATCTTAACATGTGCATATGTTATACTTGATATCACATATGGCAGATAGATGTTGATAAAGCACATATGATTTTGCTTGACTGCCAGGGTTATGATAGCGATCATACTTGTGGGAGCTGGGTAGTCTATAAGCACATCCTTAAAGGTCCCAATTCACAGGAGTATCAAGACCGTGTGTAATGCCTTGAAAAGTCGATTTGGTATTTTCCCGAAAATCGGTGAAAATTTGGTATTTTTCCGTAAATCGTCTTTTTGTTATTTTGCAGTTTAGGCCTAATTATACCTAATTTGGATAGGTAATTGCTGGTTTTTAGTAGCTAATGAGTTACTTATAAAATTCTGGTCATTTAAAATTTTTCCATAATTTTTCAATTTTTTAATATTATTTTAAACCGGTAAAAATATATTAAATTAGCGATAAATACAAATTTCTTTAGGCTAATTTTAATCTATAGAACCATGACAACTAAAATCTAGTTTGTAATATAAATTTTTAGCATTTTATTTTAAGTTCTATTTAGTTATAATCGATGGAAAATTAAAATTTTAATTATTTGAACTAAAACTTGCAAATATGATATTGTGGGGGGTCTTTTTGCATGGAATTCTTTTTGTAATCACTCACACACACCCTCACCCCTCCATGGCTGAGCCCATCATCAACAGCCCACTTCCCCCCCTCAAAAATTTTCTCCATCTCATTTGTATGTGTGAAATAGAGTTTAAAGGTAAATGTTAAGATGTATTGTTTTGGAGGCTTAGTGTACCTTGATTTGAGGGGGGTTGACTTGGAAATTTTTGCACAAACACCCACACCATCCCCCCCCATCACCCCCTGGCTGAAATTCTGCAGCCCCTCCCCCTTCACTTTCCTCTTTTCATTTCCTTCAATTTTAATCAAAAAATTGCTCCAAAATCCAATTTAAATCTCACAAATTAATTTCCATTCTTCATCCCATTCTCCTTAGCTTTTATCACTTGAATCATGGTGTTATGAAGCCATCATTGGAGGCAAATTCTTCTTGCTAGATCACTAGATTTTTAAGGTATAATTTCTACCCATTTAAATTCCTATTGTTAGATTTCTTTAATTGAGTTGTATTAGTGTTAATTTAGTGTTTTCATGTATAGTTTGGATTGGAATTGCTCATTTTGAAAAATTCAAGAGAGTGGGTTGTGATCAAGTTAGGGTTTTTAGTGTTTGATCATGGTTTTAATGGATAGATTAGCTTGTTAATTGAATGCAAAACCCAAATTGGTTACTAGTTGCTATTTGTTAGTCTAAAATTTTGCTAATTGTGTTAATTTGGTTAACTAGGTTTTGGGAATTTAATTAATCAATTGGGATAAAAATATAATTAGGGTATCCATGGTATTATTAACATTTTAAATTGTATTTTAATATTTTAGATCATGCAAATCCAAACTAAATTGTTGTTTATGCATTTTTGCTAAAATGGTTGAAATTTGGGTAAATTTCAAACTAGTTTTTTTGAACGTATATAGTTTGATGAGATTAAATTGTGGTTATGGGTTATATGACTTATTTAAGTTATTTAATAAGTATTATGGCCGCTAGAATTGTTTAAACGTCGTGTTTTGTACTAAAACGGGAAATTTTGCTTGCTAGTTTTTCGGAAAAACGGCTTTTAAAGTGAATTTGGGGTTTTTGTGAGTTTTAACCTATTTTATATTAAAATTAGTGTTTGTGAATGTGCAAATGAGTGTATTTGGGTTTTTCTCGATGGTCTGGCGTTTGTACGCCGATGTCGAGGGTTTTTGGGTTGATTTGTGGAAGCAACCATAGGTTTTGACCCATGTAGGATTCGTGTGTCGTTTTGGTCATGAGTCGGATTTTAATGCGATTCGGTGCGTTATGATATGTAGGTACCCCCATGTGGACTTCGAGACGGCAAGCAAGCGCATGGCGACGTCGGCACCGGCGAGCGAGGACCAAGTGAGTAGATTTATATCTACGGGGAGAAGTCGGGTGGATGGCGTATAGCACCCCCGCAGTCCGTGGTGGTGTATACGGATGCGTATACACACCAACAATTATTATATGTTATTTGGGATTAATAACGATGTTAGGATGGATATTGGTGTGTTGGATTACTTTAGTGTTGCGAACCTCTAGGGTAGTGTTGCACTACACATACACACATACATACACAAATACATACTTGCATACTTTCCTATTTATATGTGCTCATGGGATTCTTTATAGTTATGTGTTCACATGGGTATGGGACTATGTGTTCACATACGGATATGAGGACGATACTTGGGATTGAGCTGAGTCGATGAGTTTTGTTTTGTGGTTGTGATATTGGTTTGTACGAGACTGTCGATCAGTAGTCAGATCATGACTATATTGATGATATTAGTATTGTACTAGACATAGGTCAGTACCCTGGACTATGATCTTGGATAAAGAGGATACCAGATGAATAGTGTGATGAATATGATATTAACCCGTACCCAGATTTGGGGATGCCGTACGACGGATTTACGTACGAGCTAGATTTTGATGATTGATCCGCACTCTTGACTTGGGATGTCTGATTATAGATATGGTATCGGATATAATATTATTGAGGCGGGATCACCGACTAATATATATACAGGTATGTATATGTATCGACTCAGATGTTAGGCGGTTTCCTTACCTGTAGTCCAGCTGGTTTACTTAGCCCTTTAGTTTAGTTTAGTTGTTAGATTAGATTCGATTCTTACCTATTTCAAAAACTAACGAATCGTGGGTATTTTAAAAGGCAGTCCAAGGAATCCTACAGATATTTCAAAGGACGTATCTTTTCATAAAAACACCGTAGCCCCTATTTTCAAAACCCCATGATTCGTGTTATTTCAAAAAGGCACCATTTGTAGGACTTATAATAGATTAATGCAGATTAGTTATAGTTGCGTCTAGTATTCAGCTCCCGCTCTTTATTGTGGTTCGCTTCGCATCGCATACTTATGTTATAATTTCTTATTGCAATGTTGATATCATATTGTTAGGACACCAGCACCATTACCGATGATGCGTATGTACCACGTACACTTACTTGCCGGCTCACACACATCTTCATCGGTAATTGCCATGTCACGTACACTTTAGAAAATATTATTGCTTGACTTAGCTTGTTAGTTAGTAATTTGACATGATATTAGTGTACCTTCCTTATATGCCAGCTTAACATTGTAGTTATTACTTGTCACTTCATGCATACTGTTATTCATTGTTATGCCTATATTCATGGTTTTACATGCTATTGATGATTTGGATTCAGATTTCCATGAAATTTTCTGGATTTGGGGGGAAAACCGCAAAACTTATATAAACTGATTTCGCTCTTTTTAAATAAAAAAAAGTGCGGTTTTTCCCATGATGTATGAGTCGTCCACCATGAGTTTGCTGATGGATTTCGAGACCCGATTCGAGGAGGCGGATGAACCGTTTCGGGTACATGGTGGACTCGGTAAGGTACCCCGAGGCAAGAAGCGCGTGATGATGACGATGTGAGCCTGGCAGGGGAGCACTACCTACCGGTGATTTTACCCGACGCGTCGGATATCCGGAGGATACCGTCGTGGTGTTGAGATGGATGGTAGGGGCCGGTCTAGACTGACGGCGCCCTAGATATTGAGACTGTGGTATTGAGATTTCGAGATATTGAGGTACAGAGACTGTGATACAGAGATATCGAGATATTGGGATTACGTTTTGTGCCGATGCTAGGCACTGTTTTATGCTGATTTCATTATGATACCTCATTTTAAAAATACAAAGGAAATCTCACTAAATTATGGAAACAGTTCTTCATTTACATGTATTCTGTTTTCATGCATTCATACCTCATTCATATGATATATTGCTACCTGAGGCACTGACACGGGCACATGTGATTACACTCGGGTTAGATATCTACCCTAGCCTTGTTATAGGTTGCATGTTATTCTTATATTTGAGGATATATTATGATCATTGACCTAGGATTGCGTTATTTATGCGATTTCTTTTCGTAGATGTTTTTCTATTCACGAGTTGGCAACTCACCCCCGTTGTGCCCCAGTTTCTTGCAGGTTTGCCATACAGTTTTCATGACGGCTTTGCGGGCATAGTTTCCTTCGGGTGATTTGCTAGTAGGTGGGTTTACTTGTATCATACCCCCATTATATATCTTGTATATCATTATTCTGTTGTATCTAGAAGTTCCATCAACCAAACATGTATTTATTTAAGATAGAGACCAGTGATGTTTATTCTTTCTACCTTAGAGTCGCGCGTTGTATTTCTGTAGATTTCTTGTTGTTTTGAGTTTCTATTCGAGTTTTGATCCTCGCTCTTGGCGTTGTATATTATATTGCTTGTGTGGTTATGGCTGTCGATTGACGAAGAGCTAGCTCCCGCTTGGGGATGCCCTGTTTTTGATTTCGTATACTATTCATATTGTATCCCGTTTGGGGGGGGCTGTATTTACAAAGGAGACTCTGCCGAAATTTTCAGAAAATACTTGATGTTTTTAAAAACCGCATAATTCGGCTTATGCTATTAAAACTACTTGTTTTAAATTGGTTTTCCTTCACTCTACTACTTTTCTTGGTTTGGATTTCTGGGTTTTCGGCTTACTTAGATTACGGACGTCTCAAGACGTCTCGTAGTTTAAGTGCCGGTCATGTTCCGTACTTTCAGGACATGACAAAGTTGGTATCAGAGCCAGGTTTTACCTTCGGAACGTAGGATGACCCTTGGTTGATGGAATAGGTGACTAAAGTAGAGTGACGTTCCGTGGGTATGTTCCGCGACATACTTACGACACGCCACTCCACTTAAGGAGCCTTAGGATATACATTTCTTTGCTCAGTATTATATTCATTCCGATCTAGCCTCATCAGTACCAGTTATGGTTTTGCTGCCACGATTACGGGCAGGGAGAGCTACGGCTAGAGTTGCGGTCAGCACGAGCTCGTTACGAACGAGGACTAACCAGAACATAATTCCGGTGACACACGATTGTAGAGATGTGTCTTTTGATTGTGATTTCACGCCCCGAGCGTTGGATGGATCGCTGTATGAGTTACTTGGACAGGCCGATCAGCACTAGAGGATTGTGCCAATGATAGAGGCCAGCCAGATTTTGATGACCGTTGGTGTATTGCTTACTCCTGATGATTGAGGCACCATTCAGCGTGCAGACGAGCGAGCCAGTTATTGCTGCGAACGACGAGGTATTGCCCCAGATGCTGGAGTTAGTGCAGAATGAGTTGTACTAAGAGATGATAGAAGGTCGCTAGTCATCGAGGATGAATGACTAGGACATGTGGATCGTTCGCCTACCCCGATGCGAGGTCATCAGATAGATTGATTCCAGCTAGAGACGACTTCACGCGGAGATGTTGGGAGTCGACAGAGACGATCGAATGTCAGAAACCTATTATTCCCAGTTTAAAGTAGTCGGAAAGACATGCAGGCAATTATATGGTCCCTCTAGAAGAATGAAACCCTAACTCGATTTAATGACCGTGTGAAAGCCTTTGAACCTTCAGGTTTGCGGCAGTTCTACGGCGCCATTAGTGAGGCTTGGGTTTGCCCTTCTACGGCTGGACCACCGATGCTGTGGTATGCACTCGATACTATTAAACTGTGCCCAAGATGTTGAGCTCTTGGGGGATTATGAGGTTTTGACAACTCGATCGGATGGCTCGACTTAATTCGGATTCTAGGTGGTGAGATGCATTTCTTGGAAGACTCCAGGTACGAGGATAGCCGTTGGAGCTCAGTCCATGCAGCCGCGATGAGACGAGTCCGAAGCAGTCGACATTAGAGAAAAGTGGAGTAAGAGGTTCGTACAAGATCTGGATATGATGACGTTCCACTCCGCCGACATCTGAGATGGGATGCACATGCCGAGGCATTGTACTTGGATATACCTTCCAGAAGCAGTCGTGATGAGTATGCAGCCGTTCCGGAGCAAGAAGCAGCAGATGTAGTAAATGGCGATGACTTCCGAGCAGTTAGGCAGAGACGAGACTTGGATGAGACCTTGAGCAGGAATCCTTCCAGGCCACTGATGCAATGATATTTGCACCCAGGATCAGATGTGTCACGGGCATTCAGAGAGCCAGAGGCCGACGCCAGTGATATGCTGCCTTGACAGGGCCGATGAGCCGATGGATCGTGAGATTGGTAATCCACGGAGAAGACTTGGACCCAGGAGTGATCATGTTACGCACACCAGCAGGCCAGAGTTCAGGATCGCCGACGAGATATGTTATGAGTGATCACGACCGTTGGCCAGAGATTCTTAGAGGGTGTACTTGAGCGGGACTATTCCACCATACATGATTTCGATGTTTTGGGCGATCTATTTACAGGACTGATTTTGATGATTGAGTTTCGTGGTATTTGTTTTCATGGACCATGGTTGCGCCTATTGAGTATTTATGATTTTGCATAGTTGTTTCACTTGATATCGCTTTCGTGCCTTGGTTTCTCATGTGTATGATTTTATGGGTTTCATACGGTTGAGTTGATTCCGTGCGTATGCACGCACACGATATGGTTTTTGCACTCGGTATAGTTCACGTATGCTGCAGTGCAGTGATTCGTATTTTATGCACTTGGATGCATTGGACTTCGATTTCGAGGGTGATGCTCGATATTTGTTTTGTGCATTTTATGCACCTGATTGGATTTTGCGCGTGCTCGACGCTTGATATTGGATTTCATGATTTCGTGCATGATGAATGCACCGGATTTGGATTTTTAGCGCATGTTAGGCGCATGTTATGAGATGCGATTTTGGTGCACACCAGATGCACTAAATCGAGATTTTTCGTGCATGTCAGATGCACCTGATTTTGCTGTCAGGCACACACGTTGCCTATGACCGATGTTGTGTGCACACCCGTTGCACCTTGATGTTGTTTCTATGCACAGGTATGGCACATTCATGGATTTTGATTTCCGTGCGCACCGGACGCACAGGGTTTTCATATGCACTTTTGGGATTGATTCCTATGGAGCAGTATATTTTCATGATATTGCGATTTGTTTCGTACTGAGCAGGACTAGTCAGAGGACAGTACCTGAGTGTGTTTTGCACGCATTCCTTCAGATATTTACATGTGTAGTTCCGAATTATAGCATATCGGTTTTTCTTTGGATTTGGCATTCGTGTCTTCACCTTGACTCCGATGATTGCAGGATACTTGACGGAGTTGTGATTTTGAGTTATATGCTCATTTTTCATGCGCATGCGCTGCGCTACGATTTGTTTTATGTACTTATGATTTCGGAGCCCTGACGACTGGATGGTCTTGCTTAGATGTTTTAGCATTTGGGGGGAGTTTTAATTTAAATTCGGGGACCGAATTTCTTTAAGGGGGGAAGATTGTAATGCCTTGAAAAGTCGTTTTGGTATTTTCCCGAAAATCGGTGAAAATTTGGTATTTTTCCGTAAATCGACTTTTTGTTATTTTGCAGTTTAGGCCTAATTATACCTAATTTGGATAGGTAATTGCTACTTTTTAGTAGCTAATGAGTTACTTATAAAATTCTGGTCATTTAAAATTTTTCCCTAATTTTTCAATTTTTTAATATTATTTTAAGCCGGTAAAAATACATTAAATTAGCGATAAATACAAATTTCTTTGGGCTAATTTTAATCTATAGAACCATGACAAATAAAATCTAGTTTGTAATATAAATTTTTAGTATTTTATTTTAAGTTCTATTTAGTTATAATCGATGGAAAATTAAAATTTTAATTATTTGAACTAAAACTTGCAAATATGATATTGTGGGGGGTCTTTTTGCATGGAATTCTTTTTGTTATCACTCACACACACCCTCACCCCTCCATGGCCGAGCCCACCATCAACAGCCCACTTCCTCCCCTCAAAAATTTTCTCCATCTCATTTGTATGTGTGAAATAGAGTTTAAAGGTATATGTTAAGATGTATTGTTTTGGAAGCTTAGTGTACCTTGATTTGAGGGGGGTTGACTTGGAAATTTTTGCACAAACACCCACACCATCCCCCCCATCACCCCCTGGACGAAATTCTGCAGCCCCTCCCCCTTCACTTTCCTCTTTTCATTTCCTTCAATTTTAATCAAAAAATTGCTCCAAAATCCAATTTAAATCTCACAAATTAATTTCCATTCTTCATCCCATTCTCCTTAGCTTTTATCACTTGAATCATGGTATTATGAAGCCATCATTGGAGGCAAATTCTTCTTGCTAGATCACTAGATTTTTAAGGTATAATTTCTACCCATTTAAATTCTTATTGTTTGATTTCTTTAATTGAGTTGTATTAGTGTTAATTTAGTGTTTCCATGTATAGTTTGGATTGGAATTGCTCATTTTGAAAAATTCAAGAGAGTGGGTTGTGATCAAGTTAGGGTTTTTAGTGTTTGATCATGGTTTTAATGGGTAGATTAGCTTGTTAATTGAATGCAAAACCCAAATTGGTTACTAGTTGCTATTTGTTAGTCTAAAATTTTGCTAATTGTGTTAATTTGGTTAACTAGGTTTTGGGAATTTAATTAATCAATTGGGATAAAAATATAATTAGGGTATCCATGGTATTATTAACATTTTAAATTGTATTTTAATATTTTAGATCATGCAAATCCAAACTAAATTGTTGTTTATGCATTTTTGCTAAAATGGTTGAAATTTGGGTAAAATTTCAAACTAGTTTTTTTGAACGTATATAGTTTGATGAGATTAAATTGTGGTTATGGGTTATATGACTTATTTAAGTTATTTAATAAGTATTATGGCCGCTAGAATTGTTTAAACGTCGTGTTTTGTACTAAAACGGGAAATTTTGCTTGCTAGTTTTTCGGAAAAACGGTTTTTAAAGTGAATTTGGGGTTTTTGTGAGTTTTAACCTATTTTATATTAAAATTAGTGTTCGTGAATGTGCAAATGAGTGTATTTGGGTTTTTCTCGATGGTCTGGCATTTGTACGCCGATGTCGAGGGTTTTTGGGTTGATTTGTGGAAGCAACCATAGGTTTTGACCCATGTGGGATTCGTGTGTCGTTTTGGTCATGAGTCGGATTTTAATGCGATGCGGTGCGTTATGATATGTAGGTACCCCCATGTAGACTTCGAGACGGCAAGCAAGCGTATGGCGACGTCGGCACCGGCGAGCGAGGACCAAGTGAGTAGATTTATATCTACGGGGAGAAGTCGGGTGGATGGCATATAGCACCCCCGCAGTCCGTGGTGGTGTATACGGATGCGTATACACACCAACAATTATTATATGTTATTTAGGATTAATAACGATGTTAGGATGGATATTGGTGTGTTGGATTACTTTAGTGTTGCGAACCCTAGGGTAGTGTTGCACTACACATACACACATACATACACACATACATACTTGCATACTTTCCTATTTATATGTGCTCATGGGATTCTTTATAGTTATGTGTTCATATGGGTATGGGACTATGTGTTCACATACGGATATGAGGACGATACTTGGAATTGAGCTGAGTCGATGTGTTTTGTTTTGTGGTTGTGATATCGGTTTGTACGAGACTGTCGATCAGTAGTCAGATCATGACTATATTGATGATATTAGTATTGTACTAGACATAGGTCAGTACCCTGGACTATGATCTTGGATAAATAGGATACCAGATGAATAGTGTGATGAATATGATATTAACCCGTACCCAGATTTGGGGATGCCGTACGACGGATTTACGTACGAGCTAGATTTTGATGATTGATCCGCATTCTTGACTTGGGATGTCTGATTATAGATATGGTATCGGATATGATATTATTGAGGCGGGATCACCGACTAATATATATACAGGTATGTATATGTATCGACTCAGATGTTAGGCGGTTTCCTTACCTGTAGTCCAGCTGGTTAACTTAGCCCTTTAGTTTAGTTTAGTTGTTAGATTAGATTCGATTCTTACCTATTTCAAAAACTAACGAATCATGGGTATTTTAAAAGACAGCCCAAGGGATCCTACGGATATTTCAAAGGACGTATCTTTTCATAAAAACACCGTAGCCCCTATTTTCAAAACCCTATGATTCGTGTTATTTCAAAAAGGCACCATTTGTAGGACTTATATTAGATTAATGCAGATTAGTTATAGTTGCGTCTAGTATTCAGCTCCCGCTCTTTATTGTGGTTCGCTTCGCATCGCATACTTATGTTATAATTTCTTATTGCAATGTTGATATCATATTGTTAGGACACCAGCACCATTACCGATGATGCGTATGTACCACGTACACTTACTTACCGGCTCACACACATCTTCATCGGTAATTGCCATGTCACGTACACCTTAGAAAATATTATTGCTTGACTTAGCTTGTTAGTTAGTAATTTGACATGATATTAGTGTACCTTCCTTATATGCCAGCTTAACATTATAGTTATTACTTGTCACTTCATGCATACTGTTATTCATTGTTATGCCTATATTGATGGTTTTACATGCTATTGATGATTTGGATTCGGATTTCCATGAAATTTTCTGGATTTGGGGGGAAAACCGCAAAACTTATATAAACTGATTTCGCTCTTTTTAAATAAAAAAAGTGCGGTTTTTACCATGATGTATGAGTCGTCCACCATGAGTTTGCTGATGAATTTCGAGACCCGATTCGAGGAGGCGGATGAACCGTTTCGGGTACATGGTGGACCCGGTAAGGTACCCCGGGGCAAGAAGCGCGTGATGATGACGATGTGAGCCTGGCGGGGGAGCACTACCTACCGGTGATTTTATCCGACGCGTCGGATATCCGGAGGATACCGTCGTGGTCTTGAGATGGATGGTAGGGGCCGGTCTGGACTGACGGCGCCCTAGATATTGAGACTGTGCTATTGAGATTTCGAGATATTGAGGTACAGAGACTGTGATACAGAGATATCGAGATATTGGGATTACGTTTTGTGCCGATGCTAGGCACTGTTTTATGCTGATTTCATTATGATACCTCATTTTAAAAATACAAAGGAAATCTCACTAAATTATGGAAACAGTTCTTCATTTACATGTATTCTGTTTTCATGCATTCATACCTCATTCATATGATATATTGCTACCTGAGGCACTGACACGGGCACATGTGATTACACTCGGGTTAGATATCTACCCTAGCCTTATTATAGGTTGCATGTTATTCTTATATTTAAGGATATATTATGATCATTGACCTAGGATTGCGTTATTTATGCGATTTCTTTTCGTAGATGTTTTTCTATTCACGAGTTGGCAACTCACCCCCGCTGTGCCCCAGTTTCTTGCAGGTTTGCCGTACAGGTTTCATTACGGCTTTACGGGCATAGTTTCCTTCGGGTGATTTGCTAGTAGGTGGGTTTACTTGTATCATACCCCCATTATATATCTTGTATATCATTATTCTGTTGTATCTAGAAGTTCCATCAACCAAACATGTATTTATTTGAGATAGAGACCAGTGATGTTTATTCTTTCGACCTTAGAGTCGCGCGTTGTATTTCTGTGGATTTCTTGTTGTTTTGAGTTTCTATTCGAGTTTTGATCCTCGCCCTTGGCGTTGTATATTATATTGCTTGTGTGGTTATGGCCGTGGATTGACGAAGAGCTAGCTCCCGCTTGGTGATGTCCTTTTTTTGATTTCGTATACTATTCATATTGTATCCCGTTTGGGGGGGGCAGTATTTATAAAGGAGACTCTGCCGAAATTTTCAGAAAATACTTGATGTTTTTAAAAACCGCATAATTCGGCTTATGCTATTAAAACTACTTGTTTTAAATTGGTTTTCCTTCACTCTACTACTTTTCTTGGTTTGGATTTCTGGGTTTTCGGCTTACTTAGTTACGGACGTCTCAAGACGTCTCGTAGTTTAAGTGACAGTCATGTTCCGTACTTTCGGGACGTGACACCGTGCATCGATATTTCAGAGTAGACTTGTGTATTCATTTCTAGACCCTAATGAGGGGCGATGGTTGGTCCCACAGCCATTCGTGTGATCACTTAAGATTATATACAGGTGCTCATTGGGGGTGAGTACACTGGATGGACTCACCGAGAACTTCTATATGGTATTATACCTATCGTCAGATAGCGGTTCTCAGATGACATGAGTACAGGTTAGTCTTTAGACTTAAGATCATCATTTGTCTTGTGTGAGTTCCCACTGTGCTTTGATCACTATCCTACCATGGATCTACTTAGTCGTGCAAAGAAGTTTTGGTTGGGTACAGTCCCGAGCCACATGGAGACAGTGAATGATTGTCAGGGATTAATCTTTCCCGGTATTGGGACTCGATATCGTACTGTGTCTGGTTGGCCAAAACCATAAGACCTTGGCCAAGAAAGTTGAGATTTACTGATAATTAGATCAGTAGTTTCTCGGATCGGTCCTGAGCCAAATCGAAACGACTTATCTGGTTATTAGGGGTCTGACGTTTACCACTCCCTAGGCCTGGTATGCGAAACTCTTAGACGAAGTGACTGGACTATACGGAGATTGTCACAGATAGGCTCAGTAGGGGTCCCGATAAGCTTGCTCATCGGCCTTCCTTTTGAGAGGTACCTAGGTAGCCGTTACATATAGCTAATGCTACTGACGTGGTTATGGTTAACCCACTGCCAGCGTACTGTCGAGTCTTCAGAGTCACACACAGAGCGTTTCCCTGGTTCAGGTGAAATGATGTAATATCCGTATTTTGATATGTGCAGGGTTCCGATCGAATAATATACTAGCCGGCTTAGGATTAAGCCGGATTATTAAATCAAGTCTTAATTTAATAGTTTACATATACATATTTCGATATGTATATTCTAGTGTTATCCGGACTTTCGATCAGACGGTTGATAACACTAGCCGGCTTAGGATTAAGCCGAATTATTAAATCAGGTATTGATTTAATAATGTACATATGCATATTTCGTTATGTATATTCTAATAGTATGTTCTTTGTATTATTCTACCTCTTTCGATATTCGTATTTTGATACAAATTCGGGTATGTATATACGATAGAGTGTATTCTGTATTTATACGGAAAACATTCTAGAAAGAGGACACCTCATTTCCATCTTTTTTCTTTTCTAGAAAATTGAAATGAGGTGGAGTGGTGAGATGGAAAGGAGAATGGTGTGAAGCATGGTTGAATGGGGTAGACAAATTAATTTATCACTATTCAAGTATGGTTGGATTTTATATTCGCAAATATCATTTGATAAAACCATGCTTGCATTTTTTGTTGTGATGAGATTTTCATTTCACCATTCTCCTTCTCTCACCATTCTTGAGCTCCTTCTTCCTCTTTACCCTATACTCTCATGAGTTGAGAATCAAGGGTGAAGAGAGGTAGAAAAAAATACTAGAACAACATACTATATCACCAGACACTCTATATTAGCAACCTAGAACCTTTAGTTGCTCCATTAGGTTTTTGAGTGAAGCTAGATCCATGAACCAAATCCCTCGGGTAGATCATTTTCGACGAAGGAAGACCGGAGATCAAGCTCGATCATGGAGACCCCATGGAGCAAAGGATGTGGGTAGAATACCGAAGGACACAGAACATTCGGTATAACACTTTTTCAGAGTAGCTAAATCTCCTCGTGTTTACTAGTTTAATGTTTGGTTAGATTCTAGAGAGTCGTTTCTAGTGCCATGTTTTTAAAAGTTAATGTTTTTTGTTCCGCAATGGTCGCGGTTGGCGGCCAGGGCGCTAGGAACGCCAACATGGTATCAGAGCTACCCAAACATTAGAAACTAGTAGTAGACGATACTTAAATTTCAAAACTGAAAAATTCCGATTTTCGAAAACCCACTCTCTGTCCAAAATATTTTTGGTCTCTGAAATTTTTTTAACAAGTGCAGAAGCTTACTCGTGATGTGTATATGACACACGATGAAAACGAAGCAAAACCACCATAGAAGAACCTCCCAAATTCGCCAAAAGTCCACTACCAGCAGTTCACTGTTTATGTTTAGTCCTCCTTTTCATCCAGTGTATTGGGTTTTGAGAATTAGGATTTTTGGGCTTGTTTGATTTGCCCCAGATTTCACTTAGTGTTATCTTTGCTTTGGCAAAACTTGGAAAGTTTATAACTTGAAACTTTTGCATCGTTGATCTCTGTGATGTGGTGTATGTGTTTTCAAACATCGTCTATTTGCTATATGTTATTTAGACAGGGTTGCATATACTTGCTTCTGTTGCTGTAATGTTTATATTTGTGATGGTTTATTCGGATAGTCATTTTGGATATCCCCTAGTGCAATGGTAGTTGTACAGTTTAGATTCATTTGTATATTCATTATTGCTGGGCGAGCGTCCGACATGAGAACTGCTATTTCCGCCAGTTTGTATATGCTTTTATTGGGGCACGACCGGGTTGAGGTCGATGCCACCATTGTATATATTTTCTTTTCTGTACTAGGATTACCCTACGGAGGAGTGCTCAAATAGCCGGGTTCTAGAGGGCAACGAGCCCGCATTTCATGGCGTTGTGACCGAGGGGTACTTACTCTAGAATTGGCGGGCTATTCGCCGCACTTGTAAGGGGGATAGGATGAACCAAGGTGGGCTGCTCAAGTTACCATATTCCTTGGAGTGCTGGGTTGCCCGTTCACTTCGTTGACTGGGGTTGCCTCACTTCCAAGATCGGCGGGTAACATTCCGCACGTAGGGGTCTTGGTTTTACATTGCACTGACTATCCACATGACCGGAGAACGTCGAGTTTCATTTGCGGCTCAAATGAAACCTGGGGCTTCTAGATTATCCGCTATTCCATGTTGCTTATCGATGTTCTATGATGTTGCGTATATCATGCTAGGGACGAATGGTTACACACACACACACACACACTAGTAGATGTTGTATATATTTTGCATCCGCGGTAATCTGGCCCCCGCTCTGCCGGTAGTTAAGTAACCTAATGGTGCATGACGGGGCCCCGTGGTGAATGCGGATAGCATATACAAACATTTTATTTTCGTTCTTTTCTGGTGTTATAGGAATTAATTGATGGGACCGCATTAATTTTGATTAATGCAAAGAAAAGAAACCTAAAAGATATTGTTGGAACAAATTTCGAAAAACTATAGTCATAAACTTTCGCTTTGTATAGCGGTATTCGGTTAGGAATATCCAGCACCTCACTCAAGGAGGCAAGAGCTTAGATCCCTTCAAGGGGAGTGACCTCGTGAGCAAAAGTTTATGTTGCTATAATTTACTCGGTTTTCTTCAAAACCACTAGTTTTCAAAAGCGAAACTTAAACCACTCTTTTTCAAAACTACTCGGTTCCTTCAACGATATCAAGTTCATTACGTTAAAGGGTTTTTCGCCAAAAATCCAGCCGTAGCCCTCCATCATTTCGGATGAGTAGTACCTAGTATTCGTGCTGCGTTTGTTGACCTTTATCAAGACGTAGTGTACGGTACTAGATATTCTTGTCTGTTACATAGAGATGCGATTATCTAGGATAGTCGTATAGCCTTGTTGGCCTTTGTCAAGGGTTTATACGGGCGTGTCTAAGTTAATTCAGGACAATGATGGGTTGAACTTGACTAGTGGTTTTAGGTTTGTTAGCTTTTGTCATGGTCATAAAATTCTATGGGCAAAAACCGCATCGAAAGTTTCAAATATATAGGAAACTTACTAGTGTTGCATACCTTCTGGAATGTAGTGACTAGAGTGGCTTCCATCTAGGTTATCACGTAATGATAGTTGGATCCCGATCCCACTGATAAGCTAGATTACTCTTGCATGATATTTTTCATTTCACAATTAGCTAATCTATTAGGTGTTCAGAAAAGTGTTAACGGGGCTGTTCCCGCCAAAATTTTGGCTCAAAACTTGCTCCCTTATAAAATAATAACAATAAAATAAAGATAAAGATAAAGGGAAAGCTCCACATGCAAAGCATGTAGGTACTGCCTTGGATAGAATTAAATCATATGATGGCGCCTCACATGCTCCTCACGCAGGCTTCAATGTGCAAAGCACAAAAAAAATCTATTAAATTATAATTAAAAACTCTGAGGCAGCGCCTCACGTGCCTTGCACAAGGGCGCCAGCGCCAAGAGTTAAAAACTCTGAGGCAGCGCCTCGTGCAAATCACGAGAGCGCCAGCGCCCAGAGTTAAAATACTCTGAGGCAGCGCCTCACGTGCAAAGCACGAGAGCGCCAGCGCCCAAAGTTAAAAACTCTGAGGCAGCGCCTCACGCGCAAAGCATGAGAGCGCCAGTGCCAGAACTAAAAGTTCTTCACCCTTGGATCAATGATCCAATGGTGACTAAAAATCACCAAGATACAGAATTAAATTCTGATTGACGAAATACTTCTCAAATCTTTCTAAACAAGAAGATGGTGCTTTATAAATCAGAGCACCGTTGGATCAAAGATCCAATGGTGAATAAAAATCACCAAGATACAGAATTAAATTCTGATTGAGGAAATACTCCTCAAATCTTTTTAAACAAGAAAGATTGTGCTTTATAAATCAGAGCACCATTGGATCAAAGATCCAATGGTGATTAAAAATCACCAAGATACAAAATAAGCTCTGTATGGGAAAATATTTTCCCAATCTTGTTAAAAACAAGAAATTGTCTTTTGTAAAATAGAAGTCATTGGATCAAAGATCCAACGGTTGATAAATTCCGCAAATCAATTAAGAAATCTCTCAATGAGAGGTTTCCTTAACTAATTCAACAAATCTGCCTCCAGGACCCAAGACTTCAAGTCTTGTACAGGGGAACCCCCCCATAAACTTCAAGAAAAGGAGCAAGCAAAAAGAGCTTTAAAATACACAGAGGGAGAGGGGGAGAAAATAGAGGGAGAATTTAATTCTCTAAAGAAGAGGAACCACTCCTAAAAGCTCCCACAAAAAGAGAATTTAATTCTCAAACCAAGAGTTGAACTCTTCTCAAAGAATATAGTTCTTCCTCTGGTTAAAATCTATAGAAGCAGATCTTTCCATAAGTTTAGAATTTAATTCTCATCGGGGAGATTCTGTCATGCAGATTCAAAACCTAGGGGAAAGAACTGATTTTGAAAGAGTTTAACTCTTACAAAATGTATGTGAATTTAATTCCTCTGAAACTAGGGTTTAGCACTTAAAAAAGAATTTAATCCCTGCAAAGAACAAAAAGAGAACTCGATTCCTCAGAACCATAGAAGAACAGCCTGATGATTCATTAGCATTCAAACGCTACAAAACAACTCACGTGTTCCCTCGTGAGCATCTTTGAAGAACAAAAAATGAAAGACTGAGATCTAGCCGCGTGACCCCACATGACCCCACGTGACCCTTGAGAAGTGCTCAGCACTTATAAAAGAGAAAAGGAAATAAACCCTATTTTTGGGGCGCCCCATTTGACCCCACGTGAACCCTGAAAATCGCTCAGTACTTATAAAAGAGGAAAGGGAATAAACCTTATTTTTGGGTCACCTCACATGACCCTACGTGACCCCTGAGAAGTCCTCAGCACCTATAAAAGAGGAAAAGGGAATAAACCCTATTTTTGGGGGCCTTACAGGACCCCACATGACCCCTGAGAAGTGCTCAGCACTTATAAAAGAGCAATGGGAATAAACACTATTTTTGGGGCGCCTCACGTGATCCCACGTGACCCCCTAATAGTGCTTAGCACTTGTAAAAGAATAAAAGAATAAAAAAGGCAGCGTCCAACTCTAAGCGCCTCACGTGCCACATGTGAGCGCCCCAACTTTCAGTATTTAACACTGCTATGGTACCTCACGTGCCATACGTGAGCATCCCAGATCATAGTGTTTAACACTGCCTCAGAATATCACGTGGGAGCACGTGGGCACTGAGCATACACTAGTGTTTAACACTATAAGAGGCCAACTTCAACACCAGATTGGCTAAGTCTTTCCTGAGATTAAATCTCAAAATAAACCGAGCCTCCATGCTTATGACTGATGACTCCTCAATCTGAAATTTGGTTCAAGGGTACATCTCTCCACAACTCTGATACATGTCGTTATAATTATTCAACGTCTTCAGAGAGGTGGTGGGTCCCGACAACCAACACTCTATGGACCGTAATCTCCTTAAACTAACTATGGACCGTAATGTCCTTAAACTAATCCCTCACCTCAAAAATGGTGATCTGAGGACCGCAACGTCCCTAAACTAAAAGGACCATAATGTTCTTAAACTAACTATGGACCGTAATGTTCTTAAACTAATTATGGACCGCAACGTCCTTAAACTAAACTCTACGGACTATGATGTCCTTAAACCTAATGGACCACAACGTCCCTAAGCTAAACTCTATGGACTATGATGTCCTTAAAAATGGACTATGATGTCCTTAAACCCAATGGACCGCAACGTCCATAAACTAAATTCTCTCTTTCGTTGGATCTAAATGATCCCAAAATCCTGTTGAGTAGATCTTAGTCTAAAATTAGACTAACGTATTCTCAACAACCATTTAAGTTGATCTTAATCTCAAATGAGATTAACGATCCTTAAATCAACCCAGACCCAAATCTAAGAATATACGGATTTGGACTAATCTACGCTCTACAGGCAGCAACATAAATTAGGCTCCGTATACAATCCATGGGCAACCAAAAATAAAACAAACACACACGACACGAAGTGAACATCTGGAGCAGGAGAAAGTGGTTATCGCTACGCGGTAACGTAATTAACTGCAGGGGCCTGCGCTTGCAGGAAAGAGCGTCCCACAATCAAAAGCCCCTCGCCAACGAGGGGGAATCTGACGAAGTCTGCTACAACGGCCGCATCCGTCTAAACTTTCGATACACGGTGCCATAAATCAACTTGGCATCTTCGGAGAGGTATATGGATAAAACCAAATAGCAACTGCCCCCAAAATTCAGGCCAGACGTCCTAACGTCCCGGTCACGTCTTTCGGCAGTGAATAGATTCAGGCACGCCCGGTGGGACCTTTTCCTTTTTCCACTCGACACTTCGTGTGTCGGGTTTTTCCCGCGATCATATAATCGTTGTTTATATGTTTGTGGTTGCCCTTGGATGATGAGATACTGAAGCCGGCATTTCTTTTTTTCCGAGAATGGCGATTGCTTTCACTCACCCCAACTCCGGCTCTGTCACATCTGGTGGAGTCAAATATGGGCCACTTGCAGGCTCAAATCGCTGCAATCCGGCTCTTCAAGAAATCAACATGCTTCTCTTTGGGTCGGTGCTCTTACCTCCCACCCTCGTGCCTCAACACCGATAGAGGAAGCCCAGAGGATGTTCGTCTTCTACATGCTGGTTCCCCAAGCTGCAGCTTTGCCGACGAAGGGGGCCGGATATTCAATCTCTCAAAGGAAATAGGGGGTAGGCTCGACAAAATCCCGAGGCTAATCAAATCCTGACCGTAAGATATGGTCGACGTCGATATCGGCATCATACAAAATGAGCTGGGGGAAGTTCATGTTCTCCATCTGGTCCTATTTCAACCCCAATGGTGAATGTTTTTGTTCCAACTGGGAACAGCTTCAAACTGTTATGAAGGGTCAGACAAAATTCTCTCACTGCAATATTGAAGAAATCTCCACAGCCTATTGAGATCCCACGATAGCAGAAACTAGTTCGCTCCCTAAAATAACTTTCCTCATCTATATATAAGGTATGGAAGTAGGTGAAGGTCTCTATCCTCAACCGCGGCTCTTCCCGTAGACGTCGGCCAAATTCTGACAAATCCTATTTCTAATACAAGGGGACTCATCCTAAGAAGAATCCTGATACAGCGGTTCCCCCCAAAAACCAAAGCGGCTTCTCACAAAAAAAGAGGCCTATTAATGCTGGACTGTTCGGAGCAAACTCCAACACCCCAAGGCTGGGGGCATGGTAGTTCACATAGTCTATGTGGTGAATTCCAAAGATGAAGTTCAAGTTTCTACTAGTCACCGGCCTCAAACTCAGTCCCTGACAAAAGTTCAACAGCAACGTGAAAAGCTGCAGGAGATGCTCGATCAGGTGGCAACAGACGCTAATCCACCGCCTAAGGAAAATCCCGACGACACACCAGAAGAAAGAGTAGAGAAGGAGTCGGATATTGATTTCCTAAAGCGCGCTCTAAGAAAGAGAGATGAAGAAGCGGCAGAAATGTCCACTAAAATGAACTAGATAACCCTTCTTATTCAGACTATGCCAGGAATGATGGTTCAATCGGAACCACTGGCAGATGAACCGCCGGTAGTCGGTCTTAAATTTATGGATGACATTTCAAATCCTTTACAGAAGTCATCAACGGATGAGGAGGAAACGATTCCTAAAAGAAAAGCTGGACACATATATCGCTCAGCGAATCAAAGCTCTCTACGCCAGTGAAGCCGCGAACAGATCAATCAAGACCGGTCGACCGTATCCTACATGGTACGATCAAATACAGTACCCGCCAGAGTACGCACTTCCAGCGCTCCACATGTACAAAGGAATTGGGAATCCTCGCCAGCACATTGTGCGATTTAAATTTATGTGCGGAAATACTAGAGAAAATGACATACTACTCCTCTGACAGTTCGTCAGCGGTCCGGCGGGCATCACCTTCGAATGGTATGTGGAACTCCCAAATGATTTCGTGAAGAGCTTCGACGAAATGGATATGCTCTTTTGTCAGGGATTCGCTAATGAGAATGAACATACTACCATGACGGCGCTGGTCAACGAAAGGATTAGACCGAATGAGACTTTGGTTCAATATGTTACCCGATGGCGATATCTCTGGTCAAATGCGAGCAACGCATCGATGAAGTTGCAGCCATAAGAATGCTCATAGCCACACTTGACCCAAATGTAGGGTTCCTAGGCACTCTTGTGAGGGTTCATAAGGCATCAACCATGCCCGAATAAAATTTTAGACGTGCCGAACAACCCAAAGCTGAGATCTTTGCTAGATTATTAGGGTTTAACAAGCAAGTAAACATCTTTACTACTAAGTGTGAGGGATTAAAATATTTGTAGTCCGCTCCTTCGCTTCATAAGCTCCGAGTAGAAGTCACTTCGCCGCGATCCACGATCTCCCAGACTCAAGAGAGGCTCCACGACTCGAACGATCCATGCTAGCTTGTAGTATTCCTTTTCTCCGTGATCTACGTCGAAGTTGCTATAACTCAAGCTCTCTCACTCTAATGAGGTGGACACCCTAATCTAATTGGCTAGATTAGATGAGGATGATGGAGTAGTATTTATGCTTTCTTTTTATATCAAATTCTCACATGAAATCATCACAAAATGAAAAACTAGTAAGCTTTCTCAAAGCTCAAGAGAGAAGAAGATGATGAAAAATAAGTTAATCCTTTTGTGATGAATAATGAAAATGAATATATGAATAATAATGCAACCATGGTCATGGGATGACAAGGATAACCCTTGTAGAGAATTAACTAGGGCTAGGGTTTGGTTGGATTAAAGAATGAGTCATAGAAAAATATCAACCATAATATCTTCTTCATGACAAAAGGAGTTGGTTCTAGAAGGTGCATGAAGCAACTAACCCTAATCAAACCCTAACCTTGTTTAATCTCCACTAAACATGTTTCATTATTAATCATATCATGTTACTATAATATATATCACATATATATTATATATTTGTAACAAAAGAAAATAATGCAATTAATATATATCGCATATATATCAATGTATTATCCGGTGAGAAAATGAAATAATAATACGAGCCAATATTAGATAATGTAAAACAATATATCATATATATTATTATACATTAAATCATCGAATCAACACTTGATCCGACAATCCGGTTATATCGAATATAACCGACTAATATCATGTACCGATTCATCGAATCAACACTTGATCCAATGACCTGGTTCATATCTAAATATCGCGAGAATATAATACAGTATCTTATATTGCATTATCCTCGGTCCTGCACATATCACATATGTGCCTCTACTCCGTTTTGCCTGAGCCAAGAAAGCTCTGTGTAGGACTCTAAAGAATAGTCAATACGCTGGTAGCAAGTGATGATCATATCAAAAACCCACAAGCTGCAAGCGGTCAGCTAAACGTAACAGCCACCCAGGTATTAAGCGATCAGAAGATCAACAAGCTAGCCTGTACGTTCTCCTGTGAATCCAATCAGTAACACACCCGTACAGTCCGGTCTCTTCGTCTGATATGTCGCATATCAAGTCTAGGGGTGGAATACATCAGACACCAGTAACCGATAAGTCGTGTCGGTGTGAGGCTCATAACGGGTCGAGAAACTGCTGGTAACACTTACCAGTAAATCTCTATATCAGCCCTGGTCAGGGACTTCCAGTTATAGCCAATCGAACACAGCACAACATCAACTCCCTATACTGGGAGAGACGAATCCCCTCCTATCGCTCATTACCTCCATGTGATTCGGGACTGCACCCAAAAGCCACCGTTTTGCACGCCCTATTGGACGTGGTATGGTGGAAATCAAAGCACAGTGGGAATCACACAAGACTCTATGACGATCTCGGGTCTACAGACTACCCTGTAACAGTGTCACCGGAGAACTGCCATCTGACGTGTGGTATATCACCATCTGGGAGTTCTCGGCGAGTCCGTCCAGTGTACCCAGTCTCCACTGAGCACCTGCATACCGTCCTTGATGTCCAACACCGATGGATATTGGATCATCCATCGCCCATCATATGGGTCAAGATGCATGTACGGTAGTCTACTCTGGTGTATCGATGCCCTGTCTCAATATACCCTCGACTAGGAACAGTTATAGGATGTACTCATCGACTACCGTGGCCCCACTAGTATGATCTCATCATAGTCCCAGCAGTCGAGTACAGATCCTAAGGGCTTTATCAACATGTGAGAGTAAGACAGTAAACCAGTACAAGTCAACATGTTAAGATAAAGTGAAACCAAATAGCATACTATCATGACGAGCAAGAAAGTCCTCTATATATATATCCAAGCATCCATTATAATATACATCATATGCACAACAATGGCCTCTAGGGCATATACATAACTAACAATCTCCCACTTGCACTAAGGCCAGCTGCTATAGTATCTCATACCTAGCATCCTGAATAATGTATCAAACTGTTTCTGGGGAATGGCCTTCGTGAGTGGATCCGCAGTGTTATCCTTCGTATCTACTCTCCTGACCTCGATCTCCCGGCGATCAACTATCTCCATGATGAGGTGATACCACCTCAGAATATGTCAGGACTTTTGATGGGACCTGGGTTCCTTGGCCAAATCCACAGCTCCATTGTTATCACAATACAGAGGTATTGGGTGCTCAATGGATGGAACCACACCAAGTTCACTAATGAACTTCTTTATCCAGACAGCCCATTTGGCGGCATCGTTGGCAGCGATGTATTCAGCCTCCATCGTCGAGTCTGCAACGGTATCCTGTTTGGAACTCTTCCAACATACCGCCCCTCCATTGAGGGTAAAGACAAATCCCGAGTGCGACTTAGAGTCGTCCTTATAACTTTAGAAGTTGGAATCGGTAAAGGACTCCACCCGGAGTTCTCCGTTACCATACACCAAGAACATCTCTTTAGTCCTTCGTAAGTACTTGAGAATGTTCTTCACAGCTGTCCAGTGACTCTCTGCAGAATCATCTTGATACCGACTCACTACACTTAGTGAGTATGCTACATTGGGTCTGGTACATAGCATCGCATACATGATAGAGCCTACTACCGAAGCATAGGGTATCCCTTGCAAGCGAGCTCTTTCCAAATCAGTCTTGGGAGACGTCTCTTTGGAGAGAGTGAGTCCAGAGATCGTGGGTTGATTCCCACGCTTGGATTCTTCCATACTAAACCTCTTTAGTATGGTGTCAATGTACCTGGATTGGGACAATCCCAGTATCCGTTTAGACCTATCTCTATAGATCCTAATTCCCAATATGCAGGGTGCATCACTTAGATCTTTCATTGAGAATCTTTGTGATAAGAAGAGCTTGACTGATTGCAGCATAGGAATATCATTTCCTATCAAGAGTATGTCATCCACGTACAATACAAGGAAGACAACCTTACTCTCTGCTACCTTCTTATAGATACAAGGTTCATCTATATTTTTGATGAAGTCAAACTTTTTGACTACAACATCAAAACAGATGTTCCAACTCCGCGATGCTTGCTTTAACCCATAAATGGATTTAAGCAGCTTGCACACCTTTCCGCTGCTCCCACTATCTACGAAGCCCTCTGGCTGTGTCATGTACATGCACTCTTCTAAATCACCATTTAGAAAGGCGGTCTTAACATCCATTTGCTAGATTTCGTAATCATGGTATGCAGCAATGGCAAGTAAGATCCGGATGGACTCAAGTATAGCCACTGGAGAAAAGGTTTCGTCATAATCCACAGCTGGTCAATGACGAAAACCCTTTGCAACAAGTCTAGCTTTGAAAGTCTCAACTTTTCCATCTACACCAAATTTCTTTTTAAAGATCCACTTGCTACTAATGGGTTTTACCCCTTCAGGAGCATTTTCCAAAGTCCATACTTTGTTGGTGTACATGGATTCCATCTCAGATCGCATTGCATACAGCCATTTCACAGAGTCACCACTCGTGATGGCCTGCTCGAAACTAGTCGGGTCATCATCTTCCATGATGCAATCCTCGCTTCCACCACCAATGAGAAAACCGTAGTATCTCTCAGGTGGATGAGAAACCCTGCTAGATCGGCGGAGAGGCTGGGGTTCGTCGGGTACTATTGAATCCTCTGGTTCCAATAAATCATCAGTTGTAGTTTGTGGTGCTGGAACCTCTTCCAGCTCTACCTCTTCGCCACTAATTTCTTTTCCAAGAAATTCCTTTTCTAAAAAGGTGGCATATTGAGAAACAAACACCTTTTGTTCCTCACCGTGGTAGAAGATATATCCATAGGATTCTTTTGGATATCCTACAAACTTACATAGACCTGATCTTGCCTCGAGCTTCTCTGGATTTTGCTTTTTAACATAGGCCGGACAACCTCATATCCTTTTAAGAGATGGTCTCTTCCTATTCCAAATCTCATATGGAGTGGTAGGCACTGATTTAGTTGGAACTCTATTCAATAGGTATGCGGCTGTTTCCAGTGCATAACCACAAAAGGAGATAGGTAACTCAACAGTGCTCATCATAGAGCGCACCATATCCAATAGGGTGCGATTCCTCCGCTCCGATACACCGTTGTGCTGTGGTGTATAAGGAGTAGTAAGCTGAGAGAGAATCCCATTCACTTTTAGATAATCCCGGAACTTATTGCTCATGTATTCTCCTCCTCGATCGATCAGATCGAAGGATTTTAATACTTTTGCCCGTTTGGTTGTCTACTTCGTGCTTATATTCTCTGAATTTCTTAAAAGCTTCAGACTTGTGTTTCATCAAGAACACATGTCCGAATCTAGAAAGATCGTCAGTGAATGTAATGAAGTAGGAAGAACCGTTCCTAGCATACGTAGACATAGGACAGCATACATCACTATGTACCAGTCCTAAGAGTTCCGTAACTCTTTCTCCGTGTCCACTAAACGGAGCTTTGGTCATTTTGCCTTTGAGACATGAATGGCAAGTATCATAAGATGATAATTCGAACGGATTCAAATATCCATCCTTATATAACTTAGCTAGTCGTGTCGCATTGATATGACCAAGTCTACAATGCCACAAGAAGGATTCGTTCATTTCTGAACTCTTTCTCTTGTGTGTGTTTTGTATATTGAGGACTGTATTTTGATTGAGAATGAATATGCCATTATGTAACGAGCCTGATGCAATCAACTTTTGATCTAGGTATATGTTCATAACATTATCCTTTACTACGAAATTATATCCTTCTTTACTTAATAAAGAAACTGATATAATGTTGCACATCATGTTCGGTATATAATAGCACTCATTCAGAATCAGTGTATTACGACTTGGTAATACTAGGTGATATTCGCCAACTGCTTTGGCTGCAATACTTGCACCATTCCCTACTTGAACGGAATGATCACCTTTTCCCAGTTCTCTACCTTTACGTAGCCCATGTAACATTTTACATATATGGGATCCCGATCCGGTATCTAATAGCCAGGACGTAGGGTGAACTGAGAAACAGTTCTCAATAACTAACACACCCGAAGAAGGTGCATCAACATGCATGTTCTCCGTTTGGGCGGCATGAGAATCCAGATATTCTCCAGTTTGTTGTTCAGTCTTATAACTCTTATAAGAAAGAACGGGTCCAACGATCCCCTGCTCAGTATAATAATCGGGTTCAGTCAATACATCAATATTATTATCTTGATTATGGCCTGACATGGTCGCTATCTGGAGAGAGAGAGAAGAAAACACTTTAGCGTATACTCTTGCAGGATTAGATTGGTTATTATCTTATCTAATCAGGATGTCTCCCACTGTTTTTATCAAATCTTCCTCCAAACCCTAAAAGGTAAGATTAGCCGGGATTAATTACACCTTACAATTTCTTCAATCTTTTAGCCAGATCTGTGTCGGTACTTGAGGGAGGTTCCCCATGCTTTGGCACGGACCTAATTAAAGTAAACCTCGTTTTCCCATAGGCGTAACCTCGTTAACACTTTTCTAGATATCTACTTGATCGGCTAATTGTCCTGTGAAAAACTCTCCCAGGAGTAACTCTTAATCGTAGTGGGTATCAGGATCCATCTATCTCATAGAAGGTATGCAATCTCATTGCAAATTTCAACACTTGAAATTCCCGATAATGCTTTTGCCCCTAGCGACTTATGACCTTAACTATGGTCAACAAATCATAAGCACTAGTCAAGTTCTACCAGTCATTTCTTGATTAATTTAGACCCACCCACTTGACCCTTAACTATGGTCAACAAAGTCATATGACTGTTCCAATTAATCACATCATATGTTATATAGGAAAACATCACTCAGCTACCGTACACTGCGCCTTAACTATGGTCAACAAACGCAGCACGAATACTAAGTACTCTATTTTCCTAAAATGACAGAGAGCTACGCAGGTTTTTCAGAAAACCATAAGCGTAATGAACTTGATATCGTCGTAGAATCGAGTGATTTTGAAAAAGTAGTGTTTTTAAGGCTTTTCTAGTTTCGCTAAAAAGGACACTCCCGGTGAAGGGATCTCGACTCTTTCCCCATCGAATAAGGTGCAGGGTATATCATATATACCGCGGTGCAAAGCAAGAACTATATAAGCTGTCAAAAACAAAACCGTGAGTTTATAGCATCTGCCAGTTTCGCTAAAGAGCTCACTCCCGGTGAAGGGATCTCGGCTCTTTCCTCATCGAATAAGGTGCAGGGTATATCATATATACCGCTATGCAAAGCAAAACTGTAGCTACCCTTTTTATAAAGTTTTGATTCTACAACATCTTTTAGGTTTCTTTTCTTTTTATTAATCTCATTAATAAATCCCATCAGCTTATGCTTCCTAAGCATCACAGAAGAAACTAAAACAGTAATATTTATATATCAACATATATATATATAGTATATGCATTAGTCTCAGGCAGTAATATGATCTCATCACAGAGCATTGCGGCAGAAGAACAAATATGAAATATTGGATATACTAGGATGTCCGTGTTTTTAATACGAGCCGGTATAAAACAAGGATTCCACGGTCGCGATGAATAGCCAAACCCACATCCCTAGACCCCTACGAGAGCGGCAAGTAACACTGCCAATTCTATGGTTAGGAGACCCGGTCTCGACTCCTCGAGATGGCCTCCCACTGGACCCTAGAACCCGGTTACTTGTGCTCCCCTCCTAGGTTCTACCTAATGCGGAAAAGTATATAATATACACTGGTGACATCAACCTCATCCCGGAAGTGCCCCAATAAAAGAATATTACATACAAATGAATTTTACATGAATAAAAATAAAAACCCTAATCTCACATAAAACTCCCGGCTATTCAGAACACGACAATCCAATATGACATATCACAGCAACACATAATATCACATATCATCAACGTAAGTAAGTATGCATACACCGATCGTCGTTGATGTATCACAACGAAAATCGGTAATACAACTACATACTACACTTACGGTCACAGAAAAGAAATTGTAAAAGTAAAATATTTGGAATCCACAATCACTTTAGACATCATAAATCCGAGATATCACATACTTTGCATTTCATGCCTAACTATATGAATTCCACATATTGTATCACATTCTAGATAAATAGACAGTATTAAATTTTCCGACCGGATAATCAAATACCCAAGATTTCCTAAATATCTCAACACTTGAGCGTAGTTCAAATAATCCCAGAATATGTCACAGTACCGATGGTCCAGCCGTAGAAGGGTCAAGCCAACGCCTCACATGTGGCACGCCGTACTGCCCTAAACCCTAAAGTTTAGAGGCGGTTCAGACGGTCACATAATCGAGTTAAGGTTTGTGTTCTTCTAGAGGGACCGTCGCGTTACTTGCACGTTTTTTCGAAAGATTTAAACCCAAGAAAAAATTCAACACTTGAAAGTTTTTCGTGCCGGGAAAAAATGAGTTAATGATATCCGCTCGAACATTTTAACAGTTTCTAAATATCCGGAAAACATAACGAAATTAACTTTTCCGATCGAATCAACGATTACAAAATAAACCCCAGAATACTCAACACTTGAGTCAATTTAAAAATACCCAGAAAAATACACTAATAGAACTAGATATTACTGTGCAAAAAAATAAGCTAACTTTAACAGGACGGCCGCGGATCCGCGGCCCAAGAAAGGATTGGCCGCGGTTCCGCGGCGGTCCGTACGTATTAGCATGTTGTTTTGCACAGTCATTCTTATAATTTCCTGCTGGTATTTTTAAGCATTTTTAATTCAGAAAAATCACAGTTTTTGTAAAATGTCCAGAGAGGGGTTCATTTTGATGTTTCGGGGTTCGTTCGGAGTTTTAACTTCGTATACACATCGCCTAATGCTCTAGCTAGGCTCTGATACCACTGTAGGGTTTCTAGGCACTCTTGTGAGGGTTCATAAGGCATCAACCATGCCCGAATAAAATTTTAGACGTGCCGAACAACTCAAAGCCGGGATCTTTGCTAGATTATTAGGGTTTAACATGCAAGAAAACATCATTACTACTAAGTGTGAGGGATTACAACCTTTGTAGTCCGCTCCTTCGCTCATAAGCTCCGAGTAGAAGTCCCTTCGATGCGATCCATGATCTCCCAAACTCAAGAGAGGCTCCACGACTCGAACGATCCATGCTAGCTTGTAGTATTCCTTTTCTCCGATGATCTACGTCGAAGTTGCTATAACTCAAGCTCTCTCACTCTAATGAGGTGAACACCCTAATCTAATTGGCTAGATTAGATGAGGATGATAGAGTAGTATTTAAGCTTTCTTTTTATATCAAATTCTCACATGAAATCATCACAAAATGAAAAACAGTAAGCATTCTCAAAGCTCAAGACAAAAGAAGATGATGAAAAATAAGTTAATCCTTTTGTGATGAATAATGAAAATGAATATATGAATAATAATGCAACCATGTTCAAGGGATGACAAGGATAACCCTTGTAGAGAATTAACTAGGGCTAGGGTTTGGTTGGGTTAAAGAAGGAGTCATAGAAAAATATCAACCATAATATCTTCTTCATGAAAAAAGGAATTGGTTCTAGAAGGTGCATGAAGCAACTAACCCTAATCAAACGCTAACCCCGTTTAATCTCCACTAAACATGTTTCATTATTAATCATATCATGTTACTATAATATATATCACATATATATTATATATTTGTAACAAAAGAAAATAATACAATTAATATATATCGCATATATATCAATGTATTATCCGGTGAGAAAATGAAATAATAATACGAGCCAATATTAGATAATGTAATACAATTTATCATATATATTATTATACATTAAATCATCGAATCAACACTTGATCCGACAATCCGGTTATATCGAATATAACCGACTAATATATCATGTAACGATTCATCGAATCAACACTTGATCCAATGACCTGGTTTACATCTAAATATCGCGAGAATATAATATGGTATCTCATATCGCATTATCCTCGGTACTGCACATATCACATATGTGCCTCTACTCTATTTTGCCTGAGCCATGAAACCTCTGTATAAGACTCTAACGAATCGTCAATACGCCGGTAGCAGGTGATGTTCATATCAAACACCCACAAGTTGCAAGCGGTCAGCTAAACGTAACAGCCACCCAGGTATTGAGCGATCAGAAGACCAACAAGCTAGCCTGTACATTCTCCAGTGAATCCAATTAGCAACACACCCGTACAGTCCGGTCTTTTCGTCTGATATGTCGCATATCAAGTCTAGGGGTGGTATACGTCAGACCCCAGAAACCGATAAGTCGTGTCGATGTGAGGCTTATAACGGGTCGAGAATCTACTGGTAACCCTTACCAGTAAATCTCTATATCAGCCCTGGCCAGGGACTTCCAGTTATAGCCAATCGAACATAGCACAACATCAACTCCCTATACCGGGAGAGACGAATCCCCTCCTCTCACTCATTTCCTCCATGTGATTCGGGACTGCACCCAAAAGCCACCGTTTTGCACGCCCTATTGGATGTGGTATGGTGGAAATCAAAGAATAGTGGGAATCACACAAGACTCTATGACGATCTCAGGTCTACAGACTACCCTGTACCAGTGTCACCGGAGAACTGCCATCTGACGTGTGGTATATCACCATCTGGGAGTTCTTGGCGAGTCCGTCCAGTGTACCCAGTCTCCACTGAGCACCCGCACACCATCCTTGATGTCCAGCACCGATGGATATGGGATCATCCATCGCCCATCATATGGGTCAAGATGCGTGTACGCTAGTCTACTCTGGTGTATCGATGCCCTGTCTCGATATACCCTTGACTAGGAACAGTTATAGGATATACTCATCGACTACCGTGGCCCCACTAGTATGATCTCATCTTAGTCCCAGCAGTCGAGTACAGATCCTAAGGGCTTTATCAACATCTGAGAGTAAGACAGTAAACCAGTACAAGTCAACATGTTAAGAAAAAGTGAAACTAAATAGCATACTATCATGACGAGCAAGAAAGTCCTCTCTATATATATCCAAGCATCCATTATAATATACATCATATGTACGACAATGGCCTCTAGGGCATATACATAACTAACACCAAATTCAAAGGCGTTCCCGACCTTCCAAGAGCTCATGGATAAAATGACTCGATTGGATCAAATGGGTCATGACTCTTTCTCATCCGATGATGACGACTGAAAAGCGGAGGCAAGATGGCGTTTATGGCCCACGTTCAACAAAAATAAGCGGCTCTGAAGCAACCTGTCGCCAAAATAGCAACAGCGTGGGTACTCGTTCCCCCAAGAGATATACAGGGGGCATATTCCTCACTGGCGGAATGATCTCTTTGCAGAATGGTCCTTTCTTCTCAAAAGACAGGTAGGATTTTAAGGGGCCTACAAACATGTCCCACAATCTAGTGGAATGACCCACTGAAAAAAATGGTTTGTCCATAAGCAAAATGGGCACGGATAAAAAACCCGAAAGGGCTCAGTGAGTAAAAACAGTAGGGCTACCGGCGAGTATGTGAAAACCCGAAAGGGCATAGACTCGTAAGAGAAATCCATGCACACTTGCAAGGTCCTCTCGACCTTGTAAGGAGAAAATACTTGCGTGAGATCCTTACGACTCACAAGGGAGCAATACACTTAGGGATCCCCACGATTCTTAAGGAGAAAGTATACTTATGAGATCCTCACAACTCGTAAGGAGAATCCCCTTATGAGACCCTCACGGCTCATAGGATTCAAAAGCCTTAAGCTATAGGGATCTGAAACTGTTCTTAAGCCATCACATTCCCCAGTTTGCCCTAGAAACGGTTCAATATTGACACTTGTATACAATCTATGGACACAAATAAACGTGTCCCCCACCAAGTTCCACCAATGGCGCGAAATGTCCACATGTGGTGAACGACACTTGTAAGTCCTCTCGACTTATAAGGAGAAAACACTCTTATAAGATCCTTACGACTTATAAAAGAACACGCACTTAAGAATCCACATGATTCCTAAGGAGAAAATGCACCTACGAGGTACTCACGACTCGTAGGGAGAAACACCTTTATGAGACCATTACGATTCATGATGTCAAAAGCCTTAGTCGACAGGATCCTAACCCTGTTTGCTAAGCCACCTTTGTTCGAATCGACAAAGGCAAATGATGATTCACTCCTGGTGATGTCCCAGTGGTAGCGATGCTGATGCCTAAATCGGTATCAAATTCCAAGTCCTTTCATGGCAAATGATGATTCGCTCCTGTAAATATTCCAGTCACGGCGATGCTGATGCTAAGATTGGTATCAGATCTCAAGTCCATACTCGCAACAAAAATCAGCGATCCAAAAATGCATATGAAAAATAGCCGAAATGTTTGGGCAACTCGCAATAAAAAGCATCGAGTCAAAAGAAAAAATAGCCGAAATGATTGGGCACGGCGAAAAATATCCGAAATGATTGGGCAATCGCGACTTTCATGATATAAAAAGATGAAATGATAGAGCATCGTGGAAAGAAAATAAAAAAAATGTGTGAATGAAACTTTTGCCCTGCAGGTAAGACCATAGTGTAAGTCCACGTTACCCGTCCCGGTTCTTACGAGGATGCGGAAACGATAGAAAACCATTTTTATGGTAAAGGTAACATGGACTAGAAAATAGGATCTTTGCTAAATAAACACCTAGCAAACTAACTACAAGTTTAACTACTATGTTAGGGGGTTATACCTAGGTCTTGAACTCCTTCTCTTCTTGCTCCTTGTAGTGGTTGGATCGGCTCCACCTCGTAGTCTCCTTGTTGTCGAAGAAGGATCCACTCGAAAGCTTCTACCTTGAGCTCCTACCTCAACCGAGAGGCAACTAAAGTGCTTGGCTTGCTAGACCTTGAACTTTAGAGTGAGTAGAGAAGTGTTTTTAGGGTTTTATCTCAATGGCTCATATTTCTCAACACATGAGACATGAGAGCCTTGAGAGAGAGGAAGAGGGAGAGCTTGGATGAGAGAGAATGAGAATGATAGAATGAGCTCAATAATTTACAACCATGCTCATAAAAGTGAGAATAATCATGATAATAATAATAATTAAGAATTGTGATGGTTAGTTTCAATGACCATTATCATTTCATGCATTTAATGCATTTTGTAAAGAACATCAAGTAAACAAAAGTCATAGAAATGAAATGATGATGGTCAACAAGTCCACAATGGTCAACCGGTCAACAGAGTCAACAAAAGTCACACTTTCAACTCAACCATACCACAATAATACTTAATTAATATTATTAATCATATTTCCTATTCTCATTAGGGTTTAGAAAAAGTCAGCAGTAAACAACCCTAATGAGAATCCTCTGCCTCTGCCTCTGTCAACTGTGCATACACACCCATATCCGTGTTCCGAGAAACACGAATACAATGAGATAAAACCAATCCCAAAACGTATACTAGGATCTGTCTTAAACCAAAGCCCGCTAGTAATAACTGCCCGGACACCAAACGTGCACATGTGCGCGGATGTGAACGAACCCTGTTGCAAAACCATGCGACCTCTACTCTGTTTTGCCCAAAGGCGAATAGCCTTCTGTGTGGGACTCTTAAGACTCGACACTACGCTGGCAGTGGGTTTAACCACAGGCCGCAAGCGGTACTAGCTGTACGTAACGGTCCCTAGGTAGATGCCGATAAGAAGACTGATGAAGTGAACCCATCCGAAATCCTACTGAGCTTGAATGTGACAATCTCTGTACAGTCCGGTCTGTTCGTCTGAGAATATCGCATGTCGGGCCTAGGGGGTGGTAAACGTTAGTCCCCTACTAGCGGTACAAGTCATGTCGGAGTGTAGCCCAGAACACCCTGAGATAATACTGGGTAACCTACCAGTATATCTCGCTTGCCCTGGCCAGGGACGACTATGTGTAATGGTTCTCATAGACACAGCGCGATATCAACCCCCAATACCGGGAGAGACGAATCCTGTCTAACCATCACTGCCTCCAAATGCTTCGGGACTGCACCCAACTGCTACCTGTTTGCACGACTCATTTGAGCCGTGGTAGGGTAGCAGTCTAAGAACAGTGGGAACACACTCGAGGCGAAGTGATAGTGTCAAGTCAGCGGACTAAGCTGTACTCATGTCACCTGGGAACTGATAACTGATGATAGTTATAGTACCAACCAACAGTTCCTGACGAGTCCTGTCCAGTGTACTCGTGACCTCATGAGCACCTGCATACTATCTCAAGTACGACGTACTGACGGCTGTGGGACAGACCGTCTCCCCTGCTGGGATGAGAAACGCATAAGCTAGTCTACTCCGGAGTATCGATGCCCTGTCTCGATAATCCTACGACTAGGGACCTGTATAAGGATGTGCTTGTAGATTACCCAGCCCCCACTAGTGTGACTGCCATCACAATGCTGGTAATCAAGCAAAGATCCTAAGGGCTCCACTAATGTGTTTAGGCGATATGCTAAAAGAAACACATGCACACATTAAAGTAGAAAGAAACCAAGTAGCATACTACCATTTCGAGCAAGATTGTCTATACAACTGTGAATATCCCAAGCTTCCATCAAGTAATATACAAACTAGTATGATAGAGTAATGGCCTCTAGGGCATACACACTAACAATCTCCCACTTGCACTAAGGCCATGTACTGGCGTATCGAAGACCAATCATCTCGATCAGCCGCTCGAACTGAGTTTGGGGTTAGGCCTTCATGAATGGATCTGCAGTTTTATCTTCTGTAGCAACCTTCCAAATCTCGATCTCCCGGCGATCCACGATCTCCCTGATCAAGTGATACCGCCTCAAGATGTGTCTGGACTTCTGATGGGACCTTGGTTCCTTCGCTAAAACTATAGCCCCGTTGTTGTCACAATACAGAGGTACTGGATCAACAATGGACGGAACCACATGAAGTTCTGTCAAGAACATCCTCATCCAGACGGCTTCTTTTGCGGCATCAGATGCAGCGATATACTCCGCTTCTATCGTCGAGTCAGCAACGGTTTCCTGTTTGGAACTCTTCCAACACACCGCCCCTCCATTGAGGGTAAAGACATAACCCGACATGGACTTGGAGTCATCCTTGTCACTCTGGAAGCTGGAGTCAGCAAAGGCGTCCATCTGGAGGTCCTTTCCGCCGTAAACAAAAAACATGTCCTTAGTCCTTCTCATGTACTTCAGAATGTTCTTTACCGCTATTCAGTGCTTCTCTCCAGGGTTTGACTTATACCGGCTTACCACACTCAGTTCATAAGCTACATCTGGTCTGGTACACAACATCGCATACATTATAGAGCCTACCCCAGAAGCGTAGGGTATAATAGACATGCGATCCCTTTCCAAATCAGTCTTGGGAGACATCTCTTTGGAGAGGGTGATCCCGTGACAAGCCGGTAGATTACCGCTCTTGGAATCTTCCATACTGAATCTTTTCAGTATGGTGTCGATGTACCTAGACTGTGAAAGTCCTAATATCCTCTTGGATCTATCACGATGGATCCGGATCCCCAGAATGTAAAAGGAATCACCCAGGTCTTTCATGGAGAACCTGTGTGATAAGAACCTTTGACAGATTGTAGCATAAGAATGTCATTTTCTATCAAGAGAATGTCATTCACGTATAAAACGAGGAATACGACAGTTCGTGCTACAATTTTACTATAGATGCATAGTTCATCTGGATTTTTGATAAAGCCAAAATCTTTGACCGTCTCATCAAAACAGATGTTCCAACTCCGCGATGCCTGCTT
The DNA here is from genome assembly GCA_030015575.1 of Agapanthus africanus. Lineage (NCBI taxonomy): Eukaryota > Viridiplantae > Streptophyta > Magnoliopsida > Asparagales > Amaryllidaceae > Agapanthus > Agapanthus africanus. The sequence goes on from CM057342.1 coordinate 411,059,359, forward strand.
CAGTCCATAAATAGACTTAAGCAACTTGCACACCTTCCCGCTGCTCCCACTCTGAATGAAACCCTCTGGCTGGTCTATATAGACACACTCCTCAAAATTTCCTTTTAGAAAAGCGGTCTTTACGTCCATCTGCCAAATCTCATAATCGTGGATGGCAGCAATGGCAAGAAGGATCCGAATGGATTTCAGTATAGCCACTGGAGAAAAGGTTTCGTCATAGTCCAAACCAGGTCTTTGACGAAAACCCTTTGCAACAAGTCTAGCCTTATAGGTCTCAACCTGTCCATCTACACCAATCTTCCTCTTGAAGATACATTTGCATCCTACGGGTTTTACACCTTCTTGAGCATTGTCTAAAGTCCATACTTTGTTGGTGTACATGGACTCCATTTCGGTCCGCATTCCATCCAGCCATTTTACCGAGTCAACGCTCTGAATGGCCTGCTGGAAGCTAGTCGGCTCATCATTATCAATGATGCAATCCTCTCTAACCCCGTCTATGAGAAAACCATAGCATCTCTCGGGCAGATGAGACTGCCTACTACTCCTGCGGAGTGGCACAGGAATGTCCTGTTCATTCGAACCCTCTGGTTCTACTAAACTTTCAGTAATAGTTTGTGGTTCTGGAATTTCTTCCAGTTCTATTGCGCTCCCACTTATTTCTTTTTCTATGAACTGATGTTCCAGAAAGTGGGCATTATGAGAGACAAAAACCTTTTGTTCTTCTGCGTAATAGAAAAGATACCCCATGGAGTTCTTTAGGTATCCCAAAAACTTGCACTGTACTGAGCGTGCCTCGAGTTTGTCCGAATGCTGCTTTTTGACAAAAACTGGACATCCCAAATCTTCAGATACTGAAAATAGGGTTTCTTCTCACTCCATATCTGATATGGTGTGGGAGGCACAGTCTTAGTTGGAACTCGGTTCAAAAGATATGCAGCTGATTCTAGTGCATATCCCCAGAATGATCGCGGCAACTCAACGTTACTCATCATGGAATGTACCAAATCCAATAGGGTTCGGTTCCACCTCTCCGATACACCGTTATGTTGTGGAGTGTATAGAGGAGTAAGCTGAGAGAGAATTCCATTCTCTTTTAGATAATCCAGGAACTCGGCACTCAAGTATTCACCACCTCGATCAGATCTCAGTGTCTTCATACTTTTACCTGTTTTTTTTTCTACTTCATTCTTGTATTCCTGGAATTTTTCAAAGGCTTCACATTTATGCTTCATTAAAAAGACATGCCCGAACTTTGAAAAATCATCCGTAAAAGTAATGAAGTAAGAATAACCATTTCGCGCATGTGTAGACATTGGACCGCATACATCACTATGTACGAGACCCAAGAGCTCGCTCGCTCTTCCTCCGTGTCCAGTGAATGGAGTCTTTATCATCTTTCCTTTGAGACAGGATTGACAAGTTGCATATGATTGATATTCGAACGGATCCAAATATCCTTCTGTATGCAACTTCATCAACCTTCTCTCATTGATGTAACCCAGTCTTCAATGCCATAAGAAAGCATGATTTATTTCTGGAGACTTTCTTTTGTGTGTATTTTGGACATTGAAAATCTGTGGTTGGTTTAATATGTATATACCGTTGCTTAATGTACCCGACCCAATCAGAACATGATTAAGGTGAATGTTTACAGCATTGCTTACAAATGCAAAATCATAACCTTCTTTAGACATTAAAGATACAGATATGATATTACAAGTCGCACTGGGTACAAAATAACAATCCCGTAAAACCAAAACATGTCCATCTGACAATCCCAAGTGATAGTCCCCCACAGACTCAGCATCCATGCCAGCTCCGTTTGCAACTCCGAGGGTCATATCACCTGCCTTCAAAACCCTACGCTTTCTCAGTGCCTGCAAAGAATTACAGATATGAGATCCTGATCCGGTATCCAATACCCAGGAAGTAGAGTTTATTGATAGACAGTTTTCAATAACATACAAACCTGAAGCCGAAGCCACAACTTGCTTCGGGTCCTGGTTCTTGGCCTTCCAAGCCCTGCAATCCTTTTTCCAGTATCCTTTCTTATGACAATAGAAGCACTCTTCCTTTCCTACAAGCTGTCCTGCTACCTTTGTTGCCTTTGCTTTTCCCTTCGCTTCCACTTTACTAACACCGCCCCTTGGTTTGGTGGGGGCTTTCTTCTTCTTTCCCTTGGCTTTCGCCTTGGACCTAGAAGAGGAAGATCCTCCAACAAACAAAGTGGATGTTTCCCTTATTTTCTGTAAGGTGCCATCTGCACTCCTCAACATGTTGAGGAGCTCCGGAAGTTCAACTTCTTTTCCTTGCAAGTTGAAGTTCAGGATAAACTGGGCGTAAGTGGAAGGAAGGGACTAGAGAATTAAGTCCGTATGGAGCTCGTTCTCTAACGTGGTCCCAAGGTCCGCGAGCTCTTCAATAAAGCCAATCATCTTAAGCACGTGTTCCGCTACCGATGATCCGACTGCCAATCTCACCGAAAACAACTTTTTCGAGACTTCGTATCTGGCAATATGAGATTGCTCTCCATATAGTTCTTTAGTATGGAGAAATATGGATTCTAGGTCCATATTCTCGTGTCTCCTCTGATGTTCATTGTCCATAGAGGCAAGCACGAGGTATTTGGCCATCGCGCAGTCGATCTCCCAGGTCTTACGGATTTCCTTATCCGTGACGCTGGAAGTGGGACCTGGGACAGGGGGAGCTTGGGTGGTAAGGAGATACCCCAACTTGTCATAAGTAATTGCCATTTTGACATTCCAGAGCCAATCTTTGTAGTTTGGCCCTGACAATATATTTTTATCTAGTAGTAACTTAAGTCCGGTCATGACGATTGGTCGCTGCAATTAGGAGAGAGATAGAAGAAACACTTTAGCATGATACTCTTGCAAGTTTAGAGTGGTTTTTAGTCTGTCGAAACAGGATGGCTCCCACTGTTTCTCGAATCCTTCCTCAAACCAAAAAGGAAGAATTAGTCGGGATCAATCTCACCGTACAATACTTGCTTAATCGTTCAGCCAGGCCAGTGTTGGTACTTCGAGGGAGGTTTTCCAACGCTTTCGCGAAGTTCCTTAATTAAATAACCTCTTTTCCCTGTGGGCGCAGCCCTGCTAACACCTTTCTAGACACCTACTTGGTTTATAGCATTGATCGTTAAGTGAGAAAGTTCCTGAGGAGTAGCATATACTCAAAGTAGGATCGGGATCCAAATATCATCGTGTGATAAAACTGAAGGAATCCTACCAGAATCATCACACTCCAAATAGTATGCAGCGCTAGCAAGTTTCAGTTTCTTTAGAAACTCCCGATGTGGATTTTTGCCCCATGCTCTTATGACCTTGAAGTAGGCCAAAATATCATAAGTCACATGTCAAGTTCTACCCATCATTTACCAGGTTAATTTGAACCCACCAGCACATACCCTTGACGTAGGCCAAAATGGCAGTACGACTATCTTAAACCAACACATCTATCTTTGCAACAGATAAATATCCGGCAGCTACCAACCACTATGCCTTGGCGTAGGTCAAAATACATAGCTTGAATACTACCGAATATTTAACTGAAATGATGGAGGGCTACGAATGGTTTTGGCGAAACCGTGAACGTAGTGAACTTGATATAATCGAAGGAACCTGGTAGATTTTAAAAAGTGTGGTTTAAGCTCCGCGTTTAAAAGTTGTTTTTGAAAAGAAACCGAGTGGTTTTGAAATTGTTCCAACGACTTTAATTTTGGTTTATTTTCTTGCATTAATTTAATGTGTCCCATCATTTAATCCTACCATTGCAGAAAACAATGAAAATATGACGTACGCTTATGCCATCCGCATTCGCCACCGGGCCCCGTCATTACCCGTTAGGTTACTTAACTAACGACAGAGCGGGGGCTGGACTAGAGCGGATGCAAAACATAAGCAACGCCTACTAGATATCATATATAGATATATAAATTCGTCAGATGCAATGATAGCCAATTGATTGTTAGGTTATGTGCGTGTCAAGTTTAGTTCTAAATACCGCAATCAAGACGGTTTCGCACGTAGCTAGCCGGTTGAGTACGGGTCGTCCGCAGGGAGATGGGAATCTTTTTCTATGTGTTTTTCGACGAGTTAAGTCCGGTTGTTCAGATTTTGTTTGTGTTATCTATGTGTTGAGTTGATATTTAAAGAGAGCATGTTAGGGTTAGGATTAGGTTAGTTTGAGTTAGGAGTCTCCACATCTTTCGTTGCCCCTCTTAATATCGTGTTACGGTAATCGGCAACAACGGGGATTAGCACGACTAGGAAGGACTTTGCGAGTATAAGCTAGGCTTTCCAACGCATAAGTCTTCCTTTTGGTGCTTGTCCGTCCGTTCTTGGCTCTTAGCCATAACCTCCGGTTAATCCAACCACAACCGGTCTCACTACGGAATCACCGCTATCATGTAGGATAGGGTGCCGTAAGGAGCGGATTGTGGTTAGGTTAACGGGAGTCGATTTAAGCTGTTGGGCAAGGAAAGAGTGAGAGAGATTTCCTTCTCTCAAACTTCCCTTATCCTACCCTAACAAGAATGAACTACTCACACATCATAATACGGTAAAATAAAACAACACAAAAGAGGAAGATAGAAAGAAGGAGATTAGAAGAATACGACTAACTGTTTGCGACCTCACCTTGGCAAGGATCGAGCGTAAGTATCATTGTCGTATGTAAGGATAAAGAAAAAAGAGAAGAAAGAAATAACAAGGAAATAACAACAACTACTTAACGAATTTAAAGTTACAACAATTATAATAAAAGTAAGACAAGCATGGTAACAAATTGATCTTCTTTATTTATCATTCCTCCCTCACAAAGCTCACTACAAGGTTAATGGAGAAGAGATGAGAAGAAGAAGAACAAGTGAACTAAATCCTAGAAAAAGAAAATACAAGCATGGACCCCTTTCCTTCACAAACTTCTGGGCTATTTATAGGCCAAAACATGAAACCCTAGGGCAACCAACAGAACCCTGATGAAAAGACCAAACTACCCTTCAAAACCCATCATGTCTGGCGCCAGAATGGCCGCGGAAGCGCGGCCAATACCCCTCTTTGGCCGCGCTTCCGCGGCCATTCTGTGGAGTTGGGCTTTGGGCCTTTTTGTGGTGGCCTGGTTTTCTTAGCACATTCTTCTGGAATATGTATTTTCTTCAATTGTTTTCACGATTTTTCCAGAATTTCTGTTGAAGGAAAGGTGGACTTTTTGTTAAGATTTTGTCATGATTGTCTCGAGCGCCGCGTAGATCTCTTGGATCTTGTGCTACCATTGAGCCTTGTGCCTGAAAACGACATCGATTTGACATTTTGTCTTCCTACTGGTATCTGGTAACAAACGGATGAGGGACGGAGACCGTGTTTTATCTGTGGTTGGCAAGAACCCGGATTTTTTCGTCTTTTCCATGAATTTCTCCGTTTGAGAACCGGGAACCTGTATCCTGCAATTGACTAGCAAACACGGCTCAAGAGTATCTACTGACATGCAATGTGATAAAAATTGGGCGGTATGAAAATGCAAAAATCTGATATGAACAAATACCCCCAAACTTATCATTTGCTCGTCCCGAGCAAAGTCCATTTATTCACAAAAAATTTCCTAACCTCACTTTCGCAGGGAACGCGATTGCACTGAGCATGTGCAACAAGCCGTTAAACCTCTAGGTGTCCCTAGTAGGAGGAGTGTTGTCTCCTGAGGGTTTTCAGCGGATACTACCCACAAAATCCAGTCAAGTTGGTTTGTAAAAATGACTAAGTTTCAAACCCTAAAGTTTTGTTTTAGAAAATAACAATTCTATAATCCTTAGTCTAGACCATCGAACCTTTATTTTTCACACCTCACATCTTATTTAACTACAGATTTTATATGTCTTTACGTGCAGTGCGGATAGTGTCGTTAAGTTCCAGAAGGATCGATTAGAGTCATCATGTCGCACAATAAAGCCCAGATAACAATTTTTAAAAGGATCACATAAGTTTTATAACGAGTTAAGCATTTTTCAAGTTTCGTTTTCCAGTAAGGTTTCAACTTCAGAATTTCTATCTTCCTTAACAGGAAACTAAATCGTATTTTTCACTCCACCTTTTTCTTGTTTTCATTTCATACACACCACTGTGAACGTGCAATAGCCTTTATCATAGAATAAAACCTTCACATCTCCGTTAAAATTTTTTTTTTTTTATAAAAGTCTGTCTTTTATCAAGATTATTCTCACACAAAGAACCGTTAGGAATTTTAACCCGGAGAGAACACTTGCTTGACTTTGTTTTAAACTGGACTTTCTAGGCTTCTTAGCGAGCTTTGGGCCAATGCACCCAAACCAGTTGGTTTTAGGGCATTAGGTGTAGAAACACCCCGGCGGACTTAATTACTCAAGTTACCTAGGTCCAAAAACAAAAGACAGTAGCGTGAAAATCAGCTGATTTAATACGAACGGAGATATAACCGGCAGTTCAAATATTTTTTGGATAAAAGACGTGTCTAGTGGGTTTGGTGTGTAATCATTCCAATCAAGTTTTAGATGGGTTATTTTTCAGACTTAGCTCCTATTACGGCATCAATAACATTCCTTCATATTCGCTTTACTTCATAAACTATTCTTGACATTACTTATTTCAGAACAAACCTATTTGATCCTCAGAAAATCATTTATCTGTTTAAAAGTTCAAACATGAAAGACTTGTCATCTAATTCCCAAAATCTTACGACACGTGTAGTGTGATGTAAAGACGTATATCAGCTATAGTTAACTTCAAAGGAGAGTTATCTTTTAGGTTTTCAAAATCCAAACATAAGATTTAGTTATTCCTATTTTTTCAAACAAAAACCGTCGAATGTTGAATCAGAGTTCTTCCACAAGCTAACTTGACAAAAAAGTTTTTATATTTTTTTAGAAAATTTTCAAATTTTTATGGATTTTATGGATTTAATATGCAGATGCAAAATATACATATGAATGCGAAGGTAAGAAATACGTACCGAGCGTACCCCCAAACTTAAACTGGACAGTGTCCTCACTGTCGTAGCATGAAGAGAGCAGTTGTAAGGTTCAAAATTGTCGGTTAGTGATACACAAATTTTTATTTGTTTTTGTTATGAAAGAAAAGAAAAAGAATATACAAGAATATAAACAAAATGGTTTGTACATACCCCCAAACTTATTTGGAACAGTGTCCACTGTTCTTGGCTGGATAACCGAAGTTTGGAGGTAGGCAGAGGAAGATCAAGCAAGGTAAACCGGCTCCTGTAAGAACAGGAGCTCCTCTGATGGTTCGGCGCTAAGGTACGGTTTGCATCGGTGTCCGTTCACTTTGAAGAGTGAACCGTCCTTTGGATTTTCCAAATCCACAGCGCCCTGCGGATACACAGTCCGCACAAAATACGGCCCTTTCCAGCGAGATCGGAGCTTTCCAGGATGGAAGTGAAGTCGGGTGTCGTAAAGAAGTACCTGCTGACCAGGTACGAAGGTTTTGCGCACAAGGTGTTTATCATGAAACACCTTCGTTCGATTCTTAACGACAACCGCATTGTCGTAAGCCTCATCCCTAAGCTCGCTCAGTTCGTTCAGCTGCAGCTTCCGATGGCTGCCCGCGTCCTCCAGAGACAGATTCAGCTCCTTTATCGCCCAAAATGCGCGATGCTCGATTTCGACAGGAAGGTGGCAGGCTTTTCCGTACACAAGCCGATAGGGAGACATGCCAAGGTCGGTCTTATAAGCGGTTCTAAATGCCCAAAGGGCATCAGTGAGTTTCAAAGACCAATCCTTACGGTTCTTGGAAACCGTCTTCTCCAGTATCTGCTTGATTTGCCGATTTGAAATTTCGGCCTGCCCGCAGGTTTGGGGGTGGTAGGGCGTAGAAAGCTTATGATTAATGGAGTATTTCCGCATCAAGGCCTCGAAAGTCCTATTGCAGAAATGACTTCCATTGTCGCTAATGATCGCTCGGGGGTGCCCAAACCGTGAGAAAATGTTTTCTTTAAGGAACCTAACGACAACCTTGTTGTCGTTAGTTCGGCTGGGCACAGCCTCGACCCATTTAGAGACGTAATCAACAGCTAGAAGGATGTACAAGTTCCCAAAAGAGTTGGGAAACGGCCCCATGAAGTCTATCCCCCAAACATCGAAAATCTCCACAACCAAGATCGGTTGGAGCGGCATCTCGTTCCTCCGGGATATCCGGCCCATGTGTTGGCACCGGGAGCAAGTCTTGCAATAATCGTGAGCGTCTTTGAAAAGTTGTGGCCAGTAGAAACCACATTGCAAGATCTTCTCAGCTGTCTTTCTGGGCCCAAAATGCCCGCCACATGCTTGGTCGTGGCAAAATGACAGCACACTCTTGAATTCCTCATCTGGGACACACCGACGAATAATCTGGTCGGGACAGTACTTGAACAAGTAGGGTTCGTCCCAGTAAAAGTGTTTTACTTGGGATAAGAAGCGAAGTCTGTCCTGACTCGACCATTCGGTCGGTAGTAATCCCGTGGCCAAATAGTTCACAATATCTGCGAACCAGGGTTCGCATGATACTGTCAAGAGTTGTTCATCCGGGAAAACGTCATTGATCGGAATTGGAAGCGAAGGCGAAGAAGGAAGTCGCGAGAGATGGTCGGCAACCACGTTTTCACATCCTCGTTTGTCCTTAATGACAAGGTCAAACTCTTGAAGCAAGAGGATCCAACGGATCAACCGAGATTTGGCATCTTTCTTCGCAAAAAGATGGCGCAGAGCTGAGTGGTCAGTGTAGACAATGACTGGAGAGCCGATGAGGTAGGGCCTGAACTTTTCTAAGGCAAATACAACAGCTAAGAATTCCTTCTCAGTTGTTGTATAATTGAGTTGTGCGTCGTTCAGGGTTCGGCTTGCGTAATAGATTACATGCGGCATCTTGTTGATGTGCTGTCCAAGGACAGCACCGATGGCAAAGTCGGATGCATCGCACATAATCTCGAATGGGTGCGTCCAGTCAGGAGAAGAGAGAACGGGAGCAGAAGTGAGTGAGAGTTTCAGTGACTCGAATGCAGTCACACAGCTCGAGTCGAAGGTGAAAGGTGTGTCCTTGGCCAGCAAAAGCGTCAAGGGCCTAGCAATCTTGCTAAAGTCCTTGATAAACCGTCTATAAAAACCGGCATGGCCAAGGAAGGCTCGGATATCTCTGACGCATCGGGGAGGAGGCAGATTGGAAATGACCTCAATCTTTGCTTTGTCAACCTCTATGCCATTTTGCGAGATGATATGTCCTAAGACAATACCTTCGCGCACCATGAAGTGGCATTTCTCCCAGTTCAAAGTGAGATTCTTGTCCTTACATCGGGTAAGGACAGCGTCAAGATGCAGCAAACACTCGTCAAAGGAGTCGCCGAAAATGGAGAAGTCATCCATGAAAATCTCCAGAAACTTCTCCACCATGTCTGAGAAAATCCCCATCATACACCGCTGGAAGGTAGCGGGCGCATTGCATAACCCAAAGGGCATGCGTCGATATGCAAACGTGCCGAAAGGACAAGTGAAAGTGGTCTTGTCCTGGTCTTTTTCGGCGATGGGAATTTGATTATAGCCAGAGTAGCCATCAAGAAAGCAATAGTACTCATGTCCGGCCAATCGTTCGAGCATCTGGTCAATAAAAGGTAGCGGAAAGTGGTCTTTCCGCGTTGCAGCGTTGAGTTTTCTGTAATCAATGCAAACTCGCCACCCGGTTTGGGTGCGAGTAGGGATTAACTCATTCGCTTCGTTGGTTATGACCGTGATGCCCGACTTCTTGGGGACAACGTGAATGGGGCTAACCCACTGGCTATCAGAGATAGGGTAAATGATACCACTATCTAGACATTTGACGATCTCCTTCTTCACAGCCTCCTTCATGACTGGATTAAGACGTCTTTGTGGATCCCGGGCTGGTTTGGCATCATCCATCAGATGAATGTGATGCTCAACGATGAGGGGACTAATCCCCTTGATGTCCGCCATGGACCAGCCAAAAGCTTGCCTGTTGCTGTGCAAGACCGCGAGAAGGGCTTTCTCTTGCTCGAGAGCTAGAGAAGCCGAGATGATGACAGGGAGGGTCTCGTTCTCACCTAAGTAAGCGTACTTAAGGTGAGACGGCAACGGCTTGAGTTCGAGCGTTGGAGGTGAAATGATGGAAGGCAAGACTGGTGCAAAGGTTTCGAACTCAAAGGACTCCAGCAAAGGTTCAAAGCGAGTGTAGGCAACCGAGTTGGATGGTTCAGGTAACTCATCCGGAAAGTCAAAAGATTCAAACTCGGGTTGTGCGCGGCTAAGATCGTGCAAGAACGTGAAACACTCGTATTCGTTGTCGGACGCAGAAGCAGCAGCAGGTTCGAAGAGAAACGCACTAGTGGCGTCAAGATCATCGTGTTCAAACAGAAACTCCTCGAATTCACACTCTTCTGGTGTGATCTCCTGGATCGAGCAAACATCCAGTATATGAGCATTAGGTTCAGCGGGCTGATTCCCCAACCTAAAAATGTTGAGTTCAATTGTCATATTTCCAAAAGAGAGGTTCATTGAACCATTGCGACAATTGATCACAGCATTTGAGGTTGCGAGAAATGGGCGACCGAGTATCACCGGAATTTGATTCCGGGGGTTAGCTACAGGCTGTGTATCTAAGACAATGAAGTCGACGGGGAATATGAAATCCCCGACTTTGATTAACACATCCTCTAACTCACCCCTAGGATGGGTGATCGATCGGTCGGCCATCTGGAGAGTGCAGTGTGTGGGTTTCAGCTCTCCGACGCCTAATTGCTCGTATACTGAATACGGAAGCAAGTTAACACTGGCACCAAGATCTAATAGTGCGCGGTTGATGTTCTTATCCCCAATAGTAATTGAAATCGTAGGACAGCCAGGGTCCTTCCGTTTTTGTGGTAAAGATTGGGTAAGGGCATCACTCACAGCACTAGCCAAGAAAACCTTCTTGGGTACCTGGGACTTCCTCTTTTTCGTGCACAAGTCTTTTAAGATTTTCGCGTAAGAAGGGACTTGTTGGATAGCATCTAAAAGAGGAATGTTAATGTTAACTTGCTTGAATAACTCCAAAATCTTCTCCATTTGTGGATTTTGTTTGTTAGACCTCAACCGGTTTGGAAATGGAACATTTTGAAAATTGGCTGAGTCTAATGCTGGAGGAGGAGATTTTGGAGTTGGAACGGATCCCAGAATAGGTGTTTTCGTGGAGTGAGAAGCGGGTCCGTTTAGAGAAGAAGAGGAAGGAGAGCCTTGTGAAGAACGGAGAATAGGCTCGGAAGACGAAGAAGAAGCAGGAGAAGAAGAAGAAGAAGCGGCCGGGGTGTCATCGTTGATTTGCTTGCCAATGTTGTTTTGCAGCACCCTCCCTGATCTCAGTGTGGTCACGGCACTCACATTATGGTTTTGTTGTTCAAGAGCAACATGTGCATTATGTGGGTGGCCGGGATTTGGAAGTGGCTGGGACGGGAGCTTCCCCTTCTCTCGCTCGCTCAAGGCCGCGTTCAGCTGTGCAATCTGGGCTTCGATGGTCTTGATGCTCTGCCCGTGTGCGGCGGTGTGTTGCACTAAAGATTGGATCGAAGACTGGATGTTGGCGGTGGATTGAGTTGATTGTTTAACAAACGCATCCAGACTTCGCTCGAGCGAGGAAACCTTATCATTGTTTGACGGAACAAAGTTGTTTGGTGGAAAGGAATTGTTCGGTGCAAAGTTGTTCGTCTGGTTTTGGTAAGGCTGGGGTTGGAAGGGCTGCTGATACTGAGTTTGTTGTTGCGCTTGTTGTTGCGGTGGAGGGGCCCTTTGGAAATTGTTGCCCTGGAATTGATTCTGATTCTGATTCCAGGCGAAATTGGGGTGGTTCCTCCAACCGGGATTGAAGGTGGAAGAGTATGGATCATTCCTCGGTCTTTGCTGGAATGCATTAACCTGATCCTGTCCTTGCGAGGGTGGATTGTAAGGACACTCTTCAGTCAAGTGGGACGGATCGGAACAACAAGCGCAGATGGTACGAAGGGGGAGAACAGGGGCAGGAGTAGGAGAAGAAAATTTGCTCTCTATTGCTTCAAGCTTTTTTGTGATAGCAGCCATTTCAGCTCTCATCGCAATAGAGACATCAAGCTGGTGAATTCCTACCCTAGACTGACCGGTAGAAGTGGAGGTAGAAGAAGAAGAAGGAGTCGGTCTGGTGCTCTCCCACTGTAGCGTTTGCTCCGCAAGATCGTCAAAGAACTGCCACGCTTCCTCGTCAGATTTGGATAGGAAGTGGCCCTGACAGATGGTTTCCAGCAACTGCTTCGTTGCTGGGTTCAGTCCCTCGTATAAGGTTTGGCAGAGTTGCCATTTCTCTATACCGTGGTGAGGACACTGAACAAGAAGGTCTTTGTATCGGTCAAAGCACTTCCAGAAGGGTTCAGAAGGAAGCTGGGAGAATTGGTTGATCTCATTTCGAATTCTTGCGGTCTTATGATTTGGGTAGAATTTTTTCAGAAACGCTTTAACAAACTCATCCCAGCTGGTGATTGAGTGGGAAGCGGTGCTATACAGCCATTTTTCTGCGAGATCGCATAAAGTGAACGGAATGACCCGTAGACGTATAGCATCGTCCGACAGCTGGGTTGTTTTCATCATGGCACAGACATTTTGAAATTTGTTTATGAAGATATAGGCATCTTCAGATTCAAGCCCATGAAAACGTGGAAGCATGTTGATGAAATGGGGCTTAATTTCAAAGTTGTCCCCATTGGCCGGAGGAAGAGAAAGGCAGGTTGGAAGTGCAGAACGGGTAGGGTAGAAACGATCCTGGAGCGCAATTCGCTGCGGCGCTACAACAGGCGGAGGTGGTGGGAGATTGGTCTCCATAGGAGGTGGAGCCAATCCAGGGGTGGTCAACGAGATGTTTGGAATAAATCCCGACATCGCGGAAGAAGAGGTTGGTGAAGGTGAAGGTGAAGGTGAAGGTGAAGATGTATGAACAGAATTCCGGTCAACGTCGGAGTTGGCCGGCAAAGGAAGGGGTGAAAGAGGAGTGGACGGAGTATCGACTTCGGAGTCGATCGCGTAGTCGGTCGCGACTAACGTAACGCGGACTAGACGGGCGCTAGTGTCCCGAGTCCAAGCGGACATACACTAAACGAGTTTAGTATAGTCAAAGCGGAGAAGGTGAGGGTAAGAAAACGTCAATGAAGAAAGGCGAAGGGTGTTGGGTGAAAATGGATTTGGCGACAAAAGGGCAAGTTTTTATAAAAGTTTTTGATTTTTTTTTCTTTTTTTATTTTGTTTTTAGAAAGAGATTTACAGAAGTATGTACGGAAATACGGCTTAAGCAATCACAAACAAGATATGCACAATCACACCTAGATCTAGGGTAACCTAGGTCTACTAGACCTGCTCCTGAACTTGATTGTCGAAGTTAAACAATGTCGAGAAACGGGCTTAACAATACACCGATCACGAGGCCAGGTAAGTGCAGAGATAAGGGGAGGTTGTCCAACGCTTTCGCGAAGTTCCTTAATTAAATAACCCTTTCTCTTTCGGCGGTTGCGCCTTTAACACTTTCCTAGACACCCCGTAAACAATATACGGTTAAGCGAGGTTCTAAACAAGGTTTATCTTCTCCTAATGAGCGCGAAGTCCTTAGGGCTGAAGTCTAGTATTTTTTAATTTACAATGGACAATGCATATGCTTTAGTGATTTCCGGGGTCCTGGGAAGGGTGATGAAATCCCCACCCAATCTGGATTGGTTTCAAGCCCCTTAAGTCCGTATTAAAGAATGCAAAACAGTAACAATATCAACAGCAAACAATTTTTATTTGCGGCGCAAAGAATTCTGCACAAGAACAGTTTATTGGAAGGGGGAGAAGAATTTGCGCAAAGAAGCCTGCAGAAAACACAATTCAGTGGAGTCCAGAGGAGTGGAGAGAGGCAGAGGGACTTACAGAGAAATTTTGGGGCTCTGAAGCCACCAAGTGGCCGCGGATCCGCCGCCTATTCCCCTCTATTGCCGCGGATCCGCGGCAGGAAGTGGGTATTGGGCCATCAATTTTCTGGTGTGGGCTCTGTTTGGTGTCCTCTGTTTTTCTGGATGTGTGGAATGCTGAGTTACTCACTGTATCTACTCCAGATTTTTACCGTAGACCGGATGCTTCGTTTTTGTCCGTCGCGGTGTAGCCGCGAAAATGTGGGTCTATCTTCCCACGTCTTTGGCACTGTACTTGAACTCCGTATTTCCAACGTCTTTGGCGTCGATCTTGAGCTTCGTATTTCCTGCACACTTGCACAAAAACTAATCAAGAATAACAAGATGGTTTTTACAAAGTGTATATTTTTTTTGTTTTTTGGTTAGAGTTATACTTACAAATTAACCCGAAATTTCACAAAGAAACAAACTACCGTCTCCCCGGCAACGGCGCCATTTGATTGTTAGGTTATGTGCGTGTCAAGTTTAGTTCTAAATACCGCAATCAAGACGGTTTCGCACGTAGCTAGCCGGTTGAGTACGGGTCGTCCGCAGGGAGATGGGAATCTTTTTCTATGTGTTTTTCGACGAGTTAAGTCCGGTTGTTCAGATTTTGTTTGTGTTATCTATGTGTTGAGTTGATATTTAAAGAGAGCATGTTAGGGTTAGGATTAGGTTAGTTTGAGTTAGGAGTCTCCACATCTTTCGTTGCCCCTCTTAATATCGTGTTACGGTAATCGGCAACAACGGGGATTAGCACGACTAGGAAGGACTTTGCGAGTATAAGCTAGGCTTTCCAACGCATAAGTCTTCCTTTTGGTGCTTGTCCGTCCGTTCTTGGCTCTTAGCCATAACCTCCGGTTAATCCAACCACAACCGGTCTCACTACGGAATCACCGCTATCATGTAGGATAGGGTGCCGTAAGGAGCGGATTGTGGTTAGGTTAACGGGAGTCGATTTAAGCTGTTGGGCAAGGAAAGAGTGAGAGAGATTTCCTTCTCTCAAACTTCCCTTATCCTACCCTAACAAGAATGAACTACTCACACATCATAATACGGTAAAATAAAACAACACAAAAGAGGAAGATAGAAAGAAGGAGATTAGAAGAATACGACTAACTGTTTGCGACCTCACCTTGGCAAGGATCGAGCGTAAGTATCATTGTCGTATGTAAGGATAAAGAAAAAAGAGAAGAAAGAAATAACAAGGAAATAACAACAACTACTTAACGAATTTAAAGTTACAACAATTATAATAAAAGTAAGACAAGCATGGTAACAAATTGATCTTCTTTATTTATCATTCCTCCCTCACAAAGCTCACTACAAGGTTAATGGAGAAGAGATGAGAAGAAGAAGAACAAGTGAACTAAATCCTAGAAAAAGAAAATACAAGCATGGACCCCTTTCCTTCACAAACTTCTGGGCTATTTATAGGCCAAAACATGAAACCCTAGGGCAACCAACAGAACCCTGATGAAAAGACCAAACTACCCTTCAAAACCCATCATGTCTGGCGCCAGAATGGCCGCGGAAGCGCGGCCAATACCCCTCTTTGGCCGCGCTTCCGCGGCCATTCTGTGGAGTTGGGCTTTGGGCCTTTTTGTGGTGGCCTGGTTTTCTTAGCACATTCTTCTGGAATATGTATTTTCTTCAATTGTTTTCACGATTTTTCCAGAATTTCTGTTGAAGGAAAGGTGGACTTTTTGTTAAGATTTTGTCATGATTGTCTCGAGCGCCGCGTAGATCTCTTGGATCTTGTGCTACCATTGAGCCTTGTGCCTGAAAACGACATCGATTTGACATTTTGTCTTCCTACTGGTATCTGGTAACAAACGGATGAGGGACGGAGACCGTGTTTTATCTGTGGTTGGCAAGAACCCGGATTTTTTCGTCTTTTCCATGAATTTCTCCGTTTGAGAACCGGGAACCTGTATCCTGCAATTGACTAGCAAACACGGCTCAAGAGTATCTACTGACATGCAATGTGATAAAAATTGGGCGGTATGAAAATGCAAAAATCTGATATGAACACCAATCCAGATCACAGATGAACACATTGGATATATTAGTAATCCGCGTTTCATTCGAGCCTGCAACGAAAAGCGGATTACACGGTCGCGATGAATACCCAAGACCCTACCCTGGACCCCTACTGGTGCGGCAAACTACCCGCCAAGTACCCGAAGTGAAGCAACCTCCCTCAACAACGTGAGTAGGCCATTTGGCACTTCGAGGTACCCGGTAGTTTGTGCACCCCACCGTGGGTCTATCCTAGGAGCAAAAACAGAAAAAGAAATAATATACAATGGCGGCTACAACCTCATCCCGGATGTGCGGCCATACAAATAATATTACATCAATTTACATATTACATCAAATGAAAGATAAAGAAAAATCTCATCTCACAACCCCCGGCTATTCATCCGTGACAATCCAACGAGTTCATATACACAAACCATCAACATTACAGATCACAGATATGTATAACCCCCACTAATCGACGTATAGCGACTAGCTGACGTTCAATACATATATCACATCACAGATATAACCCATTAGCTAAAGTCTACAAAACTTCGATCAAAATACAGATTTGTAACTACCCCAAACACAACTTTGTTCTCTGGAAAATCTGGGCAGAAACAAAATATTCTAAAAATCCCAAAACAGAACACTGAGAACACTGCAGCAAAAATGATTCACGGCCGAGTCAACTCGGCCGCGGATCCGAGGCAAGAAGCATGTTCTCGCCGCGGTTCCGCGACGCATTGACCGAGTCAGTGGATCGTTTTTGTTGACTGTTCTTAAAAAACCCTGAGCCGATTTTTAGTATATGTGGAATTATTTTTTGAACAGTTTTAAAATCGGCAGAAAGTTCAGTTCTTGGACATGTTTTGTGATTTTTTCTCCGATCGAAATTCTAAATACTTTGCTAACATGCTAGTTGTTGTTTAGCTAGGCTCTGATACCACTGTAAGTTCACGTTACCTGTCCCGGTTCTTACGGGGATGCTGAAACGGTAGAAAACGATTTTTATGGTAAAGGTAACATGGACTAGAAAATAGGATCTTTGCTAAACAAACACCTAGCAAACTAACTACAAGTTTAACTACTATGTTAGGGGGTTATACCTAAGTCTTGAACTCCTTCTCTTCTTGCTCCTTATAGTGGTTGGATCGGCTCCACCTCGTAGTCTCCTTGTTGTCGAAGAAGGATCCACCCGAAAGCTTCTACCTTGAGCTCCTGCCTCAATCGAGAGGCAACTAAAGTGCTTGGCTTGCTAGATCTTGAACTTTAGAGTGGGTAGAGAAGTGTTTTTAGGGTTTTATCTCAATGGCTCATGTTTCTCAACACATGAGACATGAGAGCCTTGATAAAGAGGAAGAGGGAGAGCTTGGATGAGAGAGAATGAGAATGATAGAATGAGCTCAATAATTTGCAACCATGCTCACAAAAGTGAGAATAATCATGATAATAATAATAATTAAGAATTGTGATGGTTAGTTTCAATGACCATTATCATTTCATGCATTTAATGCATTTTGTATAGAACAACAAGTAAAAAAAAGTCATAGAAATGAAATGATGATGGTCAACAAGTTCATAATGGTCAACCGGTCAACAGAGTCAACAAGTCAACAAAATTCAAACTTTCAACTCAACCATGGCACTATAATACTTAATTAATATTATTAATCATATTTCCTATTCTTATTAGGGTTTAGAAAAATTCAACAACCCTAATGAGAATCCTCTGCCTCTGCCTCTGTCAACTGTGCGTACACACACGCATCCGTGTTCCGGGGAACATGAATACAATGAAATAAAACCAATCCCAAAACGTATACTAGGATCTGACTTAAACCATAGCCCGCTAGTAATAACTGCCCGGACACCAAACGTGCACAAGTGCGCGGATATGAACGAACCCTGTCGCAAAACCATGCGACCTCTACTCTGTTTTGCCCAAAGGCAATAGCCTTCTTTATGGGACTCTAAAGACTCGACACTACACTGGCAGTGGGTTTAACCACAGGCCACAAGCGGTACTAGCTGTACACTACGGTCCCCAGGTAGATGCCGATAAGAAGACTGATGAGGTGAACCCATCCGAAATCCTACTGAGCCTGAATGTGACAATCTCTGTACAGTCCGGTCTGTTCGTCTGAGAATATCGCATGTTGGGCCTAGGGAGTGGTAAACGTCAATCCCCTACTAGCGGTACAAGTCGTGTCGGAGTGTAGCCCAGAACACCCTGAGATAACACTGGATAACCTACCGGTATATCTCGCTTTCCCTGGTCAGGGACGACTATGTGTAATGGCTCATCTAGACACAGCGTGATATCAACCCCCAATACCGGGAGAGACGAATCCTGTCTAACCGTCACTGCCTCCAAATGCTTCGGGACAGCACCCAACTGCTACCTGTTTGCACGAATCATTTGAGCCGTGGTATGGTAGCAATCTAAGAACAGTGGGAACACACTCGAGGCGAAGTGACAGTGTCAAGTCAGCGGACTAAGCTGTACTCATGTCACCTGGGAACTGATAACTGACGATAGGTATAGTACCAACCAACAGTTCCCGATGAGTCCTGTCCAGTGTACTCGTGACCTCACGAGCACCCGCATACTATCTCAAGTACGACGCACTGACGGCTGTGGGACAGACCGTCTCCTCTGCTAGGATGAGAAGCGCATACGCTAGTCTACTCCGGAGTATCGATGCCCTGTCTCGATAATCCTACGACTAGGGACCTGTATAAGGATGTGCTTGTAGATTACCCAGCCCCCACTAGTGTGACTGCCATCACAACGCTGGTAATCAAGCAAAGATCCTAAGGGCTCCACTAATGTGTATAGGCGATATGCTAAAAGAAACACATGCACACATTAAAGTAGAAACAAACCAAGTAGCATACTACCATTTCGAGCAAGATTGTCTATACAACTGTGAATATCCCAAGCTTCCATCAAGTAATATACAAACTAGTATGATACAGTAATGGCCTCTAGGGCATATACACTAACACATAGTGACCCCTGTATACATTCCATGGGCATAAACGAAAAGGGAACCACATTTCCCCACCAAACTCTATCAAAGGGAAGCCAGATGTCAACGGCTACATCTACAGCCTAAAGATCAAAAACGACATTTCTTCTCACTCCAACCGGATGCAGACATGACGTCAACAACCGACCTCAGAGTCGCAGCGAAGCAGAGCCATGGCAAAGACCATAGTTCCAAATCTCGACGGCTACATCTACAGCCTAGAGATCATCAACGGTGTTCCTTTTCGTTCCAAACAGAAGTAGATACAACGTCAGCAAAATGGAGCTACGGTGAAGTCCCCTAGTTCTAAATATTGACGGTTCACAATCAGCCTAGAGACTACCTCGGAGCCATAGCAAAGTCCCCTAGTCCAAATCTCGACGGTTCATGGACAACCTAGAGACCACCTCGGAACTATGGCGAAGTCCCTAGTTCCAAGTCTCAATGGCAGCATCTACAGCCTAGAGATCAACAACAGCGTTCTTCCTGTAGGGTTCCTAGGCACACAAGTGAAGTCTCACAAGGCATCAAACATGGCTAATTCAAATTTTACGGGTGCCTACGAACCCTAATACGGATCGTTAACTAGATATATAGGCGATGCAATCAAGTAAACGAATTTAATGCTAAAGGAATGGTGCTACAACCTTTGTAGATCCGGTCCTCCACCTCCATGGCTCCGCGATGAAGTCTCCTCGCTGTACAAATCGGATCTTGGGCTCTAGCGTCGGCTTCATCGGAGAAAAAGCGGGCTAGGTCATCGACGACGATGCCGAAGATGATCTACGTCGAGGCATCGCTAGATCAAGCTCCAACTTCACCAAGTCAAGAAAACTTGTGAAGGAAACACCCTATACTACTTGGCAAGATGTAGAGGATGAAGAAATAGGAGGTGGGTTCACTTTAGAATTGGATTTTTCACTCAATTTCATCACTTGCCATTGGAGTAGCAAGCTTTTCTTCATGGAAGAAGAAGATGAAGAAGAAGAAGATATGATAAGTGTTAAAGAAAAAAATGAAAAAGAATTAATTCTTATCATCTTCTAACCTTAGTTAAGTGTAGAGAATGAATTAGGGTTAGTTTAAATGGTTAGGGTTAAGTAAAAGACAAGAATGGAGACTAAGTCAAAACTTCATGAATGTTCAACTAAAAACAAAACAAGTAACCATTCATTTATCCTTTTCATTTTCCAAAATGAATAAATAAATAAGATAAATGAATAAGTAATTGAGTAAACAAAACCCTAATCATTAACTTAACCATAGTTTAATTCTTTACACTTAACCAAATAAGCATGTATCATCAAACATGATACAATCATGTGCACAAAAGTATATCACATATACAACTTGCACAATTCAAGTGAGAAAATCCTTTTAAAGTGAACCAATACTAGTTAGTGCAAAGTAATATATCAAATATATAATTATACATTAAATCATTAAATCAACACTTGATTCAATGATCCGGTCATATCGCATATAACCGGCTAGTATCCAATGTATCGGCTTATCGAATCAATCCTTGATTCGATAACTAGGTTATATCGCATACAACCATTCGACACATTCATCGCGGGAATGAAATACGGTATCACATACACGCATTATTCTCGGTCCCGCACATATCTCATATGCGCTCCTATTTCGTTTCGCTTGAGCCAGGAAATCTCTGTGTAGGACTCTAAAGACTCGTCAATACGCCGGCAGCAGGTGATGATCATATCAAACACCCACAAGCCGCAAGCGGTCTGCTAAACGTAACGGCCACCCGGGTATTGAGCGATCAGAAGATCGACGAGCAAGCCCGCTCACACTCCTGTGAATCCAACCAGTAACACTTACCGTACAGTCCGGTCTGTTCGTCTGATATGCCGCATATCTCGCCTAGGGGTGGTAAACGTCAGACCCCAATAGCTTGATAAGTCATGCCGACGTAGGGTCCATAACATTCGTGAAACTACTGATAACTCTTACCAGTATATCACTGCAACCATGGCCAGGGATTTCCTGTTATGGCCAGTCGTGCATAGCGCAACATTAACCCCCAATACCGGGAGAGACGAATCCTCTCCTATCGCTCATTGCCTCCATGTGAATCGGGACTGTACCTAAAAACCACCTGTTTGCACGACTCAGTAGAGCCGTGGTAGGGTGGAAATCAAAGCACAGTGGGAGACACACAAGACTCTATGACGATCTCGGGTCAACAGACTAAGCTGTACCAGTGTCACCAGAGAACTGCCATCTGACGTGAGGTATAATACCATCTGGGAGTTCTCGGCGAGTCCGTTCAGTGTACCAAGTCTCCACTGAGCACCCGCATACCTTCTCCGATGTCAAACACCAATGGATATGGGATCATCCATCGCCCATCACATGGGTCGAGAAGATATACGCTAGTCTACTCTGGAATATCGATGCCCCGTCTCGATATTCCCACGACTAGGAACAATGAAGGATGTACTCATTGACTACCCAGGCCCCACTAGTATGATCTGCATCATAGTCTTGGAAGTCGAGTACACATCCTAAGGGCTTTATCAACATGTAATCAGAGAGACAGAAAGTATACATGTTAAGATAAAGAGCAACCAGATAGCGTACTATCATGTCGAGCAAGAAAGTCCTACCTATATATGTCCCAGCATCCACTACAATATACATCCAATGTACAGTAATGGCCTCTAGGGCATACATATAACTAACAATCTCCCACTTGCACTAGGGCCATCTGTAGCAGTGGTTGCAGTATCACATACTCAACCATCCCTTAAAAGTCTCTCTTTGGGAAAAGGCCTTCGTGAGTGGATCCGCCGTGTTGTCCTCTGGGTCTACTCTCCTAACCTCGATCATCCCGGAGATCAACTATCTCTATGATCAGGTGATGCTGCCTCAGAATATGTCTGGGTCACTGATGGAACCAGGGTTCCAGGGCCTAAAACCACACTTCCATTGTCATACAATGGCAGGAACCTAGTTCATCTTATGAACCAATATACACCCAAACTTCCTCTTTGGTAGTATCTTTAATAGCGATGTTACCAGCCTTTATCGTCTAGTTTGTCACGGCATCTAGCTTAGAAATCTTCCAGCATACCGTCCCTTTACTATGGGTAAAGACACTGCCTGTGACTGACATTCAGTCGTCTTTATCACCCTGGAACCCTTCCAAAGATTCTCTCCAGGATCGATTGATACCATCTCACTACATCTAGTGAGAATCCTAGCATCCAATTACATCTATCTCATAGATGAAAACTCAGGATTTTAGGAGGTATCACTTTGATCCTATTGGAGAATCTTTGTGATAATAGGAGATCGACCGATCGTAGCATAGGAAACTCTTTTCCTATCAAGAGTATGTTGTCCACGTACAATACGAGGATAACTACCTTACTCTCTACTACCGTTTTGTATATACAAGGTTCATCTACCATTTTGATGATGTCAAACTGTTTGACTAACTCATCAAAACAGATGTTCCAACTCCGCGATGCCTGCTTCATCACATAAAACATCTCGCACACGTTTCCGCTGCTCCCATTGTTTACGTAGCCTTCTGGCTGTGTTCTTATAGACGTTCTCTTCTAAATCATTATTTAGAAAAGTAGCCATGGCACCCAACCACCAGATTTCGCAGTTATGGTATGTAGCAGTGGCAAGTAGGATCTGGATGGACTTAAGCATAGTCCCTGGAAAAGGTTTCATCATTATCCGTGCATGGTTGATGACGAAAAACTTTTAACAAGTCTAGCTTTGAAAATCTCAACTTTTCCATATACACCAAGTAATCTTCTCAAGATATACTTGCTCCTGATGGGGATTTAACCCTTCAGATATAGCAACCAAAGTCCATACTTTGTTGGTGTATAAGGATTCCATCTCAGATCACTAAGCATCCAGCCATTCTTACAGAGTCCCTACTCTCGATGGCCTGCTCGAAACTGGTTGGGTCATCATCTCATGATGCAATCCTCGCTCCCACTGTCATCGAGAAACCGAGGTATCTCTCAGGCAGGCGAGGAACCCTACCAGATCGGCGGAGAGGCTGAGGTTCGTCGGGGACTATAGAATCCTTCGGTTCTGTCAAATCTTCAGCTGTAGTTTCGAATAGCTGGAACCTTTCCAGTTCTACAGAACTGACCTTGCCTCGATCTTGTCCGGATTTTGCTTTTGACATAGGCTGGACAATCCCAAATCTTAACTTACTTAAGAGATAGGATATTCCCACACCATATCTTATATGGAGTGGTAGGCACTGATTTGATTCGAACCTAATTCAATAGGTATGCAGCTTCTCAAGCGCATAACTCCCAAAAAGGAAATAGGTAACTCAGTAGTACTCATCATAGAGCACACCTTATCATATAGGGTGTGATTGCTCCGCCCTGAAATACCATCGTGCTATGGTTTATACGAAGGAGTAATGCCGAGAGAGAATCTCATTTTCTTTTTAGAATAGTCCAGGAATACCATGCACAAGTATTCTCCTCCCTGATCTCATCATAGGACATAATACTTATACCCGGTTATTGGTTCTCTACTTCTAACTTATATTCTGTGAATACCTCAAAAGGTTCGGACTTATGTTTCTACAGGAACATATGTCAGAATCTTGAGAGATTATCAGAGAACGTAATGAAGTATAAAGAACCAGTCCTGGCATGTGTAGACAGGAAACCTTACATACATCATTATGTATCAGTCCGAAGAGTTTACTAATTCTTTCTCTGTTTCCAATAAACAGAGCTATGGTCATCTTATCTTTGTGATATGATTGGCAAGTTTCACAAGATGTAAATTCAAACTGATTTAAATATGCATCTAAAATGTAACTTCAGCCAGTCGGGTCGCATTGATATGACCTAGTCTACAATGCCTCAAGAATGATTCGTTCATTTCTGAACTTTTCCTCTTATGTGTGTTCTGTATACTAGGAACTGTAGTTTGATTTAGAACGTCAATGCTTTTAGATAACGTGCCTGAACCGATCAACTTTTGATATAGGAAATGTTCAAAACATTATCCATCAATACAAAATTATATCCTTTCTTTACTAATAAAGAGACTGATATGATTTTGTATATCAGGTTCGGTATCTAATAGCATTTGTTCAGAATCAATGTATTCGTAATACAGGGTGACAGTGACCAACAAACTTGGCTGCAACACTTGCCCCGTTTTTCTGCCTCATGAAACTTATCACCCGTTCTCAGTTTTTATACCTTTTTGTAGCCCTATGTAACAGATTACATATCTGGGATCCTGATCCGGTATCAAATACCCAGGATGCAGAGGATACTGAGAAACAGTTCTGTATAATGAACACACCCGAAGATGATGCATCAGCATGCACTCTCTTCGTTTGGGCGGCACGGGAATTCTGGTAATCCCCAATTTCCTGCTCTGTCTTATAACAATTATAAGTTGTAGCGGGACCAACGTTCCCCAGCTCAGTATAACAAGCGGGTTCGGTCAATATCCGTATTATTATCTTGATTAAGGCGTGATATGGTCGCTACCAGGAGAAAGGGAGAAGAAAACACTCTGCGTGCGCTCTGTCAAGATTAGATTGGTTATATATTTTATCTAATCAGGATGGCTCCCACTGTTTTTATCAAATCTTCCTTCAAACCCTAAAAGGAAAGACTAGCTGGGATTAATTACACTCTACAAGTTCGCCAATCTTTTAGCCAGGCCAGTGTCGGTACTTTGAGGGAGGTTCCCCGTGCTTTCGCACGGACCTAATTACAGTAAACCTCGTTTTCCCAGAGGCGTAACCCCGTTGACACCTTTCTAGACACCTACTTGATCGGCTAATTGCAAAGTGCAAAACTCTCCCAGGAGTAACAATTACTCGCAGTGGGTATCGGGATCCAACTATCATATAGAAGGTATGCAATCTCATTGCAAATTTCAACACTTGAAACTCCCGATAAAGGTTTTTACCCCTAGCACCTATGACCTTAACTATGGTCAACAAATCATAAGTACTAGTCAAGTTCTACCCGTCATTTCGTGATTAATTAGACCCACCCACATGACCCTTAACTAAGGTCAACAAAGTCACGCGACTGTCCTAACTAATCGCATCATATGCGGTGTAGGAAGACATCACTTAGCTACCGTACACTGTGCCTTGACTATGGTCAACAAACACAGCACGAATACTAAGTACTCTACTTCCTAAAATGACGGAGGGTTGCGAATGGTTTTTGTGAAAACCTTTAACGCTTTGAACTTGATCTCGTTGCGGAATCAAATGGTTTTTAAATGGAATGTTTTCGAGGCTATTCTAGTTTTGCTAAAGGGGCCACTCCCGGTGAAGGGATCGTCGGCCCTTTCCTCGTCGAATGGGGTGCGGGATATATCATATATATCACTGTGCAAAGCGAAAACTATAGAAGCGATCAAAGACAAACCGAGGGTTGTAGCATCTGCCAGTTATTGCTAAAGGAGTCACTCCCGGTGAAGGGATCTCGGTCCTTTCCTCATCGAATAAGGTGCAGGATGTTCTATAATGAACACCGCGATGCAAAGCAAGAACTGTAGCTACCTGTTTTTATTTTGAAATTCGATTCCACAACATCAATTAGGTTTATTTTTCTTTCATTAATCTCATTAATGAATATCCCATCATTTAAGTCCACCTAAACATCACAGATAAATATAACGTACGCTTATGCCATCCGCATTCCCCTCGATGTCCCGTCTGCACCGTTAGGTTAGGTAACTAACGGCAGAGCGGGGCAGGGCTAGCGCGGGTGTAAAACATAAGCAACGTCTATATAATATATCATATATACTATATATAATATCTGTCACAGAACATCACATGATCACATCACAGATAAATCACAGCAGAAGAAACATATGAAATATTGGATATACTAGGACGTCCGTGTTTTCAATACGAGCCAGTATAAAACACGGATTCCACGGTCGTGATGAATAGCCAATCCCACACCCCTAGACCCCTACGAGAGCGGCAAGCAACCCTACCAATTCTAGGGTTAGGAGACCCGGGCTCGACTCCTCGAGATGGTCTCCCACTGGACCCTAGAACCCGGTTACTTGTGCTCCCCTCCTTGGGTCTATCCTAGTGCAGAAAAGTAAATAATATACAAATAGTGACAACATCCGCAACCTGGAAGTGCCCCAATAAAAGAATATTACATACAAGTTTTTTACATGAATAAAAATGAAAAACACTCATCTCACATAAAACCCCCCGCGGCTATTCAAACACGACGATCCAATATAACATATCCAGCAACACATAATATCACATGTCATCAACGTAAGTAAATATGCGCATCCCAATTGTCATTGACATATAGCAACGAAACCGGCGATATCACATATTACACTTACGGTCACAGAAAAGAAAGTGTAAAACTACAACAGTTGGAATCCGCAATCTCTTTAGACATCGCATGCCTAATCAAATGAATTCCTTAGACATCGCATGCCTAACAATTATAAACCCCGCATTTTAGTCTCATTATCGAAAACTCTTTTCAATATAAAGTCGGGCAATTAAACAAGATTCCCGACATCCTGATCGAATGCTCGTCGCAAACTTCAGTAGGCGGCCGCACCCCCGATGCCTGCGACGAAGTGCACCAAGGCGGAACACAGCTGCCGCGAGCACCCAAACGGATGCTTTCGGCGACGGGGTTCTCCTACGGTCACTTGGTCGAGGCTATGGAGTGAGGCTGTCTATTAAGTTTACCCGGCGAGTATCCGCGTACGCTACGTGATTGCGACGGACTTTTGATCACATCAAAATTCCGTGGCAACCGATCAAGTGAGACTAAAGTGCTTTGTTTATAACATTCATTCAGTTATCACATAACTTTTGTGAATTCCAATTGTTGTATCACATTCCGGATAAACAGAAAATGTTAAACTTTCCGATTGAACATTCGAACACCCAAGTTTTCCCGAAACAGCTCAACACATGAAATAAGTCTAACAACATTCAGTTCGTGCCTCAGTACCAACGGTCCAGCCGTAGAAGGGTCAAGCCAACGCCTCACATGTGGCACGCCGTACTGCCCCAAACCCGAAGGTTCAAAGGGCAGTTCAAGACGGTCACATATTCGAGTTAAGGTTTGTTGTCTTCTAGAGGGTCCATCGCGTTACTTGCACTACTTAGAACGTCGTTAAACTACGGAAAAATCCAACAATTGGAAATTTCCCGGCAGGGGAAAAAGTGGGTATTTATATCCGGTCGAACTTTTTAACATATTCCAAAATACCCGGAAAAACACACTGACAAAATTAGACAATCCGATCGATACACTGAGTTCCCAATACAACCCAGAAAATAAAACTCTGGAATAAAAATTAAAATATTCCCAGGAAAACCAGCACTAAAAACTAGGAGTTACTGTGAAAATTTAAACAGATGATGGGGCAACTTGGCCGCGGAACCGCCGCACAAGCCATGCTTGTGCCGCGGTTCCGCCGCACTCTAGAGGAATCATGCTCTTGAATTTCACAGTAATTCTTAGGAATACCTGCTGATTTTTCTGCGTATTTTTAATTCACAAAAATCCACGAATTTCAAAAATGTCCTGAGAGCATGTTAAAATCGGGGTTTCGGGTCGATTGGACTTCTAACTCCGTCTACACATTGCCTAAGGCTCTAGCTAGGCTCTGATACCACTGTAGGGTTCCTAGGCACACAAGTGAAGTCTTACAAGGCATCAAACATGGCTAATTCAAATTTTACGGGTGCCTACGAACCCTAATACGGATCGTTAACTAGATATATAGGCGATGCAAGCAAGTAAACGAATTTAATGCTAAAGGAAAGGTGCTACAACCTTTGTAGATCCGGTCCTCCACCTCCATGGCTCCGCGATGAAGTCTTCTCACTGTACAAATCGGATCTTGGGCTCTAGCGTCGGCTTCATCGGAGAAAAAGCGGGCTAGGTCATCGACGACGATGCCGAAAATGATCTACGTCAAGGCATCGCTAGATCAAGCTCCAACTTCACCAAGTCAAGAAAACTTGTGAAGGAAACACCCTATACTACTTGGCAAGATGTAGAGGATTAGGAAATAGGAGGTGGGTTCACTTTAGAATTGGATTTCTCACTCAATTTCATCACTTGCCATTGGAGTAGCAAGCTTTTCTTCATGGAAGAAGAAGATGAAGAAGAAGAAGAAGATATGATAAGTGTTAAAGAAAAAAATGAAAAAGAATTAATTCTTATCATCTTCTAACCTTAGTTAAGTGTAGAGAATGAATTAGGGTTAGTTTAAATGGTTAGGGTTAAGTAAAAGACAAGAATGGAGACTAAGTCAAAACTTCATGAATGTTCAACTAAAAACAAAACAAGTAACCATTCATTTATCCTTTTCATTTTCCAAAATGAATAAATAAATAAGATAAATGAATAAGTAATTGAGTAAACAAAACCCTAATCATTAACTTAACCATAGTTTAATTCTTTACACTTAACCAAATAAGCATGTATCATCAAACATGATACAATCATGTGCACAAAAGTATATCACATATACAACTTGCACAATTCAAGTGAGAAAATCCTTTTAAAGTGAACCAATACTAGTTAGTGCAAAGTAATATATCAAATATATAATTATACATTAAATCATTAAATCAACACTTGATTCAATGATCCGGTCATATCGCATATAACCGGCTAGTATCCAATGTATCGGCTTATCGAATCAATTCTTGAGTAGATAACTAGGTTATATCGCATACAACCATTCGACACATTCATCACGAGAATGAAATACGGTATCACATACATGCATTATTCTCGGTCCTGCACATATCTCATATGCGCTCCTATTTCGTTTCGCTTGAGCCAGGAAACCTCTGTGTAGGACTCTAAAGACTCGTCAATACGCCGGCAGCAGGTGATGATCATATCAAACACCCACAAGCCGCAAGCGGTCTGCCAAACGTAACGGCCACCCGGGTATTGAGCGATCAGAAGATCGAAGAGCAAGCCTGCTCACACTCCTGTGAATCCAACCAGTAACACTTACCGTACAGTCCGGTCTGTTCGTCTGATATGCCGCATATCTCGCCTAGGGGTGGTAAACGTCAGACCCCAATAGCTTGATAAGTCATGGCGACGTAGGGTCCATAACAGTCGTGAAACTACTGATAACTCTTACCAGTATATCACTGCAACCCTGGCCAGGGATTTCCTGTTATGGCCAGTCGTGCATAGCGCAACATCAACCCCCAATACCGGGAGAGACGAATCCCCTCCTATCGCTCATTGCCTCCATGTGAATTGGAACTGTACCCAAAAACCACATGTTTGCACGACTCCGTAGTGCCGTGGTAGGGTGGAAATCAAAGCACAGCGGGAGACACACAAGACTCTATGACGATCTCGGGTCAACAGACTAAGCTGTACCAGTGTCACCAGAGAACTGCCATCTGACGTGAGGTATAATACCATCTGGGAGTTCTCGGCGAGTCCGTTCAGTGTACCCAGTCTCCACTGAGCACCTGCATACCATCTCCGATGTCAAACACCAATGGATATGGGATCATCCATCGCCCATCACATGGGTCGAGAAGATATACGCTAGTCTACTCTGGAATATCGATGCCGGGTCTCGATATTCCCACGACTAGGAACAATGAAGGACGTACTCATTGACTACCCAGGCCCCACTAGTATGATCTGCATCATAGTCTTGGAAGTCGAGTACACATCCTAAGGGCTTTATCAACATGTAATCAGAGAGACGGAAATTATACATGTTAAGATAAAGAGCAACCAGATAGCGTGCTATCATGTCGAGCAAGAAAGTCCTACCTATATATGTCCCAGCATCCACTACAATATACATCCAATGTACAGTAATGGCCTCTAGGGCATACATATAACTAACACTTCCTCCCTCCAGCAGGACACAGACCCGACATCAACAAACAGTGCCATGGCAAAGTCCCCTAGTTCCAAATCTCGACGGTTCAAAGACAACCCGAAGTCAACCCTAACACCGTAGAAAGCGGAGCAAGTCAACCCCTACCGCAATAAGCGGAGAAAGTGAACCCCGACACCGCAAAAAGCGGAGAAAGTCAACCCCGACACCGCAGAAAGCGGAGAAAGTCAACACTGACACCGCAGAATGCGAAGCAAGTCAACCCCGACACCGCAGAAAACGGAGCAAGTAAACCAATGACCTCCCCGTCGGAACAATACTTTGACCCAGGAACAAGTCAGCCAATGACCTCCCCGCCGGAACAACGCTCCGACCCGAAAACAAGTCAACCAATAACCTCACCGCCGGAACAACGCTCAGTCTCAGAAACAAGTTTGCCAAAGACCTCCCCGCCGGAACAACGCACCGTCTCGGAAACAAGTTTGCCAAAGACCTCCCCGCCGGAACAACGCACCGTCTCGGAAACAAGTCTGCCAATGACCTCCCCGCCGGAACAACGCACCGTCCCCGAAATAAGTCAGCCAATGACCTCCCCGCCGGAACATTGCTCCGACCCGGAAACAAGCCAGCTAATGACCTCCCCGCCGGAACAACGCTCCGTCTCGGAAACAAGTCAGCCAATGACCTCCCTGCCGGAACAACTCTCCACCTCGGAAACAAGTCAGCCAATGACCTCCCCGCCTGAACAACGCTCGATCTCGGAAACAAGTCAGCCAATGACCTCCCCGCTGGAACAACGCTCCGTCTCGGAAACAAGTCAGCCAATGACCTCCCCGCCGGAACAACGCTCCGGCCCGGAAACAAGTCAGCCAGACCTCACCTCCCCACCAGAACAACACTCCGTCCCGGAAACAAGACAACCAATGACCACCCCGCCGGAAAAATGCTTCGACCTGGAAACAAGTCAGCCAATGACCACCCCGCCGGAACAACGCTCCGTCCCAGAAACTAGTCAGCCAATGACCTCCCCGCCGGAATGACGCGCTCCATCTCGGAATCAAGTCAACTCATGAACCTCTTGATTCAGGGAAATCAGCGTCCTTGGCGAGAACCTCTCGATTCGTTTCGACCCACAAGGAAATCAGTGCATTTGCAGGAATATCTCGATTCGTCTCGACCCCAGGGAAATCAGTGTCCTTAGCAAAACCTTTCGATTCAGGGAAATCAGCGTCCTTGGCGAGAAC
This sequence comes from Agapanthus africanus, assembly GCA_030015575.1. NCBI lineage: Eukaryota > Viridiplantae > Streptophyta > Magnoliopsida > Asparagales > Amaryllidaceae > Agapanthus > Agapanthus africanus. The sequence continues at coordinate 411,090,524 of CM057342.1, forward strand.
CTCTCGATTCGTTTCAACCCGCAAGGAAGTCGGTGTCTTTGCAGAAATCTCTCGATTCGTCTCGACCCCAGGGAAATCAGTGTCCTTGGCAAAACCTCTCGATTCAGGGAAATCAACATCCTTGACGAGAACCTTTCGATTCGTATCGACCCATAGGGAAATCAGTGTCTTTACAGGAATCTATCGATTCGTCTCAACCCCAGAGAAATCAGTGTCTTTGGCAAAACCTTTCGATTCAGGAAAATCAGCGTCCTTGGCGAGAACCTCTCGATTCGTTTCGACCCACAAAGAAATCAGTGTCTTTGCAGGAATCTCTCGATTTGTCTCGACCCCAGGGAAATCAGTGTCCTTGGCAAAACCTCTCGATTCAGGGAAATCAGCGTCCTTGACGAGAACCTCTCGATTCGTTTCGACCCGCAGGGAAATCAGTGTCTTTGCTGGATTCTCTAGATTTGTCTAGACCCTAGGGAAATCAGTGTCCTTGGCAAAACCACTCGATTCAGGGAAATCAGCGTCCTTAACGAGAACCTCTCGATTCGTTTCGACCCGCAGGGAAATCGGTGTCTTTGCAGGAATCTCTGAATTCGTCTCGACCCCAGGGAAATCAATGTCCTTGGCAAAATCCTCTTAATTCAGGGAAATCAGCATCCTTGACGAGAACCTCTCGATTCGTTTCGACCCACAGGGAAATAAGTGTCTTTGCAGGAATCTCTCAATTCGTCTCGACCCCAGGGAAATCAGTGTCCTTGACAAAAATACCTCGATTCAGGGAATCGTCATCCTTGACGAGAACCTCTCGATTAGTTTCGACCCGTAGGGAAATCAATGTCTTTGTAGGAATCTCTTGATTCGTCTCGACCCCAGGGAAATCAGTTTCCTTGACAAAAATACCTCTCGATTCAGGGAAATCAGCGTCCTTGGCGAGAACCTCTCGATTCGTTTTGACCAGCAAGGAAATCAGTGTCTTTGCGGAAATCTCTCAATTCGCCTCGACCCTAAGGAAATCAGTTTCCTTGGCAAAACCTCTCGATTGAGGGAAATCAGTGTCCTTGGCGAGAACCACTCGATTCGTTTCGACCCGCAAGGAAATCAGTGTCTTTGCAGGAATCTCTCGATTTGTTTCGACCCGCAAGGAAATTAGTGTCTTTGTAGGAATCTCTCGATTCGTTTCGACCCGTGGGGAAATTAGTGTCCCTGTGCATAAAGAAAATTCTCTTATAGGATCCTTACGATTCTCGAAAGAAAACGCACTTAGGAGTCCTCATGACCCCTAAGGAGAAATTACACCTACGAGATCCTCTCGACTCGTAGGGACAAAAGTCTTTATGAGACCTTCACGGCTCATAAAGTTGAAAAGTCTTAGCCGGTAGATCCTAACCCTGCTTCCTGAGCCATCACTGCCTTACAAGGAGGTCAAGTTGGACAATCCACGGGCCACACTCTCCAAAGTCGAATCTCGACAGGGAGGGAAACAACCACATACGAGTCCTCTCGACTTATAAGTGGGAAAAATTCTCTTCTGAGATTCTTATGACTCTCAAGAGAAAATGCACTTAGGAGTCCTCACGACTCCTAAGGAGAATACACACCTACGGGATCCTCTCGACTCGTAGGGAGAAAAGTCTTTATGAGACCCTCACGGCTCATAAAATTGAAAAGTCTTAGGCGACAGATCCTAACTCTGTTGCCTAAGCCATCGCTTCCTTACAAGGAGGTCAAGTTGGACTATCCACAGGCTACATTCTCCAAAGTCGAATATCGACAAGGAGGGAAAAAATCACTTACGAGTCCTCTCGACTTGTAAGGGGGAAAATTCTTTTGTGAGAACCTTACAATTCTCAAGAGGAAACACACTTAGGAGTCCTCACGACTCCTAAGGAGAAAATACACCTACGGGATCCTCTCGACTCGCAGGGAGAAACAACCTTCTTGAGACCCTTACGGCTCATGAAGATGAAAAAAGTTTTAGGCTACAAGGACCCCAAACATGTCTCCTAAGCCCTCAATTCTATAGCCATGTATAACTCTGCACTACTTCACCCACATAAAAACTTACGTGGGCAAAGTAGTGGGGGGCATTTGTTCCCGCCAAAATTTTGGCTCAAAAATTGCTCCCTTATAAGATAATATCAATAAAATAAAAATAAAGATAAAAGGAAACCTCCACATGCAAAGCATGTAGGTACTGCCTCAGATAGAATTAAATCCTATGATGGCGCCTCACGTGCTTCTCACGCGGGAGCCAATGTGCAAAGCACAAAAAGAAATCTATTAAATAAGAGTTAAAAACTCTCAGGCAGTACCTCACATGCCTTGCATGAGGGCGCCAGCGCCAAGAATTAAAAACTTTGAGGCAGCGCCTCACGTGCAAAGCACGAGAGCGCCAGCGCCCAGAGTTAAAAACTCCGAGGCAGTGCCTCACCTGCAAAGCACGAGAGCACCAGCGCCAGAACTAAAAGTTCTCCACCCTTGGATCAAAGATCCAATGGTGATTAGAAATCACCAATATACAGAATTAAATTCCGATTGAGGAAATACTCTTCAAATCTTTCTAAATAAGAAAGATGGTGCTCTGTAAATCAGAGCACCATTGGATCAAAGATCTAATGGTGATTAATAATCACAAAGATACAGAATTAAATTTTGATTGATGAAATACTCCTCAAATCTTTCTAAAGAAGAAAGATTGTGCTCTATAAATCAGAGTACCATTGGATCAAAGATCCAATGGTGATTAAAAATCACCAAAATACAGAATAAGCTCTGTATGGGAAAATATTTTCCCAATTTTGTTAGAAACAAGAAAATGTCTTCTGTAAAATAGAAGTCATTGGACCAAAGATCCAACGGTGGATAAATTCCCCAAATCAATTAAGAAATCTCTCAAGGAGAGATTTCCTTAACTAATTTAACAAATCAGCCTTTACTATATAAAGGACATAAGACTTCAAGTCTTGTACCGGGGAACCCCCCCCCCCCAATAAACTTCAAGAAAAGGAGCAAGCAAAAAGAGCATTAAAATACACATAGGGAGAGGGGAAGAAAAATAGAGAGAGAATTTAATTCTCTTAAGAAGATGAACCCCTCCACAAAGGTCCCACAAAAAGAGAATTTAATTCTCAAACCAAGAGTTGAACTCTTCTCAAAGAATTTAGTTCTTTCTCTGGTTAAGATCTGAAGAAGTAGATCTCCCCACAAGTTGAGAATTTAATTCTCATCGAGGAGATTTCGTCATGCAGATTCAAAACCTATGGGAAACAACTGATTTCAAAAGGGTTTAACTCTTACAAAATTTATAGGAATTTAATTCCTCTGAAAATAGGGTTTAACCCTCTAAAAAGAATTTAATCCTTGCAAAGAACAAAAGGAGAACTCGATTACTTAGAACCATATAATAACAACCTGATGATTCATTAGCATTCAAGCGCTACGAAACAGCTCACGTGTTCCCATGTGAGCACCTTTGAGGAACAAAAAAGGAAAGACTGAGATCTAGCCGCGTGACCCCTGAAAAGTGCTCAGCACTTATAAAAGAGAAAAGAGAATAAACCCTATTTTTGGGGCGCCTCACGTGACCCCACGTGACCCCTAGGAAGTGCTCAGCACTTATAAAAGATGAAAGGGAATAAACTCTATTTTTGGGGCGTCTCACGTGACCCCACGTGACCCCTGGGAAGTGCGCAACACTTATAAAAGAGGAAAGGGAATAAACCCTATTTTTGGGGCGTCTCACGTGACCCTACGTGACCCCTGAGAAGTGCTCAGCACTTATAAAAGAGAAAAGGGAGTAAACCCTATTTTTGGGGCGCCTCACATGACCCCACGTGACCTCTGAGAAGTGCTCAGCACTTATAAAAGAGAAAAGAGAATAAACCCTATTTTTGGGGCACCTCACGTGATCCCACGTGACCCCCTAACAGTGCTTAGCACTTGTAAAAGAATAAGAGAATAAAAGAGGCAGCGTCCAACTCTAAGCGCCTCGCGTGCCATACGTGAGCGCCCCAACTTTCAGTATTTAACACTGCTATGGCGCCTCACGTGCCATACGTGAGCGTCCCAGATCTTAGTGTTTAAGATTGCCTCAGAATATCACGTGGGAGCATGTGGGCACCGAGCATACACTTGTGTTAACACTATAAGAGACCAACTTCAACCCCAGATTAGCTAAGTCTTTCCTGAGATTAAATCTCTAAATAAACCGAGCCTCCATGCTTATGACTGATGACTCCTCAATCTGAAATTTGGTTCAAGGGTACATCTCTCCACACCTTTGATACATGTCGTTTTAATTATTCAACGTCTTTAGAGAGTTGGTGGGTCCCGACAACCAACACTCTATGGACCGTAATGTCCTTAAACTAACTATGGACCGTAATGTCCTTAAACTAACTATGGACCGTAATGTCCTTAAACTAAACCCTCACCCCAAAAATGGTGATCTGTGGACCGCAACGTCGCTTAATTAAAAGGACCATAATGTTCTTAAACTAACTATGGACCGTAATGTTCTTAAACTAATTATGGACCGCAATATCCTTAAACTAAACTCTACGGACTATGATGTCCTTAAACCTAATGGACCACAACGTCCCTACACTAAACTCTATGGACTATGATGTCCTTAAACATGGACTATGATGTCCTTAAACCCAATGGACCGCAACGTTCCTAAACTAAATTCTCTCTTTCGTTGGACCTAAATGATCCCAAAATCCTGTTGAGTAGATCTTAGTCTAAAATTAGACTAAGGTATTCTCAACAACCATTTAAGTTGATCTTAATCTTAATGAGATTAACGATCCTTAAATCAACCCAGACCCAAATCTAAGAATATACGTATTTGGACTAATCCACGCCCTACGGGAGGCAACATAATTTAGTCTCCGTATACAATCCACGGGCAACCAAAAATAAAACAAACACACACGACACGAAGTGATCATCTGGAGCAGGAGAAAGTGGTTATCGCTGCGCGGTAACGTAATTAACTGCAGGGGCTTGCGCTTGCAGTGAAGAGCGTCCTCACAATCAAAAAGCCCTCGCCAACGAGGGGGAATCTGACAAAGTCTACTACAACGGCCGCATCCATCTAAACCTTCGATACACGGTACCATAAATCAACTTGGTATCTTCAGAGAGGTAGAAGGGTAAAACAAAATAGCATCTGCCTCTAAAATTCAGGCCAGACGTCTTAACATCCCAGTCGCGTCTTTCGACGGTGAACAAGGGCTACGCCTCTGCGGAAACGAGGTTTATTTTCATTAGGTCCATGCGAGAGAACGGAAAACCTCTCTCGGAGTACCAACACTCACCTGGCTAAACAGTTAGCGAACTTGTAAGGTATGAATGATCCCAACTAGTTTACTTTTAAGATTTGATGGAAAATTCGAGGAAACGGTTGGAGCCATCCTGATTAGATAAACTAATAACTAATCTAATCTTGCAGGAGCGCACGTTAAGTGTTTCTTTTCACTCTCTCTAGGTAGAAACCAATTCATGCTCTAATCAAGATAAAAAAATGTTTGACTTGACCGAACCGGCTTCATACACTGGGCTGGGGAACGTCGTTTTGGCTCAAACATGTGACAACCGTCACGAGTATGAGCAAGGGAGAGTGGATTGTCAGGAATTCCAGATGACCCTGTTGAAGAAGCATTCTAATGCAGGTGTATTTATTATTAAAAACTGTTTTTCGGTCAACCCTACCTCCTGGATACTAGATACCGGATCGGGATCTCATATCTGTAATTTATTACAAGGACTGAGAAAAAGTAGAATGGATAGACCGGGTGATATGTCTCTCAGAATACCGAACAGAGCATACGTTGATGCTGCTTCCATCGGTGAATATCACCTATTATTGTCAAGCGGCAATACTATGATTTTGAACAACATCTAGTATGTACCATCCGTAGTCTGCAACATCATATCAGTTTCTTTACTAGATAAAGATGGATATAACTTTGTTCTAGATAGAAATATTATGAACATTTACCATAATCACGTATTCGTTGCAGAAGGTATATTGTGTAATGGTATCTATGTTCTTAATCAAAACACAGTGTTAAATATATAAAACACACGCAAGAGGAAGAGTTCAGATACAAATGAAACCTACTTGTGGTATTGTAGACTTGGTATAGGTGAGAAAAGACTAAGCAAGTTGAATAAGGATGGATATCTGAATCCGTTCGAATTCTCATCCTATGAAACTTGTCAATCTTGTCTCAAAAGAAAGATGACCAAATCTCCGTTCACCGGACACGGAGAAAGAGATACAGAGCTCTCGAGACTCTTACACAGTGATATATGTGGTCCGATATCTATACATGCCAGGGGTTGGTTCTCGTATTCCATTTCATTCACTGACGATCTTTATAGATTCGGATATGTGTATCTTTTGAAACACAAATCTGAAGTTTTTGAGAAATTCAAAGAATTCAGAAATGAAGTAGAGAACCAGACTGGCAAAAGTATCAAGATCTTTCGATCTGAACGAGGAGAGGAGTACTTGAGTATGGAATTCCTATAATACCTGAAAGAGAATGGTATTCTCTCTCAGCTTACTCCTCCGTACATACCACAGCACAACGGTGTATCAGAACGGAGGAATCGTACCCTATTGGATATGTTTCGCTCCATGATGAGTAGTGTTGGTCTACTTCTTTCATTTTGGGGATATGCGCTTCAGACAGTGGCACACTTATTGAATTAGGTTCCATCCAAATGTGTGTCTAAGACTCCAAATGAAATATGGAGTGGAAAGAAATCTTGTCTTAATCATATTAAGATATAGGGTTGTCCGGCCTATATAAAAACATAAATTCCAGACAAACTTCAGGCGCAATCATTTCTATATAAGTTTATAGGATATCCTAAGCATTCATATGGATATCTGTTCTACCACACCGAGGAACAGAAAGCGTTTGTTGCTCGCCACGCCATCTTTTTAGAGAAGGAATTTCTAGCAAAAGAAATTAGTGGGAGCACGGTAGAACTGGATGAAATCCAAGAAACACAAATTGAGAATGAAGATTTGGTGGAATCTCAAGATTCAATAATCCCGGACGAATCACAGCCACTCCGCAGATTTAGTAGGATTTCTCGTCCGCCCGAGAGATACTACGGTTTTGTAATAGATGGGGATCGAGAGGATTTCATCTTGGATGATGATGATCATACTAGTTTTAAGTAAGCCATTACAAGTAGGGAATCTTATAAATGACTAGATGCTATGTGATCCGAAATGGAATCCATGTACACCAACAAATTTTATACTTTGGATGTTGCTCCTCATGGGGTAAAACCCGTTGGATGCAAGTAGGTCTTCAAAAAGAAGATTGGTGTAGATGGACAGGTGGAAACCTATAAGGCTAAACTTGTTGCAAAAGGTTTTTGTCAAAGACCCGGAGTGGACTATGATGAAACCTTTTATCCAGTGGCTATGCTAAAATCCATTTGGATCCTACATGCTATTGCTGCCTACCATGAGTATGATATCTAGCAGATGGATGTTAAAACGGCTTTTCTAAATGGTTGTTTAGAATAGTGCGTTTATATGGATCAGCCGGAGGGATTCATGGATAGTGGGAGCAGCTGGAAGATGTGCAAGTTGCTTAAATCCATTTATGGATTAAAGTAGGCATCGTAGAGCTGGAACATCTGTTTTGATGAGACAGTCAAGCAATTTGACTTCATCAGAAATGAGGATGAACCATGTATCTATAAGAAGATTATATGGTGAACTGGTGTATTCCTCGTCTTGTACAAGGATGGCATTCTCTTAATAAAAAATGGCATTTTTATGCTGCAATCGGTCAAGCTGTTCTTGTCACAATGGTTCTCCGTGAAAAGCCTAGGTGATGCGTCCTACATTGTGGGGATTAAGATCCATAGAGATAGATCCAATAGATTGTTGGAACTTTCACAGTCCAGGTACAAAGAGACGATACTAAAGAGTTTTAGTATGGAAGATTCCAAACGTGGTAATATACCCGCTTTGAACAGAATCACCCTCTCCAAAGTGATGTCTCCCAAGACCGATGAGGAGAGGTTTCGCATGAGCACTAAACCATACGTTTCGGCGGTAGGATCTATAATGTATGTGATACTGTGTACCATACCAGATGTATTTTACACGTTTAGCGTGGTGAGCCGGTATTAGTCGAACCCAGGTGAGAATCATTGGACAGCTGTGAAGAACATTCTCAAGTACTTGAGAAGAACTAAGGAGATGTTCTTGGTTTATGGTAATGTAGAACTCCAGATCGATTCCTTTACCGACTCAAGCTACCAGAGTGACAAGGATGACGTCAAGTGTGTCTCGGGTTTTGAGTTTACTCTCAATAGAGGGGCGGTTTGTTGGAAAAGCTCCAAACAGGACATCATCGCCGACTCTGTCATGACCCGAAAAAGGCACGTGACCGGCACTTGAATCGTGTGAAGTCTATAGGACCCCACCTAATTCAAGTAAGCCAAAAGCCTATAAGTCTAAACCTTTTAGGGAAAATAGTAGAGGTGAAGTTTTGAAATGAAGGTTTAATGAAATCATGTTCTTTCTTTAAAACATAAGTAATATCATAGGAAATACAATGTTTTGTATCTATCTCAAAAACATTTTTCGTCGTTTGAAATTTGGGCAGCACTTCTTTTGTAAATCTTAATCCGAAAGCAATACAAGCAATAATAATAATAGGCATCCCTAAGCGGGAGCTAGCACTTCGCCAATTGGTGGAAACAACCACGCAATAATATATATACGACGCCAAAGGAGAAGATCAAAACACAGAAATAAGTAAAGAAACCAAAGCATCATCAAGAGAAACCAGAATAAAGAATAAATAAATGAGCGTGATTCTAAGTCCGAAAGAATATACAATCTGCGGTTTCTAATTCTACGAATATACATAGTTTGGTTGATGGAGCTTTTAACTAGATACAACTGAATAAATAAATAAATACAACTTGTGGTCACGATGCAAGTGAACCCCACATACTAAGCAATTCACCCGAAAGGAAGGCGGTGTGCCAAAAAAGTCGCTACGGTACCTGTGCGGTCAAACCTGCAAGAAAACTGTGGCACAACGGGGCTGAGTTGCCAACTCGTGAGTAGAAGACATCATTAAGTAGAAACCGAATGTATGATGATCTCCTAGGTCATACAGTGGTATAATAATATAATGATATTGAGTAATAACAAGGGTAACAGTATAAGCATAAGTATAAAACCAATTTACTCGTGTCCGTGTCATAAAATAGCTGTTAGTTATATGTATGCCCTAGAGGCCATTAATATACATAGGATGTATATTGTAGTGGATGCTTGGACATATATAGGGAGGACTTTCTTGCTCGACATGATAGTATGCTATCTGGTTGCTCTTTACCTTAACGTGTACACTGATTGTCTCTCTGTTACATGTTGGTAAAGCCCTTAGGATGTGTACTTGACTACCTGAACTATGATGCGGATCATACTAGTGGGGACACGGTAGTCCATTAGTACATCCTTCAAGGTCCCTAGTCGTGGGTGTATCGAGACGGGGCATCGATATACCAGAGTAGACTAGCGTATACTTTCTCGACCCATACAGATGGGCGATGGATGATCCCATATCCATTGGTGTTAGACATCAGAGATGATATACGGGTGCTCAGTGGAGACTGGGTACACTGGACGGACTCGCCGAGAACTCCCAGATGGTATTATACCTCACGTCAGATGGCAGTTCTCCGGTGACACTGGTACAGAGTAGTCTGTTGACCCGAGATCTTCATAGAGTTTTGTGTGATTCCCACTGTGCTTTGATTTCCACCTTACCACGTCCAAGAGGGCGTGCAAAATGGTGGTTTTTGGGTACAGTCCCGAATCACATGGAGGCAATGAGCGATAGGAGGGGAATCGTCTCTCCCGGTATAGGGAGTTGATGTTGTGCTGTGTTAGATTGGCTATAACCGGAAATCCCTGGCCAGGGTTGCTGAGATTTACTGGTAAGTGTTACCAGTAGTTTCTAGAACTGTTATAGACCTCATATCGACATGACTTATCGAGCTATTGGGGTCTGACGTTTACCACCCCTAGGCGAGATATGCGACATATCAGACGACGAGACCGGACTGTACGGTAAGTGTTACCGGTTGGATTCACAGGAGTGTGAGCGGGCTTGCTCGTTGATCTTCTGATCGCTCAATACACGGGTGGCCGTTACTGTAACGTTTTAAAAATAATTAAATAATTAATTAAATAAATAAAATCGTTTAAGTGAATTTTATAATTTTCGGTAAAGTAAAACGTAGTTTTCATAAAACTAAACCGTAATTATTTTTCACAATAAATTTAAAAATACCTATTTTAATTATGTTATTACTAGTAAATGGTGTTTATTTAGTCACTTATAAATTTTTAGTTTAATTAAATATTTTTCTTAAATTAATTATTTTAAATATTAACATAAGCTTTATTTTTACACTAAATTAGAGTAAATTACAAATTTGAATGGGTTTAATCAGCAAAAGTGAACCATTACATATTAGAATCAAGTGTGTTTCATGCAAAATTTATTTTCAAAATTTTACAATAGTTCTAGACCATTCTAGGTCAAATGGAGTGAGGAAAATTAAGAATTTTTAAATAAATTCATGAAAAGACTTAATTGTATGAGATTTTTGTGAAACCTTCTACACTTTTCTTCACCTTTTCTCACTCTCCTCTCTTTTCCTCACCTAATCGCCGGCCTCACCACCATGGGCAGCCCCAAAATTTTCCCCCCGTCATTTTTGTATTAAAAATCATCAAAATTCATCAAAAATTCAATAAAAACCCCACAAAATCCTAATTAATTCCTACCCTCTATTCTTTGCTCATCTTTACATGGATTTTTGAGATGGAAAGCATTCATTTTGGATGCTTATTTTCATGTTTGAATTTCATGTTGTGGAGGTATAAATCTTCTTCTTTTGATTTATTGTTATTAAATGTTTCGTTTAAGCATAATTAGATTTAATATATAATTTCTATCTACAAGTTTTAAAATTCAAGTTAGGGTTTATAAAATTAAGTTATGATTTTTATTAATTAAGTAGGGTTATAATAACTAGTTTAACATTTTTAGAAGTGGAAAATCTTCTATGGTTGGTATATTGTAAATTGTTTATCCAAAATTGTTTAAATTAAACAACTTTGTAAACTAAATTTCTATATATTGTATATATTAGTGAAATAAAATTCCAATTAATGTTTGTAACACTAGATTGTGCTTTTAATGAGGATATTAATTTGTTAGTGCAATGAAAAACCTAATTTGGTTACTAGTTTTTATTGATAATTAAGAAATTGTGAGAAAAATGCTATTTTGCAAACTAGATTTTAGAAATTCTTAATTAAATGAGGTTTAAAATCTAAATTATGATTTCATTATATTATTATCATCATGAATTGTAGTTTAATGTATTAATTCATGCAAAATCCAGTTTAGATGTGATATTGTAAAATTTTCCTTAAAAGTATCGAAATCGGGCAAGTTTGCAAACTAGAATTATCAAACTAATATAAATTAGGGTGTTAAAAATATAATGATGGTTTATATAGTCTAGTTATACTAATTAATGAATACTATGACCATTAGTTTCTTTTAAACATCAAGTTTTGAAGTAAAACGGTAAATTGGTGTTTTCAGGTTTTACGGAATCGGACGATTTGATCGATTTTTAGTGTTTCGATGAATTAAATCAAGTTTGATATTATAAGTAATGGGTTTTATAACTATGAGTTGTTTGTTGATGCTTATCTCGATCAATCGGCGTTTGTACGCCGATATGGAGCGATATTTATTTCTTTTGCATGAGCGGAACATAGGTTTTAACCTATGCGCGTTTCATGCGTCGTTTTGATGTTGTCCGTGATTCAGTTTATGATATTATATGTGTTTGCGTATAGGTACCCCTCACATGGACTGCGGGCGATGAAGAAGAGGATGGCGACACCCTCTTCGGCAGACAAGGACCAGGTGAGTAGATGTATATCTACGGGGGAAAGTCGGGTGGATGGGGTTTAGCACCCCCACAAACGTAGAATAGGGATAGTACTTATTGTCATTAGGAAGCCAGACGCGACCTTAGATTCTTGATGAGTAGGACCCTAGTAATGACCCTAGGTTGGACTAGACTGATTTAGAAGGACCATACCAGAGGATGAATACCTTGGAAGAGATTCGTTGGTTTCAGGTAGATACACACACACGCACACACTGAGACTCGACGTGGTGTATACGTGTATGTGTATATATATATTGGACTAGGTGTAGGTATATATACATATATATATATACACAATACGTATATGTGATACAAGGATGTGATATGAAACACGGGAATGAAACAATATAACTGGGCTGATGCCGTGATTCTTGGCTATATAGTGGTGTTTTGATGTTAGCGGATCACTAGAAAATGAGATAATGGATTTGTATACATGAACAATAATAAAGGGTGGTGACGATATTGAAGTATATGGGACTCTAAAATAGAACCCGGACCGTAACCTGTGCCTGAAATTCTGATATGATATCATATAGGTGTGACTTGATTACGATATCATATAGGTGTGACTTGATTACGATATGATCAAGGTGTGACTCAATCACAATATGATACATATGACATGATATTTCTGAGGATAAATTAACGATGTATATTTATGCTGACAATGATATATGATTGATGTATGCGATTACAGTATAGCACTTTGATCTTGAAATGTGTTGATGATGATATTATACGAATGATGAGACACGTAGGTGATACTTGACCCGTACCCCGATATAGGGATGCCGTTCGATGGATTTTACCGTACGAGGCATAGATATGATGATTGATCCGCACTCTTGATTCGAGGAAGCCGTACTACGTACGTGACTCTATTGAGGCTGGATCGCCGACTATTAGAGATATGGATTCAGACCTTAGGTGAACTCTTATTTGTTATTGACTAGTTTCTTAGGTTTTGTTCCTTAGGAGGTTAGATGGACACTAGTTTAGGCTCGAGTCATATAGTTGTAGTTATACTTGTATTTCACAGATGAGTGGTTATTACACATCCGTCTTTACATTCATACCGTAATCATAATGTTGCATGTTCATACATATGTTTCTATAATCAGTATAAAACTCTGCCTTTTAGGACACCAGCACCATTACCGATGATGCGCATATTCCACGCACACTTATTTTCCGGCTCACACACATCATCATCGGTAATTGCTATGTCACGTACACTTTAGATCATATTATCTTTTATTGATACAATCAGCTAACAGCTAGATCGATATAATATTGTGATTACTCTCTGGTGTTAGTATAGACATGGTATTTATTATTTAGACATTTCATGCATTCGCATTTTCATGTTATCATGCAGTATTATAGGGCATATGCCGACACTTATCATATACTTACTCATGATTTTTGGGTTTTGGATTTCAATGAGATTTCTGGATTTTTGGGGAAAACTGCAAGAATATATAAAAACTTCTCTTTCTCTCCTCCTCCCTTTTTAAAACATAAGATGCGGTTTTCTCGTGATGTATGTGTCATCCACCATGAGATTTCATGTTTTCTGTTGGATTTCGAGACCCGATTCGAGGAGTGGATGAACCGTCTCGGGTACATGGTGGGCCCAGTATGGTACCCCGGGGCAAGAAGATCGAGTTGTAGACGATGAGCCTGGCAGGGGAGGACTACCTACCGGTGATGTCTGGCGCGGCGGATATCCGGAGGATACCGACCGTTGTCGTGAGATTTGATGATATGGGCCGATCCGGACTGACGGAGCCCGAGATATTGAGACTATGAGACATTGAGATTATGAGGTATTGAGACTTGAGATTTATATGTTTTGTGTCGATGCTTGACACGGATTTCCATGGATTTCATCGTTGATATTTCAGATTTCTATACACATTTTACCATGATAAAAGCAAAAGATTTCTTATACAGATATATCTAGATTTCGGGATTGGTTATTTTATATTCATGATGCATGCATACTCGTTCTCATGATATAGTACTATATGAGGCACTGACACGAGCACGGAGCATTTGCACTTACACGTAGCTTATTATCCTGTCTTTACTTGATGACTAGTAGTATATTAGTATATTATTATGACCTAGGATAGCGTCGTGCATTCGATTTCTTTTCGCAGATATGTTCTACTCACGAGTTGGAAACTCAACCCCGCTGTGCCAAATTTTATTACAGGTTCGATGTACAGGTTTCCCTGGCAGCTTGCTGGCACATCATTTCATTCGGGGTGATTTGCACGGTAGGTTGGTTCATTTGTATCTGGACCGTCGTTGTACTTTTTATTATTTCATTTGTATCTAGTAAGCTCCATCAACCAAACTTGTATTACTTGATAGTTTACTGGACCAGTTATTTATTTCGACCTAAGAGTCGCGCTTGTATTATTATGGTATCTGGTGGATTTGTTTTCTTTTAAGCTTTGAGCCTCGCCGTTTGGCGTTGTATACTATTGTGCATTGATGTGGTTGTTTCTGCCTTTTGGCGTAGAGCTAGCTCCCGTTTGGGGATGCTTTTTATTGTTTGTATATATATTATTCTTGTTTGTACCCGTTTGGGGCCAGTTTTTACAAAGGAGACTCTGCCGAAATTTTTGAGAAAATTGGATGTTGCTTTTAAACTTGTTTTCTACATGTTTTCCTTTACTTCTTCTTCTTTTTATGGTTTAGATTTCTGTGCTTCGGCTTACTTGGGTTACGTTGCGCCTCTAGACGCTTCGTAATCTAAGTGCCGGTCACGTTCCGTACTTTCGGGTCATGACAAAATTGGTATCAGAGCGCTAGGTTTAACCTTGTATATGTCTAGGGTGACCCTTGGTTGATAGAGTAGGCGAGTTAGGTAGAGTGACGTACCGTGGGTATGATCCGCGGCATACTTACGATACGCTACTCTTTTTAAGTAGCCTTAGGATGTACATTTGTTCGCACCGCATTTCATTCGTTCCTTTGATCTATCTTCGTCGATATCGGAAGGTGGTTCTTGTTACCACGGGCGCATGGGCAGAAAGATGTCACGTCCCGAAAGTACAGAATATGACCGGCACTTAAACTACGAACGTCTCGAGGCGTACGTAATCTAAGTAAGCCGAAAACCCAGAAATCCAAACCAAGAAAGGTAGTAGAGTGAAGGAAAACCAATTTAAATCAAGTAGTTTTAATAACATAAGCCGAATTATGCCTTTTTTTCAAAACATCAAATATTTCCTGAAAATTTCGGCAGAGTCTCCTTTGTAAAACTGGCCCCCAAACGGGATACAACATGAATAGTATACGAAATCAATAAAAAAGCATCCCCAAGCGGGAGCTATCTCTTCGTCAATCGACGGTCACAACCACACAAGCAATATAATATACAACGCCAAGGACGAGGATCAAAACTCAAAAGGAAACGCAAAACAACAAGAAATCCATAGAAATACAACGCGCGACTCTAAGGTCGAAAGAATAACATCACTGGTCTCTATCTCAGAAATAAATACATGTTTGGTTGATGGAACTTCTAGATACAATAGAATAATGATATACAAGATATATAATGGGGGTACGATACAAGTAAACCCACCTACAAGCAAATCACCCGGAAATGGGAAGCAGTGCCAGCAAAGCCGTAATGAAACCTGTACGGCAAAACTTGCAAGAAACTGGGGCACAACGGGGGTGAGTTGCCAACTCGTGAATAGAAAAACATCTACGAACAGAAACCACATGAACAACGCAATCCTAGGTCAACGATCATAATATCCTCAAATATATATAACATGCAGCCTAACAATGATTAGGGTAAATATCTAACCCGAGTGTAATCCCTTGTGCCCGTGTCAGTGCCTCAGGTAGCGATATATCATATGGATGAGGTATGAATGCATGAAAACAGAATACATGTAAATGAAGAAACTGTTTTCATAATTTAGTGAGATTTCCTTTGTATAAAATGAGGTATCATAATGAAATCAGCATAAAACAGTGCCTAGCATCGGCACAAAATGTAATCCCAATATCTCGATATCTCTATATCACAGTCTCTGTACCTCAATATCTCGAAATCTCAATGTCTTAATCACAATATCTAGGGCGTCGTCAGTCCAGACCGGCCCCTACCATCCATCTCAAGACCACGACGGTATCCTCCGGATATCCGACGCGTCATGTAATATCACCGGTAGGTAGTCTCCCCTGCCAGGCTCACATCGTCATCATCACGCGCTTCTTGCCCCGGGGTACCTTACCGGGCCCACCATGTACCCGAAACGGTTCATCCGTCTCCTCGAATCGGGTCTCGAAATCCATCAGCAAACTCATGGTGGACGACTCATACATCATGGGAAAACCGCACTTTTTATTTAAAAAGAGAGACAAAAGGTTTATTTATGTTTTTGCGGTTTTCCTCCAAATCCAAGAAATCTCATGAAATCCGAATCCAAATCATTAATAGCATGTAAACAGTGAATATATGCATGAAAATCCATGAATGCGGCACAACAGTGAATAATAACATGCATGAAGTAGCAGGCAATAACTACAATGTCTAAACTATTAGCTAACAACCTATGTCAATGAAATAGTATTTCTAAAGTGTTCGTGACATGGCAATTACCGATTAAGATGTGTGTGAGCCGGCAAGTAAGTGTACGTGGTACATACGCATCATCGGTAATGGTGCTGGTGTCCTAACCACAAGATATCAACAGTAGAATATGAAGCATAATATAAGCCTGTGATGCGGAGCGAACAACAATAATGAGCGGGAGCTGAATACTAGACGCAACGATAACTAAACTGCATTAACCTAATATAAGTCCTACAATGGTGCCTTTTGAAATAACACGAATCGTGGGGTTTTGAAAATAGGGGCTACGGTGTTTTTAAGAAGAGATACGTTTTTTGAAATATCCGTAGAATCCCTTGACTTGTCTTCTAAATACGCACGATTCGTAAGCTTTGAAATAGGTAGGAACCGAATCTAATCTAACAACTAACTAAACTAAAGGGCTAAGCTACAAGCTAGACTACAGGTAAGGAAACCGCCTAACATCTGAGTCGATACATATACATACCTGTATATATATTAGTCGGTGATCCCGCCTCAATAATATCATATCCAATACCATATCTATAAGCAGGTATCCCAAGTCAAGAGTGCGGATCAATCATCAAAATATAGCTCGTACGTAAATCCGTCGTACGGCATCCCAAATTTGGGTACGGGTCAATATCACATTCATCATACTATTCACCTGGTATCCTCTTTATCAAATATCATGATCGGGGTACTGATCTACATCTAGTACAATACTGATACCGCCTAAGTATGCATGCACGTGTGTGAAACACTACGTCAAGGACCCGCTAGAACGTCATGTCGTATCTCAAATACGAACCCTGCTATATCACCGATCTCACGGCCTCAAATCAAATCTCATCGACTCATCTTAGATCCCAAGTACTATCCTCATTATCCATGCATACGTATATGAATGCACATATGCATAGTCCCATACCCACGCATATATACATATATACACATCCCAATCTGTGCACAAGAAAGTAAAGTATGCAAGTCTGTGTGTGCGTATGTGGGTATAACAACTACTCTAGGGTTTCGCAACTAACCCAATGGTACTCCATGAACACATAAACATAACATGAATAAACATTCTCGTATCATACAACACCTATATAAATATATATATATGAGCTACACTACGGACTGCGGGGGTGCTATACGCCATCCACCCGACTTCTCCCCGTAGATATAAATCTACTCACCTGGTCCTCGCTCGCCGGTGCCGACGTCGCCACGCGCTTGCTTGTTGTCTCGAAGTCCACATGGGGGTACCTACATATCACAACGCATCGTATCGCATTAAAATCCAACTCATGACCAAAACAACACACCAATCCCATATAGGTCAAAACCTATGGTTGCTTTCACAAATCAACCCAAAAACCCTCAACGTCGGTGTGCATGTTAGTTATATGTATGCCCTAGAAGCCATTACTATACATAGGATGTATATTGTAGTGGATGCTTGGACATATATAGGGAGGACTTTCTTGCTCGACATGATAGTATGCTATCTGGTTGATCTTTACCTTAACGTGTACACTGATTGTCCCTCTGTTACATGTTGGTAAAGCCCTTAGGATGTGTACTTGAGTACCTGGACTATGATGCGGATCATACTAGTGGGGACAAGGTAGTCCATAAGTACATCCTTCAAGGTCCCTAGTCGTGGGTATATCGAGACGGGGCATCGATATACCCGAGTAGACTAGCGTATACCTTCTCGACCCATACAGATGGGCGATGGATGATCCCATATCCATTGGTGTTTGACATCAGAGATGATATACGGGTGCTCAGTGGAGACTGGGTACACTGGACGGACTCGCCGAGAACTCCCAGATGGTATTATACCTTACGTCAGATGGCAGTTCTCTGGTGACACTGGTACAGAGTAGTCTGTTGACCCGATATCGTCATAGAGTCTTGTGTGGTTCCCACTGTGCTTTGATTTCTATCTTACCACGTCCAAGAGGGCATGCAAAATGGTGGTTTTTGGGTACAGTCCCGAGTCATATGGAGGCAATGAGCGATAGGAGGGGATTCGTCTCTCCCGGTATAGGGAGTTGATATTGCGCTGTGTTCGATTGGCTATAACCGGAAATCCCTGGCCAGGGTTGCTGAGATTTACTGGTAAGTGTTACCAGTAGTTTCTCGAACTGTTATAGACCTCATATCGACACGACTTATCGAGCTATTGGGGTCTGACGTTTACCACCCCTAGGAGAGATATGCGACATATCAGACGATCAGACCGGACTGTACGGTAAGTGTTACTGGTTGGATTCACAAGAGTGTGAGCGGGCTTGCTCGTCTATCTTCTGATCGCTCAATACCCGGGTGGCCGTTACGTTTAGCAGACCGCTTGCGGCTTGTGGGTGTTTGATATGATCATCACCTGCTGCCGGCGTATTGACGAGTCTTTAGAGTCCTACACAGAGGTTTTCTGGCTCACGCAAAACGAAATAGGAGCGCATATGAGATATGTGCGGGACCGAGAATAATGCGTGTATGTGATACCGTATTCTATTCTCGCGATGAGTGTATCGATATGGTTGTATGCAATATAACCTAGTTATCGAATCAAGGATTGATTCGATAAGCCGATATATTGGATATTAGTCGGTCACATGCGATATGACCGGATCGTTAAATCAAGTGTTGATTTAATGATTTAATGCATAATTATATATTTGATATATTACTTTGCATTAACTAGTATTGGTTTACTTTAAATGGATTTTCTCACTTGGATTGTGCACATTGTATATGTGATATACTTTTGTACACAAGTTTGTATCATGTTTGATGATGTATGCTAACTTGGGTTTGTGTAAAGATTAAACCATGGTTGTGTAATGGTTAGGATTTTTATTTTCTTATTTATTTATTTATTTATTTATTCATTTTGGAAAATGAAAAGCATAAAGAGAAAATGGTTGCTAACTTTGTTTGTATTATGAAGCTTCATGAAGCTTTGACTTAGTGACCATTTTGTCTCAGGCTTAACCCTAACCATTCCACTTAACCCTAGTCTATTCTCTACACTTTACTATGGTTGCATTATGATAAGTATTGATTTATTTTCCTTTTTGAAGATATACTTATCATAATATATATCTTCTTTTTCTTCTTCATCTTCTTCTTCCATGAAGAAAAGCTTGCTACTCCAATGGCAAGTGATGAAATTGAGTGAGAAATCCAATTCTAAAGTGAACCCACTTCCTATTTCTTCATCCTCTACCTCTTGCCAAGTAGTATAGGGTGTTTCCTTCACAAGTTTTCATGGCTTGGTGAAGGTGGAGGTTGATCTTGTGATGCCTCGACGTAGATCATCTTCGGCATCGTCGTCGATGACCTAGCCCGCTTTTTCTCCGATGAAGCTGATGCCAGAGTCATGGTTCGATTTGGACAGCGGAGAGGACTTCATCATGGAGCTATGGAGGTGGAGAAACGGAACTACAAAGATTGTATTTCCGTTCCCTTAGTAAAGTAGTTAACTAGTTGCTTTGTCGCCTAAACTTCTAGCCAACGATCCGTATTAGGGTTTCTCGGCACCTCTAGTGTGTGCCTAGGAACCCTGCAGTAGTATCAGAGCCTAGCTAGAGCCTTAGGCGATGCGTAGACGAAGTTTGAAACCCGAACGAACCCGAAACCCTAAACCAAACATGCTCTCTGGACTTTTTCTAAAATCTGGGATTTTTCCAAATTAAAAATGCTTAAAAAATTCAGCAGGGAAATCTAAGAATCACGGTGCAAAATTTTTCTCATGAACAGTCCAAACTGCGGCGGAACCGCGGCAGAAGCCTAGCTTCTGCGGTGGTTCCGCGGCCCATTGATGACGTCAGCTTCCCGTTTTTGCACAATAATTCCTCTTTTCTGGTGCTGGATTTTCTGAGAATTTTTAATATTTTTTCAAGAGTTGAATTTTCTGGGTTGTTTTGGGGATTCGAATGTTCGATCGGATTATCAAATTTTGTCTGTGTGGCTTTCCGGATAATTTTTGAATATGTTAAAAAGTTCGACCGGATATAAATACCCAATTTTTCCCCTGTCGGGAAATTTCCAAGTGTTGGATTTTTCCGTGGTTTAAAGACGTTCTAAGTAGTGCAAGTAACGCGATGGACCCTCTAGAAGACAACAAACCTTAACTCGATTATGTGACCGTCTTGAACTGCCCTTTGAACCTTCGGGTTTGGGGCAGTACGGCGTGCCACATGTGAGGCGTTGGCTTGACCCTTCTACGGCTGGACCGTTGGTACTGAGGCACGAACTGAATGTTTTTAGACTTATTTCATGTGTTGATCTGTATCGGGAAAACTTGGGTGTTTGACTGTTCGATCGAAAAGTTTAACATTTTCTATTTATCTGGAATGGGATACAATAATTGGAATTCACAATAAATTATGTGATAACTGAATGAATGTTATAAACATAGCAGTTTAGTCTCACTTGATCGGTTGCCACGGAATTTTGATGTGATCAAAAGTCCGTTGCAATCACGTAGCGTACGCGGATACTCGCCGGGTAAACTTAATAGACAGCCTCACTCCATAGCCCCGACCAAGTGACTGTAGGAGAACCCCGTCGCCGAAAGCATCCGTTCGGGTGCTCGCGGTAGCGGTGTTCCGCCTTGGTTCACTTCGTCGACGGTATCAGGGGTGCAGCCGTCTACTGAAGTTTGCGACGAGCATTCGATCAGGATGTCGGGAATCTTGTTGAATTGCCCGACTTGATATTGAAAAGTGTTTTCGATTTTGAGACTAAAATGCGGGGTTTATAATTGTTAGGCATGCGATGTCTAAGAAATTCATTTGGTCAGGCATGTGATGTCTGAGGTGGTTGCGGATTCCAACTGTTGTAGTTTTACACTTTCTTTTCTGTGACCGTAAGTGTAATATGTGATATCGCCGGTTTCGTTGCTATATGTCAACGACAATCGGGATGCGCATATTTACTTACGTTGATGACATGTGATGTTATGTGTTGCTGGATATGTTATATTGGATCGTCGTGTTTGAATAGCCAGGGTTTTTTATGTGATATGAGTGTTTTTCATTTTCATTCATGTAAAAACTTGTATGTAATATTCTTTTATTGGGGCACTTCCAGGTTGCGGAAGATGTCACCCTTTGTATATTATTTACTTTTCTGCACTAGGATAGACCCAAGGAGGGGAGCACAAGTAACCGGGTTCTGGAGTCCAGTGGGAGACCAACTCGAGGAGTCGAGTCCGGGTCTCCTAACTCCAGAATTGGTAGGGTTGCTTGCCGCTCTCGTAGGGGTCTAGGGGTGTGGGTTTGGCTATTCATCGCGACCGTGGAATCCGTGTTTTATACTGGCTCGTATTGAAAACACGGACGTCCTAGTATATCTAATATTTCATATGTTTCTTCTGCTGCGATATCTGTGATGTGATCATGTGATGTTCTGTGATAGATACTTTATATAGTATATATGATATATTATATAGACGTTACTTATGTTTTACACCCGCGCTAGCCCTGCCCCGCTCTGCCGTTAGTTACCTAACCTAACGGTGCACGAGGGGACATTGAGGCGAATGCGGATGGCATAAGTGTACGTCGTATTTATCTATGATGTTTAGGTACTTAAATGATGGGACTTCATTAATATGATTAATGAAATAAAAGAAACCTAAGATGTTGTAGAATCGAATTTCAAAATAAAACGGGTAGCTACAGTTCTTGCTTTGCACAGTGATATATATGATATATCCCGCACCTCATTCGACGAGGAAAGGACCGACGATCCCTTCACCGGGAGTGACTCCTTTAGCAAAACTAGAAAAGCCTCAAAAGCACTCCATTTTTAAAATCATTTGATTCTACAACGATATCAAGTTCATTACGCAATAGGTTTTCGGAAAAACCTGTCGTAGCCCTCCGTCATTTCAGATAAGTACTAGTTAGTATTCGTGCTGCGGTTGTTTGGCTTCCGTCAAGGCGTAGTGTACGGTAGCTAACTAGTGCTTATCTGCTTGCATATGATGCGATTGGATTAGGGTATTCGTACAGCGTTGTTTGGCCTCCGTCAAGGGTCGTGCGGGTGGGTTTAATTCAATCAGGAAATGACGAGTTGAACTTGACTAGCGGACTATGGGTAGTTTGGCCTCCGTCAAGGTCATAGGACGCTAGGGGCAAAATATTATCGGGAGTTTCAAGTGTTGAAATTTGCAATGAGATTGCATACCTTCTATGAGATAGTTGGATCCCGATACCCGCTGCGAGTAAGAGTTACTCCTGGGAGAGTTTTACACATTACAATTAGCCGATCAAGTAGGTGTCTAGAAAGGTGTCAACGGGGTTACGCCTCTGGGAAAACGAGGTTTACTGTAATTAGGTTCGTGCGAAAGCACGGGGGACCTCCCTCAAAGTACCGACACTGGCCTGGCTGAAAGATTGGCGAACTTGTAGTGTGTAATTAATCCCGGCTAGTCTTTCCTTTTAGGGTTTGAAGGAAGATTTGATAAAAAGAAGTTGGAGCCATCCTGATTAGATAAAATAATAACCAATCTATTCTTGCAAGAGCATACGCTGAGTGTTTTCTTCTCTCTCTCTCCTGGTAGTGACTATATCACGCCTTAATCAAGATAATAATACGGAATATTGACCGAACCCGCTTGTTATACTGAGCCGGAGAACGTTGGTCCCGCTCCAACTTATAATTGTTATAAGACAGAGCAGGAAACTGGGGATTACCAGAATTCCCGTGCCACCCAAACGAAGAGAGTGCATGCTGATGCATCATCTTTGGGTGTGTTCATTACAAAGAACTGTTTCTCTGTATCCTCTACGTCCTGGGTATGTGATACCAGATCAGGATCCCAGATATGTTACATAGGGCTACAGAAAGGTAGAGGACTGAGAACGGGTGATAAGTTTCATGAGGCAGAAAACGGGCAAGTGTTGCAGCCAAGTCTGTTGGTCACTGTCACCCTGTATTCCAAATACATTGATTCTGAACGAATGTTATTAGATACCGAACCTGATATACAAAATCATATCTATCTCTTTATCAGTAAAGAAATGATAAAATTTTGTATTGTTGGATAATGTTTTGAACATGTCCTATATCAAAAGTTGATCGGTTCAGGCACGTTATCTAAAAACATTGATGTTCTAAATCAAACTACAGTTCTTTAGTATACGGAACACACAGAAGAGGAAGAGTTCAGAAATGAACGGATCCTTCTTCAGGCATTGTAGACTAGGTTATATCAATGCGACCAGACTAGCTGAAGTTACATATAGATGCATATTTAAATCAGTTTGAATTTACATCTTGTGAAACTTAACAGTCATGTCACAAAGATACGATGACCATAGCTCTGTTTACTGGAAACAGAGAAAGAGTTAGTGAACTCTTGGGTTAATACATGTTGATGTATGTAGGTCCCCTGTCTACACATGCCAAGACCGATTCTTTGTACTTCATTAAATTCTCTGATGATCTCTCAAGATTCAGACATATGTTCCTGTTGAAACACAAGTCCGAACCTTTTGAGATATTCACAGAATATAAGTTAGAAGTAGAGAACCAAAATACGGGTATAAGTATTATGTCCTTTGATGAGATCAAGGAGGAGAATACTTGAGCATGGAAATCCTGGACTATTCTAAAGGAGAATGAGATTCTCTCTCAGCATTACTCCTCCGTATACACCATAGCACGATGGTATATCGGGGCGAAGCAATCACACCCTATATGATAAGGTGTGCTCTATGATGAGTACTACTGAGTTACCTATTTCCTTTTTGGGAGTTATGCACTTGAGAAGCTGCATACCTATTGAATAGCGTTCGAATCAAATCAGTTGCCTACCGCTTCATATGAGATATGGAAACGGAAGAGGCCATCTCTTAAGTTAGTTAAGATTTGGGGTTGTCCAGCCTATGTCTGAAAAGCAAAATCCGGACAAGCTCGAGGTAAGATCTGTTATGTAGAACTGGAAATGTTCCAGCTATACAAATAACAGCAGATGATTTGGTAGAACCAAAGGATTCAGTAGATACCAACGAACCTCAGCCTCTCCGCCGATCTAGTAGGGTTCCTCACCCACCTGAGAGATACTTCGGTTTCTCTATGACAGTGGGAGCGAGGATTGCATCATGAGATGATGACCCAACTAGTTTCGAGCTGGCCATCAGGAGTAAGACTCTGTAAGAATGGCTGGATGCTTAGTGATCTGAGATGGAATCCATGTACACCAACAAAGTATGGACTTTGGTTGCTATATTTGAAGGGTTAAATCCCCATCAGGAGCAAGTATATCTTGAGAAGATTACTTGGTGTATATGGAAAAGTTGAGACTTTCAAAGCTAGACTTGTTAAAGGTTTGCATCATTGACCAGGTGTGGATCATGAGGAAACCTTTTTCTAAGGAGCGATGCTTAAGTCCATCCAGATCCTACTTACCACGGCTACATACCATGACTACGATATCTGGTGGTTGGGTGTCATGACAGCTTTTCTAAATGATGTTTTAGAAGAGTGTGTCTATAAGTACACAGCAAGAGGGCCTCGTAGACAGTGGGAGCAGCGGAAACGTGTGCAAGATGTTTTATCTGATAAAGCAGGCATCGCGGAGTTGGAACATCTGTTTTGATGAGATAGTCAAACAGATTGACATCATCAAAATGGTAGATGAACCTTGTATATACAAAAAGGTAGTAGGGAGTATGGTGATGATCCTCGTAGAGTACGTGGATGACATACTCTTGATGGGGAAGGAGTTTCCTATGCTATGCTCGGTCAATCTCCGCTTATCACCATAATTCTCCATATAGGATCAAAGTGATACTTCCTAAATCCTGGATTTTGGATCTATGAGATAGATCTAAATGGATGTTAGGATTCTCACTAGTTGTAGTGAGATGGTATCAACCGATCCTGGGGAGAATCACTGGAAGGTTTCCAGGGTGATAATGACGACTGAATGTCAGTCGCAGGCATTGTCTTTACCCGAGTACAGGGACGGTATGTTGGAAGAGTTCCAAGCTAAATACCGTGGCATACTAGATGATTAAGGCTGGATACGTCGCTACTTAAGATGCTACCAAAGAGGCTGTTTGGGTGTATATTGGTTCATGAGATGAATTACGTTCCTCCCATTGTGTGACAATGGAGTTGTGGCTTATGCCAAGGAACGCCGGTCCCATCAGTGATCCAGACATATTCTAAGGCAGTGTCACCTGAACATGGAGATGGTTGATCTCCAGGGTGATCGAGGTTAGGAGAGTAGACTCAGAGGACAACACGGCGGATCCACTCACGAAGGCCTATTCCCAGAGAGAGACTTTTATGGGATGGTTGAGTATGAGATACTACAACCACTGCTATCAGATGGCCCTAGTGCAAGTGGGAGATTGTTAGTTATATGTATGCCCTAGAGGCCATTACTATACATAGGATGTATATTGTAGTGGATGCTTGGACATATATAGGGAGGACTTTCTTGCTCGACATGATAGTATGCAATCTGGTTGATCTTTACCTTAACGTGTACACTGATTGTCCCTCTGTTACATGTTGGTAAAGCCCTTAGGATGTGTACTTGACTACCTGGACTATGATGCAGATCATACTAGTGGGGACAAGGTAGTCCATAAGTACATCCTTCAAGGTCCCTAGTCGTGGGTATATCGAGACGGGGCATCGATATACCCGAGTAGACTAGCGTATACCTTCTCGACCCATACAGATGGGCGATGGATGATCCCATATCCATTGGTGTTTGACATCAGAGATGATATACGGGTGCTCAGTGGAGGCTGGGTACACTGGACGGACTCGCCGAGAACTCCCAGATGGTATTATACCTTACGTCAGATGGCAGTTCTCTGGTGACACTGGTACAGAGTAGTCTGTTGACCCGAGATCGTCATAGAGTCTTGTGTGGTTCCCACTGTGCTTTGATTTCCATCTTACCATGTCCAAGAGGGCGTGCAAAACGATGGTTTTTGGGTACATTCCCGAGTCACATGGAGGCAATGGGCGATAGGAGGGGATTCGTCTCTCCCGGTATAGGGAGTTGATGTTGCGCTGTGTTCGATTGGCTATAACCGGAAATCCCAGGCCAGGGTTGCTGAGATTTACTGGTAAGTGTTACCAGTAGTTTCTCGAACTGTTATAGACCTCATATCGACACGAATTATCGAGCTATTGGGGTCTGACGTTTACCACCCGTAGGCGAGATATGCGACATATCAGACGATCAGACCGGACTGTACGGTAAGTGTTACTGGTTGGATTCACAGGAGTGTGAGCGGGCTTGCTCGTCGATCTTCTGATCGCTCAATACCCGGGTGGCCATTACGTTTAGCAGACCGCTTGCGGCTTGTGGGTGTTTGATATGATCATCACCTGCTGCCGGCGTATTGACGAGTCTTTAGAGTCCTACACAGAGGTTTTCTGGCTCAAGAAAAACGAAATAGGAGCGCATATGAGATATGTGCGGGACCGAGAATAATGCGTGTATGTGATACCGTATTCTATTCTCGCGATGAGTGTATCGATATGGTTGTATGCGATATAACCTAGTTATCGAATCAAGGATTGATTCGATAAGCCGATACATTGGATATTAGTCGGTCACATGCGATATGACCGGATCGTTAAATCAAGTGTTGATTTAATGATTTAATGCATAATTATATATTTGATATATTACTTTGCATTAACTAGTATTGGTTTACTTTAAATGGATTTTCTCACTTGGATTGTGCACATTGTATATGTGATATACTTTTGTACACAAGTTTGTATCATGTTTGATGATGCATGCTAACTTGGGTTTGTGTAAAGATTAAACCATGGTTGTGTAATGGTTAGGGTTTTTATTTTCTTATTTATTTATTTATTTATTTATTCATTTTGGAAAATGAAAAGCATAAAGAGAAAATGGTTGCTAACTTTGTTTGTATTATGAAGCTTCATGAAGCTTTGACTTAGTGACCATTTTGTCTCATGCTTAACCCTAACCATTCCACTTAACCCTAGTCTATTCTCTACACTTTACCATGGTTGCATTATGATAAGTATTGATTTATTTTTCATTTTTGAAGATATACTTATCATAATATATATCTTCTTCTTCGTCTTCATCTTCTTCTTCCATGAAGAAAAGCTTGCTACTCCAATGGCAAGTGATGAAATTGAGTGAGAAATCCAATTCTAAAGTGAACCCACTTCCTATTTCTTCATCCTCTACCTCTTGCCAAGTAGTATAGGGTGTTTCCTTCACAAGTTTTCATGGCTTGGTGAAGGTGGAGCTTGATCTTGTGATGCCTCGACGTAGATCATCTTCGGCATCATCGTCGATGACCTAGCCCGCTTTTTCTCCGATGAAGCCGATGCCAGAGTCATGGTTCGATTTGGACAGCGGAGAGGACTTCATCATGGAGCTATGGAGGTGGAGAAACGGATCTACAAAGGTTGTATTTCCGTTCCCTTAGTAAAGTAGTTAACTAGTTGCTTTGTCGCCTAAACTTCTAGCCAACGATCCGTATTAGGGTTTCTCGGCACCTCTAAAATTTGAAATGGGCATGGTTGATGCCTTGTGACACCTCTAGTGTGTGCCTAGGAACCCTGCAGTGCAAACGCCAGACCATCGAGAAAAACCCAAATACACTCATTTGCACATTCACGAACACTAATTTTAATATAAAATAGGTTAAAACTCACAAAAACCCCAATTTCACTTAAAAAGTCATTTTTCCGAAAATCTAGCAAGCAAAATTACCCGTTTTAGTACAAAACTCGACATTTAAACAATTCTAGCGGCCATAATACTTATTAAATAACTTAAATAATCCATACAAACCATTTCCACGATTTAATTTCACCAAACCACATACGTTCAAAAAAACCAGTTTGCAAAAATACCGACTTTAACTCTTTTTAAAGTAAAATTCATAATTTTACAAATAAGCTTGGTTTTGCATGGTCCAAAGGCATTAAACCACTTATTATAATACTAATAATGACATGAAACCATAATTATATTTTAATCTAAGACATTCAATAATTTTCCAAAAATCTAGTAAGTAAAATAGCTTAAATATTACAATTTCAACTTAACAATTTACAACTAACAATTTGATTATGTTTCACATTCCACAAAAAGAAGAATCCCACTTGCAACCATAATCATACAACAAAACCATAACTATAATCCAAAACCATCCACTTGAATTTCTAAACTTGAATTCAAAACCCCTTTATTTATATTTTTTAAACACCTAAACAAGTTTGCTTTAAACATACAACTAACAATTAACAAATATGGAAGAATTTTTATACCTCTTGATCAAGAGATCAACATGAAGATCATGGCCTACAAAATGCCAAATTTCTTCCAAGATCCATGCTAGCTTGGGCAAAGAAATAATGGGTAGAGATTGGATTTTGTTTTTGTGGGATTTTTGACTTGGATTTTTGGTGGAATTTTGTGGGTTTTGCAATGAAATGGAGAAGAATCAAGAGGGGCTGTTTGAGTGCAGGTTTTGGCCAGAAATTTGTGAGGATTGGGTGAGGGAGGAGAGAGAGTGAGGTGGGGAAAGATAAATCTAGTCAAAGTCCACTCAATTTCTATCATTTTCTATTCTATTCTTTTCTTTTCTTTCTTTTCTTTTCTTTGAAATTCAAGTAGGGAAAAAGGGTGGGGCTGCTGAATTCAGCCAAGGGGAGAAGTAAATGGGGGTGTGTGAGTGTGGGTATGGGTGTGGGGTGATGAAAAATGATAAATACAATACCCCAAACATCCATTTACACTAAAAAAAGCATTTTTCTTCGATACTTTCTAAACCGTTTCGGCAAACGATTTCATTTCAAAAACCACATGATAAAATTTTATTTAATGTTTTATAACGCACAAAATTTGTTTCAACTCATTCCAATTTGTAATTTTCCCTAATTAAATGTATTAGTGACGGCTTAAAATAATATTAAAATAATTAATTTCGGAAAATTTTTCAGAAAATTTGAAATTTCACCAGTGCCTCAATAAACACCAAATACTAGCAATTTCATAGCTAGAATATGTATATTTAATTTTATAATAAAGATATTCGTATTTTGACTTTTTACCGAAAACCTCCTTATTTTACCGATTTTTTCGAAATTTCACCGAAACGATTTTCAAAACGTTACAATCTTCCTCCCTTAAAGAAATTCGGTCCCCGAATTTAAATTAAAACTCCCCCCAAATACTAAAATATTTCAGCCAAAACCATCAAATCGCCAGGGCTCCGAAATCATAAATACATAAACACATCATAGCGCAATGCATGCGCATGAGTAATGAGTAGATAACTCGAAATCAAAACTCCGTCAAGCATCCCGCAATCATCGGAGTCAAGATGAAGACACGAATGCCAAATCTCAAGCAAGACCGATATGCTAAAAATCGGAACTATGCATGCAAATATCAGGAGGAAATGCATGCCAAATCCTTTAAGTTGCTGTGCAATGCACATAACACTGCACAGTGGCGGACGTCTATCATAAGAAAATAACTATATACATATATACCTTTGTTTGAAATGTATGTTCCGCGGTTTTGGGAAACAATTTAGAAGGGTTTTCCTTGTTTTAAACGTTTCGCGTCATATCATACACGTAGGTAAATACTAAGACTATAGCTCGCTTTTTGGAATTCCCTTCAATAGCTATCAATGCATGCAAAATATATTCAGGTACTGTCCTCTGACAAGTCATGCTCAGTATAAAAACTCATAGCAATCATCATAAAAACGTACTGCTCTATAAGAAATCCATCCCAAAATGCGCGTATGAATACTACGTTCGTCTGGTGCGCACGACCATCAAAATCCATATACGTGCTATACAAGTGCACAGAAACAAGATCTAAGTGCATCGGGTGTGCACAAAGCATCTGTCGAAGGCAACGTGTGTGCCTGACAGCAAAATCAGGTGCATCTGACATGCACGAAAAAAATCTCGATTTAGTGCATCTGGTGTGCACCAAAATCGCATCTCAAGACATGCGCTCAACATGTGCGAAAACCCAAAACCAGGGGCATCCATCATGCACGAAATCATGAAATCTAATATCAAGCGCCGAACATGCGCAAAATCAAATCAGGTGCATAAGGTGCACAAAACAAATATCGAGTATCATAATTGAAATCGATGTCCAGTGCATCTAAGTGCACAAAAGGCGTATTACTGCACTACAAGCATATATAAACTATACAGAGTGCAGGAACCAAATCGTGTGCATGCATACGCACAAAATCAACTCAAATGTCTAAAACCGTAAAATCACAAACATGTGAAACCAAAGCATGAAAACGATATCAAGTGCAACACTGTGCAAAGATCGTAAATCCTCAATCATCAAAATCAAATCATGCGAATAAATCACCTCAAACATCGAAATCAATAATGGCGGAATAGTACCGCTCAAGCGCATCCTCTAAGAATCTCGGGCCAACTGTCGTGGTCACTAGTGGGACGTCTCGTCGATGATCATGAACTCTGGCCTGCTGGTGTGCGTAACAATGACCACTCCTGGGTCAAGGTCTTCATTGTGAATTACCAATCTCTCGGTCCATCGGCTCATCGGCCCTATCAGGTGTGCTAACGGGGATGATCCCGTTCTGGCACTTCTCTGGTCATCTCTCGGTCAATCATCGCGACCACTCGTAAGACAGCATATCACTGGCGTCGGCCTCTGGGTCTCTGAATGTACGTGACACATCTGATCCTGGGTTCAAGTATCATTGCAGCAGTGTCCTGGAAGGAATCCTGCTCACGGTCTCTTCCATGTCTCGTCTCTGCCAACTGTCCGGAATTCATCGTCCTTTCCTATATCTGCATCTTGCTCTGGAACGGCTGCATACCCATCGTGACTCCTTCTGGAAGGTATATGCAGTACTCTGCCTCGGCATGCGCATCGCATCTCTGATGTCGGCGGAGGGGAACGTCATCATATCCAGATCTTGTACGAACCTCTTACTCCATTTTTCTCTAATGTCGACCGCTTCGGACTCGTCTCGTCATGGCTGCATGGACTGAGCTCCAACGGCTATCCTCGTATCGGGAATCTCCCAAGAAATGCATCTCATCACTTAGCATCCGAATTAAGTCGAGCCATCCGATCGAGTCATCAAAACCTCATAATCCCCCAAGAGCTCAACATCTTAGGCACAGTTTAATAGCATCGAGTACATACCACAGCATCGGTGGTCCAGCCGTAGAAGGGCAAACCCAAGCCTCACTAATGACACTGTGGAACTGCCGCAAACCCGAAGGTTCAAAGGCTTTCACACGGTCATTAAGTCGAGTTAGGGTTTCATTCTTCTAGAGGGACCATAGAATTGCATGCATGTCTTTCCGACTGCTTTAAACATAGAATAATAGGTTTCTGACATTCGATCGTCTCTGTCGACTTCCAACGTCTCCGCGTGAAGTCGTCTCTAGCTGGAATCAATCTATCTGATGACCTCGCATCGGGGTAGGCGAACGATCCACATGTCCTAGTCATTCATCCTCGATGACTAGCGACCTTCTATCATCTCTTAGTACAACTCGTTCTGCACTAACGCCAGCATCTGGGGCAATATCTCGTCGTTCGCAGCAATAACTGGCTCGCTCGTCTGCATGCTGAACAGTGCCTCGACCATAATGAATAAGCAACACACCAACGGTCATCAAAATCTGGCTGGCCTCTGTCAGTGGCCCAATCCTCTGATACTGATCGGCACGTCCGAGAAATCTCATAAAGGCGATCCGCCAAACGCTCGTGGCGCGAAACACAGTAAAAAGAGGCACATCTCCGCAATCGTGTGTCGCCAAAATTACGCCCTGGTCAGTCCTCGTTCGTGACAAGCTTGTGCTTACCGCAATTCTAACCGTAGCTCTCCCTGCCCGTAATCGTGGCAGCAAACCGTAACTGGTACCGATGAAGCTAGATCAGGAATGAATATAATACTGAGCAAAGAAATGTACATCCTAAGGCTTCTTAAGTGGAGTAGCGTATCGTAAATATGCCGCGGAACATACCCACGGTACGTCACTCTACTTTAGTCACTTATTCCATCAACCAAGGGTCATCCTACGCTCCGAAGGTAAAACCTAACGCTCTGATACCAACTTTGTCACGTCCCGAAAGTACGGAATATGACCGGCACTTAAACTACGAACGTCTCGAGGCGTACGTAATCTAAGTAAGCCGAAAACCCAGAAATCCAAACCAAGAAAGGTAGTAGAGTGAAGGAAAACCAATTTAAATCAAGTAGTTTTAATAACATAAGCCGAATTATGCCTTTTTTTCAAAACATCAAATATTTCCTGAAAATTTCGGCAGAGTCTCCTTTGTAAAACTGGCCCCCAAACGGGATACAACATGAATAGTATACGAAATCAATAAAAAGGCATCCCCAAGCGGGAGCTAGCTCTTCGTCAATCGACGGTCACAACCACACAAGCAATATAATATACAACGCCAAGGACGAGGATCAAAACTCAAAAGGAAACGCAAAACAACAAGAAATCCATAGAAATACAACGCGCGACTCTAAGGTCGAAAGAATAACATCACTGGTCTCTATCTCAGAAATAAATACATGTTTGGTTGATGGAACTTCTAGATACAATAGAATAATGATATACAAGATATATAATGGGGGTACGATACAAGTAAACCCACCTACAAGCAAATCACCCGGAAATGGGAAGCAGTGCCAGCAAAGCCGTAATGATACCTATACGGCAAAACCTGCAAGAAACTGGGGCACAACGGGGGTGAGTTGCCAACTCGTGAATAGAAAAACATCTACGAACAGAAACCACATGAACAACGCAATCCTAGGTCAACGATCATAATATCCTCAAATATATATAACATGCAGCCTAACAATGATTAGGGTAAATATCTAACCCGAGTGTAATCCCTTGTGCCCGTGTCAGTGCCTCAGGTAGCGATATATCATATGGATGAGGTATGAATGCATGAAAACAGAATACATATAAATGAAGAAACTGTTTTCATAATTTAGTGAGATTTCCTTTGTATAAAATGAGGTATCATAATGAAATCAGCATAAAACAGTGCCTAGCATCGGCACAAAACGTAATCCCAATATCTCGATATCTCTGTATCACAGTCTCTGTACCTCAATATCTCGAAATCTCAATGTCTCAATCACAATATCTAGGGCGCCGTCAGTCCAGACCGGCCCCTACCATCCATCTCAAGACCACAACGGTATCCTCCGGATATCCGACGCGTCGGGTAATATCACCGGTAGGAAGTCTCCCCTGCCAGGCTCACATCGTCATCATCACGCTCTTCTTGCCCCGGGGTACCTTACCGGGCCCACCATGTACCCGAAACGGTTCATCTGTCTCCTCGAATCGGGTCTCGAAATCCATCAGCAAACTCATGGTGGACGACTCATACATCATGGGAAAACCGCACTTTTTATTTAAAAAGAGAGACAAAAGGTTTATTTATGTTTTTGCGGTTTTCCTCCAAATCCAAGAAATCTCATGAAATCCGAATCCAAATCATTAATAGCATGTAAACAGTGAATATATGCATGGAAATCCATGAATGCGGCACAACAGTGAATAATAACATGCATGAAGTAGCAGGCAATAACTACAATGTCTAAACTATTAGCTAACAACCTATGTCAATGAAATAGTATTTCTAAAGTGTTCGTGACATGGCAATTACCGATGAAGATGTGTGTGAGCCAGCAAGTAAGTGTACGTGGTACATACGCATCATCGGTAATGGTGCTGGTGTCCTAACCATAAGATATCAACAGTAGAATATGAAGCATAATATAAGCATGTGATGCGGAGCGAACAACAATAATGAGCGGGAGCTGAATACTAGACGCAACGATAACTAAACTGCATTAACCTAATATAAGTCCTACAATGGTGCTTTTTGAAATAACACGAATCGTGGGGTTTTGAAAATAGGGGCTACGGTGTTTTTAAGAAGAGATACGTTTTTTGAAATATCCGTAGAATCCCTTGAATTGTCTTTTAAAATACGCACGATTCGTAAGCTTTGAAATAGGTAGGAACCGAATCTAATCTAACAACTAACTAAACTAAAGGGCTAAGCTACAAGCTAGACTACAGGTAAGGAAACCGCCTAACATCTGAGTCGATACATATACATACCTGTATATATATTAGTCGGTGATCCCGCCTCAATAATATCATATCCAATACCATATCTATAAGCAGGTATCCCAAGTCAAGAGTGCGGATCAATCATCAAAATATAGCTCGTACGTAAATCCGTCGTACGGCATCCCAAATCTGGGTACGGGTCAATATCACATTCATCATACTATTCACCTGGTATCCTCTTTATCAAATATCATGATTGGGGTACTGATCTACATCTAGTACAATACTGATACCGCCTAAGTATGCATGCACATGTGTGAAACACTACGTCAAGGACCCGCTACAACGTCATGTCGTATCTCAAATACGAACCCTGCTATATCACCGATCTCACGGCCTCAAATCAAATCTCATCGACTCATCTTAGATCCCAAGTACTATCCTCATTATCCATGCATGCGTATATGAATGTACATATGCATAGTCCCATGCCCATGCATATATACATATATACACATCCCAATCTGCGCACAAGAAAGTAAAGTATGCAAGTCTGTGTGTGCGTATGTGGGTATAACAACTACTCTAGGGTTTCGCAACTAACCCAAAGGTACTCCATGAACACATAAACATAACATGAATAAACATTCTCGTATCATACAACACCTATATAAATATATATATATATATGAGCTACACTACGGACTGCGGGGGTGCTATACGCCATCCACCCGACTTCTCCCCGTAGATATAAATCTACTCACCTGGTCCTCGCTCGCCGGTGCCGACGTCGCCATGCGCTTGCTTGTTGTTTCGAAGTCCATATGGGGGTACCTACATATCACAATGCATCGTATCGCATTAAAATCCGACTCATGACCAAAACAATACACGAATCCCATATAGGTCAAAACCTATGGTTGCTTTCACAAATCAACCCAAAAACCCTCGACGTCGGTGTACAAACGCCAGACCATCGAGAAAAACCCAAATACACTCATTTGCACATTCACGAACACTAATTTTAATATAAAATAGGTTAAAACTCACAAAAACCACAATTTCACTTAAAAAGTCATTTTTCCGAAAATCTAGCAAGCAAAATTACCCGTTTTAGTACAAAACTCGACGTTTAAACAATTCTAGCGGCCATAATACTTATTAAATAACTTAAATAATCCATACAAACCATTCCCACGATTTAATTTCACCAAACCACATACGTTCAAAAAAACCAATTTGCAAAAATACCGACTTTAACTCTTTTTAAAGTAAAATTCACAATTTTACAAATAAGCTTGGTTTTGCATGGTCCAAAGGCATTAAACCACTTATTATAATACTAATAATGACATGAAACCATAATTATATTTTAATCTAAGACATTCAATAATTTTCCAAAAATCTAGTAAGTAAAATAGCTTAAATGTTACAATTTCAACTTAACAATTTACAACTAACAATTTGATTATGTTTCACATTCTACAAAAAGAAGAATCCCACTTGCAACGATAATCATACAACAAAACCCTAACTATAATCCAAAACCAGCAACTTGAATTTCTAAACTTGAATTCAAAACCCCTTTATTTATATTTTTTAAACACCTAAACAAGTTTGCTTTAAACATACAACTAACAATTAACAAATATGGAAGAATTTTTATACCTCATGATCAAGAGATCAACATGAAGATCATGGCCTCCAAAATGCCAAATTTCTTCCAAGATCCATGCTAGCTTGGGCAAAGAAATAATGGGTAGAGATTGGATTTTGTTTTTGTGGGATTTTTGACTTGGATTTTTGGTGGAATTTTGTGGGTTTTGCAATGAAATGGAGAAGAATCAAGAGGGGCTGTTTGAGTGCAGGTTTTGGCCAGAAATTTATGAGGATTGGGTGAGGGGGGAGAGAGAGTGAGGTGGAGAAAGATAAATCTAGTCAAAGTCCACTCAATTTCTATCATTTTCTATTCTATTCTTTTCTTTTCTTTCTTTTCTTTTCTTTGAAATTCAAGTGGGGAAAAAGGGTGGGGCTGCTGAATTCAGCCAAGGGGAGAAGTAAATGGGGGTGTGTGAGTGTGGGTATGGGTGTGGGGTGATGAAAAATGATAAATACAATACCCCAAACGTCCATTTACACTAAAAAAAGCCTTTTTCTTCGATACTTTCTAAACCGTTTTGGCAAACGATTTTATTTCAAAAACTACATGATAAAATTTTATTTAATGTTTTATGATGCACAAAATTTGTTTCAACTCATTCCAATTTGTAATTTTCCCTAATTAAATGTATTAGTGACGGCTTAAAATAATATTAAGATAATTAATTTCGGAAAATTTTTCAGAAAATTTGAAATTTCACCGGTGCCTCAATAAACACCAAATACTAGCAATTTCATAGCTAGAATATGTATATTTAATTTTATAATAAAGATATTTGTATTTTGACTTTTTACCGAAAACCCCCTTATTTTACCGATTTTTTCGAAATTTCACCGAAACGATTTTCAAAACGTTACAAAAGAGCTGTGTCTCGAATGCGATAACCATTAGGGTATCGGTTATTCTTGAGGATTGAAGCATTGTTTAGCGTGCGGGAGAAGGGTATTCACATGGCTTCCACACGAAGTTAAAGGATTCGAACGATTGTCAGAAACCTATTTTCCCAAGTTTAATGTATTCGGAAGAACATGCAGGTATTTCGATGGACCCTCTAGAAGAATGAAACCTTAACTCGACATAATGACCACGAGAACGCCCTTGAACCTTAGGGTTTACGGCAGTTCCGCGGTGCCATTAGTGAGGCTTGGGTTTGCCCTTTTACGGCTGGACCATCGATGCTGGGGTATGTACCGGATATTTTTAAACTGTACTTGAGTATTGAGCTCTTGGGGAATTATGGGATTTTGAAGGATCGATCGAAAAGTTTAATGTAGACCGGATATCAGGTGAAGGGATCGACTACGTGGGAGACTCTAGATATGAGCATTGCCGTCGGTAGCGCAGTCAGCACACCCATGAAGAGACGAGTTCGAAGCAGTCGACACCAGTGGAAAGGAGGAAAAAGGCGCACATTGACGATAGTGTTTACGATTGTGATTTGGTCATTTGAATTTCATATTTTCGTTGATTGGATTTTGGTATTTTGAGGATTTTGTTCTACGATTGGTATTTCTTATGTGTACCTTCATTACATTCTATTTGTGTTTCATATATCAGTGGTATTGATGTTTTTTAGTACGTACCCAGTACACTTGATTTGGTTTTTATACATTTTGAGATTTTGATTTGATTTCGTGCATATGGTTACACATGATTTTGACATATGCTTCGACCTATTTTTCATGCATTTTCGTACTGTGATTTCGATTTTGATATTCGGTGTATGTTTTCGTGCACCATGTGCACTTGATTGAGATTCTTGTGCACACTTGGCGCACTTGATGCGATTTTATGCACACCAGATGCACTAAATCGGGGTTTTGTGCAGATTAGATGCACCTGATATTGAGTCGTGCACGCCCGTTGCACTTGACAGATGTTTTTGGTGCACACCTGTTGCACTTAGTTCGTTTTTGTGTGTATTCGTGGTATCTGTATTTGGTTTCGATTTCAGTGCGCACCGGACGCACATGATATTTTTATGATGTGATTGGGATTGAATTCAGTTTAAGCAGTATGCTTTTATAATCATTACTATTGATTTGGTAACCAGGCGCGACGTGTATGTTAAATAAAAGATATATATATAGCTATTTTTTTAAAAATAAACGTCCGCTATTTATGCCGTGGCACGTGCATCACACGGCGATTTTCAAAAGGGGTTCTTGCATTCTTCTTTATCCAGATATTTGGACGGTTTTACTATGATGCGCACTATATATAAGTTATAGATTTGATGTATAATATGTTGGTTTTTCATATTGGGTTTGGATATTTTATTTGCACAATAACTCCGATGATTGTGTTATGTTTGACGGTGTTTTGATTTTGAGTTATGTACTTGTTTTTCATTCGCTTGTATCTTGCTAAAAACGTGTTTTATGTATTGATGATTTCGGAGCCCCGACGATTTGAGCGTTTTGCTGAATATTTTAGTAATTGGGGGGAGTTTTGATTTAAATTCGGGGACCGAATTTCTTAAAGGGGGGAAGATTGTAACGTTTTAAAAATAATTAAACAATTAAATAAATAAAGAAAATCGTTTAAGTGAATTTTATAATTTTCGGTAAAGTGAAACGTAGTTTTCATAAAACTAAACCGTAATTATTTTTCACTATAAATTTAAAAATACCTATTTTAATTATGTTATTGCTAGTAAATGGTATTTATTTAGTCACTTATAAATTTTTAGTTTAATTAAATATTTTTCTTAAATTAATTATTTTAAATATTAACATAAGCTTTATTTTTACACTAAATTAGTGTAAATTACAAATTTGAATTGGTTTAATTAGCAAAAGCGAACCATTACATATTATAATCAAGTGTGTTTCATGCAAAATTTATTTTCAAAATTTTACAATAGTTCTAGACCATTCTAGGTCAAATGGAGTGAAGAAAATTAAGAATTTTTAAATAAATTCATGAAAAGACTTAATTATATGATATTTTTGTGAAACCTTCTACACTTTTCTTCACCTTTTCTCACTCTCCTCTCTTTTCCTCACCTCATGGCCGGCCTCACCACCATGGGCAGCCCCAAAAATTTTCCCCCGTCATTTTTGTATTAAAAATCATCAAAATTCATCAAAAATTCAATAAAAACCCCACAAAATCCTAATTAATTCCTACTCTCTATTCTTTGCTCATCTTTACATGGATTTTGGAGATGGAAAGCATTCATATTGGATGCTTATTTTCATGTTTGAATTTCATGTTCTGGAGGTATAAATCTTCTTCTTTTGATTTATTGTTATTAAATGTTTCGTTTAAGCATAATTAGATTTAATAAATAATTTCTATCTACAAGTTTTAAAATTCAAGTTAGAGTTTATAAAATTAAGTTATGGTTTTTATTAATTAAGTAGGGTTATAATAACTAGTTTAACATTTTTAGAAGTGGAAAATCTTGTATGGTTGGTATATTGTAAATTGTTTATCCAAAATTGTATAAATTAAACAACTTTGTAAACTAGATTTCTATATATTGTATATATTAGTGAAATAAAATTCCAATTAATGTTTGTAACACTAGATTGTGCTTTTAATGAGGATATTAATTTGTTAGTGCAATGAAAAACCTAATTTGGTTACTAGTTTTTATTGATAATTAAGAAATTGTGAGAAAAATGTTATTTTGCAAACTAGATTTTAGAAATTCTTAATTAAATGAGGTTTAAAATCTAAATTATGATTTCATTATATTATTATCATCATGAATTGTAGTTTAATGCATTAATTCATGCAAAATCCAGTTTAGATGTGATATTGTAAAATTTTCCTTAAAAGTATCGAAATCGGGCAAGTTTGCAAACTAGAATTTTCAAACTAATATATATTAGGGTGTTAAAAATATAGTGATGGTTTATATAGTCTAGTTATGCTAATTAATGAATACTATGACCATTTGTTTCTTTTAAACATCAAGTTTTGAAGTAAAACGGTAAATTGGTGTTTTCAGGTTTTACGGAATCGGACGATTTGATCGATTTTTAGTGTTTCGATGAATTAAATCATGTTTTATATTATAAGTAATGAGTTTTATAACTATGAGCTGTTTTTTGATGCTTATCTCGATCAATCGGCGTTTGTACGCCGATATGGAGCGATATTTGGTTCTTTTGCATGAGCGGGACATAGGTTTTAACCTATGCGCGTTTCGTGCGTCGTTTTGATGTTGTCCGTGATTCAGTTTACGATATTATATGTATTTGCGTATAGGTACCCCTCACTTGGACTGCGGGCGATGAAGAAGAGGATGGCGACACCGTCTTTAGCAGACAAGGACCAGGTGAGTAGATGTATATCTACGGGGGAAAGTCGGGTGGATGGCGTTTAGCACCCCCACAAACGTAGAATAGGGATAGTACTTATTGTCATTAGGAAGCCAGAAGTGACCTTAGATTATTGATGAGTAGGACCCTAGTAATGACCCTAGGTTGGACTAGACTGATTTAGAAAGACCATACCAGATGATGAATACCTTGGAAGAGATTCGTAGGTTTCAGGTAGATACACACACACGCACACACTGAGACTCGACGTGGTGTATACGTGTATGTGTATATATATATTGGACTAGGTGTAGGTATATATATATATATATATATATATAAATACACAATACGTATATGTGAAACAAGGATGTGATATGATACACGGGAATGAAACAATATAACTGGGCTGATGCCATGATTCTTGGCTATATAGTGGTGTTTTGATGTTAGCGGATCAATAGAAAATGAGATAATGGATTTGTATACATGAACAATAATAAAGGGTGGTGATGATATTGATGTATATGGGACTCTAAAATAGAACCTGGACCGTAACATGTGCCTGAAATTCTGATATGATATCATATAGGTGTGACTTGATTATGATATCATATAGGTGTGACTTGATTACGATATGATCTAAGTGTGACTTAATCACAATATGATGCATACGACATGATATTTCTGAGGATAAATTAATGATGTATATTTATGCTGACAATGATATATGATTGATGTATGCGATTACAGTATAGCACTTTGATCTTGAAATGTGTTGATGATGATATTATACGAATGATGAGACACGTAGGTGATACTTGACCCGTACCCCGATATTGGGATGCCGTTCGATGGATTTTACCGTACGAGGCATAGATATGATGATTGATCCGCACTCTTGATTCGAGGAAGCCGTACTACGTACGTGACTCTATTGAGGCTGGATCGCCGACTATTAGAGATATGGATTCAGACCTTAGGTGAACTCTTATTTGTTATTGACTAGTTTCTTAGGTTTTGTTCCTTAGGAGGTTAGATGGACACTAGTTTAGGCTCGAGTCATATAGTTGTAGTTATACTTGTATATCACAGATGAGTAGTTATTACACATCCGTCTTTACATTCATACCGTAATCATAATGTTGCATGTTCATACATATGTTTCTATAATCAGTATAAAACTCTGCCTTTTAGGACCCCAGCACCATTACCGATGATGCGCATATTCCACGCACACTTATTTGCCGGCTCACACACATCATCATCCGTAATTGCTATGTCACGTACACTTTAGATCATATTATCTTTTATTGATACAATCAGCTAACAGCTAGATCGATATAATATTGTGATTACTCTCTGGTGTTAGTATAGACATGGTATTTATTATTTAGACATTTCATGCATTCGCATTTTCATGTTATCATGCAGTATTATGGGGCATATGCCGACACTTATCATATACTTACTCATGATTTTTGGGTTTTGGATTTCTATGAGATTTCTGGATTTTTGGGGAAAACCGCAAGTATATATAAAAACTTCTCTTTCTCTCCTCCTCTCTTTTTAAAACATAAGATGCGGTTTTCTCGTGATGTATGTGTCATCCACCATGAGATTTCATGTTTTCTGTTCGATTTCGAGACCCGATTCGAGGAGTGGATGAACCGTCTCGGGTACATGGTGGGCCCAGTATGGTACCCCGGGGCAAGAAGATCGAGTTGTAGACGATGAGCCTGGCAGGGGAGGACTACCTACCGGTGATGTCTGGCGCGGCGGATATCGGGAGGATACCGACCGTTGTCGTGAGATTTGATGATATGGGCCGATCCGGACTGACGGAGCCCGAGATATTGAGACTATGAGACATTGAGATTATGAGGTATTGAGACTTGAGATTTATATGTTTTGTGTCGATGCTTAACACGGATTTCCATGGATTTCATCGTTGATATTTCAGATTTCTATACACATTTTACCATGATAAAAGCTAAAGATTTCTTATACAGATATATCTAGATTTCGGGATTGGTTATTTTATATTCATGATGCATGCATACTCGTTCTCATGACATAGTACTATATGAGGCACTGACACGAGCACGGAGCATTTGCACTTACACGTAGCTTATTATCCTATCTTTACTTGATGACTAGTAGTATATTAGTATATTATTATGACCTAGGATAGCGTCGTGCATTCGATTTCTTTGCGTAGATATCTTTTACTCACGAGTTGGCAACTCACCCCTGTTGTGCCAAATTTTATTACAGGTTCGATGTACAGGTTTCCCTGGCAGCTTGCTGGCACATCATTTCATTCAGGGTGATTTGCACGGTAGGTTGGTTCATTTGTATCTGGACCGTCGTTGTACTTTTTATTATTTAATTTGTATCTAGTAAGCTCCATCA
This sequence comes from Agapanthus africanus, assembly GCA_030015575.1. Lineage (NCBI taxonomy): Eukaryota > Viridiplantae > Streptophyta > Magnoliopsida > Asparagales > Amaryllidaceae > Agapanthus > Agapanthus africanus. The sequence goes on from CM057342.1 coordinate 411,133,656, forward strand.
ACCAAACTTGTATTACTTGATAGTTTACTGGACCAGTTATTTATTTCGACCTTAGAGTCGCGCTTGTATTATTATGGTATCTGGTGGATTTGTTTTCTTTTAAGCTTTGAGCCTCGCCGTTTGGCGTTGTATACTATTGTGCATTGATGTGGTTGTTTCCGCCTTTTGGTGTAGAGCTAGCTCCCGTTTGGGGATGCTTTTTATTATTTTTATATATATTATTCTTGTTTGTACCCGTTTGGGGCCAGTTTTTACAAAGGAGACTCTGCCGAAATTTTTGAGAAAATTGGATGTTGCTTTTAAACTTGTTTTCTACATGTTTTCCTTTACTTCTTCTTCTTTTTATGGTTTAGATTTCTGGGCTTCGGCTTACTTGGGTTACGTTGCGCCTCTAGACGCTTCGTAATCTATGTGCCGGTCACGTTCCGTACTTTCGGGTCGTGACAGTTACGTTTAGCAGACCGCTTGCGGCTTGTGGGTGATTGATATGATCTCCACCTACTGCCGGCGTATTAACGAGTCTTTAGAGTCCTACACAGAGGTTTCCTGACTCAAGTGAAACGAAATATGAGCGCATATGAGATATGTGCGGGACCGAGAATAATACCAGTATGTGATACTGTATTCTATTCTCGCGATTTGTATCATCGGACGGTTATATGTGATATAGCAGGGTTACCGAGTCAAGTGTTGATTCGATACATTGATACACTAGATATTAGTAGGTTATATGCGATATGACCGGATCATTAAATCAAGTATTGATTTAATGATTTAATGTATAATTATATATTTGATATATCACTTTACATTAACTAGTATTGGTTCACTTAAGATTGATTTTCTCACTTGATGTGCACAAGTTGTATATGTGATATATTTTTGTGCACTAGATTGTATCATGTTTGATGATGTATGCAAACTTGGGTATGTGTATAATTTACACTATGTTTAGTTAATGGTTAGGGTTTTATTTTCTTTATTCATTTTTTAAAAACAAAATGGTGCTTTTCTTTAATTTTGGCTTAAAGCTTCATGAAGCTTCATAGCATCGTTGAAAAGTCTAAACCATTTTGTTTTATCCTTAAACCTAACCATTACCTAAACTATGGTTTGCTCTCTACATGAGTTAACTTACCCATGGTTGCATTATGATAAGCTTCACTTGAATTTTCTTTTTGGAATTAATTCATTTTTCATTTTCCTTTTTCTTCTTCTTCTTCATGAAGAAGAAAACCTTGCTAGAAAATTTCAAGTGTTGAAATCAAGTGAGAAATACAAATCCAAAGTGAACCCACTTCCTATTTCTTCATCCTCTACCACTTGTCTTGTTGTATAGGGTGTTTCCTTCACAAGGTTCATGACCAAGTGAAGATGGAGCTTGAGTTTGAGTCGCCTCGACGTAGATCATCTTCGGCACCGAAGTCAACGACCTAACCCGATCATTTCTCCGATGAAACCAACGCTAGAGTCCAGGATCTCGATGATCGCAGCGGAGGGACGTCATCACGGAGCTAAAGAAGTGGAGGACCGGATCTACAAAGGTTGTAATCCCTTTCACTTTGTAGTAAAGTAGTTTACTAGCTTTTTTTTCGCCTTACCTCTAGTTAACGATCTAGCATTAGGGTTTCTCGGCACATGGAAAATTTGATTTTGGCATGGTTGATCAGTTGTGGGACCTCATGGGTATGCCTAGGAACCCTACAATAGTAACATGTCGTATGTTTAATCTATAAATGCATCATCCAACGTGTGTCCAGCAATGACACACAAAAGTCATGATAAAATCTAAGTGCCCAGCACCGACACTCGAAAACATCATAAAAACCGTGTCCAACAGTGACACATCATCCTCATATCCCGGGCTTCTTCTGTCCGGATCGGCCCCATATCCTCTGATCTCACGACTACGGTCGGTATCCTCCGGATATCCGCCATGCCAAACTATCACCGTTCGGTAGTGGTTCCGTGCCGGGCTCAACGTCTCTCTATACAATCTTCTTGCCCCGGGATACCGCATCGGGTCCACCATGTACCCGCAGACGGTGACTCCTCACTCCTCGAATCGGGTATACATATATGTTCAGAACCGAGAAATCACATGGTGAACGCCACACATCATATCATGAGAAACCACATTTTTTCTTTTAAATTGATTATATATTTCCAAATTCACATGCGGTTTCATAAATCCAGCAATCTTATGAAAAACCAAAATCTTATAATCATGAGCCAATAATGAGATAATGAATACCAGCGTAAATCCAATCTAAAGTGCATAACCAGAATATATATATATATATATATAAATACATGTAGCATCTAAGTAAGAAATGCAATGTCTAAACTAGCATGATCATGAATGCTAAACAATACTACTAAGCTACAATTTATCAGGTTATATGAATGAAGTAACGGTTCCCTAATGTGTACGTCGAATAGCAATTACTGATGATGATGTGTGAGAGCCGGCAAGCAAGTGTACATGCAACATAAGCATCATCGATAATGGTGCATGTGTCCTAGCAGACGAGATCATAACAGCTAATGAGAAGAACATGTATATATAACTGCAATGAGAACAATATTAGCATAGTGGAAAAGTGAACAGTAAAAGAAACAATAAAATATATAAATATGTATACGATCCATACAGTTATCTATTTAAAATAGCACGAATCGTTGTTTTTAGAAAAGTAGGGGCTACGGTGTTTTTGAGAAAAAAGATATCTTTTGAAAATCCGTAGCGTCCCTAGGATTGCCCTTTGAAAATACCTACGATTCGTTAGTTTTGAAAATAGGTATGACTCTAATTCTATTCTAACATCTACTTAAATAATTAGAAGACTAAACTAAGAACCGATTCGGAAGTGATTAGAAAATCTATAGCATTCAGAGTCGATATATCTAACATTCGGCAATCCAGCCTCATAGCATCATGTACGGTATAGTCCATCGTACGACATCCTCATGTCAAGAGTGCGAATCAATTAATATATATATCTCGTACATTAAAATCCATCGTACGGCATCCTCAAATCTAGGGTATGGGTCAAATATCATATATATCATAATTCGCATGGTATCATCCATCGTACGATATCATAATCTAGGGTATGGATCTAAGGTCACGATCATTCTATTATATCATCAAGTCACATGTTATCGCTTGTTATGTATATATCGCCCAACGATCCTTTAATATATATCATATCGTATACGATGTCTCGAACTCAAATCATATATCATAATCTCTTAACATCATATCCGATCATATCGACTCATATCCTTTTAACATGTCATATCCTCATCTTACATGTATATTGTATAATATATATATATATATATATGAGAATAATGGAGGAAAGATGCCATAGGAGGGAATTTTCTCCTGTGGCGTCGAAAAAACACACCCTCCATCGTGTTTTCCGACGATCGGAATGCATCATCTTCATCGTTATCATCTAAGATATGGGTACACCAAATTTCATGTGATTCTACAACTTTTTCATCGTTGAATTAGTGGGTTCAAAATTAACGGTTTACCGACAATGGAACTTTTTACATTGCTAAATCAACGGTGAAAAAGTTGTAGAATCACATGAAATTTGGTGTACCCACGTATTAGATGATAACGATAAAGATGATGCATTCCGATCATCGGAAAACACGATGGAGGGTGTGTTTTTTCGACGCCATAGGAGGAAATTCCCCCTATGGCAACTTTCCTCCATTATTCTCTCTCTATATACATATTAACATATCCATATACATACATTCATACATACATACATATATATATACATATATACATATACACACATATCATATCGTGTGTGCACGCGCGCACGCAACAAAACAAAACCAACGGCTCACGACTAAGGAAATAAATGTCACGGCCCGAAATATTAGCCCGTGACCGGCACTTAAATCACGCAACGTCTAAAGGCATAACGTAATTCAAGTAAGTCGAAGGCCAGAAATCTAAATCATTTTAAGAAATAAAAGAGGTGAAGTTTTGAATTAAAGGTATAATGAAAACAAACGTTTCTTTTTTAAATGCATGGATAATAGAACATGAAAAATGCAAGTGGATTTAATTAGTTAGAAAACATGTTTCGTCTTTTGAAAATTTGGGCAGCACCTCCTTTATATATTTTGATCCAAAACCACAAATACATGATAATAAAAAAGGCATCCCCAAGCGGGAGCTAGCTCTTAGCCAACTGGCAGCTTCACAACCACACAAGTCATAATATAAGTATACGACGCCTAACGGCGAAGATCAACACCAAAAAGATAATGTAAAGCACGACATCAAACCCACCAAGCGAACATAATCCCTCGCTCTAAGTCTCGCAACCACAACTCTTCTAATTCTTACTATTTATACAAATACAAATTTTGATTGATGCAGTTGACTAAATACAATATGAATGATAAATACAATAGTGGTATGATCCAACATGTACCACCTACCAAAGCAAAACACCCGAATGTGGCTATTTGCCAGCGATGCCGCTACTGATCCATGCGGTCAACCTACAAGAACTGTGGCACAACAGGGCTGAGTTGCCAACTCGTGAATAGAAAATATCATCAAGTAGAAATCGAATAAACAATGACTTCCTAGGTCAACTATATCATGAAGGTAATACTATGATATCTAGGGTGACCGTATGTAAATATGTGCCAACAATATACTCAATGCCTATATTCATATGGATATCATCCAACCATATAATCAATGCCTGTATGCTTGTAGTTCTCATCCACGTGTCCATCATTGACACAACAACGTCATGCATGTAAATGTCATAAAAGCATATGCATGAAAGTATGAGGATATAAATTAACGTGTTTCCCTCGCGACACATCAAAATCATGGAACCTGAGTGTCCAGTATCGACACTCGAAACATCATGAATGTCACGACCCGAAATGGCACGTGACTGGCACTTGAATCATATGAAATCTATAGGACCCCATCTAATTCAAGTAAGCCAAAAATCCCAGAAATCTAAACCATATGAAAAGAGAGAGAAGGAAAAGTTTAGTTTTAAAGCAAGTGGTATAACAAAATAAGCCGTAGTATGCATTTTTAAAACATCAAGTCTTTTCCAAAATTTCAGTAGAGTTTCCTTTGTAAATACTTGCCCCAAATGGGTACAAACATGCATAATATAAAGGCATCCCCAAGAGGGAGCTAGCTCTTCGCCAATTGGCGGACATAACAACGCAATGCAATATAATATACAACGCCGAATGACGAGGATCAAAACTCTGAAAGAAAACCAACATCCTCAAGAAAACCAGAGAAAAACGGTAATAATACAAGTACGGGACTCTAAGGTCAAAAGAATATACAACTGGTCTTCTAAGTCAATCTAATAGTACAAGTCTGGTTGATGGAGTACTAGATACAACTGAATAAAAATAAAGTACAATGGTGGTCACGATGTGAGTGAACCCACCTACTAAAGCAATCTCCCAGAAAGAAGCAGTGTGCCAGCAAGCCGTAATGAAACCTATACGGCAAACCTACAAGAAACTGTGGCACAACGGGAGTGAGTTGCCAACTCGTGAGTAGAAAACATCACCGAGCAGAAATCACATGTATGACTCTATCCTCGGTCATACGATAATATATCCTCAATATAATAAAACCCTGAAACATCTACACATAAGTGTAATATCAAGTGCTCATGTCAGTGTCTCAGGTAGCAACATAATACATATATGATGTACGAATGCATTAAAATGAAAACAGAATACATCATGAATGAGAAAACTGTTTTCTTAATTTAGTGAGATTTCTGTATATAAAAATCGAGGTATCATCAATAAAACCAATATAGAATCTGTGTCAAGTATCGACACAAAACATAAATCCCAATATCCAATATCTCGGGCTCCGGCAATCCGAACTGGCCCATATCATAAAATCTCAATATCTCAAAGTCTCAATATCTCGGGCTCCGGCAAATCCGGACCGGACCAGGGCTCCGGCAATCCGGACTGGCATAAATATCAATCACACGACTACGTCAGTATCCTCCGGATATCCTCCGCGTCATAAATAACCGGTCAGTAGTGCTCCCCTGCCAGGCTCAATGCCATCAACTGCGACCATCTTGCCCCGGGGTACCGCACCGAGTCCACCATGCACCCACAGACGGTTCCTTCTCCTCCTCGAATCCAGTGTAAGATATCACTAAAGAGCCGAGAAAACTCATGGTGGACACCTCTCAAATCATATCACGAGAAAACCACAATTTTCTATCTTTAAAATGACAATAAATTTATAAAATCTTTGCGGTTTCTCAAAATCCAGAAATCGCATGGAAATCCGAAATCCCAATCTCAAGAGTAATTAACCAAAGAATTACCGGCATAAAGCTCCATAATATTGCATGACAAGGAATATATATATGCATAGGTATCTAAATACAGAATACAATATCTGAACGAGCACAGTAATGATATATTAGAACTATCAACTAGGAAGTTATGTCAATGAAATATTATTTTCTAAAGTGTACGTGACATGGCGATTATCGATAATGATGTGTGTGAGCCGGCAAGCAAGTGTTCGCAGTCATAGGCATCATCGGTAGTGGTGCTGGTGTCCTGACAACATGGGTTTATAATACTAAAGAAAACGCATGTATAAGCATGCAATGCGATATAAACAACATGAATAAATGGAGAATGAATAGTAATCACAATAATGAAGAATATACATATGCATATATGAGTCATACAGTTTGGCATTTAAAATAGTACGAATCGTGGTTTATAGAAAATAGGTGTTACGATGTTTTTAAGAAAAGGTACGTCCCTTGAAAATCCGTAATGTCCCACTGGTTGCCTTTTGAAAATACTCATGGTTGGTTAGTTTATGAAAATAGATATGACTCGAGCCCAGTCTAACATCTACTAGGTAACTACATGACTAAACTAAAAGGCTAAACGAAAAGGTAAGGAAATCCACCTAAGTCCGAGTCGATATATCTAGTAGTCGGTGATCCTGCCTCAATAGCGTCACATACGATAGAATATATATAATACGACATCCTCGAGTCAAGAGTGTGAATCAATCATCATATTTATGCATCGTACGGTAAAATCTATCGTACGGCATCCCAAAATCAGGGTACGGGTCAATATCACATAAACCTCATTGTTTATCTTGTATCATTATCATAATATAATAAACTAGGGGTACTGATCTAATGTCTAGTACACTCCGATACCATCAACATATAACCGCGTGTGTATGAAAATGCATCGCCCAACGATCCGCTATAATATCATGTCGTATCTCATAATACGACCCAAGTCACATCACCGATCTCACGGCATCATGCCCAATCACATCGACTCGTCTCCAAGTATCATATATTATCCTCATTATACATGTATACGTATATGTATGTATATATATATATATCATCACACCCATATATATATATATCACATACACCAATACAAATCACATGTGTGCATGTGTGTGAATACCTTAACACTAGGGTTCACGACTACGAACTAACTAAAAACGTTTTCTACCAATTACACTAAAACTAACACATGCTCCTCTAAAATCTTTCTAGCTAATAAGTAATGTTTCACATAACACATATTCGTATATATATACATGATATATCATAGGCTACACTACGAACTGCAGGGGTGCTATACGCCATCCACCCAACTTCCCCCGTAGATATATATCTACTCACTTTGATCCTTTCTTGCCGAAGTCGATGTCGCTCTTCTCTTCCTCGTCGTCCCGAAGTTCACGCGTAGGTACCTACATGTCATTACACATGGTATCGTAAATAGAAATCGCGCATGAAAACCAAAATGGCAGCCGAATCACACATAGGTTAAAACCTATGGTTTATGCATCCAAGAAGAACCAATACCCCTCGACATCAACGTACAAACACCAATCGATCGAGATAACACAAAAATACCCAAGTTCAAGTTAGAAAATTCGCAAAACCGTAAGCAGAAATGATGTAAAACACCTCCAGATTTTATCGTAAGTTGAATTTGCCAATTTTGCATATAGGGTAGGTCTAATTTACAGAAAATGGAGCTATGGACCAAGCACAAACCTACTTTGAAGTACCAAGGCCGCAAATTGCGGACATAAGGGATAAATTTGCAGCCTTGAATGGGAGATGGGGCCTCGGGTCTTCAGTGTACGCTACAAATCACCTTCACACAACTCCGTAATCGCTAAATATTTTTCAGGTGCCCTGGGTCACAGCAGAACTCCAAATATCGCCACAATTCCCACAATCTTCCGATGTCGGGGTTTCTATGTTTGGGTTATGGGGTTAAATCTCTAGTTTTAGTTCATAATACTAACACTACAAGGGTTGTATGGCCTCTACTAACCTCAATTGTACTATAACAATCCAAATCAAGTCCTAATCTCAACTTGGAATTTTCAAACCCCACTAAACTACACATAAACACTTCTAAATTATAATGGATGTTAAAGGAATTGAAATACTACACTAATGATGAAAGAAATACCTCATTTGGAATTTCTTGAGTTGCCTCAAGCTCTCAAAGTCCAATTTTTCTTGATCTCCCATGCTTGTAGTGAGCTTGTGCACATTTTTAATTAAGGAATTATGGTGTTTCAAGGTGGATTTGTGGTTATGGTGAGGAGGTAGATGAGGGGAGAGAAGAGGGCAGACATGGAGATGAGGGGGAGAAAAATGATGAAGAGAAATGAAGGAGGAGAATAGCCATGGTCAAAGATGACCCCTCACCCCCTCTCTCTCTCCTGCCCATACCTCCATATTCTAATCTTTTTTCCGTTTCTTTTCTATTTTCCCTTTTTCTTTTCCATTTTAAAAAGCAAAACACTTAAGAATAAAGATGAAGACATGCTTCATATCATAAAATATAATAAGTATATGTGACATATTATGGTGCATGTCATGCACAAAAAACCAGATTAATGCAAGATTAGTGAATATTAATCGAGATTAGCATTAATATTGAACATAATTAATTATAAGAAATCTATGAATGCTCTATTCTTATAATCTCTTTCAAAATCAATAATTAACATAAATTTCCAAATATTTACTAATTTATCGGTATTTGATTATACCATGGCATTTAAAAAAATATCTACACATTAAAATATTCGTAATATTTTATTATTCAATTATATAAATTCTTAAAAATAATATTTTATTTTTCTGAAATTTTACAGTCTTCCCCCCTTAAATAAATTCGGTCCCCGAATTTAAATTTAAACCCATCAATTACAAAAACATTTTAGTAAAATGATCAAGTCGTCGGAGCTCCGAAATCATACATACATAATACATATCGTAGCGCAATGCATGCGCATGAATAACGAGTATATAACTCCAAATCAAAACTCCGTCAAGCATCCCGCAATCCTTGGAGTTATGGTGAAGGCACCAATGTCAAAGTCCAATATGAAAACCAACATGATATACATCAAAACTATAATATGTACAATGTACATACTACGCATCGTTGTAAACTTGTCAAAACATCTGAAAAGAAAAGCATACCAAACCTTTTTCAAGTCGTTCTGCGATGCGCGTATCACGGCACAAGTAGCGGACGTTTATTGTAAGAAAATAATTATACATATATCTTTTGTTTAACATACACGTCCCGCCGTTTTGAAAATAATTTAGAAGGGTCCTTTGTAAAATGTTTCGTGTCATTGCGGACACGTAGGTAAATACTGAGACTATCGCTTCTTTTTGGAAATCCCTTCGGTAACTATCGATGCATGCAAAAACCTATTCAGGTACTGTCCTCTGACTAGTCCTGCTCAATTACTATATCAAATAGTAAATATCATAAAAATGTACTGGTCAAAAGAAATCCTACTCAATAGTACATGCAATAATGCCACGTGCGTCTGGTGCACACAGAAATCGAAATCAATGAATGTGCCATATATGTGCACAGAAACCAAAACTTAGTGCAATGGGTGTGCACGAAAACACCGGTCACGGCAATTAGTGTGCCTGACAACAATATCAGGTGCATCTGATATGTACGAAGAATCCCGATTTAGTGCATCTGGTGTGCACCAAAATTGCATCAAGCGCATCAAGTATGCGCAAGAATCCAAATCAAGTCCACAAGGTGCATGAAAACAAATATCGAGTATCACAATCGAAATCGACGGTACACAACACATCTCAATCCAAATCAGGTATACCGTGGTATATAATCTCAAAACCACGTGCATCAGCGTGCATAAAATCGAATCAATGTACTAAAAGTACATGAAAACTACACCGAAAGCACAAGTCATTTCACCTACATACCATAGGCATGAAATCAAAATCGAACATCTCAAATGATATCAAATTGAAACAGAGTGCAACTGTGGTGCACGAAAACTCCATCATGCCAATAAATCGCCCAAAATACCGGAATCCAAAATGACGGACACGTGATATTCGAATCACCAAGTCGCAAATTGTAAACACTGTTGTCGATATGTCCTTCCTTCAAAAATCAAGATGGTGTTGGTGCATCCAAAGCTAGCAGAGCAAGATATCCACTTGCCTCCTGTTCATGGCCTGGCGCCTGGTGACTCTAGGATCTCGTCTCTCACTGCGAATTTCCCGTTACATAACTCCTCGGCTCAACGGCCCAATATGGAAATAATGACGGAAACAGTTCCGCTCTGGCACATCCTCTAAAGATCTCTGGCCAACTGTCATGGTCACTCATAACATGCCTCGTCGATGATGTCGAACTCTGGCCTACTGGGTGAGCATAATACGACCGATCCTGGTTTCAAATATTCTCATGTAGTACTCCAGAAAGATTATGTCGGGGTCTCTCCCAATCTTGTTTCGGCTGAACTGCCCGAAAGTTATTACCCTTTACTAAATCTATTTCTTGTTCTGGAATGGCTGCATACTCATCACGACTCCTTCTAGAAGATATATATATATATATATATATATATATATATATATCCAACGCCTCTGCATGCGTAATACATCTCTGATGTCAGCGGAGTGTAACATCATCTCATCAAATTCTCATACGAACCTTTTACTCTACTTTCTCTAATGTCGGCTAATTCGGACTCGTTTCTTCGTAGCTGTATGGACTGCGCTACAAACGGTATACTCATATCTAGAGTCTCCCAAGTAATGTATCCCATCACATGATATCCGGACGGCATCGAACTTTTCGATCGATTCGTCAAAGTCCCATAATTCTCCAAGATCTCAACTCATAAGTACAGTTAAATAATATCCAGTACATGCCACAGTACCTATGGACCAGCCGTAGAAGGGCAAACCCAAGTCTCATTAATGGAACCGCGGAACTTCCGCAAACCCTAAGATTCAAAAGCGTTCCCATGGTCATTATATCGAGTTAGGGTTTCATTCTTCTAGAGGGTCCACAGAATTACTTGCATGTTTTCCGAATACCTTAAACTTGGAAGAATGGGTTTCTAACACTCGATCGTTTACTATCGACTCTCAACGTAGCTACGTAAAGTCTTCTATAGCTGGAATCAATTAATCTGATGACCTCGAATTGGGGTATGCAAACGAACCACATGTCCTAGTCATTCATCCATAAGTGACTAGCGATTTTCTATCATAACTCTAATTATAAACTCATGCTGAAACAGCTTCAAACATCGGGGGCGGTATCTTGTCAGTTGCAGCAACATTTGGCTCATTCGTCCGCACGCTAAATAGTGCCTCAATCATCAAGAATAATGGTGAATTGACGGTCATCACATTCTATCCAACCTCTATCAGTGGACCAATCCTCTGGTGCTGATCTGCACGTTCGAGAAATTTTGTAAAAGCAATCCATCAAACGCTCATGGCGTGAAAACACAATAAAACGACACATCTATGCTATCATGTATCACCGGAATTACACCCTGGTCAGTCCTTGTCCAAGACGCGCTCATGCTGACCACAACTCTAGCCGCAGCTCTCTCTGCAAATGCAATCGTGGTAACAAAACCACCCACCGATATCGATGGGGATAGATCATAGGAATGAATAAATATTGTGCAAAGAAATGTACATCCTAAGGCTTCTTAAGCGAAGTAGCGTATCGTAAGTATGCCGCGGAACATACACACGGTACGTCACTCTACTTAAGTCACCTACTTTATCAACCAAGCTCAACCTATACGACGAAAGTTCGGGTCTAATACCCCCACGACCAAGTCTAAGTTCCGTAAGGTCAAGCCTAGGTTCCAAATATAAATATACGCCCTAAATGTTGGAGATAGTGCCCTCAGAGTCAATTATTGGATCACAGGCACGTGATTGCAATGAATGAGGGAGGACCTATACCAGTAGGACAGTCTTACTCAAGATGACAGTATGCTATCTGGTTTATCTTTTTCATCGTGTACTGTTTGAGGTGACATTACTGATCACCATTACACGTTGATAGAGCCCCTAGGATTCTTGCTTGACTGCCAGCAGTATGAGGGCGATCATATACATGGGAGCTGGGGTCTATAAGCAAATCCTTAAAAGGTCCCTAGTCGTGGGAGTTTCGAGACAGGGCATCGATACTCCAGAGTAGACTAGTGTATACAGTCGAGACCCCGTCGAGGGGCGGTGGCCGGTCTCACAAGCCACTGGTGTTAGTTGGTTCACCTAAGATGTATACAGGTGCTCATTGGGTTATGAGTACACCGGACAGGACTCGCCGGGAACATGCTAGTTGGTCTTATACAAGACGTCAGATAGCAGTTCCCTGGTGACATGTGTACAGGTTAGTTCATCGACCTGAGATTGTCATTTGTCTCGTGTGAGTTCCCACTGTGCTTTGATTACTACTCTACCACGGCTCAAAGGAGTCATGCAAACAGATTTTAGTTGGGTACAGTCTCGAGCCACATGGAGGCAGTGAGCGGATCGGCATGGGTTTCGACTCTCCCAGTATTGGGGTTGAGGTCACGCTGTGTCTAGGAGAGCTATTACACAAAGCTCTCGGCCGAGGCAGGAGATTTACTGGTAGGTATTCCAGTAGTATCTTAGGGTGTTCTGGGCTACACTCCGACACGACTTGTACCGCTTTTGGGGGTCTGACTTTTACCAACCCCCTAGGCTTGATGCTCATAGACGAACGGACCGGACTGTACGGATATTGTCACTGACAGACTCAGTAGGGTGTCAGGATGAGTTCGCTCATCGTCGTCCCTTTTTGGTCAATACCTGGTAGCCCGTTACGTACAGCTAGTACCACTGACGTGCTAGTGGTTAAATCCACAGCCAAAATATTGACGAGTCTTTAGAGTCCCCCACAGACAGTTTCTCTTGTTTCGGGCGAAACGTTGTAGAGGTCGTATGATATATGGCAGGGTTCGATCATATACGTGCGGTATTGCACGGATCATGATCGGACGGATCATACTAGTGGGCTTTGGTTTAAGCCGGATCCTAGTATTAGATTTGTTGGATTACTTTAGTCTCATCACATTCGCATTCAGTCAAAATGCGGATGCAGGTATGTATATACAGGTGAGGGGTATCCTTGTGATCCGTCATGAGTTTAGTTTAGATGTTGCCGAATCTTTTTGTTGGACCAAACATTTGGATTAATGTTTGGATAATGGAAATTGTAAGCTAGATTTCATCATGACATGCATTAAATGTGACGTGGACACATTAGTGACTCATGGTCTCTTTTTATGTGTTATTGTCACATTATGTGATGTTTTTGTGTTGATATGAGAGGAGGAGGAGAGAGAGGGGCTGCCATGAGTGAGTTTGGTCTTGGATTATTTTTCACTCTCTCTCACTCTCATTCTATCACAACACAAGAAAAGAAAAGGAAAAAGAAAGCTTCTTCTTCTTCTTCCTCTTGCTTGCATTTTCCATGAATGGCAATATCTTCAACCACCATCCAAGCCATGGATGCAAGAGGCAAAGTGATCACAAACATTCTCTACAACATCTTGGACGCGTCGGCTAGCACACTTCGCGCCCGAGTTGCTTCGGATGGAGCGGGAACCCGTAAAAAGACTTCTCAATGTGGTGCCCTTTCCGACGAGAAGATGAAGACCGGAGTTGCCGTGGGGAGATCGGGATGGTGGCCGAAGACCGAAGGACACGGATCGCTCGGTATAGCTCTCTACCCTTTCACTAGTTTGCTAGTTGTAGGTTAATGGTTCGATCCGGGTTTTTAGGATGCGGTAGTGCCGGTTTAAAGTTAAGAAAATTTTTCGTTTCCGCATTTTGGCCTAGGATAGACGGCCGGGGCTCTACCGTAGTCCTATATGGTATCAGAGACACTCCATTAACCAAGTCTACCTTGCTCTAACGTGTTTACAAGTTCGATCGAACGGATTTTCCAAAAACCGCGTTTCCATGTCGTACATTCTGTCGAATTTTTCTGTGCTCTAAAAATTATTTGGTACATTGTAAAAATACATGCAGGGTTTTTTATGCCTTCTGTGAAAATTTGGTAGGCTGAAGTTACTGTAGCGCGGCGGATCGTCGGCCAAAACCACGTTTTGGCCCTGGATCCGACGCCGAAATTTTGCTTCACTGCATCAAATTTTTACAGTGGCTCTCTGACATGGAAATAGGGTTTCTGGTATACTCTTTCTGGGCCCAGATGTTTTTGAGTGCTACAGTTGTGCTTGGGGCCCGCTTCGGGAAATTTAGTCGATCGAAAATTTTAAACTTATTAGTTCACAGTATTTATATTATATCTGCGACCGTGAATGTCATTTGATTGGTAAATCCTATCTCATTGCTATAGCCCTTTTAGACGGATTTGCGAACGTGACACTCGCGTTGATGTTCTGTGTTGTGCTGTGATGTTGCGGATCTGTCGTGGTGGATAGCCTGGATGCAATGGTAGTACAGTTTGGTTGTATTTGTAAATTTGATATTACGGGGCGAGCGTCCGACATGTGGACTGCCGTCACTGCCTGTTTGTATATTATTCTTTTGGGGCACAACCGGGCTGAGGTCGATGCACCCGTTGTATATATTATTTTACTCTCTGTACTAGGATTACCCCGCGGTGGGGTGCACGGATAGCCGGGTTCTAGAGGGCAACGGGCCCGTATCTCATGGCTTTGAGACGGAGGGGGCTTCACTCTAGAATTGACGGGCTATTCGCCGCACTCGTAGGGGGTACAGGTTGACCCAAGGAGGGGTGCTCAAGTTACTGGATTCCGTGAAGTGCTTGGTGGTCCATTCACTTTGTTGAAAGGGGCTGCCTCGCTTCAGGTTTTGGCGGGTAACTTGCCGCGCCCGTAGGGGTCTAGGATTTCATTGCACAGGCTATCCAGACGACCAAGGGAACGTCGGGGTTCAGTAGCGGCTCTATGAAACCCGGGGATCCCAGATATCTGTATTGTTCTGTGTTGTTTATTACATTTCTGTGATGTTGCATCTTATCACGCCTTGAGCGAATATTATATATTGATATATATATACTAGTAGATGTTGTATATGTTTTACATCCGCGCTAGTCCAGTCCCCGCTCTGTCGTTAGTTAAGTAATCTAACGGGTGATGACGGGACCCAGTGGCGAATGCGAATGGCATATACATACATCATTATTTTCGTTCTTTTGTGGTGTGATCAATTGATGGGACTGCATTGATTCGGATCAATGCAAGCTAAACAAACCTATTCTGATGTTGTTGGAACATTTTTCAAAAAAAAAAGCTGTTATTGCAAGGACGTTCTCTTTTGTTTTGCACAGTGGTATTCGGTTATGAATATCCAGCACCTCAGTCGACGAGGCAAGGGCCGAGATCCCTTCACCGGGAGTGACCCCTTAGACAGAAGTTTGCGTCAGGGTAATAACTTCACTATAGCCGATTGCCTTTTGCTTTGCATCGTGGTATTCAGTTGGAATATCCTACACCTCATTCTACGGGGAAAGAGTCGAGATCCCTTCACCGGGAGTGACCTTTTTAGCAAAGGTTTTCGTCACTATATTTTTATAAAAAGCTATGCAGTTCCTTCAACATTATCAAGTTCATTACATTAAAGGTTTTTCACCAAAAACCAGCCGCAGCCCTCCGTCATTTCTTACGGGTATTATTTAGTATTCGTGCTGCGTTTGTTGACCTAGTCAAGACGTAGTGTTCGGTAGCTAAGTGGTACTTGTTTGTTGCATAAATGGGATTGGTTAGGACAGTTGTGCGGCCTTGTTGACCTAGTCAAGGGCACGTACGGATGGGTTTAATGCAATCCAGAATAATGACAGGTTGAACTTGACTGGCGGTTTATGGTTTGTTGACCTAGTCAAGGTCATAAGCTGCTTGGGGTAAAAATCACATCGGGAGTTTCTAAAAAAACTGAAACTTGCCAGATATGCGCATACCTTCTGGAGTGTGGTTACGTGAGTGGATTCCGTCACGTTATCATACAATGATAGTTGGATCCCAATTCCTACTGATGAGTTGGTTTACTCCTCGGGTGATCCCGACTAATTCTTCTTTCAGGTTTGGAGGAGAATTTGACGTTACAGTGGGAGGTTTCCTGATTAGATAAAGTGATAACCATTCTGATCTATGTTAGAGTGCACGCTGAGTGTTTCTTTTCTCTCTCTCTTTGGCAGCGACCATGGCCCGACCCTTGACTATGACTCAGTGACCAAGATTAATCGAACCTTCTTAAAACACTGGCTTTTGGATTGTCAGAGTTGCATACTTCATTACCACTCCTACTTTTACCCTTTTCTCCAGAACACCCCGTATTATTACGAACATCCACTTCCATTGGATAAAACCATCATATGGTTATATACGAACTCGAAGGAACTTGTTCCAGATTCGAGGATGGTTTCTGGTTCTGGAGAAAACGAATAGCACTATTCAGTTGTCTTTTCCTTTTACCTTCTCTCAGGTTGCGAGTGCTCCTTGGATTAGGACGGTACACATATTACGCTAATTGGATAGTATTCTTCCGAACCATAGACAGGTGCCGAACGGTAGGGAATGAAGAAAACCAATTAGCCTAACGATGGTGTACAGAAGGTATTATGTAAAGACAAATAAAGGGATTAGTAAGAGGGCAAAATAAATTGCGACTGCTATTCACGACCAAACCAAGTATTTCATCGCCACTCCTACTTCACCTTTGTATTTATCCAGGACACTCCGTATCACTACGAAGATCCACAGTTTATTGGATACTCCATCGTATGGTTATATACGAACTCGAAAGGAACTTGTTCCAGTTCGGAGATGGATTCTGGTTCAGGAGAAATAGAAATAAGGTTTATTCGGTTGTCTTTTATCTTCACCTTCTCTCGCATTGTGAGTGTTCCTAGGATTAGGACAGTACACCCGTTATGCTTATTGGATAGTCTTCTTCCAAACCATAGGCTGGTGCCGAACGGTAAGGAAGGAAGAAGACCATTTAGCCTAAGAGGGTGTACAGAAGGTAATGACTAAAGACATATAAAAGGATTTGGAGAGATGGCAAAGAAATATACGGTTACAGTTGTGAATCTGGATAATGGAAGAGGCATTACTAGGAATACCCGGATACCCCTTCGAAACATTTATGTGTTTCAGTTTCACTGTGTATTATTAAAAGAAAACTGATTTCCCAATTAGCCCTTGCTCCAGGGTATGTATTTACCAGGTTTGATTCTCACATCTGTATGGTTTTACAGATGATGAGTGGGAGTAGGTTATTGGGAATTAGGTGATCATCCTCATCGGGATTCGTTGTAATTGGGGATATTAGAGGAAATCACCTGGGTTGTTTACCTCACATCTGTACGTTCATTTTTATGAAGTGAGATATAACTTTTTGAAATTATGTCTATGACATTTACCTATATCAGTGGATGGTTAGGTAAGGAGCATTAAACAGCGGTGTAATTCTTCATAACCAAAGTACAGTTTTCAACCTACGACGCACAGGTTTTGAGTTATTAGTCTCAGGTGACTTATATAGAGTATTGTATGTTGTCCAGTGTCCATGAGGACGGAGGGGTTGGTACTCAGACTGTATTCTGTTTACTTGTGACTTCTCTAGTTCTTAGACATGTATTTCGAAGAAATGCAAGGTCCAAGTTTTGAGAAGTTATAGGTATAAGAATAAAGTAGAGAACCAGGTATTGCAAGTATCAGGATTCTTCAAGGTGATCGAAGATGTAGATACTTGTGTATGGTATTCAGTTAATAGTAATGATTAAGAGAACCTGCTTCTCCTTCAGGTTACTCATAATTAGAAGCACTCCTAAGTTGAGTAATGCTGATCGGCCTCCTTCCATTTAGTTGACATGCAGTGGAGACAGTTGCATGATTTGAATCTGGTTCCAATTAAATCAGTGCCTATGTTTCTGTATTGGATATAGAACAGTTCATATCTTGACGATGTTAAGGTATGGGGAGTTGTCCGGTTTATGCTTAAAACCAGACTCTGGATAACTCAAGGCATGTTTCTGTAATGGCTGTTTGTGGGTTGACCCAGGCTATGACGAGGGTTGATTTTCTACCATCTGGAAGATCAATAGTGATATGGTTCTTGACTCGCGACATTTTTAAAAGAAATGGATTTTTTCAGAAAACAATAGTGGGAGTATGGTAGAACTGGAAGTGATTCCAGAACCGTAAACGATTACTGAAGATTTGATAAGAACCTAAAGATTCAATCTGGATTGATATTCCATTGGCCACTCCGCAGATATGGTGGGTAACCTCAGGCAGCCGAGAGGTACTCCGGTAGCCTCAAGGACGGTGACAGGGAGGTTCTTGTTTACCCAGACTTGCCATTGCTGTTGTTCCAGACTGTGAGACCCGGCAGGAGGATGAGTATAGCGTCGTTCTGAACTAGTTTTAGATGTGTACGTGTATATGACTCTGCCAGAGGGTTCTCGTAGTCAGTGGGAGCAGCGGAAGTATAATGGACAAGTAGCTTATGTCTATTTATGGACTAATGCAGATATAGCAGAGATAGATCATCTATTTCTGATGTGACAGTCATAGGTTTGACTTCATCAGAATAGGGGATGGATCTGTTAAGAAGGTAGTAGGGTGTGATGTCCTAGTATTTGGATGACATACATAGAGTAGGAAGTGATATTCCTATATTACGATCGGTTATGCTTTGGTAGTCACACAGTGGTTTCTCTATATAGGATATGGATATTATATCAGATATTCTGGTTAGTAGATCTATGGTTTTAGATCTAGATTTGGGTACTTTCCCAATCAGGGTACTTAGACAGCATTCAAAAGGTATTTAGAATGGACGACTCCAGGCATGGTAGTGTACCTGCAGGTGATGGAGTCACCTTCTCTAAAGCTGTCTTACAGACTAAAGGGGAGAGGGATGTGCATGATTAGCATATCACTTGCTTAGGCAATTGAGTCAATCATGAGATGTCAAGTACCACACCGGATGTTGTTTTTGCAGTAGATGCAATATGATATTGATCCTATCCTGGACAAACGTTCGGAAGCAGTTTTAGAACATGAGTGGATGTTTTAGGGATATGATAACAACAAACTCTTTTAGGAGACAGTTATCATTCCAGGCTTCCAAGGTGACCTGGTTGACAGAGTGGCTGTTAGAGTTATAGTTTTCCCTCTGACGAGGGGCAGTATTTTGGACAGGTGGTCCAAGTGGATACTGAGGGAGGCATGGCGCAGGATAATGATTGGTTTCAATTAACGATACAGTCTAAGAAGTTTGGATTTGGAGTTCATTTATGAGCTAGGTCCCATCAGACATCCAGGCACATTCTAAGACAGGTATTGCTCATTTCGGGAGATGGCTTTCACCGCGAACTTGAGATAAAGAGAGACATAGAAAGAAACATCAGAGCGGATCCACTCACTGAGGCTATTCCTCGAACGCAGTCGTTTCGTAAACGAGCTTTGTGAGACTGACTAGTAGAGGAGTTGGGTGTTCGGCATCACACGGGCTGTGAGTATGCGACATTGTAATAATTAGCCTTGAGTGCAAGTGGGAGATTATTGGAGATAGTGCCCTCAGAGTCAATTATTGGATCACAGGCACGTGATTGCAATGAATGAGGGAGGACCTATACCAGTAGGACAATCTTACTCAAGATGATAGTATGCTATCTGGTTTATCTTTATCATCGTGTATTGTTTGAGGTGACATTACTGATGACTATTACACGTTGATAGAGCCCCCAGGATTCTTTCTTGACTGCCAGCAGTATGAGCGCGATCATATACGTGGGAGCTGGGGTCTATAAGCAAATCCTTAAAAGGTCCCTAGTCGTGGGAGTTTCGAGACAGGGCATCGATACTTCAGAGTAGACTAGTGTATACAGTCAAGACCCCGACAAAGGGCGGTGGCCGGTCTCACAAGCCACTGGTGTCAGTTGGTTCACCTAAGATGTATACAGGTGCTCATTGGGTTATGAGTACACCGGACAGGACTCGCCGGGAACATGCTAGTTGGTCTTATACCAGACGTCAGATAGCAGTTCCCTGGTGACATGTGTACAGGTTAGTTCATCGACCTGAGATTTTCATTTGTCTCGTGTGAGTTCCCATTGTGCTTTGATTACAACCCAACCACGGCTCAAAGGAGTCGTGCAAAGAGGTTTTAGTTGGGTACAGTCTCGAGCCACATGGAGGCAATGAGCGGATCGGCAGGGGTTTCGTCTCTCCTGGTATTGGGGGTGAGGTCACGCTGTGTCTAGGAGAGCCATTACACAAAGCCCTCGGCCGAGACAGGAGATTTACTGGTAGGTATTCCAGTAGTATCTCAGGGTGTTCTGAGCTACACTCTGACACGACTTGTACCGCTTTTGGGGGTCTGACTTTTACCAACCGCCTAGGCCCGCCATGTGATGCTCATAGACAAACGGACTGGGCTGTACGGATATTGTCACTGACAGACTCAGTAGGGTGTCAGGATGAGTTCGCTCATCGACGTCCCTTTTGGTCAATACCTGCTAGCCCCTTACGTACAGCTAGTACCACTGACGTGCTAGTGGTTAAATCCACATCCAAAGTATTGACGAGTCTTTAGAGTCCCCCATAGACAGTTTCTCATGTTTCGGGCGAAACGTTGTAGAGGCCATATAATATATGGCAGGGTTCGATCATATACGTGTGGTATTGCACGGATCATGATCGGACGGATTATACTAGTGGGCTTTGGTTTAAGCCGGATCCTAGTATTAGATTTGTTGGATTACTTTAGTCTCATCGCATTCGCATTCAGTCGGAATGCGGATGCAGGTATGTATATACAGGTGTGGGGTATCCTTGTGATCTGTCACGAGTTTACTTTAGATGTTGCCAGATCTTTTTGTTGGACCAAACATTTGGATTAATGTTTGGATAATGGAAATTGTAAGCTAGATTTCATCATTACATGCATTAAATGTGACATGGACACATTAGTGACTCATGGTCTCTTTTTATGTGTTAATATCACATTATGTGATGTTTTTGTGTTGATATGAGAGGAGGAGAGAGAGGGGCTGCCATGAGTGAGTTTGGTCTTGGATTATTTTTCACTCTCTCTCACTCTCATTCTATCACAACACAAGAAAAGAAAAGGAAAAAGAAAGCTTCTTCTTCTTCTTCCTCTACCTTGCATTTTCCATGAATGGCAATATCTTCAACCTCCATCCAAGCCAAGGATGCAAGAGGAAAAGTGATCACAAACATTCTCTACAACATCTTGGACGCGTCGGCTAGCACACTTCGCGCCCGAGTTGCTTCAGATGAAGCGGGAGCCCGTAAAAAGACTTCTCGATGTGGTGCCCTTTCTGACGAGAAGATGAAGACCGGAGTTGCCGTGGGGAG
Organism: Agapanthus africanus; assembly: GCA_030015575.1. Taxonomy (NCBI): domain Eukaryota; kingdom Viridiplantae; phylum Streptophyta; class Magnoliopsida; order Asparagales; family Amaryllidaceae; genus Agapanthus; species Agapanthus africanus. The sequence continues at coordinate 411,155,464 of CM057342.1, forward strand.
ATCAGGATGGTGGCCGAAGACCGAAGGACACGGATCGCTCGGTATAGCTCTCTACCCTTTCTCTAGTTTGCTAGTTGTAGGTTAATGGTTCGATCCGGGTTTTTAGGATGCGGTGGTGCCGGTTTAAAGTTAAGAAAATTTTTCGTTTCCGCATTTTGGCCTTGGATAGACGGCCGGGGTGCTACCGTAGTCCTACACTGGACTCCGCATAGTCAAACATAGACTCAAACTAAGGTTACACTTAAAACACCGATACCAATTTTGTCACGACCCGAAATGGCGCGTGACGGGCACTTGAATCATATAAAGTCTATAGGACCCCATCTAATTCAAGTAAGCCAAAAATCCCAGAAATCTAAACCATTTGAAAAGAGAGAGAAGGAAAAGTTTAGTTTTAAAGCAAGTGGTTTAACAAAATAAGCCGTAGTATGCATTTTTAAAACATCAAGTCATTTCCAAAAATTTCGGCAGAGTTTCCTTTGTAAATATTGGCCCCAAACAGGTACAAACATGCATAATATAAAGGTATCCATAAGCGGGAGCTAGCTCTTCGCCAATTGGCGGACACAACGACGCATTGCAATATAATATACAACGCCGAAGGGCGAGGATCAAAACTCTGAAAGAAAACCAACATCCTCAAGAAAACCAGAGAAAAACCATAATAATACAAGCGCGCGATTCTAAGGTCGAAAGAATATACAACTGGTCTTCTAAGTCTATCAAATTGTACAAGTCTGGTTGATGGAGTACTAGATACAACTGAATAAAAATAAAGTACAATGGTGGTCACGATGCGAGTGAACCCACCGACCAAAGCAATCACACGGAAAGAAGCAGTGTGCCAGCAAGCCGCAATGAAACCTGTACGGCAAACCTGCAAGAAACTGTGGCACAACGGGGGTGAGTTGCAAACTCATGAGTAGAAAACATCACCAAGCAGAAATCACATGTATGACTCCATCCTAGGTCATATGATAATATATCCTCAATATAATATAACCCTGAAACATCTACACGTAAGTGTAATATCAAGTGCTCATGTCAGTGCCTCACGTAGCCACATAATACATATATGATGTATAAATGCATTAAAATGAAAACAGAATACATCATGAATGACAAAACTGTTTTCTTAATTTAATGAGATTTCTGTATATAAAAATCGAGGTATCATCAATGAAATCAATATAGAATCTGTGTCAAGCATCGAAAGAGAACATAAATCCCAATATCCAATATCTCGTGCTCCGGCAATCCGGACTGGCCCATATCATATAATCTCAATACCTTAAAGTCTCAATATCTCGGGCTCCGGCAAATCTGGAATGGCCACGGGCTCCGGCAATCCGGACTGGCCCAAATATCAATCTCACGACTACGTCGGTATCCTCTGGATATCCGCCACGTCACAAATAATCGGTCGGTAGTGCTCCCCAGCCAGGCTCAATGCTATCATCTGCGACCATCTTGCCGCGGGGTACCGCACCGGGTCCACCATGCACCCGCAGACGGTTCCTCCTCCTCCTCGAATCAAGTGTATGATATTGCTCAAGAGACGAGAAAACTCATGGTGGACACCTCTCAAGTCATATCACGAGAAAACCGCAATTTTCTATCTTTAAAATGATAATAAGATCATAAAATCTTTACGGTTTCTCAAAATCCAGAAATCTCATGGAAATCTGAAATCCCAATTTCAAGAGTAATTAACCAAAGAATTACAGGCATAAAGCTCCATAATATTACATGACAAGGAATATATATATGCATGGGTATCTAAATACAAAATACAATATCTAAACCAGAACAGTAATGATATATTAGAACTATCAGCTAGCAATTTATGTCAATGAAATATTATTCTCTAAAGTGTAAGTGACATGGCAATTACCGATGATGATGTGTGTGAGCCGACAAGCAAGTGTTCGTAGTCAAACGCATCATCGGTAGTGGTGCCGGTGTCCTGAAAACATGGGTTTATAATACTGAAGAAAACGCAGGTATAAGCATGCAATGCGATATGAACAACATGAATAAACGGAGAATGAATTGTAATCCCAATAATGAAGAATATAAATGTGCATATACGAGTCATACAGTTTGGCATTTGAAATAGCATGAATCGTGGTTTTAGGAAATAGGAGTTACGGTGTTTTTAAGAAAAGGTACGTCCCTTGAAAATCCGTAATGTCCCCCTGGTTGCCTTTTGAAAATACTCACGATTCATTAGTTTCAGAAAATAGGTATGACTCGAGCCCAGTCTAACATCTACCAAGTAACTATAGGACTAAACTAAAAGGCTAAATGAAAAGGTAAGTAAATCCACCTATGTCCGAGTCGATATATCTAATAGTCGGTGATCCCGCCTCAATAGTGTCACGTACGCTAGAATATATATAATACGACATCCTCGAGTCAAGAGTGCGGATCAATCATCATATTTGTGCATCGTACAGTAAAATCCATCATACGGCATCCCAAAATCGGGGTACGGGTCAATATCACATTGTTAGTTATATGTATGCCCTAGAGGCCATTACTGTACATACGATGTATATTGTAGTGGATACTTGGACATATATATGGAGGACTTTCTTTCTTGACATGATAGTATGCTATCTAGTTGCTCTTTATCTTAACATGTATACTGATTGTCTCTATGTTACATGTTGATAAAGCCCTCAGGATGAGTACTTGACTACCAGGATTATGATGCAGATCATACTAGTGGGGACAGAGTAGTCGATAAGTACATCCTTCAAATGTTCCTATTCATAGGTGTATCGAGACAGGGCATCGATATACCAGAGTAGACTAGCGTATATCTTTTCAACCCATATAGATGGGCGATGGATGATCCCATATCCATTGGTGTTTGACATCATAGACAGTATACATGTGCTCAATGGAGACTGGGTACACTGGACGGACTCACCGAGAACTCCCAGATGGTATTATAGCTCACGTCAGATGGCAGTTCTCTGGTGACACTGGTACATGTTAGTCTGGAGACCCAAGATCGTTATAGAGTCTTGTGTGATTCCCACTGTGCTTTGATTTCCACCTTACCACGTTCAAGAGAACGTGCGAAACGGTGGCTTTTGGGTACAGTCCTGAATCACATGGAGGCAATGAGCGATAGGAGGGGTTTCGTCTCTCCCGGTATTGGGGGTTGATGTTGCGCTGTGCTCGATTGGCTATAACAGGATGTCCCTGGCCAGGGCTGCTTCAGAGATATACTGGTAAGTGTTATCAGTAGTTTCTCGACACGTTATGAGCCTCATATCGGCACGACTTATCGAGTTACTGGGGTCTGACATTTACCACCCCTAGACGAGATATGAGACATATCAGACGAAGAGACCGGATTATATGGTAGTGTTACTGATTGGATTCGTAGGGGTACGAGCAGGCTTGCTTGTTGATTTTCTGATCGCTCAATACCCTGGTGGCCATTACATTTAGCAACCGCTTGAGGCTTGTTGGTATTTGATATGATCATCACCTACTGCCGGCGTATTGACGAGTCTTTAGAGTCCTATTCAGAGGTTTGCTGGATCAAGCGAAACGGAGTAGGAGCACATATGTGATATGTGCAGGACCAAGATTAATACGATATGAGATACCGTTTTCTATTCTCACGATATGTTATATCGGTCGGTTATATATATGATATAGCCGGGTTATCGGATCAAGTGTTGATTCGATAAGATAATTCATTTGATATTAGTCGGTTATATATAATATAGACGGATTATTAAATCAAGAGTTGATTTGATAATCTAATGTATAATTATATATTTGATATATTAAATTACATTAATTAGTATTGGCTAACTTATGATTTCTTTTTCTCACTAATTTTGTGCATGTGTATATATGTGATATATATGAGTGTACATTATTTTGTGTCATGATTGATGATACATGCAACAAAGGTGTGTGTATGAATTACACCATGCCTGGTTTAATTGCTAGGGTTTTATTTATTTAAGTAATTATAAAACTAAATGATTTTGTCATGGTTGATAAGCTTGTAGAAGCTTGTAGTTCTTTGACTAAGTCTTCAAGTTTGGTTTTACCTAAGATATTTGTTAACCCAACCAATTAACCTAGCCTTGGTTAAGTCTCTACAAAGGTTAAGTATATGATACTTAACTCACCATGGTTGCTTCACTCTCACTTGATGAGTTCATTCTTCTTCTTCTTCCTCTCAAGCTTTTCTAGCTTCAATGGAGATGGGAGAAAACATGTGAGAAAATCAAATGTAAAGTAAGCCAACTTCCTACTTCATCATCCTCTACTACATGCCATTTAGTATAGGGTGTTTGCTTCACTAATTTCATAATAAGTGAAGAGATAGCTTGGGTTAGTGTCTCCTCGACGTAGATCATCTTCGGCCTCGAAGTCTTCTAGCAAGCTTGATCTGTACATCATGTGGAGCCTCTCTAGATTCCGGAGTTCACGATCGCAGCGTAGGGACTACTACATGGAGCTATTGAAGTGAAGGACCTGTCTACAAAGGTTGTATTCCTTGCTCACTTTTAGTTGCAAAGTTGTTTGCAATTACATTCCGTCGGATTTCTAGTATACGATTCTAAGGTTATGGTTAGCTAGAACGGAAATTTTTTGAATTTGGCATGGTCGATGCCACCCGAAACCTTGCTGCCGTGCTAGGCACCCTGTAGTGGTATCAAAGCCCTGCTAGAAATTTAGGCGGATTTTGTTAAGATTACAAAACCGAAATACTCCGAAACTTGAAACGCAAAAATTCACTTTCTGTCGATTTTTAACTGTTGTCCAAATTTTTTTTAAACAAGTAGGGAGTGTTATATGGGATATATCATGAACACTATGGAAAATTCAGGGGGTTTGCTCGGATTTTGGCCAAGCACAAGCATGTTGGGGCCAACCACTTTTTGGCAGAATTGCATGAAATTTTCACTGTGTTCCAGTGACTGGGTTTTGATGTTTCAGGTGTTGTTTATTTTTGCTAATTTTTCATATGATGTAATCTTACACTATAAGCAATTCGGAGTGTTTCGTATTCATAGTTTGAACAATGTTTCGGGTTGTCACATGTTGTCTAGACGAAGTTAAAAAGTTTGATCGAATGTCAAAAACCTATTTTTCCAAGTTTAACGTATTCGGAAAAACATGCAAGTAATTCTGTGAACCCTCTAGAAGAATGTAACCCTAACTCGACTTTTTGGATCACGGAACCTCGGTCATACCTTAGGGTTTTCCGTAGTTCCATGGCAACATGAGTGAAGCTTGGGTCTGCCCTTCTACGGCTGGTGCATAGGTACTGTGGCATGTTCTGGGTATTACTAAAACAGTGCTCAAGTGTTGAGCTGTCGGGAAATTGTGGGACTTTGATAAATCGATCGAAATGTTTAACGTCGTCCGGATATCATGTGATGGGATACAATATTTGGAATCCACAAATGTAGTTAAGAGATAACTAATTTGAATTTTATAAATCTAGCAGTTTAGTCTCATATGATCGGTTGCCACGGAATTTTGATGTGATCAAAAGTCCGTCGCAATCACGTAGCATACGCGGATACTCGCTAGGTAACATTACTAGATAGCCTTGTCCCATAGCCTCGACCAAGTGACTGTAGGTGAACCCCGTCACCAAAAGCATCTGTTCGGGTGCTCACGGCAGCGGTGTTCTGCCTTAGTGCACTTCGTCGACGGCATCGGGGGGTGTGGCCGTCTACTAAAGTTTCCGACGAGTATTCGATCAGGATATCGGGAAACTTGTTGAATTGCCCGACAAGATATTAAAAGGAGTTTTGAATATCGAGACTAAAATGCCGGGTTTATAATTGTTAGGCATGCGATGTCTAAGGAATTCATTTGGTTAGGTATGAAATCCAAAGTATGAGATACGTTGGGTTTATGATGTCTAAGGTAGTTGCGGATTCCAACTGTTGTAGTTTTCACTTTCTTTTCAACGACCGTAAGTGTAATTTTTGGTGTATCGCCGGTTTTAGTGCTATATATCAACGACAATTGGGATACGCATATTTACTTACGTTGATGACATGTGATGTTATATGTTGCTGTGATATGTTATATTGGATCTCCGTGTTTTGAATAGCCGGGAGTTTTATGTGAGATGAGAGTTTTTATTTTCATTCATGTATAATTCATTGTATGTAATATTCTTTTATTGGGGCACTTCCGGATTGAGGATGATGTCACCATTGTATATTATTTACTTTTCCGCATTAGGATTGACCCAAGGCGGGGAGCACAAGTAACCGGGTTCTAGGGTCCAGTGGGAGACTATATCGAGGAGTCGAGACCGGTCTCCTAACTCTAGAATTGGTAAGGTTGCTTGCCGCTCTCATAGGCGTCTAGTGATGTGCGTTTGGCTATTCATCGCGACCGTAGAATCTGTGTTTTATACAGGCATAAAATAAAACCAGGAAATCCTAGTATATCCAATATTTCGTATGTTGTGTTCTGCTGTGATTTATCTGTGATGTGATCACTGTATATACTGAGATAGATACTGGATATAGTACATATGATATATTATATAGATGTTGCTTATGTTTTACACCCGCGCTAGCCCTGCCCTGCTCTGCCGTTAGTTACCTAACCTAACGGTGCACGAGGGGAGATCGAGGCGAATGCCGATGGCATAAGCGTACGTTGTATTTATCTGCGATGTTTAGGTAACTTAAAATGATGGGACTTCATTAATGAGATTAAAGAAAGAAAATAAATCTAAAGATCTTGTGTAATCGAATTTTAAAAACTGGCAGCTCTAGTTCTTGCTTTGCATAGCGGTATTCCTAGTAGAATATCCAGCACCTTATTCGAAAAGGAAAGAGCCGAGATCCCTTCACTAGGAGTGACCTCTTTAGCAAAAACTCACAGATGCTACAACCTTCGGTTTTGTCTTTTGATTGCTTCTATAGCTTTTGCTATGCATAGTGGTATTTGTGAAATATCATGCACCTTATTCGATAAGGAAAGAGCCGAGATCCCTTCACCGGGAGTGACCTCTTTAGAAAAACTAGTAAAATCCTCAAAAGCACTCCATTTAAATCATTTGATTCTACAACGATATCAAGTTCATTACGCAAAAGGTTTTCTTAAAAACCTGTCGTAGACCTCCGTCATTTCAGATAAGTAATAGTTAGTATTCGTGCTGCGTTTGTTGACCTTGTCAAGGCGTAGTGTGCGGTACCTGATTAGTGCTGATCTGCTAGCATATGATGCGATTGTTTTAGGGTAGTCGTGCGACCTTGTTGACCTTGTCAAGGGTCATGCGGGTGTGTTTAATTCAATCAGGAAATGACGGGTTGAACTTGATTTACGGTCTATGGTTTGTTGACCTTGTCAAGGTCAGAGATCGCTCGGGACAAAATATTATGGGGAATTTCAAGTGTTGAAATTTGTAATGAGATTGTATACCTTCTATAAGATAGTTGGATCCCGATACCCACTGCGAGTAAGAGTTACTCCTGGAAGAGTTTTACACATTACGATTAGCCGATCAAGTAGGTGTCTAGAAAGGTGTTAACGGGGTTACACCCATGGGAAAATGAGGTTTATTTTTATTAGGTCCGTGCGAAAGCACGGGGAACATCCCTCAAAGTACTGACACTGTCTTGGCTGAAAGATTGGAGAATCTGTAGGGTGTAATTAATCCTGGCTAGTCTTACTATTTAGGGTTTGAAGGAGGATTTGATAAAAACAGTGGGAGCCATCCTGATTAGATAAAATAATAACCAATCTAATCTTCCAAGAGCATACGCTAAGTGTTTTCTTTTTCTCTCTCTCCAGGTAGCGACTATGTCACACCTTAATCAAGATAATAATACGGATGTATTGACTGAAGCCGCTTGTTATGCTGAGCTGGGGAACGTTGGTCCCGCTCCATCTTATAATTGTTATAAGACAGAGCAGAAAATATGGGAATACCAGGATTCCCGTGCTACCCAAACGAAGAAAGTGGATGATGATGCAACTTCTTCGGGTGTGTTCATTATAGAGAACTGTTTCTCAGTATCATTTACGTCCAGCGTATGAGATACCGGATCAGGATCCCATAAATGTAATCTGTTATATAGGCTACAGATAGGTAGAGAACTGAGAATGGGTGATAAGTTTCAAGAGTTGGAAACGGTGCAATTGTTGCAGCCAAAGTAGTTGGTGGTTATCACCATCTATTACCAAATGCATTGATTCTGAACGAATGTTATTAGATACGGAACCTGATATACAACATCATATCTGTCTCTTTATTTAGTAATGAAGGATATAATTTTGTATTGTTGGATAATATTTTGAACATTTCCTATATCAAGGGTTTCTCGGATCAGGCACGTTGTCTAAAAGCATATACGTTCTCAACCAAACCGCAGTTCTTAACGTACAGAACACACACAAGTAGAAGAGTTCAGAAATGAATGAATTCTTCTTGAGGCATTGTGGACTAGGTCATATCAACTGCGACACGACTAGCTAAGTTACATTTAGATGCATATTTAAATCAGTTTGAATTTACATCTTAAGAAACTTGCCATTCAAGTCACAAAAGATAAGATGACCATAGCTCTGTTTACTGGAAACAGAGAAAGAGTTAGTAAACTCTTGGGATTGTTACATGATGATGTATGTAGGTCCCCCATCTTCACATGCCGGGACTGGTTTTTTGTACATCATTACATTCACTGATGATCTCTTAAGTTTCGCACATATGTTCCTGTTGAAACACAAGTGTGAAGCTTTTGAGAAATTCAAAGAATATAAGTCAGAAGTAGAGAACCAAAACGGGTATAAGTATTATGTCCTTTGATGAGATCAGGGAGGAGAATTGTAACATTTCAAAAAAATAAAATATTATTTTTGGGAATTTTTATAATTAAGTAATAAAATATTGAATATTATAATAAGGCGGTATAATTAAATACCGATAATTGGGGAAAAATTTGAAAAATTATGGAAATTATTAAAAAGAGAGTTCTTTATGCGATTTAAGTGAATTATGAAAGTTTATGATTTATTTGACGCTATTTTAGTGCTAATCGCGATTAAAAATCGCTAATCACGGATTAAGCGTGTTTTGTGCTCATAGCATGCACAAAGTCTTTTTTTTCACACTTGTGCATTTTTCTACCGTGGTTTCATTTTGGTTTCCTATTCAAATTTTAAAAGAATGAGAAGAGAAATGAAAGGGAAAAGAAAAGAAAAAGAATAAAGAATGAGGGATGGGCATGAGAGAGAAGAGAGGGTGAGGGGTGTGTTGACTTGGTCATTGGTTTCCCTTCATTTGTTTTTCCTCTTCATCTCCGTTCCTCACTTCACCATGGAAGCACCTCCTCCCTCCTCCACTATAATCCCCACTTCATCATCTAATCTTCATCTAAACTCTATCCCCATTTCCCAAAAGTTGTGCACAAGCTCACAAGCTACACTTTGGGCAAAGAAAAATCACATTTTGCTGCTGTAGGGGATTCTTGGGTCCAAAATGAGGTAATCCCTTCACACTTAGGGTAGTTTTTCATTCACTTTAAACCATTTATGTGTTTAGTTGTGATTTGGTGCGATTTGGTGAACTTTGGAGATTACTAGAAAGGGGTTAGGGTTTTCTTGAGTTGGGATTGTGTTATTGAACCGTATTAGTGACCTTAAACCTCCCAATTTGTCAAAAACCCAGACCAAACATATATACGACACCTGAAACCCAAAACAGAACTTTTAGTGTCGGGTTTTGTGAGGTATTGGAGTGTGCAGGAAAATCTGGGATGACCTAGGGTATTTTTAAGACTAGCAAACAACTTTAGGGACCTAATTAAAGCACTACGAGACAACCCAGGCAAAACGAACCAAATCCCACACCCCCAACTGAGCTCGCACGGAATTTCATGGGTATGGGCCGGCCACACTGATGAGTTGGGTGCCCAGGTTGCTTCTATAGGTCATATATCCTATATACATCACCCTAATGTTGTTTGCTTACCTAGTTTTCACCTTATACAAAATCTGGGACCACTTCCTCAAGTTGCTGTTTTGATTCGAGTTATGGTTTTGCGTATTTTAAATTCTGGATTTTAGTGTTTGTGTTTTATCTCGATCACTTGACGTCTGTACGTCTATATCGAGTTATATCGGGTTGTTTTGCAAGGGCAAACCATAGGTTTTGACCTATGTGAGTTCCGCATGTCGTTTTGGTTTCGATTTGGCTTTTAATGCGATACGATACGCTATGATGTGTAGGTACCATCATGAAGACTTTGGGACGACAAACAAGTGCGTGGCAATGTCGGCATCGGCAAGCGAAGGTCACGGTGAGTAGATTATATCTACGGGGGAAGTCGGGTGGATGGAGTATAGCACCCCCGCAGTTCGTAGTATAGCTTATATATTTATGGTTATATATGTGTTTATGTTACGTGGACGATTATCAAGATAGGATTCGTGTTCATGGTTTGGTTTAGGGTAGTTAGAAGTAACTTAGTTTAGCTTCTTAGTCGCGAACCCTAGAATGAGGTTTACACCCACACGCACACACATGCTTACTTTTTTATACTTGTGCGTACATGGGGATATGCATATATATATATACACACATAGGAATGGGACTAGGTACATATATACGTATACTTATACATGGATGATGAGGATTGTTATAGTCTTTGGAGATGAGTCGATGAGATTGGGCATGGCGCCTCGAGATCGGTGATATGATGTGGTTCGTATTATGAGATACGACATGAGTTATAGAGGGCCTTTACGCATGTGTTTTCATACACGCACAGACATATATATAGATGGTATCAGTTTGTACAAGACTTAGATCAGTACCCTAGTTCATGAGATATGATGATAAGGATACTAGATAATTGATGAGATAAATGTGAGATTCGACCCGTACCCAGATTTGGGATGCCGTACGATAGATTTACCGTACGTGCTTTATACTGATGATAGACCCGCACTTTTGACTCGAGGATGTCATATTGTATATTGTATCATATGCGATACTATTAAGGCGGGATCACCGACTACTATATTTATATGTATATCGACTCAGGTTTAGGTGGTTTCCCATACCCTTTCGATTAGCTTGTTAGTTAGATCTGTAGTTTACATAGTAGGTGCTAGACTAGACCCGAGTCATTCCTATTTCCAAACTAACGAATCGTGAGTATTTTAAAGACAGGCCAAGGGATTCTAAGGATATTTTCAAAAGACGCATCTTTTCTTAAAAACACCGTAGCCCTTATTTTTTTCTAAACACCACGATTCGTCTTATTTCAAATGGCAAAACTGTATGACATATATATTGTGATGTAGATTCTTCACTGTTGTGTTTATTATTCATTTTCCGCATATTCTTGCTATTCGCATCACATTGCATGTGTAAATATGTTTATTGTTATATTAAACCTATGCTGTCAGGACACCAGCACCATTATCGATGATGCGTATGTTCCACGTACACCTACATGCCGGCCCACACACTTCATCATCGATAATTGCCATGTCACTACATAGTAGGATTGTTACATCAGGCATATTGTACACTCATACTTGAGTATATACCTACTTGTACATCTATATTGGCGCATAGGCATATTGTACACTCATATTTACGTATATACCAACTTGTACATCCATATTGGCGCACAGGCATATTGTACACTCATACTTGCGTATATACCTAATTGTACATCCATATTGGCGCATAGGCATATTGTACACTCATACATGCGTATATACTTTCTTATACATCCATATTGGTGCACAGGCATATTGTACACTCATACTTGAGTATATACCTACTTGTACAGCCATATTGGCGAACAGGCTTATTGTACACTCATACTTGCGTATATACCTACTTGTACATCCATATTGGTCCACATGCATGTTGTACACTCATACATACGTATATACCTACTTGTACATTTATATTGGCGCACAGACATATTGTACACCCATACTTGCAAACATACGTATTTGCACATACATATATGATTCTGGCTTTATTTTGGAGATCTGGGAACCGCAAGATATATTTTAAAACTGGATTCATTTAAAAGAGCGGTTTTCCCTCGATGTTTGCATATTACTGTTTTATGTTGCATGATATACGGATATGCTTACATTTCTATCATATGTCGCATACATCATGATTTATGATTTTGCGCATTGAGATACGCCGTTTTCATGAGATTTCTGGATTTGAGAACCGTGGTCATTTTAAAAGAAAGTATGCATTGCTTAAATATCCGGTTTCTCTTTATATGATATTTCAGTGCGTCCACCATGCGTTTTCTCGGTTCTGAGACGTGTGACATGTGAAACCCGATTCGAGGATCTGGATGAGGCCGATTGTGGGTACATGGTGGACCCGGTATGGTACCCCGGGGCAAGAAAGGGATGCTGTGTATACAGACGGTGAACCTGGCAGAGGGACTACTACCTACCGGTGATTGAATTTGAGCTCGGCAAATATCCGGAGGATACCGACCGGAGTTGAGAGATGATACGGGCCGATCCGGACTAACGGAGCCCGTGGGCCGATTCGGACTGACGGAGCACAATATATATATGAGGATTTACGTGCCGATGCTGGTACAGGTTTCATGATGTTTTCGAGTGTCGATGCTGGAAACTCAGGTTCCATGATTTTGATGTGTCGCGAGGGACACACGTTGATTTTTATCCTCATACTTCCATGCATATGCTTTATGATACTTACATGCATTATGTTTTGTGTCATTGGTTGACACATGGACGAGATCCACATGCATACAAACATTGATTACATAGTTGGATGATATCCACATACTTATAGACTTCAGGATATAGTTGACATTGATTCATGTTGATTATGCTGATCATACCTCATATTTATGATATGTTGCTACCTGAGGCACATGCACGAGCACTTGGTACTACACTTATGTATAGATGTTTACCCTTGCCACCTTTTCATGCTGCATACTGTATCATTTGAGGTTTATATATATATATTTGATCGTATTGACCTAGGATGAGTCATACATACGATTTCTGCTCTGTGATATTTTCTACTCACGAGTTAGTAACTCACCCCCGTTGTGCCACAGTTTCTTGCAGGCTTTGCCGTACAGGGTTCGTTACGGCTTTATTGGCACATTACTTCATTCCGGATGATTGCTTTGGTAGGTGGGTTCACTCGCATCATGACCACGACTGTACTTATTTATTTTCAGTTGTATCTAGAAAAATTCCATCAAGCAGACTTGTATATTTATTTCAAACTTAGAATCCAGTTGTGTATTATTTCGACCTTAGAGTCGCGCGTTGTAGTATTTTGGTGTTTTTGATGATTTTAAGTTTCCTTTTGAGTTTTTATTCTCGCCCTTCGGCGTTGTATATTATATTGCTTGCGTGGTTGTGACCGTCGATTGAGGAAGAGCTAGCTCCTGCTTGGGGATGTCTTTTATCATTATGCATATATTATTCTTGTTGTACCCCGTTTGGGGCCAGTATTTAAAAAGGAAACTCTGCCAAAATTTTCAAAAAAGACTTGAGGATTTAAAAATACATATTCGGCTTACTTATTTAAAAACCTTGTTTTTAAAACATGTTTTCTTCACTTCTTTAAAACTAGTTTTCCTTCATTTAATATTTAAAATGTTTATAGATTTCTGGGCTTTTGGCTTACTTGAATTAGAAGAGGTCTTATAGGCTTCATATGATTCAAGGGCCAGTCACGTGCTATTTCGGGTCATGACAAACTTGGTATCAGAGCACTAGGTTAACCTTGGTTTCGAGTCTATGTTTGACTATGCGGAGCCTATAGCATTTGTATATATTCGTAACATAGACTTGACCTTACGGAACTTAGACTTAGTCGATGGGGTGTTAGACCCAAACTTTCATCGCATAGGTTGACCTTGGTTGATGGAGTAGGTGACTTCAGTAGAGTGACGTACCGTGTGTATGTTCCGCGGCATACTTACGATACGCTACTCTGCTTAAGGAGCCTTACGATGTATATTTTCTTGCACAGTATTATATTCATTCCTATGATCTATCCTCATCGATTTTGATTATGATTTTGCTGCTACGATTACACGGGCAGGGAGAGCTACGGCTAGAGTTGCGGTCATCACGAGCTCGTCGCGGACGAGGACTGACCAGGGCGTGATTCCAGGGACATACGATTGCATATAGAGGCGTCGTTTTATTGTGTTTTCGCGCCATGAGCGTTGATGGATCGTTTTTACGATATTTCTCGGGTGTACAGATTTGCACCAGAGGATTGAGCCACTGATGAAGACCAGCAAGAATGTGATGACCATTGATGTATCGCTTATTCCTGATGATTGAGGCACTGTTCAGCGTGCAGACGAATGAGCCAGTTGTTGCTGCAAATGATGAGATATCGCCCAGATGTTGGAGCTACTGCAGCATGAGTATATACTTCGAGATATGATGGAAGGTCGCTAGTCACCCGAGGATGAATGACTTGGACATGTGGTTCGTTCATATACCCCAATGCGAGGTCATCACATAGATTGATTCTAGCTAGAGACAACTTCACGCAGGTATGTTGAGAGTCGATGGAGACGATCGAATGTCAGGAGCCCATTTTCTAAGTTTAAACTATTCAGAGACAAATGCAAGTAATGCTATGGACCCTCTAGAAGAATGAATCCCTAACTCGACGTAATGACTATGGAACGCCTTTGAACCTTAGTGTTTGCGGCAGTTTAGCAGTGCCATTTGTGAGGCTTGGGTTTGCCCTTCTATGGTTGGTCCACAGGTGCTATGGCATGTACTGGAGTACTATTAAACTGTACCCAAGATGTTTAGCTCTTGGGGGAATTATGGAACCTTGACGAATCGATTGAAAGGTTCGACATCTTTCGGATATCATGTGATGGGATGCATTGCTTGGAGACTCCAGATACGAGTATAGCCGTTGGAGCATAGTCCATGCAGCCACGATGAGACGAGTCCGAAATAGTCGACAGCAGAGAAAAGTGGAGTAAGAGGTTTGTACGAGATCTTGATGAGATGACGTTCTACTCCGCTGACATCAGAGATGTGATACGCATACAGAGGCGTTGTATATGGATATATCTTCCAGAAGGAGTCGTGATGAGTATGCGGCCGTTCCGGAACCAAAAAGTTATATAGTAAAGGGTGAGAACTTCCGGGCAGTTCGGCAGAAACGAGATTTGAGAGAGACCTCGACAAGACCTTTCTGGGATAATATACGAGAAGACTTGGACCCAGGAGCGGTCATATTGCGCACACCCAGCAAGCTAGAGTTCGGTACCGTCGACGAGATAGTTGGCTAGAGATCTTTAGAGGATGTGCCAGAGCGGGACTGTTTCCTTCGTCATTCCGTATTGAACCGTTGAGCCGAGCAGCTATGCACTTAGCAATCTGCAGTGAGAGACGGGAGCCTCAGGGCGCCAGATGACAGACCATGAACAGGAGGCAAGTAGATACCTTGCTCTTCTAGCATTAGATGCACCGACACCTTCTCGACTTCGAAGGAGGAAACATCGACGACGGTATTTATGATTTGTGATTTGGTGATTCGATTATCACGTATACGTCACCTTGGATTTTGGTATTTTGGGCAATCTATTCGCATGATTTAGTCTTGATGACTTAGTTTCATGATATTTGTATTCGTACACTATGGTTGCACCTACTGGGTATTCATATTTTGTGCATAGTTATTACCCTTAAGATATGCTTTGTACACCGTTGTGTTGATTTATGATTTGTGCACAGTGATTGCACTTAATATCGTTTTGTGCCTTGGTCGCACATGTTTATGATTTCATGGATTTCATACAGTTGGGTTGATTTTGTGCACATGGTATGCACACGATTTGGTTTTTGCACTCGATATAGCTTATATGTGCTTGTAGTGCATTGATATGTATTTTGTGCACGCAGTTGCACACGTTTATGATTTTACACCTTGGTATACTCAGTGTTGCTATTTACGCATTTGAGTTATTGTTTGGTATTTTGTGCACATGATGCACTGTATTGATATTTTGTGCACTGGATTGGTATTTTGTGCACAGGATGCACTGTATTGGTATTTTGTGCACTAGATGCACTGAATTTGTATTTTGTGCACAGGATGCACTGTATTTGTATTTCTCGAACAGGATGCACCAGATTTATATTTCGTGCATTTGTTGCATCCGGATTTATATTTTGTGCGTTTATTGCACTGTTTACATTTTGTGCACCACGGTTGCACCTGACTTCGATTTGATGTCATTCGATATGTTGATTTTGATTTCATGCCTATGTTATGCATGTGATTTGACTTATACTTTCGGCATAGTTTTCATGCACTTTTAGTACTTTGACTTGATTTGTGCACGCTGATGCATATGGTTGTGAGATTATATACCGCGGTATACCTGTTTTGGATTGAGGTTTATTGTATATCGTCGATTTCGATTATGATATTGATTTTGATTTCGTGCACTTCGTGCATTTGATTTGGATTATTGCGTATATTTAGCGCGCTTGGCTTGGATTTTGCGCATGTTCGGCGCTTGATATGGATTTCGTGATTTCATGCATGTTGGATGCACATGATTTAGATTTTATTCGGGCATGATGGATGCACCTGATTTGGATTTTCGCGTGTGTTGAGCGCATGGTTTGAGATACGATTTGGGTGCATGCCAGATGCACCAAATCGAGATTCTTCGTGCATGTCAGATGCATCAGATTTTGCTGTCAGGAACACACGTTGCCAATGACAGATGTTTCGTGCACACTCGTTGCACTTAGATTTTATTTCTGTGCACATGTATGGCACATTCTTGGATTTCGATTTCAGTGCGCACCAGACGCACGTAGCATTCATATGCACATTTTGGGATTGATTTCTTATAGAGCGGTACGTTTTTATGATATTTACTATTGTTTTCGTACCGAGCAGGACTAGTCAGAGGACAGTACCTAGATGTATTTTGCATGCATTGATAGTTATCGAAGGGATTTCCAAAAAGGGAGCTATAGTCTCAGTTTTTACCTACGTGTCTGATATGACACGAAACATTTAAAACAAAGAAACCCTTCTAAATTGTTTTCCAAAAACGGCAGGACGTGCATATTAAACAAAAGATATATACATATATGGTTATTTTCTTACAATAGACGTCCGCCACTGTGCAGTGTTGTGCGCATCGCACAGCAACATGAAAGGTTTGGCATGCATTTTCTTCAGATATTTACATGTATAGATTTGATGTTTACCTATATAGTTTTGATGTATATCATATTGGTTTCGTTTTGGATATGACATTTCTGTCTCCACTATGACTCCGATGATTGCGAGATACTTGACGGAGTTTCGATTTTGAGTTATCTGCTCATTGTTCATGCGCCTGCCTTACGTTACGATGCATTTTATGTATTGATGATTTCGGAACCCCGACGACTTGGACTTTTTACAGAAATGTTTTAGTAATTGAGGGGTTTACATTTAAATTCGGGGACCGAATTTCTTTAAGGGGGGAAGATTGTAACATTTCAAAAAAATAAAATATAATTTTTGGTAATTTTTATAATTAAATAATAAAATATTGAATATTTTAATAAGGCGGTATAATTAAATACCGATAAATGGGGAAAATTTTGAAAAATTATGGAAATTATTAAAAGAGAGTGCTTTATGTTATTTAAGCGAATTATGAAAGTTTATGATTTATTTGACGCAATTTTAGTGTTAATCGTGATTAAAAATCGCTAATCGTGGATTAAGCGTGTTTTGAGCACATAGCATGCACAAACTCTATTTTTTCACACTTGTGCATTTTTCTACCATGGTTTCATTTAGGTTTCCAATTCAAATTTTAAAAGAATGTGAAGAGAAATGAAAAAAAAGAAAAGAAAAAGAATAAAGAATGAGGGATGGGCATGAGAGAGAAGTGAGGGTGAGGGGTGAGTTGACTTGGTCATTGGTTTTCCTTCATTTGTTTTTCCTCTTCATCTCCCCTCATCACTTCACCATGGCGGCACCTCCTCCCTCCTCTAGTACAACCCCCACTTCATCATCTAATCTTTATCAAAACACCATCCTCATTTCACAAAAGTTGTGCACAAGCTCACAAGCTACACTTTGGATAAAGAAAAATCACATTCTGATGCTGTAGGGGATTCTTGGGTCCCAAATGAGGTAATCCCTTCACACTTAGGGTAGTTTTTCATTCACTTTAAACCATTTATGTGTTTAGTTATGATTTGATGCGATTTGGTGAACTTTGGAGATTACTTGAAAGGGGTTAGGGTTTTCTGGAGTTGGGATTGTGTTATTGAACCGTATTAGTGACCTTAAACCTCCCAATTTGTCAAAAACCCAAAACAAACACATATACAACACCTGAAACCCAAAACAGAACTTTTAATGTCGGGTTTTGTGAGGTATTGGAGTGTGCAGGAAAATCTGGGATGAACTGGGGTATTTTTAAGACTAGAAAACAACTTTAGGGACCTAATTAAAGCACTACAAGACCACCCAGGCAAAACGAACCAAATACCACACCCCCAACCGAGCTCGTCGGAATTTCATGGGTATGGGCCGGCCACACTGATGAGTTGTGTTCCCAGGTTGCTTCTGTAGGTCATATATCCTATATACATCACCCTAGGGTTGTTTGCTTACATAGTTTTCACCTTATACAAAATCTGGGACCACTTTCTCAAGTTGCTGGTTTGATTCGAGTTATGGTTTTGCGTATTTTAAATTCTGGATTTTAGTGTTTGTGTTTTATCTCGACCACTTGATGTTTGTACGTCTATATCGAGTGATATCGGGTTGTTTTGTGAGGGCAAACCATAGGTTTTGACCTATGTGAGTTCCGCGTGTCGTTTTGGTTTCGATTTGGTTTTTAATGCGATACGACACGCTATGATGTGTAGGTACCCTCGCGAAGACTTCAAGATGACAAGCAAGCGTATGGCGACGTCGGCATCGGCAAGCGAAGGTCAAGGTTAGTCAATTATATCTACGGGAGAAGTCGGGTGGATGGCGTATAGCACCCCCTCAGTTCGTAGTATAGCTTATATATTTATGGTAATATATGTGTTTATGTTACGTGGATGATTATCATGATAGGATTTGTGTTCATGGTTTAGTTTAGGGTAGTTAGAAGTAACTTAGTTTAGCTTCTTAGTCACGAACCCTAGAATGAGGTTTACACCCACACGCACATACATGCTTAATTTGTTATACTTGTGCGTACATGGAGATATGCATATATACACACACACACATAGGAATGGGACTAGGTATATATATACGTATACTTATACATGGATGAAGAGGATTGTTATGGTATTTGGAGATGATTCGATGAGATTGGGCATGGTGCCTTGAGATCGGTGATATGATGTGGTTCGTATTATGAGATACGACATGAGTTATAGCGGGCCTTTAGGCATGTGTTTTCATACCCGTACATATATATATATATATGGTATCAGTTTGTACTAGACTTAGATCAGTACCCCAGCTCATGAGATATGATGATAAGGATACCACATAATTGATGAGATAAATGTAAGATTTAACCCGTACCCACATTTGGGATGCCATACGATGGATTTACCGTACGCGCTTTATATTGATGATAAACCCGCACTCTTGACTCGAGGATGTCATATTGTATATTGTATCGTATGTGATACTATTGGGGCGGGATCACCGACTATTATATTTATATGTATATCGACTCAGATTTAGGCGGTTTCCCATACCCTTTCGATTAGCTTGTTAGTTAGATCTCTAGTTTACTTAGTACATGCTAGACTAGACCTGAGTCATACCTATTTCCAAACTAACGAATCGTGAGTATTATAAAGTCAGGCCAAGGTATTCTACTGATATTTTCAAAAGACGCATCTTTTCTTAAAAACACCGTAGCCCTTATTTTTTTTCTAAACACCACGATTCGTCTTATTTCAAATGGCAAAACTGTATGACATATATATATTGATGTAGATTCTTAACTGTTGTGTTTATTATTCATTTTCCGCATATTCTTGCTATTCGCATCACATTGCATGTGTAAATGTGTTTATTGTTATATTAAACCCATGCTGTCTGGATACCAGCACCATTATCGATGATGCGTATGTTCCACGTACACCTACTTGCCGGCCCACACACTTCATCATCGATAATTGCCATGTCACTATACAGTAGGACTGTTGCATCAAGCATATTGTACACTCAAACTTGAGTATATACCTACTTGTTCATCCATATTGGCGCACAGGCAAATTGTACACTCATACTTGCGTATATACCTACTTGTACATCCATATTGGCGCGCAGGCATATTGTACACTCATAATTGCGTATATACCTACTTGTACATCAATATTGGCTCATAGGCATATTGTAAACTCATACTTGCGTATATAACTACTTGTACATCAATATTGGCGCACAAGCATATTGTACACTCATACTTGAGTATATACCTACTTGTACATCCATATTGGCGTACAGGCATATTGTACACTCATACTTGCGTATATACCTACTTGTACATCCATATTGGCTCACAGGCATATTGTACACTCACACTTGCGTATATACCTACTTGTACATCTATATTGGCGCATAGACATATTGTACATCCATACTTGCATACATACGTATTTGCACATACATAGATGATTCTGGCTTTATTTTGGAGATCTGGTAACCGGAAGATATATTTTAAAACTGGATTCATTTAAAAGAGCGATTTTCCCTCGATGTGTGCGTATTACTGTTTTATGTTGCATGATATACGGATATGCTTACATTTCTATCATATGTCGCATCCATCATGCTTTATGATTTTACGCATTGAGATATGCCGTTTTCATGAGATTTCTGGATTTGAGAACCGTGGTCATTTTAAAAGAAAGTCTGCATTGTTTAAAAGCCCGGTTTCTCTTGATATGATATTTCAGTGCGTCTGACATGCGTTTTCTCGGTTTTGAGACGTGTGACATGTGAAACCCGATTCGAGGAGCTGGATGAGGCCGATTGCGGGCACATGGTGGACCCAGTATGGTACCCCGGGGCAAGAAAAAGATGCTGTGTATACAGACGGTGAGCCTGGCAGAGGGACTACTACCTACCGGTGATTGTATTTGAGCTCGGTGGATATCCGGATGATACCGATCGGAGTTGAGAGATGATCCGATCCGGACTGACGGAGCCCATGGGCCGATCCGGACTGACGGAGCCCTATATATATATGAGGATTTACGTGCCGATACTGAGCACAGGTTTCATGATGTTTTCGAGTGTCGATGCTGGACACTCAGGTTCCATGATTTTGATGTGTCGCGAGGGACACACATTGATTTATATCCTCATACTTCTATGCATATGCTTTATGATATTTACATGCATGATGTTTTGTGTCATTGGTTGACACGTGGACGAGATCCACATGCATACAGACATTGATTACATAGTTAGATGATATCCACATACTTATAGACTTCAGGATATACTTGACATTGATTCAAGTTGATTACGTTGATCATACCTTATTTATGATATGTTGCTACCTGAGGCACTGGCACGAGCACTTGGTACTACACTTATGTATAGATGTTTACCCTTGCCACCCTTTCATGCTTCAGACTTTATCATTTGAGGTTTATATATAGATTCGATCGTATTGACCTAGGATGAGTCATACATACGATTTCTGCTATGTGATATTTTCTACTCACGAGTTGGCAACTCACCCCCGTTGTGCCACAGTTTCTTATAGGTTTTGCCGTACAGGTTTTGTTACGGCTTTGTTGGCACATTACTTCATTCCGGGTGATTGGTTTGGTAGGTGGGTTCACTCGCATCGTGACCACCATTGTACTTATTTATTTTCAGTTGTATCTAGAAAAATTCCATCAACCAGACTTGTATATTTATTTCAGACTTAGAAACCAATTGTGTATTATTTCGACCTTAGAGTCACGCGTTGTAGTATTTTGGTGTTCTTGATGATTTTAAGTTTCCTTTTGAGTTTTGATCCTCGCCCTTCGGCGTTGTATATTATATTGCTTGCGTGGTTGTGACCGTCGATTGACGAAGAGCTAGCTCCCGCTTGGGGATGCCTTTTATCATTATGCATATATTATTCTTGTTGTACCCCGTTTGGGGCCAGTATTTACAAAGGAAACTCTGCCCAAATTTTCAGAAAAGCCTTAAGGATTTAAAAATGCATATTCGTCTTACTTATTTAAAAACCTTGTTTTTAAAACATGTTTTCTTCACTTCTTTAAAACTAGTTTTCCTTCATTTATTATTTAAAATGGTTTTAGATTTTTGGGATTTTGGCTTACTTGAATTAGATGAGGTCCGATACGGTTCATATGATTCAAGGGCCAGTCATGTGCTATTTCGAGTCGTGACAAGAATACTTGAGCATGGAATTCCTGGACTATTCTAAAGAAGAATGAGATTCTCTCACAGCATTACTCCTCTGTATACACCACAGCATGTAGGTGTATCGGGGCGGAGCAATCGCACCCTATAAGATATGGTGCGCTCTATGATGAGTACTACTGAGTTGCCTATTTCCTTTTTGGGGTTATGCACTTGAGAAGCTGCATACCTATTGATTAGGGTTCCAACCAAATCAGGTGCCTACCACTCCTTTTGTGATAGGGTATGGGAAGAGCCCATCTCTTAAGGATGTTAAGATTTGGGGTTGTTCGGCCTATGCCAAAAGCAAGATCCGGACAAACTCGAGGCAAGGTCAATTTTGTGGAAGTTTGTTGGATATCCCAAGCATTCGCAAAGGAATATCTTCTACCACATTGAGGAGCAAAAGGTGTTTTGTATCACAGCATGCCACCTTTTGGAAAGGGAATTTCTTG
This sequence comes from Agapanthus africanus, assembly GCA_030015575.1. Lineage (NCBI taxonomy): Eukaryota > Viridiplantae > Streptophyta > Magnoliopsida > Asparagales > Amaryllidaceae > Agapanthus > Agapanthus africanus. The sequence continues at coordinate 411,178,378 of CM057342.1, forward strand.
TGAAGAAATTAGTGGTCATAAGGTAGAACTGGAAGAAGTTACAGCTATACAAAATACATCTGATGATTTGGTAGAACCGAAGGATTCAATAGTTCCCGACGAACCTCAGCCTCTCTGCCGATCTGGTAGGGTTCCTCATCCACCTGAGAGATACTTCGGTTTCTCTATGACAGTGGGAGTGAGGATTGCATCATGAGATGATGACCCAACTAGTTTCGGGCAGGCCATCAAGAGTGGTGACTGTGAGAATGGCTGGATGCTAAGCGATCTGAGATGGGATCCGTATACACCAACAAAGTATGGACTTTGGTTGCTCTATTTAAAAGGTTAAATTCCCATCAGGAGCAAGTATATCTTGAGAAAATTACTTGGTGTACATGGAAAAGTTGAGACTTTCAAAGCTAAGGCTTGTTGTAAAAGGTTCTCGTCATCGACCAGGTGTGGATAATGATGAAACCTTTTCTAGTGCCTATGCTAAGTCCATCCGGATCCTACTTGCCATTTCTACATACCATGACTACGATATCTGGCGGTTGGGTTTCATGACTTCTTTTCTAAATGGTGATTTAGAAGAGAGCGTCTATAAGTACATAGCCAGAGGGCTTCGTAGACAGTAGGAGCAGCGGAAACATGTGCAAGTTGCTTTATGAGTTAAAGCAGGCATCGCGGAGTTGAAGCATCTATTTTGATACAGTAGTCGAAGAGTTTGACTTCATCAAAATGGCATATGAACCTTGTGTATACAAAAAGATAGTAGGGAGTATGGTGGCGTTCCTTGTATTGTACATGGATGACTGTCACGACCTAAAATGGCACGTGACTGGCACATGAATCATATGAAGTCTATAGGACCCCATGTAATTCTAGTAAGCCAAAAAAAATCCCAGAAATCTAAACCATTTTCAAATAAGAAGTGTAGGAAAACTTGTTTTAAGGTTTGCATATAATCAGTTTGAAAAGTCATAGTAACCTTTTTAAAATATCAAGTCCTTTCCGAAAATTTCGGCAGAGTCTCCTTTGTAAATACTGGCCCCAAACGGGTACAAGATACATAATATAAATAAAGTCATCCCCAAGCGGGAGCTAGCTCTTTGTCAATTGACGGTCACATTCATGCAAGCAATAAAATATACAACACCGAAGGGCGAGGATCAAAACTCAAAAGGAAACTCAAATCATCAAGAAAACTGATTGGTTCGATTTTCTCTGTGTAGGGTTACTAGGCACTCTTACAAGGGTCTATAAGGCATCAACCATGCCCGATTTAAAATTTAGACGTGCCGAACAACCCTAACCAAGATCTTTAAACTAGAGATTAGGCGAAACAAAGCAAGTAAACAATTTTACTTCTAAGAGTTTAGGATTACAACCATTGTAGTCCGGTCCTTCACTTCTAAAGCTCCGTGTTGAGGTCCCTTCATTGCGATCATCGAGTACCCAGACTCTAGAGAGGCTCCACGAAGAGAAAGATGCAAGCTTGCTTCCGATCTTCGATAACTAAGATGATCTACCTTGAAGTTTCTTTAACACAAGCTCTCACTCACTAAATGAAGTGAACAACCTAATCTAAATGGCTAGGATAGATTAGGATGATGAAGTAGTATTTTAGCTCTCATTTGTTTTCTTAATCTCACTCATAATCATCACAAGAGCAAAAGCTAGAAAGTTTTTCTCCAAGGAAGAAGAAGAAGAATAACCAAAACCATTTGTGATGAATAATGAATAACTCAACTGTGAGGTTAGAAATGCAACCATGGTATATGTAACCTTTGTAGAGATTTAACTAAGGTTAAAGGGTTGGGTTGGGTTAAACAAATATCTTGCAAAATATCAAAATAAATATCTTTGCTCAAAACAAAACAAAACCTTCTAGAAGGTTCTAGAATAGATTAACCCAAATCATACCCTAACCATGTTTAATCTCCACTAAACATGTTGCATTAATAACTCTAACATGTTACAATATTATATATCACATATACAATATTTATTGCAACAAAATAAAATAATACAATTAACATATATCACATATATATCAATGTATTACCCGAGTGAGAAAAAGAATCTTTTAGTGAGCTTATATTAGTTAATGTAATTTAATATATAAAATATATATTATACATTAAATTATCGAATCAACACTTGATCTGATAATCCGGCTGTTTCACAAATAACCGAATAATATAATCTGTATCATTTCATCGAATCAACAATTGATTCGATGACCCGGCTATATCACATATACCCGGCCGATATCTCATATCGCGAGAATCTAATATGGTATCACATACACGTATTGTTCTCGGTCCCGCACATATCATATATGTGCTCCTACTCCGTTTTGCCTGAGCCAAGAAACCTCTGTGTAGGACTCTAAAGAATCGTCAATACGCCGGCAGTAGGTGATGATCATATCAAACACCAACAAGCTGCAAGCGGTCAGCTAAACGTAACAGCCACCCAGGTATTGAGCGATCAGAAGATCAAAAAGCAAGCCTGTACTTTCTCCCATGAATCCAATCAGTAACACTCCCGTACAGTCCGGTCTCTTCGTCTGATATGTCGTATATCTCTCCTAAGAGTGGTAAACGTCAGACCCCAGCAGCTTGATAAGTCGTGTCGATATGCGCTCTATAACAGTTCGAGAAACTACTGATAACTCTTACCAGAAAATCTCAGCAACCCTGGCCAGGGATTTCTAGTTATAGCCAAACGAACACAGCGCAATATCAACTCCCTATACCGGGAGAGACGAAACCCCTCCTATCGCTCATTGCCTCTATATGATTCGGGACTGTACCCAAAAGCTACCTTTTTGCACGCCCTCTTGGACGTGGTATGATGGAAATCAAAGCACAGTGGGAATCACACAAGACTCTATGACGATCCCGGGTCTACAGACTAACCTGTACCAGTGTCACCAGAGAACTGCCATCTGACGTGAGGTATAATACCATCTGGGAGTTCTCGACGAGTCCGTCCGGTGTACCTAGTCTCTACCGAGCACCCGTATACCTTCTCTGATGTCAACCACCAATGGATATGGGATCATCCATCGCCAATCATATGGGTCAAGAAGCGCATACGCTAGTCTACTCTGGAGTATCGATGCCCTGTCTCGGTACTCCTACGACTATGAACATTTGAAGGATGTACTTGGCGACTACACTGTCCTCACTAGTATGATCTGCATCATAGTCCTGGTAGTCAAGTACTCATCCTATGGGCTTTATCAACATGTAACATAGAGACAATCAAGTACATGTTAAGATAAAGAGTAACCAGATAGCATACTATCATGTCGAGCATGAAAGTCCTCCCAATATATGTCCAGGAATCCACTACAATATACAACGTATGTACAGTAATGGCCTCTAAGGCATACATATAACTAACAATCTCCCACTTGCATTAGGGCCATCTGTTGTGGTATCGCATACCCAACAATCAGCTGTGGTTGAAGTATCTCATACTCGACCATCCCATAAAAGTCTCTATTGGGAAAAAAGCCTTTGTGAGTGGATCCGCGCTGTTGTCCTCTGTGTCTACTCTCCTAACCTGGATCTCCTTGGATATCAACCATCTCTATGATCAAGTGATACAGCCTAAGAATTATATCTGGATTTCTGATAGGACGGGGGTTCCTAGGCCAAAGCCATAACTCCATTGTCACACAATGGTTGGAACGAAGTTCATCTGATGAACTAATATATATCCAGACTGCCTCTTTGGTAGCATCCTTGGTAACGATGTATCTTGCCTTTAATCGGCTAGTAAGTGACGGTATCTAGCTTGGAACTCTTCCAACATACCGTCCCTCCACTGAGGGTAAAGACAATGCCTGCGACTGACATTCAGTCGTCCTTATCACCCGTGGAACCTTTCCAGTGATTCTCCCCAGGATCGATTGATACCATCTAACAACAACTAGTGAGAATCCTAACATCCAATTAGATCTATCTCATAGATCCAAAACCCAGGATTTAGGAAGTATCGCTTTGATCCTATATGGAGAATTCTTGTGATTAGCGGAGATTGACCGAGCGTAGCATTGGAAACTCCTTTCCTATCAAGAGTATGTCATCCACGTACTCTATAAGGATCACCACCATACTCCCTACTACCTTTTTGTATATACAAGGTTCATCTACCATTTTGATGAAGTCAAACTCTTTGACTACTTCATCAAAACAGACGTTCTAACTCCGCGACGCTTGATTTATCACATAAAACATCTTGCTAGCGTTTCCGCTGCTCCCACTGTCTACGAAGCCCTCTGGCTGTGTACTTATAGACACTTTCTTCCAAATCATCATTTAGAAAAGCAGTCATGACACCCAACCGCCAGATATCGTAGTCATGGTATGTAGTCGTAGCAAGTAGGATCTGGATGGACTTAAGCATAGCTTTGAAAGTCTCAACTTTTCCATCTACACCAAGTAATCTTCTCAAGATATACTTACTCCTGATGGGGATTTAACCCTTCAGATAAAGCAACCAAAGTCCATACTTTGTTGGTGTATAAGGATTCCATCTCAGATCTCTAAGCATCCAGCCATTCTTACAAAGTCACACTCCTGATGGCCTGCTCGAAACTAGTTGGGTCATCATCTCATGATACAATCCTCTCTCCCACTGTCATAGAGAAAACCGAAGTATCTCTCAGGTGGGTGAGGAACCCTACTAGATCGGTGGAGAGGCTGAGGTTCATTGGAAACTATTGAATCCTTTGGTTCTACCAAATCATCAGTTGCAGTTTGTATAGCTGGAACTCTTTCCAGTTCTACCTCATGAACAATAATTTCATCACAAGAAATTCCCTTTCACAAAGGTGGCATGCTGAGAAACAAAACATCTTTTGTTCCTCGGTTTGGTAGAAGATATTCCCTTGCGAATGCTTGGGATATCCAACAAACTTCCACAGAACTGACTTTGCCTCGAGCTTGTCCGGATTTTGCTTTTAGACATGGGCCGGACAACCCCAAATCTTAACTTACATAAGGTATGGGCTCTTCCCATTCCATATCACATATGAAGTGGTAGGCAACTGGTTTGATTGGAACCCTATTCAATAGGTATGCAGCTTCCCAAGTGCATAACTCCCAAAAGGAAATAGGAAACTCAATAGTACTCATCATAGAGCGCACCATATCAAATATGGTGTGACTGCTCCACCCCGATACACCGACGTGTTATGGTATATTCGGAGGAGTAATGCTGAGAGAGAATCTCATTCTCCTTTAGAATAGTCCAGGAATTCCGTGCTCAAGTATTCTCCGCCTTGATCTCATCAAAGGATATAATACTTATACCCGTTTTTGGTTCTCTACTTCTAACTTATATTCATTGAATTTCTCAAAAGTTCCAGACCTTTGTTTCAACAGGAACATATGTCGGGATCTTGAAAGATAATCAGTGAATGTAATGAAGTACAAAGAATCGGTCTTGGCATGTGTAGACAGGGGACCTTCATACATCAGCATGTATCAACTCCAAGAGTTCAGTAACTCTTTCTCTGTTTCCAATAAACAAAGCTATGTTCATCTTATCTTTGTGAAATGACTGGAAAGTTTTACAAGATGTAAATCCAAACTAATTTAAATACGCTTCTTTATGTAACTTCAGCTAGTCGGGTCGCATTGATATGACCTAGTCTACAATGCCTCAAGAAGGATTTGTTCATTTCTGAACTATTCCTCTTGTGTGTGTGTTCTGTATACTAAGAACTGTAGTTTGATTTAGAATGTCAATGCTTTTAGATAACGTGCCTGAACCGATAAACTCTTAAGATAGGAAATGTTCAAAACATTATCCAACAATACAAAATTATATCCTTCTTTACTAATAAAGAGATTGATATGATGTTGTACATCAGGTTCGGTATCTAATAACATTCGTTCAGAATCAATGTTTTTGTTAATACAGAGTGATAGTTACCAACAGACTTGGCTGCAACACTTGCACTGTTTCTATCTCATGAAACTTAACACCCGTTCTCAGTTCTTTACCTATCTGTAGCCCATGTTACAAATTACATTTGCGCGATCCTGATCCGGTATCTCATACCCAGGACATAAATGATACTGAGAAACGGTTCTCGGTAATGAACACACCTGAAGAAGATGCATCAGCATGCACTTTCTTCGTTTGGGTGGAACAGGAATTCTGGTAATCCCCTATTTCCTGCTCTGTCTTATAACAATTATAAGTTGGAGCGGGACCAATGTTCCTTAGCGCAGTATAACAAGCGGGTTCGGTCAATACGTCCGTATTATTATCTTGATTAAGGCGTGACATAGTCGCAACCAGGAGAGAGAGAGAGAGAAGAAAACACTCAGCGTGCGCTTTTACAAGATTAGATTGGTTATCAATTTATCTAATCAGGATGTCTCCTACTGTTTTAGTCAAATCTTCCTTCAAACCCTAAAATGAAAGACTGGCCAGGATTAATTACACTCTACAAGTACGCCAATCTTTCAGCCAGGCTAGTGCCGGTAATTTGAGGGAGGTTTCCCGTACTTTCGCACGGACCTAATTAAAGTAAACCTCGTTTTCCGAGAGGCATAACCCCGTTGACACCTTTCTAGACACCTACTTGATCGGCTAATTGTAATGTGTAAAACTCTCCCAGGAGTAACTCTTACTCGCAGCAGGTATCAGGATCCAACTATCTCATAGAAGGTATGCAATCTCATTGCAAATTTCAACGCTTGAAATTCCCAATAATATTTTACCCCTAGGGTGCTATGACCTTGACGGATGCCAAACAACCCATAGTCCGCTAGTCAAGTTCAACCCGTACATTTCTTGTTTTAATTAAACCAACCCACACGACCCTTGACGCATGCCAAACAACGCTGTATGAATACCCTAATCAATCGCATCGTATGCTAGCAGATAAGCACTAGTTAGCTACCGTACACTACGGCTTGACGCATGCCAAACTACCGCAGCACGAATACTAAGTAGTACTTATCTGAAATGACGGAGGGCTACGATAGGTTTTTAAGAAAACCCTTTGCGTAATGAACTTGATATCGTTGTAGAATCGAGTGATTTTTAAAAGGAATGTTTTTGAGGCCTTTTCTAGTTTTGCTAAAGAGGTCACTCCCGGTGAAGGGATCGTCGGCTCTTTCCTTATCGGATAAGGTGCAGGATATTTCACAAATATCACTATGCATAGCAAAAACTATAGAAGCAATCAAAAGACAAACCGAGTATGTAGCTTCTGCCAGTTGTTCCTAAAGAGGTCACTCCCGGTGAAGGGATCTCGGCTCTTTCCTTATCGGATAAGGTGCTGGATGTTCTACAAGGAACACCGCTATGCAAAGCAATAACTAGAGCTACCAGTTTTTAAACAAGTTTCTACAACATCTTTAGCTTTATTTTAGTTTCATTAATCTCATTAACGAAGTCCCATTTTATTATGCTTCACAAGCATCACTTTTGAAACGAAATGTGCAATATAACATATATCTCATATATATAATATGAACATTCGTCTCAGGCAGTAATATGATCTCATCGCAGAACATTGCAGCAGAAGAACATATATGAAATATTGGATATACTAGGACGTCCGTGTTTTAATATGAGCCAGCATAAAACACGGATTCCACGGTCGCGATGAATAGCCAAACCCATATCCCTAGACCCCTACGAGAGCGGCAAGCAACTCTGCCAATTCCAGGGTTAGGAGACCCGGTCTCGACTCCTCGAGATGGTCTCCCACTGGACCCTAGAACCCGGTTACTTGTGCTTCCCGCCTTGGGTCTACCTAATGCGGAAAGGTAAATAATATACAATGGTGACATCATCCTCATCCCGGAAGTGCCCCAATAAAAGAATATTACATATAAATGAATTTTACAAGAATGAAAAAGAAAAAAAAACTCGCTTCTCACATAAAACCCCAGGCTATTCAAAACGCGACGATCCAATATAACATATCACAGCAACACATAATATCTCAAATCATCAACGTAAGCAAGTATGCGTATCCCGATTGTCATTGATGTATAGCAACGAAGCCGGCGATACACCACATACTACGCTTTCGGTCACAGAAAAGAAAGTGTAAAACTACAACAGTTGGATTCCGCAACCTCCTTAGACATCGCATGCCTAACCAAATGAATTCCTTAGACATCGCATGCCTAACAATTATAAACCCTGCATTTTAGTTTCATTATCGAAAACACTTTTCAATATCTAGTCGGGCAATTCAACAAGATTCCCGATATCCTGATCGAATGCTCGTCGCAAACTTTAGTAGACAGCCGCACCCCCGGATGCCGTCGACGAAGTGCACTAAAGCGGAACACAACTGCCGCGACCACCCAAACGGATGCTTTTAGCGACGGGGTTCTCCTACAGTCACTTGGTCGGGGCTATGGGGCGTAGCTGTCTATTAAGTTTACCCGGCGAGTATCCGCGTACACTACGTGATTGCAACGGACTTTTGATCACATCAAAATCCCGTGGCAACCGATCAAATGAGACTAGACTGCTAGATTTATAACATTCAAATTAGTTATCTCATAACTACTTGTGAATTCGAAATATTGTATCACATTCTAGATAAATAGACAATGTTAAACTTTCCGATCGAATAAACAAACACCCAAGATTTCCCAAATAGCTCAACACTTGAGCGGAATCCAAAAATATTTCCTTCACATAACACAGTACCAATGGTCCAGCCGTAGAAGGGTCAAGCCAACGCTCACATGTGGCAACGCCGTACTGCCCCAAACCCTAAGGTTCAGAGGCGGTTCAGACGGTCACATAATCGAGTTAAGGTTTGTGCTCTTCTAGAGGGTCCGCCGCGTTACTTGCATGATTTTCCAGAAGTTTCAAACTCGAGAAAAAATCCAACTTTTGAAAATTTTTCCGACAGGGGAAAAAGTAAGTTATTGATATCCGTTCGAACTTTTTAACACGTTCTAAAATTACTCGAAAAAACTTAAACGAAGTTAAACTTTCCGATCGAATCAACGAGTTCCTAATACAACCCAGAAAACACAAACTTGAGTAGAATTAAAAATTCCCAGAAGCATCAGGAAATACATACGGATTTTACTGTACAAAATTCAAACCCTAATGCCACTGTAGTGCTGCGGAACCGCCGCGAATGGCATGGTCCTGCCGCGGTTCCGCGGCGTTTTAAGCGAATTAAAGCCTTGTTTTTTACATAAATCCTTAGAATTCCCAGCTGATTTTTTTTGAGTATTTTTAATGCAGAAAAAATCACATTTTTAGAAAATATCCAGAGAGGGGTCAAAACCGGGGTTTCGGGGTTCGATCGGACTGTAAATTTCGTCTAGACTTCTCCTAAAGCTCTAGCTTGGCTCTGATACCACTGTAGGGTTACTAGGCACTCTTACAAGGGTCTATAAGGCATCAAGCATGCCAGATTTAAAATTTAGACATGCCGAACAACCCTAACCAAGATCTTTAAACTAGAGATTAGGCGACACAAAGAAAGTAAACAACTTTACTTCTAAGAGTTTGGGATTACAACCTTTGTAGTCCGGTCCTTCACTTCTAAAGCCTTGTGTTGAGGTCCCTTTGCTGCGATCATCGAGTCTCGGACTCTAGAGAGGCTCCACGAAGAGAAAGATGCAAGCTCGCTTTCGATCTTCGATAACGAAGATGATCTACCTTGAAGTTTCTTTAACACAAGCTCTCACTCACTAAATGAAGTGAACACCCTAATCTAAATGGCTAGGATAGGTTAGGATGATGAAGTAGAATTTTAGCTCTCATTTTTTTTCTTAATCCCACTCATAATCATCACAAGAGCAAAAGCTAGAAAGCTTTTCTCCAAGGAAGAAGAATAAGAATAAACAAAATCATTTGTGATGAATAATGAATAACTCAAGTGTGAGGTTAGAAATGCAACCATGGTATATGTAACCCTTATAGATATTTAACTAAGGTTAAAAGGTTGGGTTGGGTTAAACAAATATCTTGCAAAATATCAAAACAAATATCTTTGCTCACAACAAAACAAAACCTTCTAGATGGTTCTAGAAAAGATTAACCCAAATCAAACACTAACCATGTTTAATCTCCACTAAACATGTTGCATTAATAACCCTAACATGTTACAATATTACATATCACATATACAATATTTATTGCAACAAAATAAAATAATACAATTAACATATATCATATATATATCAATGTATTACCCGAGTGAGAAAAAGAATCTTTTAGTGAGTTTATATTAGTTAATGTAATTGAATATATCAAATATATAATTATACATTAAAGATCGAATCAACACTTGATCCGATAATCCGGCTATTTCACAAATAACCGACTAATATAATCTGTATCATTTCAACGAATCAACACTTGATCCGATGACCCGGCTATATCACATATACACAGCCGATATCTGATATCACGAGAATCTAATACGGTATCACATACACGTATTGTTCTCGGTCCCGCACATATCATATATGTGCTCCTACTCCGTTTTGCCTGAACCAAGAAACCTCTGTGTAGGACTCTAAAGAATCGTCAATACGCCGGCAGTAGGTGATGATCATATCAAACACTTACAAGCTGCAAGCGGTCAGGTAAACGTAACAGCCATCCAGGTATTGAGTGATCAGAAGATCAACAAGCAAGCCTGAACTTCCTCTCGTGAATCCAATCAGTAACACTCCCGTACAGTCCGGTCTCTTCGTCTGATATATCGCATATCTCGCCTAGGGGTGGTAAACGTCAGACCCAAGCAGCTTGATAAGTCGTGTCGATAAGAGATCTATAACAGTTCGAGAAACTATCGATAACACTTATCAGTAAATCTCAGCAACCCTGGCCAGGGATTTCTAGTTATAGACAATCGAACACAGTGCAACATCAACTCCCTATACTGGGAGAGACGAAACCCCTCCTATCGCTCATTGCCTCCATGTGATTCGGGACTGTACCCAAAAGCCACCTTTATGCACGCCCTCTTAGACATGGTATGATGGAAATCAAAGCATAGTGGGAATCACACAAGACTCTATGACGATCTCGGGTCTACAGACTAACCTGTACCAGTGTCACCAAAGAACTGCCATCTGACGTGAGGTATAATACCATCTGGGAGTTCTCGGCGAGTTCGTCCAGTATACCCAGTCTCCACTGAACACCCGTATACTTTCTCTGATGTCAAACACCAATGGATATGGGATCATCCATCGCCCATCATATGGGTCAAGAAGCGCATACACTAGTCTACTCTGGAGTATCGATGCCCTGTCTCGGTACTCCTACGACTAGGAACATTTGAAGGATGTACTTGGCGACTACATTGTCCCCACTAGTATGATCTGCATCATAGTCCGGTAGTCAAGTACTCAACCTATAGGCTTTATCAACATGTGACATAGAGACAATCAGAGTACATGCTAAGATAAAGAGTAACCAGATAGCATATTATCATGTCGTGCAAGAAAGTCCTCCCTATATATGTCCAAGCATCCACTACAATATAGAATGTATGTATAGTAATGGCCTCTAGGGCATACATATAACTAACACTTTGAGTATTCTTAATTTTTTATTACCGCAATCAAGACGATTTCGCTTGGTAGCTAACCGGTTGAGTACGGCTCGATCCACAGGGAGATGGAATCTTTTTCTTTATGTCTTAACGAGTTAAATCTAAATACTTTGAGTTTTGTTTTAAGGTCTGCTAATGAGATAAAAGATGATAAAGAACTTGCTAGGGTTAGGATTAGGTTAGTTCGAGTTAGGAAATCCTCACTTCTCTCAATGCCCTTCTTAATATCGGTGTTAAGGTAGTCGGCAACAATGGGGATTAGCATGACTAGGAAGGAACTTGCAAGTATAAGCTAGGCTTTCCATGCTAAGTTTCTTCCTTTTGGTCCTTATCCGTCCGTTCTTGGCTCTTAGCCCTAACCTCCGGTTAATTCAACCACAACCGGTCTAACTATAGAATCACCGCTATCATGTATGATAGGGTGCCGTAGTGAGCGGATTGTGGTTCAATTAAAGTGAGTCCGAATTAAGGTGTTGGGCAAAGAAAAGAATCAGAGAGATTTCCTTCTCTCAAACTTTCCTTCTCCTGCCCTAACAAGGGAGAGATTACTCACCCATTAAAAAGAATAAAACAAAAAGGAAGGTAGAAAGAAATGAGGTTAAGAAGAAATTACAACTAGCTATTTGAGACCTCACCTTGGCAAGGATCTTACTCAAGCATCATCATTGTTTAAAGATAAAGAAAATAGAAGGAAAAAAAGAAAAAGAAAAACAACAATAAAATAAAGCGAATAGATTAACAAATAAAAAATTGCAAATAATGAATAGTCATGCAAGGTAAATAAAGAACGCTCTTTTTTTAAATTTTTTTTATTAATCAACGCTCATAAACTCACTACAATTTTTCATAGAAAAAGATAAAGAAGAACATAATTTAATTCTAAAATCTAAATAAAGAAAGGCACCCTATATATGGCTTTATGCTCTGCTATTTATAGGCATACATTCTGAAACCCTAGGTACACATTCTGAGCTAAACACGAGATTACAAAACTACCCCAAGAGATCCGAGTCAACGCTGCTTCAACTGCCACTGACACTATTCAGACGTGGCCCCGGATCCGCGGTAAAAGTGCCTATTTGGCCGCGGTTCCGTGGCCATTTGGTGGATTTGGGGGATCATCTTTTCAGGGCTTTTCCATGTTGCTGTTCTCTTATTTTTTGCACACTTGGTTTCTCAGAATCTCTTCAGTTTTCCTCCAGATTTCAGCAGTGGACTTTTGTTTATTGAGCTCCGCATTTGAAGTCTTGGATCTTGTGCTGCCCTTGTGCTTTGTGCATTGAAGTGACCAGTGACTTGACATTTAGTCCCTTGCGCTGGTAGGCGGCATCATACGGATAGTTAGCGGAGATCAGTATTCATCTGTTGTTGGTCGTAGTCCCACATTTGTTGCGACTTTTCATGAATTTCATTGTAAAGAGCTGAGAACCTGTAACCTGTAATTATTTAGCAAACACGGATCAAAAGTACTTACCGATATGCAATGTGATCAAGAATGGATGGTATAAAAATGCAAAAATCTGATATGAACAAATACCCCCAATATTATCTGTTTCTCGTCCCGATCAAAGCCAATTTTATTCTGAAAAAGTCCTAACCTCACTTTCGCAGGGAACGCGATTGCACTGAGCTCGTGCAACAAGCCGTTAAACCTCTAGGTGTCCTTAGTAGAAGGATTGTTGTCTCCTGAGGGTTTTCAGCGGATACTACCCACAAAATCCGATCAATTTGGTCGTTGACTCTAATTCTTCAATTCAGTATTCTAGCATGAAATTCTATTATCTTCAACTTAGACATCATCAACTCGTATTTTTCACACGTCCTTTTCTTTTAACTTAAGAGCATATACGTTTTGCCAGTTTATAAAGCTTTCAGCAACTCCTGAGTTTACCTTCTAAGGTGCAATCTTAACTCAGGAATTTCTATCATCTCTACTGAAATTATAAGCCCTATCTTTTATTCATATTGCTCCTCCAAACTCCAATCACATACCCCTACGTGTGTGTAGTTGTCACCCCTACACTTGGAAATTCAATTCAAGCTATCATACTGTTGCCTATCTTCCAAAATACTTTTTAATTGGTGAATTCTAGATGAAATTGCTCACACATCCTTCATGCGACCGTTAATATTTCTTGAGGTACTAAACGACCGATTACAAAATGTGCTTGTGCACTTAGGCGTAATTCCTCGTCTTCCAACACCTAAGGTTTAGTAGTGACTCCCAAACCAGTTGGTCTAAGGCACTAGGTGATAAAGCACCATGGCTATATTTTTTTATTTATGCTGCCTTAAGTAATTACAAAACCAGTGTTCATTTTTTTTATTTCTTTATTCATCACTTATACTTTTATTTTACTTTCCTTCATACTAAGGATTTTAGACAAGAGCATTTCAAGGTATTCTCTACAATCCCAAGTTTCAAGATGTGTGTAAGTGCGTAAAGTAGGGTATATATTTTCAGAATTTGGACTTAAGGTTCAGAATTATTTTTCAGACTTATACTTCAAATAAAGCTTTCAATATTCTTCCCTTATTTCGACTTAACCCAAGAACTGAACTCAAAATTTTCTTATTTCTAAATAAACTGCAAGGGCGTATGTTTTCTACAGTTAAACTTTAAGAAAGATTATTTTTATGGTTTTTAATTTACTAAGTTTAGGATCTAGTTTTTCCTAACTAGTCAACCGTCATGTTGAACTTGAGTCAAATATGGCCAAAATTGAAATTTTCAATTTTTTATAATTTTTAAAAATTTTCAATTTATATATATTTTTTTATTTTTTTAAAGATGCAATGCAGAAAAATAAGATACGGAATTAAATATGCAAAGAAAAACAAATATGTACAAAGAAATAAAAACATGCAGATGCAATGCAAAAATAACTATTTACAATCAACCATCTCCCCCAAACTTATTGATAGCAGTGTCCTCACTGCTCCCTGCTCCGTCTACTAGACGCGGCCTCACTAGTCCCAACCTCACCTCTATCTATCCCCCGTCCCCTTGATCGTGGTCGTGAATGTTCCTCTTTTGCTAGGAGGGTGGACATTCCTTGTTCCAGGCTCGTTATTCGTTGATCAAAGTTAGTCAGCATCCCTATCACTCTTTCTACCTCTTTATGGGTTCGTCGAATTAAACACGCTTGCGTAGCGGGGGTAAGCTCTTCATCGCTCACTATGGAGCTCAAGCTAAGGGTCTTGGCCATCACGTCCTCGGCCGGCTCGGTGCGCGACCATAAATCATGTAGTCGTGTGTAGTACGTGGAGACACCCTCAAGAAGGGGTCGAATGGGAATCCCACAATGCATATAAAATTCAAATTCCTCAACAGGAAGGAAATGGAGACACAGTTGTGTCACCAACATTGGGCATGGATAATTGGCCGCCCTTTTGCCGGCGCCAATCATGTGAAGCAACACCATGCACATGTCGTAGCTAGGTTTCGAGTCATCAAAGTGTGTACTATGTGTATAGATGGTGTAAAAATGTTGTGTTGTGCGAACTTCCAAAAATATTGTTTTGTGCCCAATGGCACATAGTTAAAATGTTCGCAAAAAGCGTGCGAGCCTGAATACCCTTTCGGGGCTCTCTAGAACAGTCATTTCCTATTAAGGGTAGGTAGTGCTCAAATCGGAGGGGTTGATCATGAATGGACAGTTGTGGTATTAAGGTGACTTCGTGAATGAAGTCACTATCGATTAAAATTTCCCGATCCCCACACAGTAATTTAATGTCCCCGTGTTGTGCCAGACAACCCTCCTCCATACATTCATAGAAACGTGCAACAAGATCCGGAAGTGCGAATGCATTCGGATGGTCAAATAACAAAAAGTTTCATCCACGCTTTCGGATCTCGTCGCCGAAATAGCTACCGTAAACATTATGTGCAAATAACTGGGAGAAATCCCTTTCAAACTGTAGTGTAGGGGCCATGGAATTAATTTGCAGAAAGCTTAAAATTTTACAGTGTGGGTAAGAGAAAAGCAAACCTCCTCTGAAAATTTCAGAGGGCGACGACACCTAGCGGCGGCGGTTGCGCGGTCAGGAGGGTGCTTGGGCGGCGGTTCCGCGACAGGAAGGGGCGATCTATCTGCTCTTTCTGCTGTGGTGGCTAGGGTTTTTCAGAGGGTGAAAATTAGGGTTATGTAAATGCAGAAGAGAGGTCGGGTTGTTTTTAAAGGGGTTATTTGGTTATATGTACAAAAGCCCCGCCAAAAAGAGTAATTAGAAAAAAATTTGTTTTATTTTATTTATGGTTCTGAATATTTACAAAAATACCCCCCGAAAATTTGAAATTTGAAATTTTTTATTTTTTTATAATTACAAGTGTGAAGATGGTATATACATACCCCCAAACTTATTTGAAATAGTGTTTCCACTGTTTATGGCTGGATAACCGAAGTTTGGTGGTAAGCGGAGGAAGATCAGTCGACGTAAACCGGCTCCTGCAACATCAGGAGCTCCTCCGATAGGTCAGCGGTGAGGAATGACTTTAACCTGTGTCCGTTCACATTGAATATTGAACTGTCCTCTGGATTTTCTAAATCCACCGCACCGTGCGGATATACAGTCCGCACAAAGAATCGTCATTTCCATCGAGATCTGAGATTACCGGGATGGAAATGTAACCAGGTGTTGTAAAGAAGTACCTGTTGACCAGGTGTGAAAGTTTTGCGCATAAGGTGTTTATCGTGAAACACCTTCATTCGGTTCTTAACGACAACCGCGTTTTCGTAAGCATCATCCCGAAGCTCTTTCAATTCATTTATCTGCAACTTCCGATGGCTGCCCGCATTATCAAGAGATAAATTCAACTCCTTAATCGCCCAAAATGCTCGATGCTCAATTTCCACTGGAAGGAGGCAAGCCTTTCCGTAAATAACCCGATAAGGAGACATGCCATGATCAGTTTTATAAGCAGTTCGAAATGCCCAAAGGGTATCAGTGAGTTTTAAAGACCAATCCTTACGGTTCTTGGAAACCATTTTCTCCAAAATCTGTTTGATTTGACGATTAGACACTTCGGCTTGCCCACATGTTTGGGGGTGGTAGGGCGTGGATAGGTTATGATTAATGGAGTATTTCCGCATTAAGGCCTCGAAAGTCCTATTACAGAAATTTGTTCCATTTTCACTAATGATTGCGCGGAGGTGTCCAAACCGGGAAAAGATGTTTTCCTTAAGGAATCTAACGACAACCTTGTGGTCGTTAGTCTGGCTGGGCACGGCCTCGACCCATTTAGAGACATAATCAACACCTAGCAAAATATACAGGTTCCCAAAAGAGCTGGGAAACGGCCCTATGAAATCAGTCCCACAAACATCGAAAATCTCTACAACCAAGATTGGTTGGAGTGTCATCTCGTTTCTCCTGGATATCCGGCCCAAGTGCTGGCACTGGGAGCAAGTCTTGTAGTAATTATAAGCATATTTAAAGAGTTGTGGCCAATAGAAGCCACACTGCAAGATTTTCTCGGCTGTCTTTCTTGGGCCAAAATGCCCGCCACACGCTTGATCATGGCAAAATGACAGCACACTCTTGAATTCATTATTAGGCACACACCGACGAATAATCTGGTCGGGACAATATTTGAACAGATAGGGTACGTCCCAGTAAAAGTTCTTTACTTAGGATAAGAATCGAAGTCTGTCCTGACTTGACCACTCTTTTGGTAGTAATCCTGTTGCTAAATAGTTCACAATATCTGCGAACCAGGGTTCGCATGATACTGTCAAGAGCTGTTCATCCGGAAAAACGTCATTTATTGGAAGTGAAAGCGTCGGCGAAGAAGGAAGTCATGAAAGATTGTCGGCCACTACGTTTTCACATCCTCTTTTGTCTTTGATGACAAGGTCAAACTCTTGGAGTAAGAGGACCCAACGTATCAGCCGAGATTTTGCGTCCTTCTTTGCAAAAAGAAGGCGTAGAGCAGAATGGTCTGTATAGACAATGACTGGATAGTCGATTAAGTAAGGCCTGAATTTTTCTAATGCAAACACAAAATCCAAGAATTCCTTTTCGGTTGTTGTGTAATTCAGCTGGGCATTGTTCAGGGTTCGGCTAGCATAATAGATTATGTGTGTCCTTTTATCAATGTGCTGTCCTAGGACCATACCAATAGCAAAGTCAGACGCATTGCACATAATCTCAAAGGGATACGTCCAGTCAGGAGAAGAAAGTACGGGTGCAGAAGTGAGTGAGCTCTTAAGTGATTCAAATGCAGTCACACAGCTCGAGTTGAAATCGAATATGGTGTCCTTTGCCAACAGAAGAGTCAAGGGTCTAGCAATTTTCCTAAAATCCTTGATAAACCATTTATAGAAACCGGCGTGGCCAAGAAAAGCTCAGATGTCTCAGACGCATCTGGGAAGAGGAAGATTGGAAATGACCTCAATCTTAGCTTTATCCACCTCAATGCCATTTTGCGAGATGATATGTCCTAAGACAATACCTTCGCTCACTAAGAAGTGGCGCATCTCCCAGTTCAAAGTGAGGTTTTTATCCTTACACCGGGTAAGGACAACATCAAGATGCTGTAAACACTCGCCAAAGGATACGCCAAAAATGGACAAATCATCCATGAATATCTCTAAGAATTTTTCCACCATGTCTTAGAAAATTCCCATCACACACCGCTGGAAGGTAGCGGGTGCATTGCATAAATCAAAGTGCATGCGGCGATATGCAAATGTACCGAAAGGACAGGTGAACATAGTTTTGTCCTGATCTTTTTCGGCGATGGGAATCTTGTTATAGCCGAAGTAGCCATCCAGAAAGCAGTAGTACTCGTGTCCAGCCAATCGTTCAAGCATTTGGTCAATAAAAGGTCGCGTAAAGTGGTCTTTCCGCATTGCGGCGTTGAGTTTTCTGTAATCTATGCACACTCACCATCCATTTGGGTGCGAGTAGGGATTAACTTGTTTGCCTAATTGGTGATGACCGTTATGCCCAAATTTTTGGGGACAACATGTATCGTACTGACCCACTGGCTATCAGAAAAAGGGTAAATGGTACCACTATCAAGACATTTGACGATCTCTTTTTTCACTGCCTCCTTCATGACTGGATTGAGTCGCCTTTGTGGATCCCTGGCTTGTTTGGAATCATCCATGATATGAATGTGATGTTCAATGATCAAAGGACTAATCCCCTTGATGTCTACCATAGTCCAGCCAAAAACTTGACGATTTCTTTTCAAGACCGTCAGAAGGGCTTTCTCTTGCTCTTGAGCTAGAGAAGCTGAGATAATGATAGGGAGGGTCTCGTTCTCACCTAAGTAAGCAGACTTGAGATGAGACGGCAATAGCTTGAGTTCGAGCTTTGGTGGTGAAACAATTGAATGTAAGATCGGCGAAAATGTCTCGAACTCGAAGGACTCTAACAGAGGCTCAAAATGAGTGTACGCGACCGAGTCGGATAGTTCAGCTAACGCATCCGAAAATTCAAAGGATTCAAGCTCGGGTGGTGACAAGTCAAGATCGTTCGAGAAAGTGAAACACTCATAATCACTGTCGCGAGCAGTATCAGATTCAAGGAGGAACGCACTAGTGGCATCAAGATTGCTGTGATCGAACAAAAATTTCTCGAACTCACAGTCCTCAGGGACGATCTCCTGGATCGAACAAACGTCTAGTATATGAGAATTAGGTTCGGAAGGCTGATTCCCCAACCTAAAATTGTTGAGTTCAATTGTCATGTTTCCAAAAGATATGTTCATCGAACCATTTTGACAATCGGCGAAAATGTCTCGAACTCGAAGGACGATCTCCTGGACCGAGTATCACCGGAATTTGATTCTGGGGGTTGGCTACAGATTGTGTCTAAAACAATGAAATCAACGGGGAATATGAAGTCCCCTATCTTTATTAACACATCCTCTATCTCATCCCTAGGATGGGTGATAGATCGGTCGGCCATTTAGAGAGTACAGTGTTTGGGTTTCAGCTCTCCTGCACCTAATTGCTCATATACCGAATACGGAAGCAGGTTAACACTGGCACCAAGATCCAAAAGTGCGCGGTTGATGTTCTTAAGCCCAATAGTTATTGAAATCGTAGGACAGCTAGGGTCCTTTCATTTTTGAGGTACAACTTAGGTAACAGCATCACTTTCGGCACTAGCTAAGAAAACCTTCTTGGGTACCTGAGATTTTCTCTTCTTAGTGCACAAGTCCTTCAAGATTTTTGCGACCTATCCCGATAGGATCCCATAAAGGGAGCAGTTGAGAGGTTCCAGCCGAAGGGCAGAACTTCTGTACGTGATCGTAGTATGTCACGCCGTCTCGTCCTCGCAGCATCGAATAGGAAGGGACTTGTTGGATTGCATCCAGGAGGGGAATGTTAATGTTAACCTGTTTAAACAACTCCACAATCTTCTCCATTTGTGGATTTTGTTTATTAGACCTCAACCAGTTTGGAAATGGAACATTTTGAAAATTGGTTGAGTCCAAGACTTATGGTGGAGATTGTGGAGTTGGAACGGATCCTAGAACTGGGGGTTTTGTAGAGTGAGATGTGGTTCCGTTCAGAGTAGCAAAAGAAGAAGAGCCTTTTGAAGAATGGAGAACAGGCTCAGAAGACGAAAAAGGAGAAGAAGAAGAAGAAGAAGAAGCGGCCGGGGTGTCATCATCTGTTCCAAAGTTGTTGTGCAGCATCCTTCCAGATCTTAACATAGTCACGACACTCACATTATGATTTTTTTGTTTAAGAGCAACATGTGCATTATATGGGTGACAAGGATTTGGGAGTGGTTGAGATGAAAGCTTCCCTTTCTCTCGCTCGCTTAAAGCCGCATTCAGTTGTTCAATTTGGGCTTCGATTGTTTTGATGCTTTGCACGTGTGTAGCAGTGTGTTGCACCAAAGACTGAATGGAAGACTGGATGTTGACATTAGATTGAGTCGATTGCTTTACAAACGCCTCCAGACATCGTTCTAGCGAGGAAATCATATCATTGTTTGACGAAACAAAACTGTTTTGAGGAAAAAGAATTGTTGGGTGCAAAATTGTTCGTCAGATTTTGAAAAGGCTGGGGTTGGGTGGTTCCTCCAACCAGGATTGTAAGTGGAAGAGTATGGATCATTTCTTTGTTTTTGCTGAAATGCAGCATTGACCTGATCCTGTCCTTGAGCAGGTAGGTTGTAAGGACAATCATCGGTCAAATGTGATGGGTCTGAACAACAAGCGCAAATGGTATGAGGGGGAAGAGCTGGGGCAGGAGAAGGCGATGAGAATTTGCTCTCAATTGCTTTTAGTTTTCGTGTTATCGCTTCTATTTCGGCCTTCATTGCAATTGAGAGATCAAGTTGATGAACGCTTGTCCTAGAGGGACCGGAAGAAGTAGAAGCAGTAGATGAAGTGTTCGGTCTGGTGCTTTCCACTAAAGCGTTCGCTCCGTGAGATCGTCGAAAAATTGCCAAGCTTCCTCGTCAGATTTAGATAGGAAGTGGCCTTGACAAATAGTCTCCAGCAATTGCTTATTTGCTGGGTTCAGTCCTTCGTATAAGGTCTGGCAAAGTTGCCATCTCTCAATACCGTGATGAGGGCGCTGAACAAGAAGGCCTTTGTATCAGTCAAAGTACTTCTAAAAAGGTTCGGCAGGAAGTTAGGAAAATTGGTTAATTTCGTTTCATATTCTCGCAGTTTTATGATTTGGCTAGAACATTTTTAGAAACGCTTTTACGAACTCATCCAAACTGTTTGTGGAATGCGATGCGGTACTATACAGCCACTTCTCAGCAAGGTCACACAAAGTGAAAGGAATGACTCGTAGCCGTATAGCATCGTCAGACAGTTGGGTTGTCTTCATCATTGCACAGACGTTCTGAAACTTGTTAATGAAGATGTAGGCATTTTCGGATTCCAGCCCGTGAAATTTAGGCAACATGTTGATGAAGTAGGGCTTAATTTTGAAATTATCTCCATTGGCCGGCGGCAGTGAAAGACAGGTAGGAAGTGCGGAGCGGGTTTGATAGAAACGATCCTGGAGCGCGATTCGCTGTGGCGCTTCAACCGGAGGTGGTTGTGGGTTATTCGCACCCAGATGAGGTGGAATCAGTCCCGAGGGAGGTAAAAGGATGTTAGGAGGAAATCCTGACATCTCAGAAGACGAATTTGGTGATGATGAAAGTGAATGTGAAAATGTATGAACAGAATTCCGGTCAACGTCGGAGTTAGCCGGCAAAGGTAAGGATGAAAGAGGTGTGGAGGGAGTTTCGACGTCGGAGTCGATCGCGTAGTTGGTAGCGACTAACAAAACGCGGAGTAGGCGGACACTAGTGTCCCGAGTCCAACCGGACATACACTAAACAAGTTTAGTATAGTCAAAACGTAGAATGTGAGGGTAAGATAACGTCAATGGAGAAATGCGGATGAAAGGTAGGTGAAATGGCATTTTAGCGAAAAAAAATTTGTTTTGTTGTTTTTTTAGAAAGGGTTTTGCAAAAATATGTACAGACTTACGGAACAACTTCAAACAATCACAGTCAAAACATGCACAATCATATCTAGAGCTATGGTTTTCTAAGTCCACTAGACTGCTCCTAACTGTTCAAAAGTGACAAGGTGTGAGATAACCCTCAAATCGTCTTTTCACTGCCAATTGTGGCCAGGTAAGCACAAATAAAGAAAGGAGGGTTCCGCTCATGAATCACCGTGAGACGGGCCATTTAAAATTACCTTTCTCACTTGTCTAGCCTAGGCACCACAAAGTAAAGTTTAAATAAACGATTGAATGCCCACAACCTTCCTCTGTCCTATTGAGCACAACAGTCCTTAGTTGGCTGAGTCTAAATATTTTTTAATTAAGCTCAAGGGTGATGCGTATGCTTTTAATGATTTTTGGGGTCTTAGGAAGGGTGATGAAATCCCCACCCAATCTGAATTGGTGTTATAGCACATTAAATTCCGTATTATTTATGAAAGCAGTAACAACCAAAAATCTAAAACACTTGCAAAAATTTTATTTTGGCTGCGGCGCAAAGAATCCTACACAAACAGTTTATTGGAGAGGGGAAGAGAATTTGTTCAAAGAATGCTGCAGAAAAATATGGTTCGGTGGAGTTCAGAGGAGGGGAGAAGAGAAATGAGATACTTACAGAGAAAATTGGGTCGCTGACATCACCCTTTGTGTAAGGTTACTAGGCACTAGAACAAGGTTCTACAAGGCATCAACCATGCCAAAATCAAATTTTTCAAGTGCCGAACAGCCTAAAGCAAGGATCTTTGCTAGAGGATTAGGGTAAACATTGAGCAAGTAAACAACTTTACTTCTAAGACATTGGGATTACAACCTTTGTAGTCCGTTCCTTCGCTTCATATGCACCATGTTGAGGTCCCTTCGCTGCGATCATCATGAACTCCGACTCTCGAGTGGCTCCATGAGGTAAATGAAACACCTTGCTTGTAGTCTTCATGATCTAAGATGATCTACCTTGAAGAATCTCTAACCCAAGCTTACACTTCACTAAACAACTTATTAGAGAAGTGAACACCCTAATCTAAGTGGCTAGAATAGATGAGGATGATGAAGTAGGAATTTTGCACTCTTTTGTTTTCAAATTCTCACACTATATCATCACAAACACAAAAGCTAGTAAGCTTTTCAAGGAGCAAGAAGAAGATGAAACCTTTTGTGATGAATAATAAATTATTGTGTTATGTTTACAAATCCAACCAAAGGTTATGAATGATAGAGTTAACCCTTATAGAGAATTAACTAGAGGTTAAGGTTTGGGATGGGTTAAATAATATCTACACAAAATATCAAGCTTAAGATAAGTCAAAGCTTCATGACGCTTCATGGAAGCTTCATGCAAAAGGTAACCCTAACCCAAACCCTAACCAAGTTTAAACCCTAAACCTTTGTTTAATTTGTAACCCTAACATGTTACAATATTATATATCACATATACAATATATTTTGTAACAAAATAAAATAATACAATTAACATATATCGCATATATATCAATGTATTATCCCGTAAGAAAATGAATCAATAAAGCGTTCTTATATCAGCTAACGTAACGTAATATATCACATATATAATTATACATTAAATTATCGAATCAACACTTGATCCGATAACCCGGCTATATTACATATAACCGACTAATATAACATGTACCAATTCATCGAATCAACACTTGATCCGATGACCCGGCTATATCACATATACCCGGCCGATATCACATATTGCCACAATAGAATACGGTATCTCATATCGTATTATTCTCTGTCCAGCACATATCACATATGTGCTCCTACTCCGTTTTGCCTGAGCCAGGAAACCTCTGTGTAGGACTCTAAAGAATCGTCAATACGCCGGCAGTAGGTGATGATCATATCAAACACCCACAAGCTGCTAGCGGTCAGCTAAACGTAACAGCCACCCAGGTATTGAGCGATCAGAAGATCAACAAGCAAGCATGTACATTCTCCTATGAATCCAATCAGTAACACTACCTTACAGTCCGGTCTCTTTGTCTGATATGTCGCATATCCAGTCTAGGGGTGGTAAACGTCAGACCCCAGTAACTGATAAGTCGTGTCGATATGAGGCTCATAATAGGTCGAGAAATTACTGATAACCCTTACCAGTAGCACTCCAAATCATCCCTGGCCAGGGACTTCTAGTTATAGCTAATTGAACACAGCACAACATCAACTCCCTATACTGGGAGAGACAAAACCTCTCCTATCGCTCATTGCCTCCATTTGATTCGAGACTGTACCCAAAAGCCACCGTTTTGCACGCCCTCTTAGACACGGTAAGGTGGAAATCAAAGAACAGTGGGAATCACACATGACTCTATGACGATCTCGGGTCTACAGACAAACCTGTACCAGTGTCACCGGAGAACCGCTATCTGATGATAGTCTAGAAGTTCTCGGCTAGTCCGTTCAGTGTACCCAGTCTCCACTGAGCACCCGTACACCATCTTTGATGTCAAACACCGATGGATATGGGATCATCCATCGTCCATCATATGGGTCAAGATGCGTATACGCTAGTCTACTCTGGTGCATCGATGCCCTGTCTCGATACATCCTCGACTAGGAACAGTTATAGAATGTACTCGTTGACTACCCTAGCCCTACTAGTATGATCTGCATCATAGTCCTAGTAGTCGAGTACATAACCTAAGGGCTTTATCAACATGTGAGAGTAAGACAGTAAACTAATACAAGTCAACATGTTAAGACAAAGTGAAACCAAATAGCATACTATCATGTCGAGCAAGAAAGTCCTCTCTATATATATCCAAGCATCCACTATAATATACATCATATGTACAACAATGGCCTCTAGGGCATATATATAACGAACAATCTCCCACTTGCACTAAGGCCAGGTGTTGTAGTATCTCATACCCAACACCACGAGGAGTCTCTCAAACTGTGTCTGGAGAATGACCTTCGTGAGTGGATCCGCAGTGTTGACCTCGATCTCCCGGCGATCAACTATCTCCCGGATCAGGTGATACCGCCTCAGAATATGTCTGGACTTTTGATGGGACCTGGGTTCCTTGGCCAAAACCACAGCTCCATTGTTATCATAGTACAAAGATATTGGATGTTCAATGGACGGAACCACACCAAGTTCAGTGATGAACTTCTTCATCCAGACAGCCTCTTTGGTAGCATCGTTGGCAGCGATGTATTCAGCCTCCATCGTCGAGTCTGCAATGGTTTCCTGTTTGGAACTCTTCCAACACACCGCCCCTCCATTGAGGGTAAAGACAAATCCTGATTGCGACTTAGAGTCATCCTTATCACTTTGAAAGCTTCAATCGGTAAAGGACTGCACTTGGAGTTCTCTGTTACCATACACTAAAAACATCTCCTTAGTTCTTCTCAAGTACTTGAGAATGTTCTTCACAGCTGTCCAGTGATTCTCTCCTGGATCTGCTTGATACCTATTCACTACACTTAGTGAGTATACTACATCGGGTCTGGTACATAGCATCGCGTACATGATAGAGCCTACTGCCGAAGCATAGGGTATCCCTTGCATGCAAGCTCTCTCAAAATCAGTCTTGGAAGACATCTCTTTGGAGAGAGTGAGTCCAGAGATCATGGGTTGGTTCCCACGCTTGGATTCTTCCGAACTGAACCTCTTTAGTATGGTATCAATGTACCTGGATTGGGACAATCTCAGTATCCTTTTAGATCTATCTTTATAGATCATAATTCCCAGTATGCAGGTGGCATCACCAAGATCTTTCATTAAGAATCTTTGTGATAAGAAGAGCTTGACCGAGTGCAGCATAGGAACATCATTTCCTATCAAGAGTATGTCATCTACGTACAATACGAGGAAGACAACCTTACTCTCTGCAACCTTCTTATAAATACAAGGTTCATCTACGTTTTTGATGAAGTCAAACTCTTTGACTACCACATCAAAACAGATATTCCAACTCCGCGATGCCTGCTTTAACCCGTAGATGGATTTAAGCAGCTTGCACACCTTTTCACTGCTCCCACTGTCTACGAAGCCCTCTAGCTGAGTCATATACACGCACTCCTCTAAATCACCATTTAGAAAGGCGGTCTTAACATCTATATGCCAGGTTTCGTAGTCATGATATGCAGCAATGGCAAGTAGGATCCGGATGGACTTCAGCATAGCCACTGGAGAAAAGGTTTCATCATAATCCACATCTGGTCGTTGACGAAAACCCTTTGCAACAAGTCTAGCTTTGAAAGTCTCAACTTTTCCATCTACACTGAGTTTCTTCTTAAAGATCCATTTGCTCCCAATGGGTTTTACCCCTTCAGGAGCAACTTCTAAAGTCCATACTTTGATAGTGTACATGGATTCCATCTCAGATCGCTTTGCATCCAGCCATTTCACAGAGTCTCCACTCGTGATGGCCTGCTAGAAGTTAGTCGGGTCATCATCTTCCATGATGCAATCCTCGCTCCCACCGTCTATGAGAAAACCGTAGTATCTCTCAGGTGGACGAGGAATCCTACTAGATCGGCGGAGGGTTGAGGTTCGTCAGGTTCTACTGAAACATCTGGTTCCACTAAATCTTCAGTTATAGTTTATGGTGCTGGAACTTCTTCCAGCTCTACCACTTTGCCACTAATTTCTTTTGCAGGAAATTTCTTTTCTAAAAATGTGGCATGTTGAGCAACAAACATCTTTTTCTCCTCACTGTGGTAGAAAAAATATCCATAAGAATTCTTCGGATATCCCACCTTATCGTTGTTAGTGTATATGCCCTAGAGGCCATTAGTATATCATACTAGTTTGTATATTACTTAATGGAAGCTTGGGATATTCACAGTTGTATAAACAATCTTGCTCAAAATGGTAGTATGCTACTTGGTTTGTTTCGACTTTAATGTGTACATGTGTTTATTTTATTATATCACCTATACGCATTAGTGGAGCCCTTAGGATCTTTGCTTGATTACCAGCGTTGTGATGGCAGTCACACTCGTAGGGGCTGGGTAATCTATAAGCACATCCTTATACAGGTCCCTAGTCGCAGGACTATCGAGACAGGGCATCGATACTCCGGAGTAGACTAGCGTATCTGCTTCTTATCCCAGCAGGGGAGACGGTCTGTCCCACAGCTGTCAGTACGTCGTACTTGAGATAGTATGCGAGTGCTCGTTAGGTTACGAGTACACTGGACAGGACTCGTCGGGGACTGATTGGTTGGTATTATACCTATCGTCAGTTATCAGTTCCCAGGTGACATGAGTACAGCTTAGTCCGCAGACTTGACACTGTCACTTCGCCTCGAGTGTGTTCCCGCTGTACTTTGATTACTACCCTACCACGGCTCAAAGGAGTCGTGCAAACAGGTAGTAGTTGGGTGCAGTCCCGAAGCACTTGGAGGCAGTGACGGTTAGACATGATTCGTCTCTCCCGGTATTGGGGGTTGACATCGTGCTGTGTCTAGGAGAGCCATTACACGAGTAGTCCCTGGCCAGGGCAAGCGAGATATACTGGTAGGCTTCCAGTGTTATCTCAGGGTGTTTTGGGCTTCACTCCGGCACGACTTGTACCGCTATTAGGGGACTGACATTTACCGCCCCCTAGGCCCGCCATGCGATGTATCAGACGAACAGACCGGACTGTACGGAGATTGTCACATTCAGGCTCAGTAGGAGTTCAGATGGGTTTCACCTCGTCAATCTTCTTGTCGGCATCTACCTGGGGACCGTTACGCACAGCTAGTGCCACTTGCGGTCTGTGGTTAAACCCACTGCCAGCGTAGTGTCGAGTCTTTAGAGTCCCACACAGAAAGCTATTCGCCTTTAGGCAAAAGAGTAGAGGTCGCATGGTTTTGCGACAGGGTTCGGTCACATCCGTGCACTTGTGCACGTTTAGTGTCCGGACAGTTAACACTAGCGGGCTTTGGTTTAAGCCAAATCCTAGTGTACGTTTTGGGATTGGTTTTATCTCGTATGTATTCGTGTTCCTCGGAACGCGGATGCGGGTGTGTATGCACAGTTGACGGAGAGACAAAGGCAGAGGATTCTCATTAAGGTTGTTGACTGTTGACTGTTGACTATTGACTCTTTGTTAAACCCTAATGAGAATATGATATATGATTAACAATAATATTAATTAAGTATTATAGTGACATGGTTGTTGAGGGGTTGACTTTGTTGACTTGTTGACTTTGTTGACCGGTTGACTGGGTTGGACTAGTTGACCATTATCATGAAAATAGCTATCATTTCATGGCAAAGACTTTTGCTTGCTTGTTTATCTTGTGCAAAATGAGTGCATGAAATGATATGGCTATTTTGACTTAAACCATCACATAATACTTGATTGCTCTGATTTGTTATGATGGCTTTGGATTATGAGAGCCAAGAGAGAAAAGTCTTACTCATTCTCTCATTTTCCTTTCTCTCTCTTGTTCTTGAGCTCTCATCCTCTTCCTCTTGCTCCCCCCCCCCCTCTCTAGTCTATGGTTCACTTGTCTCATGTGTTGAGAAGAAAGAACCATAGAGAAAAATCCCAACACACTCTCCTCTACTCACTCTAGTACACAAGGTTTAGCAAACCGAGTGAACTAGTTTCTTCAAAGTTCGAAGAAGAAGCCAAAGGTAGAAGCTTTCGGGTGGATCGATCTTCGGCGCAAGGAGACGACGGGGTGAAGCCGATCCGTACACCATCGAGGTTTGAAGATGAAGGAGTTCAAGAAAGAAAGGTATAACCCCCTAACCGAGTAGTTAACAACTCCTAATTAGGTTGTTAGGTGGATAGTTTAACAAAGATCCGTTTTGAGTCCATATTACCGCCTCTAGAAAATTGTTTTTCATCAAATTCCGCAAGCCCGTAAGTACCGGGAGAGGTAGCATGGAGTTACAGTGGTATCAGAGCCTAGTTAAACACTACCTTACATGTTAGCATAGTAACTAGAAATTTGATCAGAGAAAAAGTCGCGAAATACATCGCGAAATC
Source organism: Agapanthus africanus (assembly GCA_030015575.1). Classification (NCBI taxonomy): domain Eukaryota; kingdom Viridiplantae; phylum Streptophyta; class Magnoliopsida; order Asparagales; family Amaryllidaceae; genus Agapanthus; species Agapanthus africanus. The sequence goes on from CM057342.1 coordinate 411,207,389, forward strand.
AAACTTGCTGTCAATTTTTACAGTGCTGTAAAAATAATAAATCATGCTTTAAAAATCGACTCAGGGTTTTTATAGTCTACTGTAGAAAAATGGTCCAGAGAACCCATCAAACCGCCGTGGAAACGCGGCAATAGCTTGCTATTGCCGCGGTTCCACGGCCGATTTAACTCGGCTGTGGATCGTCTTGTCTGCAGAATACTTAGTGGGGTATTTTGGGATTTTTGGTATATGTTTTTTCAGCCCAGATTTTCCAGAAAGAAAAATTTGTTTTTGGGGCTTTAAAAACCGTATTTTGATCGAGTTTCTAAAGACTTAAGCTGACGGGTATTTATCTGTGATGTGATATTTGTATTGAACGTCTGCTAATCGCTATATGTCGATTAGTGGGGGTTATACAAATCTGTGATCTGTAATGTTGCTGGTATGTGTATATGAATTCATTGGATTGTCGCGGGTGAATAGCCGGGGGGTTGTGAGACGAGTGTTTTCTTTTCTTTCAATTCATGTAAATTTGTAAATTGATGTAATAATTATTTGTATGACCGCACAACCTGGTCGGGGTTGTAGCCGTCATTGTATAATTTCTTTTTACTGTTTTTGCTCCTAGGATAGACCCATGGAGGGGGTGCACAAACTACCGGGTATCTCGAAGTGCCGAGTGGCCTACTCACGGTGTTGAGGGAGGTTGCTCCGCTTCGGGTACTTGGCGGGTAGTTTGCCGCACCCGTAGTGGTCTTGGGTGGGGTATTGGCTATTCACCGCGACCGTGTAATCTACTTTTCGTTACAGGCTCGTACGAATTGCGGATTCCTAGTATATCCAATGTGTTCATCTGTGATCTGAAATGGCTATCATTGCAATATATATCTATATATGATATTATTTAGACGTTGCTTATGTTTTACAGCCGCGCTAGCCCAGCCCCCGCTCTGTCGTTAGTTAAGTAACCTAACGGGTAATGACGGGGCCCCGTGGCGAATGCGAATGGCATAAGCGTACGTCATATTTTGGTTGTTTTCTGCAATGGTAGGATTAAATGATGGGACGCATTAAAAGAACTAATGCAAGAAAATAAACCAATTAAAAGTCGTTGAAACACTTTCGAAAAACCACTCGGTTCTTTTCAAAACCAACTTTTAAATGCGGAGCTTGAGCCACTCCTTTTAAAAGCTATCTCGTTCCATCGATTATATCAAGTTCACTACGTTCACGGTTTAGCCAAAACCATTCGTAGCCCTCCATCATTTCAGTTAAATATTCGGTAGTATTCAAGCTATGTATTTTGACCTCATGCCAAGGCATAGTGATTGGTAGCTGCCGGATATTTATCTGTTGCATAGATAGAATGCGTTGGTTTGGGACAGCCGTACTGCCATTTTGGCCTACGTCAAGGGTAAGTACGGGTGGGTTCAAATCAACCTGGATAATGATGGATAGAACTTGACATGTGACTTATGACATTTTGACCTCACTCCAAGGTCATAAGAGCATGGGGCAAAAATCCACATCGGGAGTTTCATAAGTACTGAAACTTGTTAGAGTTGCATACCATTTGGAGTGTGATGATTCGGGTAGGATTCCTTCAGTTTCGTCACGCGATGATATTTGGATCCCGATCCTACTGTGAGTATATGCTACTCCTCCAAAAATTTCTCACTTAACGATCAATGCTATAAACCAAGTAGGTGTCCAGAAAAGTGTTAGCGGGGCTACGCCACTAGGAAAAAGAGGTTATTTAATTAAGGAACTTCGCGAAAGCGTTGGAAAACCTCCCTCGAAGTACCAACACTGGCCTGGCTGAACGGTTAAGCAAGTATTGTATGGTGAGATTGATTCTGACTAATTCTTCCTTTTTGGTTTGAGGAGGAATTCAAGATACAGTGGGAGCCATCCTATTTAGACAAACTAAAAACCACACTAAACTTGCAAGAGCATCATGCTGAGTGTTTCTTCTCTCTCTCCTAATTGCAGCGACCAATCGACATGACCAGACTTAAGTTATTACTAGATAAAAACATACTGACAGGGCCAAACTACAAAGATTGGCTCAGGAATGTCAAGATGGCAATCACTTACGACAAGCTGGGGTATCTTCTTACCACCAAAGCTCCCCCTGTCCCAGGTCCCAAAACCAGCGTCGTGGATAAGGAAATCCGTAAGACCTGGGAAATCGACTGCGCGAAGGCCAAGTGCCTCGTGCTTGCCTCTATGGACAACGAACATCAGAGGAGGCACGAGAATATGGACCTCGAATCCATATTTCTCCATACAAAAGAACTGTATAGAGAGCAATCTCGTATCGCAAGATACGAAGTGTCGAAGAAGTTATTTTCGGCAAGATTGGCCGTCGGATCATCGGTAGCGGAACACGTGCTTAAGATGATTGGCTACATTGAGGAGCTCGTGGACCTTAGGACCACGTTGGAGAATGAGCTCTATACGGACTTGATTCTCCAGTCCCTTCCTTCCACTTACGCCCAGTTTATCCTGAACTTCAACTTAGAAGAAAAGGAAGTTGAACTTTCAGAACTCCTCAACATGCTGAGGAGCGTAGAGGGCACTCTACAGAAAGGTAGGGAAACATCCACTTTGTTTGTAGGAGGATCTTCCTTTTCTAGGTCCAAGGCGAAAGCCAAAGGAAAGAAGAAGAAAGCCCCCGCCAAACCAAGGGACGGTGTTAGTAAAGTGGATACGAAGGGAAAGGCAAAAGCAACAAAGAAAGTAGGGAAGCTTGTGGATAAGGAAGAATGCTTCTACTGTCATAAGAGTGGACACTGGAAGAAAGATTGCAGGGCTTGGAAGGCCAGAACACAGGATCTGAAGCAAGTTGCGGCTTCAGCTTCAGGTGTGTATGTTACTGAAAACTGTCTATCAATAAACTCTACTTCCTGGGTATTGGATACCGGATCAGGATCTCATATCTGTAATTCTTTGCAGGCGTTGAGAAACCGTAGGATTTTGAAGGCAGGTGACATGACCCTCAAAGTTGTAAACGGAGCTAGCATGGATGCTAAGGCCGTGGGGGACTATCACCTGGGAATGTCAGATGGACATGTTTCGGTTTTGCGTAATTGCTATTTTGTACCCAACGCAACTTGTAATATCATTTCTGTATCTTTGGTTTCTAAAGAAGGTTATGAATTTGTGTTTGTAAGCAATGTTGTAAACATTCACCTTAATCAAGTTCTGATTGGGTCAAGTAGATTGAGCAATGGTATATACGTATTAAACCAACCACAGATTTTCAATGTCCAGAATACACACAAAAGAAAGTCTCCAGAAATCAATCAGACTTTCTTATGGCATTGTAGACTGGGTCACATCAATGAGAGAAGATTGACTATGTTACATACAGAAGGATATTTGGATCCATTCGAATATCAATCATATGCCACTTGTCAATCCTGTCTCAAAAGAAAGATGACAAAGACTCCGTTCACTGGACATGGAGTAAGAGCGAGCGAGCTCTTGGGACTCGTACACAGCGACGTGTGCGGTCCAATGTCTACACATGCGCGAAGCGGTTTTTCTTACTTCATTACTTTTACGGATGATTTTTCAAGGTTCGGACATGTCTTCTTAATGAAACAAAAGTCCGAAGCCTTTGGAAAATTCCAGGAATATACGAATGAGGTAGAAAAACAAACCGGCAAAAGTATCAAGACACTAAGATCTGATCGAGGTGGTGAATACTTGAGTGCCGAGTTCCTGGATTACTTAAAAGAGAATGGAATTCTCTCTCAGCTTACTCCTCCATACACTCCGCAACATAACGGTGTATCGGAGAGACGGAACCGAACCCTATTGGATATGGTTCGGTCCATGATGAGTAACGCTGAGTTACCGCGATCATTCTGGGGATATGCGCTAGAATCAGCCGCATACCTTTTGAACCGAGTTCCCACTAAGACTGTGCCTACCACACCATATGAGTTATGGAGTGGGAAGAAACCCTATCTTCAATATTTGAAGATCTGGGGATGTCCAGCTTTTGTCAAAAAGCAGCATGCGAACAAACTCGAGGCAAGCTCAGTACTGTGCAAGTTTGTGGGATAACAAAGAACACCAGGGGGTATCTTTTCTACCACGCAGAGGAACAAAAGGTCTTTGTTTCTCGTAATGCCCACTTTCTAGAACACCAGTTCTTGGAAAAGGAAATTAGTGGGAGCGCAGTAGAACTGGAAGAAATTCCAGAACCACAGACTATTACTGAAAGCTTACTAGAACCAGAGAGTTCAAAAGAACAGGATATTCCTACGCCGCTCCGCAGGAGTAGTAGGCAGTCTCATCCGCCCGAGAGATACTACGGTTTTCTCATAGACTGGGATAGAGAGGATTGCATCATAAATTATGATGAGCCTACTAGCTTCCAGCAGGCCATTCAGAGCGTTGACTCGGTAAATTGGCTGGATGCAATGCGGACCGAAATGGAGTCCATATATACCAACAAAGTATGGACGTTGGACATTGCTCCAGACGAGGTAAAACCCGTAGGATGCAAGTGGATCTTCAAAAGGAAGATTGGTGTAGATAGACAAGTTGAGACCTATAAAGCTAGACTTGTTGCAAAGGGTTTTCGTCAAAGACCTGGTTTGGAATATGACGAAACCTTTTCTCCAGTGGCTATGCTGAAATCCATTCGGATCCTTCTTGCCATTGCTGCCTTCCACGATTATTAGATCTGGAAGATGGACGTAAAGACCGCTTTTCTAAATGGAAATTTAGAGGAGTGTGTCTATATGGACTAGCCAGAAGGCTTCATTCAGAGTGGGAGCAGCGGAAAGGTGTGCAAGTTGCTTAAGTCCATCTATGGACTAAAGCAGGCATCGCGGAGTTGGAACATCTGCTTTGATGAGACGGTCAAAGAATTTGGCTTTATCAAAAATCCAGATGACCATGCATCTATAGTAGATTTGTAGCGAGAACTGCAGTATTCCTCGTTTTATACATGGATGACATTCTCTTAATAGGAAATGACATTCCTATGCTACAATCTGTCAAAGGGTTCTTATCACATAGGTTCTCCATGAAAGACCTGGGTGATGCCTCATACATTCTGGGGATCTGGATCTATCGTGACAGATCCAAGAGGATATTAGGACTTTCACAGTCCAGGTACATCGACACCATACTGAAAAGATTCAGTATGGAAGATTCCTAGCGCGGTAATCTACCGGCTTGTCACGGGATCACCCTCTCCAAAGAGATGTCTCCCAAGACTGATTTGGAAAGGGATCGCATGTCTATTATACCCTACGCTTCTGCGGTAGGCTCTATAATGTATGCGATGTTATGTACCAGACCGGATGTAGCTTCTGCACTTAGTGTAGTTAGCCGGTATCAGTCAAACCCCGGGGAAGAACACTGGATAGCGGGAAAGAACATTCTCAAGTACCTGAGAAGGACTAAGGAGATGTTCTTGGTGTATGGCGGAAAAGACCTCCAGATCGAGGCCTTTGCTGACTCCAGCTTCCAGAGTGACAAGGATGATTCCAAGTCCATGTCGGGTTTTGTATTTACCCTCAATGGAGGGGCGGTGTGTTGGAAGAGTTCCAAACAAGAAACCGTTGCTGACTCGACTATGGAAGAGGAATACATCGCTGCATCTGATGTCGCAAAAGAAGCCGTCTGGATGAGGAAGTTCTTGAAAGAACTTCAGGTGGTTCCATCCATTGTTGATCCAATACCTCTGTATTGCGACAACAATAGGGCTATAGCTTTAGCGAAGGAACCCAGGTCCCATCAGAAATCCAGACACATCTTGAGGCGGTATCACCTGATCAGGGAGATAGTGGATCGCCAGGAGATCGAGGTTTCGGAGGGTTGCCTCAGAAGATAACACAGCAGATCCATTTGTTAGTTATATGTATGCCCTAGAGGCCATTACTGTACATTGGATGTATATTGTAGTGGATGCTGGGACATATATAGGGAGGACTTTCTTGCTCGACATGATAGTATGCTATCTGGTTGCTCTTTACCTTAACGTGTATACTGATTGTCTCTCCGTTACATGTTGGTAAAGCCCTTAGGATGTGTACTTGACTACCTGGACTATGATGCGGATCATACTAGTGGGGACATGGTAGTCCATAAGTACATCCTTCAAAGTCCCTAGTCATGGGTGTATCGAGACGGGGCATCGATATACCAGAGTAGACTAGCGTATACCTTCTCGACCCATACAGATGGGCGATAGATGATCCCATATCCATTGGTGTTTGACATCAGAGATGATATACGGGTGCTCAGTAGAGACTGGGTACACTGGACGGACTCGCCGAGAACTCCCAGATGGTATTATACCTCACGTCAGATGGCAGTTCTCTGGTGACACTGGTACAGAGTAGTCTGTTGACCCGAGATCGTCAAAGAGTCTTGTGTGGTTCCCACTGTGCTTTGATTTCCATCTTACCACGTCCAAGAGGGCGTGCAAAACGGTGGTTTTTGGGTACAGTCCCGAGTCACATGGAGGCAATGAGCGATAGGAGGGGATTCGTCTCTCCCGGTATAGGGGGTTGATGTTGCGCTGTGTTCGATTGGCTATAACAGGAAATCCCTGGCCAGGGTTGCTGAGATTTACTGGTAAGTGTTACCAGTAGTTTCTCGAATTGTTATAGACCTCATATCGACACGACTTATCGAGCTATTGGGGTCTAACGTTTACCACCCCTAGGCGAGATATACGACATATCAGACGATCAGACCGGACTGTACGGTAGTGTTACTGGTTGGATTCACTGGAGTGTGAGCGGGCTTGCTCGTCGATCTTCTGATCGCTCAATACCCGGGTGGCCGTTACGTTTAGCAGACCGCTTGCGGCTTGTGGATGCTTGATATGATCATCATCTGCTGCCGGCGTATTGACGAGTCTTTAGAGTCCTACACAGAGGTTTCCTGGTTCAAGCAAAACGAAATAGGAGCGCATATGAGATATGTGCGGGACCGAGAATAATACCAGTATGTGATACTGTATTCGATTCTCGCGATGTGACCTTGGTCGGTTATATGCGATATAGCCGGGTTATCGGATCAAGTGTTGATTCGATAAGTTGTTACTAATGATACTAGTCGGTTATATGCGATATGACCGGATCGTTAAATCAAGTGTTGATTTAATGATTTAATGCATAATTATATATTTGATATATTACTTTGCATTAACTAGTATCGGTTCACTTTAAATGGATTTTCTCGCTCGGGAGTGCACATTGCATATGCGATATGATTTTGTGCACATGCTTGTATCATGTTTGATGATACATGCCTTTTTAATTAAGTGTATAGAATTAAACCTTGGTTAATGGAATGGTTAGGGTTTACTATTTGCTTATTCATTTTATTCATTTATTTATTAATCTTTTTCTTATTGGAAAAAGGAAATGAAATGATAAAATGGTGGCATTTCTTTTGTTCATTCATGAAGCTTCATGAATGCTTTGACTTGATGACCATTTTGTTTTTAGCTTAACCCTAACCATTGCATTAAACCATGATTAGTTCTCTACACTTAACTATGGTCATGTTATGATAAGGATTGATTATTCTTTTCTTTTTTAAATGAACTTATCATAACATAATTCTTCTTCTTCTTCCTTTCTTCACTTGAAGAAAGCAAGCTCCATCAATGGTGATTGATGGAAATGAGTGAGAAATCCAATTCTAAAGTCTACCCACTTCCTATTTCTTCATCCTCTACCTCTTGCCAAGTAGTAGAGTGTGTTTCCTTCACAAGTTTCATGGCTTGGTGAAGGTGGAGCTTGATCTAGCGATGCCTCAACGTAGATCATCTTCGGCATGGACATGGACGACCTAGCTCGCCATTTCTCCGACGAAGCCGACGCTAGAGCCCGGGAATTCACTAGGACAGCGAGGGGACTTCGTTGCGGAGCCGTAGAGGTGGAGCACCGGATCTACAAAGGTTGTATTTCCGTATTCTCTTAGTTAAGTGTTAACTTGTTATCGTTTCGCCTAGACATCTAGCTAACGATCCGTAGTCTAGGGTTTCTCGGCACCGTATTTCTTGATATTGGCATGGTTGATGCCTTGTGAGACCTCATTAGGGTGCTTAGGAACCTTTCACTGGTATCAGAGACTAGCTAGAGCCTTAGGCGAAGTCCCGACGGAGTTAGAAGTCCGATCGACCCAAAACCCCGACTTGAAAAATGCTCTCTGGACAATTCTGTAAATTGTGGATTTTTTGGAATTAAAAATATACAGAGAAATGTGCAGGAAATTCTAAGAAAAACTGGAGAAAACGACAACCTAATTCAACAGTACGGCCGCGGATCCGCGGCGTTGACCCCCCTTTTGCGGCGGTTCCGCGGCCGTCTGTGATGATCAGGATGTGTGTTTTCTTCAGTTGTTTCTGTTGGTGTTTCTTGTGTGTTCTGGATGTTTTTAATATTTATTCCAGAGTTGTATTTTCTGGGTTGTATTGGGGACTCGGTGTATTCGATCGGACTGTCTAATTTTTGTCGGTGTGCTTTTCCGGGTATTTTTAGAATATGTTAAAAAGTTCGACCGAATATAAATACCCAATTTTTCCCCTGTCGGGAAATTTCCAAGTGTTGGATTTTTCCGTAGTTTAACGACGTTCTAAGTAGTGCAAGTAACGCGATGGACCCTCTAGAAGACAACAAACCTTAACTCGATTATGTGACCGTCTTGAACTGCCCTTTGAACCTTCGGGTTTGGGGCAGTACGGCGTGCCACATGTGAGGCGTTGGCTTGACCCTTCTACGGCTGGACCGTTGGTACTGAGGCACGAACTGAATGTTTTTAGACATGTTTCATGTGTTGAGCTGTATCGGGAAAACTTGGGTGTTTGACTGTTCGATCGAAAAGTTTAACATTTTCTGTTTATCTGGAATGGGATACAATAATTGGGATTCACAAAAGTTATGTGATAACTAAATGAATGTTATAAACATAGCACTTTAGTCTCACTTGATCGGTTGCCACGGAATTTTGATGTGATCAAAAGTCCGTCGCAATCACGTAGCGTACGCGGATACTCGCCGGGTAAACTTAATAGACAGCCTCACTCCATAGCCCCGACCAAGTGACTGTAGGAGAACCCCGTCGCCGAAAGCATCCGTTCGGGTGCTCGCGGCAGCGGTGTTCCGCCTTGGTGCACTTCGTCGACGGTATCGGGGGTGCGGCCGTCTACTGAAGTTTGCGACGAGCATTCGATCAGGATGTCGGGAATCCTGTTGAATTGCCTGACTTAATATTGAAAAGTGTTTTCGATAATGAGACTAAAATGCGGGGTTTATAATTGTTAGACATGCGATGTCTAAGTAATTCATTTGGTCAGGCATGCGATATCTGAGGTAGTTGTGGATTCCAACTGTTGTAGTTTTACACTTTCTTTTCTGTGACCGTAAGTGTAATATGTGATATCACCGGTTTCGTTGCTATATGTCAACGACAATTGGGATGCGCATATTTACTTACGTTGATGACATGTGATGTTATGTGTTGCTGGATATGTTATATTGGATCGTCGTGTTTGAATAGCCGGGGGTTTTTGTGTGAGATGAGTGTTTTTCATTTTCATTCATGTAAAAACTTGTATGTAATATTCTTTTATTGGGGCACTTCCAGGTTGCGGAAGATGTCACCCTTTGTATATTATTTACTTTTCCGCGCTAGGATAGACCCAAGGAGGAGGGCACAAGTAACCGGGTTCTGGAGTCCAGTGGGAGACCAACTCGAGGAGTCGAGTCCGGGTCTCCTAACTCTAGAATTGGTAGGGTTGCTTGCCGCTCTCGTAGGGGTCTAGGGGTGTGGGCTTGGCTATTCATCACGACCGTGGAATCCGTGTTTTATACTGGCTCGTATTGAAAACACGGGCGTCCTAGTATATCCAATGTTTCATATGTTTCTTCTGCTGCGATATCTGTGATGTGATCATGTGATGTTATGTGATAGATACTGTATATAGAATATATGATATATTATATAGGCGTTACTTATGTTTTACACCCGCGCTAGCCCTGCCCCGCTCTGCCGTTAGTTACCTAACCTAACGGTGCACGAGGGGACATCGAGGCGAATGCGGATGGCATAAGTGTACGTCATATTTATCTGTGATGTTTAGGTAATATAAATGATGGGACTTCATTAATGTGATTAATGAAAGAAAAGAAACCTAAGATGTTGTAGAATCGAATTTCAAAATAAAACGGGTAGCTACAGTTCTTGCTTTGCACAGAGGTATATGTGATATATCCTGCACCTTATTCGATGAGGAAAGAACCGAGATCCCTTCACCGGGAGTGACTCCTTTAGCAATAACTGGCAGATGCTACACACTGGGTTTGTCTTTTGATTGCTTTTAAGAGTTTTTGCTTTGCACAGTGATATATATGATATATCCCGCACCTCATTCGACGAGGAAAGGACCGACGATCCCTTCACCGGGAGTGACTCCTTTAGCAAAACTAGAAAAGCCTCAAAAACACTCCATTTCAAATTTCATTTGATCCTACAAGGATATCAAGTTCATTACGCAATAGGTTTTCAGAAAAACCTGTCGTAGCCCTCCGTCATTTCAGATAAGTACTAGTTAGTATTCGTGCTGCGGTTGTTTGGCATGCGTCAAGGCGTAGTGTACGGTAGCTAACTAGTGCTTATCTGCTAGCATATGATGCGATTGGATTAGAGTATTCGTACGGCGTTGTTTGGCATGCGTCAAGGGTCGTGCGGGTGGGTTTAATTCAATCAAGAAATGTACGGGTTGAACTTGACTAGTAGACTATGGGTTGTTTGGCATGCGTCAAGGTCATAGCGAGCTAGGGGCAAAATATTATCGGGAATTTCAAGTGTTGAAATTTGCAATGAGATTGCATACCTTCTATGAGATAGTTGGATCCCGATACCCGCTGCGAGTAAGAGTTACTCCTGGGAGAGTTTTATACATTACAATTAGCCGATCAAGTAGGTGTCTAGAAAGGTGTCAACGAGGTTACGCCTCTGGGAAAACGAGGTTTACATTAATTAGGTTCGTACGAAAGCACGGGGGACCTCCCTCAAAGTACCGACACTGGCCTGGCTGAAAGATTGGCGAACTTGTAGTGTGTAATTAATCCCGGCTAGTCTTTCCTTTTAGGGTTTGAAGGAAGATTTGATAAAAAGCAGTGGGAGCCATCCTGATTAGATAAAATAATAACCAATCTATTCTTGCAAGAGCGCACGCTGAGTGTTTTCTTCTCTCTCTTTCCAGGTAGCGACCATATCACGCCTTAATCAAGATAATAAAACGGATTATTGACCGAACCCGCTTGTTATACTGAGCTGGGGAACGTTGGTCCCGCTCCAACTTGTAATTGTTATAAGACAGAGCAGGAAATTGGGGAATACCAGATTTCCCGTGCCGCCCAAACGAAGAGAGTGCATGCTGATGCATCATCTTCGGGTGTGTTCTTTATACAGAACTGTTTCTCAGTATCCTCCGCATCCTGGTATATGATACCGGATCAGGATCCCAGGTATGTAATCTGTTACATAGGGCTACAAAAGGGTAGAAAAACTGAGAACGGGTGATAAGTTTCATGAGACAGAAAACGGGGCAAGAGTTGCAGCCAAGTCTGTTGGTCACTGTCACCCTGTATTACCAATACATTGATTCTGAACGAATGTTATTAGATACTGAACCTGATATACAAAATCATATCAGTCTCTTTATTAGTAAAGAAATGATAAAATTTTGTATTGTTGGATAATGTTTTGAACATTTCCTATATCAAAAGTTGATCGGTTCAGGCACGTTGTTTAAAAGCATTGGCGTTCTAAATCAAACTACAGTTCTTAGTATACAGAACACACACAAGAGGAAGAGTTCAGAAATGAACGAATCCTTCTTGAGGTATTGTAGACTAGGTCAGATCAATGCGACCCGACTGGCTAGAGTTACATAAAGATGCATATTTAAATTAGTTTGAATTTACATCTTGTGAAACTCGCCAGTCATGTCACAGAGATAAAATGACCATAGACCTGTTTATTGAAAACAGAGAAGGAGTTAGTAAACTCTTGGGATGATACATGTTGATGTATGTAGGTCCCCTGTCTACACATGCCAGGATTGGTTCTTTATACTTCATTACGTTCTCTGATAATCTCTCAAGATTTAGTCATATGTTCCTGCTGAAACATGAGTCCGAACCTTTTGAGATATTCACAGAATATAAGCGAGAAGTAGAGAACCAAAATACGGGTATAAGTATTATGTCCTTTGATGAGATCGAGGAGGAGAATACTTGAGCACGGAAATCCTGGACTATTTTAAAGGAGAATGAGATTCTCTCTCGGCATTACTCCTCCGTATACACCATAGGACGATGGTATATCGGGGCGGAGCAGACACACCCTATATGATAAGGTGTGCTCTATGATGAGTACTACTGAGTTTCCTATTTTCCTTTGGGAGTTATGTACTTGAGAAGATGCATACATATTGAATAGGGTTCAAATCAAATCAGTTGCCTACGGCTTCATATGTGACATGGAAAGGGAACAGCCCATATCTTAAGTTGGTTAAGATTTGGGGTTGTCCGAGCTATGTCTAAAAGCATAATCCGGACAAGCTCGAGGCAAGGTCTGTTATGTAGAACTGGAAATGTTCCAGCTATACAAACTACAGCTGATGATTTGATAGAACCATAGGATTCAGTAGATTCCAACGAACCTCAGCCTCTCCGCCGATCTAGTAGGGTTCCTCACCCACCTGAGAGATACTTCGGTTTCTCTATGACAGTGGGAGCGAGGATTGCATCATGAGATGATGACCCAATTAGTTTCGAGCTGGCCATCAGGAGTAAGACTCTATAAGAATGGCTGGATGCTTAGTGATCTGAGATGGAATCCTTATACACCAACAAAGTATGGACTTTGGTTGCTATATCTGAAGGGTTAAATCCCCATCAGGAGAAAGTATATCTTGAGAAGATTACTTGGTGTACATGGAAAAGTTGAGACTTTCAAAGCTAGACTTGTTAAAGGTTTGCATCATTGACCAGGTGTGGATCATGATGAAACTTTTTCTAAGGATCTATGCTTAAGTCCATTCAGATCCTACTTGCCACGGCTACATACCATGACTACGATATCTGGTGGTTGGGTGTCATGACAGCTTTTCTAAATGATGTTTTAGAAGAGGGAGTCTATAAGTACACAGCCAGAGGGCCTCGTAGACAGTGGAAGCAGCGGAAACGTGTGCAAGATGCTTTATAGGATAAAGCAGGCATCGCGGAGTTTGAACGTCTGTTTTGATGAAGTACTCAAAGAGTTTGACATCATCAAAATGGTAGATGAACCTTGTATAAACAAAAAGGTAGTAGGGAGTATGGTGACGATCGTCGTAGAGTACGTGGATGACATACTCTTGATAGGGAAGTAGTTTCCTATGCTACGCTCGATCAATCTCCGATTATCACAAAGATTCTCCATATAGGATCAAAGTGATACCTCCTAAATCCTGGATTTTGGATCTATGCGATAGATCTAATTGGATGTTAGGATTCTCACTAGTTGTAGTGAGATGGTATCAACCGATCCTGGGGAGAATCACTGGAAGGGTTCCAGGGTGATAAAGACGACTGAATGTCAGTCACAGGCATTGTCTTTACCCTCAGTAAAGGGACGGTATATTGGAAGAGTTCCAAGCTAGATACCGTGGCATACTAGACGATAAAGGCAGGATACATCGCTACTTAAGATGCTACCAAAGAGGCTGTTTGGGTGTATATAGGTTCATGAGATGAACTATGTTCCTCCCATTGTGTGACAATGGAGTTATGGCTTATGCCGAGGAACGCCGGTCCCATCAGTGATCCAGACATATTCTAAGGCAGTATCACCTGATCATGGAGATGGTTGATCTCCAAGGAGATCGAGGTTAGGAGAGTAGACTCAGAGGACAATACAGCGGATCCACTCACAAAGGCCTGTTCCCAGAGAGAGATTTTTATGGGATGGTTGAGTATGAGATACTACAACCACTGCTACAGATGGCCCTAGTGCAAGTGGGAGATTGTTAGTTATATGTATGCCCTAGAGGCCATTACTGTACATTGGATGTATATTGTAGTGGATGCTGGGACATATATAGGGAGGACTTTCTTGCTCGACATCATAGTATGCTATCTGGTTGCTCTTTACCTTAACGTGTATACTGATTGTCTCTCTGTCATGTTGGTAAAGCCCTTAGGATGTGTACTTGACTACCTGGACTATGATGCGGATCATACTAGTGGGGACATGGTAGTCCATAAGTACATCCTTCAAAGTCCCTAGTCGTGGGTGTATCGAGACGGGGCATCGATATACCAGAGTAGACTAGCGTATACCTTCTCGACCCATACAGATGGGCGATGGATGATCCCATATCCATTGGTGTTTGACATCAGAGATGATATACGGGTGCTCAGTAGAGACTGGGTACACTGGACGGACTCGCCGAGAACTCCCAGATGGTATTATACCTCACGTCAGATGGCAGTTCTCTGGTGACACTGGTACAGAGTAGTCTGTTGACCCGAGATCGTCATAGAGTCTTGTGTGGTTCCCACTGTGCTTTGATTTCCATCTTACCACGTCCAAGAGGGCATGCAAAACGGTGGTTTTTGGGTACAGTCCCGAGTCACATGGAGGCAATGAGCGATAGGAGGGGATTCGTCTCTCCCGGTATAGGGGGTTGATGTTGCGCTGTGTTCGATTGGCTATAACAGGAAATCCCTGGCCAGGGTTGCTGAGATTTACTGATAAGTGTTACCAGTAGTTTCTTGAATTGTTATAGACCTCATATCGACACGACTTATCGAGCTATTGGGGTCTGACGTTTACCACCCCTAGGCGAGATATGCGACATATCAGACGATCAGACCGGACTGTACGGTAGTGTTACTGGTTGGATTCACTGGAGTGTGAGCGGGCTTGCTCGTCGATCTTCTGATCGCTCAATACCCGGGTGGCCGTTACGTTTAGCAGACCGCTTGCGGCTTGTGGATGCTTGATATGATCATCATCTGCTGCCGGCGTATTGACGAGTCTTTAGAGTCCTACACAGAGGTTTCCTGGCTCAAGCAAAACGAAATAGGAGCGCATATGAGATATGTGCGGGACCGAGAATAATACCAGTATGTGATACTGTATTCGATTCTCGCGATGTGACATTGGTCGGTTATATGCGATATAGCCGGGTTATCGGATCAAGTGTTGATTCGATAAGTTGTTACTAATGATACTAGTCGGTTATATGCGATATGACCGGATCGTTAAATCAAGTGTTGATTTAATGATTTAATGCATAATTATATATTTGATATATTACTTTGCATTAACTAGTATCGGTTCACTTTAAATGGATTTTCTCGCGCGGGAGTGCGCATTGCATATGCGATATGATTTTGTGCACATGCTTGTATCATGTTTGATGATACATGCCTTTTTAATTAAGTGTATAGAATTAAACCTTGGTTAATGGAATGGTTAGGGTTTACTATTTGCTTATTCATTTTATTCATTTATTTATTAATCTTTTTCTTATTGGAAAAAGGAAATGAAATGATAAAATGGTGGCATTTCTTTTGTTCATTCATGAAGCTTCATGAATGCTTTGACTTGATGACCATTTTGTTTTTAGCTTAACCCTAACCATTGCATTAAACCATGATTAGTTCTCTACACTTAACTATGATCATGTTATGATAAGGATTGATTATTCTTTTCTTTTTTAAATGAACTTATCATAACATAATTCTTCTTCTTCTTCCTTTCTTCACTTGAAGAAAGCAAGCTCCATCAATGGTGATTGATGGATGTTCCCCTCCGAACGGCGGCCGGGACGTCGGGACGTCTGAGGCGTTAGGTTCGGGGCAGATGCTAATTGGTGCTATCCGTCCACCTCTCCGAAGATGCCAAGTTGATTTATGGCACCATATATCGAAGGTTTAAACGGATGCGACCGATGTAGCAGACTTCGTCAGATTCCCCCTCGTTTGAGGGGTTTTTTGATTGTGGGGACGCTCTTCCCTGCAGGCGCAAGCCCCTGCAGTTAATTACGCTACCGCATTGCGGTAACAACTTTCTCCTTCTCCAGATGGTCACTTCGTGTCGTGGGTGTTTGTTTTATTGCCCGTGGATTGTTTACGGAGACTGAGTTATGTCGTCGCCCGTAGGGCGTGGACTAGTCCAAATCCGCATTATCTTAAATTTGGGTTTGGGGGGGTTTGGTTTGAGGATACGTCAGCCCTACTCGAGGCTAAGATCAACTCAAACGTTTGTTAAGGATACGTTAGTCTAACTTTGTGACTAAGATCAACTTAACGGGATCGTTTAGATCCGACAAAAGAGTGTTTGGACTCTAATGTTCCAGTTTAGGGACATAGTGGTCCATCGTCTGTATGGCTGTCGGGACCCATCACCTCTCTGACGACGTTGAAGGATTACAACGACAGATGCCAGAGGAGTTCAGAGATGTACCCTTGAGCCGGAGTTAATTCGGGGGATTCGTAGTCCAGTATGTTTGAGGGTCTAAGGACGCGTTAACCATCTCCAAGGCTAAGATCAACTTAGACGGGGCCGTTTCGGTCCAACAAAAGAGCATAAGAAAGGGCTCTATTGTTCTAGTTTTAGGGACATCGCGGTCCGTGGGTAGTTTAAGGACATCGCGGTCCGTGGGTAGTTTAAGGACATTGCGGTCCGTGGGTAGTTTAAGGACATTGCGGTCCGTGGGTAGTTTAAGGACATTGCGGTCCGTTGTTAGTTTTAAGACATCTCGGTCAAGGTTAAGGACGTCGTAGTCCATGGGTTTAAGGACCCCACAGTCCGGTATATGCTCTGGATGCTTCACACGGGTTCACTGCCGTGCTTAGCGAGGACCAGGCTCCGCTCTGGATGCTTCACACGGGTTCACTGCCGTGCTCTGCGAGGACCAGGATCCGCTCTGGACGTTTCCCACGGGGTCAAAGAGTGACATTATCCGTATTCCACGTGACCAGGAATTTGTATGAGTTTAAGGACCCCACAGTCCATATCATGGGTGGTCGTCGGGACCCGTCACCTCTTTGAAGACATTGAGGGATTACAATGCCAAGTATCAAAGGAGTGAAGAGATGTACCCTAGAACCGGAGTGGCTTGAACAGCCCCTGGCCCAATTTGAGGTCAGGACTGATTAATCATGTTATGAGCCCATTGGCCCAATTAGTCACGAATTGAGGACTTATGGCCAGCTTGGGCTAAGTCCCATCATGTCTGGAATATTGATTCCTTGTGAGTCCATCGAGGGAGAAGCTTTGCCTCCATCCCTCTAGCCAATTGGGCTATAGACTAGTGTTAAACACTTCAAAGCAATCAGTGTTGAACACTGGGAATGAGTTTGACAAGTTAGTGTTTAACACTAGAAGAATAATTGGTGTTAAACACCAGCAACAAGGCCTTGAAATGATCATAAGCACTAAAACAGCTCAGTGTTAAACATTGGCAATGGGGATCTTAAATTAGTGCCGAATATTAAAACAATTAATATTGAACACTACGAACAAAATTCTTTAATTAGTGTTGAACACTAAGGCCCGATAGCACTTCAATACTGGATTCGAGAGTTTTAACTTAGTGTCAAACACTACAGCAAGAACGGTCACGTGGCCCCACGTGAGAGTGCCTTCCCTTCAATGATTCTGCCGAAATTACTGTGTCTTTGATAGCGTCACGTGTTAGCACGTGACGGGCATTCAAATGCCTATGTGTTAAGGCTCCTGCTGAAAGTCACGTGTGTCACGTGGGGTGCTGCCTCAAAGGGGCTTTCTGTAGGGCTTTTGGGGGGGGTCACGTGGTGACACGTGACCCTGCCTCAATGCTGTTTTTTGGAGGATCTGTTGCTCCTCTTTCAGGAATTAAATTCCACGAACTTTTAATTTCAGAGGAATTAAATTCCTATTTCCTTTTGAAGGCTTATATTCTGGAACAGAGTTTAAATCTGAGTTTTCTGTGGGAATTAAATTCCTTGTTTATGCGAAGAACCGAATAGGGTTAAACCCTAAAAGCTTTTAAGGAATTAAACTCCCCTTTTCTGAGGATTATGATTAAAGGAATTAAATTCCCACTGTTTCGACAAAACTATGTTCTTGATTAGGGTTCAACCCTGTTTCTTTTTGTTTTGAAGGAATTAAATTCCCATAATACAGGGTCGAACCCTAACTTTATTTTGGAGGAATTAAATTCCTATAGTTCTGTGAGAATTAAATTCTCATACTTGCATTCCTTCTCTATGTTTTGGATCTGCATGGCAGGATCTCGACCCATTGAGAATTAAATTCTCAACCTTAAGGGGAGATGTGCACTTTGCAGATCCTCTATCAAAGAGGGAGGAGATATGCTCTCTCGTTTTATGCCTCAGAGTTAAACTCTGTTGAGAATTAAATTCTTTTTCTTTCCAAAAGGCTTTCCCTTTCTTACCTAGGGTTTTTCTGCAGAAGATCTGAGTCTTTTTCAAGTATCAAAGCTCTTCTCCTTTTCTCTTTTCTTCTCTCCGTATGTCTATATTTCTCTGTGTCTTTTGGCTCCTATTTATAGGAGAAGCAGCCGAATCAATCAGTTTTTGACGAATCTTCATTGATATTTGATTTGCATTCATCATTCATTTTGGGCCGTTGGATGATTAGGTGAATTTTATTCACCATTGGATTTTAAATCCAGAGATTCTCCCTTGCTATTTTGGTTAGATTTAAAGGGGAAATCTTTCCAAACCCGAGATTTTCCATAGATAGATGATATTTAATCATCTCTGAATCTTTAATTTGATTGGTCCCAAATAATTACTTTCCTTTGGAAAGATTCGAATTTCCTTCAGAATTTAATTCTGTCGTTAAAAAAAATATGGGCTTTGAAAGCCGGTCACGTGTGACGACGTGATCCATGGTCACGTGTAGACACGTGACCCCCTTTGGAATGAGCCTTCTGCGCTGCGTCTTCTGATTGCTGCTTAAACATCACGTGCTACCACGTGACCCCCTGGTCACGTGTGAGCACGTGACCCTTGTTTGAACTCTCTTTCTTTGGTTCAACGGGAGAACGGGTCTGCTGTCTTGAACGTTACGTGTCAACACATGACTCTGGTCACGTGAGAGCACGTGACCTTTTCTGAAGCTCTTTTCCTTGACTTGATCAGGGAACCAATGTGCGCCTTTGCTGCTTGAATTTAAATGTCACGTGCCGACACGTGACCTTGATCACATGGGAGCACGTGACCCTTCCTGAAGCCCCCTTTTCTTCGACTTAGTCAGGAGACTGAACTTGCTTGAATGATGCGTTCAGGTGTCACGTGCTAACACGTGACCGCTAGTCACGTGTAAGCACGTGACCCTCTTCTGAAGCTTTTCACAGAAGCTTCCTGATTTTAAATCAGGAAACAAATGCCCCCACAGCGTTGTTCTCACGTGTCTGCAAGTGAGTGCAACGCTGTCACCTCTTGTGACCGTTGGATTCCTCTAGGGATCTGGGGAGACGAAGCGTTTTCATTGTCTTCTATAAATACCGCTGTCTCTTCATAGGAGCCTTCACTTTGTTCATCTTCTTCTTCTGAGAACTTTTTCGTTGAGAATTTAATTCTCGCTTTCAGAGCTTAGTTCTCTGTCTCAGACATTTCCCAGAGTTTAACTCTGTTGACGGATCCCTTTTCCTCAGGTAATAATGCTGAACGGCCAAAGCGCCTTCGTCTTTAAAAGAACTCTTTGGATTTTAAATCCGTATTAAGGGTTTCATAAAGAACCCATTTTTCCTCAAGTTTTTCCATAAGAACAGGAAACCACCTAACTTTCGAACTGTAGATCTTTTAAGGGTTTAGGTGATCTTCGGGGAGATGATGACAGTGTTTCAACTCCATGGACTTTAATTCCATTAAAATGTTTTTTGGGAATTTAATTCCCTTTTCTTAACAAGGAATTTAATTCCAACGAAGAACTCGATTTCTTCACACAGAGGCTTCCTGTGGTCTCTTAGCCCAAGGCTGTTCTTCTGCAATTAGTGAAATGGTGGCTTTGTATAGACTTGACGAGATCATCTCCTACGGGAACATTCGTGCGCTGGGCCGCGGTCAGAACCAGGAGTTCACCGACGCTCAGTGTGCCGAAATCATGAGCCGTTTCGACGAGTACAACCATAGGCTCCTCCCCCGTCGCTCTTCTCTTCGGAGGCTAATCGTGCTGGCGATCCGGGAGGCACTTCCTCTCTTTTGCGCCGGCATACCGCTCGGGGACTTGGACATTGCCGAGGATAAGGTGCATTCGGTGTACCTTATGGGCTTGATCTCAAAGAGAAGGCGGGATGATCTCATTGATCTCCTTCATCAGATTTTTCAGCAATCAGCCATACTGGGCGCCTACCGGAGGGAAGAGGACATCCGTGGGGACCCCGATGCCTGTGACCGTGAGAGAAAGCATACTCGGGAGGTTCGAAATGCTTGGAAGATCTTGAATAAAGTCAATTCCGAGTTTCTCAACCCGTGCCCCGCGTCTGAAGCCTTACCATTGTAAAAGTTTTTTTTTCTTTTTATTTTGTATTGCCTTCTTGAAGTCTGAATGACAAGTTTTGTTGTATCCTTGTATGTTTGCACGCTTTTTCTCTGAAATTTTATTATTTTGCTACTATTGCTGTTTATGCTTTTTATCATGCAGGGTATCACTCCATATTTTCCTTTTAACTGAACGTCAGGTTTAGGCCTCACGTGTTCCGCACGTGGGATCCCTTGATGTGGCTGTTCACAAAATTTTCCATGCCGTATTTTCAGTGCAGAGAAAGGGTCTTGGAAATAATTACATCTCCTTGATTTTCGGTGCCTTTCCTTTTTTAGGCCTTGAAAATAATTTCGCCATGCAAGATTTTCTGCGCACAGCACTTAATGCGCTTTATTATATATGAGGCTACAGCCTTCTTTTCCTTTCACAGAGAGATTCATATCATATATATATATATATTTTTTTCTTGAGGGAGAAACGGGTGCCATGGCTTGTAATCGCCCTCATGCTCGTCGACAGCCGTGGGAAGTTCCTCTTGAGGAGATGATCCCCCGCTTTTCTGCTCGGTTGGTGGACCCCCTCCTTTCTGACAACGAATGTGACTCGGCCATGCACGAGCTCTCGATCCGTAGAGGGTCTCCCCTCCCGATGGGTTCCCTCTGGTTCCGGATGATCCTCATGGCCATGCTTGCCGACATTCCTCCTCACCCGGCAGAGATGACCCTGGCGATGCTTGATGCGGCGGAAGAAAAGCTCGAGGGTTTTCATGAAGCATGCTTGATTACTCAAGCTCTGAAGGACTGCTCAATTCATCTGCTGAGCGAGATAAGGGCCCGGCGAGCTATTATGTTTGCATTCGCGGACGAACATGGCACCAACCGATGGGGAGCGACTCCTCGCGAGAATCGTCGTTTTGATGTGCTGGAGAAAGCGGAGAGAGAGATGGAGAATCTTGTCCTTTGCTTCATCAACCCCTGTGCCGTTGATCCTGTGTTTGGTGATCTTTTTCGTTAGTGTAGAACCCCTTTTTTTTTTTGTACATACTCATGAATAAGACTATCTGCCCTTTTTTGCTTTGAATTGTATTTTGCATCCATTTTGGTTTATGAATAAAAGATACAATTTTCCTCTCAGTGATGTGTCCCCTTTTCATTGAATGCATTCTGCGGATATTCTATCTTGATCTTCTTGCAGGACGGCCATGGCTTAGGATTCGGGGTTAGGATCTGCTTCCTGAGACTTTTGCTTTTTACGAGCCATGAGGGTTTCGTAAAGAGTTTTTCTCCCTACCGGTCGAGAGGATCCCATAGGTGTGAGTTCTTCTTAAAGATCGTGAGGATCCTTAAGCGGGTTTTCCCTTGAGGGTCGTAAGGATCTCACAAGAGAGTTTTTCTTCCTTACAGGTCGTGAGGGCCTGCAAGTGCCAGGTGTGATCACCTTTTTCCGTGTTTCACGGGGTTAGGGATCTCTCAAGGTATCGTAGTTTAAAGACGTCGCGGTCAAGGTTAAGGACCTCATAGTCCGTGGATTTAAGGACTCCACAGTCCGCTGTTAGTTTTAAGACATCGCGGTCAAGGTTAAGGACCTCATAGTCCGTGGATTTAAGGACTCCACAGTCCGGTGTTTGGTTGCAGGGACCCGTCACCTCTTTGAAAACGTTGAGGAATTACAACGCCAGGTATCAAAGGAGTGAAGAGATGTACCCTTAAACCAAGGCGAAATCCGTAGGGAATCGGGGGGGTTGATCGTTAGTTTTAAGACATCACGGTCGAGGTTAAGGACGTCATAGTCCGTGGATTTTAAGGACTCCACAGTCCGGTGTTTGCTCTGGATGCTTCACACGGGTTCACTGCCGTGCTTGGCGAGGACCAGGCTCCGCTCTGGACGTTTTCCACGGGGTCAAAGAATGACGTTATCCGCGTTCCACGTGACCAGAAAGTTTGCACTAGATGCTTCACACGGGTTCACTGCCGCGTTAGGCGAGGACTAGGCTCCGCTCTGGATGCTTCGCACGGGTTCACTGCCATGCTCTGCGAGGACCAGGATCCGCTCTGGACGTTTTCCACGGGGTCAAAGAGTGACGTTATCCGCGTTCCACGTAACCAGGAAGTTTGCACTAGATGCTTCACACGGGTTCACTGCCGCGTTAGGCGAGGACTAGGCTCCGCTCTGGATGCTTCGCACGGGTTCACTGCCATGCTCTGCGAGGACCAGGATCCGCTCTGGACGTTTTCCACGGGGTCAAAGAGTGACGTTATCCGCGTTCCACGTAACCAGGAAGTTTGCACTAGATGCTTCACACGGGTTCACTGCCGCGTTAGGCGAGGACTAGGCTCCGCTCTGGATGCTTCGCACGGGTTCACTGCCATGCTCTGCGAGGACCAGGATCCGCTCTGGACGTTTTCCACGGGGTCAAAGAGTGACGTTATCCGCGTTCCACGTAACCAGGAAGTTTGCACTAGATGCTTCACACGGGTTCACTGCCGCGTTAGGCGAGGACTAGGCTCCGCTCTGGATGCTTCGCACGGGTTCACTGCCATGCTCTGCGAGGACCAGGATCCGCTCTGGACGTTTTCCACGGGGTCAAAGAGTGACGTTATCCGCGTTCCACGTAACCAGGAAGTTTGCACTAGATGCTTCACACGGGTTCACTGCCGCGTTAGGCGAGGACTAGGCTCCGCTCTGGATGCTTCGCACGGGTTCACTGCCATGCTCTGCGAGGACCAGGATCCGCTCTGGACGTTTTCCACGGGGTCAAAGAGTGACGTTATCCGCGTTCCACGTGACCAGGAAGTTTGCACTAGATGCTTCACACGGGTTCACTGCCGCGTTAGGCGAGGACTAGGCTCCGCTCTGGATGCTTCGCACGGGTTCACTGCCATGCTCTGCGAGGACCAGGATCCGCTCTGGACGTTTTCCACGGGGTCAAAGAGTGACGTTATCCGCGTTCCACGTAACCAGGAAGTTTGCACTAGATGCTTCACACGGGTTCACTGCCGCGTTAGGCGAGGACTAGGCTCCGCTCTGGATGCTTCGCACGGGTTCACTGCCATGCTCTGCGAGGACCAGGATCCGCTCTGGACGTTTTCCACGGGGTCAAAGAGTGACGTTATCCGCGTTCCACGTAACCAGGAAGTTTGCACTAGATGCTTCACACGGGTTCACTGCCGCGTTAGGCGAGGACTAGGCTCCGCTCTGGATGCTTCGCACGGGTTCACTGCCATGCTCTGCGAGGACCAGGATCCGCTCTGGGCATTTTCCACGGGGTCAAAGAGTGACATTATCCGCGTTCCACGTAACCAGGAATTTTGCTGATTGTATCCGTATTTCACGGGATGAAGGTTTGACTGTTGGTGATATGTATACCACCGAGCCATGGAACTGGGAGTGGCCGCTGTTCCGCTTAGCTTGAAGTTGTGTCCGTTGTTACGAGACGATCTCCAGGTTGTTTGTGAACCGTCGAGATTTGGCTTCCTCTCATGATGAAACCTGGGGGGAGGAGTATGATCCCTTCTTTGTTTGCGCCCCTGGATTGTATACAGGGATTGTTGTAGTATCACCTGTAGGGCAAAAAGGTTTCATTTTTCCATCATTTCTTTTATTCTTTCCGCGATGCTCTATCATTTCAGCTTTTTATATCGCGAAGGTCGCGATTGCCCAATCATTTCGGCTATTTTTCGCGGTGCCCAATCATTTGGGCTATTTGTTTTATTTTTACTCGCTGCTTTTTTATTGCGAGTTGCCCCATCATTTCGGCTATTTTTCATGCATACATTTTTACTTGCTGCTTTTTATTGCAAGTTGCCCCATCATTTCGGCTATTTCGTAGGCATGTGTGGCTTGCTAGCTTTTTCGCCGCAAGCTCGGATTTTGGACACCGATTTCGGCATCAGCACCGCTACAACTGGAACGTTGCCAGGAGCGAATCATCATTTGCTTTTGTCGATGACGAACAAAGGTGGCTCAGCAAACAGGGTTAAGGGTCCTGTCGACCAAGGCTTTTGACTTCATGAGCCGTAAGGGTCTCACAAAGGTATTTCTCCCTACAAGTCGTGAGGATCTTGCAGGTGTATTTTCTCCTTAGGGATCGTGAGGATTCCTAAGTGTATGTTCCTCTGTAAGTCGTAAGGATCCTACAAGAGGGTTTTCTCCTTATGGGTCGAGAGGACCTACAAGGGTTGGACTTTGCTGGGGAAATGTTTATTCGCGCCCGTGGATTGTATACAAGGGTCAGTATTGAGCCTCTTGTAGGGCAATATCGGAGGTTGTGGGGGATTTGCTTAAGAACAGGTTCAGGTTTCTGTAACTTAAGACTTTCAAATCTCATGAGCCGTGAGGGTCCCATAAGAGAATTCTCCTTACGAGTCGTGAGGATCTCGTAAGTGTATTTTCTCCTCAGGAATCGTGAGGATCCCTAAGTGTGCTGCTCCTTTGTGAGTCGTAAGGATCTCACGCAGGTGGTTTCTCCTTACAGGGTCGAGAGGACTCTGTAAGTGTCCTTTAACGAGGATGCGCCCTTTCGGGTTTTCACAAACACTCGCCGGTAGTCCTGCTGTTTTTACTCACGGAGCCCTTTCGGGTTTTCATCCGTGCCCATTTTGCTTATGGACATACCGTTTTTTTTTATTTATATCATTTTTACTCTTCTCTTTTTTTTTACAAGGTCGCGCCCTTTCGGGTTTTCACGAACACTTGCCGGCAGCCCTGCTGTTTTTACTCACGGAGCCCTTTTCGGGTTTTCATCCGTGCCCATTTTGCTTATGGACATACCGTTTTTTTTTGTTTTTTTTTTTTATCATTTTTTTTTATTTATCCATCTCGTCAACCTAAGGACGTTGCGGTGGTAGTTTAGGGACGTTTCGGTCCGTCGATAGTTTAAGGACGTTTCGGTCCGCTGTTAGTTTAAGGACGTTTCGGTCCGACGTTAGTTTAAGGACGTTTCGGTCCGTCGTTAGTTTAAGGACGTTTCGGTCCGACGATAGTTTAAGGACGTTTCGGTCCGTCGATATAGGAAGGCCGGCTGCTGCTTGTAAAGTCTGAGCTTAGGAAGATAGCGAGCGGACATAGTCGTCGTCATCCATCATTGACCTAGGCTGCAGCTTATTAAGCATGGTATTTCTTCAAGAAGCGGCCGTTTACTGGCCTGAAAGGCCTTTCACCGTGCATGTCCATGAGTAGGTAGGCTCCACCCTGGTAGACCTTGTCTATGATGTACGGGCCTTCATAGTTTGGCTCAAATTTTCCCCGCTTGGCGCGATTGGGGATCATAGGTCTTTTGACCACTAGTACGAGTTCGCCTGGGCGGAATGTCCTCGGCCTGGTCAATCTTTCGTAAGAGCGCGTCATCTTTGCTTTGTAGGCTTCTAGATGTTGTTGCGCTATGAGCCGGGTTTCATCGAGGGCGTCAAGCTCCTCAAGCCGAAGGTGAGCATTTTCTTCGTTCGTCAGCTCGTGGTGGACTGCTACTCGTAGAGAGGGTAACTCTATCTCAAGGGGGAGAACTGCTTCCGTCCCAAATACCAACGCGTACGGTGTTGTGTTCGTGGCCGTCTTGAATGTAGTTCGATAAGCCCAAAGGGCTTCTTGCAGCCTTTCGTGCCAGTCCCTCTTATTCCTGGAGACGGTCTTTTTTATGATCTTCGTCAAGGTCTTATTGAAAGCCTCGGCTAGACCGTTAGCTCGTGGGTTGTAAACTGAAGAATATCTCCAGTCTATATTGTGCTGCTGTGCGAAGCGGCTAATCTTATGGCTTCGGTAGGCCGGCCCATTATCGGAGATAATCCGTCGTGGAGTTCCGAACCGATAGATGACTTGCGTCTTGAAGAAATGGAGGATATTCTCCGTCTTCACTTCCTTCAGTGGTACTGCTTCTGCCCATTTGGAGAAGTAATCAGTTGTCGCCAGGATAAAGCGGTGTCCCCGGGATGATGCTGGCTCAATGGGGCCGACTATGTCAGTCCCCCACATTTCGAATGGCCAGCTGGCCACCGTTGGGTGTAGTGGATTCGGATGTTGGTGGATGAAGTCTCCATGGATCTGGCATGAGTGGCATTGCTTCGCATACTCGAGGCAGTCCTGGATCATCGTGGGCCAGTAGTAACCCATCCGTTTAATTTTTAACTTCATCTTTGGGCCCGCTTGATGAGAACCGCAAACCCCGTCGTGAACTTCTTGAACGACTCTTTCTGCTTCGTCAGGTCCCAAGCATCTCAGCCATAGAAAATCAAACGATCTCTTGTACAGGGTATCGTTGACGAAAGCGAAGGATAGAGCTCGTTTCATAAGCTGATGTCTTGAGGACGCTTCTTCGGGCATTCGGTGGGACTTAAAGTAGTCTATGAAGACTTCCCTCCAGTCCTCAGCCTTCTCACGGTCTTTTATTTGTAGGGTCGCTTGCTCAATCGCTCCCTTTTCTTTATATAATTCCGGAGGTATTTCTGCCGGGGCGAGCACTCGACGGCTTTGTACTATGATTCTGACGTCATCGAGGTTCTCGTCGGCCAGTTCTTTAGCGAGTTTGGCCAATGCGTCTGCTTTGCTGTTCTCTGCGCGCGGTATGTTCTCTAGAATATAGAAGGGGATCTGGGCCAACAGTTGTTGCACCTTTTCGCCGTACTTCACCAATTCTGGTTTGCACGTTTGGTAGTCACCATTTACTTGGCTAATGACCAGCTGAGAATCTCCGTATATGAGGAGGTCTTCAATTCCCATGTTGATGGCGATTTCGAGGCCTGCTATCAGAGCTTCGTATTCGGCTTCATTGTTTGTCCTTGACTCCGTTAAGGAGAAGGCGAAGCGCATTATTCCTCCTTGTGGAGTTGCAAAGATAAGGCCTATCCCCGATTTGATGATCGGGCTACCCTGTTTCTGTTTCTTTATGGAGGACGCTCCATCAAAATAGAGTTCCCATCGTGTGCTTCCACCGCCAATTGCATCAAATGCATGCTCATCCGGCAAATCACAGTTCAGAGGAGAGTTGGTCGGTATCGGGTGCTCGGCGAGGAAGTCGGCAATGGCCTGGCCCTTCACTGCCTTGAGGGGTTGATATGTTATCGAGAACTCCATCAAGAGAAAGGCCCATTTAGCGAGTCTTCCCGTCAATATAGCCTTTGACATCAGGTATTTAAGGGGGTCCACCTTCGAAATGAGACGGACTTCATGCGCCAACGCATAGTGCCTGAGCTTCGTTATTGCAAAGATTAATGCCAAGCAATGTTTTTCGATGGGCGAGTAATTGCTTTCTGCCCCCAGCAGCACTCGACTTAAGTAGTAAAGTGCTCTTTCTTTCCCCTGATCGTTCTCCTGTGCCCATAATGCGCCCAAAGAACCTTCAAGGGCGGCCGTGTAAAGAATGAGAGGCTTTCCTTTCACTGGGGCAGCCAACACCGGAGGATTTTTCAAGTATTGTTTGATCTCGTCTAGTGCACCTTGACATTTGTGATTCCAAACGAACGGGGTTCCCTTTTTCATCAGGTGGCTGTAAGGACGGCATTTGCCCGAAAGATTAGCGATAAACCGCCGGATGTATGCGAGCTTCCCTTGGAGAGACCGCAACTGCTTGAGGGTTTTTGGCGGAGGCATTTCCATGATCGCTTTAATCTTTGACGGATCTATTTCAATACCTCTGTGTCGAACGATGAATCCCAGAAATTTGCCCGAGGAGACTCCAAACGCGCATTTGAGGGGATTCATTTTTAAATTATATTGCCGAAGGCGTTGAAATACGGTTTCGAGATGCTTTAAATGCTCTTCGTATGACATGCTCTTCACTACGAGGTCATCGATATAGCATTCGACGATGTCGTGTATGAGATCGTCGAAGATTTTTGTCATGGCCCTTTGATAGGTGGCGCCAGCGTTCTTTAGACCAAAGGGCATAACCTTGTAGCAGAATATGCCCAAAGGAGTCCGGAAAGCGGTGTGCTTCTGGTCTTCGGGATGCATCTTTATCTGATTGTATCCTGATGAACCATCCATAAAGGAGAAGACCTCGTGAGTGGATGTGTTATCTATCATTAGCTCGGTTACCGGCACCGGGAAATCGTCCTTTGGGCATGCTTTATTGAGATCCCTGAAATCCACGCATATGCGCACCGTTCCATTCTTCTTCATTACCGGGACGATATTGGTGATCCAGTCGGGGTATTGGACTTCTTGGATAAATCCGGAATCGATCAACTTCTTGACTTCGGCGTTGATGCTCATCTCCAGCTCAAGTCGCATCCTCCTTGGCGCCTGCTTGACTGGCTTGATATCCGGGGATATTGCTAATCTATGCACCGCAATCTCCGGATCCAATCCTGGCATCTCGGAGTAGTTCCACGCGAAGCAGTCTTTATGCCGTAGGAGCACGTTCTTTAACGCGGCCACCTTTTCCTCGGATAACAGCTCGCTGACAAATGTCGGCCGCGGGTCGTCTGCCGATCCCAGCTTGGTCTTCTTGAGGTTATCTGCGGTAGTATGTATACCGTCTTCCAGTTCTTTCGGAGCGGGCAGGAATTCTGAGATCAACTCATCATCGCTGTTCTCGAAGCACCGGGGAAGGTCATCTTCGTTCTCGGGCTCTTCTTTTAATATCGTAATCATATAACAGGTGCGAACTCGCTCCCAAGACTGAGGCGGATCCGGTTCTGCTCTTGTGGTTTTGGGCTCGTGCTTTTGCGGCGGCGTCACTTTCCAACCGTCGGATAAAGCGAATCTGCCCCGTCGGTACTGGTCCTCGACCCAGTTCTTAAAGGTGAAGCAGTCTTCGGTAGGATGTCCTATGGCTCGGTGATAAGAGCAATAACTCGGATGAGAGACCTTGCTAGCTTGCTCTGGAAGCGTGATCATTTGATGTTTTATAGCGAGGTTGAGCAGCCTCTCCGTCTTGTCTCGGGGGAAGGAGTACGCTCGACTCATCTTCTTCATGAGGGACAAGCCCGAGCCGCTTCTTGATTTATTTCCGTCTCTGCGTCGGGCCTTTCGTACAACGGATTGACGAGGATAAGCGTGTTTGTCTTTTGTAGCACGTTGAGATAGACGTTGCGTCCTGGCCTTCTCGTAGATGGCCATTTCGCGGTCGTGGTCTTCCCGAGCTTTCTGACCCACCTTCCTGATAGGCTTGCCCATTCGCTCTTCAAACGACGGACTTGGCGCTTCGATCGCGGGGTCTAGTTTTGATGAGGGGTCGGCCTCTCCTGACAGGGCGTCCTCTTCTTCATCAAAGGTAAATATAGCGTAGCTGCTGTGGGTTCGCCCTCGTTTTCCGGTTCTCGCGTACCCAAGCCCAAGTGTTTCCATTTTCCCATTGGGCAATTTGCGCTGAGTCCCGGGGACATCCCAAATCCTGTTATAGAACCGAGCCTGCCGCACCGTCTGTCTTAAAGGTACTCCTTGGCGCTTCAATAACTTCTTCAATCCATTTGTATAGTATCTAGGCAGACGGATGGGTTGGAGCCTGTCAAGTATAACATCCGCGCCGTGCCAGATCTCTTTCTCCACCTTCGACTCTGAGGATTGGTAGAATAGGATCACCTTCTCACCCCTTCGCCTGGGAGGGACGTAAAATGTTTGCAGGTCTTGCACGCTGTGAGCTTGAAGCGCGTCGAGATCCTTATAGTGTTCTTGCGGTACCATGGTGATTTGCAGACTATGGTCCTCGCAAAGGGGTGCCTGTATTGACAGCCGACTGGAGAATACGGCGTTAACCTCGTCCTCCGAATCACTCCCGAAGACCGGTATGGGGGTGGGCGCCCCCAGGTTGTTGCGTTGGGATGGCCCTGTATACACTATTTCTTCCTCTTCTTCAGTATCGCTCCCAAAAACGGGAATGGTGGCGGCGGCTTTGTCCTCTGGGTCGCGACACCTTTCTGTATCTTCGAAATCTGGCAAAAAGTATTTCGCGTCTTCGTATTTGCGAACTTCGTTTACAGAAAACGGGTTCAACTCGCCTGTTACGGTGTACTCGAAACCATCCTTGAAGTACTTCATACACTGATGTTGCGTAGAAGGGATGATGTTGTACTCGTGTAGCCAAGGACGACCGAGCAAGGCGTTGTAGCAGGTCTTGGCGTCAATGACATGGAATTTGATGTCTGTGACGAGAAGTCCGAAGCGTAACGTCAGTATTACAGATCCGAGAGTCCGTGACGATTGAGAGTCGAAACCGGAGATAGTAATTTTGTCACGAGCGAGGTGTTGCACACTCATGCAGATTTCCTTCAACACCCGAACATTAAGGAGGTTAACGGAGGATCCATTATCCACCAGGATCTTGCCTATCTTGATGTCATGGCAGTATCCAGAGACATATAGGGGGCGGTTGTGGTCGCACGTCCCGAGAAGGAGGTCTTCATCACCGAAACTGACATCGGCCGTATGCACTTCCTCCAGTTCATCCTTCATCCTTTCAGTGGCGAGGAAGGCTTGGAATTGCTCGGGTTCTTGTAACGCCTTAATTAGTGAGTCTCGCGCTTCTTTCGATAATAGGAGGGCATCAAGAATGCTAAGCTGAGAAGGTAGCTTCCTTAGGTGCGCGAGGATGTTATAGTCTACCTTACCCTTTTTGGGAGGGTTTTTGGTAGTTAGCTCTTTTATGACCTGGTCATCTAGAGTGATATCTTCAATGACCTTTTCCTTTCCCTTATCTTTTCGGCCGACGGGCCCGAGA
Source organism: Agapanthus africanus (assembly GCA_030015575.1). Lineage (NCBI taxonomy): Eukaryota > Viridiplantae > Streptophyta > Magnoliopsida > Asparagales > Amaryllidaceae > Agapanthus > Agapanthus africanus. The sequence continues at coordinate 411,238,560 of CM057342.1, forward strand.
TTCTTTTCTGGGAGCGTGCGATTGCGCAGCTGGATGTTCTCGCAGATCTCCGATTCCTCCTCCTTCCCCGAGAAAGATTCTTTAAAGAGAGGGCCCAGAGCCATTTCTTCATCAGAGTCGCTCCCAAAGGTGAGAACTTGTGACTCCCTGGCGTTAACCATGCAACAGTTGCCAGTCGTTATGTTGTGCCCATTGACAGTGCTTCTTCGCTCCCGACGGATCTTGCGTTTCATGCGCTTAAAATGTTGCTGACGAACAACATATCCTTGCCACCATATCTTAAAGGCGTCGCACTCCTTCGTGGGATGTGAGATTTTCCGATGATATGTGCAATAGTCAGGGTGCGTCTCTACCCCATCGTGTGTGTTTCCTTCCGAGGGCGGTAGCTTCATCCCCATTGACATGGCTTTGGCAAACCTTTTTTTCGTCTTGAATATCTTCTTGTCTACCTCGGATACTTTTCGCTCTGGCGGAGGTAGTTCAACTCTTCCGTTCAGTCGCCCGCATTTGGCTCTTTCCGACGTGGTCATTTCACTCTCCTGGTCCGCTTTACATTTTAGACGAATCTCGTCTAGAAAAGCGTCGATCATTTCGTCTGTTGGCCATGGACGCTCTGGTACAGGCTCTGCCTCCATCTTCTTAGTGCCGGGAGTTTTCCCATCATCGGTAAACGAGTGGGAGATTACGTTACAACTCGCCACATATCCTTCGGATTCATCCGACGAGCTCTCTCCCTCATCTTCCTCTTGAAAGATATGGTTAAGGAACTCTTGCAGTGTGACAGGAGTTCGCGCCTTTTGATTGTATTCTTCCAGCGCGTCGATTTTCTTCTGTAAGTTCGTGTGCTCGTTTCCAAGCTTCACGGACTTCTTGGATTTCTTCTTCTTTTTCTTCGAAGATTCTGACGGTTGGACGTGAGTATTTGGGCTCTTATCGTTAGTCTTTATAATTGGGCGGGGCTTCAACATTCCTTTGATAATTTGAGGTTCAAGAGGGTCCTTCCATTCGATCGCAGGGCACGCATGAAGGTCTTTCAGCATTCTTTTGGTTTTAGTTGATAGCACGACCTCCCATGGAGCTTCTTCAATAAAAGAACATGTTGCCCCCGGTGTATCCGCTTTCCTAGGAGCATGCGGCTGTGGTGGGTTCACCTTCCACTTTTCGGACAGTACAAACTTCCCCTGGAGGTATTGGTCTTCAATCCATCCTTTGAAGACGAAGCAATCTTCAATCGGATGGCCTACCGTTTGGTGGTAAGGGCAGTAGTTGGAGTCATTCACCTCGGTGGGTTGCGGCGGTCGCCTTGGATTTGGTAGGTTTATAAGCCTGTTGCGTATCGCCAGCTCGAATAACCGCTTCGTCTTGTCTCGCGGGAACGAGTAGGGACGCTTCATTTTCTCATTATAGTACCGGCGTCTTTCCTCCAGTTGATCCGCCGATTTCGGGACGTTAGGTTGCTGTTGGGCGTTCGCGATGAAGGTTGCCCTTCCTTTACCCTTGTCATTCCGCGGTTCCGATTTCGGGGGAGATGGTCTATGACCCATCTGGTCCATCTGAGACAACTTGTCGATTAAAGCCTGGAATGTGGTTGGCTTAAAGAACATCATGAACTGGGAGATAGTTGCGTGGGGGTCTAGGGTTCCCACGAACATGCCCACCGCAGGTGCTTCCTCGATGCGTTGCTCACATCTCGACCACAAGTTCCGCCAGCGTATAGCGTACTGGACCCAGGTTTCGCCCGGCTTTACCCTGGCGTTAATAAGTGCGGTTATTGGAGTGCGTTCGCTGGCACTTGCAAATCACTGAGTGAACAACAACTCCATTTCAGCGAACGTTTTAATGGAATCGTTCGGGAGTTCTGAATACCATTCGAACGCTGTTTCTGATAAGCTGCCCACGAACTGGCGAAGCAACAATTTATCGTCACCGCCGGTGTTACCGCAGAGGGCCCGGAACTGGGCAACATGTTGATGGGGATTGCCGGTCCCTTTATACACATGGAATTTCGGTATCGTATAGCCTTGCGGGTATTTGATTTGATCGTACCAGCTCGGATACGGCCGCCCCGTTTTCACGACTTGACCAGCTGCCTCAGTCGCATGATGAACTCGGATTTGCTGGGCTATGTAGTCAGCTAAGTCAGCCTTAGAGATTGCCTCCTCCTTGGCCATTGAAAGGGCTGGTGGTGGATTTGACGTTTCTCCTCGGTCGTCTTCAAGAACGATCGGGGAATCTTCGGCGGGTGAGTCCTGCTGGATCATCATTCCTATCACGTCTTGAAAGAGAAGGCCCATCCGTTGTATGTTGGATGCTTGTTCAGCAGCCTCTTTGTCCCTTCTCTCCAGTGTCCGGCGGAGGAATTCAGCGTCTGTTTCTTCCTCCCGGCGTGCGTCTGAGGACGTTTCTGGGTTTTCTTTTGGTCCGGTGAGCGCGGCCATAGCATTCATCATTTCTTGAAGCTTTTGTTGCTGCTCCTGGGCTTTCGTCACGGATCGGGTTAGGGGTCGGTGGCCCGTGGAAGTGCGGCTTTCCTCTTTCCCAAAGGCCATGTAGACAGTGTGCACCACCATGCCCCCAGACTCAGGGCGTCTGGGTTTAGTGCTTTCAGTCGTCGCTACTTGCTGTGAAGTCCTTTTTGGCCTCCTCCTTTTGTGAGTCAGTTGATCACCGGCTTTTTGGGGCTTAGCTTGGTGACTGGCTTCAGGTTGGATTTTCAGCTTCTTGTGCTGGCGGGAGAAGTTTGGATCGATGATCGAGTCTCGGGCCTGCCGCCAAGCCTTATAGATTTTGGAAGACAGCCGTTGAGGAGATCGGGGCTGTTCGGGCTTTGTTTCCTCAACCTTTTTCAATGAGGGAGGAGACCTCTTCAGTACTGCCGTGGGGGAATTCCTTCGCACCTTATTTAGCATTTCAAAGCTGTTCCGAGTTGAAACAGCAGCATTGACCTCTGCCACCGGGGCCGCTGGAGTCAGCCCGGAGGGAGAGTTGCCCCCAGCCTTCCTTACTCGGCGCCAATGGCGACGTCGAGCGCGTCGAGCGGGTGGCGTTGGGTCAGCAGTAAGAATGGTTCCTTCTTGCCCCCTGTGTGGATGGGGGGTTGTTGTTGGCGTTAGCCTATCGAAGACCGATGTCCTCTGGGAAGCGGGAGCAAAGGCCGGAGCCGTCAATCTTGTAAAGACTGACTTTTTGGCTGGAGAGGTTGCCTTGGCGATTTCGGGAACGGGAACGGCCATCTTCTTAAAAGCAGCCTTCTCTGAGATTGTAGGCCCCGTGATGAGCTCGCAGGATTCCTGGCCCAGTCTAGAGAAGACCGAGGCATCGACGTTGGGCGACTCGTTGAGAGGAGCCGCGGCAGGGGTAAGACGATCAAAGACTGACTTCCCGAGAGTTTCCTTTGTCAGCACTGGAGCGGTAAAGTTTGTCGGCGGGATCATAGTCCCAAAGAACAATCCTGTGGTGGCGCGAGTGACCTGTTCCACGGGCATTGTGAATAGCGAGGCAGCTTGGGGTCCGTAGGCTATACCTCCTGGCGAGGCAGAGCGTTGGTTGCAATTGCAGTCTGAGCAGTTGGACACTTTCACGGAAGTAGAAGCCATCGATCCTTTGCTTTCTGCAATAAGCGAGATGCCAATTCTCAGTACCTTGAAACCCGAGGGCAACTATTAGCGAACCGCGTTTGGTTCGCGAATCACGACACACGAAGTGTGGAATGGAAAGAGGAAAAGGTCCCACCGGGCGTGCCAGAATCTGTTCCCCTCCGAACGGCGGCCGGGACGTCGGGACGTCTGAGGCGTTAGGTTCGGGGCAGATGCTAATTGGTGCTATCCGTCCACCTCTCCGAAGATGCCAAGTTGATTTATGGAACCATATATCGAAGGTTTAAACGGATGCGACCGATGTAGCAGACTTCGTCAGATTCCCCCTCGTTTGAGGGGTTTTTTGATTGTGGGGACGCTCTTCCCTGCAGGCGCAAGCCCCTGCAGTTAATTACGCTACCGCATTGCGGTAACAACTTTCTCCTTCTCCAGATGGTCACTTCGTGTCGTAGGTGTTTGTTTTATTGCCCGTGGATTGTTTACGGAGACTGAGTTATGTCGTCGCCCGTAGGGCGTGGACTAGTCCAAATCCGCATTATCTTAAATTTGGGTTTGGGGGGGTTTGGTTTGAGGATACGTCAGCCCTACTCGAGGCTAAGATCAACTCAAACGTTTGTTAAGGATACGTTAGTCTAACTTTGTGACTAAGATCAACTTAACGGGATCGTTTAGATCCGACAAAAGAGTGTTTGGACTCTAATGTTCCAGTTTAGGGACATAGTGGTCCATCGTCTGTATGGCTGTCGGGACCCATCACCTCTCTGACGACGTTGAAGGATTACAACGACAGATGCCAGAGGAGTTCAGAGATGTACCCTTGAGCCGGAGTTAATTCGGGGGATTCGTAGTCCAGTATGTTTGAGGGTCTAAGGACGCGTTAACCATCTCCAAGGCTAAGATCAACTTAGACGGGGCCGTTTAGGTCCAACAAAAGAGCATAAGAAAGGGCTCTATTGTTCTAGTTTTAGGGACATCGCGGTCCGTGGGTAGTTTAAGGACATTGCGGTCCATGGGTAGTTTAAGGACATTGCGGTCCGTGGGTAGTTTAAGGACATTGCGGTCCGTGGGTAGTTTAAGGACATTGCGGTCCGTTGTTAGTTTTAAGACATCTCGGTCAAGGTTAAGGACGTCGTAGTCCATGGGTTTAAGGACCCCACAGTCCGGTATGTGCTCTGGATGCTTCACACGGGTTCACTGCCGTGCTTAGCGAGGACCAGGCTCCGCTCTGGATGCTTCACACGGGTTCACTGCCGTGCTCTGCGAGGACCAGGATCCGCTCTGGACGTTTCCCACGGGGTCAAAGAGTGACATTATCCGTATTCCACGTGACCAGGAATTTGTATGAGTTTAAGGACCCCACAGTCCATATCATGGGTGGTCGTCGGGACCCGTCACCTCTTTGAAGACATTGAGGGATTACAATGCCAAGTATCAAAGGAGTGAAGAGATGTACCCTAGAACCGGAGTGGCTTGAACAGCCCCTGGCCCAATTTGAGGTCAGGACTGATTAATCATGTTATGAGCCCATTGGCCCAATTAGTCACGAATTGAGGACTTATGGCCAGCTTGGGCTAAGTCCCATCATGTCTGGAATATTGATTCCTTGTGAGTCTATCGAGGGAGAAGCTTTGCCTCCATCCCTCTAGCCAATTGGGCTATAGACTAGTGTTAAACACTTCAAAGCAATCAGTGTTGAACACTGGGAATGAGTTTGACAAGTTAGTGTTTAACACTAGAAGAATAATTGGTGTTAAACACCAGCAACAAGGCCTTGAAATGATCATAAGTACTAAAACAGCTCAGTGTTAAACACTGGCAATGGGGATCTTAAATTAGTGCCGAATATTAAAACAATTAATATTGAACACTACGAACAAAATTCTTTAATTAGTGTTGAACACTAAGGCCCGATAGCACTTCAATACTGGATTCGAGAGTTTTAACTTAGTGTCAAACACTACAGCAAGAACGGTCACGTGGCCCCACGTGAGAGTGCCTTCCCTTCAATGATTCTGCCGAAATTACTGTGTCTTTGATAGCGTCACGTGTTAGCACGTGACGGGCATTCAAATGCCTATGTGTTAAGGCTCCTGCTGAAAGTCACGTGTGTCACGTGGGGTGCTGCCTCAAAGGGGCTTTCTGTAGGGCTTTTGGGAGGGGTCACGTGGTGACACGTGACCCTGCCTCAATGCTGTTTTTTGGAGGATCTGTTGCTCCTCTTTCAGGAATTAAATTCCTCGAACTTTTAATTTCAGAGGAATTAAATTCCTATTTCCTTTTGAAGGCTTATATTCTGGAACAGAGTTTAAATCTGAGTTTTCTGTGGGAATTAAATTCCTTGTTTATGCGAAGAACCGAATAGGGTTAAACCCTAAAAGCTTTTAAGGAATTAAACTCCCCTTTTCTGAGGATTATGATTAAAGGAATTAAATTCCCACTGTTTCGACAAAACTATGTTCTTGATTAGGGTTCAACCCTGTTTCTTTTTGTTTTGAAGGAATTAAATTCCCATAATACAGGGTCGAACCCTAACTTTATTTTGGAGGAATTAAATTCCTATAGTTCTGTGAGAATTAAATTCTCATACTTGCATTCCTTCTCTATGTTTTGGATCTGCATGGCAGGATCTCGACCCATTGAGAATTAAATTCTCAACCTTAAGGGGAGATGTGCACTTTGCAGATCCTCTATCAAAGAGGGAGGAGATATGCTCTCTCGTTTTATGCCTCAGAGTTAAACTCTGTTGAGAATTAAATTCTTTTTCTTTCCAAAAGGCTTTCCCTTTCTTACCTAGGGTTTTTCTGCAGAAGATCTGAGTCTTTTTCAAGTATCAAAGCTCTTCTCCTTTTCTCTTTTCTTCTCTCCGTATGTCTATATTTCTCTGTGTCTTTTGGCTCCTATTTATAGGAGAAGCAGCCGAATCAATCAGTTTTTGACGAATCTTCATTGATATTTGATTTGCATTCATCATTCATTTTGGGCCGTTGGATGATTAGGTGAATTTTATTCACCATTGGATTTTAAATCCAGAGATTCTCCCTTGCTATTTTGGTTAGATTTAAAGGGGAAATCTTTCCAAACCCGAGATTTTCCATAGATAGATGATATTTAATCATCTCTGAATCTTTAATTTGATTGGTCCCAAATAATTACTTTCCTTTGGAAAGATTCGAATTTCCTTCAGAATTTAATTCTGTCGTTAAAAAAAATATGGGCTTTGAAAGCCGGTCACGTGTGACCACGTGATCCATGGTCACGTGTAGACACGTGACCCCCTTTGGAATGAGCCTTCTGCGCTGCGTCTTCTGATTGCTGCTTAAACATCACGTGCTACCACGTGACCCCCTGGTCACGTGTGAGCACGTGACCCTTGTTTGAACTCTCTTTCTTTGGTTCAACGGGAGAACGGGTCTGCTGTCTTGAACGTTACGTGTCAACACATGACTCTGGTCACGTGAGAGCACGTGACCTTTTCTGAAGCTCTTTTCCTTGACTTGATCAGGGAACCAATGTGCGCCTTTGCTGCTTGAATTTAAATGTCACGTGCCGACACGTGACCTTGATCACATGGGAGCACGTGACCCTTCCTGAAGCCCCCTTTTCTTCGACTTAGTCAGGAGACTGAACTTGCTTGAATGATGCGTTCAGGTGTCACGTGCGAACACGTGACCGCTAGTCACGTGTAAGCACGTGACCCTCTTCTGAAGCTTTTCACAGAAGCTTCCTGATTTTAAATCAGGAAACAATGGAAATGAGTGAGAAATCCAATTCTAAAGTCTAACCACTTCCTATTTCTTCATCCTCTACCTCTTGCCAAGTAGTAGAGTGTGTTTCCTTCACAAGTTTCATGGCTTGGTGAAGGTGGAGCTTGATCTAGCGATGCCTCGACGTAGATCATCTTCGGCATGGACATCGACGACCTAGCTCGCCATTTCTCCGACGAAGCCGACGCTAGAGCCCGGGAATTCACTAGGACAACGAGGGGACTTCGTTGCGGAGCCGTGGAGGTGGAGCACCGGATCTACAAAGGTTGTATTTCCGTATTCTCTTAGTTAAGTGTTAACTTGTTATCGTTTCGCCTAGACATCTAGCTAACGATCCGTAGTCTAGGGTTTCTCGGCACCGTATTTCTTGATATTGGCATGGTTGATGCCTTGTGAGACCTCATTAGGGTGCCTAGGAACCTTTCACCATTCACCAAAGCCTTGCCCCAGACTCAGTTCGAGCGGCTGATCGAGATGATAGGTCTTCGATACGCCAGTACATGGCCTTAGTGCAAGTGGGAGATTGTTAGTGTATATGCCCTAGAGGCCATTACTGTATCATACTAGTTTGTATATTACTTAATGGAAGCTTGGGATATTCACAGTTGTATAAACAATCTTGCTCAAAATGGTGGTATGCTACTTGGTTTGTTTCTACTTTAATGTGTACATGTGTTTATTTTATTATATCACCTATACGCATTAGTGGAGCCCTTAGGATCTTTGCTTGATTACCAGCGTTGTGATGGCAGTCACACTCGTGGGGGCTGGGTAATCCATAAGCACATCCTTATACAGGTCCCTAGTCGCAGGACTATCGAGACAGGGCATCGATACTCCGGAGTAAACTAGCGTAAGCGCTTCTTATCCCAACAGGGGAGACGGTCTGTCCCACAGCCGTCAGTACATCGTACTTGAGATAGTATGCGGGTGCTCGTTAGGTTACGAGTACACTGGACAGGACTCGTCGGGAACTGATTGGTTGGTATTATACCTATCGTCAGTTATCAGTTCCCAGGTGACATGAGTACAGCTTCGTCCGCTGACTTGACACTGTCACTTCGCCTCGAGTGTATTCCCACTGTACTTTGATTACTACCCTACCACTGCTCAAAGGAGTCGTGCAAACAGGTAGTAGTTGGGTGCAGTCCCGAAGCACTTGGAGGCAGTGACGGTTAGACAGGATTCGGCTCTCCCTGTATTGGGGGTTGACATCGCACTGTGTCTAGGAGAGCCATTACACGAGTAGTCCCTGGCCAGGGCAAGCGAGATATACTGGTAGGCTTCCAGTGTTATCTCAGGGTGTTTTGGGCTTCACTCCGGCACGACTTGTACCGCTATTAGGGGACTGACGTTTACCACCTCCCTAGGCCCTCCATGCGATGTATCAGATGAACAGACCGGACTGTACAGAGATTGTCACATTCAGGCTCAGTAGGAGTTCAGATGTGTTTCACCTCGTCAGTCTTCTTGTCGGCATCTACCTGGGGACCGTTACGCACTGCTAGTACCGCTTGCGGTCTGTGGTTAAACCCACTGCCTGCGTAGTGTCGAGTCTTTAGAGTCCCACACAGAAAACTATTCGCCTTTAGGCAAAAGAGTAGATGTCGCATGGTTTTGCGACAGGGTTCGGTCACATCCGTGCACTTGTGCACGTTTAGTGTCCGGACAGTTAATACTAGCGGGCTTTGGTTTAAGCCAGATCCTAGTGTACGTTTTGGGATTGGTTTTATCTCGTATGTATTCATGTTCCTCGGAACGCGGATGCGGGTGTGTATGCACAGTTGACAGAGAGACAGAGGCAGAGGATTCTCATTAGGGTTGTTGACTGTTGACTGTTGACTATTGACTTTTTGCTAAACCCTAATGAGAATATGATATATGATTAACAATAATATTAATTAAGTATTATAGTGACATGGTTGTTGAGGGGTTGACTTTGTTGACTTGTTGACTTTGTTGACCGGTTGACTAGGTTGGACTAGTTGACCATCATCATGACAATAGCTATCATTTCATGGCAAAGACTTTTGCTTGCTTGTTTATCTTGTGTAAAATGAGTGCTTGAAATGATATGGCTATTTTGACTTAAACCATCACATAATACTTGATTGCTATGATTTGCTATGATGGCTTTGGATTATGAGAGCCAACAGAGAAAAGTCTTACTCATTCTCTCATTTTCCTTTCTCTCTCTTGTTCTTGAGCTCTTATCCTCTTCCTCTTGCTCTCCCCCTCTCTAGTCTATGGTTCACATGTCTCATGTGTTGAGAAGCAAGAACCATAAAGAAAAATCCCAAAACACTCTCCTCTACTCACTCTAGTCTATAAGGTTTAGCAAACCGAGTGAACTAGTTTCTTCAAAGTTCGAAGAAGAAGCCAAAGGTAGAAGCTTTCGGGTGGATCGAACTTCGGAGCAAGGAGACGACGGGGTGAAGCCGATCCGTACACCATCGAGGTTTGAAGACGAAGGAGTTCAAGAAAGAAAGGTATAACCCCCTAACCGAGTAGTTAACAACTCCTAGTTAGGTTGTTAGGTAGATAGTTTTACAAAGATCCGTTTTGAGTCCATGTTACCGCCTCTAGAAAATTATTTTTCATCAAATTCCGCAAGCCCGTATGTACCGGGAGAGGTAGCATGGACTTACAATCGTGTCTCGAGTTTGTCCGTATTTTACTTTTTGACATAGGCCGGACAACTCAATATCTTAACTCTTTTAAGATAAGGTCTCTTCCTACTCCATATCTTATATGGTGTGGTAGGTACAGATTTAGATGGAACTTGATTCAATAGGTATGCCGCTGTCTCAAGCGCATAACCCAGAAGGAAATAGGTAACTCAGCAGTGTACATCATAGAGAGTACCATATCTAATAGGGTGCGATTCCTCCGCTCCAATACACCGTTGTGCTGTGGTGTATAGGGAGGAGTAAGCTGAGAGTGAATCCCATTCTCTTTTAGATAGTCTAGGAACTCATTGCTCAAGTATTCTCCTCCTCGATCAGATCGAAGGATCTTAATACCTTTTCCCGTTTGGTTTTTTACTTCGTGCTTATATTCCCTGAATTTCTCAAAAGCTTCAGACTTGTGTTTCATCAGGAACACATGTCCGTATCTTGAGAGATCGCCAGTGAATGTAATGAAGTAGGAAGAACCGTTCCTGGCATGTGTTGACATGGGACAACATACATCACTATGTATCAGTCCCAAGTGTTCTGTAACTCTTTCTCCATGTGCACTAAACGGAGTTTTGGTCATTTTACCTTTGAGACATGACTGGCAAGTGTCATAAGATGAAAATTTGAACGGATTCAAATATCCATCCTTATGTAATTTAGCTAGCCGTGTCGCATTGATATGACATAGTCTACAATGCCACAAGAAGGATTCGTTCATTTCTGAAGTCTTCCTCTTGTGTGTGTTTTGTACATTAAGTACTGTAGTTTGGTTGAGAATGTATATGCCATTATTTAACGATCCTGATCCAATCAACTTTTGATTTAGGAATATGTTCATAACATTATCCTGTACTACAAAATTATATCCTTCTTTACTCAGTAAAGAAACTGATATAAGATTGCATATCAGGGTCGGAATGTAATAGCATTCGTTCAGAACCAATGTATTACCATTTGGTAACACAAGGTGATATTCTCCAACTGCTTTGGCTATAATATTTGCACCATTCCCTACTCTTACGGAATGATCACCCTCTCCCAGTTCCCTACCTTTACGTAGCTCATGTAACATATTACATATGTGGGATCCCGATCCGGTATCTAATACCAAGGACGTAGAGTGAACTGAGAAACAGTTCTCGATAACAAACACACCTGAAGAACATGCATCAGCATGCTTATTCTTCGTTTGGACGGCGTGAGAATCCAGATATCGTCCTATTCCCTGCTCAAACTTATAACAGTTATAAGTAGGAGCGGGACCAACATTCCCCTGCTCAGTATAAAAAGCGGGTTTAGTCAATACATCCATATTATTATCTTGATTAAGGCCTGATATGGTCGCTACCTAGAGAGAGAGAGAGAAGAAAACACTTTAGCGTATGCTTTTGCAAGATTAGATTCGTTATTATCTTATCTAATCAGGATGTCTCCCACTGTTTTTATCAAATCTTCCTTCAAACCCTAAAATGAACGACTAGCCGGGATTAATTACACCTTACAAGTTCGCCAATCTTTCAGCCAGGCCAGTGTTGGTACTTTGAGGGGGGTTCCTCGTGCTTTCGCACGGACCTAATTAAAATAAACCTCGTTTTCCCAGAGGCATAACCTCGTTAACACCTTTCTAGACACCTACTTGATCGGCCATTTGTCCTGTGTAAAATTCTCCCAGGAGTAACTTTTACTCGCAGTGGGTATCGGGATCCAACTATCTCATAGGAGGTATGCAATCTCATTGCAAATTTCAACACATGAAATTCCCGATAATATTCTGCCCCTAGAGATCTATGACCTTGACAAGGTCAACAAACCATAAATCGCAAGTCAAGTTCAACCCGTCATTTCCCGATTGAATTAAACCCACCCGCATGACACTTGACAAGGTCAACAAGGCCGTACGAATACCCTAATCCAATCACATCTCATGTTTAGCAGATAAACATTAATTAGCTACCGTACACTGTGCCTTGACAAGGTCAACAAACGCAGCACGAATACTAAGTAAGATTTATTTGAAATGACGGAGGGCTACGACAGGTTTTTCAGAAAACCTATTGCGTAATGAACTTGATATCGTTGTAGAAACAAGTGATTTTGAAAAGGAGAGTTTTTTAGGCTTTTCTAGTTTCACTAAAGAGGTCACTCCCGGTGAAGGGATCTCGGCTCTTTCCTCATCGAATAAGGTGCAGGGTATATCATATATACCGCTATGCAAAGCAAGAACTGTAGAAGCAATCAAAAACTAAACCGCGAGTTTGTAGCATCTGCTAGTTTTGTTAAAGAGGTCACTCCCGGTGAAGGGATCTCGGCTCTTTCCTCACCGAATAAGGTGCAGGGTATATCATATATACCCCTATGGGAAGCAAAATTGTAGCTACCCCTTTTATAAAGTTTTGATTCTACAACATCTTTTAGGTTTCTTTTCTTTTATTAATTCATTAATAAATCCCATCAATTATGCTTCCTAAGCATCACAGAAGAAACGAAAGCAGTAATATTTATATATCATCATATATATAGTATAAGCATTCGTCTCAGGCAGTAATATGATCTCATCACAGAACATTGCAGTGGAAGATAACATATGAAATATTGGATATACTAGGATGTCCTTGTTTTATATCGAGCCTGTAAAAAATACGGATTCTACGGTCGCGATGAATAGCCAAACCCACATCCCTAGACCCCTACGATGGTGACATCATCCTCATCCCTGAACCCACACTACCAATTCTATGGTTAGGAGACCCGGTCTCGACTGCTCGAGATGGCCTCCCACTGGACCCTAGAACCCGGTTACTTGTGCTCCCCTCCTTGGGTCTACCTAATGCGGAAAAATAAATAATATACAATGGTGACATCATCCTCAACCCAGAAGTGCCCCAAAAAAAGAATATTACATACAAATGAATTTTACATGAATGAAAATGAACACCCTCATCTCTCATAAAACCCCGGCTATTCAGAACACGACGATCCAATATAACATATCACAGCAACACATAATATCTCATATCATCAACGTAAGCAAGTATGCATAACCCGATTCGTTGATGTATAGAAACGAAGCCGGCGATACACCACATACTACGCTTATGGTCACAGAAAAGAAAGTGTAAAACTACAATATTTGGAATCCACAATCACTTTAGACATCTTAAATCCGAAATATCACATACTTCTCATTTCATTCCTAACTATATGAATTCCACATATTGTATCATATTCCAGATAAATAGGCAATGTTAAACTTTCCGATCAAATAATCAAATACCCAAGATTTCCCAAATAGCTCAACACTTGAGCGTAGTTCAAAAATCCCAGAACATGTCACAGCCCCAATGAACCAGCCGTAGAAGGGTCAAACCAACGCCTCACATGTGGCAACGCTAAACTAACACAAACCCTAAGGTTCAATGGCAGTTTTGACGATCACATAATCGCGTTAAGGTTACGTTCTTCTAGAGGGTCCATAGATACGCTTGCATGATTTCCCGAAAGTTTTAAACTGATGAAAATTCCAACACTTGAAAGTTTTCCATCATGGGAAAAAATGAGTTATTGATATCCGTTCGAACCTTTTAACACGTTCTAAATTACCCAAAAAACTAAACGATGTTAAAGTTCCTGATCGAATCAACGAATTCTAAAGATCTCCAGAAAACTCAACACTTGATTAATATTAAAAATTCCCAGAAGCATGTAGTAATACCTACGGATGTTACCTAGAAATATATATCCTTAATACCCAAGTACTACCGCAGAACCGCCGCGAAAAGCCTGGTATTGCCGCGGTTCCGCGGTGACTTGAAGGAATTAGGGGTTCGTATTTCACAGTTATCAATAGAATCACCTTCTTATTTTTCTCAGTATTTTTAATATGGAAAAAACTATCTTTTTAAAAAATTTCCAGAGAGGGGGTCAAATACGACGTTTCGGGGTTCGATCGGAATTTTAACTTCGTCTACACGTCGCTTAATGTTCTAGCTAGGCTCTGATACCACTGTAAGGTTACTGGGCACTAGAACAAGGTTCTACAAAGCATCAACCATGCCAAAATCAAATTTTTCAAGTGCCGAACAACCTAAAGCAAGGATCTATGCTAGAGGATTAGGGTAAACATTATGCAAGTAAACAACTTTACTTCTAAGAGATAGGGATTACAACCATTGTAGTACGTTCCTTCGCTTCATATGCTCTGTGTTGAGGTCCCTTCGCTACGATCATCATGAACTCCGACTCTCGAGTGGCTCCATGAGGTAAATGAAACACCTTGCTTATAGTCTTCATGATATAAGATGATCTACCTTGAAGAATCTCTAACCCAAGCTTACACTTCACTAAACAACTCATTAGAGAAGTGAACACCCTAATCTAAATGGCTAGAATAGATGAGGATGATGAAGTAGGTATTTTGCTCTCTTTTGTTTTCAATTACTCACACTATATCATCACAAACACAAAAGCTAGTAAGCTTTTCAAGGAGCAAGAAGAAGATGAAACCTTTTGTGATGAATAATGAATTATTGTGTTGTGCTTACAAATCCAACTAAGGGTTAAAAATGATAGAGTTAACCCTTGTAGAGAATTAACTAGAGGTTAAGGTTTGGGTTGGGTTAAATAATATCTTCACAGAATATCAAGCTTAAGACAAAGTCAAAGTTTCATGAAGCTTCATGGAAGCTTCATGCAAAAGCTATCCCTAATCCAAACCCTAACCAAGTTTAAACCCTAAACCTTTGTTAAATTTGTAACCCTAACATGTTACAATATTATATATCATATATACAATATATTTTGTAACAAAAGAAAACAATACAATTAACATATATCGCATATATATCAATGTATTATCCCGTGAGAAAATGAATCAATAAAGCGAGCTTATATTAGTTAACGAAACGTAATATATCACATATATAATTATACATTAAATTATCGAATCAACACTTGATCCGATAACCCGGCTATATTACATATAACCGACTAATATAACATGTACCAATTCATCAAATCAACACTTGATCCAATGACCCGGCTATATAACATATACCCAGCCGATATCACATATCGCGAGAATAGAATACGGTATCTCACGTCGTTTTATTCTCGGTCCCGTACATATCATATATGTGCTCCTACTCCGTTTTGCCTGAGCCAGGAAACCTCTGTGTAGGACTCTAAAGAATCGTCAATACGCCGGCAGTAGGTGATGATCATATCAAACACCCACAAGCTGCAAGCAGTCAGCTAAACGTAACAGCCACCCAGGTATTGAGCGATCAGAAGATCAACAAGAAAGCATGTACATTCTCCTATGAATCCAATCAGTAACACTACCGTACAGTCCGGTCTCTTCGTCTGATATGTCGCATATCCAGTCTAGCAGTGGTAAACGTCAGACCCCAGTAACTGATAAGTCGTGTCGATATGAGGCTCATAACAGGTCGAGAAACTACCGATAACTCTTACCAGTAGCACTCCAAATCAGCCCTGGCCAGGGACTTCCAGTTATAGCCAATCGAACACAGCACAACATCAACTCCCTATACCGGGAGAGACGAAACCCCTCCTATCGCTTGTTGCCACCATGTGATTCAGGACTGTACCCAAAAGCCACCGTTTTGCACGCCCTCTTGGACATGGTAAGGTGGAAATCAAAGTACAGTGGGAATCACACAAGACTCTATGACGATCTCGGGTCTACAGACTAACATGTACCAGTGTCACCGGAGAACCGCTATCGGACAATAGGTATAATACCATCTAGGAGTTCTCGGCGAGTCCGTTCAGTGTACCCAGTCTCCATTGAGCACCCGTACACCATCTTTGATGTTAAACACCGATGGATATGGGATCATCCATCGCCCATCATATGGGTCAAGATGCGTATACGCTAGTCTACTCTGGTACATCGATGCCCTGTCTCGATACACCCTCGACTAGGAAAAGTTATAGGATGTATTCGTTGACTACCCTGGCCCCACTAGTATGATCTGCATCATAGTCCTAAGAGTCGAGTACATATCCTAAGGGCTTTATCAACATGTGACAGTAAGACAGTAAACTAATACAGGTCAACATGTTAAGACAAAGTGAAACCAAATAGCATACTATCATTTCAAGCAAGAAAGTCCTCTCTATATATATCCAAGCATCCACTATAATATACATCATATGTACAACAATGGCCTCTAGGGCCTATATATAACTAACACTTTGACCGCGGTTCCACGTTCAAACTTATGCTTATGCCGCGGTTCCGCGGCAGTGCATAAGGTTGACTGCTTCAACATTATTCCCTGTGCTGAGTTGGTTCTCTTCTTCCTATTTAGAGCCTCTGAATCTTGATTTGCTCACTGAGTTTGCTCGAGAACTGAGCTAGACCTTCTTCCTACCCTGCACCCTTGCACAAAAACTAATCAAAAATAACAAGATGATATTTTGTTTTGTTTTAAAAAATTTCAATTTTTATAATTTTTTAATTTTTTAATTAACCCGAAATTACACAAAGAAATGAACTACCGTCTCCCCGGCAACGGCGCCATTTGATTGGTTTAATTTTCTCCGCGTATTCTTAATTTTTAATTACCGCAATCAAGACGGTTTCACTTGGTAGCTAGCCGGTTAAGTACGGGTCGATCAACAAGGAGATGGAATCTTTTTCTTTATGTTTTAACGAGTTAAATCCAAATATTTTGAGTTTTGTTTTAAGGTATACTAATGAGATAAAAGATGATAAAGAACTTGCTTGGGTTAAGATTATGTTAGTTCGTGTTAGGAATTTCTCACTTCTCTCAATGCCCTTCTTAATATCGGTGTTAAGGTAATCGGCAACAACATGGATTGGCACGACTAGGAAGGAACTTGCAAGTGAAAGCTCGGCTTTCCATGCTTAGATTCTTCCTTTTGGTCCTTGTCCGTCCGTTCTTGGCTCTTAGCCCTATACTCCGGTTAATTCAACCACAACCGGTCTAACTATGGAATCACCGCTATCATGTAGGATACGGTGCCGTAGTGAACGGATTGTGGTTCAATTAAAAGGAGTCCGAATTAAGGTGTTGGGCAAGGAAAAGAGTGAGAGAGATTTCCTTCTCCTAAACATTCCTTCTCCTGCCCTAACAAGTGAGAGAATACTCACCCATTAAAATGAATAAAGCCAAAAGGAAGGTAGAAAGAAATGAGGTTAAGAAAAAATTACAACTAGCTATTTGAGACCTCACCTTGGCAAGGATCTTACTCAATCATCATCGTTGTTTAAAGATAAAGAAAATAGAGAAAAAAACAAAAGGAAAACAACAATAAAATAAAGCGACAAGATTAACAAATAAAAAATTGCAAAAAATGAATAGACATGCAAGATAAATAAAGAACTCTTTTTTTTTATTAATCAACGCTCATAAACTCACTACAATTTTTCATAGAAAAAGATAAAGAAGAAAATAATTTAATTCTAAACTCTAAATAAAGAAAGGCACCTTTTATTTGGCTTTAAGCTCTGCTATTTATAGGCATACATTCTGAAACCCTAGGTACACATTCTGAGCTAAACACGAGTTTACAAAACTACCCTAAGAGAGCCAAGTCAACGCTGCTTCAACTGCCACCGACACTATTCAGACGCAGCCGCGGATCCGCGGAAGAAGTGCCTATTTGGCCGCGGTTCCGCGGCCATTTGGTGGATTTGGGGTATCATCTTTTCAGGGCTTCTCCATGTTGTTGTTCTCTTATGTTTTATACACTTGGTTTCTCATAATCTCTTCTGTATTCTTCCAGATTTCAGCAGTTGACTTTTGTTTATTGAGCTCCACGTTTGATGTCTTGGATCTTGTGCTGCCCTTGTGCTTTGTGCATTGAAGTGACCAGCGATTTGCTATTTTTTCCCTTGAACTGGTAGGCGGCATCATACGGATGGTTAGCGGAGATCAATTGTTGGTCGTATTCCCGCATTTGTTGAGACTTTTCATGAATTTAATTGTAAAGAGCTGAGAACCTGTAACCTGCAATTATTCAGCAAACACGGATGAAAAGTACCAACCTATATGCAATGTGAACAAGAATGGGTGGTATAAAAATGCAAAAATCTGATATGAACAAAAACCCATAATAATACAAGCGCGACTCTGTCACGACCCGAATATTTCGACTCGTGACCGGCAGTTAACCACGCTACGTCTACAGGCGTAACGCGACTAAGTAAGCCGAACCCAGAAATCAAAACCATTTAAACATAATGAGTGTTGAAAACACTTAGTTAAAACATTTAGAAAACCTTAATTAGTTCAATAAGTTCTTTTAAAGTTACTTAATCATTTAAATAATTTTGGCAGCATTTCCTTTGTAAAAGTAGCCCCGAGACCGGGTATAAAAGAGGATATGAGTAAAAATGAGATATAATGAAACAAAACATTCCCAAACGGGAGCAATCACGCCCAACGGCGGAAACCATCATCACAAGAGTAATATACGACGCCGTAGCGAAGAATGAGCAATAAGTAAACATCACTGAATATAAACTGCATATAAAAACAGTCGGCTCCCACGAGCTCGACACCAGAATACAAAATATACAACATCGTCCTCGCACAGCATCTAAGTCCAGTACATAAATGGTAGATGGAGAATACTAGATACAAAAGGAGTACAATAAAAGTAATCAGATACCACGACCCACCTAAATGCACAACAGCTCTCACCGCAACTGTAGTGGTATCTGCAGCCAAAAGATGCAAAAGACAGCCTGCCGCGACTATGCTGAGGGCAACCTGCAAATACTGTGGCACAACGGGGGTGAGTTGCCAACTCGTGAATTGAGATAACATATAAAGGTAATCGCGAGCATGCACGTATTGCGCTACTCTAACAAATGCCAGCAGATGATATGAATGCGAAATAAGCAGTATGTGCAATAATCTTGCAGATGCTCTGTCAGGTAAAATAACTACAGGATGAGATATATGGTAATCAATGCTGAGTATGGGATAAACAACATCTACACGGAATATCAACGTGGAAAACAATCGGTGCACACAACTGCACCCAAATCCCAACTAACTCAGGCGCCGGCACACCCATCGGCCCTCAAATCCTGTAAATCTCTGAGAAATCATGAGTGCCCAACATCGGCACCCAAAATATCATAAAATACTCGTGTCCAGCATCGACACGCAAATCCTCATATATCGGGCTCCGTCAGTCCGGATCAGCCCACGGGCTCCGTCTGCGGTATCGGCCCTCGGCCCCGGCAGTACGGATCATCCCGCATCCATCTCTCGACTCTGGTCAGTATCCTCCGGATAACCGCCAGGTCCAACCAATCACCGGTAGGTACTCGCCACCCTGCCAGGCTCATCGTCTACTCCACGAAAAACATTTCTCGCCCCGGGGAACCATACCGGGTCCACCACGAACCCGCAAACGGATCATCCATCTCCTCGAATCGGGTTTCAAGCACACGTCTCAACACCGAGAAAACGCGTGGTGGATGCACCAAAATATCATATCACGAGGAACCGGGTTTTCAAATAGTGCATCTTTTCTTAAAAATCCCACGGTCCTCAAAACCAGAAATCACATGAAAATCCAACACCAAGAAGTAAATCTAATGCGATGTGCTATGTACATCAATCCATGATATAGGTATAAGGGAAAACCGCTTTTAAAATTAGTTTCCGTTTTTAAAGATATCATGCGGCTCCCAATTTCCATGAAAGTCATATCGAATCATATATGTAATGAACTACAGCAATATAATCATGGCAGTTCTACAGTGAGTGTGTCATGGCAATTACTAACGGTGTGTGTGCAGCATGCAGATTAGTGCTCGTGCAACATGAACCTTTAGTAATAGTGCGGTGTTCTATCAATTCTAAGCATACATACAGCAGGGAATGCAATATGCAATGACGGTCCATGAGGTAAATGCAACATATAATAATAAGGTCCTATCAGCCCTGACGCATAACGCCATGCGGGCGATACCCCCGTAGACGTTAAATCTACTCACCGATGTCTCGCGCTAAGTATAGCCGACGACTTGCTTGCCCTTCTTCGCAGCGTCCGTCTCATTAAACTGCAGTCTTCTCAAAATTATTCTTAACTCACTGGGTCGATAGCAGTTTTCAGAAACTCAAATTTTGCTTAAAAACGATGAATTTGCATCAAATAGGGATCTGGTGGTATTTTAGTTCAATTGGGGTTTAAGCTGGGTTAAAATGGCCTTAACAACACTCTATCAACCTACTGAAACCAAAACACACATCACTTGGCCAAGGTTCTCACTAAACACCTCATATCGCACTAAATCGCACCAAAAACCACTAACCGAAGCAAAACTACACTAAACAAGTAAACTAGGGAGTAAGTTTAGGAAATATACCCCACACTCGACCTTAGGGAGCTGGAGGAAGAAGAAGAAGTGAAGGGAAGGAGCTGCAGTTGAAGCTGCTGCTGTTGCTGCTCACTGCTGCTGCTGATTTCACTGTTGCTGCTGCTGATTTCTGCTGCTTGCTGCTGCTGTATTGCTGGCTGCTGCTGTGTGTGAAGAGGTAAGTGTGTGTGTGAGAGAGTGTGGTTTGAGAGAAGAACAAAAAGAAATGAGAGGAAAAATCATCACCCCAATGTCAACCCCTCCTCTCTCTCTCCTCATTAATTGCAAGCATGGCTTAAGCCATGATGAACTCTCTCTCTCTCACCAAGTCAACACCCTAAGGAAATTCAAATTAAAGCAACTATTAATTAACTAATTTAAACTTAATTAAAACCCAAAAGACTTAATCCCCATGATTAACCCACCATGGTTACTAATCATGGTAATACCTCATTTAAAAACCCTAGTTTACATGCACATGTATGTACAAGCCTAGAAAAATTTTAGAAAAATATTTATTAAATTAGGAAAATTACTTGAAACACAATTTGGTAGACTTTTTATTAAAAACCCTTTATTTAAATATAATAGTCACAAAACACATCCTAAGGTGTTACAGACTCTAAGGTCGAAATAATATACAACTGGTCTTTTAAGGTAACAAAAATATACAAGTCTGGTTGATGCGGTTTACTAGATACAACTGCAATATAATAAAAGGTACAAGGGTGGTCACGATGCGAGTGAACCCACCTACCAAAGCAATCACCCAGAAAGAGCAGTGTGCCAGCAAAGCTGCCAAGAAAACCTGTACGGAAAAACCTGCAAGAAACTGTGGCACAACGGGGGTGAGTTGCCACTCGTGAGTAGAAAACATCACAGGGCAGAAATCGTATGTATGACTCAATCCTAAGTCAATACGATCAAATATATATCCTCAAAAATGATTAAAACCGAAGCATGATAAGGTGGCAAGGGTAAACATCTATATATAAGTGTAATACTAAGTGCTCGTGTCAGTGCCTCAGGTAGCAACATATCATAAATATAGCGTATGAATGCAATATAATGAAAACAGAATACATCATGAATGAGAAAACTATTTTCTTAATTTAGTGAGATTTCTGCATATATAAATCGAGGTATCATCAATTAAGTCAACATAAAATCAGTGTCAAGCATCAACACAAAACATATATCCCAATATCTCAATATCTCGGGCTGCGGCAATCCGGACTGGCCTGTATCCTCAAATCTCAATATCTAGAGCTCCCGCTATCCGGACTGGCCCATATCATCAAATCTTAAAACCTCAGGCTCCGGCAATCCGGACTGGCCTATACTCCGATCGATATCCTCCGGATATCCGTCGAGTCACAATAAAATCACCGGTCGGTAGTGCTCCCCTGCCAGGCTCAACGCCATCATCTGCGACCATCTTGCCCCGGCGTACCACACCAGGTCCACCATGCACCAACAGACGGTTCCTCCTCCTCCTCGAATCGGGTGTATGATATCGCTCAAGAGTCGAGAAAACTCATGGTGGTCATATCTCATATCATATCCTAAGAAAACCGTATTTTCTATCTTTTAAAAAGATGATAAGTTTAAAAAATCTTTGCGGTTTCTCTAAATACAGAAATCTCTTGGAAATCCGAAATCATAAATCACGATATAAATAAATAATCAATACTAGGCTCCGGCAATCCGGACTGGCCCATACTATCGCATGGCAAATGAATATACGAATATAAATGCATGAGATAACACAGTAAATAAATGCAATGTCTAAGCTATCATATAAAAGTAAGCTAATCGGTACCATGTCGAAACTATCAGCTAACAAGCGATATCAAGGAATTAATATTCACTAAATTGTACGTGACATGTTAACTACCGATGATGATGTGTGTGAGCCGGCAAGTAAGTATTCGTAGACATAGGCATCATCGGTAATAGTGCTGGTGTCCTGATAACATGGATTCAATAACAACTAATGCAACATATATAAGCATGCAATGCGATACAAACAGCAAAAATGTACGGAAAAGGAATAGTAACGCAACATATAAGAATAACATTATATTTACGAGTGATACCGTTTGACATTTGAAATAGCACGAATCGTGGTGTTTAGAAAATAGGGCTACGGTGTTTTTACGAAAATGTACGTCCTTTGAAATATCCGAAGTATCCCTTGGCCTGTCATTAAGAAACTCATGATTCGTTAGTTTTGAGATAGGTATGACTCGAGTCTAGTCTAACATCTACAATTAAACTACAGGACTAAACTAACAGACTACTCGAAAGGGTAAGGAAAACCACCTAAGTCTGAGTCGATATATATATAAAAAATAGTCGGTGATCCAGCCTCAATATTATCACATACGATACAATATATATACTATGACATCCTCGAGTCAAGAGTGCGGATCCATCATCATAATTATATCTCATACGGTAAATCTATCGTACGGCATCCCAAATCTAGGTACGGGTCGAATATCATATTTATCTCATAATTCGCCTGGTATCCTTATCATCATATCCTGAATTAGGGGTACTGATCTAAGTCTAGTATATTCTGATACCATCAATATATGTATATGCGTGTGTATAAAAACACATCGCCTAAAGACCCGCTATAATATCATGTCGTATCTCATAATACGAACCATGTCATATCACCGATCTCGTGGCATCATACACAATCTCATCGACTCATATCCAAATACCATGTACTATCCTCATCATCCATGTATATGTATACATACATATACATATTTATATATATATAAATATATACATACATACTCACAAACATATATGTGTATCTCTCTCTCTCTCTATATATATATATATATATATATATATATATATATATATATCCCCATATACGCACAAGTAAACAAGTGTATGCGTGTGTGCGTGCGTGAGTGTAAACCTTATTCTAGGGTTCGCGACTAAAACTAACTAACGACACTATCATCCAATTATACTAAAATTTAATCCATGATCTCCTAAGATCTATCTATATAATCATCTAGTCTCACAATAAACATATTTATAATATATAGGTATACGTACTCGTATACAACATTACGAAACTGCGGGGGTGCTATACGCCATCCACCCGACTTCGCCCGTAGATATATATCTACTCACCTTGATCCTTGCTTGCCGAAGTCGATGATGCTACGCTCGTCCTTGTCGTTCATGTCCATTCGAGGATACCTACATATATACACATATAGTATCTTAAACAGAAATCACGCACGAAAACCAAATCGGCACGCGTATCACACATAGTTTAAAACCTATGATCTATGCATGCACGAATAACCAAACAACTCTCAACAATCGACGTATAAACATGAATCGACCGAGATAAAACACAAATACCAAATTCCAATTCACTAAAAGCCGCAAAACAAAATCAGAAACTTTGAAAATTTGCTCCAGATTTTACCCTATGTGAAATTAGTCAATTTTGCACATGTGGAGGGTCTAGTTTACTGATGAATTAGCCATGAACCAAACACCACTCTATTCTTCTTTACCTTGGCCGCAAATTGTTGCCAGAACTATTATATTTGCGGCCAAAGTGAGGGATTCTGGGTTCAGGTCTTGCAGTTAGCTTCTAGGTTGTCAGCATGACTCACTGTGTTTGCTGAATAATTTTCAGAGGCTCCTGGTGTTAGCAGATCTCCAATTCTCATCACAAATCCCACAATTTCCCGTATCGGGGTTTCTATATTTGGGTTAAGGGGGTTTAGCCTCTGTTTTGGTCCATTATACAATCCCTACAGGGGTTTAAGGTCACTATTAAGCCTCAATTTCACCTTTGGATTCAATTCAAACCCAAATCCTCAACTTAGAATTTTCAAAGCTCACTAAAGCTCATTTAACCCACTCTAAACTAACATAGAATGCTAAAATGAATCAAATACAATACTAATGGTGATGAATGTACCTCATTAGGCAACTCAAGAAAATTCTTGAATTTCCCTAAGTGCCCAAAATACAAACTTTCTTAGTCCAAAGTGCTTGTGATGAGATTGTGCATGCTTTTTGTGAAGTGGAGATGAAGTTTTACTGAGGTTTTGGTGATGTTATGAGGAGGTAGATGAGGGAGGAGGTGGAGGGCAGCCATGGTGAAGTGAGGAGGGAAAAATGAAGAGGAAAACAATGAAAGGGAAACCAATGACCAAGTCAACACAACCCCTTACCCTCTCTTCTATCTCATGTCCATCCCTCATTCTTTATTCCTTTTCTTTTCTTTTTCTTTTCTAATCTTTTCTCTTTTCATTTTAAAAACAAACCAAGTATGAAGAAAATAAAGAAAAGACATGGTAGAAAAGTGTAACATTATGAAAAATGAGTTGGTGCATGTCACATGCACAAAATAAGCTTAATGCACGATTAGTGATATTTAATCACGATTAGCGTTAAAATGGAATATAATTAATCATGAGAATTATAATTTGCTTAAATCAAATAAAACACTCTCATTTCCGTAATTCCTATAATTTTCAAAATATTTTCCACTTTATCGGTATTTAATTATACCGCGTATTAAAATATTCACAAAATTTATTATTTAATTATAAAAATTCCAACAAATAATATTTTATTTTTCTGAAATGTTACAGTCTTCCTCCCTTAAATAAATTCGGTCCCCGAATTTAAATTTAAACCCCTCAAATACTAAAACATTTCAGTAAAAAGGTCAAGTCGTCGGGGCTCCGAAATCATAAATACAGAAAACACCTCGTAGCCCAATGCATGCGCATGAAAAATGAGTATATAAACCAAAATCAAAACTCCATCAAGCATCCTGCAATCATTGGAGTTATGGTGAAGACACCTATGTCAAAGTCCAATACGAAAACCAACATGATATACATCAAACTACACATGTAAACATCTTTGTAAACTCGTCAAAATGTCTGAAAGAAATGCATACCAAAACCTTTGAAGTTGCTATGCGATTCGCGTATCACTGCATAGTGGTGGACGTCTATTGTAAGAAAATAACCATATATACACACACACTTTGTTTAACATATGTATGGTTCCTAGGCACACTCAAGAGGTTCCACAAGGCATCTACCATGCCAAATTCAAATTTTATGTGCCGAGAAAGCCTAATATAGATCGTTAACTAGAGGATAGGCGAAACAAACTGTAGCGTCTTGAAAAGTCGTTTTGGTGTTTTCCTGAAAATCGGTGAAAATTCGGTATTTTTCCGAAAACCGTCTTTCTCGTTATTTTGCAGTTTAGGGCTAATTATACTTAAAATGGATAGGTAATTGCTTGTTTTTAGTAGCTAATGAGTTAATTATGAAATTCTGGTCGTTTAAAAATTTTCCCTAATTTTTCAATTTTTTAATATTATTTTAAGCCGGTAGGAAAATACATTAATTAGCGATAAATACAAATTTTTCCGGGCTAATTTTAATCTTTAAAATTATGATAATTAAAATCTAGTGGTAACATAAATTTTTTGTATTTTATTTTGATTTTTAACTAATTTTTAGTATAGAAAGCGAAATTATTGAATTTTAAGCTAAAACTTGCAATTTTTGACTTGTAGGGGGTCTTTTTGCATAAAACTTCTTTTGTAAAACCCCTCTCTCTCTTCCCTCAGCCCTAGTACAGCCCCACCTTGATCAAGTCCAGAAATTTCTGGCCTCACCATTGATTTTCTTTCATGTGGGGAATTGTTTTGTTTAGGAAATTAATTTAAATATAGTTGTTGAAGTATGGTGCATTGACTTTTGGGGAGTTGACTCTTGACCTTTCCCACACACCCACACCCCTCCCCCTTACCTCCTCAGGCCGAAACCTGCACCTCCTCCTCTTCATCTCTTTTCTTTTCATTTTTCTTCAAATTTCTTCAAAAAAACACATCAAAATCCACAATTTATTCAAAAATCCAAACAAAATCCTTATGCTATCATTTATCCTTAGCCATTCTTGCTTGAATCTTGGAGCTAGGAAGCCATCCTTAGAGGCAAATCACATGCTTGATCCATAGATCTTGAGGTATAATTTCCATCAAGTTAATTTCTTTTGGCTAAATTCCTTTAATTATATGGTTTTAGTGTTAAAAGTTTAGTTAATTTCTAATCTAGTTTATAAAAGAGTAGTTTTTTTTAAACTAGGGTTTGTTAGCACACCATTATGTGGTTAATTAAATTTATTTTGCTTGCTAGTTCCAACACAAACAAATCAAAGAAGTTACCTTGTTTATGTGGTCTTCAAATTATGCTAATTTAGTTAATTTTAAAAGTTTGATTTTGGTTGTAAATTGTTGTTTTAGGAATTTCAAGAGAGGGTTTATGTATGGAAAATGGGTTGTGAAGCATGATTAATGAGTTGAATTAGGGTTTAGAAACCATTATTTAGTTGATTAAATCTAATTTGTTATCTAGTTGTTTTGCTAACCTAATCTAGAAGGTTAACTTGCTAATTGAGTTATAAATTAGTGTTAATTTAAGGTTTTCATATATAGTTTGGATTAAGAATTGCTAGGTTATGTAATTCAAGTAATGGTTGTTTATGGAAAATAGGTTTTGAATCTTTGCTAATATGTTGTAATTATAGTGTTTGTAGATTGCTTGTTGTGTGGTTGGATATTGTGTTGGATTGTGATAACCGTATTGCTAATTTTCGATATTTGCACCAAAATTGCTAGTTTTGTGCTTACTAGGTTTTATTAAATTTAATTGGTGAATTATTTGTGATACCTTGGGGATGTTTTTAGCATCTCCTATGACGTTTAGGATGCGTGAGCGCGGAATTTTGAGTAGTCGGGTTTTAGTTTTGCCGGGCGACCAAATCGGAGATTTTTTGGCAGTTTTTGCGATTTTCGCGTATGTTCCGCGCACCCTGCACACGTTGTACCTAGCTAGTGAACATTAGTAGTTTCGTTTGGGTTTTGCGTCGTTCTTGATATGTAACCTTATGTTTGGTATTGATGTAAATTCCAGGTTCGGTCGCGGAGACGTCAGACGCGGCGCGAAAGGGGAAAGCGGTGATTGGACACAGCTAGCAAGGGATTCCGGTGAGTAGATGTGACATCTACGGGGGACTATCGTTGGATGGCGCAAGCCGCCCGATAGTTTTAGTAACTTACAAGATTCTTAGTGATGTTAGTAATTATGGGTGAAATACTTATTTGATTATTTGCTGCATCCATACATTATATTGACATACCTATATGAAACCATTTTATAGGACACCTGCACCATTGCCAGGGTTTTTATATGCAGCACGAGCACCATTCATGCTTACACACACACCCTGGTAATTGCCATGCCACCACACTAGATAACCTTCAAATTTAAACCTTTTACTATTTGATACTTAAACTTGTGCTATTGCCTTTAATTCCTTAAAATGAAACCGTAGGATTGCTATTCATGTGCATGCACTTCATCATATTAATTGTTCATGCTTAATCCATTAATCACACATCGCAACTTGATTATTGATACCATATGCATTCATATATGCACTTATGAGGATTTCTTGAGATTTTATGATATTGCTGGATTTCGGGGGAAAGCCGCAAAATTTCTAAACTTATTATATTTTTAAAATATGTAAATTGCGGTTTTCTAGTGATGTAAGTGTCGTCCACCATGAGTTTGCTGTGGTTTTGGAAATCCGTGTCGAGGAGTGGAGGAACCGGCACGGGTACATGGTGGGCCCGGTAAGGTACCCCGGGGCAAGAGGAATGTGGTGTTGACGTTGAGCCTGGCAGGGGACGGATTACCAACCGGTGACTGTTTGGGACGGCGGATATCCAGAGGATACCGACCGTGGCCGCTAGATGATGAGATATTGATATTTGAGATGGGTCAGCCGGACGGCTGAGGCCAGAGATACATTTATGAGATTTGAGACAGCTTTTGGGTGTCGTTGCTGGACACCGGTTCTCGTCGATTCTTTGAGTATTATGCTGGCATTCTAAAAGAGTTTCAAAAACAAAAAGAGATAAATGTTTCTTATATATACCTATTGAGACCTCAGATATTCATGTTGCATACATATTCGTACATTGATGTTGTATACACACCTGCTAGTGCACCCATTCATACCTGTATTTTGGATGCTAGGATGCTTGTGTGCATTCATACGATAGCCTTTGTAGGTGTTATTTATTACTCACGAATTGGCAACTCACCCCCGTTGTGCCACAGTCTTTTGCAGGTCCGCTCCGTCAGTTCAGTAGCGGCGGGCGCACTTGTTCTTTTGCCTCCTTTGCCTGGACTCGAGGTTTTGCTCTTAGGTGGGTTATGTTACTATTTTTGTACCACCTTGTATATTCTTTGTATCTAGTGCACTCCATTTACTGTTTCTACCAGTATTATTTTATATTGACCTAGAGATGAGACTGTGAGGTTTGTGGACTTTTATGCTGTATTTTGGGTCGAGCTCACTTGAGTCGACATGATGTTTTTCTTATACTTCATTATGATTATTTCGCATGTTGTTGCTTTATATTGCGTGGGATTTGTGACCGCCTTGTGGCAAAGAGCTAGCTCCCGCTTGGGGATGCCTTATTTGTTGGATTCATATATATTTTGTTGTACCCATTTTGGGGGCCAGTATTTACAAAGGAGACTCTGCCGAAATTTTCGGAAAAATTGGTAATGTTTTTAAAAAGGGTTTTACATGACTTATTTGATAAACTCGCTTTCAATTGATTGGGTTTTCTTCACTCTTTTGCTTAATTGGTTTTGTTTTCTGGGCTTTGGCTTACTTATTTTACGGACGTCTTTAGACGTTTCATAAACTTAAGTGCCAGTCACGTTCCGTACCCTGCGGGTCGTGACAAAGTTGGTATCAGAGCGATAGGTTTTACATTTTTGAGTGTAGGATGACCCTTGGTAGATGGAGTAAGTGACTTAAGCAGGGTAACGTAGCGTGCGTATGTCCGCGGCATACTTACGATACGGTACCCCGCCTAAGTGACTTTAGGATATACTTGCTTGAAAATTCCTTCTTCAATTCCGTGTATCCTATGATCCTATTGCACTGTTCTTATTACCCCTTTTCCTGTAACAGCCACTATGCCGCCGAAGGCTACGAGGGCACAGAGGGCTGCCGCCAGAGACGAGATTCGAGCTGGCTCGTCCGAGACTAGGACTGAGCAGGGTGGTATGCCTACGCCGCAGGGACAGACCGATCCACCTTACCCAGGCCGTATGGATAGGCTCGAGACCGGTATGGAGGAGTTGCGACAGATGATGGGAGGCATGCAGGAGCTACGTCAGATGGTAGGATCCCTAGTTGCAGCCAGTCGTACACCGAGGCCAGATGACGTACCTACTACATCACAGACGACCATGATACCTGCTCCTACTACTACCACCGTGGCCATTCCGGTTTCACTACAGGATTTCATGAGGCTGAGACCTCCAGTATTCACCGGCACCGAGGCAGCGGAGGACCCACAGACGTTCCTTGACAGTTTAGCCAGGATCTGCCGTTCGCTGAGATGTTCGGATGATCGATGGGTAGAGCTTGCGAGTTTCCGACTAGAGGGTCTCGCGCAGACATGGGGGGAGTCAGTCTTGAGAGGTCGAGCTGCAGGTCTACCGCCTATGACGTGGGCTGAGTTTACAGCGGTCTTTCTAGCCCGTTTCCTTCCAGAGAGCGTTCGTGACGCCAGAGCTCGTAGCTTCGAGGCCTTAGTCAAGACACCTGGGATGACGGTGTCTGAGTATGACATCCAGTTTACACAGTTATCCCGATATGCTCAGTATTTGGTGGATACCGAGGAGAAGATGGTGAAGAGGTTCGTACAGGGACTTGATGCCCAGCTATATCTTGCCATTGGCGCCCAGCACTACGACACTTATTCAGCTGCTATGGATACGGCATTGCGGATGGAGGCACGCATATCATGGACTTCGGCCGTTTCTGGGCTGAAGAGGATTCGCACCGATGTACCGTCTCAGAGGCAGCGCGCCAGATTCTTTCCGAGAGATAGGCCTGGCAGAGGATTTGGGCGGGGACAGTTATATGGTTCTTATCCCCAGGGGCAGCAGCCGTCGCCAGGGTGTTTTGGGTGCGGGAGTCCGCACCATCTTGTCAGAGACTGTCCGGTGAGACGACAGGGAGCAGCGACAGTTCCGCATGTGACCCTACCACCATCACCACCCCCTCCTCAGAGAGCCCTACTTCCTACCACCGGCGATGCTCCATGCCAGTTAGGTGCACCCAGAGGCCGTGGACGCGGCGGTCCTGTTCAGAGAGGACGAGGAGGCAGAGGCCGAGGTCGAGGTCAGCCCGCTATCGGTGGAGGACAGGCCCGAGTTTTTGCTTTGACACCGCAGGATGCGCAGGCATCCAATGCCGTTGTGACAGGTACCTTGCCAGTTTGTTCTTTCGACGCACGGGTATTATTCGACCCAGGTTCCACACATTCGTACGTATCTACACACTTTGCACCGATGTTGGGCCGTGAGTCGTCGTCGTTAGATCAGCCGCTTGTTGTTGTTACTCCGGTAGGCGAGTCGTTTGTCGCTCGTTTTGTTTTTCGATTGTGTTCCGTTCGTATCGGGGAGAGGGATTCATCGGTTGATTTGATTCTCCTCGATATGTTGGACTTTGATGTGCTTCTGGGCATGGATTGGCTAGCCACTTGTTATGCTTCGGTGGACTGCCGTGAGAAGGAAGTCATATTTAGCTTTCCGGGAGAGCCAGTCCTTGTTATTCGGGGAGACCGCAGTGTCACCCTTCCCAGCTTAATTTCGTCTCTTCGCGCTGGTCAGCTCTTGCGGAAGGGATGTCAGGGATTCTTAGCGTGTATTTGTGATACTCGAGCTGCAGAGGTTACGTTGGACCGGGTCCCGGTAGTTTGTGAGTTCCCTGATGTTTTCCCTGATGAGCTACCTGGGCTACCGCCTGAGCGCGATGTTGAGTTCTGCATTGATTTGATTCCCGGCTCGGGGCCTATTTCTATACCGCTTTATCGGATGGCCCCGGCAGAGCTTCGAGAGCTGAAGGATCAGTTGCAGGATTTGTTAGATAAGGGGCTTATTCGACCGAGTGTTTCTCCGTGGGGTGCTCCGGTCCTGTTTGTCAAGAAGAAGGATGGAAGTTTGCGCTTATGTATCGACTACCGCCAGCTGAACAAAGTTACCGTTCGGAACAGATATCCGTTGCCGCGCATTGATGATTTGTTCGACCAGCTTCAGGGTGCGGGGTATTTTTCGAGGATCGACTTGCGATCAGGATACCTTCAGCTGTGAGTTCGACAGGAGGATATACCGAGGACAGCTTTCCGCACACGCTACGGCCACTACGAGTTTTTGGTGATGTCGTTCGGACTCACCAACGCCCCAGCAGCATTCATGGATTTGATGAACCGTACATTCAGGCCGTATCTTAACTTGTTCATCATCGTGTTTATCGATGATATCTTGGTGTACTCCCGGAGCAGAGAGGAGCACGAGCAGCACTTGCGGATTACGTTACAGACTCTGAGGGAGCACCAGCTGTTCGCAAAGTTCTCCAAGTGTGCATTCTGGCTGGACAGCGTCGGATTCTTGGGTCACGTGGTTACGAGAGACGGCATTTGTGTGGACCCGAAGAAGATTGAGGCTGTTCAGCAGTGGCCCCGACCTACATCGGTTACTGAGATCCGTAGTTTTCTAGGCCTGGCAGGCTACTACAGGCGTTTTGTTCAGGACTTCTCCCGTATAGCTGCACCTTTGACCGGTTTGACCCGGAAGGGAGTTCCTTTCGTCTGGACAGAGGAGTGCGAGCGCAGTTTTCAGCAGTTACGGACTTGTTTGACTACGGCGCCGGTATTATCTTTGCCTTCGGGATCAGGCGGATTTGTTGTCTACTGTGATGCTTCGCGAGTGGGATTAGGATGCGTATTGATGCAGCATGGCCGGGTGATCGCTTATGCTTCTCGGCAGTTGAAGAAGCATGAACAGAACTACCCCACTCATGATTTGGAGATGGCTGCAGTGGTCTTTGCACTGAAGATTTGGCGACATTACCTATACGGCGAGTCGTGTCAGATATTCACCGATCACAAGAGCTTAAAGTACATATTTCAGCAGCGAGACCTGAACCTCAGACAGCGTCGTTGGATGGAGTTGGTGAAAGACTACGACTGCGAGATCTTATATCACCCAGGCAAGGCGAATGTGGTGGCAGATGCGTTGAGTAGGAGGCCCGGGGGTAGTCTATCCTTTTTGCGCGCAGTGCAGAGGCAGTCGTCAGCAGATTGGCAGATGTTATGCGACAGCCGAGTTGAGTTCGAGTTCACTCAGACAGGGGGACAGCTCGTGCATGTTCGTGCATGCCCACAGTTGCTTGACCGTATATGTGAGGCACAGCGCAGTGACGACCGTTGCTCAGAGATCATGGCACAGATGGGACAGGGCAGATTTTCCGAGTTCGTGGTTGACGATCAGGGGATTTTACGATATGGATCTAGACTGTGCGTACCAGATGCTGATGGATTGCGGCGCGACATTCTTGAGGAGGCACACCGATCAGTGTATAGTGTCCACCCCGGTTCCACCAAGATGTACCATGATATGAGAGAGACCTACTGGTAGGACGGGATGAAGAGGGACATTGCGGAGTTCGTTTCGAGATGCCTGACTTGTCAGCAAGTCAAGGCCGAGCACCAGAGGCCCGCAGGAGAGCTACAGCCGTTACCCATTCCAGAGTGGAAATGGGAACAGATTTCGATAAACTTCGTTGTGGGTCTACCCAGGACCAGTCGAGGGTACGACTCCATCTGGGTGATCGTGGATAGATTGACGAAAGCGGCTCACTTCCTACCGGTGAAGACCACTTTCAGCTTCGCTCAGTATGCTCAGCTCTACATCGACGAGATCGTACGGTTGCATGGCGTACCGACTTGTATCGTGTCAGATCGAGGCACTCAGTTCACCAGCCTACTTTGGCAGAGACTTCAGGAGGCTTTGGGCACCCGTTTGAGCTTCAGCACAGTGTTTCATCCGCAGACAGACGGACAGTCAGAGCGGACCATTCAGACTCTCGAGGACATGCTCAGAGCGTGCGTTTTAGACTTTGGTGGTAGCTGGGATCGTCATTTACCGCTAGTGGAGTTCTCCTACAACAACAGCTTCCAGGATACTATTCAGATGGCACCTTTCGAGGCATTGTATGGGAGGAGATGCAGATCGCCCGTTTGTTGGACAGAGCTCAGCGAGAGCAGTATTTTGGGGCCGCAGCTTGTGGAGGAGACGACAGCAAAGATACAGTTGATCCGAGACCGGATGAGAGCGGCTCAGAGCAGGCAGAAATCGTATGCAGACAGGCGCCGTCGCAGATTAGAGTTCGCAGTTGGCGACCATGTTTTTCTGAAAGTCTCTCCGATGAAGGGCGTGATGCGTTTTGGGCAAAAGGGGAAGCTTAGCCCTAGATTCGTAGGTCCCTTCGAGATCCTTGAGCGTGTCGGCGCAGTTGCATATCGTTTGGCTCTTCCACCCAGCTTTCCCGATGTTCACCCCGTCTTCCATGTTTCGATGCTCCGCAAGTACCTTCACGACCCTTCGCATGCGATTCAGCACCCGACAGTCCAGCTAGAGCGCGACCTTTCTTTTGCAGAGCAGCCGGTGGCCATCTTGGATCGGCAGGTGAAGAAGTTGAGGTCGAAGATTATACCAACCGTCAAGGTCCTTTGGCGTAGCCCGAGCAGCGAGGAGGTTACCTGGGAGACCGAGGGCGAGATGAGGAAGAAATATCCCCATCTCTTTGAAGGTACGCGTAGCTATATTTTTTTAAATTCGGGGACCGAATTTCTTTAAGGGGGGAAGATTGTAGCGTCTTGAAAAGTCGTATTAGTGTTTTCCTGAAAATCGGTGAAAATTCGGTATTTTTCCGAAAACCGTCTTTCTCGTTATTTTGCAGTTTAGGGCTAATTATACTTAAAATGGATAGGTAATTGCTTGATTTTAGTAGCTAATGAGTTAATTATGAAATTCTGGTCGTTTAAAAATTTTCCCTAATTTTTCAATTTTTTAATATTATTTTAAGCCGGTAGGAAAATACATTAATTAGCGATAAATACAAATTTTTCCGGGCTAATTTTAATCTTTAAAATTATGATAATTAAAATCTAGTGGTAACATAAATTTTTAGTATTTTATTTTGATTTTTAACTAATTTTTAGTATAGAAAGCGAAATTATTGAATTTTAAGCTAAAACTTGCAATTTTTGACTTGTAGGGGGTCTTTTTGCATAAAACTTCTTTTGTAAAACCCCTCTCTCTCTTCCCTCAGCCCTAGGACAGCCCCACCTTGATCAAGTCCAGAAATTTCTGGCCTCACCATTGATTTTCTTTCATGTGGGGAATTGTTTTGTTTAGGAAATTAATTTAAATATAGTTGTTGAAGTATGGTGCATTGACTTTTGGGGAGTTGACTCTTGACCTTTCCCACACACCCACACCCCTCCCCCTTACCTCCTCTGGCCGAAACCTGCACCTCCTCCTCTTCATCTCTTTTCTTTTCATTTTTCTTCAAATTTCTTCAAAAAAACACATCAAAATCCACAATTTATTCAAAAATCAAAACAAAATCGTTATGCTATCATTTATCCTTAGCCATTCTTGCTTGAATCTTGGAGCTAGGAAGCCATCCTTAGAGGCAAATCAAATGCTTGATCCATAGATCTTGAGGTATAATTTCCATCAAGTTAATTTCTTTTGGCTAAATTCCTTTAATTATATGTTTTTAGTGTTAAAAGTTTAGTTAATTTCTAATCTAGTTTATAAAAGAGTAGTTTGTTTTAAACTAGGATTTGTTAGCACACCATTATGTGGTTAATTAAATTTATTTTGCTTGCTAGTTCCTACACAAACAAATCAAAGAAGTTACCTTGTTTATGTGGTCTTCAAATTATGCTAATTTAGTTAATTTTAAAAGTTTGATTTTGGTTGTAAATTGTTGTTTTAGGAATTTCAAGAGAGGGTTTATGTATGGAAAATGGGTTGTGAAGCATGATTAATGAGTTGAATTAGGGTTTAGAAACCATTATTTAGTTGATTAAATCTAATTTGTTATCTAGTTGTTTTGCTAACCTAATCTAGAAGGTTAACTTGCTAATTGAGTTATAAATTAGTGTTAATTTAAGGTTTTCATATATAGTTTGGATTAAGAATTGCTAGGTTATATAATTCAAGTAATGGTTGTTTATGGAAAATAGGTTTTGAATCTTTGATAATGTGTTGTAATTATAGTGTTTGTAGATTGCTTGTTGTGTGGTTGGATATTGTGTTGGATTGTGATAACCGTATCGCTAATTTTCGATATTTGCACCAAAATTGCTAGTTTTGTGCTTACTAGGTTTTATTAAATTTAATTGGTGAATTATTTGTGATACCTTGGGGATGTTTTTAGCATCTCCTATGACGTTTAGGATGCGTGAGCGCGGAGTTTTGAGTAGTCGGGTTTAGTTTTGCCGGGTGACCAAATCGGCGTTTTTTTGGCAGTTTTTGCGATTTTCGCGTATGTTCCGCGCACCCTGCACACGTTGTACCTAGCTAGTGAACATTAGTAGTTTCGTTTGGGTTTTGCGTCGTTCTTGAGATGTAACCTTATGTTTGGTATTGATGTAAATTCCAGGTTCGGTCGCGGAGACGTCAGACGCGGCGCGAAAGGGGAAAGTGGTGATTGGACACAGCTAGCCAGGGATTCCGGTGAGTAGATGTAACATCTATGGGGGACTATCGTTGGATGGCGCAAGCCGCCCGATAGTTTTAGTAACTTACAAGATTCTTAGTGATGTTA
Source organism: Agapanthus africanus (assembly GCA_030015575.1). Classification (NCBI taxonomy): domain Eukaryota; kingdom Viridiplantae; phylum Streptophyta; class Magnoliopsida; order Asparagales; family Amaryllidaceae; genus Agapanthus; species Agapanthus africanus. The sequence continues at coordinate 411,274,768 of CM057342.1, forward strand.
GTAATTATGGGTGAAATACTTATTTGATTATTTGCTGCATCCATGCATTATATTGACATACCTATATGAAACCATTTTATAGGACACCTGCACCATTGCCAGGGTTTTTATATGCAGCACGAGCACCATTCATGCTTACACACACACCCTGGTAATTGCCATGCCACCACACTAGATAACCTTTAAATTTAAACCTTTTACTATTTGATACTTAAACTTGTGCTATTGCCTTTAATTCCTTAAAATGAAACCGTAGGATTGCTATTCATGTGCATGCACTTCATCATATTAATTGTTCATGCTTAATCCATTAATCACACATCACAACTTGATTATTGATACCATATGCATTCATTATCACTGATATATGCACTTATGAGGATTTCTTGAGATTTTATGATATTGCTGGATTTCGGGGGAAAGCCGCAAAATTTCTAAACTTATTATATTTTTAAAATATGTAAATTACGGTTTTCTAGTGATGTAAGTGTCGTACACCATGAGTTTGCTGTGGTTTTGGAAATCCGTGTCGAGGAGTGGAGGAACCGGCACGGGTACATGGTGGGCCCGGTAAGGTACCCCGGGGCAAGAGGAATGTGGTGTTGACGTTGAGCCTGGCAGGGGACGGATTACCTACCGGTGACTGTTTGGGACGGCGGATATCCAGAGGATACCGACCGTGGCCGCTAGATGATGAGATATTGATATTTGAGATGGGTCAGCCGGACGGCTGAGGCCAGAGATACATTTATGAGATTTGAGACAGCTTTTGGGTGTCGTTGCTGGACACCGGTTCTCGTCGATTCTTTGAGTATTATGCTGGCATTCTAAAAGAGTTTCAAAAACAAAAAGAGATAAATGTTTCTTATATATACCTATTGAGACCTCAGATATTCATGTTGCATACATATTCGTACACTGATGTTGTATACACACCTGCTATTGCACCCATTCATACCTGTATTTTGGATGCTAGGATGCTTGTGTGCATGCATACGATAGCCTTTGTAGGCGTTATTTATTACTCACGAGTTGGCAACTCACCCCCGTTGTGCCACAGTCTTTTGCAGGTCCGCTCCGTCAGTTCAGTAGCGGCGGGCGCACTTGTTCTTTTGCCTCCTTTGCCTGGACTCGAGGTTTTGCTCTTAGGTGGGTTATGTTACTATTTTTGTACCACCTTGTATATTCTTTGTATCTAGTGCACTCCATCTACTGTTTCTACCAGTATTATTGTATATTGACCTAGAGATGAGACTGTGAGGTTTGTGGACTTTTATGCTGTATTTTGGGGTCGAGCTCACTTGAGTCGACATGATGTTTTTCTTATGCTTCATTATGATTATTTCGCATGTTGTTGCTTTATATTGCGTGGGATTTGTGACCGCCTTGTGGCGAAGAGCTAGCTCCCACTTGGGGATGCCTTATTTGATGGATTCATATATATTTTGTTGTACCCATTTTGGGGGCCAGTATTTACAAAGGAGACTCTGCCGAAATTTTCGGAAAAATTGGTAATGTTTTTAAAAAGGGTTTTACATGACTTATTTGATAAACTCGCTTTCAATTGATTGGGTTTTCTTCACTCTTTTGCTTAATTGGTTTTGTTTTCTGGGCTTTGGCTTACTTATTTTACGGACGTCTTTAGACGTTTCATAAACTTAAGTGCCAGTCACGTTCTGTACCCTGCGGGTCGTGACACAAACTAGCAAGCAAACAACTTTGCTACTAGGTGAATGGAAATACAACCTTTGTAGATCCGGTCCTCCACTTCTTTAGCTCCGTGTTGACGTCCCTCCGCTGCGATCATCGAGATCCCGGACTCTAGCGTCGGTTTCATCGGAGAAATGAGCGGGCTAGGTCGTTGACTTCGGTGCCGAAGTTGATCTATGTCGAGCCGACTCAAACTCAAGCTCCATCTTCACTTGGTCATGAACCTTGTGAAGAAAACACCCTATACAACATAGCAAGTTCTAGAGGATGAAGAAATGGGAAGTGGGTTCACTTTGGATTTGGATTTCTCACTTGGATTCATCACTTGGAATTTTTCTAGCAAGCTTTTCTTTTCTTCATGAAGAAGAAGAAGAAAAGAATGGAAAAAGAATTATCACAAAAAGAAAATTCAGGTGATATCTATCATATTGAAACCATGGGTGAGATAAACTCATGTAGAGAATAAACTAGGGTTTAGGTAAATGGTTAGGGTTAAGGAATAAAACAAAATGATAAGACTTTTTCAAAGATGCATGAAGCTTCTTGCATAAAACAAAGAAAGCCACTACCATTTTATTTTTGCCAAAAATGAATAAAGTAAATAAATAAGTAAATCAAACCCTAACCATTAACCTAATCATAGTTTAAAGCATACACACACCCAAGTTTGCATGTATCATCATATAAACAAATGCACAAAAATATATCATATATACAATGTGCACAAACTAGTGAGAAAATAATCTTAAGTGAACCAATACTAGTTAATGTAATGTAATATATTAAATATATAATTAGACATTAAATCATTAAATCAACACTTGATTTAATGATCCGGTCATATTGCATATAACCGACTAATATTAAGTGTATCAATGTATCGAATCAACACTTTATTCGGTAACTCGGCTATATCTCATATAACCGTCCAATGATACAAATCGCGAGAATAGAATACAGTATCATATACTGGTATTATTCTCGGTCCCGCACATATCTCATATGCGCTCCTATTTCGTTTCGCTTGAGCCAGGAAATCTCTGTGTAGGACTCTAAAGACTCTTTAATACTCCGGCAGCAGGTGATGATCATATCAAACACCCACAAGCCGCAAGCGGTCTGCTAAACGTAACGGCCACCCGGGTATTGAGCGATCAGAAGATCAACGAGCAAGCCCGCTCACACTCCTGTGAATCCAACCAGTAACACTTACCGTACAGTCCGGTCTGTTCGTCTGATATGTCGCATATCTTGCCTAGGGGTGGTAAACGTCAGACCCTAATAGCCCGATAAGTCGTGTCGATATGAGGTCTATAACAGTTCGAGAAACTACTGGTAACACTTACCAGTAAATCACAGCAACCCTGGCCAGGGATTTCAGGTTATAGCCAATCGAACACAGCGCAACATCAACTCCCTATATCGGGAGAGACGAATCCCTTCCTATCACTCATTGCCTCCATGTGATTCGGGACTGTACCCAAAAACCACCGTTTTGCACGCCCTCTTGGACGTGGTATGGTGGAAATCAAAGCACAGTGGGAATCACATAAGACTCTATGACGATCTTGGGTCAACAGACTAACCTGTACCAGTGTCACCAGAGAACTGCCATCTGACGTGAGGTATAATACCATCTGGGAGTTCTCGACGAGTCCATCCAGTGTACCCAGTCTCCACTGAGCACCCGTATATCATCTCTGATGTTAAACACCAATGGATATGGGATCATCCATCGCCCATCTGTATGGGTCGAGAAGGTATAGCTAGTCTACACTGGTATATCGATGCCCTGTCTCGATACACCCACGACTAGGGACCTTGAAGAATGTACTTATGGACTACCATGTCCCCGCTAGTATGATCTGCATCATAATCCAGGTAGTCAAGTGCACATCCTAAGGGATTTACCAACATGCAACAGAGAGACAATCAGTGTACACGTTAAGGTAAAGAGCAACCAGATAGCATACTATCATGTCGAGCAAGAAAGTCCTCCCTACATATGTCCAAGCATCCACTACAATATACATCCCATGCATAATAATGGCCTCTGGGGCATACATATAACTAACAATCTCCCACTTGCACTAGGGCCATCTGATAACAGTGGTTGTAGTATCTTATACTCAACCATCCCATTATAGTCTCTCTCTGGGAAAAAGCCTTTGTGAGTGGATCCGCCGTGTTGTCCTCTGAGTCTACTCTCCTAATCTCAATCCCCTGGAGATCAACCATCTCCATGATCAGGTGACACTGCCTAAGAATTATATCTGGATCACTGATGGGACGGGCGTTCCCAGGCATAAGCCACAACTCCATTGTCACACAATGGTAGGATCGAAGTTCATCTCATAAACTTATACAAATATCCAGATTGCCTCTTTGGTAGCATCTTTGGTAACGATGTATCTTGCCTTTAATCGTCTAGTATGTCACGGTATCTAGCTTGGAACTCTTCCAACATACCGTCCCTCCACTGAGGGTAAAGACAATGCCTGTGACTGACATTCAGTCGTCCTTATCACCCTGGAACCTTTCCAGTGATTCTTCCCAGGATCAATTGGTACCATCTCACTACAACTAGTGAGAATCCTAACATCCAGTTAGATCTATCTCATAGATCCAAAACTTAGGATTTAGGAGGTATCACTTTGATCCTATATGGAGAATCCTTGTGATAGGCGGAGATTGACCGAGCGTTGCATAGGAAACTCTTTCCCCATCAAGAGTATGTCATCCACGTACTCTACGAGGATCACTACCATACTCCCTACTACCTTTTTTTATATACAAGGTTCATTTACCATTTTGATGAAGTCAAACTCTTTGACTACCACATCAAAACAGACGTTCCAACTCCGCGATGCCTGCTTTATCCTATAAAACATCTTGTACACGTTTCCGCTGCTCCCACTGTCTACGAAGCCCTCTGGCTATGTACTAATAGACGCTCTCTTCTAAAACATCATTTAGAAAAGCTGTCATGACACCCAACCACCAGATATCGTAGTCATGGTATGTAGCCGTGGCAAGTAGGATCTAGATGGACTTAAGCATAGCTACTTAGAAAATGTTTCAACATAATCCATACCTGGTCAATGATGCAAACCTTTAACAAGTCTAGCTTTGAAAGTCTCAACCTTTCCATGTACACCAAGTAATCTTCTCAAGATATACTTGCTCCTGATGGGGATTTAACCCTTCAGATAAAGCAACTAAAGTCCATACTTTGTTGGTGTATAAGGATTCCATCTCAGATCACTAAGCATCCAGCCATTCTTACAGAGTCCTACTCCAGATGGCCAGCTCAAAACTAGTTGGGTCATCATCTCATGATGCAATCCTCACTCCCACTGTCATAAAGAAACCGAAGTATCTCTTAGGTGGGTGAGGAACCCTACTAGATCGGCAGAGAGGCTGAGTTTCGTTGGAATCTACTGAATCCTTTGGTTCTACCAAATCATCTGTTGTATAGCTGGAACCTTTTCCAGTTCTACCTCATGACCACTAATTTCTTCTCAAGAAATTCCCTTTCACAAAGGTGGCATGTTGAGAAACAAAACATTTTTGTTCCTTGGTTTGGTAGAAGATATTCCCTTGCTAATGCTTGGGATATCCAACAAACTTCCACAGATCTTACTTTGCCTCGAGCTTGTCTGGATTATGCTTTTAGTCATAGGCTGGACAACCCCAAATCTTCACTGACTTAAGATATGGGCTCTTCTCATTCCATATCACATATGAAGTGGTAGGCATCAGATTTGATTTGGACCCTTTTCAATAGGTATGCAACTTCATAAGTGCATAACTCCCAAAAGGAAATAGGAAACTCAGTAGTACTCATCATAGAGCACACCATACCATATAGGGTGTTATTGCTCCGCCCCGATATACCATCGTGCTATGGTGTATACGGAGGCGTAATGCTGAGAGAGAATCTCATTCTCCTTTAGAATAGTCCAGGAATTCCGTGCTCAAGTATTCTCCTCCCTGGTCGCATCAAAGGACATAATACTTATACCCATATTTTGGTTCTCTACTTCTAACTTATATTCCGTGAATATCTCAAAAGGTTCGGACTTGTGTTTCAACAGGAACATATGTCTGAATCTTGAGAGATTATCAGAGAATGTAATGAAGTAAAAACAACTGGTCCTAGCATGTGTAGACGGGGGACCTTACATACATCAACATGTATCAATCCCAAGAGTTTACTAACTCTTTCTCTATTTCCAGTAAACGGAGGTATGGTCATCTTATCTTTGTGACATGACTGGCAAGTTTCACAAGATGTAAATTCAAACTGATTTAAATATGCATCTATATGTAACTTCATCTAGTCGGGTCGTATTGATATGACCTAGTCTACAATACCTCAAGAAGAATTCGTTCATTTCTGAACTCTTCCCCTTGTGTGTGTTCTGTATACTAGGAACTGTAGTTTGATTTAGAACGTCAATGCTTTTAGATAACGTGCCTGAACCGATCAACTTTTGATATAGGAAATGTTCAAAACATTATCCATCAATACAAAATTACATCTATCATTACAAATAAAGAGACCGATATGATTTTGTATATCAGGTTCGGTATCTAATAACATTTGTTCAGAATCAATGTATTTGGAAATACAGGGTGACAGTGACCAACAGACTTGGCTGCAACACTTGCACCGTTTTCTGTCTCATGAAACTTATCACCGGTTCTCAGTTCTTTACCTATCTGTAGCCCATGTAACAGATTACATATGTGGGATCCTGATCCGGTATCATATACCCACGACGTAAAGGATACTGAGAAACAGTTCTCTGTAATGAACACACCCGAAGATGATGCATCAGTATGCACTTTCTTCATTTGGGCGGCACGGGAATTCTGGTAATCCCTTAATTCCTGCTCGGTCTTATAACAATTACAAGTTAGAGCGGGACCAACATTCCCCTGCTCAGTATAACAAGCGGGTTCGGTCAATACATCCGTATTATTATCTTGATTAAGGCGTGATATGGTCGCTACCTGGAGAGAGAGAGAAGAAAACACTCAGCGTGCGCTCTTGCAAGAATAGATTGGTTATTATTTTATCTAATCAGGATGGCTCCCACTGTTTTAATCAAATCTTCCTTCAAACCCTAAAAGGAAAGGCTAGCCGAGATTAATTACACACTACAAGTTCGCCAATCTTTCAGCCAGGCCAGTGTCAGTACTTTGAGGGAGGTCCCCCGTGCTTTCGCAAGAACCTAATTAATGTAAACCTCATTTTCCCAGAGGCGCAACCTCGTTAACACCTTTCTAGACACCTACTTGATCGGCTAATTGTAATGTGTAAAACTCTCCCAGGAGTAACTCTTACTCGCAGCGGGCATCGGGATCCAACTATCTCATAGAAGGTATGCAATCTCATTGCAAATTTCAACACTCGAAATTCCCGATAATATTTTGCCACAAACGATCTATGACCTTGACAAGGTCAACAAACCATAGACCGTAAGTCAAGTTCAACCCTTCATTTCTTGATTGAATTAAACCCACCCGCACGACCCTTGACAAGGTCAACAAGGCCGTACGACTACCCTAACCCAATCTGCATCATATGCATAAGCAGATAAATACTGGTCAGCTACCGCACACTGCGCCTTGACAAGATCAACAAACGCAGCACGAATACTAAGCAGGACTTATCTGAAATGACGGAGGGCTACGACAGGTTTTTCTAAAAACCTATTGCGTAATGAACTTGATATCGTTATAGAATCAAATGATTTTGAAATGGAGTGTTTTTGAGGCTTTTCTAGTTTTGCTAAAGGGGTCACTCCCGGTGAAGGGATCGTCGGCCCTTTTCTCGTCGAATGAGGTGCGAGACATATCATATATATCACTGTGCAAAGCAGAAACTATAGAAGCAATCAAAAGACAAACCGAGGGGTGTAGCATCTGTCAGTCATTGCTAAAGGGGTCACTCCCGGTGAGGGGATCTCGGCCCTTTCCTTATCGAATAAGGTGCAGGATGTTCTACAAGGAACACCACGATGCAAAGCAAGAACCGTAGCTACCTGTTTTTGAAAATTCGATTCCACAACATCTTTTAGGTTTCTTTTATTTCATTAATCATATTAATGAAGTCCCATCATTTAAGTACCTAAACATCACAGATAAATACGACGTACACTTATATCATCCGCATTCGCCTCGATGTCCCTTCGTGCAACGTTAGGTTAGGTAACTAACGGCAGAGCAGGGCAGGACTAGCGCGGGTGTAAAACATAAGTAACGTCTATATAATATATCATATATACTATATATAGTATCTATCACAGCATATCACATTATCACATCACAGATATCGCAGCAAAAGAAACATACGAGACATTGGATATACTAGGACGTCTGTGTTTTTAATACGAGCCAGTATAAAACACGGATTCCACGGTCATGATGAATAGCCAAAGCCACACCCCTAGACCCCTACGAGAGCGGCAAGCAACCCTACCAATTCTAGAGTTAGGAGACCCGGACTCGACTCCTCGAGTTGGTCTCCCACTGGACCCTATAACCCGGTTACTTGTGCTCCCCTCCTTGGGTCTATCCAAGTGCGGAAAAGTAAATAATATACAAATGGTGACATCTATCGCAACCTGGAAGTGCCCCAATAAAAGAATATTACATACAAGTTTTTACATGAATGAAAATGAAAAACACTCATCTCACATAAAACCCCCCGGCTATTCAAACACGACGATCCAATATAACATATCCAGCAACACATAACATCACATGTCATCAACGTAAGTAAATATGCGCATCCCAATTGTCGTTGACATATAGCGACAAAACAGGCGATATCCCATATTACACTTACGGTCGCAGAAAAGAAAGTGTAAAACTACAACAGTTGGAATCCGCACACTCTTTGGACATCGCATGCCTAACCAAATAAATTCCTTAGACATCGCATGCCTAACAATTATAAACCCCGCATTTCAGTCTCAAAATCGAAAACACTTTTCAATACCAAGTCGGGCAATTCAACAAGATTCCCGACATCTTGATCGAATGCTCGCCGCAAACTTTAGTAGACGGCCACACCCCCGATACCGTCGACGAAGTGCACTAAGGCGGAACATCGCTACCGCGAGCACCCGAACGGATGCTTTCGGCGACGGGGTTCTCCTACAGTCACTTGGTCGGGGCTAAAGGGTGTAGCTGTCTATTAAGTTTATCCGGCGAGTATCCGCGTATGCTACGTGATTGCGACGGACTTTTGATCACATCAAAATTCCGTGGCAACCGATCATTCGAAACTAAAGTGCTATGTTTATAACATCCAAATTAGTTATCACATAACTACATGTGGATTCCAAATATTGTATCACATTCCAGATAAATAGAAAATGTTAAACTTTCCGATCGAACAATCAAACACCCGAGTTTTCCCAAAACAGCTCAACACATGAAATAAGTTTAAAAACATTCACTTCATGCCTCAGTACCAACGGTCCTGCCGTAGAAGGGTCAAGCCAACGCCTCACATGTAGCACGCCGTACTGCCCCAAACCCTAAGGTTCAAAGGGCAGTTCAAGACGGTCACATAATCGAGTTAAGGTTTGTTGTCTTCTAGAGGGTCCATCGCGTTACTTGCACTACTTCGAACGTTCTTAAACTACGGAAAGATCCAACACTTGGAAATTTCCCGACAGGGAAAAAAGTGGGTATTTACATCCGGTCGAACTTTTCAACATTTTCTAAAATTACCCAGAAAACAATAACGAATTTAAAATTCCCGATCGAATCGATGATTACAAAATAAACCCCAGAATACTCAACACTTGAGTCAGATTAAAAATACCCAAAAAATAGTAACCACAGAGACAAGAATTACCGTGCAAAAAACCGTCCCTATTACCCTTACCGTGCCGCAGAACCGCGGCCAAAGGTGGCTAATTGCCGCGGTTCCGCGGCCATGTTGAGTAATTGGGGGCTCGTTTTTCACCATAATTCTTATATTAGCCTGCTGAATTTTTTAGGTATTTTTAATTCAGGAAAAACCCAGATTTTAAAAATTGTACAGAGAGGGGTTTAGTTTTGCGTTTCCGGGTTCGATCGGGGTTTTAACTTCGTTAACACATCTCCTAAAGCTCTAGCTAGGCTCTGATACCACTGAAGGGTTCCTAGGCACACCCATGAGGTTCTACAACTGATCAACCATGTCCAATTTAAATTTTTAGGTGCTGAGAAAGCCTAAACTAGATCGTTAACTAGAGGATAGGCGAAAGACATACAAGTAGTCACTTTCACTTTATAGTAAAGTTGTTTACTTGTATGTCTTTCGCCTATCCTGTAGTTAACGATCTAGTTTAGGGTTTCTCGGCACCTAAAAATTTAAATTGGACATGGTTGATCAGTTGTAGAACCTCATGGGTGTGCCTAGGAACCCTTCAACATACACGTCCCACCGTTTTGAAAAATAATTTAGAAGGGTTTCCTTTGTTAAACGTCTCATGTCATCTCGGACACGTAGGTAAATACTGAGACTATAGCTCCTTCTTCGAAATCCCTTCAATAACTATCAATGCATGCAAAAATATACTCAGGTACTGTCCTCTGACTAGTCCTGCTCAGCTAATATACCAAATAGTAAATATCATAAAACATACTGCTCCCAAAGAAATCAATCCTAAAATTTATATATGAATGCCACATGCGTCTGGTGCGCACGGAAATCAAAGTCCATGAATGTGCCATACATGTGCACAGGAACAAAATCTAAGTGCAACGGGTGTGTACGAAACACCTGTCAAGGGCGACGGGTGTGCCTAATAGCAATATCAGGTGCATCTAATATGCATGAGGAATCCCGATTTAGTGCATCTGGCGTGCACCAAAATCACATCAAGCGCGTCAAGTATGCGCAAGAATCCAAATCAAGTGCACAAGGTGCACGGAAACAAATATCGAGTATCACAATCAAAATCGATGGTATACAACACATTTCAATCCAAATCCAAATCAGGTATATCGTGGTATATAATCTCACAACCATGTGCATCGGTGTGCACAAATCGAATCAAAATACTAAAAGTGCATAAAAACTATGCCGAAAGCATAAGTCAAATCACATGCATACCATAGGTATGAAATCAAAATCAGCATCTCGAATGACATCAAATCGAAGTCAAGTGCAATTGTGGTGCGTTGTAACCCTTCGAAAATCATTTAGGCAGTTTTTCGGTAATCGGCAAATTTTTCGGCTTTTTCCGTAAAAAGTCAAAATTGATATTTTTCATTGTAGACCTAATTATACAAAATTTAGATAAGATATTACTATAATTTTGTCACTAAAATGTCACTTATAATTATCTAGTTAAATAAAAAAAAATTCGTAATTAATTAATTTTTTATTATTTTAAACCTTTTTAAATACATTTAATTAGGGACAAATACAAATTTAATTAGGAAAATTTCTTAATTAGGAGTCTTTATAAGCTAAAATATGGTGTTAATAAAATTATATCATGTCTTGCAAACTTTTAGATTTTTGGTGGGAAAATTATGAAAAAATGGCTTAAAAATGGGTTTTTTTGTAAAAACTTGATGTAACATTCATTAATTGATCTTTGAAGAAGCTTTTTGTGTAGAATTTTCCACACAATTCTCTCTCACTCTCCTCCTCCACCTCCTGGTCATGCTACCTGCAGCAAACCCCCTCCCATTTCCCCCATTTTGTTTAGCTCAAAATTCTTGCAAAAAAATCCTCCGAAATCCACAAAAATTCACACTTTTCTTCTCTAATTCAAATCTAAACCCTATTCCATTCCTTCTCAACCCCAAATTGGACTAATACAAGGAGAAAAGAGGCATCTTTAGAGGCTAATTGCAAGAGGATCATAACTTGGAAGGTATAAATCCTAAACTAGTTGTTAAATTTGTAGTTTAAATAAGCTAGATTAGTATTTTGAAGTATTAATTTAGTGTAAATCTTTGTTCATGAAAAATCAAGAAAAGGTTTTGATTTTTAAAAATTAGGGTTTGTAGAATAATGGTTGGATTATGTTAGGGATGGTTATCTAATTGATTAGAATGGTTAATGGTGTAATTATATGCTTGCTAAATCGACAAATATCGATGTTTGCATTGAATCGGCGTTGAATTCGCTTACTAGATTTTTGTAGAAAATAGAATGCGGTCAATTTGCGTTAGGTTAGCAATATTATTAGCTTCGTATAGGATTATTAGAATGCGCAAACGCGGTGTTTCGTCTTGTCGGGTTGTAGTTTTGCCGATTTCCCCGAAATGACGATTCTAGTTAAAGGATTGCGATTTTCGTGCGTTTTTCCGCGCACCGAGTGCATGCTATGATTATTTTGAGAGCGTGGATAATTGTATGTTGTGACTTGCATTGTGTTAGGTTTTGTAATCTTATGCTTGGTATTGTGCAAATATAGGATCGGTCGGGGAAACTTCGGATACGGCGCGAAAAGGCAAAGCGGTGGCCGGATCAGATTAGCGGGGATTTCAGGTGAGTAGATGTATTCATCTATGGGGGAATCGTATGGATGGCGCGAGGCGCCCCCCCTAGTTAGGATTATCCTACTTTTTGCAAGATTATATTGTTAGTTAGCTTATCCATTCATGTACACTGCATACCCTTATAGCGAACAGTATGTTAAATTGCATGGACATTCATCTCTACCTATGCGATATCATTTCGTAGGACACGAACACCTTACCATTGGCATCTGTTGCACGCGCACTATTCATGTGACACACACGCCTTTGGTAATTGACATGCCACGTGCACGATAGAACCTGTTTATCTTAATATCGTCACCTGCATTCATACTTGATATATGAAACTGCATCGCATGCACATATCTCGCATCATCATCATATTTACATAGAACTCTAGCCAAAATTCACATCATACACATTGATATCATAGACATTTATCATAAATATAACATGTGGACATTATGATTTTCTTGAGGATTTCAGTTTTGCTGCGATTTCTGGATTTTTCGGGAAAACCGCAAGAATTTAACAAAACCTTATATTTATCATTTTCAAAACAAAGTTGCGGTTTTCTCGTGATGTATGTGTCGTCCACCATGAGTTTTCATGTTTTCTATTGGATTTCGAGACCCGATTCGAGGAGTGGATGAACCGTCTCGGGTACATGGTGGGCCCGGTATGGTACCCCGGGGCAAGAAGATCGAGTTGTAGACGATGAGCCTGGCAGGGGAAGACTACCTACCGGTGATGTCTGGCGCGGCGGATATCCGGAGGATACCGACCGTTGTCGTGAGATTTATGATATGGGCCGATCCGGACTGACGGAGCTCGATATTGAGACAGATGTGATTCCTATTTGGTGTCGATGCTTGACACGGGTTTTTAGAGGATTTCTTGATGATATTTAGCTATTATGCAGACATTCATTTTCTAAAAGTTAAGAATGCAGTAACATTAACATTTAAAACACTTAAAGAGTTAGAAAAGATATTGCATACATGTGCATGCATACTAGAGTTATTATGTCACATATGGACATACATGTTGTTCCGCATTGCGTGCATTCTTACGATTGCCTTACTAGATGTTATATTTACTCACGAGCTGGCAACTCACCCCCGTTGTGCCACAGTGTCTTGCAGGTCGGACCCGTCAGTCTTGTAGCGGCGGGCTATCTTGTCATCAGTTCCTTTTGCTCAGACTCGCGACATCGCCCGTAGGTGGGTTGCGAGTATACTTTATTTCTTTTTTGCTTTATCATTGTATCTAGTATTCTCCATCTACCACTTGTTTTGTATATGCGACCTAGTGATGAGAATGAGAGATATGTATATTTGTGGTTTCTTTTGGGTCGAGCTCACTTGAGCCGACGTGTGTTTTCTGGTATTTTGCATTTCTTTTATGTTCTTTTTTTCTTGATATTACTATTATATTGCATGTGGTTGTGATCCGCCTTGGGCGAAGAGCTAGCCCCCGCTTGGGGATGCCATTTTATGATTACAGGTTTATTATCTTGTTGTACCCATTTTGGGGGATAGAAAATACAGGGGAGACTCTGCCGAAATTTTCAGAAATTTTTGATGTTCTTTTTTTGGATTCTATGCAACTTAATTGATTTCAAAACCGTTTTCATTCAAGGTTTTCCTTCACTCTCTTTTGATTTTGGGTTAGATTTCTGGGCTTTGGCTGACTTAGGTTACGGTACGCCTTTAGACGTCTCGTAATCTAAGTGCCAGTCACGTTCCGTACTTTCGGGTCGTGACAAAGTTGGTATCAGAGCGTAGGTTTTACCTTTCTGAGTGTAGGACGACCTTGGTAGATGGAGTAGGTGACTTAAGCAGAGTGGCGTAGCGTGGGTATGATCCGCGGCATACTTACGATACGGTACTCCGCCTAAGTGACCTTAGGACATAATTGCTTGTATTTCCTTTCTTGATTCCTTGCATTCCTTGACTCAATTGCAATGATCTTATCAGTCCTGTTTCTTATTCCAGCTTCGATGCCGCCAAAGACTACGAGAGCTCAGCGGGCTGCCGCTAGGGATGAGATTCGAGCGGGCCTGTCTGAGGCGAGGATCGAGCGGGAGGATACGCCTACCCCTCAGGGTCATACTGATCCGCCTTATCCAGACCGTATTGCCAGATTAGAGGCCGGCATGCAAGAGTTGCGGCAGATGATGGGGTCTTTAGTTGAGTCCAGCCGGGCACAGAGATCCGAGGACGTTCCTTCCACCGCACAGACCACGATCGTACCTGCTGCACAGATGGTCACTCCTGCTGCTACTACGGAGACTATCCGTGTTTCACTACAGGAGTTCATGAGATTGAGACCTCCAGCTTTTACCGGTACCGATGCGACAGAGGACCCACAAGCATTTCTCGATAGGATGGCACGGATTGGCCGTTCGTTGAGGTGTTCTGAGGATAGATTGGTGGAGTTTGCGAGTTTTCGTCTGGAGGGTCTTGCCCAGACATGGTACGACTCAGTAGAGAGAGGCCGAGCTGCAGGTCTGCCTTCTATGACCTGGGATGAGTTTACAGCTGCATTTCTTGCCCGTTTTCTTCCGGAGAGTGTTCGAGATGCTCGAGCCCGTAGTTTTGAGTCTTTGCGCAAGACTCCGGGGATGACAGTATCGGAGTATGATATACAGTTTACCCAGTTGTCTCGATATGCTCCGTACCTAGTCGACACAGAAGAGAAGAGGATAAAGAGGTTTGTACGAGGGCTTGATACACAGCTATTCCTTGCCATCGGCACCCAGCACTTTGATACATACGCAGCCGCGATGGACGCAGCCTTACTTTTGGAGGAGCGTATTTCTGAGACTCCGGTCGTTTCTGGGCCGAAGAGGATCCGTACTGATACGCCAGCTCAGCGGCAGATGGGCAGACATCGTGATAGATTATTTCCGGGAGATGGCGGAGGCAGAGGATTGAGACGAGGTCAGTTATTTGGTTCATATCCACAGACCCAGCAGTCGTCTCCAGGATGTTTTCGGTGCCGGAGTCAGTATCACCGTGTCAGAGACTGTACCATGGGACGTCCGGGCGCGGCGACAGTCCCGCATGTGACTTTACCACCATCACCACCATCGCAGAGAGCTTTACTTCCTACTCCTGATGATGCTTCACGCCAGCCAGATGCTTCTAGAGGCCGTGGGCGTGGCGGTCCGGCTCCGCGAGGACGAGGCGACAGAGGCAGAGGCAGAGGCCGAGGTAGAGGCAGAGGACAGCCAGCTATTAGTGGTGGACAGGCCCGAGTGTTCGCGTTGACTCCTCAGGATGCACAGGCATCCAATGCCGTCGTGACAGGTACTCTGCCAGTATGTTCTTTTGATGCACGGGTATTATTTGATCCAGGCTCCACACATTCCTATGTTTCCACATATTTTGCACCGAGGTTGGGCCGAGAGTCATCTCCGTTAGATCAGCCGCTTGTCGTTATTACCCCGGTAGGCGAGTCTTTTGTTGCCCGTTTTGTATACCGATCTTGTTCCGTTCGTATCGAGGAGAGAGATTCTTCAGTAGATTTGATTCTCCTCGATATGCTTGACTTTGACGTTCTTCTTGGTATGGACTGGCTAGCCACCTGTTATGCATCCGTGGACTGCCGTGAAAAAGCAGTCAGATTCAGTTTTCCTGGTGAGCCGTTTCTTATTATTCAGGGAGATCGTAGCGCTACCCTTCCCAGCTTGATTTCATCTCTTCGCGCTGGTCAGCTCTTAAGGAAAGGGTGTCAGGGATTCTTAGCCTATGTTTGTGATACTCGCTCCATAGAGGTTCCGTTGGACCAGGTCCCTGTTGTGAGAGAGTTTCCTGATGTATTCCCTGATGAGCTGCCTGGTCTGCCACCAGAGCGCGAGATTGAGTTCTGTATTGACTTGACCCCTGGCACGGGGCCTATTTCTATACCTCCTTATCGGATGGCCCCGGCGGAGCTGAGAGAGCTAAAGGATCAGTTACAGGACTTGCTGGACAAGGGGCTTATCCGATCGAGTGTGTCACCTTGGGGCGCTCCCGTCTTGTTTGTTAAGAAGAAGGACGGAAGTATGCGTTTATGCATTGATTATCGTCAGCTGAACCGAGTTACTGTGCGGAACAGGTATCCCCTACCCCGCATTGATGACTTATTCGATCAGCTCCAGGGTGCAGGGTTTTTCTCGAAGGTTGATTTACGGTCAGGTTATCACCAGTTGCTAGTTCGGAAGGAGGATATTCCGAAGACCGCTTTCCGTACTCGATATGGTCATTACGAGTTCTTGGTGATGTCGTTCGGGCTCACCAATGCCCCGGCAGCTTTTATGGATTTGATGAACCGCGTATTCAGGCCGTATCTCGATCAGTTCATCATTGTGTTCATTGACGACATCTTGGTTTATTCTCGGAGCCGGGAGGAGCATGAGCAGCACTTACGTATCACATTACAGACCTTGAGGGAGCATCAGCTGTTCGCCAAATTCTCCAAGTGCGCATTCTGGCTAGACAGTGTCGATTTCTTGGGTCATGTGGTGAAGAGAGATGGTATTTGCGTGGACCCGAAGAAGATCGAGGCAGTTCAGCGTTGGCCTAGACCGGTATCAGTTACAGAGGTTCGTAGCTTTCTAGGTCTGGCCGGCTATTATCGACGTTTTGTCCAGGATTTCTCCCGCATTGCTGCACCGTTGACCGGGTTGACCCGGAAAGGGATTCCTTTTGATTGGACCTAGGCATGTGAGGATAGCTTCCAGCAGTTGAAGACTCGTCTGACTACTGCTCCAGTGTTAGCATTGCCTTCAGGATCAGGCGGGTTCGTGGTATATTGTGATGCTTCTAGAGTGGGGCTGGGCTGTGTATTGATGCAGCACGACAGAGTTATCGCGTATGCTTCTCGGCAGCTGAGGAAACACGAGCAGAACTACCCCACCCATGATTTAGAGATGGCTGCAGTGGTGTTTGCACTCAAGATCTGGAGACATTACCTATACGGTGAGTCGTGCCAGATATACACTGACCACAAGAGTTTGAAGTATATCTTCCAGCAGCGAGACCTGAACCTGAGACAGCGCCGTTGGATGGAGTTGGTGAAAGATTATGACTGCGAGATTCTATACCATCCGGGCAAGGCGAATGTGGTGGCAGATGCTTTGAGTAGGAGGCCCGGAGGTAGCTTATCTTGTTTGAGCGCAGTACAGATGCAGTCGACGGCGGATTGGCAGGTTTTATGTGATAGCAGAGTGCAGTTCGAGTTTACTCCTACAGGGGACAGCTAGCCCATTTCAGAGCACGCCCACAGTTACTTGACCGTATCCACGAGGCACAGTCCGGCGATGTCCGTACATTAGAGATTATTGAGCAGATTCGACAGGGCAGAGTTTCTGAGTTCGTGATTGATGATCAGGGGATACTTCGATATGGGACTCGATTGTGCGTGCCAGATTCAGAGGGACTGAGGCGTGATATTCTCGAGGAGGCACATAGATCAGTATACAGTGTGCATCCAGGTTCCACCAAGATGTACCATGATTTGAGAGAGGTTTACTGGTGGGACGGGATGAAGAAGGATATTACAGACTTTGTGTCGAGATGCCTGACTTGTCAGCAAGTCAAGGCTGAGCACCAGAGGCCAGCCGGCGAGTTACAGCCTTTGCCCATCCCTGAGTGGAAGTGGGAGCAGGTCTCCATGGACTTCGTTGTGGGTCTACCCAGGACCAGTCGAGGGTATGACTCTATTTGGGTGATTGTGGATCGACTGACGAAAGCAGCTCACTTTCTGCCAGTAAAGACCACTTTTGGATTTTCTCAGTACGCCCAGGTTTATATTGATGAGATAGTGCGACTGCATGGCGTTCCGACTTGCATCGTGTCCGACCGTGGCACCCAGTTTACCAGCCGATTGTGGCAGAAACTCCAGGAAGCTTTGGGCACCCGATTGAGTTTTAGCACAGCCTTTCATCCGCAGACTGACGGTCAGTCGGAGCGTACTATTCAGACTCTTGAGGACATGCTCAGAGCTTGTGTTTTAGATTTCGGTGGTAGCTGGGATCGTCATTTGCCTCTGATCGAGTTTTCCTACAATAATAGCTTCCAGGAGACGATTCAGATGGCACCTTTCGAGGCTTTATATGGGAGGAGATGTCGATCGCCTGTATGTTGGACAGAGCTCAGGGAGAGCAGTATTTTGGGGCCTCAGATCGTACAGGAGACGACCGAGAAGATACAGCTGATTCGGGACAGGATGAGAGCGGCACAGAGCAGGCAGAAATCATATGCTGATAGGCGTCGTCGCCGACTCGAGTTCGCTGTTGGCAATCATGTTTTCCTGAAGGTCTCTCCGATGAAGGGTGTGATGAGATTTGGGCGGAAAGGGAAACTGAGTCCTAGATATGTTGGTCATTTCGAGATCCTAGAGCGTGTTGGTCCAGTCGCTTATCGGTTAGCTCTTCCGCCTAGCTTCCCCGATGTTCACCCCGTATTCCATGTCTCGATGCTCCGCAAGTACCTTCATGATCCTTCCCAGGCGATTCAGCACCAGACGATCCAGTTAGAGCGTGACCTTTCTTTCACCGAGCAGCCGGTTGTCATCTTGGATCGGCAGGTGAAGAAATTGAGGTCGAAGGTCATACCGTCTGTCAAGGTTCTTTGGCGTGGCCCGAACAGCGAGGAGGTCACCTGGGAGACCGAGGTCGAGATGAGGAAGAGATATCCCCATCTTTTTGAAGGTACGCGTAGTTAAATTCTAAATTCGGGGACCGAATTTCTTTAAGGGGGGAAGATTGTAACCCTTCGAAAATCGTTTAGGCAGTTTTTCGGTAATCGGCAAATTTTTCGGCTTTTTCCGTAAAAAGTCAAAATTGATATTTTTCATTGTAGACCTAATTATACAAAATTTAGATAAGATATTACTATAATTTTGTCACTAAAATGTCACTTATAATTATCTAGTTAAATAAAAAAAAATTCGTAATTAATTAATTTTTTATTATTTTAAGCCTTTTTAAATACATTTAATTAGGGATAAATACAAATTTAATTAGGTAAATTTCTTAATTAGGAGTCTTTATAAGCTAAAATATGGTGTTAATAAAATTATATCATGTCTTGCAAACTTTTAGATTTTTGGTGGGAAAATTATGAAAAAAATGGCTTAAAATGGGTTTTTTTGTAAAAAGTTGATGTAACATTCATTAATTGATCTTTGAAGAAGCTTTTTGTGTAGAATTTTCCACACAATTCTCTCTCACTCTCCTCCTCCACCTCCTGGTCATGCTACCTGCAGCAAACCCCCTCCCATTTCCCCCATTTTGTTTAGCTCAAAATTCTTGCAAAAAAATCCTCCGAAATCCACAAAAATTCACACTTTTCTTCTCTAATTCAAATCTAAACCCTATTCCATTCCTTCTCAACCCCAAATTGGACTAATACAAGGAGAAAAGAGGCATCTTTAGAGGCTAATTGCAAGAGGATCATAACTTGGAAGGTATAAATCCTAAACTAGTTGTTAAATTTGTAGTTTAAATAAGCTAGATTAGTATTTTGAAGTATTAATTTAGTGCAAATCTTTGTTCATGAAAAATCAAGAGAAGGTTTTGATTTTTAAAAATTAGGGTTTGTAGAATAATGGTTGGATTATGTTAGGGATGGTTATCTAATTGATTAGAATGGTTAATGGTGTAATTATATGCTTGCTAAATCGACAAATATCGATGTTTGCATTGAATCGGCGTTGAATTCGCTTACTAGATTTTTGTAGAAAATAGAATGCGGTCAATTTGCGTTACGTTAGCAATATTATTAGCTTCGTATAGGATTATTAGAATGCGCAAACGCGGTGTTTCGTCTAGTCGGGTTGTAGTTTTGCCGATTTCCCTGAAATGACGATTCTAGTTAAAGGATTGCGATTTTCGTGCGTTTTTCCGCGCACCGAGTGCATGCTATGATTATTTTGAGAGCGTGGATAATTGTATGTTGTGACTTGCATTGTGTTAGGTTTTGTAATCTTATGCTTGGTATTGTGCAAATATAGGATCGGTCGGGGAAACTTCGGATACGGCGCGAAAAGGCAAAGCGGTGGCCGGATCAGATTAGCGGGGATTTCAGGTGAGTAGATGTATTCATCTATGGGGGAATCGTCTGGATGGCATGAGGCGCCCCCCTAGTTAGGATTACCCTACTTTTTGCAAGATTATATTGTTAGTTAGCTTATCCATTCATGTACACTGCATACCCTTATAGCGAACAGTATGTTAAATTGCATGGACATTCATCTCTACCTATGCGATATCATTTCGTAGGACACGAACACCTTACCATTGGCATCTGTTGCACGCGCACTATTCATGTGACACACACGCCTTTGGTAATTGACATGCCACGTGCACGATAGAACCTGTTTATCTTAATATCGTCACCTGCATTCATACTTGATATATGAAACTGCATCGCATGCACATATCTCGCATCATCATCATATTTACATAGAACTCTAGCCAAAATTCACATCATACACATTGATATCATAGACATTTATCATACATATAACATGTGGACATTATGATTTTCTTGAGGATTTCAGTTTTGCTGCGATTTCTGGATTTTTGGGGAAAACCGCAAGAATTTAACAAAACCTTATATTTATCATTTTCAAAACAAAGTTGCGGTTTTCTCGTGATGTATGTGTCGTCCACCATGAGTTTTCATGTTTTCTGTTGGATTTCGAGACCCGATTCGAGGAGTGGATGAACCGTCTCGGGTACATGGTGGGCCCGGTATGGTACCCCGGGGCAAGAAGATCGAGTTGTAGACGATGAGCCTGGCAGGGGAAGACTACCTACCGGTGATATCCGGCGCGGCGGATATCCGGAGGATACCGACCGTTGTCGTGAGATTTATGATATGGGCCGATCCGGACTGACGGAGCCCGATATTGAGACATATGTGATTCCTATTTGGTGTCGATGCTTGACACGGGTTTTCAGAGGATTTCTTGATGATATTTAGCTATTATGCAGACATTCATTTTCTAAAAGTTAAGAATGCAGTAACATTAACATTTAAAACACTTAAAGAGTTAGAAAAGATATTGCATACATGTGCATGCATACTAGAGTTATTATGTCACATATGGACATACATGTTGTTCCGCATTGCGTGCATTCTTACGATTGCCTTACTAGATGTTATATTTACTCACGAGCTGGCAACTCACCCCCGTTGTGCCACAGTGTCTTGCAGGTCGGACCCGTCAGTCTTGTAGCGGCGGGCTATCTTGTCATCAGTTCCTTTTGCTCAGACTCGCGACATCGCCCGTAGGTGGGTTGCGAGTATACTTTATTTATTTTTTTGCTTTATCATTGTATCTAGTATTCTCCATCTACCACTTGTTTTGTATATGCGACCTAGTGATGAGAATGAGAGATATGTATATTTGTGGTTTCTTTTGGGTCGAGCTCATTTGAGCCGACGTGTGTTTTCTGGTATTTTGCATTTCTTTTATGTTCTTTTTTTCTTGATATTACTATTATATTGCATGTGGTTGTGATCCGCCTTGGGCGAAGAGCTAGCTCCCGCTTGGGGATGCCATTTTATGATTACAGGTTTATTATCTTGTTGTACCCATTTTGGGGGATAGAAAATACAGGGGAGACTCTGCCGAAATTTTCAGAAATTTTTGATGTTCTTTTTTTGGATTCTATGCAACTTAATTGATTTCAAAACCGTTTTCATTTAAGGTTTTCCTTCACTCTCTTTTGATTTTGGGTTAGATTTCTGGGCTTTGGCTGACTTAGGTTACGGTACGCCTTTAGACGTCTCGTAATCTAAGTGCCAGTCACGTTCCGTACTTTCGGGTCGTGACATGCGTAAAATCTCAATCATGCAAATAAATCGCCAAAATACTGAAATCAAAGATGGCGGAAATAGTACCACTCTAGCACATCCCCTAAAGGTTTCTGGCCAACTGTCATGGTCACTCATAACATGTCTCGTCGACGATGCTGAACTCTAGCCTACGGGTGTGCACAATACAACTGATCCTGGGTCCAAGTCTTCTCGTATAGTATTCCAGAAAGGTCATATCGAAGTCTCCCCCAAATCTCGTTTCTTTTGAACTGCCCGGAAGTTATCATCCTTTACTAAATCTGTTTCTTGTTCCGGAACGGCTGCATATTCATCATGACTCCTCCTGGAAGATATATCCATATTCGACGCCTCTGTATGCGTATTGCATTTCTGATGTCAATGGAGTGGAACGTCATCTCGTCAAAATATTGTATGGACCTCTTACTTCGCTTTTCTCTAATGTCGATGGATTCGGACTCGTCTCTTCATGGCTGCACGGACTGTGCTCCAACGACTATACTCATATCTGGAGTCTCCCAAGCAATGTATCCCATCACATGATATCCGAACGACGTTGAACTTTCCGATCGATTCCTCAAAGTTCCATAATCCCCCAAGAGCTCAACATCTTGAGTACAGTTTAATAGTATTCTAGTACATGCCACAGTACCTATGGACCAGCCATAGAAGGGCAAACCCAAGCCTCATTAATAGCACCGCTGAACTGCGGCAAACCCTAAGCTTTCAAAGCGTTCTCATGGTCATTATATCGAGTTAGGGTTTCATTCTTCTAGAGGGTCTACGGAATTACTTGCATGTTTCTCCGAATACTTTAAACTTGGAAAAATGGGTTTCTGACATTCGATCGTCTTCTATCGACTCTCAATTTACCTACATGAAGTCGTCTCTAGCTGGAATCAATCAATCTGATAACCTCGCATAGGGGTAGGCAACGAATCACATGTCCTAGTCATTCCTCCTTGGGTGACTAGCGATCTTCTATCATATCTCTAAGTATAACTCGTGCGGCATTAGCCTCAAACATCTGGGGCGACATCTTGTTATTCGCAGCAACAACTGGCTCCTTTGTCCGCACGCTGAATAGTGCCTCAATAATCAAAATAATCGGTGCGTTGACGGTCATCACATTCTGGCTAGTCTCTAGCAGTGGCTCAATCCTCTGGTGCAGATCTGCACGTCCAAGAAATTTTGAAAAAGCAATCCATCAATCGCTCATAGCATGAAAATACAATAGGACGATACATCTATGCAATCGTGTGTTCCTGGAATCACGTCCTAGTCAATCCTCGGTGACGAGCTCATGCTGACACAACTCTAGCCATAGCTCTCTCTGCCCGTGTAATTGTGGCAGCAAAAACCGTAACCCGATATCGATGAGAATAGATCATAAGAATGAATATAATACTGTGCAAGGAAAGATATATCCTAAGGCTTCTTAAGTGGAGTAGTGTATCGTAAGTATGCCGTGGAACATACATATGGTACGTCACTCTCCTTAAGTCACCTACTCTATCAACCAAGGTCAACCTACGCGACGAAAGTTCGGGTCTAATACCCCCTCGACTAAGTCTAAGTTCCGTAAGGTCAAGCCTGGGTTTTGAATATATACAAACGCCTTAGGTTCCGCATAGTCAAACATAGACTCGAACCAAGGTTAACCTAGCGCTCTAATACCAACTTTGTCACGACCCAAAATGGCACGTGACTGGCACTTGAATCATATGAAATTTATAGGACCCTATCTAATTCATGTAAGTGAAAAAAAATCCCAGAAATCTAAACCATTTTCAAATAAGAAGTGTAGAAAAACTTGTTTTATGGTTTGCATATAATCAATTTGAAAGGTCGTAGTAAACCTTTTTAAAACATCAAATCCTTTCCAAAAATTTTGGCAGAGTCTCTTTTGTAAATACTGGCCCCAAACGGGTACAACATACATAATATGAATAAAGGCATCCCCAAACGGGAGCTAGCACTTCGTCAATTGACGGTCACAATCACGCAAGCAATAAAATATACAACGCCGAAGGACGAGGATCAAAACTCAAAAGGAAACTTAAATAATCAACAAAACCTATAATAATACAAGCACGACTATAAGGTCGAAATAATATACAGCTGGTCTTCTAAGGTAACAAAAATATACAAGTTTGGTTGATGGAGTTTACTAGATACAACTGCAATATAATAAAAGGTACAAGGGTGGTCATGATGTGAGTGAACCCACCTACCAAAGCAATCACCCAGAAAGAGCAGTGTGCCAGCAAAACCGCCAAGGAAACCTGTACTGCAAAATCTGCAAGAAACTGTGGCACAACGGAGGTGAGTTGCCAACTCATGAGTAGAAAACATCACAGAGCAGAAATCGCATGTATAACTCAATCCTAGGTCAATACGATCAGATATATATATCCTCAAAATGATAAAACCTGAAGCAGAATAAGGTGGCAAGGGTAAACATCTATACATAAGTGTAATACCAAGTGCTCGTGTCAGTGCCTCAGGTAGCAACATATCATAAATATGAGGTATGAATGCAATATAATGAAAATTGGATACATCATGAATGACAAAACTGTTTTCTTAATTTAGTGAGATTTCTGCATATAAAAATAGAGGTATCATCAATGAAGTCAACATAAAATCAGTGTCAAGTATCGACAAAAAACATATATCCCAATATCTCAATATCTTAGGCTCCGGCAATCCGGACTGACCGGTATCCTCAAACCTCAATATCTAGGGCTCCGGCTATCCGAACTGGCCAATATCATCAAATCTCAAAATTTCAGGACCCGGCAATCCTGACAGGCCTATAGTCCGATCGGTATCCTCCGGATATCCGTCGAGTCACATTAAAATCACCGGTCGATAGTGCTCCCCTGCCAGGCTCAACGCTACATCTGCGACCATCTTGCTCCGGGGTACCACACCATGTCCACCATGCACCCACAGACGGTTCCTCCCCCTCCTCGAATCGGTTGTATGATATCGCTCAAGAGCCGAGAAAACTCATGGTGGACATATCACATATCATATCATGAGAAAACCACATTTTCTATCTTTTAAAAACATGATAAGTTTATAAAATCTTTGCGGTTTCTCTAAATCCAGAAATCTCATGGAAATCCGAAATCTTAAATCACGATGTAAATAAATAATGAATACTGGGCTCCGGCAATCCTGACTGGCCCATACTATCGCAAGGAAAATGAATATATGAATATACATGCATGAAATAACACAGTAAATAAATGCAATGTCTAAGCAATCATATAAAAGTAAGCTCACGGGTACTATGTAGGAAGGGCTGTTGCACAAAATGTACTTCTAAACTATCATCTAACAAGCAATATCAATGAATTAATATTCTCTAAAGTCTACGTGACATGGCAATTACCGTTGATGATGTCTGTGAGCCGGCAAGTAAGTGCTCGTAGACATACGCATCATCGGTAATGGTGCTGGTGTCCTAATAATATGGGTTCAATAATAACTAATGCAACATATATAAGCATGCAATGTGATACAAACAGCAAAAATGTACGGAAAATGAATAGTAACGCAACATATAAGAATAACATTATATTTACGAGTGTTACCGTTTGACATTTGAAATAGCACGAATCGTGGTGTTTAGAAAATAGGGCTACGGTGTTTTTACGAAAATGTACGTCCTTTGAAATATCCGTACTATCCCTTGGCCTGTCTTTAAAATACTCACGATTCGTTAGTTTTGAGATAGGTATGACTCGAGTCTAGTCAAACATCCACAAGTAAACTACAGGACTAAACTAACAGACTAGTCGAAAGGGTAAGGAAAACCACCAAGTCTGAGTTGATATATTATAAATAATAGTCTGTGATCCCGCCTCAATAGTATCAAATACGATACAATATATATACTATGACATCCTCAAGTCAAAAGTGCGAAACCATCATCATAATTATATCTCGTACGATAAATCCATCGTACGGCATCCCAAATCTGGGCAAGGGTCGAATATCATATTTATCTCATAATTCACATAGTATCCTTATCATCATATCCTAAATTAAGGGTACTGATCTAAGTCTAGTACATTTCGATACCATCAATATATGTATATGCGAGTGTATGAAAACACATCGCCAAAAGACCCGCTATAATATCATGTCGTATCTCATATATGAACCATGTCATATCAACGATCTCGTGGCATCATGCCCAATCTCATCGACTCATCTCCAAATACCATGTACTATCTTCACCATCCATGTATATGTATACACAAATATATATATATACATACTCACAAACATATATGTATATATATATATATCCCAATATACGCACAAGTAAACAAGTGTATGCGTGTATGCGTGCGTGAGTGTAAACCTTATTCTAGGGTTCGCGACTAACACTAACTAACGACACTATCATCTAATTATACTAAAATTTAATCCATGATCTCCTATGATCTATCTAGATAATAATCTAGTCTCATAATAAACATATTTATAATATATAGGTACACGTATTCGTATACAACACTACGAAAATGCATGGGTACTATACGCCTTCCACCCGACTTCCCCCGTATATATATATATATATATATATATATATATATATATATATATATATACTCACCTTGATCCTTGCTTGCCGAAGTCGATGACGCCATGCTCGTCCTTGTCGTTCATGTCCACTCGAGGGTATCTACATATATACACATATAGCATCGTAAACAGAAATCACGCACGAAAACCAAATCGGCACGCGTATCACACATAGTTTAAAACCTATGATCTATGCATGCACGAATAACCAAACAACCCTTGACGATCGACGTATAAACGTGAATCGACCAAGATAAAACACAAATACCAAATTCCAATTCACTAAAAGCCGCAAAACAAAATCAGAAACTTTGAAAATTTGCTCCAGATTTTACCCTAGGTGAAATTAATCAATTTTGCACATGTGGAGGGTCTAGTTTACTGATGAATGAGCCATGAACCAAACACCACTATATTCCTCTCTACCTTGGCTGCAAATTGTCGCCAGAGCTATTATATTTGGGACCAAAGTGAGGGGTTTTGGGCTCGAGTCTTGGGGTCAGCTTCTAGGTTGCCTGCATGACTCACCGTGTTTGCAAAATAATTTTCAGAGGTTCCTGGTGTTAGCAGATCACCAATTCTCATAACAAATCCCACAATTTCCCGATATCGGGGTTTCTATGTTTGGGTAAAGGAGGTTTAGCATCTGGTTTGGTCCATTATACAATCCCTACAGGAGTTTAAGGTCACTATTAAGCCTCAATTTCACTTTTGGATTCAATTCAAACCCTAATTCTCAACTTAGAATTTTCAAAGTTCACTAAACCTCATTTAACCCACTCAAAACTAACATAGAATGCTAAAATGAATTAATCACAATATTAATGGTAATGAAAGTACCTCATTTGGCAACACAAGAAAATCCTTGAGTTGCCCCAAGTGCCCAAAATACAAACTTTCTTGGTCCAAAGTGCTTGTGATGAGATTGTGCATACTTTTTGTGAAGTAGAGATGAAGTTTTAATGTGGTTTTGGTGATGTTATGAGGAGGTAGAGGAGGGAGGAGGTGGAGGGCAGCCATGGTGAAGTGATGAGCGAAAAATGAATAGGAAAACAATGAAGGGGAAACCAATGACCAAGTCAACACAACCCCTCACCCTCTCTTCTCTCTCATGCCTATCCCTCATTCTTTATTCCTTTTCTTTTCTTTTTCTTTTCTAATCTTTCTCTTCTCATTTTAAAACCAAACCAAGCATGAAGAAAAATAAAGAAAAGACATGGTAGAAAAGTGTAATAATGTGAAAAATGAGTTGGTGCATGTCACATGCACAAAACAAGCTTAATGTAGGAGTAGTGATATTTAATCGCGATTAGCGTTAAAACGGAATATAATTAATAATAAGAATTATAATTTTCTTAAATCATATAAAACACCCTCATTTCCGTAATTCCTATAATTTTCCAAATATTTTCCACTTTCTCGGTATTTAATTATACCGCATATTAAAATATTCACAATATTTATTATTTAATTATAAAAATTCCCAAAATTAATATTTTATTTTTCTGAAATGTTACAATGACATACTCTTGATAGGAAAAGAGTTTCCTATGCTACACTCGATCAATCTCCTCTTATCACAAGGATTCTCCATATATGATTAAGGTGATACCTCCTAACTCCTGGGTTTTGGATATATGAGATAGATCTAAATGGATGTTAAGATTCTCACTAGGTGTAGTGAGATGGTATCAATCGATCCTGGGGAGAATCACTGGATAGCTTTCAGGGTGGTAAGGTCGACTGAATGTCAGTCACATGCATTATCTTTACCCTCAGTTGAGGGACGGTATGTTGGAAGAGTTCCAAGTTAGATACCGTGACAAACTAGACGATAAAGGCTAGATACATTGATACCAAGGGTGCTACCAAAGAGATAGTCTGGATGTATATAGTTCATGAGATGAATTTCGTTCCTACCATTGTGCGACAATGGAGTTGTGGCTTAGGCCTATGAACCTCGTCCCATCAGTGATCCAGATATTTTCTTAGGCAGTATCACTTGATCATGGAGATAGATGATCTCCAAGGAGATCGAGGTTAGGAGAGTAGACACAGATGACAACAGGGCGGATCCACTCACAAAGGCCTTTTCCCAATAGAGACTTTTATGGGATAGTTGAGTATGAGATACTTCAACCACTGCTGATTGTTGGATATGTGATTGTAACGTTTTGAAAATCGTTACGGTGAAATTTCGAAAAATCGGTAAAATAAGGGGGTTTCTGTAAAAAGTCAAATACAAATATCTTTCTTATAAAATTAAATATACATATTCTAGCTATGTAATTGCTAGTATTTGGTGTTTATTGAGCCACTGGTGAAATTTCAAATTTACTGAAAAATTTTCCGAAATTAATTATTTTAATATTATTTTAAGCCGGTAAGAAAATACATTAAATTAGCGATAAATACAAATTTAAATGTGCTAAATTTTATCTTTAAAATCATGTTAATTAAAATCTAGTTGTAATATAATTTTTTAGTATTTTATTTCAAGATTTAATTGGTTTTTATTAGGGGAAATAAAAATATATTATTTTGAGCTAAAACTTGCAAATATGGTATTGTGGGGGGTCTTTTTGCATAGAATTTTTTTGTACACTCTCTCACAACCTCACACCACTTATTTGGCCGGCCCCACCACTATTTCAGCAGCCCCAAAACAAAAATTCCCCCCCTCTTGTTGTCATCGTTCATGTGAATGAAAAGGGTTTTAATATAAGTTAAATGGGTGGGGGTATTATGGTAAATTGTGAGGGCTTTGACTTGGGTATTTCCACACAACACTCCCTCACTTTTCCCCATCCTCCCCTTTGGCCGAAAATACCTCCTGCTGCAGCCCCAATTCTCCCCCATTTTCCCCATCTCATTTGCTTCAAAATCCATCTCAAAATCCATTAAAAATCGACAAATCCTTCACAAATTCAAAGCTAATCCCTATTTTACCTCTTCTAACACTCATATTGGTTTAAAGCATGATGAAAGAAGGTGTCTTTGGAGGTTAGAGAAACCTAGGGTTTCAAACTTGAGAGGTATAATTCTAATTTAATGTTTAATTTGTAGTTTGATTATGCTAAAATAGGCTTTTAAAGTGTTAAATTGGTTGTTGTGGTTTGTGTGATGAAAATTCAAGAGAAGAACTTGAAAGAAAGTTAGGGTTTTGTGAAATTGGTGTATGGTTGTGTAATATATTTAAGCTCTTATGACAAGTTAAAACAAGTTAGTAGCTAGTTGTTATTTGTTAGTTTAAAAATTGTGATAATTACGTTAAATTGCTATCTAGGTTTTTGGAAATGGTTAAATAATTTGGTTTAAAATTGTAATTAGTTTTTTTCATGACTTCATTAACATTATTAAGTGTAGTTTAGTACTTTAGTTCATGAAAATCCAAGCTAAATTGTTGTTTGTGCATTTTGCTATAAAATTGTTAAAATTTGGGTATATTGTATACTAGAATTTTGGGGTTAATGGAATTTAATGAAATTAAATTATGGAAAATTGTTTTTATGACTTATTTAAGATGTTTAATAAGTATTATGGCCATTAGAATTGTTTAAACATCGAGTTTTGTACTAAAACGGGTAATTTTTACTTGCTAGATTTTCGGAAAAATGGCTTTTAAGGTGAATTTGGGGTTTTTGTGAATTTTAAGCTATTTTATATTATAATTAGTGTTTGTGAATGCGCAAATGAGAGTGTTTGGGTTTTTCTCGATGGATTGGCGTTTGTACGCCGACGTCGAGGGTTTTTGGGTTGATTTGTGAAAGCAACCATAGGTTTTGACCTATGTGGGTTTCGTGTGTCGTTTTGGTCATGAATCGGATTATAATGCGATACGGTGCGTTATGATATGTAGGTACCCATGTAGACTTCGAGACGAAAATAAAGCACGTGGCGACGTCGGCACCGGCGAGCGAGGACCAGGTGAGTAGATTTATATCTACGGGGAGAAGTCGGGTGGATGACGTATAGCACCCCCGCAGTTCGTGGTGACGTATACGAATACGTATACACACATTTATTGATTATATTTTTTTTGAGTTTATTGATGATAAATATGGATGGTTTAGTATCGCGACACCCTAGGGTAGTGGTCGCACCATACATGCACACACCCACCCATACTTGCATACATTCTTCTTCCATTTGTGTTTACGGGAATATATATAGTTATGTGTTCACATGGGTATGGGACTATGTGTTCACATACGGATTTGAGGATGATACTTAGGATTGAGATGAGTCGATGAGATTTGTGTTGAGGTTGTGATATCGGTGATATGGCACGATTCGTACTTGAGGTACGTCCTGGTGTTATAGTGGATCTTGGGGCGGCGATACGGGTGAATAGTGTTATAAATAAAATGGTCGACATGTGATCATGATATGAGGCATGATATGCTAGGATATTGATATTAGGCCATATCGGGATATGTATACCCCTTGATGATGATATGTGCTGATGATATCGGTTTGTACGAGATTGTCGATCAGTAGTCAGATCATGATTATATTGAGAATATTAGTATTGTACTAGACATAGGTCAGTACCCTAGACTATGATCTTGGATAAAGAGGATACCAGAGGAATAGTGTAAGGAATATGATATTGACCCGTACCCAGATTTGGGGATGCCGTACGACGGATTTATGTACGACCTATATCTTGATGATTGATCCGCACTCTTGACTTGGGATGTCTGATTGTAGATATGGTATCGGATATGATATTATTGAGGCGGGATCACCGACTAATATATATACAGGTATGTACATGTATCGACTCAGATGTTAGGCGGTTTCCTTACCTGTAGCCTAGCTTGTAGCTTAGCCTTTTAGTTTAATTAGTTATTAGATTAGATTCGGTTCCTACTTATTTCAAAGCTTACAAATCGTGCGTATTTGAAAAGACAAGTCAAGGGATTCTATGGATATTTCAAAAAACGTATCTTTTCTTAAAAAGCACCGTAGCCCCTATTTTCAAAACCCCACGATTCGTGTTATTTCAAAAGGCACCATTGTAGGACTTATATTAGGTTAATGCAGATTAGTTATCATTGCGTCTAGTATTCAGCTCCCGCTCATTATTGTTGTTCGCTCCGCATCAAATGCTTATATTATGCTTCATATTCTACTGTTGATATCTTGTGGTTGGGACACCAGCACCATTACCGATGATGCGTATGTACCACGTAACTTACTTGCCGGCTCACACACATCTTCATCGGTAATTGCCATGTCACGTACACCTTAGAAAATATTATTGCTTGACATAGCCTGTTAGCTAATAGTTTAGACATGATATTAGTGTACTTGCCTTATATGTTAGTTTAGACATTGTAGTTATTACCTGCTACTTCATGCATACTGTCATTCATTGTTATGCCGCATTCATGGATTCTCATGCATATATTCACTTTTTACGTGCTGTTGAGGTTTTGGATTCGGATTCCATGAGATTTTCTGGATTTGGGGAAAACCGCAAAACATATACAAACTTCTTCTTTCTCTTTTTAAATGAAAAGCGCGGTTTTTCCCATGATGTATGAGTCGTCCACCATGAGTTTGCTGATGGATTTCGAGACCCGATTCGAGGAGTTGGATGAACCGTTTCGGATACATGGTGGACCCGGTAAGGTACCCTAGGGCAAGAAGCTCGTGGTGATGACGATGAGCCTGGCAGGGGGAGACTACCTACCGGTGATTTTACCCGACGCGTCGGATATCCAGAGGATACCGTCGTGGTCTTCAGATGGATGGTAGGGGCCGGTCAGGACTGACGGCACCCTAGATATTGAGATTGAGACATTGAGATTTCGAGATATTGAGGTACTGAGATTTGATGATACAGGCCAGTCCGGATAGCCGGAGCCTGAGGCTTTGAGACATTGAGATTTATGTTTTGTGTCGATGCTAGACACTGTTGATGCTGATTTCATTTATGATACCTCATTTTAAAAATACAAAGGAAATCTCACTAATTTATGAAAACAGTTTCTTCAATTACATGTATTTTGTTTTCATGCATTCATACCTCATTCATATGATATATTGCTACCTGAGGCACTGACACGGGCACATGAGATCACACTCGAGTTAGATATTACCCTAGCCATTGTTATAGGCTGCATGTTATTCATATATTTGAGGATATATTATGATCATTGACCTAGGTTGCGTTATTTATGCGATTTCTGTGCGTAGATGTTTTTCTATTCACGAGTTGGCAACTCACCCCCGTTGTGCCCCAGTTTCTTGCAGGTTTGCCGTACAGGTTTCATTACGGCTTGCGGGTATAGTTTCCTTCGGGTGATTTGCTAGTAGGTGGGTTTACTTGTATCGTACCCCCATTATATATCTTGTATATTATTATTCTGTTGTATCTAGAAGTTCCATCAACCAAACATGTATTTATTTTTGAGATAGAGACCAGTGATGTTATTCTTTCGACCTTAGAGTCGCGCGTTATATTTCTGCGGATTTCTTGTGGTTTTGAGTTTCCTTTTGAGTTTTTGATCCTCGCCGTTGGCGTTGTATATTATATTGCTTGTGTGGTTGTGACCGTCGATTGACGAAGAGCTAGCTCCCGCATGGGGATGCCTTTTTTTTTAATTTCGTATACTATTCATATTGTATCCCGTTTGGGGGCCAGTATTTACAAAGGAGACTCTGCCGAAATTTTCAGGAAATTTTTGTTGTTTTTTTTAAAACCGCATAATTCGGCTTATGGTATTAAAACTACTTTTTTTAAATTGGTTTTCCTTCACTCTACTACTTTTCTTTGTTTGGATTTCTGGGTTTTCGGTTTACTTAGATTACGTACGCCTCAAGACGTTCGTAGTTTAAGTGTCGGTCATGTTCCGTACTTTCGGGACGTGACAGTGATACTATAACAGATGGCCCTAGTGCAAGTGGGAGATTGTTAGTTATGTGTATGCCCTAGAGGCCATTACTGTACATACGATGTATATTGTAGTGGATGCTTGGACATATATATGGAGGAATTTCTTGCTCGACATGATAGTATGCTATCTGATTGCTCTTTATCTTAAACACTGATTGTCTCTATGTTACATATTGATTAAGCCCTTAGGATGAGTACTTGACTACCAGGATAATGATGCAGATCATACTAATGGGGACTGAGTAGTCGATAAGTACATACTTCAAATGTTCCTTGTCGTAGGTGTATCGAGACAGGGCATCGATATACCAGAGTAGACTAGCGTATATCTTCTCGACCTATGTAGATGGTGTAGGGTTCCTAGGCATACTATAGAGGTCTCACAAGGCATCAACCATGCCAATTTCAAAAATTATGGGTGCCGAGAAACCCTAATACGGATCGTTGACTAGAAATCTAGGCGATAAACGGAACTAGTTAACAAATTAACTAAAGGAGAGAGACTACAACCTTTGTAGATCCGGTTCTCCACATCCTTAGCTCCACGTAGTCGTCCCCTCGCTGTCCATCTCGAATCTCGGACTCTCGCATCGGCTTCATCGGAGAAATGAGCGGAATAGGTCGTCGGCTTCGTGCCGAAGATGATCTACGTCGAGGTTGCACATGTTCAAGCTCCAACTTCACCAAGTTGTGAAACTTGTGAAGAAAACACCCAAAACAACTTGGCAAGAGGTAGAGGGTGAAGAAATAGGAGGTGGGTTCACTTTAGAATTGGATTTCTCTCACTTTAGCTCAAGTTGCCATTGATGACATCAAGCTTTTTTCTTGAAGATGAAGATGAAGAAGAAGAAAGAATATGATAAGTGTTTTTAAAATGAAAAGAAAAATTAAACTTATCATAATGTGAACCATAGTTAAGTGTAGAGAATTGACTAAGGTTAGAAGAATGGTTAGGGTTTAGTGTGAAGACAAAATGGTCACAAAGTCAAAGCTTCATGAAGCTTCAACAATGTTCAAGAATGAAAGCAACCATTTTGTATTCTTATCCCATTCTTTTTCCAAAAATGAATAAATAAAAGAATGGATAAATGAAAACCCTAATCACTTTCTTAACCTAGGTTTAATTCTATACACTTAACCAAATGAGCAAGCATCATCTAACATGATACAAACATGTGCACAAAAGTATATCACATATACAATTTGCACATCTAGTGAGAAAATCCATTTAAAGTGAACCAATACTAGTTAATGCAAAGTAATATATCAAATATATAATTATACATTAAATCATTAAATCAACACTTGATTTAACGATCCGGTCATATCGCATATAACCGACTAGTATCCAATGTATCGGCTTATCGAATCAATCCTTGATTCGATATCTAGGTTATATCGAATACAACCAATCGATACATCCATCGCGAGAATGGAATACGGTATCACATACACGCATTATTCTCGGTCCTGCACATATCTCATATGTGCTCCTATTTCGTTTCGCTTGAGCCAGGAAACCTCTGTGTAGGACTCTAAAGACTCGTCAATACGCCGGTAGCAGATGATGATCATATCAAGCACCCACAAGCCGCAAGCGGTCTGCTAAACGTAACGGCCATCCGGGTATTGAGCGATCAGAAGATCGACGAGCTAGCCCGCTCACACTCCTGTGAATCCAACCAGTAACACTTACCGTACAGTCCGGTCTGTTCGTCTGATATGTCGCATATCAAGTCTAGGGGTGGTATACGTCAGACCCCAATAACCGATAAGTCGTGCCGATGTGAGGCTCATAACGGGTAGAGAAACTACTGGTAACACTTACCAGCAAATCTCTGATCAGCCCTGGCCAGGGACTTCCCTGTTACGGCCAATCGAGCACAGCGCAATATCAACTCCCAATACCGGGAGAGACGAAACCCCTCCTATCGCTCATTGCCTCCATGTGACTCGGGACTGTACCCAAAGACCACCGTTTTGCATGCCCTCATGGACGTGGTAAGGTGGAGATCAAAGCACAGTGGGAATCACACAAGACTCTATGACGATCTCGGGTCTACAGACTAACCTATACAAGTGTCACCTGAGAACTTCCATCTGACGTGAGGTATAATACCATCTGGGAGTTCTCGGCGAGTCCGTCCAGTGTACCCAGTCTCCACTGAGCACCCGTATACCATCTCTGATGTCAAACACCAATGGATATGGGATCATCCATCGCCCATCTCATGGGTCGAGAAGCGTATACGCTAGTCTACACTGGTATATCGATGCCCCGTCTCGATACACCCACGACTAGGGACCTTGAAGGATGTACTTATGGACTACCATGTCCCCACTAGTATGATCTACATCATAGTCCAGGTAGTCAAGTACACATCCTAAGGGCTTTACCAACATGCAACCATAAGACAGTTTAAAGAGACTAGTGTACATGTTAAGATAAAGAGTAACCAGATAGCATACTATCATATCGAGCAAGAAGGTCATCTCTATATATGTCCAAGCATCCAATATAATATACATCATCTGTACGATACTGGCCTCTAGGGCATACATACAACTAACAGATGGGCGATGGATGATCCCATATCCATTGGTGTATGACATCAGAGACAGTATACGGGTACTCAGTGGAGACTGGGTACACTGGACGGACTCGCCGATAACTCCCAGATGGTATTATACTTCACATCAGATGGCAGTTCTCTGGTGACACTGGTACAGGTTAGATTGTAGTCCCGAGATCGTCATAAAGCCTTGTGTGATTTCCAATTTGCTTTGATTTCCACTTTACCACGTTCAAGAGAACGTGTAAAACGGTGGCTTTTGGGTACAGTCCCGAATCACATAGAGGCAATGAGCGATAGGAGGGGTTTCGTCTCTCCTAGTATTGGGGGTTGATGTTGCGCTGTGCTCGATTGGCTATAACAGGAAGTCCCTGGACACGGCTACTTCAGAGATATACTGGTAAGTGTTATCAGTAGTTTCTCAACCCGTTATAAGCCTCATATCGGCATGACTTATCGAGTTGCTGGGGTCTGACGTTTACCACCCCTAGACGAGATATGCGACATATATCAGACGAAGAGACCGGACTGTACGGTAGTGTTGTTGATTGGATTCATAGGAGTATGAGCAGGCTTGCTTGTTGATCTTCTGATCGCTCAATACACGAGTGGCTGTTACGTTTAGCATACCGCTTGCGGCTTGTGGGTGTTTGATATGATCATCACGTACTGCTGGCGTATTGACGAGTCTTTAGAGTCCTACACAGAGGTTTCCTGGCTCAAGCGAAACGGAGTAGGAGCACATATGTGATATGTGAAGGACCGAGATTAATACGATATGAGATACTGTATTCTATTCTCATGATATGTGATATCGGTCGGTTATATATAAGATATAGCCGGGTTATCGGATCAAGTGTTGATTCGATAAGATGATTCATTTGATATTAGTCGGTTATATATAATATAGCCGGATTATTAAATCAAGAGTTGATTTGATAATTTTTTGTATAATTATATATTTGATATATTACATTACATTAACTAGTATTAGCTTACTTATGATTTCTTTTTGTTACTAATTTTGTGCATGTGTATATATGTGATATATATGAGTGTACATTATTTTGTGTCATGCTTGATGATACATGCAACATAGGTGTGTGTATGACTTACACCATGCTTGGTTTAATTGCTAGGGTTTTATTTATTTAAGTAATTCTAAAACTAAATGATTTTGTCATGGTTGATAAGGTTGTAGAAGCTTGTAGTTCTTTGACTAAGTCTTCAAGTTTTGTTTTACCTAAGATATTTGTTAACCCTACTAATTAACCTATCCTTGGTTAAGTCTCTACAAAGGTAAGTATATAATACTTAACTCACCATGGTTGCTTCACTCTCACTTGATGAGTTCATTCTTCTTCTTCTTCCATTCAAGCTTTTCTAGCTTCAATGGAGATGAGAGAAAACATGTGAGAAAATCAAATCTAGAGTGAGCCCACTTCCTACTTCATCATCCTCTACTACTTGCCATTTAGTATAGGGTGTTTGCGTCACTAATTTCATAATTAGTGAAAAGATAGCTGGGGTTAGTGTCTCCTCGACGTAGATCATCTTCGGCCTCGA
This sequence comes from Agapanthus africanus, assembly GCA_030015575.1. NCBI lineage: Eukaryota > Viridiplantae > Streptophyta > Magnoliopsida > Asparagales > Amaryllidaceae > Agapanthus > Agapanthus africanus. The sequence goes on from CM057342.1 coordinate 411,312,471, forward strand.
TGTCTTCTAGCAAGCTTGATCCGTACATCATGGGGAGCCACTTTAGAGTCCGGAGTTCATGATCGCACCAAAGGGACAACTACAAGGATCTATTAAAGTGAAGGACCGGTCTACAAAGGTTTTATTCCTTGCTCACTTTTAGTTGCAAAGTCATTTACATTTACATTCTTTCAGATTTCTAATATACGATTCTAGGGTTAGTGTTAGCTAGAACGATAAATTTTTGAATTTGGCATGGGCGATGCCTCCCGAAACCTTGCTGCCGTGCTAGGCAACCCTGCAGTCATATAAACCTCATTATTCATCTGGTATCATTATCATAATATAATAAACTAGGGGTATTGATCTAAAGTCTAGTACACTACGATACCATCAACATATAACCGCGTGTGTATGAAAACACATTGCCCAACGATCCGTTATAATATTATGTCGCATCTCATAACACGACCTAAGTCACATCACCGATCTCACGACATCATGCCCAATCACATCGACTCATCTCCAAGTATCGTATACTATCCTCATTATGCGTGTATACGTATATATATATATATATATATATATATATATATCAACACACCCATATATATATATATATACATATATCACATACACCAATACAAATCACGTGTGCGCATATGTGTGAATACCTTAACACTTAGGTTCACGACTATGAACTAACTAAAAACGTTTTCTACCAATTACACTAAAACTAACACATGCTCTTCTAAAATCTTTCTTGCTAATAAGTAATGTTTCACATAACACATATTCGTGTGTGTGTGTGTATATATATACACACACACATTATATATCATAGGCTATACTACGAACTGCGGGGGTGCTATACGCCATCCACCCGACTTCCTCCGTAGATATATATCTACTCACCTTGATCCTTGCTTGCCGAAGTCGATGTCGCTTTTCTCTTCCTCGTCATCCCGAAGTTCATGCGGAGGTACCTACATGTCATTACACATGGTTTCGTAAATAGAAATCGCACACGAAAACCAAAACGGCACCCGAATCACACATAGGTTAAAACCTATGGTCTACGCATACAAGAAGAACCAATACCCCTAGACATCGACGTACAAACACCAATCGATTGAGACAACAAAAAAATATCCAAGTTCAAGTTACAGAATTGGCAAAACCGTAATCAGAAATGATGTAAAACACCTTGAGATTTTATCCTAAGTTGAATTAGCCAATTTTGCATATAAGGTAGGTCTAATTTACTGAAAATGGAGCCATGGACCAAGCATGAACCCACTCTGAAGTACCCAGGTCACAAATTGCGGCCATAAGGGATAAATTTGCGGCCTTGAATGGGAGATAAGGCCTCGGGTCTTTAGGGTACGCTCCAAATCACCTGCACACATCTCAGTAATCGCTAAATATTTTTCAGGTGCCACGGGTCATAGCAGAACTACAAATATCACCACAATTCCCACAATCTTCCGATGTCGGGGTTTCTAAGTTTGGGTTATAGGGTTAAATCTCTGGTTTTTCTTCACAATACTAACACTACTGGGGTTGTATGGCCTCTATTAACCTCAATTGCACCATAACAATCCAAATCAAGCCCTAACCTCAACTTGGAATTTCCAAACCTCACTAAACTACACTTAAACAGTTCTAAACTATAATGGATGTTAAAGGAATTGAAATACTACACTAATGATGAAAGAATTACCACATCTAGCAACTCAAGAAATTTCTTGAGTTGCCCCAAGTGCTCAAAATCCAATTTTTCTTGATCTCCCATGCTTGTAGTGAGCTTGTGCACATTTTTAATAAAGGAATTATTGGGTTTTGAGGTGGATTTGTGGTTGTGTTGAGGAGGTAGATTAGGGGAGAGAAGAGGGCAGCCATGGAGATGAGGGGGAGAAAAACGATGAAGAGAAATGAAGGAGGAGAATAGCCATGGTCAAAGATGACCCCTCACCCTCTCTCTCGCCCATACCTCCATATTCTAATCTTTTTCCTTTTCTTTTCTATTTTCCCTTTTTGTTTTCCACTTTAAAAAGCAAAACACTTAAGAATAAAGATGAAGACATGCTTCATATCATAAAATGTAACAAGTATATGTGACATACTATGGTGCATTTCATGCACAAAAAAACGGATTAATGCAAGATTACTGAAAATTAATCGAGATTAGCATTAATATAGAACATAATTAATTGCAAAAAATCTATGAATGCTCCATTTTTATAATCTCTTTCAAAATCAATAATTAACATAAATTTCCAAATATTTCCCAATTTATCGGTATTTGATTATACCAAAGCATTTAAAACAATCTCCACAGATTAAAATATTTGTAATATTTTATTATTCAAATATATAAATTCCTAAAAATAATATTTTATTATTCTGAAATGTTACAATGAAACTCGTGTCCAACATCGACACGTAAATCCTCATAAATCTCGGGCTCTGTCAGTCCGGATCGGCCCACGGGCTCCGTCTGCGAGATCGGCCATTGTTAGTAATAAGTATACCCTAGAGGCCATTACTGTACATATGATGTATATTGTAGTGGATGCTTGGACATATATAGGGAGGACTTTCTTGCTCGACATGATAGTATGTTATCAGGTTGCTCTTTATCTTAACATGTACACTGATTGTCTCTATAATACATGTTGATAAAGCCCTTAGGATGAGTACTTGACTACCGGGACTATGAGGCAGATCATACTAGTGGGGACAGAGTAGTCGTTAAGTACATCCTTCAAATGTTCCTAGTCGAGCGTGTATCGAAACAGGGCAACGATATACCAGAGTAGACTAGCGTATACGCTTCTCGACCCATATGATGGGCGATGGATGATCTCATATCCATTGGTGTTTGACATCAGAGAAGGTATGCGGGTGCTCAGTGGAGACTGGGAACACTGGACGGACTCGCCGAGAACTCCTAGATGGTATTATACCTATCGTCGGATAGCAGTTCTCTGGTGACACTGGTACAGGTTAGTCTGTAGACCCGAGATCGTCATAGAGTCTTGTGTGATTCCCACTGTACTTTGATTTCCACCTTACCATGTTCAAGAGAACGTGCAAAACGGTGGCTTTTGGGTACAGTCCCGAGTCATATGGAGGCAATGAGCGATAAGAAGGTTTTCGTCTCTCTCGGTATAGGGAGTTGATGTTGCGCTATGCTCGATTGGCCATAACATGAAATCCCTGGCCAGGGTTGCTGAGATCTATTGGTAAGTGTTATCAGTAGTTTCTCAAACCGTTATGGACCTTGCATCGGCATGACCTATCAGGCTATTAGGGTCTGACGTTATACCACCCCAGGCTGTGATATGTGACAAATCAGAAGAAGAGACCGGACTGTACGGTAGTGTTACTGATTGGATTCGCAGGTGTACGAACATGCTTGCTTATTGATCTTCTGATCGCTCAATACCCGGGTGGCCGTTACGTTTAGCAGACCGCTTGCGGCTTGTGGGTGTTTGATATGATCATCACCTACTGCCGGCGTATTGACGAGTGTTTAGAGCCCTACACAGAGGTTTCCTGGCTCAAGCGAAACGGAGTACGAGCACATATGTGATATGTGCGGGACCGAGGTTGATACGATATGAGATACCATATTCTATTCTCGCGATATGTGATATCGGTCGGTTATATATGATATGGCCGGGTTATCGGATCCAGTGTTGATTCGATAAGTTGATTCATATAGTATTAGTCAATTATATTACATTAACTAATATTAAGCTCACTTATGATTTCTTTTCTCACTAGATGTGCATATTGTATATATGTGATATGTTTATTTGTGTACATGTATTGTGTCATGTTTGTTGATACATACAAGATGGATGTATGAGACTCATACCATGCTAGGGTTAAATTAGGGTTTTGACTATCTCTTAAGTTATTACAAAAGAGCAAAAGACTTGGTCAAAGTTTTCAAGCTTGGAGAAGCTTGTAGAACATTGTCAAGGTCAACTCTTTTGTTATTCCTTAGGATATTTTTCCTTGACCCAACCTTTAAACATAGCCTTGGGTTTATTCTCTACATGAGTTAAGCATGATGACTTTAACTCACCCATGGTCGCAATAATTCATTTGGATGAATTATTGATGAGATATTTTCTTCATCATCTTCTTCTTCATCAAAAGCTTCTAGCTTCAATGGAGTTTTGAGAAAAAGTGTGAGAAAATGAAATCTAAAATGAGCCCACTTCCTACTTCATCATCCTCTACTACTTGCCATTTAGTAGAGTGTATTTGCTTCACTAATTATATGATTAGTGAAAAATAGCTTGGGTTAGTGTCTCCTCGACGTAGATCATCTTCGGCCTCGAAGACATCGAAGCAAGCATGTTCGTTTCTTCAAGAGATCCTCTCTAGAGTCCAGAGTTTGCAATCGCAGCAAAGGGGACTACTATATGGAGCTATTTGAAGTGAAGGACCGGTCTACAAAGGTTGTATTCCTTACTCACTATAACCTGCAAAGTGTTTGCATATGTTTTCCGTATTATTTCTAATTAACGATTCATGCTTAGGTTTAGCTAGAACGACAATTTTTTGAATTTGGCATGGACGATGCCTCCCGAAACATTTCTGCCGTGCTAGGCAACCCTTCAGTGGTATCAGAGCCATGCTAGAAATTTATACGGATTTTGTTAAGATTACGAAACCGAAACAACTCCGAAACTTGAAACGGAAAACCATAGTTTCTGTCGTTTTTAAAAAGTTGTCAAAAAATTATTTTAACAAGTGCAAAATGTTGTATGCGATACATCATGAACACACAAGAAAACCCAACCCAACCCCTCGACCATGGCCGGCGACTAGGCCCCCAGATCCGGCTACGCCGGATTTCCTATGGTGGAATGGGTTGAGTTTTGTGGTGTGTTCCAGTGACTTGGGTTTGGTGTTTCACGTGTTATTTATTTTCTCTAATTTTGCATGTGATGTAATCTTAAACTATAAGCAATTCAGAGTGTTTCGTATTCGTAGTTTTAACATTGTTTCAGGTTATTCACGTATTGTCTAGGCGATGTTAAAAAGTTCGATCGAATGTCAAAAACCCATTTTTCCAAGTTTAATGTATTCGGAAAAACATGCAAGTATTCTGTAGAGCTTCTAGAAAAACGTATTACTTAACTCGATTATGTGGCCGTCAAAACCGCCACTTGAACCCTAGGGTTTGTGGTAGTTTAGCGTTGTAACATGTGAGACGTTGGTTTGACCCTTCTTCGGCTGGTTCATAGGTACTGTGGCATCTTCTGGGTATTATTAAAAATGTGCTCAAGTGTTGAGCTGTCGGGAAATTGTGGAACTTTCATGAATCGATTAAAGAGTTTAACGTCGTCCAGATATTTTGTGATGGGATACAATATTTGGAATTCATAAGTAGTTATGAGATAACTAGTTTGAATGTTATAAATCTAGCAGTTCAGTCTCATTTGATCGGTTGCCACAGGATTTTGATGAGATCAAAAGTCCGTCGCAATCACGTAGCGTACGCGGGTACTCGCCGGGTAAACTTAATAGATTGCCACGCCCCATAACCCCGACCAAGTGACTGTAGGAGAACCCCGTCGCCAAAAGCATCCGTTCGGGTGCTCGCAGCCGCGGTGTTCCGCCTTAGTGCACTTCGTCGACGATATCGGGGGGTGCAGCCGTCTACTAAAGTTTTCAACGAGCATTCGATCAGGATGTCGGGAATCTTGTTGAATTGCCCGACTTGTTATTGTAAAGTGTTTTCGGTATCGAGACTAAAATGCGGGGTTTATAATTGTTAGCCATGTGATGTCTAAGGAATTCATTTGGTTAGGCATGTGATGTCTAAGGTGCTTGCGGATTCCAACCGTTGTAGTTTTTCACTTTCTTTTCTGCGACCGTAAGTGTAATATGTGGTGTATCGTCAGTTTCGGTACTATATGTCAACGACAATTGGGATATGCATATTTACTTACGTTGATGACATGTGATGTTATGTGTTGCTGTGATATGTTATATTGGATCGTCGTGTTTGAATAGCCGGGGGTTTTATGTGAGATGAGAGTTTTTCATTTTCATTCATGTAAAATTCATTCTATGTAATATTCTTTTATTGGGGCACTTCCGAGTTGAGGATGATGTCACCATTGTATATTATTTTTACTTTTTCGCATTAGGATAGACCCAAGGCGTGGAGCATAAGTAACCGGGTTCTAGGGTCCAGTGGGAGACCATCTCGAGGAGTCGAGACCGGGTATCCAAACTCTAGAATTGGTAGGGTTGCTTGCTGTTCTCGTAGGGGTCTAGGGATGTGGGATTGGCTATTCATCACGACCGTGGAATCCGTGTTTTATACTGGCTTAAAATAAAACCCGGAAATACTAGTATATCCAATATTTCATATGTTTTAATTCTGCTGCGATATTTTGTAATGTGATCATTGAGTATATTCTAAGACGAATGCTTATATTATATATATGAGATATAATTAATATTGCTGCTTTCGTTTCATATCTGATGCTTGGGAATCATAATAAATGGGACTTCATTAATGAGATTAATGAAATAAAAGAAACCTAAAGATTTTGTAGGAACTTGTTTCAAAAACTGGTAGCTCTAGTTCTTGCTTTGCATAGCGGTATTCCTTGTAGAATATCCAGCACCTTATTCGATAAGGAAAGAGCCGAGATCCCTTCACCGGGAGTGGCCTCTTTAGCGAAACTAGCAGATGCTACAAACTCGGTTTGTCTTTTGATTGCTTTTTAGTTTTTTCTTTGCACAGTGGTATTTGTGAAATATCCTGCACCTTATTCGATAAGGAAAGAGCCGAGATCCCTTCACCGGGAGTGACCTCTTTAGCAAAACTAGTAAAAGCCTCAAAAACACTCCTTTTCATAATCACTCGATTCTACGACGATATCAAGTTCATGACGCAAAAGGTTTTCATAAAAACCTGTCGTAGCCCTCCGTCATTTCAGATAAGTACTACTTAGTATTTGTAAGTCCACGGTAGCGCCCCGGCCGTCTAACAGACGCCAAATGCGGAACAAAATTTTTTACAACTGGCGCTATCGCGTACTATAACTCGGATCTGCCATTAAAGCTAAACTAATAAATTACAAAGTGTGTAGAAATGTTATACCAAACGATCCGAGTCCTTCGGTCTTCAACCATCTTCCCACGCTTTGTTGCGGCTTCTCCGATCTCCTGAATCTACAGTCTTCTCGTCCAGGCGACACCACGTCGATGGATCTTTAAACGGGCTCCCACCTCTTAACCGAGACAACTCGATCGTCAAGTTTGCTAAAAGAGACGACCAAGATGATGTGGAGAATGAGTAGAATACTTTGTCTCGTTACGTCCAAGTCTATGGACGAACGGTTAATGAAGTTTCCTTTTGGAATTGTGATGGAATGAAAAGAGCTTTGAAATTTCCATACACATAAACTATATTCTTTTCTCAAAACAACAACCATAACCTCAAAAAGAGGTGGCCGGCCACTTTATAAGAGGGGGGTGAGTGTAGGAGCAAGGGAGAGTGAGTGTAAGCAAAGCTTATCATGAAGAAATATCCTAAGCATAACAAAAACTCATTAATGCAAAGGATGAATCATCATAATCAAGTCATCAAAGCATTTAATGAACAAATGAGTCATGAATCTTAGTCACCATCCTAGTCTTCATCTAGAAACATCTAGAAGCATGACTCACCCTCAACTCAAGAAAAGATAAATTCGTCTTTAACCGAATGTTAAAGACGGGCGATAGAAAACTGGAAACTGGCAACTTCCAAAAGTGATCCCGAAACGAATTTCAGGATAACCCCGTATCAGTATAAATATACCCGCATTTGTATTACGACTAAATACAAATGCAACTGAGACAAAGATATTATATCTACACAGCATAATACTCGGATCCGGCTTAAACCAAAGCCGACCAGTATTATCTGCCCGAAAAATGACACGTGCGAAAACGCACGTGCATTTTCCGAACCTTGACATAAAACCATACGGTCTCTACAACGTTTCGGCCGAACTTGGGAAAGTGTCTGTGGGGGACTCTAATGACTCATCAACACACTGGCACTGGGTATAACCACTAGCACGTCAGAGGTACTGGCTGCACGTAACGGTTGCCTATGTATTGATTGGAAGGGAAGCTGACGAGCGAACTCATCCATAAACCCTACTGAGCCTAATAGTGACAATATACATACAGTCTGGTCCGTTCGTCTATGAGTATCGTATATCGGCCTAGAGTCTGGTAACGTCAGACCCCCAATAGCAGTATAAGTCGTGTCAGAGAGTGGCCCAGAACACCCTGAGATACTACTTGAGTACCTGCCAGTAAATCTCCTGCCTCGGCCGAGGTCATTGTGTAATGGCTCTCCTAGACACAGCGCGATCTCATCCCCAATACCGGGAGAGACGAATCCCCTGCTGATCCGCTCACTTGCCTCCATGTGGCTCGGGACTGTACCCAAAAAAGACCTGTTTGCACGACTCCTTTGAGCCGTGGTAGGGTAGAAATCAAAGCACAGTGGGAACTCACACGAGGCAAATGACAACCTCAGGTCGATGAACTAACCTATACACACGTCACCAGGGAACTGCTATCTGATGCTAGGTATAATACCATCTAGCAGATTCCCGGCGAGTCCTGTCCGGTGTACTCATAATCCAATGAGCACCTGTATACATCTTAGGTGAACCAACTAACACCAATGGCTTGTGAGACCGGCCACCGTCCCTCGTCAGGGTCTCGACTGTATACACTAGTCTACTCTGGAGTATCGATGGCCTGTCTCGAAACTCCTACGACTAGTGACACTTTTAAGGATGTGCTTACAGACCCCAGCTCCCACGTATATGATCGCCATCATACTGCTGGTAGTCAAGCAAGAATCCTATGGGCTCTATCATCATGCAATAGTGAACTAAAGCATGTATATGATGATAAAGACAAACCAGATAGCATACTATCATCTCGAGCAAGATTATCATATCGGTATAGGTCCTGCCTCAATCATTGCAATCACGTACCTCCGATCCAATAATTGGCTTTGAGGGCACTATTTCCAACAATCTCCCACTTGAACTTAAGGCTAATTATTGCGATGTAGCATACTCACAGCCCATGTAATACCGAACATCCAACTCTTCTACTAATCGGTTTCACAAAGCTAGTTTGTAAAACTCTTGTGTTCGAGAAATAGCCTTAGTGAGTGGATTCGCCCTGATGTTTCTTTCTATGTCTCTCTTAATCTCATGTTCATGGAGAAAGCCATCTCCCGAATCGAGTAATACCTGTCTTACAATATGTCTGGATATCTGATGGTTTCTAGTTCATAAATGAACTCTAAATCCAAACTTCTTAGACTTTATCGATAACTGAACCTAATCAGTATCCAGCACCATGCCTCCCACAGTATATTCTTGGACCGCCTGTCCATAATAATGTCCCTCGTCAGAGGGGAAAACTATAACTCTGACAATCACTCTGTCATCCATGTCACCTTTGAAGCCTGGAATGATAACCGTCTACCGAAGGAGGCTGCTGTCATCAAGTCCGTAGAACATGCACTTATGTTCCTAAACTGCTTCCTTATGTTTCTTCAGGATTGGATGAATATAAACTTATTGCATCTAGTGCAAAAACAACATCCGGTATGGTACTTGACATCTCATGATTGACTCAATTGCCTAAGCAAGTGATCTGCCAATCATGCACGTCTCTCTCCCCTTTAGTCTGTAAGACACCTTTAGAGAGGGTGACTCCATCACCTGCAGGTACACCACCATGCCAGGAGTCATCTATTCTAAGTACTTTTTAGAATTACCGTCTAAGTACCCACATTGGGAAACTACCCAAATCTAGATCTAAAATCGTAGATCTAGAAACCAGAATGTCTAATATTATATCCATATCCTGTGTGAAGAAACAACAGTGTGACGACCACAGTACAACCGATCGTAGTATAGGAATTTTACTTCCTTCTCTGTGTATGTCATCCAAATACCAGGACGTCACACCCCACTACCTTCTTAACATATCCATCCCCTATTCTGATGAAGTCAAAGCCATGACCGTCACATCAAAAATAGATGATCTTATCTCCGCTATATCTGCTCAAGCTTATAAATAGACATAAGCAACTTGCCCACTATGCTTCCGCTGCTCCCACTGACTACGACAACCCTCTGGCAGAATAATATATACGTACACTTCTAAAGCTAGTTTAGAACGACGCTGTACTTATCCTCCTGCCGGGTCTCATAGTCGGGAACAACAGTAGTGTCGAGTCTGGGTAAACAAGAACCTCCCTGTTACCGTCCTTGAGGCTACCTGAGTACCTCTCGGGTGTCTGAGGTTACCCACCATATCTGCGGAGTGGCTAATGAAATGTCAAACCTGATTGAATATAAAGGTCCTATTAAATTTTCCGTAATCGTTTGCGGTTCTGGACTCTCTTCCAGTTCAACCATACTCCCACTACTGTTTTCTGAAAAAATTCATTTTACAAAAACTGTGGCGAGTCAAGAACAATATCACTATTGATCTTCCAAATGGTAGAAAAATCAACCCTCGACATAGCCCGGGTCAACCCACAAACTGCCATTACAGAAACGTGCCTTGAGTTATCCAGTGTCTGGTTTTAAGCATAAGCTGGACAACTCCCCTTACCTTAACATCGTTAAAATATGAACCATTCTATATCCAATATAGAAACAGAGCCACTAATTTAATTGGAACCAGATTCAAACCATGCAACTGTCTCCAGTGCATATCAACTTAATGGAGAGAGGCTAATCAGCATTACTCAACTTAGGAATACATCCAATTATGAGTAACCCGAAAGAGAAACAATTTTCTCAAAACCATTACTATCATCTGAATACCAATCACAAGAATCTACATCTTCGATCTCTTTGAAGAATCCCGATACTTGCGACACCTGGTTCTCTACTTTATTCTTATACCCACAACTTCTCAAAACTTAGACATTGTATTTGTACGAGACACTTGTCTAAAAACTAGAGAAGTCATAAGTAAACAGAACATAGTACGAGGACCTACCTGTAACACCCGAGCCCAATACTACTATTTCTGTTACTGGTTGAGCGTTAGATATTACTCATTTCATTTATCTTGCTTGTTTGGGTCTTACTGTAAAATTTTAACTGGCTAAGTCATTTCTGCATATAACAAATTTTAGCACCTAAAACAAAATTAAAAATATTTAACTTGGCCTACTCGTCACCCCTAGCCGCGTGGTAGCGTCCGTGCGTCGAGTTCTCATCTCGTTCGGTGAAACGGGCGAGTTTGGACGACTACGCGCGCGTGCAGGTGTCTGACTTGGGGGCATGCTTTTTAATCATAAAACATTTCTTTTTAAAATTTGGAACCCGCTTAAAATCCTATTATTTGAATTTCAAATTTTTGGACCCAACCCGGGCGCAATATGGAAATTTCTCATTTAGCGCCAAAATCCCAAATTAATATAATATTCTAACCATATAATATTTCGTTATATATATATATATATATTTTACTATTATTTTCTAACTTTCACAAATCTTTGAATTACTAAAATCCCTGAGAATCTTGCTGGCCTTTCTCCTGGGCAATTAACCCTGTGGGCCCCTCCTTTAACACCTTTCTCTCTTTCTCTCTCTTCCTCTCTCCATCTCTCACGTCTCTCTCTCTTTAACCCTCTCTCTCTCTCTCTCTATCCCCTATATATATTTTATCCCCTCCCATAAAATCTCCCCGAGAACGAACACGAGAACCCAACCTGCACCCATCCCTGCACACCTGTCGCCGCCGCAACCTCGTCGCCGGCACCACCGTCAGCCTCGCCTCCGCCTCCTCTTCCCAACCCCAGCATCTTTTCCTTCTCCCCGTGTGCTCGGCGCCGCAACAGGGACCCCGCAGAAACCCCGTGCCTCCTCTGTTGGCCGGAAACATCGTCGGCGACCCTCGTCGTCGTCACCCGCGCCACCGTCCGCAGCTCCTCTTCACCTGCGCACCAGCCCCGACCACCTCCTCTCTACCTCCACTCTCCTTCCCTGTTACAAACCCGCAACCCTAACCTACAGCCTGAAACATCCTCGTCGGCGCCCTATCGCCGTCGACCCCATCGCTGTCGCAACCTCTGCAATCCCAGTAAGCCTTGCTTCATCTTCCTCCTTCCTTTTTCCCCCTCTGGTTTATCCTTGGCTGTACATTGAATTTCTGAATTTGTTATCGCTGTTTTTGCATCTCGCCGGAATCCAGCCGTACCGACGACTTGATCCGATGTTCCAGCGAGGTACCCCGATCCGCGTGGTCCCATTGTTCGTTGTTTGGGTTCAATCTGTGAACTGTGCGTCCGTCGCGAGTTTCCCCGCCGACGTTACGTTCCGTTTTTCCCGGTTCACGACCCGTCGAGGCAAGTATCACTTGCTACATGCTATACTATGCAATTATATATGTTTGACTCGTTAAACCTGCAAAACTTAACTCGGTATAGTTATTTTCTCATCTTGTTGCCATATGACATATATCATTTTACATTTAACATAGAAATTACAAATTGCTACTTTTAACCTAAGAACCAAGTTAACCTGTTAATATAATAAAACGGCTGCTCTGTATTAATGCACTATTGTGATTGAATGAACTGCTTATTATTGTTTAATTTATTGTCAATCCCCTGTTCGATTATATATCTGTTTGTGAGTACACCCACGATGTGTTCGTACCTTGACTTGACATTGCTACACGATGCACCTGACATGGTACCATTTACCTTGACTTGACCCGATGTACCATGACCGGACCTGTTACCTGATCCTGTGTCTAATGCCAACAAACCTGACATGGAGTCCTCATGGACCGTTCTTGTTGTCTATCCAGACAAACCTACTGTTACCTGATCCTGTGTTGGCATTAGTTCTTGACTACTGAATACCTGACCTGACACATATAACTTGGGGGTATGGGGAAATCAAAGGTGTAAACTAAAGTGTAACTTAAAAGGGTATTACTTGATCCGTGGTCCCGGGGGGTAACGGGACAGAGCCATTCGTGACTCTTACATTTTCCTGATCCGTGGTCCCGGGGGGAAACGGGACAGAACCACTATTGGTTCCCATATTCCTGATCCGTGGTCCCGGGGGGTAACGGGACATATCCTTGAGTTACATGGAGGATTACCCAAATTGATTTCAAAGACTTTAGAATAGAAAACCTGTTAGAACAGTTTAGTTGCCCACTGCACACTACCCTGCACTGCTTGTTTCATACTATTGCTTTATTCATGTTTATTTCTGCATTGCCTATTACACTGTGTATATTATATTATTGGTTGACATGACGCCCTGACGTCTGGGTTTTGCATGGCCCAGATTCTTTACCACTGTCGCTGTCCGAGCAGGAGTATTTCAGCCAGCAGGCTGATTTGTGAGTTCTGTAGTGGTTAGTTTTATTTCCTGCACTCTTATTTCCAGATGTGAGCCCGCATTATGGGACATACTTTTCTATTATTGTATTGGATCATTTGCTTCCGCATTTATTTATCATTGACTCTTATTATTCTGGATTGTGGACATGTTTTAGATAGTTTATCTTGTTCTTGATATCTCTACAGCCGTAATGTGACTGTGGATGGATACTTCCTACCTACAGGTAGCATGGTTGGCTATGTCACGTGCCCAATCTGGCGTACTCTGGGAAGCGGGGCGTGACATGGTTCTTTTGGTATCAGAGCCATTGGTTAATTGGGTTGATTCATTTGTAGTTGGGTATTGTACCCAATACACGAATCAGAATACCCGTGCTTAGGAAACATGTCCTACCACCTTGACCGTTTTACCATTCTTGAATCACATTCTTCCTAATTATATCGACGTGCAAACTTACTTTGCTTGTCGACTCGAAAACCTGATTTCTTGTTATCCCTAGGACTTAGGCGACTTGGGTGGAGTTAAGTAATTGTGGCTATGATACCGCGGCATAGTTACAATGCGGTACTCTATTTAAGTATCTTGGAGTTCTAGCCTTGATCTATATATTGAATTTATCATCATGCTAATGTTGGGTGTTTTGATTTCAGGAATATGGCAGATAAGAATTTCAAGACGTATCAGAGGCGCGTGGACGAAGCCGCCATGTTGGGAGTAATACGAGGAATGCTGGAAAATCAGAAGAGGCATACTGAGCTGATCCAGCAGCAAGCAGATTCGTTTCAGGAGGGTTTGCAGGCCATTCGGCAGTCTGTAAATAACGCTGGAGCTAAACCAGTTGACCGAGTAGGGACCGTGGCAGATTTCCGACGTTTGGGCCCGACTACATTCACAGGTTTGGAGGAACCGTTGCCAGCCGAGCAGTGGCTGGTCGACACGGAGAATTTGCTGATTGAGGCACAGATTCCAGAGGATAAAAGAGTTGATGTGGTACGCATTCAGTTAGTAGACTACGCCCGAGAATGGTGGCTTGTGGAGGAGACCCGCTTTCCCAAGCCGATCAAATGGGCGGATTTTTCTAGGAGTTTCCTGGAGAAGTTCTTCCCGCGAACTGCACGGGAGGAAATGGAAGAGAAGTTTATTGGGCTGAGGCAGAATGGAGCACCCGTGGATGTGCATGCAGCAGAATGGACGAGACTCAGCAGATTCGCTGGACCTTTAGTTGCCAACGATGCAGACAGGGCACGGAGGTTCATGCGCAGCTTGGATGTGGACATCCAGAGGCAGATTGTCTCCCTGGGTTTGACCACTTTCTCACAGGTTCATACGGCAGCTCGGGAACAGCAGAGTTTATCTGGGATGAAAGGAAGCTTGCAACAGACAGCAGTTGCGGCAAGGAAGCCCGCATTTGTACCTAACAGAGCTCATGGTCGCAGAGGTATTCCAGTGGACCGTCGAGGTGTAGCACCCATGAAGAAGCCTTTGACCGTTGATCAAAGAAAGAGCATGATTTGTGACTACTGCCGTTTACCTGGGCACATGCAAAAGGATTGTCGAAGGAAGCTGGGACTTTGTTTGGTTTGTGGAGCGGCTGATCACGCAGTTGGTGCCTGTCCGTCGAAGCTTCGTACGAGGGATGATATTCAGAAGCCTCCGCAGAGACCGTTCCAAGGGCAGAAACAGCTGACTCAAGGACCTAATCAGGCTCGAGCTTTCACCTTGACAGCTGAGGTAGCTAAGGCATCAGGAGAAGTGGTTTCAGGTATTCTACTCGTTCATGGTTTTCCCGCAGTGGCATTATTTGATTCTGGTGCATCCCATTGTTTTATGTCATCCAAGTTTATAACTAGACACTCGATTGCCTGTACGACCCTGTCTAGTTTTTGGGACATACACACTGGGAATGGAAAAATCATAGCTAGTAGGGAATGTAGAGATTGTACAGTTGTTGTGTGCGGACGGGAACTCTTTGCCGATTTCTTGGTAATTGATACGGGAAGCTATGAAGTTGTCTTGGGAATGGATTTTCTTGGCACTTTCCACGCCCACATTGACTGTAGGGCAAGGAAAGTAATTTTCCAGATTCCCGGACATCCTGAGTTTACCTTCACTGGAGGAAGCAGTTCTGTCGGGCCAGTCGAGTTTAGGGCTAGGCCGACAAACAGTGTTCTTGCGGCTATGGAAGTTAATAGCAGTGAAGAGCCGGCGGTTGTTTGCGATTTTATGGACGTATTTGAAGATATATCGGGCTTACCGCCGAAGCGAGACTTGGAGTTCGCGATTGACCTTATTCCTAGTGCAGCGCCAGTACCTAAAGCGTATTATCCAATGGCACCAGTGGAATTGGAAGAAGTTAAGAAGCAAGTTGCTGAATTGCTTGAAAAGGGTTGGATTCGAAGCAGCAACTCGCCTTGGGGAGATCCAGTTCTTCTAGTAAAGAAGAAGGATGGCACGAGAAGGATGTGCATCGATTATCGAGAATTAAACCGGGTAACTATTAAGAACAAGTACCCGATCCCTCGCATTGGAGAACTTTTTGAGCAGCTTAGTGGCGCGAGGGTATTCTCGAAACTAGATTTGCGATCCGGATATCATCAGGTCCGAGTGAAAGCAGAAGACATTTGCAAGACGGCGTTTCGAACTCGGTATGGACACTACGAGTATCTAGTGATGCCCTTCGGAGTAACGAATGCGCCGGCGGTATTTATGGACTTGATGAACCGAATCTTTTCACCATTCTTGGACCAGTTTACTGTGGTATTCATTGACGATATTCTGGTTTACTCGAAGAGTTCGGAGGAGCATGCTGAGCATTTGAAGATCGCACTGCAGACATTGAGACAGGAGAAACTGTATGCAAAGATGAGTAAGTGCGAATTTTGGCTGGAAGAAGTGAAGTTTCTGGGGCATGTTGTGTCGGGCGACGGAATCGCCGTCGATCCCGAAAAGATTGCAGCAGTTCGAGATTGGCCTATTCCAAGGAATGTAGCTGAGATAAGAAGTTTACTTGGATTAGCCGGATACTACAGGAGATTTGTGGAGAACTTCGCTCGTTTGGCAGAACCGTTGACCAAGCTTACGCGCAAGGAGGTACCTTTTATATGGACGGATAAATGTGCATTGGCTTTCGAGACGTTGAAGCAGAAGTTGATAACCGCCCCTATCCTGACCGTACCAGACAATTCCGAGGGACTGGTGATTCATAGCGACGCATCTGGGAAAGGATTGGGATGTGTTTTGATGCAGAATGGGAAGGTTGTAGCGTACGCATCAAGACAATTAAAGACCCATGAGAATAATTATCCCACTCACGACTTGGAGCTTGCGGCTGTGATCTTCGCTTTGAAGATTTGGAGACACTATCTTTTGGGCGATAGAGTCGAAGTTTTTACAGATCACAAGAGTTTGAAGTATGTGTTCACTCAGAAGGAGTTGAACATGAGGCAGCGAAGATGGTTGGAGCTGATGGCCGACTACGACCTTAATCTTAAGTACCATCCGGGAAAGGTTAACGTCGTGCCGGATGCGCTTAGTCGGTTACCAGCGATTCAGGTGTTAACTACGCAGAGGGAGATCATTGGAGATTTTCGAAGATTGACTTGGAGGTTGTGCTACCACATTCTACGGGACAGTTGATGCAGTTGCAAGTACAGTCATCCCTGGTTGAGAAGATTAAAGCGGCACAATCGCAGGATCCTAGACTGCAGAAGTTTCGAGAGCAGGTTGAGGCTGGACTACGAACAGATTTACTGGTCCACGAAGATGGTTCGTTGAGGTATGGTAGCCGTCTGTGTGTGCCAAAGGGGGATGTTCGTGAAGAGCTTATGAAGGAGGCACACAGTTCAGCTTATTCTATACATCCAGGAGGTACAAAGATGTACCGAGATATTCGACAGCATTTCTGGTGGGAAGGCATGAAACGGGAGATTGATCGCTTCGTGGCTAAGTGCTTGGTATGTCAGCAAGTCAAGGCTGAACACCAAAGGGTTGCCGGTTTGTTGCAACCACTTCCGATTCCTCAGTGGAAGTGGGAACATATAACCATGGATTTCGTGACGGCTTTACCGCGGAGTCCAAAGGGCAACAATGCAGTATGGGTGATTGTCGATCGGTTGACCAAGGCAGCTCACTTTATTCCTTTCCGGGTTGGTCAATCGACGGAGACTTTGGCAGAACGGTACATGCAGGAGGTTGTAAGATTGCATGGCGTACCGGTGAGCATCGTGTCCGATCAGGACACTCGGTTCTTGTCACACTTCTGGAGGAGTTTACAGGAAAGTTTGGGGACTCGATTGAAGTTTAGCACAGCTTATCATCCTCAAACTGATGGTCAGTCGGAGAGAACGATCCAAACTCTTGAAGACATGTTGAGAGCATGCATGTTGGACTTCAAGGGTTCATGGGAGGATCACCTACACTTGGTGGAGTTTGCTTACAACAATAGTTTCCAAGCAACTATTCAGATGGCTCCGTTTGAAGCTTTGTATGGTCGTAAGTGCTGTTCACCTGTTTGTTGGGATGATGTTGGTGAACGAAGATTACTGGGACCAGATTTGGTGGTACAGACAGTTGAGAAGGTGAATATAATCAGGAAGCATATGAAGGCAGCTCAAGACAGACAGAAAAGTTGGGCTGACACGTCAAGAAGAACTCTAGAGTTCGCCGTGGGTGATTTGGTATTCTTGAAAATATCACCGACTAGAGGGGTAATTCGTTTTGGGAGTCGAGGGAAGCTTAGTCCTCGATTCGTGGGACCCTTCGAGATATTGGAGCGCGTTGGAGAGGTAGCGTACCGTTTGGCGTTACCGCAGTCCTTGGCAGGTGTGCATGATGTGTTTCATGTATCTCAATTACGAAGGTATGTTCGAGATGAGACACACGTTTTGGATCATTCGGAGTTAACTGTACGGGAAGACCTAACTTTTGAGGAGCGACCGGTTGAAATCATGGATCGAAGGGAAAAGGTTCTTAAGAACAAAGTTATTCCCCTTGTGCTAGTTTCTTGGGGTAATCGATCGCATGGAGAATCCACGTGGGAGCGAGAAGACGAGATCCGACAGAAGTTTCCTCACCTTTTCCTGTAGTTTTCTATCTTGTATTCATGGAATTTCAAGGATGAAATTCTTTTGTAGTTGGGTATAATGTAACACCCGAGCCCATTACTACTATTTCTGTTACTGGTTGAGTGTTAGATATTACTCATTTCATTTATCTTGCTTGTTTGGGTCTTACTGTAAAATTTTAACTGGCTAAGTCAATTATGCATATAACAAATTTTAGCACCTAAAACAAAATTAAAAATATCTAACTTGGCCTACTCGTCACCCCTAGCCGCGTGGTAGCGTCCGTGCGTCGAGTTCTCATCCCGTTCGGTGAAACGGGCGAGTTTGGACGACTACGCGCGCGTGCAGGTGTCCGACTTGGGGGCATTCTTTTTAATCATAAAACATTTCATTTTAAAATTTGGAACCCGCTTAAAATCCTATTATTTGAATTTCAAATTTTTGGACCCAACCCGGGCGCAATTTGGAAATGTCACATTTAGCGCCAAAATCCCAAATTAATATAATATTCTAACCATATAATATTTCGTTATATATATATATATTTTACTGTTATTTTCTAACTTTCACAAATCTTTGAATTACTAAAATCCCTGAGAATCTTGCTGGCCTTTCTCGTGGGCAATTAACCCTGTGGGCCCCTCCTTTAACACCTTTCTCTCTTGCTCTCTCTTCCTCTCTCCATCTCTCACGTCTCTCTCTCTCTAACCCTCTCTCTCTCTCTATCCCCTATATATATTTTATCCCCTCCCATAAAATCTCCCCGAGAACGAACACGAGAACCCAACCTGCACCCATCCCTGCTCACCCGTCTCCGCCGCAACCTCATCGCCGGCACCACCGTCACCCTCGCCTGCGCCTCCTCTTCCCAACCCCAGCATCTTTTCCTTCTCCCCGTGTGCTCGGCGCCGCAACAGGGACCCCGCAGAAACCCCGTGCCTCCTCTGTTGGCCGGAAACATCGTCGGCGACCCTCGTCGTCATCACCCACGCCACCGTCCGCACCTCCTCTTCACCTGCACACCAGCCCCGACCACCTCCTCTCTACCTCCACTCTCCTTCCCTGTTACATACCCGCAACCCTAACCTACCCCCTGCAACATCCTCGCCGGCGCCCCATCGCCGTCGACCCCATCGCTGTCGCAACCTCTGCAATCCCAGTAAGCCTTCCTTCATCTTCCTCCTTCCTTTTTCCCCCTCTGGTTTATCCTTGGCTGTACATTGAATTTCTGAATTTGTTGTCGCTGTTTTTGCATCTCGCCGGAATCCGGCCGTACCGACGACTTGATCCGACGTTCCAGCGAGGTACCCCGATCCGCGTGGTCCCATTGTTCGTTGTTTGGGTTCAATCCGTGAACTGTGCGTCCGTCACGAGTTTCCCCGCCGACGTTACGTTCCGTTTTTCCCGGTTCACGACCCGTCGAGGCAAGTATCACTTGCTACATGCTATACTATGCAATTATATATGTTTGACTCGTTAAACCTGCAAAACTTAACTCGGTATAGTTATTTTCTCATCTTGTTGCCATATGACATATATCATTTTACATTTAACATAGAAATTACAAATTGCTACTTTTAACCTAAGAACCAAGTTAACCTGTTAATATAATAAAACGGCTGCTCTGTATTAATGCACTATTGTGATTGAATGAACTGCTTATTATTGTTTAATTTATTGTCAATCCCCTGTTCGATTATATATCTGTTTGTGAGTACACCCACGATGTGTTCGTACCTTGACTTGACATTGCTACACGATGCACCTGACATGGTACCATTTACCTTGACTTGACCCGATGTACCATGACCGGACCTGTTACCTGATCCTGTGTCTAATGCCAACAAACCTGACATGGAGTCCTCATGGACCGTTCTTGTTGTCTATCCAGACAAACCTACTGTTACCTGATCCTGTGTTGGCATTAGTTCTTGACTACTGAATACCTGACCTGACACATATAACTTGGGGGTATGGGGAAATCAAAGGTGTAAACTAAAGTGTAACTTAAAAGGGTATTACTTGATCCGTGGTCCCGGGGGGTAACGGGACAGAGCCATTCGTGACTCTTACATTTTCCTGATCCGTGGTCCCGGGGGGCAACGGGACAGAACCACTATTGGTTCCCATATTCCTGATCCGTGGTCCCGGGGGGTAACGGGACATATCTTTGAGTTACATGGAGGATTACCCAAATTGATTTCAAAGACTTTAGAATAGAAAACCTGTTAGAACAGTTTAGTTACCCACTGCACACTACCCTGCACTACTTGTTTCATACTATTGCTTTATTCATGTTTATTTCTGCATTGCTTATTACACTGTGTATATTATATTATTGGTTGACATGACGCGCTGACGTCTGGGTTTTGCATGGCCCGGATTCTTTACCACTGTCGCTGTCCGAGCAGGAGTATTTCAGCCAGCAGGCTGATTTGTGAGTTCTGTAGTGGTTAGTTTTATTTCCTGCACTCTTATTTCCAGATGTGAGCCCGCATTATGGGACATACTTTTCTATTATTGTATTGGATCATTTGCTTCCGCATTTATTTATCATTGACTCTTATTATTCTGGATTGTGGACATGTTTTAGATAGTTTATCTTGTTCTTGATATCTCTACAGCCGTAATGTGACTGTGGATGGATACTTCCTACCCACAGGTA
Organism: Agapanthus africanus; assembly: GCA_030015575.1. Taxonomy (NCBI): domain Eukaryota; kingdom Viridiplantae; phylum Streptophyta; class Magnoliopsida; order Asparagales; family Amaryllidaceae; genus Agapanthus; species Agapanthus africanus. Next base: position 411,333,629 of record CM057342.1, read on the forward strand.
GCATGGTTGGCTATGTCACGTGCCCAATCTGGCGTACTCTGGGAAGCGGGGCGTGACACTACCCCTTTGTCCTGACGGACTATGGGCAACATGCAATACTCTGTATAAGTCCGGTGAGTTGAATAACTCAAAACCTGTGCATCATAGGTTGAAAACTTTACCCAAGTGATTTCCTCAAATATCACCAATTACAACGAATTCCGATATAATGAGGATGATCACCTAATTCCCAATAACTTACTCCCACTCATCATCTGTAAAACTATACAGATATGAGAATGAAGCCTGGTAAATATATACCATGGAGCAAGGGTCTAATTGGGAAATCAGTTCACAATTAACAATGCACAGTTAAACTGAAACATGAAAATTTTTCGTAGGGGTATCCTGGTATTCTTAGTAATGCCTCTTCCATAAATCAATTCATGACTATAACCGTATTTTTCTTTGCCATCTCTCCAAATCCCTTTATTTGTCTTTAGTCGTTATCTTCTGTACACCATCGTTAGGCTAAATGGTTTTCTTCCTTCCCTACCGTTCGGCACCAGCCTATGGTTTGGAAGAAGACTATCTAGTAAGCATAATAGGTGTACTCTCCTAATCCTAGGAGTACTCGTAACTTGAGAGAAGGTGATGATAAAAGATTACTAGGAATACCTTATTCTATTTCTCCCGAACTGGGGAAAAAACAAAGGTGAAAATATGAGTGGCGATGAAGTACGCGGTTTGGTCGTGAATTATAACAGTCGCAATTTACTTTGCCCTCTTTCTAATCCCTTTATTTTGTCTTTATTCATTACCTTCTGTACACCATCGTCAGGCTAAATGGTTTTCTTCCTTCCCTACCTTTCGGCACCTGCCTATGGTTTGGAATAAGACTATCCAATAAGCGTAATAGGTGTACTCTCCTAAACTAAGGAGCCCTCGCAACCTGAGAGAAGGTGATAATAAAAGACAACTGAATAATCAATTCTATTTCTCCTGAACCTGGATCCATCCTCGAAGAAGTCCCTTCGAGTTCGTATATAACCATACGATGGATCTATCCAATGGAAGTGGATGTCCATAGTAATACGGGGTGTTCTGAGAAATACAAAGGGTAAAGGAAGGAGCGACAATGCCTTATGCAACTTTAGACAATCCAAAAGTCAGTATTTTAAGAAGGTTCGGTCAACTTGGTCACTGAGTCACAGTCTAGGGTCTGTCAAAGGTCGCTGCCAAAGAGAGAGAGAGAGAAAAGAAACACTCTGCTGCACTCTAAGCTAGATCAGAATGGTTATAACTTTATCTAATCAGGAAACCTCCCTCTGCAATCTCAAATTCTCCTCCAAACCTGAAAGAAGAATTAGTCGGGATCACCCGAAGAGTAAACCAACTCATCAGTGAGAATCGAGATCCAACTATCATCGCATGATAACTTGATGGAAGCTACTCAAGTTATTACACTCCAGAAGGTATGCGCATGCCTGGCAAGTTTGCTGTATGTTTGAAACTCCCGATGTGATTTTTGCCCCATTCTCTTATGACCTTGGCGAAGGTCAAAATGTCATAAGTCACATGCCAAGTTCTACCCGTCACTATCCAGGTCAATTTGAACCAACCCGTACATACCCTTGACGAAGGCCAAAATAGTAGTACGACTGTCCCAAACCAACGCATCTATCTATGCAACAAATGAATACCCAGCAGCTACCAAACACTATGCCTTGGCGAAGGTCAAAATACATAGCTCGAATACTACTGAATACCCAAACGAAATGACGGAGGGCTACGACTGGTTTTTCGCGAAAAACCTTTAACGTAATGAACTTGATCTCGTTGAATGAACCTGATAGATTTTTATCAAAAATATAGTGACGAAAAACCTTTTGCTAAAGAGGTCACTCCTGGTGAAGGGATCTCGGCTCTTTCCTCGTGGAATGAGGTGCAGGATATTCCAACTGAATACCGCGATGCAAAGCAACTTGTAATCGACTATAATGAAGTTATTACCCTGACGCAAACTTCTGCCCAAGGGGTCTCTCCCGGTGAAGGGATATCAGCCCTTGCCTCGTCGAATGAGGTGCAGGATATTCCAACTGAGTATCACTATGCATAACAAAAGGAAACGTCTTTGTAATAACACCTTTTAAATTTGTTCCAACAACATCAAATATAGGTTTGTTTTATCCTTGCATTGATAAGAATCAATGCAGTCCCATCAAATAATCACACCAGAAAAGAGCGAAAAATAAAATGTACGTATATGCCATCCGCATTCGTCTCTGGGTCTCGTCATCACCCGTTAGGTTACTTAACTAACGACAGAGCGGGGGCTGGACTAGCGTGGGTGTAAAACATATACAACATCTAATAGTATATATACCAATATACATTAATCGCTCCAGGCGTGATAATATGCAACATTACAGAAAAGTAATAAGTATCACAGAACAATACAGATAATCTGGGATCCCCGGGTTTCACAGAGCCGCTACTGAAACCCGACGTTCCCCTGGTCGTGTGGATAGCTTGTGCAATGAAACCTAGACCCCTACGGGTGCGGCAAGTTACCCGCCAAAACCTGAAGCGAGGCAGCCCCTACAGCAAAGTGAATGGACCACCCGGCACTTCACGGAATCCGGTAACTTGAGCACCCCTCCTTGGGTCAACCTGTACCCCCTGAGAGTGCGGCGAATAGTCTGCCAATTCTAGAGTGAGGCCCCTCTGCCTCTCAAAGCCATGAGATACGGACCCGTTGCCCTCCAGAACCCTGCTATCCATGCACTCCTTCGCGGGATAAACCTAGTACAGAAATTTAAAATATGTACAACTGGTACATCGACCTTAACCCGGTCGTGCCCCAAAAGAATATTATACAAACAGGCAGTGATGGCAGTCCACATGTTGGACGCTCGCTCCGCAATATCAAATATACAAATAAATCCAAACTGCACTACCATTGCACACTGCTATCTACCACGGCATATCCGTAACATCACAGCACAACACAGAATATCAACCCGAATGTCACGTCCGCAAACCCGTCTAAAAGAACTATAGCAATTAGACGCGGTTTACCGCTCAAATGACATTCCCGGTCTGAGATATAATATAAGTACTGTAAACTAACACGTTTAAATTTCGATCGACAAAATATCGCAAAGTGAGCCCCACATACATCTGCTGTACAGTAACAAAATATGGGCCCAAAAGAAATATTCTAAAAAACACGATTTTACAAGAAGAACTTACTGTAGAAAAATGGTTTACTGTAGCTCCAAAACGGCGGCGGGACCGCGGCCACACTAGGGTTTGCGCGGCGGTTCCGCGGCGCTTTGGAAGCTTCAGTTGACCAAATTTCACCAGAATTCTTAGAAAAGCCTGCTCTCTTTTCTGTGATATGCAAAATAATTTTTAGACCCCTTTAAAAATCGACAGAAAGTTTGAACAGATAAAGTGTAGTTTTTGAAAACCGGTTCGATCGATGTTTTAAACGTGTTAGCACAAGTTAGTAAAGCTTAATGGTGAGGCTCTGATACCACTGTAAGACCACGGTAGCGCCCCGGCCGTCTAACAGACGCCAAATGCGGAACAAAAACTTTTTAACTGGCGCTATCGCGTACTATAACCCGGATCTGCCATTAAAGCTAAACTAACAAATTACAAAGTGGGTAGAAATGTTATACCGAACGATCCGAGTCCTTCGGTCTTCAACCATCATCCCACGCTTTGTTGCGGCTGCTCCGATCTCCTGAATCTCCAGTCTTCTCGTCCAGGTGGCACCACGTCGACGGATCTTTAAACGGGCTCCCGCCTCTGAACTGAGGAAACTCGATCGTCAAGTTTGCTAAAAGAGACGACCAAGATGATGTAGAGAATGAGTAGAATACTTTGTCTCGTTACGTCCAAGGCTATGGACGAACGGTTAATGAAGTTGCCTTTTGGAATTGTGATGGAATGTAAAGAGCTTCGAAATTTCCATACACATAAACTATATTCTTTTCTCAAAACAACAACCATAACCTAAAAAAGAGGTGGCCAGCCACTTTATAAGAGGGGGGTGAGTGTAGGAGAAAGGGAGGGTGAGTGTAAGCAAAGCTTATCATGAAGAAATATCCTAAGCATAACAAAAACTCATTAATGCAAAGATTGAATCATCATAATCAAGTCATCAAAGCATTTAATGAACAAATGTGTCATGAATCTTAGTCACCATCCTAGTCATCATCTAGAAACATCTAGAAGCATGACTCACCCTCAACTCAAGAAAAGATAAATCCGTCTTTAACCGAATGTTAAAGACGGGCGATAGAAAACTGGAAACTAGCAACTTCCAAAAGTGATCCTGAAACGAATTTTAGGATAACCCCGTATCAGTATAAATATACCCGCATTTGTATTATGACCGAATACAAATGCAACTGAGACAAAGATATTATATCTACACAGCATAATACTCGGATCCGGCTTAAACCAAAGCCGACCAGTATTATCTGCCCGAAAAATGACACGTTCGAAAACGCACGTGCATTTTCCGAACCTTGCCAAAAAACCATACGGCCTATACAACGTTTCGCCCGAACTTGGGAAAGTGTTTATGGGGGACTCTAATGACTCATCAACACACTGGCATTGGGTATAACCACTAGCACGTCAGAGGTACTGGCTGCACGTAACGGTTGCCTATGTATTGATTGGAAGGGAAGCTGACGAGCGAACTCATCCATAAACCCTATTGAGCCTAACAGTGACAATATATATACAGTCCCGTCCATTCGTCTATGAGTATCGCATATCGGCCTAGGGGCTGGTAACGTCAGACCCCCAATAGCAGTATAAGTCGTGTCAGAGAGTGGCCCAGAACACCCTGAGATACTACTAGAGTACCTGCCAGTAAATCTCCTGCCTCGGCCGAGGGCTTTGTGTAATGGCTCTCCTAGACACAGTGCGATCTCACCCCCAATACCGGGAGGGACGAATCCCCTGCCGATCCGCTCACTTGCCTCCATGTGGCTCGGGACTGTACCCAAAAAAGACCTGTTTGCACGACTTTTTTGAGCCGTGGTAGGGTAGAAATCAAAGCACAGTGGGAACTCACACGAGACAAATGACGACCTCAGCTCGATGAACTAACCTGTACACACGTCACCAGGGAACTGCTATCCGACGCTAGGTATAATACCATCTAGCAGATTCCCGGCGAGTCCTGTCCGGTGTACTCATAACCCAATGAGCACCTGTATACATCTTAGGTGAACCAACTAACACCAATGGCTTATGAGACCGGCCACTGCCCCTCGTCGGGGTCTCGACTATATACACTAGTCTACTCTGGAGTATCGATGCCCTGTCTCGAAACTCCCATGACGAGGGACACTTTTAAGGATGTGCTTACAGACCCCAGCTCCTATGTATATGATCGCCATCATACCGCTGGTAGTCAAGCAAGAATCCTATGGGCTCTTCATCATGCAATAGTGAACTAAAGCATGTATACTATGATAAAGACAAACCAGATAGCATACTATCATCTCGAGCAAGACTGTCATATCGGTATAGGTCCTGCCTCAATCATTACAATCACGTACCTGCGATCCAATAATTGGCTTTGAGGGCACTATCTCCAACAGTATTCGTGCTGCGGTAGTTTGGCATTCGTCAAGGCGTAGTGTACGGTAGCTAACTAGTGCTTATCTGCTATCATATGATGCGAATGGATTAGGGTATCGTACGACGTTGTTTGGCTTTCGTCAAGGGTCATGCGGGTGGATTTATTTCAATTGGGAAATGTATAGGTTGAACTTGACTAGTGGACTATGGTTTGTTGGCCTGCGTCAAGGTCATAGGACGCTAGGGGTAAAATATTATTGGGAATTTCAAGTATTGAAATTTGCAATGTGATTGCATACCTTCTATAAGATAGTTGGATCCCGATACCCACTGTGAGTAAGAGTTACTCCTGAGAGAGTTTTACACATTACAATTAGCCGATCAAGTAGGTGTCTAGAAAGGTGTTAAAGGGGTAACGCCCCTTGGAAAACGAGGTTTATTTTAATTAGGTCCGTGCGAAAGCATGGGGAACCTCCCTCAAAGTACCAACACTGGCCTGGCTGAAAAATTAGCGAAATTGTAGGGTGTAATTAATCCCGGCTAGTCTTTCCTTTTAGGGTTTGAAAGAAGATTTGACTAAAACAGTGGGAGCCATCCTGATTAGAAAAATTAAAAACAAATCAAATCTTACAAGAGCATAAGCTGAATGTTTTCTTCTCTCTCTCTCCAGGTAGCGACCATGTCACGCCTTAATCAAGATAATAATACGGATGTATTGACCGAATCCGCTTGTTATACTGAGCTGGGGAACGTTGGACCCGCACCAACTTATAATTGTTATAAGACCGAGCAGGAAATTGGGGATTACCAGAATTCCCGTGCCGCCCAAACGAAGAAAGTGCATGATGATGCAACTTCTTTAGGTGTGTTCATTACAGAGAACTGTTTCTCAGTATTCTTTACGTCCTGGGTATGAGATTCCGGATCAGGATCCCAGATATGTAATCTGTTACAAAGGCTGCAGATAGGAAGAGAACTGAGAATGGGTGATAAGTTTTAAGAGTTGGAAATGGTGAAATTGTTGCAAGCAAAGCAGTTGGCAATTATCACCATGTATTACCGAATACATTGATTCTGAACGAATGTTATTAGATACCGAACCTGATATACAACATCATATCAGTCTCATTATTTAGTAAAGAAGGATATAATTTTGTATTGTTGGATAATGTTTTGAACGTTTCCTATATCAAGAGTTGATCGGTTCAGGCACGTTATCTAAAAGCATAAACGTTCTAAATCAAAACACAGTTCTTAACGTACAAAACACACAAGAGAGGAAGAGTTCAGAAATGAACGAATCCTTCTTGAGGCATTGTAGACTATGTCATATCAATGCGACCAGACTAGCTAAGTTACATAAAGATGCATATTTAAATCAGTTTGAATTTACATCTTGTGAAACTTTCCAGTCATGTCTTAAAGATAAGATGACCATAGCTCCGTTTATTGGAAACAGAGAAAGAGTTATTGAACTCTTAGGATTGATACATGCTGATGTATGAAAGTCCCCAGTCTACACATGCCAGGACCGGTTCTTTGTACTTCATTACATTCACTGATGATCTCTCAAGATTCAGACATATGTTCCTGTTGAAACACAAGTCTCAACCTTTTGAGATATTCAAAGAATATAAGTTAGAAGTAGAGAACCAAAAATAGGTATAGGTATTATGTCCCATGATGAGATCAGGGAGGAGAATACTTGAGCAAAGAATTCCTGGACTATTCTAAAGGAGAACAAGATTCTCTCTCAGCATTACTCCTCCGTATACACCACGGCATGTCGATGTATCGGGGCGGAGCAAATCGCACCCTATGTGATATAGTGTGCTCTATGATGAGTACTACTGAGTAGCCTATTTCCTTTTTGAAGTTATGCACTTGAGAAGCTGCATACCTATTGAATAGGGTTCCAATCAAATCAGGTGCCTACCACTCCATATGTGATATGGTATGGGAAGAGCCCATCTCTTAAGGATGTTAAGATTTGGGGTTGTCCGGCCTATGTCAAAAGCAAAATCCGGACAAGCTCGAGGAAAGGTTAGTTCTGTGGAAGTTTGTTGGATATCCCAAGCATTCGCAAGGGAATATCTTCTACCACACTGAGGAACAAAAAGTGTTTTGTTTCTCAGCATGCCACTTTTTTGGTCGTCATGAGGTAGAACTGGAAGGAGTTCCAGCTATATAAACTACAGCTGACGATTTTGTAGAACCGGAGGATTCAATAGTTCTCGACGAATCTCAGCCTCTCCACCGATCTAGCAGGGTTCCTTATCCACCCGAGAGATACTGCGATGTTCTCTATGACAGTGGGAGCGAGGGTTGTATAATGAGATGATGACCCAACTAGTTTCGAGTAGGCCATCAAGAGTGGTGACTCTGTGAGAATGGCTGGATGCCACGCGATCTGAAATGGAATCCATATACACCAACAAAGTATGGACTTTGGTTGCTTTATCTGAAGGGTTAAATCCCCATAAGGAGCAAGTATATCTTGAGAAGATTACTTAGTGTATATGGAAAAGTTGAGACTTTCAAAGCTATGCTTATGTCGATCCAGATCCTACTTACCATTGCTACATACCATGACTACGATATCTGGCGGTTGGGTGTCATGACTGCTTTTCTAAATAGTGATTTAGAAGAGAGCGACCATAAGTATGCAGCCAGAGGGCTTCGAAGATAGTGCGAGCAGCGGAAACGTGTGCAAGTTTCTTTATGAGTTAAAGCAGGCATCGCGGAGTTAGAACATCTGTTTTGATGTGGTAGTCAAATCGTTTGACTTCATCAAAATGGTAGATGAACCTTGTATATACAAAAAGATAGTAGGGAGTATGGTGATGATCCTCGTATTATACGTGGATGACATACTTTTGATAGGAAAGGAGTTTCTTATGCTACACTCGATCAATCTCCTCTTATCACAAAGATTCTCCATATAGGATCAAGGTGATACCTCCTAAATCCTACGTTTTGGATCTATTAGATAGATCTAAGTGGATGTTAGGATTTTCACTAGGTGTAGTGGGATGGTATCAATCGATCCTAGGGAGAATCACTGGAAAGGTTCCGGGGTAATAAGTACGACCGAATGTCAGTCACAGGCATTGTCTTTACCCTTAGTAGAGGGACGGTATGTTGGAAGAGTTCCAAGCTAGATACCGTGACATGCTAGACGATAAAGGCTGGATACATTGCTACCAAAGATGCTACAAAAGAAATAGTCTGGATGTACACTAGTTCATGAGATGAACTTTACTCCTACCAATGTGTGATAATGGAGTTATGGCTTTGGCCAAGGAAACCCCGTCCCATCAGCAATCCAGACATATTCTTAGGCAGTATCACCTAATCAGTGGAGATGGTTGATCTCCAGGGAGATCAAGGTTCAGGAGAGTAGACACAGAGGACAACACGGTGGATCCACTCACAAAGGCCTATTCCCAGGAGAGACTTTTATGGGATGGTTGAGTATGAGATACTTCAACCACTGCTGATTGTTGGGTATGAGATATTACAACAGATGGCCCTAGTGCAAGTGGGAGATTGTTAGTAATATGTATGCCCTAGAGGCCATCACTGTACATATGATGTATATTGTAGTGGATGCTTAGACATATATAGGGAGGACTTTCTTGCTCGACATGATAGTATGCTATCAGGTTGCTCTTTATGTTAACATGCACACTGATTGTCTCTATAATACATATTGATAAAGCCCTTAGGATGAGTACTTGACTACCAGGACTATGATGCAGATCATAATATTGGGGACAGAGTAGTCGTTAAGGACATCCTTCAAATGTTCCTAGTCGAGGGTGTATCAAGACAGGGCATCGATATACCAGAGTAGACTAGCGTATACACTTCTCGACCCACATGATAGGCAATGGATGATCCCATATCCATTGGTATTTGACATCAGAGAAGGTATCCGGGTGCTCGGTGGAGACTGGGTACACTGGACGGACTCGCCGAGAACTCCTAGATGGTATTGTACCTATCGTCGAATAGCAGTTTTTGGTGACACTGGTACAGGTTAGTCTGTAGACTAAAGATCGTCATAGAGTCTTGTGTGATTCCCACTGTTCTTTGATTTCCACCTTACCACGTTCAAGAGAACGTGAAAAATGGTGGCTTTTGGGTACAGTCCCGAGTCACATGGAGGCAATGAGCGATAGGAGGGGTTTCGTCTCTCCCGGTATAGGGAGTTGATGTTGCACTATGCTCGATTGGCCATAACATGAAATCATTGGCCAGGGTTGCTGAGATCTACTAGTAAGTGTTATCAATAGTTTCTCGAAACGTTATGGGCCTTGCATCGGCATGACTTATCAGGCTATTACGGTCTGACGTTATACCACCCCCAGGCTGTGATATGTGACATATCAGAAGAAGAGACCAGACTGTACAGTAGTGTTACTGATTTGATTCGCTGGAGTATGAATAGGCTTGCTTGTTGATCTTCTTATCGCTCAATACCCGGGTGGCCGTTACGTTTAGCAGACCGCTTGCGGTTTGCGGGTGTTTGATATGATCATCACCTACTGCCGGCGTATTGACGAGTCTTTAGAGTCCTACACAGAGGTTTCCTGGCTTAAGCGAAACGGAGTAGGAGCACATATGTGATATGTGCAGGACCGAGGTTGATACGATATGAGATACCGTATTCTATTCTCGCGATATATGATATCGGTCGGTTATATATGATATAGCCGGGTTATCGGATCAAGTGTTGATTCGATAAGTTGATTCATATAGTATTAGTCGGTTGTATATGATATAGCCGGACTATTAAATCAAGAGTTGATTTGATAATTTAATGTATAATTATGAATATATTTGATATATTATATTACATTAACTAATATTAAGCTCACTTGTGGTTTCTTTTCTCACTAAATGTGCACATTGTATATATGTGATATGTATATTTGTGTACATGTATTGTGTCATATTTGATGATACATACAAGATGGGTGTATGAGACTTATACCATGCTAGGGTTAAATTAGGGTTTTGATTATTTCTTAAGTTATTACAAAAGAGCAAAAGACTTGGTCAAAGTTTTCAAGCTTGGAGAAGCTTGTAGAACATTGCCAAGGTCAACTCTTTTGTTTTTCCTGAGGATATTTTTCCTTGACCTAACCTTTAACCATAGCCTTGGATTTATTCTCTACATGATTTAAGCATGATGGATTTAACACACCCATGGTTGCAATAATTCATTTGGATGAATTATTGATGAGATATTTTCTTCATCATCAAAAGCTTCTAGCTTCAATGGAGTTTTGAGAAAAAGTGTGAGAAAATGAAATCTAAAGTGAGCTCACTTCCTACTTCATCATCCTCTACTACTTTCCATTTAGTAGAGTGTTTTTGCTTCACTAATTATATGATTAGTGAAGAAATAGCTTGGGTTAGTGTCTCCTCGACTTAGATCATCTTCGGCCTCGAAGACATCAAAGCAAGCACGTTCATTTCTTCAAGGGATCCTCTCTACAGTCTGGAGTTTGCAATCGCAGCGAAGGGGACTACTACAAGGAGCTATTTGAAGTGAAGGACCGGTCTACAAAGGTTGTATTCCTTGCTCACTATAACTTGTAAAGTGTTTGCATATGTTTTCCGTATTATTTCTAGTTAACGATTCATGTTTAGGGTTAGGTAGAACGGTAATTTTTTTAATGTGGCATGGACGATGCCTCCCGAAACCTTGCAGCCGTGCTAGGTAACCCTTCAGCCCTCGGGCTCCGGCAGAACAGGTCGGCCCATATCCATCTCTCGACTCCGGTCGGTATCCTCCGGATAACCGCCAGGTCCAACCAATCACCGGTAGGTACTGCTCTCCCTGCCAGGCTCATCGTCATCCCAACGAAATCTCTCTCTCGCTCTGGGGTACCATACGGGTCCACCATGAACCCGCAAATGGATCATCCAACTTCTCGAATCGGGTTTCACATAGCACACAACTCAGAACCGAGAAAATGTATGCTGGACGCACAGAAATATCATATCAAGAGAAACCGGGTTTTTAAAACTATACATACTTTCTTTTGAAATAACCACGGTTCTCAAATTCAGAAATCTCATGAAAACAACATATCTCAATGCGTATAATCGTAAAGCATGATGTATGCGACATATAACAGAATGTAAGCATATCCGTATATCATACAACATGGAACAGTGATGTGAGCATGGCCATATCATCATAATATGAGCATAGCAATATCATAGCATGATGTAGCAATTCTACTGTGTGAGTGACATAGCAATTATCGATGATGAAGTGTGTGAGCCGGCCAATCTGTGTGAGTGTAACATACGCATCATCGATAATAGTGTAGGTGTACTAGTACGGGTATATGGAATGCAATGAGAATAACATGAACGTAGCTTAAGTAAATCGTCAGCTAAATGCTATAAGGTATACATATCTAACATGACCGAGTCGGTGAATCTATCAATCAGCATCCAGCCTTACAACATCACGTACGGTATAATCCATCGTACGACATCCTTAAACCATTCGGGATCCTATCAACCTATATAACAATAAGTGTACGGACTAACGTCTCGTACGGTTTATCACTTATGATTCACAACATTTTATATCTCTACATGCCTATAGCCCAGATCACATCCATAACAATTTCATATCAGGGGACCGACAAAGGTATCAATCCTCTCTTATAGACTCGCATTCGTATAACGACATATCAATCAAGTTATCATATCACATCGTATATTCTTTTCATCACATTAAGTCATCTTACATCCAATCAATTTTATATATACATTCTACCTTATACATCAAATGTCATGCTACTTTAAAAACTCATACTTATTCTAGTGCAACTACATATCTATAAGTCATGATTTACATTCACTTTTCATATCCCTAAGCTTTCGTCTCATATCTCAATATATATTCAATCACTCATATCATCTCTAACTATCTTTTTAACCCTATCCCTAGTTTTCTAATCTAGGGTTCTACGACTGTATCCTATAGATCGGTTTCCATTTATAATTTGCGGGGGTACTATACGCCATTCACCCGACTTCACCCGTAGATATAGATCTACTCACATTGATCCTTGCTTGCCGATGTCGATGACGCCATGCTCCGTCATCTCGGAATCCACGCGAATGTACCTACAATAATACACAATCGCAATCGCTATTAACATCAAGTCCGGAAAACCAATACCGCACACGGTGCGCTCATAGGTTAGAACTTATAGCCTACGCATGCAAAATAGTAAAACAGCCTTTGTTGTTAACGTACAAACGCCCAACAACAAAATACAATATCAAATACTAAAACCAAGAATTCCAAAATCGGAAAACAAAACCCGACACCAAAGCAGCAACTCAAGAATTCACTTCCAGATTTTCAATCAGGTGAAATGAGCCTGAACAAACAATGCAATGGGGTTGTATATGAAGTAACTGAGCTACAGACCAAGCCTAGACCCAAATGCCCATAATCAGGCCAGCCACATTGCCCCCAAATCCGACGATCTCGGCCCAATCTGCTCCGTTGGTTTTCGTCTTCGCAGGGTGGTCTCCTAGTGTCCTAAATAAGTCCCTGGTATTGTTTGTTTTTCTCAGAATTTCCCCAAGTTGCTCCAGATTCCCTGTTGGCCACTAAATGTCACAAAACCGACATGGGTAATTTCCTAAGTCCATGTTTTGGTTTCTAATCCAGGTCTTGGCCAGTAACACAGCACTAAGGGTCTTGCAAACAGCCACCAACATCACCAACCCACACAATCACCCAAACCCTCTCTAGGGATTTCTAACTTCACAATATCATACTAAAACAACTTCTAAACTAAACTAGAAAGCAAGAAACTAAACACTAAACTAAATGAAAGGAATTATACCTCATTTGGGTAACTCAAGAAAAACCCTAGCTGTCCCAAGTCTCCAAAATCTAACTTTGATTGGTCCAATGTGTAGAGGATGAAGTGGGGATCGTTTTTAATGAAGAGGGTGTAAGGTTTTCATGGAGATTTAGAGATGATATTTGGGGATGGAGGTGGAGGGAGATGAGTTGAGGAAGAAGATGAAGGAAATAATGGGGAGGGGAAATGAACGTGGCTGTCCTCTCTCTCTCACCCTCACTCTCTCTTATTCTCACCCCTCTCAAGTCCATTCTTCACTCTCTCTCTCTCTCTCTCTCCAATCATTCCCTTTTTAAACTTTTCTATTTTTCTAACAATAACACACATAATTCCCATAAAACCACACAAATGAAACAATATGTAACATGTCATGGTGCACTAGTAATGGAAAACTCTAGAAACACGGATTTAGCTTAATCGCGATTAGTAATGTACTAATCGGGTTTAATTTTTAAATTGCATAAAATAAATTATAAAAATGCCAAATCCGATAAATATATTTCTAAATGAAACACGGATTTGGCTTAATCTCCAATTATTTCACAATTATTAGTATATATTTATACCATTTTACGAAAACCCCAATTTCGCAAATCGGGTAGTTTTCACGAAATATTTTATTTTAATATCAAATTCCAAAAATAATATTTTATATTTTCTGAAATGTAACAATCTTCCCCCTTAAGAAAATTCGGTCCCCGAATTTAAATTTAAACAACCAAATACTAAAACATTTCAATAATCAGCTCAAATCAACGAGGTTCCGAAATTACGGAAGATATAGAAATGCCACAGCGCATCGCGTGCGCCTGAAATCGAATATGAAACTCAAAATCGAACTCCGTCAAACATCACGCAAATCATCGGATTTGCACGCATATCATCAAAATTACAAATGGAGATACAGACCTCGAAATCCACTACTGAAATCCAATATGGACTAGTCAAATACTATAATACATAAATGGTACGCATCCTTGGAAAAATCTTAAAACTGAATAAAACACATGCAAAATCTTTTCTGACTTGCCGTGTGATGCGTAACTCAAGGCACAAGTGACGGACGCTCATTTATAAAGTAGTAAATATACATATATATGTTTTTGCTCAAATTATACGTTTCGCCGTTTTTAAATATCCCAAAAGGTTTTCCTTTGTAAACGTTCGTGTCGCTCACGGACATATAGGAAATAGTGAGACTATAGCTCCTATTTGAATCTCTTGTTAGAATTTTTCTGCATGCAAGGTACTCAGGTATTGTCCTCAGATCGGTCCTGTTCGGCTACTATATAGTATAGTGCACATCATGAAAACAAAGTGCTCAAAAGCAAATCAATCTTGAAAGGCGTATCCAATAGTCACGTGCATCTGGTGCGCACGGAAATCAAATCCAAATACAAGTTCCACGATATGCACAAAAACAAAAACTAAGTGCAATGGGTGTGCATGAAAGCATCTGTCCAGTGCAACGAGTGTATACGACAACAACACCTGGTGCATCTACAGTGCACGAAAATCTCAAACCAGTGCAACTAACATGCACGAACGAAAATCCCAATCGAGTGCATCCGGTGTGCACAAATCCAATACCAAGTGCCTAATATGCGCAAAACCCAACCCAAGCACGTTAGGTTCGTATAAAACATCTAGTGCGGTAGCATGCATGAAAACGAACATCAAGTACAAATGCGCACGAAAATAAAAATCTGGTAAAACGAATGCTCAATGACATAAATTGGGTGCAACCAAGATACGGAGTATAAATCCGGTGCAACCAATGCACAAAATATAAATCCAGTGCGACAAATGAATGAGATGAATATCTAGTGCAACAAATGCACGAAAAAAAATCTACCGCAACAACTGCACGGAAACTCATCAATAACTTAAATGCGTATAAAAACAACACCTAGTGTACCAAGTTGTATAAAAATCGTAAACGTGTGCAACTGCATGCACAAAACACATATCAATGCACTGCAAGCACATGTGAGCTATACTGAGTGCAAAAATCAAATCGAGTGCGTACTACATGTACAAAATCAAACCAACGGTATGAAATCCATGAAATCATGAACACGTGCTACTAAGATATAAAATCGACATCAAGTGCAATACATATGCACAAATCAAAACTAACACAACGGTGTATAAAACATATATCAAGTGCAATAATTTTGCACAAAACGTAAATACCCAGTAGGTGCAGCCATGGTGCATGAAAACAATATCATTAAACTCAATCATCAAAAGTCAAATCCAAGTAATATAAGCGTGATACTCGTATCACAAACGCAAATCTCAACAAATGACATTGAGGTACTGTAACACCTTAGAATGTGTTTAGTGGCTAATTATACTTTAATATATGGTTTTGAATAAAAAGTTTACCAAATCGATTTTCAAATATTTTATCCTATTTAATGAATATTTTATTAGATTTTTCTTAGGCTTGCACACACTTGTGCATGACAACTAGGGTTAATATGGGGTTAGACCATGATTAGCAACCATGGTGGGTTAAACCTTTTTTCCTTAAGCTAATTTTAAAATTTGTATTAAGTGTTTTGGAGTTATTGTTTTTTTAAAGACAATTGGAAATGGTTTGAATTTTCTTTTGTTGACTTTGAGGGAGAAAGAGAGAGAGAGAGAAGGAATGGGCTTCATGGCATGAGCCATGCTCATTAAATGAAGAAAGAGAGAGGGGGGTGGACTTGTTTACACTCATTTCTCATTCTCACTCTCACTTCTCTCACTCTCACTCATACACACACTCACACAACAGCAGCAGCACCAGCAGCCTCAGCAGCAGTTGCAAGCAGCAGCAACAACCACAACAACAGGAAGCAGCAGCAGCAACAGAGGCAGTAGCACCAGCAGCAGCATCAGAGGCAGCAGCACCAGCAGCAGCATCTTTATCGTGATCATCAGCAGCAGTGCAACACCTCTTCTTCTTCCTCTTCTTCATGCACTAGACCTAGAGAGTGAGGTATTATTGCCTAGCCCAACTTCCTTGCTTGCTAAACTAGTGGTTGTTAAGCTTAATTAGTGTTAAAAGTGAGATTTAATGCTTGAAATGGTGAATTGTGTGGAGTTTGGTTAAGAGATGTTTTTATTGGTTAGCTTAGCCTAGTTAAGTGTTATTAGGGCCACTTAAACCTAGTAAAACCTCAGATTTCACTAAAATACCATAGGGTTTCAATTAGTGCTAAAATTAACGTTTTTAAATAAATTCTTGGCTTTTTGTGATCTGCTCTTGACCCGGGTACTTCAGGAAAAAGTTGTTGATACTGTAGCATAGTGACCAAGCCAGAGACACACACACGAATCACGGGGCCCCCTCTCCCACTTTAGGCCGCAGATTTATTCTGTCTGGCCGCAATTTGTGGCCAGAAGGCGGGTGTGGGTGTTGGGTTTTGGTCTTTAGGAGTCTGCTGTATAATTAGGGTTGTTGGTATATGCAACTTTTTATATTTTCACTCGAGTCAAAATCTGGAGCTTAAAACCCTTTTTCGATACTTTTTAACTCGTGCGACACATGTGTTTTGTGTGTTGGGTCTGTGGTGCACTGCGCGACACAGCGAGTCGGGGTGATTTTTGGTGAGGTTGCACACGCTTTGACGTATCGAGTGCACGCACGTTTAGTTTCCAACGCAAGTTTTTCCTTTGATCGTGATATCGTGTTTTGTTGGGTTTTTGCCTTACGTGTGTTACTTTGTGTAAATTCTAGGTTCGCAGGCGGGGACTTCGAGCGCCGCGGAGAAAGGGAAGCAGGTGGTCGCATACACCTAGCGCGAGATCATGAGTGAGTAGATTTAACATCTACGGGAAAATCGCCCGTATGGCGTTAAGCGTCAGGGCGTGATAGGATATTTAGTCGTAGATGTTTATATGGTCTATTGTAGCATACCTTCTTATTACATATAGAATTGATAGTATATAACATTACACTGTCACTAACGGTTAAAGCTGCACAAGCATTATTTGTATGATACACTCACACCGTTAGTGATTGCCATGACACTTGCACTATAGGATTGCTACGAACTACATATCGTTTGATTGCGCACATGTACACTGTATATTCACATTGGTGCATACCTTCATTGATACATCACTACTTGCGCACATGTACACTGTATATTCACATTAGTGTATACCTTCATTGATACATCACTACTTGCGCACATATACACTGTATATTCACATTAGTGCATAGCTTCATAGATACATCACTACTTGCGCACTTGTACACTGTATATTCACATTAGTGCATACCTTCATTGTGTATATTCACATTAGTGCATACCTTCATTGATTCATCACTACTTGCGTACATGTACACTGTATATTCACATTAGTGCATACCTTCATTGATACATCACTACTTGCGCGTATGTACACTGTATATTCACATTAGTGCATACCTTCATTGATACGTCACTACTTGCGCACATGTACACTGTATATTCACATTAGTGCATACCTTCATTGATACATCACTATTAGTACACATGTAAATTGCTACACTCACATTGTGTATATATTCATTTGCATATTCATACATATATATATATATACAAATGTTACATACATGGATGATATTGTCATGATTCAAAAACTTAGGGACCGCACGTGATATTTTCAAAACTGAATCTTTTTAAAAGAGCGGTTTTCCCTTTTTACTCTTAATGTCATACGATACATTGCATGGATTTACGCATTTACTTTAGATTTATGTGATTTCTAGATTTAGGAACCAGGATATTATTTTAAAAAAATACGAACTGTTTTAAAAACCCGGTTTCCCATGATATGATATTTCAGTGCGTCCACCATGCGTTTTCTCGGTTCTAAGACGTGTGACATGTGAACCCGAATCGAAGAGCTGGACGAGGCCGATTGCGGGTACATGGTGGATGCGGTATGGTACCCCGGGGCAAGATAAGGATGCTGTGTATACAGACGGTGAGCCTGGCAGAGAGACTACTGCCTACCGGTGATTGGTTAGATCTGGCGGTTATCCGGAGGATACTGACCAGAGTCGATAGATGGATACGGGATGACACGTACTGCCGGGGCCAAGGGCCGATTCCGCCGACGGAGCCCGATACTTGAGGATTTGCTTGTCGATGCTTGGCACGATGATTTATGATATTTTCGAGTGCCGATGCTAGGCATTCACGAATCCATGAGCTGTACAGGATTTGAGTGCCGATCCGAGTGACGGAGCCTGTGTTTTATTGGGTTTTGGGTGCTTTGATAGATATCGGTTATTCTTCCACGTTGACATTCCGTGTAGATGATATTTATTCCCATCCTAGCATTCATCATTTTGCATCTCATCTTTTAGCTATAGTACCTGATAGAGTACATTTGCATGATTATTGCATACCCTGCTCATCATATATAGATGCTATTAGATTTTCCCTGTTATGCACAATTATTGCATACCCTGCTTATCATATAGAGATGTTATTAGATCGCACTTGTTGCATGATTATTGCTCATATAGCTCATCATATAGATGTTATCTGTTGGCATAGGTTAGAGTATCGCAGCACGTGCATACTCACGATCACCTTTATATGTTATCTACTACTCACGAGTTGGCAACTCACCCCCGTTGTACCACAGTGTTTGCAGGTTGCCCCTCAGAGTAGTCGCGGCAGCCTGCTTTCTTGCATCTTTTGATACAGATACCACTGCAGTTGGCGTTTTAGCCCTTTTGCTGATAGGTGGGTTTTTGTGCGGTATCTGTTTATTTTCCAGTTGTCTATTTTGTTGTATCTAGTACTCTCCATCTACTTTCATGTATTAACTTAGAGACCAGTTGTGAGGACGATGCATATTATTTTGTACTCTGGTGTCGAGCTCGTTGTGAGCCGACTTTATTTATACAGTTTTATATTTCATGTCGTTTTCACTTCTATTGCTCATTTCTTCGCTACGGCGTCGTATTTTTATCGTGGTGACTGTTTCCGCCGTTTGGCGTTATTGCTCCCATTTGGGATGCTTTATTCTTATTGTATATCATTTTACTCATATAATGTCTTGTACCCGATTTCGGGGCTAGTTTTTACAAAGGAAATGCTGCCAAAATTTTTAAGATAATAACTTGAACTTTAAAGAATTTTACTAAATTACTTAGGGTTTTCTAAACGTTTTAACAAATTTTCTAATAAATGTTTAAAACACTCAATACTTTTATTGGTTTTGATTTCTGGGTTTCGGCTTACTTAGTCGCGTTTTTCCTGTAGACGTTACGTGGTTAAGTGCCGGTCACGGGACAAACTTTGGGTCGTGACATAGTTGGTATCAGAGCATAGGTTTTACCTTCGGAGTGTAGGATGACGCTGGTATGATGGAGTAGGAAGCTGAAGCAGAGTGGTGTAGCGTGTGTATGTTCCGCGGCATACTCACGACACGGTACTTCGCTTAAGCGACCTTAGGACTTATTGATTGAAATTCCTTCATGATTGCATACATCCTTGTGATTCGATTTTCGTATCCTCATTGAATCCTACTTTCTTTTCAGCTATTATGCCGCCAAAGACTACGAGGGCGCAGAGAGCTGCCGCGAGAGCCGAGATTAGAGTTGACTCGTCCGAGACGAGCACTGATCCGGGTAGTACACCCGTTGTACCAGTGCAGTCTGTTCCGCCTCCGACAGACCAGATCGCTAGACTAGTAGCAGAGATGCAGGACTTGCGCCAGACGATGAGCTCATTGGTTGAGACCGTTCGTGCGCAGCGACAGGAGGTTGTCACCCCTGTCATCCAGTTGTTCCTTGCGATCAGCATGCAGCATTCCGTCACCTACATAGCACCAGTAGATGCAGCCCCAGTTTATGAGACACGTCTTCCAGTGACTTTGAGAGTTCCGGAACAGTGGGGGAATCGTATTGGTGTACCAACGCAGAGCAGAGGCTTAGGACGAGGACAGTCGTTCGGCTCTCTTCCCCAGGAAGGTTAGCAGTCAGCGCGTGGATGTTTTCGATGCGGAAGCCTTCAACACTTCGTCAGACATTATTCCTTAGCACCACGTCAGGGTCATATTCTGAGAC
The DNA here is from genome assembly GCA_030015575.1 of Agapanthus africanus. Classification (NCBI taxonomy): domain Eukaryota; kingdom Viridiplantae; phylum Streptophyta; class Magnoliopsida; order Asparagales; family Amaryllidaceae; genus Agapanthus; species Agapanthus africanus. The sequence goes on from CM057342.1 coordinate 411,354,203, forward strand.
GTCATGGACGCGGAGGGTTCGCTCAGAGGGGTCAGTCTAGCAGAGGAGGAGTTCGGCCTGTTGCGGGTAGAGGGCAGACACGAGAGTTTGCTTCCACTCATCGGGATGCGAGGGCGTCCAATGCAGAGTTTTCAGGTATCCTTAATTCATATGTTCTTTTGATGTAATTGGTTGTTTTTCACACTTGTCCCGTAGTTGGGAAGAGTCGTGTTAGGTAGATCAGCCATTTGTTGTGTTAACTTCTGTCAGCGATTCTTTTGTTGCGCGACACGTAATTCGGCCATGTGCCAATCGGATAGGAGATAGAAATTCGTCTGTCGTTTTGATCCTTCTAGAGATGTTGGATTTGGCCTTCTCCTGGGTACGGACTGGTTAGCTACGTGCTAGGCATTTGTGGACTACCGTGAAGAAACAGTCAGGTTTTGTTTTCCCCGTGCGAGTCAGTTCTTGTTGTACAGGTGGATAGTTGTGCCGCCTCTCACAGCTTGAATTCAGCCTTTTTCGCTAGTCGGGTTTTGAGAGATGTCGTGGATTCTTGGCGTTCATTCGTGATACTGTAGCCACAGTTAATTTGTTGGACCGGTTTTCTTTCGTGCGAGAGTTTTCCGACGTTGTTCCAGATGAGCCGGCAAAGCCTAAGGAGTTTAAGGATCTGCTGCAGAGTTGTTTGTTGGGGGGAGTTTCGTGCGTCTGAGTGTTTCGCATTAGGAAGCTCCTATTTCTGTTCGTCAAGGAGAAAGACGACAGATTAAGGTTGTGTATTGATGGATCGTTAATTGAACCGGCTTACGGTGCGGATAGATATCCTTTACCTCACATTGGCGATTGCTTCGATCAGCTCCAGATTGCGAGGCATTTTCTAAGTTTGTTTGGGGTCAAGTCATCATTGTTGCGGGTTCGGAGTGAGGACATTCCGAAGACTGCCTTGTGCGTGCTACGGGCTTTGTGTGTATTGGTGTGTCATTGGATTCACCAATGCCCTAGCAGCATTCGTAGATGTGATGAACCGAATTTTTTCAGGACGTTCCTCGACTAGTTATTGTTGTGTTATTTACGAAATTCTGGTCTATTTAATGTGTCTTGAGGGACAGGAGTAGCACTTAAGGATTTGTTTTGCAGATACTGGGAGAGCCCCAGCGGTTTGCTAGATTCTTGGAGTATTCCTTCAGGCTTGTTTGTGTTGAGGTCTTGTTGTTATGGGAGACGGAATTGTATGGTTCCGAGGAAGATCGTGGCCGTACAGCTTAGGCCAGACTTGTGAGCAGGACGGAGGTCCGCAGATTTTTGGGCTTAGCAGGTTTTTACCGCCGTTTCATGCAGGATTGCTTATGTAGTGCTGCACCGTTGACTGAATTGACCGGAATGGAGGTTTCTTTTCTTTGGACTGAGGAATGTGTGCGGAGTTTCGGCAGTTGAAGATTCGGCTAACAACTGCATCAGTTCTTTCTTTGCCTTTTGGTTCGGGCGACCTTGTGGTTTAACTGTGATGTTTCATGAGTGGGGCTCGAGTGTGTACTAAGGTGACACTATGGAGTTATCTCTTTTGCTTCCCTACATTTGGAGAAAGTACGAGAAGGATATCCCACTCATGATCTGGAGATGGCCGCGGTGGTTTTGCATTGGAGATATGGAGACACTACTTGTTCGAGAGTCGTGTCAGATTTTCACGGACCACCTGAACTTAATGTACATCTTCCTGCAGCGGATTTTTATTGTTGTGATAGTCCTCTGCAGATTTACAGTTCTGGTGCAATCATTGAGTATAGCTTAAGTTCGTCTCTACTGAGGAGACAGCTTGCTCATGTCCGCGCCCGACCACTTTTCTTTAATCGCTTTCACGAGACACTACCCGCCGACGCTCGTTCGTCAGAGATACTTGAGCCTATTGGGCTTGGTAATGATTCGGAGTCCTTGATTTGTGACGAGAGTGTGCTAAGTTTAGGGACGCGTTTGTGTACCTGATATTATTGGGTAGAGACGTGAAATCCTAGAGCAGGCACATCGGTCAACTCTCTGTACTCATTCAAGTTCCGCCAACATTTAACGTGACTTGTGAGATAGTTACGGGTGGGCAGGGATGGAAAGTGAAGTCCCGAGTTTCGTTTCAAGGTGTCTGTCTTGTTGTGTGCTTGGGTTGAGCAACTGAGACCGGCTGGAGAATTGCAACCTTTAACCGCTCCGAAGTGGGAATGGAAGCAGGTCTCCACGAATTTTGATATGGTGTCTACCCAGGTTTATTCAGGGTGTGACTCCATTCGGATGCTTGTCGTCCGGTTATACTCAGTTTGCTCAGTTGTTCTTTGTTAAGTTTGGGCGTACGTTTTAATTGTTGTCGGCAGTTGGGGATCGTCACTCGTCGTTGTTAGGGTTCTCTTTCGATAGCGGTTATCGGGAGACACTCCAATTGGCAACCTTTAGGTTTAGGGGTTAGGTCATGTCGATCACCAGTATGTTTTTCTGACTCTGCGTTGTAGGTATTTTGGACCCCAACTAGTCTAGAGACTTCGGAGATGATCCAGTTGTTTTAGGTCAGGACGAGAATTGTCCATTTCGGACAGAGGTCATATGCCGACCGAGATGGTCGCAGATTCGAGTTCGAAGTGGCAGATCATGTATTCCTACGGATTTTTCCGATAAATGACGTATTGAGTTTTGGGAAGCATATCCCAGGATTGTAAGTCTTTTAAGATCCTTAAAGCGAGTTAGTTTCGTTGCCTTTAATTTGGCACTTCCGCCCAAATTATTGAGTATCCATCCAGTATTTTTTTTTGTCGATACTTTGCAATTACCTTTATGACCTTTCTCACATGATTCAGCACCAGACCATTTAGCTCGAGCGCGATCTTTCGTTCACCGAGCGGCTGTTGGAGATAGTGCCCTCAGAGTCAATTATTGGATCACAGGCACGTGATTGCAATGATTGAGGGAGGACCTGTCCCAGTAGGACAGCCTTACTCAAGATGATAGTATGCTATCTGGTTTATCTTTATCATCGTGTACTGCTTTAGGTGACCTTACGAGTCGCTATTACACGTTGATAGAGCCCCTAGGATTCTTGCTTGACTACCAGCAGTATGAGGGTGATCATATACGTGGGAGCTGGGGTCTATAAGCACATCCTTAAAAGGTCCCTATTCGTGGGAGTTTCGAGACAGGGCATCGATACTCCGGAGTGGACTAGTGTATACAATCGAGACTCCGACGAGGGGAGGTGGCCGGTCTCACAAGCCACTGGTGTCAGTTGGTTCACCTAAGATATATACAGGTGCTCATTGGGTTATGAGTACACCGGACAGGACTCACCGAGAGCCTGCTAGTTGGTATTATACCTGACGTCAGATAGCAGTTCCCTGGTGACATGTGTACAGGTTAGTTCATCGACCTGAGATCGTCATTTGTCTCATGTGAGTTCCCACTGTACTTAGATTACTACCCTACTATGCTCAAAGGAGACGTGCAAACAGGTTTTAGTTGGGTACAGTCTCGAGCCACATGGAGGCAGTGAGCAGATCTGCAGGGGTTCGTCTCTCCCGATATTGGGGGTGAGGTCGCGCTGTGTCTAGGAGAGCCAGTACATGAAAAGTCCTTGGCCAAGGCAGGAGATTTACTGGTAGGTATTCCAGTAGTATCTCAGGGTGTTCTGGGCTACACTCCGACACGACGTGTATCGCTTTTGGGGGTCTGACTTTTACCAACCCCCTAGGCCCGCCATGCTATGCTCATAGACGAACGGACCGGACTGTACGGATATTGTCACTGACAGGCTCAGTTGGGTGTCAGGATGAGTTCGCTCATTGACGTCCCTTTTGGTCAATAGCTGGTAGCTCGTTATGTATGACTGATACCTCTAACGTACTAGTGGTTAAATCCACAGCCATAGTATTGACGAGTCTTTAGAGTCCCCCACATACAGTTACTTAAGTTTCGGGCGAAACGCTGTAGCGGCCATATGGAGATATGGCAGGGTTCGATCAGATACGTGCGGTATTGCACGGATTGTAATCGGACAGATTTTACTAGCAGGCTTTGGATTAAGCCGGATCCTGGAATTGTACAGTGTAGATTTTGTCTCTTTGCATTTGTGTTCAGTGGGAATACAAATATGTAGTCGCGGGGTTTTCTTGTAATTTATTACGGGATCGGTTTTCTGATGTTGCCAGTTTGCATTCCGTTCCGGCCGGTTTTCCTTTGTTCCTTCACAGCCGGACTTTTAGATGGAGGGGGTTATTTGCATGTTTGAAAATAACTTATTGTGGAGGGGTTTCTTGCATTTGTGGCTTCATCATCATGAGATTCTATTTTAATCTCATCACTTGCATTTATTATGATGGATTGAGATAGGATTAAGTTGGATGTTGAGTTGATTTTGTAATGACCATTTTCTCATTATCTTTTCTCTTCTCCTCTTGAATTATTCAATGGTTCTTTTTATCTCCTCCATTCTAATTAGAGGGCCGGCCACACTAGAGGGAGGGAGAGGGTTCATTTGTGTGAGAGAAAAATTCATTCATCTCATATTTATTCTATGCTTGCTACCAAAAATCACACACCTCTCTCCAAAGATTATTTCTTCACCTCCATCAATGGCAACTTAAACCCCAAAAGAGACAAAGTGTTCTACACTAGCCTACAATAAATCTTGGACGCGTCGGCTAGCCAACTTCGCGCCCGAGTTGCCTCGGTCCAGAGGTGGGATCCCGTAAAAGAAATCGGCTACGTGGTGCCCTTTCCGACGAGGAGGTGACGGACGGAGATTCCGTGGAAGATCGGAGTGGAGACGAAGACCGAAGGACACGGATCACTTGGTATAACTCTCTACCCATCTTTTAGTTTGATAGTAGCTAGGTTAATGGCCCGATCCGGGTTAAAAGTGCGTGGTGGTGCCGGTTTACTAGTTTGTAAAGTTTTTCGTTTCCGCGTTTCCGGCGTCGGATCGACGGCCGGGGCGCCGCCGTGCACTTACAATGGTATCAGAGCCACGCCATTAACTTAGCCTAGCTTGCTCTAACGTGTTTAGAACTCGATCGAACAATAAAACCCCAAAAACCGTATTTTCATGTCCATTGGGTTTCTGTCGAAATTTTTTTAGCTCCAAAAATTTTTCAGGTTGTTGCAGAAACACATGCAGGCAAATATAAGCATTCTGCAAATATTTGGTCGAGTGATGCTCTAGTACGGCCGCGGAAACGCGGCCAAACCCCTGGTTTGGCCGCGGTTCCGCGGTTGAATAAAGTCAACGCGACACCAACTTTTTCCAGTAAGCTTCTGGTTAGGAAATGGGGGTTTTGGGATATTCTTTTTGGGCCCAGATTTTCTGTGAGTGCTACAGTAGTGCTTGGGGCCCACTTCGGTGAATTTGTTCGATCGGATATTTTAAACATGCTAGTTCACAGTATTTACATTATATCTGCGACCGTGAATGTCATTTGATCGGTAAATCCTGTCTAACTGCTATAGCCCTTTTAGACGGATTTGCGAACGTGACATTCACGTTGATGTTCTGTGTTGTGCTGTGATGTTGCGGATTGGTCGTGGAGGATAGCCTGGTTGCAGTGGTAGTACTGTTTCTTTTTATATGTACATTTGATATTGCGGGGCGAGCGTCCGACATATGGACTGCCGTCACTGCCTGTTTGTATTATTCTTTTGTGGCACGACCGGGTCGAGGTCGATGTACCCGTTGTATGTATATTTTACTTTCTGTACTAGGATTACCCCGCAGAGGGGTGCACGGATAGCCGGATTCTAGAGGGCAATGGGCCCGCATCTCATGGCGTTGAGATGGAGGGGGCTTCACTCTAGAATTGCCGGGCTATTCGCCGCACTCGTAGGGGGTACAGGTTGACCCAGGTGGGGTGCCCAAGTTACCGGATTCCGTGAAGTGCTGGGTGGTCCATTCACGTTGTTGAAGGGGGCTGCCTCGCTTCAGCTTTTGGCGGGTGACTTGCCGCGCCCGTAGGGGTCTAGGATTTTCATTGCACAGGCTATCCACACGACCAGGGGAACGTCGGTTTCAGTAGCGGCTCTATGAAACCCGGGGATCCCAGATATCTGTATTGTTCTGTGATGCTGATTACATTTCTGTGATGTTGCATTTTATCATGCCTTGAGCAAAAATTATATATTATATATATACTAGTAGATGTTGTATATGTTTTGCATCCGCGCTAGTCCAGTCCCCGCTCTGTCGTTAGTTAGCTAACGTAACGGGTGATGACAGGACCCAGTGGCGAATACGGATGGCATATACGTACGTCATTATTTTCGTTCTTTATTGGTGTGATCAATTGATGGGACTGCGTTGATTCGGATCAATGCAAGCTAAACAAACCTATTCTGATGTTGTCGGAGCATTTTTCAAAAAGCTGTTATTGCAAGGGCGTTCTCTTTTGTTTTTCACAGTGGTATTCAGTTGGAATATCCTGCTCCTCAGTCGACGAGGCAAGGGCCGAGATCCCTTCACCGGGAGTGACCCCTTGGACAAAAGTTTGCGTCAGGGCAATAACTTCACTATAGCCGATTACTTTTGCTTTGCATCGTGGTATTCAGTTGGAATATCCTGCACCTCATCCTACAGGGAAAGAGCCGAGATCCCTTCACCGGGAGTGACCTCTTTAGCAATGGTTTTCGTCACTATATTTTTAAAAAGCTATCCGGTTCCTTCAACGATATCAAGTTTATTACGTTAAAGGTTTTCGCCAGAAACCATTCGTAGCCCTCCTTCGTTTCATATGGATAGTCAATAGTATTCAAGCTGTGTTTGTTGGCCAAAGCCAAGGCACGGTGTTTGGTAGCTGTTGGTTATTCATATGCAGCATAGATAGATGCGTTGGTTTGGGACAGTCGTATAGCCTTGTTGGCCAAAGTCAAGGGCTTGTACGGGTGGGTTCAAATTAACCTGGAGAATGACGGGTAGAACTTGACATGTGACTTATGATTTGTTGGCCAAAGTCAAGGTCATAAGAGCATGGGGCAAAAATCACATCGGGAGTTTCTAAAGAAACTGAAACTTGCCAGATATGCGCATACCTTCTGGAGTGTGATAACGTAAGCGGATTCCGTCACATTATCATGCAATGATAGTTGGATCCCGATTCCCACTGATGAGTTGGTTTACTCCTCGGGTGATCCCGGCTAATTCTTTTTTCAGGTTTGGGGAAGAATTTGACGTTACAGTGGGTGGTTTCCTGATTAGATAAAGTGATAACCATTCTGATCTAGCTTAGAGTGCACGCTGAGTGTTTCTTTTCTCTCTCTCTTTGGCAGCGACCATTGACCCGACCCTAGACTATGACTCAGTGACCAAGTTGACCGAACCTTCTTAAACACTGGCTTTTGGATTGTTAGAGTTGCAGACCTCATTGCCACTCCTACTTTTACCCTTTTCTCCAGGACACCCCGTATTACTACGAACGTCCACTTCCATTGGACAAAACCATCGTATGGTTATATACGAACTCGAAGGAATTCGAGGATGGTTTCTGGTTCTGGAGAAAACGAATAGGACTATTCAGTTGTCTTTTCCTTTTACCTTCTCTCAGGTTGCGAGTACTCCTTGGTTTAGGAGATAGTACACCTATTACGCAAATTGGATAAGTCTTCTTCCAAATCTTAGGCTAGTGCCGAACGGTGGGGAATGAAGAAAACCAATTAGCCTAACGGTGGTGTACAGAAGATATTATGTAATGACAAAGAAAGGGATTAGTAAGAGGGCAAAGTAAATTGCGACTGCTATTCACGACCAAACCAAGTATTTCTTCGCCAATCCTAAATCACCTTTGTATTTCTCCAGGACACTCCGTATCACTACGAAGATCCACAGTTTATGTGGATACTCCATCGTATGGTTATATACGAACTCGAAAGGAACTTGTTCCAGTTCGGGGATGGATTCTGGTTCAGGAGAAATATGAATAAGGTTTATTCGGTTGTCTTTTATCTTCACCTTCTCTCGTATTGCGAGTGCTCCTAGGATTAGGACAGTACACCCATTATGCTTATTGGATAGTCTTCTTCCAAACCATAGGCTGGTGCCGAACGGTAGGGAAGGAAGAAAACCATTTGGCCTAAAGGGGTGTACAGAAGGTAATGACTAAAGACATATAAAGGGATTTGGACAGATCGCAAAGAAATATACGGTTATAGTTGTGAATCTGGATAATGGAAGAGGCCTTACTAAGAATATCGGGATACCCCATCGAAACATTTCAATGTTTCAGTTTCACTGTGTACTGTTAAAAGAAAACTGATTTCCCAATTAGACACTTACTCCAGGGTATGTATTTACCAGGTTTGATTCTCACATCTGTATGGTTTTACAGATGATGAGTGGGAGTGAGTTATTGGGAATTAGGTGATCATCCTCATTATATCGGGATTCGTTGTAATTGGTGATATTTCAGGAAGTCACCTGGGTTGTTTTCCGGACGGCAAATATTTGGTTTTGAATATCCGTTGTTATGCACCAATTTCAAATTGATATATCTGTACGTCTATTTTTATAGAGTGAGATATACCTTTTTGAAATTATGTCTATGACATTTACCTATATCAGTGGATGGTTAGGTAAGGAGCATTGAACAGCGGTGTAATTCTACTTAACCATAAGTACAGTTTTCAACCTACGACACACAGTGAATGAGTTATTAGACTCAGGGGACATATACAGAGTATTGTATATTGTCCAGTGTCCATTAAGACAGAGGGGTTGGTCCTCTTACTATATTCTGTTTACTTGTGACTTCTCTAGTTCTTAGATAGGTGTTTCGTAGAAACACAGGGTCTGAGTTTTGAGAAGTTATTGGTATAAGAATAAAGTAGAGAACCAGATATTGCAAGTATCGGGATTCTTCAAGGTGATCGAAGATGTAGATACTTGTGTATGGTATTCAGTTGATAGTAATGATTAAGAGAACTTGCTTCTCTTTCAGGTTACTCATAATTGGAAGTACTCCTAAGTTGAGTAACGCTGATCGGCATCCTTCCATTTAGTTGACATGCACTGGAGACAGCTGCATGATTTGAATCTGGTTCAACTAAATAAGTGCCTCTGTTTCTATATTGGATATAGAACAGTTCATATCTTGACATTGTTAAGGTACGGGGAGTTGTCCAGCTTATGCTTAAAACCAGACTCTGGATAACTCAAGACACGTTTCTGTAATGGCTATTTGTGGGTTGACCCGGGCTATGACGAGGGTTGACTTTCTACCATCTGGAAGATCAATAGTGATATTGTTCTTAACTCGCCACAGTTTTAACAAAAATGGATTTTTTCAGAAAACAGTAGTGGGAGTAAGGTAGAACTGGAAGTGATTCCAGAACCGCAAACGATTACTGAAGATTTGATAAGAACATAAAGATTCAATCTGGTTTGACATTCCATTGGCCACTCCGCAGATATGGTGGGTAACCTCAGGCACCCGAGAGGTACTTCGGTATGCTCAAGGACGGTGGCAGGGAGATTCTTGTTTACCCAGACTTCCCATTGCTGTTGTTCCAGACTGTGAGACCCAACAGGAGGATGAGTATAGCGTCGTTCTAAACTCGCTTTAGAAGTGCACGTGTATATGACTCTGCCAGAGGGTTGTCGTGGTCGGTGGGAGCAGCGGAAGCATAGTGGACAAGTGGCTTATGTCTATTTGTAGACTAAAGCAGATGTAGCGGAGATAGATCATCTATTTCTGATGTGACAGTCATAGGTTTGACTTCATCAGAATAGGGGATGGATCTGTTAAGAAGGTAGTAGGGTGTGATGTCCTGGTATTTGGATGACGTACACAGAGTAGGAAGTCATATTCCTATACTACGATTGGTTATACTTTGGTCGTCACACAGTGGTTTCTCCACATAGGAATTGGATCTTATATCGTACATTCTGGTTACTAGATCTATGGTTTTAGATCTAGATTTGGGTAGTTTCCTAATCAGGGTACTTAGACAGCATTCTATGAGTATTTAGAATGGACGACTCCTGGCATAGTGGTGTACCTGCAGGTGATGGAGTTACCCTCTCTAAAGGTGTCTTACAGACTAAAGGGGAGAGGGATACGCATGATTGGCAGATCACTTGCTTAAGCAATTGAGTTGATCATGAGATGTCAAGTACCACACCATATGTTGTTTTTTGCAGTAGGTGCAATAAGTTGATATTAATACAATTCTGGAGAAACATTCGGAGGCAGTTTTGGAACATAAGTGGATATTCTAGGGATATGATAACGACTGCCTCCTTTAGGAGACGGTTATCATTCCAGGCTTCCAAGGTGACCTGGATGACAGAGTGGCTGTCAGAGTTATAGTTTTCCCTCTGACGAGGGGCAGTATTTTGGACAGGTGGTCCAGCTGGATACTGAGGGAAGGATGGCGCAGGATACTGATTAAGTTCAGTTGACGATACAGTCTAAGAAGTTTGGATTTGGAGTTCATTTATGAACTAGGTCCCATCAGATATCCAGACACATTCTAAGACAGGTATTGCTCATTTCAGGAGATGGTTTTCTCCGTGAACTTGAGATAAAGAGAGACATAGAAAGAAACATCAGAGCGGATCCACTCACTGAGGCTATTCCTCGAACGCAATAGTTTCACAAACGATCTTTGTGAGACTGACTAGTAGAGGAGTTGGGTGTTCGGTATCACACGGGCTGTGAGTATGCGACATCGCAATAATTAGCCTTGAGTGCAAGTGGGAGGTTGTTGGAGATAGTGCCCCCAGAGTCAATTATTGGATCACAGGCACGTGATTGCAATGATTGAGGGAGTACCTGTCCCAGTAGGACAGTCTTACTCAAGATGATAGTATGCTATCTGGTTTATCTTTATCATCGTGTACTGCATTAGGTGACTTTACGAGTCGCTATTACACATTGATAGAGCCCCTAGGATTCTTGCTTGACTACCAGCAGTATGAGGGCGATCATATACGTGGGAGCTGGGGTCTATAAGCACATCCTTAAAAGGTCCCTAGTCGTGGGAGTTTCGAGACAGGGCATCGATACTCCGGAGTAGACTAGAGTATACAGTCGAGACGCCGACAAGGGGCGGTGGCCGGTCTTACAAGCCACTGGTGTCAGTTGGTTCACCTAAGATGTATACAGGTGCTCATTGGGTTATGAGTACAGCGGACAGGACTCGCCGGGAGCCTGCTAGTTGGTATTATACCTGACGTCAGATAGCAGTTCCCTGGTGACATGTGTAAAAGTTAGTTCATCAACCTGAGATCGTCATTTGTCGCGTGTGAGTTCCCACTGTACTTAGATTACTACCCTACCACGCTCAAAGGAGACGTGCAAACAGGTTTTAGTTGGGTACAGTCCCGAGCCATATGGAGTCAGTGAGCGGATCAGCAGGGGTTTGTCTCTCCCGGTATTGGGGGTGAGGTCGCGCTGTGTCTAGGAGAGCCAGTACATGAAAAGTCCTTAGCCAAGGCAGGAGATTTACTGGTAGGTAATCTAGTAGTATCTCAGGGTGTTCTTGGCTACACTCCGACACGACTTGTACCGCTTTTGAGGGTCTGACTTTTACCAATCCCCTAGGCCCGCCATGCGATGCTCATAGACGAACGGACCGGACTGTACGGATATTATCACTGACAGGCTCAGTAGGGTGTCAGGATGAGTTCGCTCATCGACGTCCCTTTTGGTCAATAGCTGGTAGCTCGTTATGTATGGCTGATACCTCAGACGTGCTAGTGGTTAAATCCACAGCCATAGTATTGACGAGTCTTTAGAGTCCCCCACATACAGTTACTCAAGTTTCGGGCGAAACGCTGTAGAGGTCGTATGGAGATATGGCAGGGTTTGATCAGATACGTGCGGTATTGCACGGATCGTGATCGGACAGATTTTACTAGCGAGCTTTGGTTTAAGCCGGATCCTAGTATTGTACAGTGTAGATTTTGTCTCATTGCAGTTATGTTCAGTAGGAATACAAATATGCAGTCGCGGGGTTTTCCTGTAATTTATTACGGGATTAGTTTTCTGAGGTTGCCAGTTTGCATTCCGTTCCGGCCGGTTTTCCTTTGTTCCTTCACGGCCGGACTTTTAGATGGAGGGGGTTATTTGCAAGTTTGCAAATAACTTATTCAGGAAGGGTTTCTTGCATTTGTGGCTTCATCATCATGAGATTCCATTTTAATCTCATCACTTGCATTTATTATGATGGATTGAGATAGGATTGAGTTGGATGTTGAGTTGATTTTGTAATGACCATTTTCTCATTATCTATTCACTTCTCCTCTTGAATTATTCCATGGTTCTTTTTATCTCCTCCATTCTAATTAGAGGGCCGGCCACACTAGAGGGAAGGAGAGGGTTCATTTGTGTGAGAGAAAAATTCATTCATCCCATATTTATTCTATGCTTGCTATCAAAAATCACACACCTCTCTCCAAAGATTATTTCTTCACCTCCATCAATGGCAACTTAAACCCTAAAAGAGACAAAGTGTTCTACACTAGGCTACAGCAAATCTTGGACGCGTCGGCTAGCCAACTTCGCGCCCGAGTTGCCTCGGTCCAGAGATAGGAGCCCGTAAAAGAAATCGGCTACGTGGTGCCCTTTCCGACGAGGAGGTGACGGACGGAGATTCCGCGGATGATCGTAGTGGAGACGAAGACCGGAGGACACGGATCGCTTGGTATAACTCTCTACCCATGTTTTAGTTTGCTAGTAGCTAGGTTAATGGCCCGATCCGGGTTAAAAGTGCCCGGTGGTGCCGGTTTACTAGTTTTTAAAGTTTTTCGTTTCCGCGTTTCCGGCGTCGGATCGACGGCCGGGGCGCCGCCGTGCACTTACAGCGGCCAGTCGTGATATTAGACCGGCAGGTGAAGAAACATCGATCGAAGGCCTTGCTATCAGTGAAGGTGTTTTGGCACAGCCCGAATGGTGAAGAGATCACTTGGGAGGCCAAGGGCGAGATGAGGAAGAAATTCCCTCATCTCTTTGAAGGTATGTGTAGCTTTATATTTTTAAATTTGGGGACGAATTTCTTTAGGGGGGAAGATTGTAACACCTTAGGATGTGTTTAGTGGCTAATTATACTTTAATAAATGGTTTTGAATAAAAAGTTTACCAAATCGATTTTCAAATATTTTATCCTATATAATGAATATTTTATTAGATTTTTCCTAGGCTTGCACATACTTGTGCATGACAACTAGGGTTAATATGGGGTTAGACCATGATTAGCAACCATGGTGGGTTAAACCTTTTCCCTTAAGCTAATTTTTAAATTTGTATTAAATTTTTTGTAGTTATTTTTTTTTAAAACAATTGGAAATGGTTTGAATTTTCTTTTGTTGACTTGGACGGAGAAAGAGAGAGAGAGAGGGAATGGGCTTCATGGCATGAGCCATGCTCATTAAATGAAGAAAGAGAGAGGGGGGGTTGACTTGTTTACACTCATTTCTCATTCTCACTCTCACTTCTCTCACTCTTACTCATACACACACACTCACACAACAGCAGCAGCACAAGCAGCCTCAGCAGCAGCTGCAAGCAGCAACAACAACCACAACAACAAGAAGTAGCAGCAGCAGAAGCAGCATCTTTCTCATCATCATCAGCAGCAGTGCAACACCTCTTCTTCTTCTTCTTCTTCCTGCACTAGACCTAGAGAGTGAGGTATTATTGCCAAGCCCAACTTCCTTGCCTGCTAAACTAGTGGTTGTTAAGCTTAATTTGTGTTAAAAGTGTGATTTAATGCTTGAAATGGTGAATTGTGTGGAGTTTTGGTTAAGAGATGTTTTTATTGCTTAGCCTAGCCTAGTTAAGTGTTATTAGGGCCACTTAAACCTAGTTAAACCCCAGATTTTACTAAAATACCATTGGGTTTCAATTGGTGCTAAAATTAACGTTTTTAAGTAAATTCTTGGCTTTCTGTGATCTGCTCTTGACCAGGGTAATTCAAGAAAAAGTTGCTGATACTATAGCATAGTGACCAAGCCAGAGACACACGCACGAATCATGGGGCCCCCTCTCCCCCTTTAGGCCGCAGATTTATTCTGTCTGGCCGCAATTTGCGGCCAGAAGGTGGGTGTGGGTGTTGGGTTTTGGTCTTTAGGAGTCTGCTGTATAATTAGGGTTGTTGGTATATGCAACCTTTTATATTTTCACTCGAGTCAAAATCTGGAGCTTAAAACCCTTTTTCGATACTTTTTAACTCGTGCGACATGTGTGTTTTGTGTGTTAGGTCTATGGTGCACTGCGTGACACAGCGAGTCGGGGTGGTTTCTGGTGAGGTTGCATACGCTTTGACGTATCGAGTGCATGTGTGTTTAGTTTCCAACGCAAGTTTTTCCTTTGATCGTGATACCGTGTTGCAGGGTTTTTGCCTTACGTGTGTTACTTTGTGTAAATTCTAGGTTCGCAGGCGGGGACCTCGAGCGTCGCGGAGAAAGGGAAGCAGGTGGTCGGATACACCTAGCGCGAGATCACGGGTGAGTAGATTTAACATCTACGGGGAAATCGCCCGTATGGCGTTAAGCGTCAGGGCGTGAAAGGATATTTAGTCGTAGATGTTCATATGGACTATTGTAGCATACCTTCTTTTTGCATATAGAATTGATAGTATATAACACTGCACTGTCACTAACGGTTAAAGCTGCACGAGCACTATTTGAATGATACACTCACACCGTTAGTGATTGCCTTGACACATACACTATAGGATTGCTACGAACTACATATCGTTTGATTGCGCACATGTACACTGTATATTCATATTAGTGCATACCTTCATTGATACATCACTACTTGCGCACATGTACACTGTATATTCACATTAGTGCATACCTTCATTGATACATCACTACTTGCGCACATGTACACTGTAAATTCACATTAGTGCATACCTTCATTGATACATCACTACTTGCGCACATGTACACTGTATATTCATATTAGTGTATACCTTCATTGATACATCACTACTTACGCACATGTACACTGTATATTCACATTAGTGCATACCTTCATTGATACATCACTACTTGCGCGCGTGTACACTGTATATTCACATTAGTGCATACATTCATTGATACATCACTATTAGTGCACATGTACATTGCTTCACTCATATTGCGTATATATTCATTTGCACATTCATACCTATATATATACATATGTTACATACATGGATGCTATTATCATGATTTAAAAACTAAGGGACTGCATGTGATATTTTCAAAACTGGATCTTTTTAAAAGAGCGGTTTTCCCTTTTTATTCTTAATGTCATACGACACATTGCATGGATTTACGCATCTACTTCGGATTTATGTGATTTCTGGATTTGGGAACCGGGGTATTATTTTAAGAAATTACGCACTGTTTTAAAAACCCTGTTTTCCTTGATATGATATTTCAGTGCATCCACCATGTATTTTCTCAGTTCTGAGACGTGTGACATGTGAGCCCAAATCTAAGAGCTAGACGAGGCCGATTGTGGGTATATGGTGGACCCGGTATGGTACCCCGGGGCAAGAAAGAGATGCTGTGTATACAGACGGTGAGCCTGGCAGAGAGACTACTGCCTTCCGGTGATTGGTTAGATCTGGCGGTTATCCGGAGGATACTGACCAGAGTCGATAGATGGATACGGGATGACACATACTGCCGAGGCCAAGGGCCGATTCCGCAGACGGAGCCCGATACTTGAGGAATTGCGTGTCGATGCTTTGCTCGATGATTTGTGATATTTTCGAGTGCCGATGCTAGGCATTCACGATTCCATGAGATGTACAGGATTTGAGGGCCGATCCGAGTGACGGCGCCTGAGTTTTATTGGGTTTTGGGTGCATTGATAGACATTGGTTATTCTTCCACGTTGACATTCCGTGTAGATGATATTTATTCCCAGCTAGCATTCATCATTTTGCATCTCATCCTGTAGCTATAGAACCTGATAAAGTACTTTTGCATGATTATTGTATACCCTGCTCATCATATATAAATGTTATTAGATTTCCCTTGTTATGCACAATTATTGTATACCCTGCTTATCATATAGAGATGTTATTAGATCGCACTTGTTACATGATTATTGCTCATATAGCTCATCATATAGATATTATCTGTTGGCATAGGTTAGAGGATCGCAGCACGTGCATACTCGCGATTACCTTTATATGTTATCTACTACTCATGAGTTGGCAACTCACCCCCGTTGTGCCACAGTGTTTGCAGGTTTCCCTTCAGAGTAGTCGCGGCAGGCTGCTTTCTTGCATCTTTTGATACAGATACCGCTGCAGTTGGCGTGTTAGCCCTTTTGCTGATAGGTGGGTTTTTGTGCGGTATCTGTTTATTTTCCAGTTGTCTACATTGTTGTATCTAGTACTCTCCATCTACTTTCATGTATTGACTTAGATACCAGTTGTGAGGACAATGTATATTATTTTGTACTCTGGTGTCGAGCTCGTTGTGAGCGGACTTTATTTATGCAGTTTTATATTTCATGTCCTTTTCACTTATATTGCTCATTTCTTCGCTACGGCGTCGTATTTTTATCGTGGTGATTGTTTCCGCCGTTAGGCGTGATTGCTCCCATTTGGGATGCTTTATTCTTATTGTATATCATTTTACTCATATATTGTCTTGTACACGATTTCGGGGCTAGTTTTTACAAAGGAAATGCTGCCAAAATTTTTAAGATAATAACTTGAACTTTAATGAATTTTACTAAATTACTTAGGGTTTTCTAAACGTTTTAACAAATGTTCTAATAAATGTTTAAAACACTCAATACTTTTATTGGTTTTGATTTCTTGGTTTCGGCTTACTTAGTCGCGTTACGCCTGTAGACGTTACGTGGTTAAGTGTCGGTCACGGGCCAAACTTTGGGTCGTGACAGGTAGACCTCTTACAATGTCGAAAAAATATCGGTGCGCTCAAAAATGGCAGAGCAAGAACATCCGCTTGCCTCCTGCTCACAGTCTGGCGTCCTCTGTCTCTGGGTCCTCATTTCTCTATGGATTACCAATCTCTCAATCCATTTGCTCATCGGCCCGGTCAGGTGTACTGACGGGAACGATTCCGCTCTGGCACTTCTCTGGTCAACTCTTGGCCAATTTAGTATGATCACTCATATAGCGGCACGTCACTAGCGTCGGCCTCTGGTCCTCTGAATACACGTCACACATCTGATCCTCAGTGCAAATCTTATTGCAGTAGTGTCCTGGAAGGAACCTTCGCAAAGTCTCTTCCAATCTCTCCTATGCTGAACTACACGGAGTCTGATACTCTTGCATATTCTTTTCTCGTCTTCTGGAGATCTGCGTTCTCAGCACAGCATTTCCTCGGGAACAGGCCATATCCCAACGCCTCTGTATACATTTCTGATCTCTAATCTCAACGGGAAGTAACAACAGCTCGTTAACATCTTGCACGAACCTCTTGCTCCACTCGTCTTTATTATTGTCCGCATCGACGTCACGTTATGCTATCAGCGTACTGCAATTATCCTCGGATACAGTCAATCCGGAGTCTCTCACACGGACTCGAAATTACAAACTCGGTATCTTCATCACTCTGTAGAAGATATCTAGCCGAACACGTCTTCGGGAACTCATCCAAATCATCTGAGGAATATACCTTATTCATCCGCTCTCGATCAACTTATAACGCAGCTGGGTGAGGTCCTCTATCTGAAACTGG
Source organism: Agapanthus africanus (assembly GCA_030015575.1). Classification (NCBI taxonomy): domain Eukaryota; kingdom Viridiplantae; phylum Streptophyta; class Magnoliopsida; order Asparagales; family Amaryllidaceae; genus Agapanthus; species Agapanthus africanus. Next base: position 411,371,856 of record CM057342.1, read on the forward strand.
TCCACTTACTGATCTCCCTTCAGATCATCCAACAAACAACAACATCTCTGGATCGATCATTTATAGATCAGAGTAAGATTCTCCACATTGGAAATCTTCAACTCAACCGGGCCTGCGTCGGCGCATCAAATCTGACGAATCACCTTCGTCCCTCAACTCAAGATAGACTAGCTATCATCTATCGCATCTCTGCCTGGAAGCTCCAGCGATCTCAGCTCATAAGCTCTGGAAGAAACATCCCATCAATCTCAGCAACAGCTGGGTCTTCTGTCTGCAAGGTAGACGACATCAAGATCTCTGAGGTAGGCCGTACACCTACAGGCTTCCCACAACAGGCAGCCTCTAATAATGGCCCGATCATCTGATGCAAAACCGAACACTCGCCCTAAACTAGAGGTCACAATTCCAATACAAAATCGAGACGTTTCCGTGTCACCAGAAAACACGATGGTCAGTCCTCGCCCATGACGAGCTCGCTCTGACCGCATCATTAGCAACAGCTTTATCTACGCTAAAAATATGATGACAGGAACCTCAAGCATGTATCGATGAAGGTAGATCAACGCAATGAAAGGAATCAACAGATCCAGAATGGATACATGATCATAAGGAAGAACAGAATCAATGAGAGTATGATCATGGAAACGAATAAAATCAAGGATCTCAAATGGATGTATAATCATGGGTACGAAGAGAATCATAGATCTTAAAATATGTACATCCTATGGTTTCTTAAGTGGAGTATCGTATCGTAAATATGCCGCGGAACATACGTACAGTACGTCACTCTACTCAAGCTACCTACTCCATCAATCAGGATCAGCCTATGTAATGAAAGTTTGGGTCTAATACCCCCATGTTCAAGTCTAAGTTCCGTAAGGTCAAGTCTAGGTTCCGAAATATTTACGCCCCAGACTCCACATAGTCAAACCTAAACTCCAACCAAGGTTAAACCTAGCGCTCTGATACCAACTTTGTCATGACCCGAAATATTAGCTCGCAACTGGCACTTAAATCATGCAACGTCTAAAGGCATAACGTAATTCAAGTAAACCGAAGCCCAGAAAGCTAAACCTTTTTAAGAAATAAAAGAGGTGAAGTTTTGAAATAAAGGTATAATGAAAACAAACGTTTCTTTTTTAAATGCATGGATAATAGAACATGAAAAATGCAAGTGGATTTTATTAGTTGGAAAACATGTTTCGTCTTTTGAAAATTTGGGCAGCACCTCCTGTGTATATTTTGATCCAAAACCACAAATACATGATAATAAAAAAGGCATCCCCAAGCGAGAGCTAGCTCTTCACCAACCGGCGGATTCACAACCATGCAAGTCATAATATAAGTATACGACACCCAACGGCGAAGATCAAAACCAAAAAGATAATGTAAAGCAAGACATCAAACCCACCAAGCGAACATAAACCCTCGCTCTAAGTCTCGGAACCACAAGTCTTCTAAGTCTTACTATTTATACAAATACAAATTTTGATTGATGGAGTTGACTAGATACAATATGAATGATAAATACAATAGTGGTACGATCCAATATGTACCACTTACCAAAGCAAAACACCCGAATGTGGCTATGTGCCAGCGATGCCGCTACTGATCCATGCGGTCAACCTGCAAGAACTGTGGCACAACAAGGGTGAGTTTCTAACTCGTGAGTAGAAAACATCATTAGGTAGAAATCGAATAAACAACAACTTTCTAGGTCAACTATATCATGAAGATAATACTATGATATCTAGGGTGACCGAATGTAAATATGTGCCAACAATATACTCAATGCCTATATACATGTGGATATCATCCAACCACATAATCAATGCATGTATGCATGTGGATCTCATCCACGTTTCCGTCAATGACACAACAACGTCATGCATGTAAATATCATAAAAGCATATGCATGAAAGTATGAGGATATAAATCAACGTGTGTCCCTCACGACACATCAAAATCATGGAACCTGAGTGTCCAGCATCGACACTCGAAACATCATGAAACCCGTGTCCAACATCGATACGTAAATTCTCATATATCTCGGGCTCCGTCGGTCCGGATCGGCCCACGGGCTCCGTCTGTGGGATTGGCCCTCGAGCTCCGGCAGAACGGGTCGGCCCATATCCATCTCTCGACTCTAGTCGGTATCCTCCAGATAACCGCCAGGTCCAACCAATCACCGGTATGTAGTGCTCTCCCTTCCAGGCTCAATGTCATCGCCACGAAATCTCTCTCTCGCCCCAAGGTACCATACCGGGTCCACCATGAACCCGCAAACGGATCATCCAACTCCTCGAATCGGGATTCACATATCGCACGTCTCAGAACCGAGAAAACGCATGGTGGACGCACTAAAATATCATATCAAGAGAAACCGGGTTTTTAAAACAATGCATACTTTCTTTTGAAATAACCATGGTTTTCAAATCCAGAAATCTCATGAAAACAGCATACCTCAATGCGTATAATCGTAAAGCATGATGTATGCGACATATAACAGAATGTAAACATATTTGTATATCATTCAACATGGAACAGTGATGTGAGCATGGGCATATCATCATAATGTGAGCATAGCAATATAATAGCATGATGTAGCAATTCTACTGTGTGAGTGACATAGTAATTATCTATGATGAAGTGTGTGAGCCGGCCAATCCGTGTAAGTGTAACATACGCATCATCAATAATGGTGTAGGTGTACTAGCACAGGTATATGAAATGCAATATGAATAACATGAACGTAGCATAAGTAAATCGTCAGCTAAATACTATAAGGTATATGTATCTAACATGACCGAGTCGGTGAATCTATCAATCAGCATCCAGGCTCACAACATCACGTACGGTATAATCCATCGTATGGCATCCTTAAACCATTAGGGATCCTATCAACTTATACGAAAATGAAGGTACGGACCAACGTCTCGTACGGCTTATCACTCATGGCTCACAACATTTTATATCTCTACATGTCTATATCCCAGGTCACATCCATAACAATCTCATATCAGGGGACCGACAAAAGTATCAATCCTCTCTTATCGACTCACATTCGTATACTGACATATCAATCAATTTATCTTATCACATCGTATATTCTTTTCATCACATTAAGTCATATTACATCAAGTCAATTTTATATATACATTCTACCTTATACATCAAATGTGATGCTACTCTAAAAACTCATACTTATTCTAGTGCAACTACATATCTATAAGTCGTGATTCACATTCACTTTTCATATCCCTATGCTTTCATCTCATATCTCAATATATATATTCAATCACTCATATTATCTCTAACTATCTTTTTAACCCTATCCCTAGTTTTCTAATCGAGGTTTCTACGGTTGTATCCAATAGATCGGTTTCCATTTAATTTGCGGGGGTGCTATACGCCATCCACCCGACATCCCCCGTAGATATAGATCTACACACAATGATCCTTACTTGCTGAAGTCGATGACGCCATGCTCCGTCATCTCGGAATCCACGCAAAGGTACCTAAAATAATACAAAATCGCAATCTCTATTAACATCAAGTGCGGAAAACCAATACGGCACACGGTGCGCTAATAGGTTAGAACCTATAGTCTACGCATGCAAAACTGTCAAACAGCCCTTGTTGTTGACGTACAAACGCCCAACAACCAAATACAATATCAAATACTAAAACCAAGAATTCCTAAATCGGAAAACATAACCCGACACCAAAGCAGCAACTCAAGAATTCACTCCCAGATTTTCAGTCAGGTGAAAAGAGCCTAAACAAACAATGCAGTGGGGTTGTATATGAAGTAACTGAGCTACATACCAAACCTACACCCAAATGCCCACACTGTGGCCGGCTACATTGCCCCCAAATCCGGCGAGCTCGGCCCAATCTTCTCTGTTGGGTTTCGTCTTCGCAGGGTGGTCTCCTAGTGTCCTAAATAGGTCCCTGGTATTGTTTGTTTTTCTCAGAATTTTCCCAGGTTGCTCCAGATTCCATGTAGGCCACTAAATGTCATAAAACCGACATGGGTAATTTCCTAAGTCCGTGTTTTGGTTTCTAATCCGAGTATTGTCCAGTAACACCACACTAAGGGTCTTGCAAACAGCGAGCAACATCACCAACCCACACAATAACCTAAACCCTCTCTAGGGATTTCTAACTTCACAATACCATACTAAAACAACTTCTAAACTAAACTAGAATGCAAGAAACTAAAAACTAAACTAAATGAAAGGAATTATACCTCATTTGGGCAACTTAAGAAAAACCCTAGCTGTCCTAAGTCTCTAAAATCCAACTTTGATTGGTCCAATGTGTAGAGGATGAAGTGGGTATCGTTTTTAATGAAGAGGGTGTAAGGTTTTGATGGAGATTTGGAGATGATATTTGGGGATGGAGGTGGAGGGAGATGAGTTGAGGAAGAAGATGAAGGAAATAATGGGAAGGGGAAATGAATGTGGCTGCCCTCTCTCTCTCACCCTCACTCTCTCTTATTCTCACCCCTCTCAAGTCCATGCTTCACTCTCTCTCCCTCTCTCTCTAATCATTCTGTTTTTAACCTTTTCTTTTTTTCTCACGATAACACACATAATTCCAATAAAACCACACAAATTAAACAACAAGTAAGATGTCATGGTGCATTAGCCATGGAAAACTGTAGAAACACGGATTTGGCTTAATCGCGATTAGTAGTTCACTAATCGGGTTTAATTTTTAAACTGCATAAAATAAATTATAAAAATGCCAAATCCGATAAATATATTTTTAAATGAATAAATCATTTTAAACTCTAATTATTTCACAATTATTGGTAGATATTTATACCAATTTACGAAAACCCCAATTTCGCAAATCGGGTAGTTTTCGCGAATTATATTATTTTAATATTAAATTCCAAAAATAATATTTTATATTTTCTGAAATGTTAAAATAAAACTAAAGGTAAACCTTCTTATGGGTTTGCCTATTCTAAACTAAGTCTCCTAGCACACTATTAGCTAGTTATCCATATCCCACATTGAAATATATATATAGATATATCTATAAGGCTTAATCTACGGTTGCGGGGGTGCTATACGCCATCCACCCGACTTCCCCCATAGATATACATCTACACACCTACTATCCTTGCTTTGCCGAAGTCTATGATGCCTTGCTCTCTTTTGTCGTCCTGAAGTCCACGCGAAAGGACCTACAGTTCAGGCACGTCGTATCGTAAATAAGAATTGAATACGAAAACCGATACAACAAGTGTAGTGCACATAGGTTATAACCTACGGCCTACGCAAGCAAGAATAACCAAACAACTCTCGAAGTTGACGTACAAATGTCAAACGACCGTGTCAAAACTCAAATACCAAAATTCAAGTGGATAAAAGTCGCAAAACGAAAATGGAAACTTCCGAAAACACCTCCAGATTTTACCCTAAGTTGAATTAGGCAATTTTGCATATAAGGTAGGTCTACATATAAGATAAAAGAGCCATAGACCAAACACGACAAGCAAACTTTACAGTCAGGCCGCAAATTGCGGTCATAAAGCATATATTTGCGGACATGGTTTTGAATTAGGGGCTCGGGTCTCTAAGGTAGCTTCCTAGTCACCTGCACACCACACTGTGATCGCTATATAATTTTCAAAGCTCATGAGTTATAGCAGATCCTAAAATATTATCACAAATTCCACAAAATCTGATATCGGTGAATTTCCGAGTTCAAATTTGGGTACACTTAGTTTAGCTCAGAATTCTATCATTAGAAGGGTTGTGGTCACTAACTACACCTCAAATACACCTCCACAGTTCAAAACATCTCCTAAATCTCAACCTAGAATTTTCCAAGATCACTAATCTTCACTAGTTTAACTCTAAACTACTATAGGAGGTTACGAAAGCTAATTACATAACTAAAAGTGTAGGGATATACCCCAAGTAGCAACTAAAGAAAATTCTAGGGTTGCCCAAAGTTCTCAAAGTCCCAACTTGATTCATTCATGGGGTTTGTAGTGAGCTTATGATCTTATTTTGTGATGGTGGCATGGTATTTTGGTGGAGATATAGGGGTGTTTGAGGGTGGTAGAGGAGGTGGAGGAGTATGAAGGAGGAGGAGAAGATTGAAGAAGAGAATTGAGGTGAAGAAAATAATAATAAGGGGATGGCTCAAGAGCTAGAACCTTCTCACTCTCTCTCTCTCTCTTTCCCTCTCTCTCTCTCTCACATGGCCATACCTCTTGTCCCCTCATGTCTCCTCTCTTCTATTCTTTTTCATTTATCTTTTCTTTTTATCTTCCCATCTTCTTTTTAAAACCAAGAAAATGGCAACAAACAAATCTAAATGAAACATGGTTCATAAAAAATGTAACAAGGTTTTCCAAAATGTTTTGTGGCATGTGATATACCTAACCAAGATTAACGCATAATTAGCAAAATATTAATCAAGTTTAGCATTAATTTGTATACAATTAATTGTATAGTAATTTATAAAATGTCCAAATCAACTAAACACTTTCAAAATCAATAATTCATATAATTTTTCCAATTATTTTTCCAAACTATAAGTATATAATCATACTACTTCATTAAAACTAATTTCTATACCTTTATAATGTTCATAAAATTTATTATTTTAATTATTTAAATTCCAAAAATAATATTTTATTTTCTTAAATATTACAATCTTCCCTTCTTAAATAAATTCGGTCTCCGAATTTAAATTTAAACCCCCCAAATACAAAAAACGTTTCAGTAAAACAATCAAGTCATCGGGGCTACGAAATCACGAATAAATAAGACATATCATAACGCAATGCATGCGCAAGAAAATGAGTGCAAAACACAAAATCGAAACTTCGTCTAGCGTCACGCCATCATGGGAGTTAATGCGAAAATACCAGTTTCAAAATCCATTGTCAAGATCAAGTATAATCTAGTTAGGACTATATCATATATACAGTATGCATCGTTATGAAGTCGTTAAAACAACTGAATAAAAGGTGCATGCAAAATTCCTTTTCAAATCTCCATGCGATGCGCAAATCACGGCACAAGTAGCGGATGTGCATTATATAGAAAACAGCTATATATATATATATCTTTTGTTCAACATATACGTCCCGCCTTTTGAAAATGATTTAGAAGGGTTTTCTTCATAAAGTTTCATGTCATCATGGACACGTAGGAAAATATTGAGAATATAGATCTTTTCTTAAAACCCCCTCGGTAAATATCGAGGCATGCCAAAAATACTCAGGTACAATCCTCAGACTAGTCTTGCTCGGTTATTATACAATATACTATACGTCATGAAAACATGATGCTCGAAAGAAACCAATCTCAAATAGAGTATACAAAAATGCGACATGCGTCTGGTGCGCACAGAAATCGAAACCAAATACAGGTGCTATGAATGTGCACAGAAACAAAAACTAAGTGCAATAGGTGTGCATGAAAACATCTGTCAAGTGCAATGGGTGTGCACGAAAACAATATCAAGTGCATCTAATATGCGCGAAGAATCTCGATTAAGTGCATCTGTTGTGCACAAAATCATCATCAAGGGCACCAAGTGTCCATAAGAATCTAAATCAAGTGTACAAGGTGCAAGAAAACGAATATCGAGGATCAAAATCGAAATCAACGGTATACGACATACACCAAATCAAATCAAGTATACTGCGGTATATGAACTCGTAAATGTGTGCAACTACGTGCACAAAACCCATATCAAGTACTAAAAGTGCTCGTAAACTACATTGAATGCATAAGTCAAAATCATGTGCATACTATATGCACGAAATCAAATCTATTATATCGGAGTGTACGAAATCAAAATCAAGTCCAATGGGTATGCACAAAATGAAAATCAATACAACTGATACATGAAAATACAAATAAAGTGCAACTGTGGTGCACATAGGAAATATCAATCATGAAACTAAATCCTCAAAATGACAGAATTAAAATGATGAAAACGTTATATCCGAATCACCAAGTCTCAATTCACAATGACAGCAGTCGAGGTGCCCATCCTTTAATGTCGAAAGGTGCCGGTGCATCCAATGCTAGCAGAGCGAGAATATCAACATGCCCCTGCTCACGGTCTGGAGACTTCTGCTTTTCGGTCTTCTTATCCCTCTATGGAATGCTAGTTACCTGACTCCTCGGCTCGACAGCCCGATTCGGAGAAATGACGGAATCAATTCTGCTCTGGCGCGTCTCTAAAGATCTCCTGACCAATTTACATGGCCACTCGTAATGTACTGTGCCAATAATAGAAATCTCTGGCCCACTGAGTTTGTGCGATATAATCGATCCTGGTCCAAGTCTTTACCGTTAAGTACTCCCGAAAGATCCTGTCCGGATCTCTTTCCAATCTCATCTCTGCCGGACGGCCCCGAAGTTGGCACTCTTTACTTAATCCGTTTCTTGTTCCGAGACAGTTGTCATCTCATCATGATCTTTCCCCAGAATTATAGCCTTATCCAACGTCTCTGCATGCGTATCAAGTCTCTGATATCCACGGAGAGGAACGTCAACTCGCTAAAACCTCACACAAACCTCTTACTCCGCGTCCCTACAGTATGGACCAATTCGGAATCATCTCTTCGTAGCTGTATGGACTGCGCTCCAATTGGCTGTACTCATATCTAGAGTCTCTTTTGAAGGTACAAACTCAGCATCTTTAATACCCTGTGGAAGGTGTCTGGCTAATTTCGTCATCGGAAACTCATCCAAGTCACCGGAGTAATGCGCTTCCGCTCATCTTTTCTTGATCGACTCACAACACGTCTATGTGAGGTCCCCTTGTAACTGAAGCTAGTTGATTTAATGATCTCGCATCGAAGCATCCAAACGAACAAACTGTCCTAGTCACTTATCCAGGGCTGACTAGCGATCTTCCATCATGTCACTGCCTGTAACTCATGCTGCATTAGCTTCAAGGGTCTGGAGGCGGTATTTGTCAAACTCAGCAACAGCTGACTCATCTGTCCGCACGGTAGATAACACATAAATCTTCTGGAGTGGATGGTACATCAACCGTCTTCATAATCTAGCTGGCCTTTAGCAATGGACTGATCATCGGTGCAGATCCCGAACGCTCGTGTCAACGGGAAATCCTAGTAAAGAAATATATCAATGCGTTTGTACGTCACCGGAATATATCTTGGTCAGTACTCATCCGTGACGAGCTTGCTCTGACCGCATCTCTAGCCGAAGCTCTCCCTGCTCATGTAGCTAAGGTAACGAAAACCACAATCCGATATCGATGAGGATAGATCATAGGAATGAATAGAAATATAGTGCATAAGAAATGTACATTCTAAAGCTACTTAAGCGGAGCGGCCTATCGTAGGTATGCCACGAAACATACACACGGTACGTCATTCTACTTAAGTGATCTACTCCATCAACCAAGGTCAACCTACGTGACGATAGTTCGGGTCTAATACTGTCACGACCCGAAATTTACGGAACGTTACCGGCACTTAGATTACGAAGCGTCTAGAGGCGCAACATAACTTAAGTAAGCTGAAGCCCAGAAATCTAAACCATAAAAGAAGAAGAAGTAAAGAAAAACATGAAGAAAACAAGTTTAAAAGTATCATCCAATTTTCTCAAAAATTTCGGCAGAGTCTTCTTTGTAAAAACTGGCCCCAAACGGGTACAACAAGTATAATATACACAAAAAATAAGAAGCATTCCCAAAGGGGAGCTAGCTCTACGCCAAAAGGCGGAAACAACCACACAAATGCACAATAGTATACAACGCCAAAGGGCGAGGCTCAAAACTCAAAAGAAAACAATACCACCAGATATCATAATAATACAAGCGCGACTTTAAGGTCGAAATAAACAACTGATCCAGTAAACTATCAAGTAATACAAGTTTGGTTGATGGAGCTTTCTAGATACAAATGAAATAATAAAAGTATAATGGCGGTCCAGATACAAGTGAACCAACCTACCGTGCAAATCACCTTGAATGAAAAGATGTGCCAGCAGGCTGCCAGGAAAACCTGTACATCGAACCTGTAATAAAATTTGGCACAATGGGGGTGAGTTGCCAACTCGTGAGTAGAAGATATCTGCGAAAAGAAATCGAAATGCACGACGCTATCCTAGGTCATAATAATACAGTAATATACTACTAATCATCAAGTAAAGACAGGATAATAAGCTACGTGTAAGTGCAAATGCTCCGTGTTCGTGTCAGTGCCTCATATAGTACTAAGCCATGTGAATGAGTATGCATGCACCATGAATGTAAAATAACCAATCCTAAAATCTAGATATATCTGTATAAGAAATCTTTAGCTTTTATCATAGTAAAATGTATATAGAAATCTAAAATATCAACGATGAAATCCATGGAAATCCGTTTCAAGTATCGACACAAAACATGTAAATCTCAAGTCTCAATACCTCATAATCTCAATGTCTCATACTCTCAATATCTCGGGCTCCGTCAGTCCAGATCGGCCCATATCATCAAATCTAACGACAACGGTTGGTATCCTCCGGATATCCGCCGTGCCAGACATCACCGGTAGGTAGTCCTCCCCTGCCAGGCTCATCGTCTACAACTCGATCTTCTTGCCCCGGGGTACCATACCGGGCCCACCATGTACCCGAGACGGTTTATCCACTCCTCGAATCAGGTCTCGAAATCCAACATAAAACTTGAAATCTCATGGTGGACGACACATACATCACGAGAAAATCGCATCTTATGTTTTGAAAAGAGAGGAGGAGAGAGAGAGATGTTTTTATACATTCTTGCGGTTTTCCCCAAAAATCCAGAAATCTCATAGAAATCCAAAATCCCAAAATCATGAGTAAGTATATGATAGGTGTCGGCATATGCCCCATAATACTGCTTGATAACATGAAAATGCGAATGCATGAAATGTCTAAGTAATAAATACCATGTCTATACAAACACCAGAGAGTAATCACGATGTAATATCGATCTAGCTGTTAGCTGATTCTATCACTAAAAGATAATATGATCTAAACTGTACGTGACATAGCAATTACCGATGATGATGTGTGTGAGCCGGCAAATAAGTGTGCGTGGAATATGCGCATCATCGGTAATGGTGCTGGTGTCCTAACATGCAGAGTTTTATACTGATATAGAAACATATGTATGAACATGCAACATTATGATTACGGTATGAATTTAAAGACAGATATGTAATAACCACTCATCTGCGATATACAAGTACAACTACCACTATATGACTCGAACCTAAACTAGTGTCCATCTAACCTCCTAAGGAACTAAACCTAAGAAACTAGTCGATAAGAAATAGGAGTACACCTAAAGTCTGAATCCATATCTCTAATAATCGGCGTTCCAGCCTCAATAGCGTCACGTACGTAGTACGGCTTCCTCGAATCAAGAGTGCGGATCAATCATCATATCTATGCCTCGTACGGTAAAGTCCATCGTACGGCATCCCAATATCGGGGTACGGGTCAAGTATCCCCTACGTGTCTCATCATTCGTATAATATTATCATCAACTCATGTCAAGATCAAGGTGCTATACTGTAATCGCATACATCAATCATATATCATTGCCAGTATAAATATACATCGTTAATTTATCCTCATAAATATCATGTATATGCATCATATTATGATTAAGTCACACTTAAATCATATCGTAATCATGTCACACCTATATGATATCGTAATCAAGTTACACATATATATCATATCGAAATCAAGTCACACCTATATGATGTCGTAATCAGGTCACACATATATCATATCAGAATTTCAGGCACAGGTTATGGTCCAGGTTCTATTTAGAGTCCCATATACTTCAATATCATCACCATCCTTTATTATTGTTCATGTATACAAATCCATTATCTCATTTTCTAATGATCCACTAATATCATAACACGACTGTATAGCCAAGAATCACGGCATCAACCAAGTTATATTGTTTCATCCCCGTGTATCATATCACATCCTTGTATCACATATACGTATTATGTATATATATATATACCTACACCTAGTCCTATATATATATATATACCTACACGTATACACCATGTCGAGTCTCAGTGTGTGCGTGTGTGTGTATCTACCTGAAACCTACGAATCTCTTCCAAGGTATTCATCCTCTGGTGTGGTCTTTCTAAATCAATCTAGTTCAACCTAGGGTCATTACTAGGGTCCTACTCACCAAGAATCTAAGGTCACGTCTGGCTTCCAAATGACAATAAGTACTATCCCTATTCTACGTTTGCGGGGGTGCTAAACGCCATCCACCCGACTTCCCCCCGTAAATATACATCTACTCACCTTGTCCTCGTCTGCCCAAGACGGTGTCGCCATCCTTTTCTTCACCGCCCGCAGTCCACGTGAGGGGTACCTATATGCAAACATATATAGTATCGTAAACTGAATCACGGACAAAAGTCAAAACGACGCACGGAACACGCATAGGTTAAAACCTATGTCCTGCTCATGCAAAAGAATCAAATATCGCTCGATGTCGGCATACAAACGCCGATTGATCAAGATAAACATCAGCAAACGACTTGTAGTTTAAAAAAACTCATTACTTATAATATAAAACATGATTTAATCCATCGAAACCATAAAAATCGATCAAATCGTCCGATTCCGTAAAACCCGAAAACACCAATTTACCGTTTTACTTCAAAACTTGATGTTTAAAAGAAACTAATGGTCATAATATTCATTAATTAGCATAACTAGACTATATAAACCATCACTATATTTCTAACACCCTAATTTATATTAGTTTGAAAATTCTAGTTTGCTAACTTGCCCGATTTCGATACTTTTAAGGAAAATTTCACAATATCACATCTAAACTGGATTTTGCATGAATTAATGCATTAAACTACAATTCATGATGATAATGATATAAAGAAAACATAAATTATATTTTGAATTTCATTTATTTAAGAATTTCCAAAATCTAGTTTGCAAAATCGCATTTTTATTAGTGTTTTTTTCAATTATCAATAGAAACTAGTAACCAATTTAAGTTTTTCATTCCACCAACAAGTTAATATCCTCATTAAAACCATAATCTAGTGTTACAAACATTAATTGGAATTTTATTTCACCAATATATACAATATATAGAAATCTAGTTTGCAAAATGGATTAATTTAAACAATTTACAATATATCATCCATACAAGATTTTCAATTTCTAAAAATTTTAAACTAGTTATTATAACCCTACTTAATTAATAAAAACTAGAACTTAATTTTATAAACCCTAACTTGAATTTTAAAACTTGTAGATAGAAATTATTTATTCAATCTAATTATGCTTAAATGAAATATAACAATAAATCAAAAGAAGAAAATTTATACCTCCACAACATGAAATCCAAACATGAAAATAAGCCTCCAAAATGAATGTTTTCCATCTCCAAAATCCATTTAAAGATGAGCAAAGAATAGAGGGTAGGAATTTATTAGGATTTTGTGGATTTTTTATGAATTTTTGATTAATTTTGATGATTTTTAATGCAAAAATGATGTGGGGAAAATTTTGGGGCTGCCCATGGAGGTGAGGCCGGCCATGAGGTGAGGAAAATAGAGGAGAGTGAGAAAAGGTGAAGAAAAGTGTAGAAGGTTTCACAAAAATATCACACCATTAAGTCTTTTCATGAATTTATTTAAAAATTCTTTATTTTCTTCACTCCATTTGATCTAGAATGGTCTAGAACCATTGTAAAATTTTGAAAATAAATTTTGCATTAAACACACTTGATTCTAATATGTAATGGTTCACTTTCTCTAATTAAACCCATTAAAATTTGTAATTTACACTAATTTAGTGTAAAAATAAAGCTTATGTTAATATTTAAAATAATTAATTTAAGAAAAATATTTAATTAAACTAAAAATTTATAAGTGGCTAAATAAACACCATTTACTAGTAATAACATAATTAAAATAGGTATTTTTAAATTTATAGTGAAAAATAATTACGGTTTAGTTTTATGAAAACTACGTTTTACTTTACCGAAAATTATAAAATTCACTTAAACGAATTTATTTATTTAATTAATTATTTAATTATTTTTAAAATGTTAAAATCTTCCCCCCTTTAAGAAATTCGGTCCCCGAATTTAAATTAAAACTTCCCTCAATTACTAAAACATTCAGCCAAAACACTCAAATCGTCGGGGCTCCGAAACCATCAATACATAACTAAAATCAACTCCGTCAAGCATAATACAATCATCGGAGTTATGGAGAAAATAATATACCAAAACCCAATACGAAAACCAATATAATATACATCAAAACTGTAACTTATATACTGTGCGCATCATAGTAAAATCGTCCAAACATCTGGATAAAGAAGCATGCAAGAACCCCTTTTGAAAATCGCCGTGTGATGCACGTGCCACGGCATAAGTAGCGGACGTTTATTTTTAAAAAAATAGCTATATATATATTTTTTATTTAACATACACGTCCCGCCTGGTTACCAAATCAATCATAATGATTATAAAAACATGATCAAACTGAAATCAATCCCAATCATATCATAAAAATATCATGTGCGTCCGGTGCGCACTGAAATCGAAACCAAATACATATGCCACGAATTCACACAAAAACAAAACTGAGTGCAACAGGTGTGCACCAAAAACATCTGTCAAGTGCAACGGGCGTGTACGACTCTAATATCAGGTTCATCTAATCTGCACAAAACCACGATTTAGTGCATCTGGTGTGCACAAATCGTATCAGGTGCACCGAATGTGCGCAAGAATCTCAATCAGGTGCACATGGTGCATGAAAACATACATTGAATATCAAAATCGAAATCACAGTATGAAATGCATGAAAACTAGGTCGAAGTATATGTCAAAATCATGTGTAACCCATATGCACGAAATCTAATCAAAATCTCAAAATGTATAAAACCAAATCGAGTGTACTGGGTATGTACAAAACAACATCAATACAACTGATATATGAAGCACGAATGGAATGTAATGAATGCACACATAAGAAATATCAATCGTAGAACAAAATCCTCAAAATACCAAAAAAAATCCAATCAACGGAAGTATGAAATTCAAATCACCAAATCACTATCGTAAACACTATCGTCAATGTGCGCCTCTTTCCCCCATTCCTCTGGTGTCGACTGCTTCGAATTTGTCTCTTCATAGGTGTGCTGACTGCGCTACCAACGGCAATACTCATATCTAAAGTCTCCCACGTAGTCGATCCCTTTACCTGATATCCGGACTACATTAAACTTTTCGATCGATCCATCAAAATCCCATAATTCCCTGAGAGCTCAACACTCAAGTACAGTTTAAAAATATCCGGTACATACCCCAGCATCGATGGTCCAGCCGTAGAAAGGAAAACCTAAGCCTCACTAATGGCACCATGGAACTTCCGTAAACCCTAAGGTTCAAAGGCGTTCTCGTGGTCATTATGTCCAGTTAGGGTTTCATTCTTCTAGAGGGTCCATCGAAATACCTGCATGTTCTTCCGAATACCTTAAACTTGGGAAAATGGGTTTCTGACAATCGTTCGAATCCTTTAACTTCGTCTGGACGGCATGTGAATACCCTTCTCCCGCACGCTAAACAATGCTTCAATCCTCAAGAATAACCGATAACCTAATGGTTATCGCATTCGAGCCGCAGCTCCTTCTGCCCGTGCGCCCGTGGTAACAGAAACCACCCTCCGATATTGACGAAGATATATCAAAGGAACGAATGAAATGCGGTGCAAACAAATGTACATCCTAAGGCTATTTATGAAGTGTAGCGTATCGTAAGTATGCCGCGGATCATACCCACGGTACGTCACTCTACCTAAGTCGCCTACTCCATCAACCAAGGGTCACCCTAAACATATACAAAGGTTAAACGTAGCGCTCTGATACCAACTTTGTCACGACCCGAAATTTACGGAACGTGACCGGCACTTAGATTACGAAGCGTCTAGAGGCGCAACGTAACCTAAGTAAGCCGAAGCCCAGAAATCTAAACCATAAAAGAAGAAGAAGTAAAGGAAAACATGAAGAAAACAAGTTTAAAAGCATCATCCAATTTTCTAAAAAATTTCGGCAGAGTCTCCTTTGTAAAAACTGGCCCCAAACGGGTACAACAAGTATAATATATACAAACAATAAGAAGCATCCCCGAACGGGAGCTAGCTCTACGCCAAAAGGCGGAAACAACAACACAAATGCATAATAGTATACAACGCCAAAGGGCGAGGCTCAAAACTCAAAAGAAAACAAAACCACCAGATATCATAATAATACAAGCGCGACTCTAAGGTCGAAATAAACAACTGGTCCAGTAAACTATCAAGTAATACAAGTTTGGTTGATGGAGCTTTCTAGATAAAAATGAAATAATAAAAGTATAATGGCGGTCCAGATACAAGTGAACCAACCTACCGTGCAAATCACCCTGAATGAAAAGATGTGCCAGCAGGCTGCCAGGAAAACCTGTAATAAAATTTGGCACAACGGGGGTGAGTTGCCAACTCGTGAGTAGAAGATATCTGCGAAAAGAAATCGAAATGCACGACGCTATCCTAGGTCATAATAATACACTAATATACTACTAATCATCAAGTAAAGACAGGATAATAAGCTATGTGTAAGTGCAAATGCTCCGTGTTCGTGTCAGTGCCTCATATAGTACTAAGCCATGTGAATGAGTATGCATGCACCATGAATGTAAAATAACCAATCCTGAAATCTAGATATATCTGTATAAGAAATTTTTAGCTTTTATCATAGTAAAATGTACATAGAAATCTGAAATATCAACGATGAAATCCATGGAAATCCGTGTCAAGCATGGACACAAAACATGTAAATCTCAAGTCTCAATACCTCATAATCTCAATGTATCATAGTCTCAATATCTCGGGCTCTGTCAGTACGGATCGGCCCATATCATCAAATCTCACGACAACGGTCGGTATCCTCCGGATATCAGCCGCGCCAGACATCACCGGTAGGTAGTCCTCCCCTGCCAGGCTCATCGTCTACAACTCGATCTTCTTGCCCCGGGGTACCATACCGGGCCCACCATGTACCCGAGACGGTTCATCCACTCCTCGAAATCCAACAGAAAACATGAAATCTCATGGTGGACGACACATACATCACGAGAAAACTGCATCTTATGTTTTAAAAAGATAGGAGGAGGAGAGAGAAGTTTTTATATATTCTTGCGGTTTTCCCCAAAAATCCAGAAATCTCATTGAAATCCAAAATCCCAAAATCATGAGTAAGTATATGATAAGTGTCGGCATATGCCTCATAATACTGCATGATAACATGAAAATGCGAATGCATGAAATGTCTAAGTAATAAATACAATGTCTATACTAACACCAGAGAGTAATCACGATCTAATATCGATCTAGCTGTTAGCTGATTCTATCACTAAAAGATAATATGATCTAAAGTGTACGTGACATAGCAATTACCGATGATGATGTGTGTGAGCCGGCAAATATGTGTGCGTGGAATTGCGCATCATCGGTAATGGTGCTGGTGTCCTAACAGGCAGAGTTTTATACTGATATAGAAACATATGTATGAACATGCAACATTATGATTACGGTATGAATGTAAAGACGGATGTGTAATAACCACTCATCTGCGATATACAAGTACAACTACCACTTTATGACTCGAACCTAAACTAATGTCCATCTAACCTCCTAAGGAACTAAACCTAAGAAACTAGTCGATAAAAAATAGGAGTACACCTAAAGTCTGAATCCATATCACTCATTGTCGGCGATCCAGCCTCAATAGCGTCACATACGCAGTACGTCTTCCTCGAATCAAGAGTGCGGATCAATCATCATATCTATGTCTCGTACGGTAAAGTCCATCGTACGGCATCCCAATATCGGGGTACGGGTCAAGTATCACCTACGTGTCTCATCATTCGTATAATATTATCATCAACTCATGTCAAGATCAAGGTGCTATACTGTAATCGCATACATCAATCATATATCATTGCCAGCATAAATATACATCGTTAATTTATCCTCATAAATATCATGTATATGCATCATATTGTGATTAAGTCACACTTAAATCATATCGTAATCATGTCACACCTATATGATATCGTAATCAAGTTACACATATATATCATATCGAAATCAAGTCTCGCCTATATGATATCGTAATCAGGTCACACATATATCATATCAGAATTTCAGGCATAGGTTACGGTCCGGGTTCTATTTAGAGTCCAATATACTTCAATATCATCACCATCCTTTATTGTTGTTCATGTATACAAATCCATTATCTCATTTTGTAATGATCCGCTAATATCATAACACGACTGTATAGCCAAGAATCACAGCATCAGCCCCGTTATATTGTTTCATCCCCCTGTATCATATCACATCCTTATATCACATGTACGTATTGTGTATATGTATATATACCTACACCTAGTCCTATATATATATACATACATACACGTGTACACCATGTCGAGTCTCAGTGTGTGCGTGTGTGTGTATCTACCTGAAACCTACGAATCTCTTCCAAGGTATTCATCCTCTGGTATGGTCTTTCTAAATCAATCTAGTTCAACCTAGGGTCATTACTAGGGTCCTACTCACCAAGAATCTAAGGTCACGTCTAGCTTCCTAATGACAATAAGTACTATCCTTATTCTACGTTTGCGGGGGTGCTAAACGCCATCCACCCGACTTCCCCCCGTAGATATACATCTACTCACCTGGTCCTCGTCTGCCCAAGATGGTGTCACTATCCTCTTCTTCGTCGCCCGCAGTCCACATGAGGGGTACCTATACGCAAACATATATAGTATCGTAAACTGAATCACGGACAAAAGTCAAAACGACGCACGGAACGCGCATAGGTTAAAACCTATGTCCCGCTCATGCAAAATAACCAAATATCCCTCGATGTCGGCGTACAAATGCCGATTGATCGAGATAAACATCAGCAAATGACTTGTAGTTTAAAAAACTCATTACTTATAATATAAAACATGATTTAATCCATCGAAACCCTAAAAATCGATCAAATCGTCCGATTCCGTAAAATCCGAAAACACCAATTTACCGTTTTACTTCAAAACTCGATGTTTAAAAGAAACTAATGGTTATAATATTCATTAATTAGCATAACTAGACTATATAAACCATCACTATATTTTTAACACCCTAATTTATATTAGTTTGAAAATTCTAGTTTGCAAACTTGCCCGATTTCGATACTTTTAAGGAAAATTTCACAATATCACATCTAAACTGGATTTTGCATGAATTAATGCATTAAACTACAATTCATGATGATAATGATATAATGAAACCAGAAATTATATTTTAAATTTCATTTATTTAAGAATTTCCAAAATCTAGTTAGCAAAATCGCATTTTTATTAGTGTTTTTTTCAATTATCAATAGAAACTAGTAACCAATTTAAGTTTTGCATTCCACCAACAAGTTAATATCCTCATTAAAACCATAATCTAGTGTTACAAACATTAATTGGAATTTTATCTCACCAATATATACAATATATAGAAATCTAGTTTGCAAAATGGATTAATTTAAACAATTTTGGATAAACAATTTACAATATATCATCCATACAAGATTTTCCACTTCTAAAAATGTTAAACTAGTTATTATAACCCTACTTAATTAATAAAAACCATAACTTAATTTTATAAACCCTAACTTGAATTTTAAAACTTGTAGATAGAAATTATTTATTAAATCTAATTATGCTTAAATGAAATATCTAATAACAATAAATCAAAAGAAGAAGATTTATACCTCCACAACATGAAATCCAAACATGAAAATAAGCCTCCAAAATGAATGCTTTCCATCTCCAAAATCCATGTAAAGATGAGCAAAGAATACAGGGTAGGAATTTATTAGGATTTTGTGGATTTTTGAATGAATTTTTGATGAATTTTGATGATTTTTAATGCAAAAATGATGGGGGGGGGGGAATTTTGGGGCTGCCCATGGAGGTGAGGCCGGCCATGAGGTGAGGAAAAGATAGGAGAGTGATAAAAGATGAAGAAATATGTAGAAGGTTTCACAAAAATATCACAACATTAAGTCTTTTCATGAATTTACTTAAAAATTCTTTATTTTCTTCACTCCATTTGACCTATAATGGTCTAGAACCATTGTAAAATTTTGAAAATAAATTTTGCATGAAACACACTTGATTCTAATATGTAATGGTACACTTTGCTAATTAAACCCATTCAAATTTGTAATTTACACTAATTTAGTGTAAAAATAAAGCTTATGTTAATATTTAAAATAATTAAGTTAAGTAAAATATTTAATTAAACTAAAAATTTATAAGTGTCTAAATAAACACCATTTACTAGTAATAACATAATTAAAATAGGTATTTTTAAATTTATAGTGAAAAATAATTACGGTTTAGTTTTATGAAAACTACGTTTTACTTTACCGAAAATTATAAAATTCACTTAAACGATTTTATTTATTTAATTATTTTTAAAATGTTACAATTACTCCCCTCAGCCAAGTCTATGTTCCATAAAGTTAAGCCTAGGTTACGAAATATATATACGCCCTAGACCCCGCATAGTCAAACCTGCACTTTAACCATAGTTAAACCTAACGCTTTGATACCAAATTTGTCACGACCCGAAAAAGGCACGTGACTGGCACTTGAATCATGTGAAGTCTATAGGACCCCAACTAATTCATGTATGCCAAAAGCCCAGAAATCAAAACTTTTAAGGGAAAATAATAGAGGTGAAGTTTTGATATAAAGGTGTAATGAAATTAGGTTCATTCTTTAAAACATAAGTAATATCATAGGAAATACAATGTTTAGAATCTATAATGAAAAAAAATTTCGTCGTTTGAAATTTAGGTAGCACTTCCTTTGTTAATCTTAAGCTGAAAGCAATACAAGCAATAATAATAATAAGCATCCATAAGCGGAAGCTAGCTCTTCGCCAATTGGCGGAAACAACCACGCAATGATATATATACGACGCCAAAGGCGAAGATTAAAACACAGATATAAGTAATGAAACCGAAACATCATCATGAAAAACCAGAATAAAGAATAAATACATGACCGTGACTCTGAGTCCGAAAGAATATACAATATGCGGTTTCTAAATTTACGAATATACGTAGTCTTGTTGAAAGAGCTTTTAACTAGATACAACTAAATAAATAAACAAATACAACTGGTGGTCAGGATGCAGGTGAACCCCACTTACCAAGCAATTCACCCGAAAGTAAGGTGGTGTGCCAACAAATCCTCTACGCTACCTGTGTGGTCCAACCTGCATGAAAACAGTGGCACAACGGGGGTGAATTGCCAACTCGTGAGTAGAAGACATCACCGAGTAGAAACCGAATGTGCGACAATCTCCTAGGTCATACAGTGATATAATAATATAATGACAGCGAGTAAAAACAAGGGTAACAGTATTAGAATAAGTATAAAATCAAGGTACTCGTGCCTGTGTCATAAAATAGTAACATGTCATATGTTTAATGTATAAATGCATCATCCAACGCGTGTCCAGCAACGACACAAAAAAGTTATGATAAAACCTGAGTGCTCAGCTGTTAGTGATATTTATGTCGTAGAGTCCATTATTGTATCATATAGTGGATGCTTGGACATATATATGGAGGAATTTCTTGCTCTACATGATAGTATACTATTTGGTGGCCTTTATCTTAACATGTTCACTGGTATTATTATACAGTCTCTCATATACATGTAGATAAAGCCCTTTGGATATTGGCTTGACTACCAGGACTATGATGCGGATCATATTACTGGGACTTGTGTAGTCTACAAGAACATCAGTTAATAGTTCATAGTCGAGGGAGTATCGAGACATGGCATCAATATTCCAGAATAGACTAGTGTGTACGTTTCTTGACCCTGTATGGGGAGATGGTTGATCCCATATCTATTGGTGTTTGACATCAAAGATTGTATTCAGGTGCTCATTAGAGAATGGGTACACCGAACAGGACTCGCTGAGAACACCTAGATGGTACTATACCTATCGTAAGATAGCAATTTTGAGGTGACAAGGGTACAGGTTAGTCTGTAGGCCCGAGATCGTCATAGAGTCTTGTGTAGTTCCAACTGTGCTTTGATTTTCTCCCTACCACGGCTCAAAGGAGTCGTGCAAACAGGTGAATTTTGGGTACAGTCCTGAGTCACATGGAGGCAATGAGCCATAGGAGGTGTTTTGTCTCTCTCGGTATAGGGAGTTGATGTTGTGCTATACTCGATTGGCTATAATAGGAAGTCCCTGGCCAGGGCTATTAATGAGAATTATGTTAGTTGTATGTATGCTCTAGAGGACATTATTGTACACATGATGTATATTATAGTGAATGCTTGGACATATATAGGGAGGACTTTCTTGCTCGACATGATAGTATGCTATCTGGTTTCTCTTTATCTTAACATGTACACTTAGTATCTCTCTGTTACTTGTTGATAAAGCCCTTAAGATGAGTACTTAACTAGCGGGATTATGATGTACATCATACTAGTGGGGCTAGGGTAGTCGGTAAGTACATCTTTCAATAGTTCCTAGTCGTGGGAGTATCGAGACGGGGCATCGATATTCCAGAGTAGACTAGCGTATACGCTTCTTTATCCATATGATGGACGATGGATGATCCCAGATCCATTGGTGTATGACATCAGAGAGGGTATAAGGGTGCTCAGTGGAGACCGGGTACACTGAACGTACTCGCCGAGAACTCCTAGATGGTATTATACCTCACGTCAGATAGTAGTTCTCTAGTGACGGTACAGGTTAGTCTGTCGACCCGAGATTGTCTTAGAGTCTTGTGTGATTTCCACTGTGCTTTGATTTCCACCTTACCATGTTCAAGAGAACATATAAAATGGTGTTTTTTAGGTACAGTCCCGAGTCACATGGAGGAAATGAGCGATAGGAGGGGATTCGTCTCTCCCGGTATTGGGGGTTGATGTTGCGCTATGCTCGATTGGCCATAACAGGAAATCCCTGGCCAGGGTTGCTGAGATTTACTGGTAAATGTTATCAGTAGTTTCTCGAACCGTTATGGGCGTTGTGTTAGTTATATGTTTGCCCTAGAGGCCATTACTGTACATACGATGTATATTGTAATGGATGCTTGGACATATATAGGGAGGACTTTCTTGCTCGACATGATAGTATGCTATCTGGTTGTACTTTATCTTAACATGTACTCTGATTGTCTCTATGTTACATGTTGATAAAGCCCTTAGGATATGTACTTGACTACTGGGACTATGATGAGATCATATTAGTAGGCCCACGGCAGTCGGCGAGTACATCCTATAACTGTTCCTAGTCGATGGTGTATCGAGACAGGGCATTGATACACCGGAGTAGACTAGCGTATACGCATCTTGACCCATATGATGGGCGATAGATGATCCCATATCCATCGGTGTTTGACATCAATGATGGTGTACGGGTGCTCAGTGGAGACTGGGTACACTGGACGGACTCGCCGAGAACTCCCAGATGGTATTATACTTCACGTCAGATGGAAGTTCTCCGGTGACACTTGTACAGAGTAGCCTGTTGAACCGAGATCGTCATAAAGTCTTGTGTGATTCCCACTGTGCTTTGATTTCCATCATACCACGTCCAAGAGGGTGTGCAAAAAGGTGGCTTTTGGGTACAGTCCCGAATCACATGGAGGCAATGAGCGATAGGAGGGGATTTTGTTAGTATATATGCCCTAGAGGCCAATACTGTATCATACTAGTTTGTATATTACTTAATGGAAGCTTGGGATATTCACCTTCTATAGACAATCTTGCTCAATATAGTAGTATGCTACTTGGTTTGTTTCTACTTTAATGTGTACATGTGTTTATTTTAGTATATCACCTATACACATTAGTGGAGCCCTTAGGATCTTTGCTTGATTACCAGCGTTGTGATGGTAGTCACACTCGTGGGGGCTGGGTAATCTATAAGCACATCCTTATGCAGGTCCCTAGTCGCAGGACTATCGAGATAGGGCATCGATACTCCGGAGTAGACTAGCGCATGCGCTTCTCATCCCAGTATAGGAGACGGCTTGTCCCACAGCCGTCAGTACGTCGTGCTTGAGATAGTATGCGGGTGCTCGTTAGGTTACGAGTACACTGGACAGGACTCGTCGGGAACTGTTGGTTGGTACTATACCTATCGTCAGTTATCAGTTCCTAGGTGACATGAGTACAGCTTAGTCCGCTGACTTGACACTGTCACTTTGCCTCGAGTGTGTTCCCACTGTACTTTGATTACTACCCTACCACGGCTCAAAGGAGTCATGAAAACAGGTAGTTTTTGGGTGCAGTCCCGAAGCAATTAGAGGCAGTGACGGTTAGAAAGGATTCGTCTCTCCCGGTATTGGGGGTTGACATCGCGCTGTGTCTAGGAGAGCCATTACACGAGTAGTTCCTGGCCAGGGCAAGCGAGATATACTGGTAGGTTTTCAGTGCTATCTCAGGGTGTTCTGGGCTTCACTCCGACACGACTTGTACCGCTATTAGGGGACTGACGTTTACCGCCCCGTAGGCCCGCCATGCGATGTATCAGACTAACAGACCGGACTGTACGGAGATTGTCACATTCAGGCTTAGTAGGAGTTCAGATGGGTTTCACCTCGTCAGTCTTCTTGTCGGCATCTACCTGGGGACCGTTACGCACAGCTAGTGCCGCTTGCGGTCTGTGGTTAAACCCACTGCCAGCGTAGTGTCGAGTCGTTAGAGTCCCACACAGAAAGCTATTCGCCTTTAGGCAAAAGAGTAGAGGTCGCATGGTTTTGCGACAGGTTGCATGGTTTTGCGACAGGGTTCGGTCACATCCGTGCACTTGTGCACGTTTGGTGTCCGGATAGTTAACACTAGCGGGCTTTGGTTTAAGCCAGATCCTAGTGTACATTTTGGGATTGGTTTTATCTCGTTTGTATTCGTGTTCCTCGGAACGCGGATGAGGGTGTGTATGCACGGTTGACAGAGAGACAGAGGCAGAGGATTCTCATTGGGGTTGTTGACTGTTGACTGTTGACTTTTGGCTAAACCCTAATGAGAATAAGAAATATAATTAACAATAATATTAATTAAGTATTATGGTGACATGGTTGTTGAGGGGTTGACTTTGTTGACTTGTTGACCGGTTGACTAGGTTGGACTAGTTGACCATCATCATGACAATGGCTATCATTTCATGGCAAAGACTTTTGCTTGCTTTTTTGTTTTTGCAAAATGAGTGCATGAAATGATATAACCATTTTGACTTGAACCAACACATAATACTTGATTACTATTTTTGTTATGATGGTTTTGGATTATGAGAGCTTGGATGGCAAAAGTGTTACTCATTCTCTCATTTGCTTTCTCTCTCTTGCTTGAGCTCTCCCTCTTGCTCTTCCTCTTGCTCTCTCTCTAGCTCAAGGCAACACCCTCTCATGAGTTGAGAAACATTGTCTTAGAGATAAAAGAAAACCCATATCACTTCTCTACTCATCCTAGTTCACAAGGTTTAGCAAACCAAGTGTTCTAGTTTCTTCAAGTTCGAAGAAGAAGCCAAAGGTAGAAGCTTTCAGGTGGATCCATCTTCGGCGCAAGGAGACGACGGGGTAAGGCCGATCCGTACACCGGAAAGAGTTGAAGACGAAGGAGTTCAAGAAAGGTATAACCCCCTAACCGAGTAGGTAAAACTCTTGTTAGGTTTGTTAGTTAGTTGTTTAACAAAGGTCCGTTTTCTGAGTCCATGTTACCACCTCTTGAAAATCATTTTTCATCATTTCCGCAAGCCCGTAAGTACCGGGAGAGGTAGCATGGACTTACAGTGGTATCAGAGCCTAGTTAAACACTATCTAACATGTTAGCAAAGTAACTAGAAATTCGATCGGAGAAAAAGTCGCGAAATATGCCCTAAATGCCTACTTTCTGCCGATTTTTTTTCTATTCCAAAAAATGATAAATCTTATCTTAAAATTCGGCTCAGGGTTTTTAAAAGAAACTGTAGAAAAATGGTCCACTGAACCGATCAACACGCCGCGGAACCGCGGCCGAGTTGACTCGGCCGTGGGCGATTTTTCTCACAGTTTGTTCAGTGGGGTATTTTGGGATTTTTACAATATGATTTTTCTGCCCAGATTTTCCAGAAAGCAAAATTTGTTTTTGGGGCTTAAAAATCCGTATTTTGATCGAACTTCTAAAGACTAAAGCTAACGGGTTTATATCTGTGATGTGATATATGTATTGAACGTCTGCTAATCGCTATACGTCGATTAGTGGGGGTTATACATATCTGTGATCTGTAATTTTGATGGTATGTGTATATGAATTCATTGGATTGTCGCGGGTGAATAGCCGGGGGTTGTGAGATGAGAGTTTTCTTTTCTTTCAATTCATGTAAAATTTGTAAATTGATGTAATATTATTTGTATGGCCGCACAACCGGGTCGGGGTTGTAGCCGTCATTGTATAATTTCTTTTTACTATTTTTGCTCCTAGGATAGACCCAAGGTGGAGTGCACAAACTACCGGGTATCTCGAAGTGCCGAGTGGCCTACTCACGTCGTTGAGGGAGGTTGCTCCGCTTCGGATATTTGGCGGGTAGTTTGTTGCACCCGTAGGGGTCTAGGGTGGGGTATTGGCTATTCACCGCGACCGTGTAATCGGCTTTTCGTTACAGGCTCGTACGAATTGCGGATTCCTAGTATATCCAATGTGTTCATCTGTGATCTGAAATGGCTATCATTGCAATATATCTATATACGATATTATTTAGGCGTTGCTTAAGTTTTGCATCCGCGCTAGTCCAGCCCCCGCTCTGTCGTTAGTTAAGTAACCTAACGGGTAATGACTGGGCCCCATGGCGAATGCGGATGGCATAAGCGTACGTCATATTTTGGTTGTTTTCTGCAATGGTAGGATTAAATGATGGGACACATTGGAATTAATGCAATAAAAATAAACCAAGTAAAAGTCTATGGAACACTTTCAAAACCACTCGGTTTCTTTTCAAAAATAACTTTTAAACGCGGAGCTTAAGCCACTCCTTTTAAAAGCTATCTCGTTCCTTCGATTATATCAAGTTCACTACGTTCACTGTCACGACCCGCAGGGTACGGAACGTGACTGGCACTTAAGTTTACGAAACGTCTAAAGACGTCCGTAAAATAAGTAAACCAAAGCCCAGAAAACAAAACCAATTAAGCAAAAGAGTGAAGAAAACCCAATCAATTGAAAGCAAGTTTATCAAATAAGTCATGTAAAACCCTTTTTAAAAACAATACCAATTTTTCCGAAAATTTCGGCAGAGTCTCCTTTGTAAATACTGGCCCCCAAAATGGGTACAACAAAAATATACATGAATCCAACAAAATAGGGCATCCCCAAGCGGGAGCTAGCTCTTCGCCATAAGGCGGTCATAAATCCCACGCAATGTAAATGACAGCAAGCATAATAATCATAATAAAGCATAAGAAAACATCATGTCGACTCAAGTGAGCTCGACCCCAAAATACAGCATAAAAGTCCACAAACCTCACAGTCTCATCTCTAGGTCAATATACAATAAACCTGGTAGAAACAGTAGATGGAGTACACTAGATACAAAGAATATACAAGGTGGTACAAAAATAATAACATAACCCACCTATGAGCAAATCTCGAGCTCAGGCAAAAGAGGCAAAAGAACAGGTGCGCCTGCCGCTACTGAACTGACGGAGCGGACCTGCAAAAGACTGTGGCACAACGAGGGTGAGTTCCCAACTCGTGAGTAATAAATAACATCTACAAAGGCTATCGTATGCATGCACACAAGCATCCTAGCATCTAAAATACAGGTATGACGGGATGCACTAGCAGGTGTGTATATAACATCAGTGTACTAATATGTATGCAACATGAATATCTGAGGTCTCAATGGGTATATATAAGAAACATTTATCTCTTTTTGTTTTTGAAACTCTTTTAGAATGCCAGCATAATACTCAAAGAATCGACGAGAACCGGTGTCCAGCAACGACACCCAAAAGCTGTCTCAAATCTCATAAATGTATGTCTGGCCTCAGCCGTCCGGCTGACCCATCTCAAATATCAATATCTCATCATCTAGCGGCCACGGTCGGTATCCTCTGGATATCCGCCGTCCCAAACAGTCACCGGTAGGTAATCCGTCCCCTGCCAGGCTCAACGTCAACACCACATTCCTCTTGCCCCGGGGTACCTTACCGGGCCCACCATGTACCCGTGCCGGTTCCTCCACTCCTCGACACGGATTTCCAAAACCACAGCAAACTCATGGTGGACGACACTTACATCACTAGAAAACCGCAATTTACATATTTTAAAAAATATAATAAGTTTAGAAATTTTGCGGTTTTCCCCCGAAATCCAGCAATATCATAAAATCTCAAGAAATCCTCATAAGTGCATATATCAATGATAATGAATGCGTATGATATCAATAATCAAGTTGCGATGTGTGATCAATGGATTAAGCATGAACAATTAATATGATGAAGTACATGCACATGAATAGCAATTCTACGGTTTCATTTTAAGGAATTAAAGGCAATAGCACAAGTTTAATTATCAATTGGTAAAAGGTTTAAATTTAAAGGTTATCTAGTGTGGTGGCATGGCAATTACCAGGGTGTGTGTGTAAGCATGAATAGTGCTCGTGCTGCATATAAAAACCCTGGCAATGGTGCAGGTGTCCTATAAAATGGTTTCGTATAGGTATGTCAATATAATGCATGGATGCAGCAAATGGTCAAATAAGTATTTCACCCCTAATTACTAATATCACTAAGGGTCTTGTAAGTTACTAAAACTATCGGGCGGCTTGCGCCATCCAACGATAGTCCCCCGTAGATATTACATCTACTCACCGGAATCCCTGGCTAGCTGTGTCCAATCACCGCCTTTCCCTTTCGCGCCGCGTCTGACGTCTCCGCGACCGAACCTGGAATTTACATCAATACCAAACATAAGGTTACATATCAAGAACGACGCAAAACCCCAACGAAACTACTAACGTTCACTAGCTAGGTACAACGTGCGCAAAGTGCGCGGAACACACGCGAAAATCGCAAAAACTGCCAAAAAACGCCGATTTGGTCGCCCGGCAAAACTAAAACCCGACTATCCAAAAATCCGCACTCACGCATCCTAAAAGTCGTAGGACAAGCCATTACAATCATCAAGATATCAAAAATAATTCATCACATAATTTTATAAAAAAACTAGTAAGCATTTGCATTCCAAAATCGGTGCAAAAAATCGCCGATTGGCTACAAAAGACTACTATCAAGCTTGAACACCCAACCACACTACAAGCAATCTACAAATACTAATTACAACACAATAACAATGATTCCAATCCTATTTTCCATAAACAACCATTTCTTGAATTTATAACCTAGCAAATTCCAAATCAATTTCCACACTTGAAAACTTAAATTAACACAACAAAAGCCCACATAAGAAAATTAATCTCTTAGATTAGGTTAGCAAAATAACTAGATAACAATTTAGGTTTAATCAACTAATAATGTTTTCTAAACCCTAATCAACTCATTTATCAAGCTTCAAATACCATTTTCCATACATAAACCCCTTTCTAGATTTCCTAAAACAACAATTTCACACTTCTAAAATTAACTAATTTAGCAAAATAGAAGACTACATAAACAAGGTGACCATATAGATTTGTTAATTAACAACTAGATTAACTATAAAACAATCTAATTAACTATTATGGCTTCAAAACCCTAGTTAAATTTTTCAAGCATAACCTAAGAAAAACTAGATTAGAACTACACTAAATTTAACACTACAACAATCTACTTAAGAATCTTAAACAAAAGAATTTAATTAGCAAGGGATTATACCTCACTAGAGATCTAGCAAGAATGGATTTTTCTCCAAATGATGGCCTCAAGCATCAAGATCCAAGCTAGGGAGGTGAAGGAAAAGAAGGATGAAGGAAGGTTTTAAATTTGCAAGCTTTAATTGAATTTTTTGTTGATTTAAACATGAAGAATTTGAAGAAATGAAAAGAAAAGAGTTGAAGAGTATGAGGTGCAGGTTCGGCCAGATTAGGAGGTGAGGGGGAGGGTGTGGGCAAGTGGGGAAAAGTCATGGGTCAAGTCTCCAAAGTCAAAGCACCATACTTTATCAATTATATTTAAAATAAATCCATAAACCAACAATTCAACACAAGAAGCAACCAAAGAAAGAGAGGCCAGAAATTTCTTGACTTGCACAAGGTGGGGCTGTCCTAGGGCTGAGGGAAAAGAGAGAGGGGTTTTACAAAAGAAATTTTATGCAAAAAGGCCCCCTACAAGTCAAAAATTGCAAGTTTTAGCTCAAAATTCAATAAATTCGTTTCATATCATAAAAATTTGTTAAAAATCAAAATAAATTACTAAAAATTTTTGTTACCACTAGATTTTAATTATCATAATTTTAGAGATTAAAATTAGCCCGGAAAAATTTGTATTTATCGCTTATTTAATGTATTTTCTTACCGGCTTAAAATAATATTAAAAAATTGAAAAATTAGGAAAATTTTTTAAACGACCAGAATTTCATAATTAACTCATTAGCTACTAAAAACAAGCAATTACCTATCCATTTTAGGTATAATTAGCCCTAAACTGCAAAATAACAAGAAAGACGGTTTTCGGAAAAATACCGAATTTTCACCGAATTTCAGGAAAACACCAAAACGACTTTTCAAGACGCTACAATCTTCCCCCCTTAAAGAAATTCGGTCCCCGAATTTAAAAAAAAAATAGCTACGCGTACCTTCGAAGAGATGGGGATATTTCTTCTTCATCTCGCCCTCGGTCTCCCAGGTAACCTCCTCGCTGCTCGGGCTACGCAAAAGGACCTTGACGGTTGGTATAATCTTCGACCTCAACTTCTTCACCTGCCGATCCAGGATGGCCACCGGCTGCTCTGCAAAAGAAAGGTCGCGCTCCCGCTGGACTGTCGGGTGCTGAATCGCATGCGAAGGGTCGTGAAGGTACTTGCGGAGCATCGAAACATGGAAGACGGGGTGAACATCGGGAAAGCTGGGAGGAAGAGCCAAACGATAAGCAACAGCGCCAACCCGCTCGAGGATCTCGAAGGGACCTACGAATCTAGGGCTAAGCTTCCCCTTTCGCCCAAAACGCATCACGCCCTTCATCGGAGAGACTTTCAGAAAAACATGGTCGCCAACTGCGAACTCTAACCTGCGATGGCGCCTGTCTGCATACGATTTCTGCCTGCTCTGAGCCGCTCTCATCCGGTCTCGGATCAACTGTATCTTCGCTGTCGTCTCCTCAACAAGCTGCGGCCCCAAAATGCTGCTCTCGCTGAGCTCTGTCCAACAAACGGGCGATCTGCATCTCCTCCCATACAATGCCTCGAAAGGTGCCATCTGAATAGTATCCTGGAAGCTGTTGTTGTAGGAGAACTCCACTAGAGGTAAATGATGATCCCAGCTACCACCGAAGTCTAAAACGCACGCTCTGAGCATGTCCTCGAGAGTCTGAATGGTCCGCTCTGACTGTCCGTCGGTCTGCGGATGAAACGCTGTGCTGAAGCTCAAACGAGTGCCCAAAGCCTCCTGAAGTCTCTGCCAAAGTCGGCTGGTGAACTGAGTGCCTCGATCTGACACGATACAAGTCGGTACGCCATGTAGTCGCACGATCTCGTCAACATAGAGCTGAGCATACTGAGCGAAGCTGAAAGTCGTCTTCACTGGCAGGAAGTGAGCCGCTTTCGTCAATCTATCCACGATCACCCAGATGGAGTCGTACCCTCGACTGGTCCTGGGTAGACCCACAACGAAATCCATCGAAATCTGCTCCCATTTCCACTCTGGAATGGGTAACGGCTGTAGCTCTCCTGCGGGCCTCTGGTGCTCGGCCTTGACTTGCTGACAAGTCAGGCATCTCGAAACGAACTCCGCAATGTCCTTCTTCATCCCGTCCCACCAGTAGGTCTCTCTCATATCATGGTACATCTTGGTGGAACCGGGGTGGACACTATACACTGATCGGTGTGCCTCCTCAAGAATGTCGCGCCGCAATCCATCAGCATCTGGTACGCACAGTCTAGATCCATATCGTAAAATCCCCTGATCGTCAATAACGAACTCGGAAAATCTGCCATGTCCCATCTGTGCCATGATCTCTGAGAAACGGTCGTCACTGCGCTGTGCCTCGTATATACGGTCAAGCAACTGTGGTCGTGCACGAACATGCGCGAGCTGCCCCCCTGTCTGAGTGAACTCGAACTCAACTCGGCTGTCGCATAACATCAGCCAATCTGCTGACGACTGCATCTGCACTGCGCGCAAAAAGGATAGACTACCCCCGGGCCTCCTACTCAACGCATCTGCCACCACATTCGCCTTGCCGGGGTGATATAAGATCTCGCAGTCGTAGTCTTTCACCAACTCCATCCAACGACGCTGTCTGAGGTTCAGGTCTCGCTGTTGAAATATGTACTTTAAGCTCTTGTGATCGGTGAATATCTGACACGACTCGCCGTAAAGGTAATGTCGCCAAATCTTCAGTGCAAAGACCACTGCAGCCATCTCCAAATCATGAGTGGGGTAGTTCTGTTCATGCTTCTTCAACTGCCGAGAAGAATAAGCGATCACCCGGCCATGCTGCATCAATACGCATCCTAATCCCACTCGCGAAGCATCATAGTAGACAACAAATCCGCCTGATCCCGAAGGTAAAGATAATACCGGCGCCGTAGTCAAACAAGTCCGTAGCTGCTGAAAACTGCGCTCGCACTCCTCTGTCCAAACGAAAGGAACTCCCTTCCGGGTCAAACCGGTCAACGGTGCAGCTATACGGGAGAAGTCCTGAACAAAACGCCTGTAGTAGCCCGCCAAGCCTAGAAAACTAAGGATCTCAGTCACCGAAGTAGGTCGGGGCCACTGCTGAACAGCCTCAATCTTCTTCGGGTCCACACAAATGCCGTCTCTCGTAACCACGTGACCCAAGAATCCGACGCTGTCCAGCCAGAATGCACACTTGGAGAACTTCGCGAACAGCTGGTGCTCCCTCAGAGTCTGTAACGTAATCCGCAAGTGCTGCTCGTGCTCCTCTCTGCTCCGGGAGTACACCAAGATATCGTCGATAAACACGATGATGAACAAGTCAAGATACGACCTGAATGTACGGTTCATCAAATCCATGAATGCTGCTGGGGCGTTGGTGAGTCCGAACGACATCACCAAAAACTCGTAGTGGCCGTAGCGCGTGCGGAAAGCTGTCCTCGGTATATCCTCCTGTCGAACTCGCAGCTGATGGTATCCTGATCGCAAGTCGATCCTCGAAAAATACCCCGCACCCTGAATCTGGTCGAACAAATCATCAATGCGCGGCAACGGATATCTGTTCCGAACGGTAACTTTGTTCAGCTGGCGGTAGTCGATACATAAGCGCAAACTTCCATCCTTCTTCTTGACAAACAGGACCGGAGCACCGCACGGAGAAACACTCGGTCGAATAAGCCCCTTATCCAACAAATCCTGCAACTGATCCTTCAGCTCTCGAAGCTCTGCCGGGGCCATCCGATAAGGCGGTATAGAAATAAGCCCCGAGCCGGGAATCAAATCAATGCAGAACTCAACATCGCGCTCAGGCGGTAGCCCAGGTAGCTCATCAGGGAAAACATCAGGGAACTCACAAACTACCGGGACCCGGTCTAACGGAACCTCTGCAGCTCGAGTATCACAAACAAACGCTAAGAATCCCTGACATCCTTTCCGCAAGAGCTGACCAGCGCGAAGAGAAGAAATTAAGCTGGGAAGGGTGACACTGCGGTCTCCCTGAATAACAAGGACTGGCTCTCCCGGAAAGCTAAATCTGACTGCCTTCTCACGGCAGTCCACCGAAGCATAACAAGTGGCTAGCCAATCTATGCCCAGAAGCACATCAAAGTCCAACATATCGAGGAGTATCAAATCAACTGATGAATCCCTCTCCCCGATACGAACTGAACACAAACGAAATACAAACCGAGCGACAAACGACTCGCCTACCGGAGTAACAACAACAAGCGGCTGATCTAACGACGACGACTCACGGCCCAACATCGGTGCAAAGTGTGCAGATACGTACGAATGTGTGGAACCTGGGTCGAATAATACCCGTGCGTCGAAAGAACAAACTGGCAAAGTACCTGTCACAACGGCATTGGATGCCTGCGCATCCTGCGGTGTCAAAGCAAAAACTCGGGCCTGTCCTCCACCGATAGCGGGCTGACCTCGACCTCGGCCTCTGCCTCCTCGTCTCTCTGAACAGGACCGCCGCGTCCACGGCCTCTCGGTGCACCTAACTGGCATGGAGCTTCGCCTGGGGTAGGAAGTAGGGCTCTCTGAGGAGGGGGTGGTGATGGTGGTAGGGTCACATGCGGAACTGTCGCTGCTCCCTGTCGTCTCACCGGACAGTCTCTGACAAGATGGTGCAGACTCCCGCACCCAAAACATCCTGGTGACGGCTGCTGCCCCTGGGGATAAGAACCATATAACTGTCCCCGCCCAAATCCTCTGCCAGTCCTATCTCTCGGAAAGAATCTGGCGCGCTGCCTCTGAGAGGGTACATCGGTGCGCATCCTCTTCGGCCCAGAAACGGCCGAAGTCCGTAATATGCGTGCCTCCATCCGCAATGCCGTATCCATAGCAGCTGAATAAGTGTCGTAGTGCTGGGCGCCAATGGCAAGATATAGCTGAGCATCCAGTCCCTGTACGAACCTCTTCACCATCTTCTCCTCGGTATCCACCAAATACTGAGCATAGCGGGATAACTGTGTAAACTGGATGTCATACTCAGACACCGTCATCTCAGGTGTCTTGACTAAGGCCTCGAAGCTGCGAGCTCTGGCGTCACGAACGCTCTCTGGAAGGAAACGGGCTAGAAAGACCGCTGTAAACTCGGCCCAAGTCATAGGCGGTAGACCTGCAGCTCGACCTCTCAAGACTGACTCCCACCATGTCTGCGCGAGACCCTCTAGTCGGAAACTCGCAAGCTCTACCCATCGATCATCCGAACATCTCAGCGAACGGCAGATCCTGGCTAAACTGTCAAGGAACATCTGTGGGTCCTCCGCTGCCTCGGTGCCGGTGAATACTGGAGGTCTCAGCCTCATGAAATCCTGTAGTGAAACCGGAATGGTCACGGTGGTAGTAGTAGGAGCAGGTATCATGGTCGTCTGTGATGTAGTAGGTACGTCATCCGGCCTCGGTGTACGACTGGCTGCAACTAGGGATCCTACCATCTGACGTAGCTCCTGCATGCCTCCCATCATCTGTCGCAACTCCTCCATACCGGTCTCGAGCCTATCCATACGGCCTGGGAAAGGTGGATCGGTCTGTCCCTGCGGCGTAGGCATACCACCCTGCTCAGTCCTAGTCTCGGACGAGCCAGCTCGAATCTCGTCTCTGGCGGCAGCCCTCTGTGCCCTCGTAGCCTTCGGCGGCATAGTGGCTGTTACAGGAAAACGGATAGTAAGGACAGTGCAATAGGATCATAGGATACACGGAATTGAAGAAGGAATTTTTCAAGCAAGTATATCCTAAAGTCACTTAGGCGGAGTACCGTATCGTAAGTATGCCGCGGACATACGCACGCTACGTTACCCTGCTTAAGTCACTTACTCCATCTACCAAGGGTCATCCTACACTCACAAAGGTAAAACCTATCGCTCTGATACCAACTTTGTCACGACCCGCAGGGTACGGAACGTGACTGGCACTTAAGTTTACGAAACGTCTAAAGACGTCCGTAAAATAAGTAAGCCAAAGCCCAGAAAACAAAACCAATTAAGCAAAAGAGTGAAGAAAACCCAATCAATTGAAAGCAAGTTTATCAAATAAGTCATGTAAAACCCTTTTTAAAAACAATACTAATTTTTCCGAAAATTTCGGCAGAGTCTCCATTGTAAATACTGGCCCCCAAAATGGGTACAACAAAAATATACATGAATCCAACAAAATAGGGCATCCCCAAGCGGAAGCTAGCACTTCGCCACAAGGCGGTCACAAATCCCACGCAATGTAAATGACAGCAAGCATAATAATCATAATAAAGCATAAGAAAACATCATGTCGACTCAAGTGAGCTCGACCCCAAAATACAGCATAAAAGTCCACAAACCTCACAGTCTCATCTCTAGGTCAATATACAATAAACCTGGTAGAAACAGTAGATGGAGTACACTAGATACAAAGAATATACAAGGTGGTACAAAAATAATAACATAACGCACCTATGAGCAAATCTCGAGCTCAGGCAAAAGAGGCAAAAGAACAGGTGCGCCTGCCGCTACTGAACTGACGGAGCGGACCTGCAAAAGACTGTGGCACAACGGGGGTGAGTTGCCAACTCGTGAGTAATAAATAACATCTACAAAGGCTATCGTATGCATGCACACAAGCATCCTAGCATCTAAAATACAGGTATGACGGGATGCACTAGCAGGTGTGTATATAACATCAGTGTACTAATATGTATGCAACATGAATATCTGAGGTCTCAATGGGTATATATAAGAAACATTTATATCTTTTTGTTTTTGAAACTCTTTTAGAATGCCAGCATAATACTCAAAGAATCGACGAGAACCGGTGTCCAGCAACGACACCCAAAAGCTGTCTCAAATCTCATAAATGTATGTCTGGCCTCAGCCGTCCGGCTGACCCATCTCAAATATCAATATCTCATCATCTAGCGGCCACGGTCGGTATCCTCTGGATATCCGCCGTCCCAAACAGTCACCGGTAGGTAATCCGTCCCCTGCCAGGCTCAACGTCAACACCACATTCCTCTTGCCCCGGGGTACCTTACCGGGCCCACCATGTACCCGTGCCGGTTCCTCCACTCCTCGACACGGATTTCCAAAACCACAGCAAACTCATGGTGGACGACACTTACATCACTAGAAAACCGCAATTTACATATTTTAAAAAATATAATAAGTTTAGAAATTTTGCGGTTTTCCCCCGAAATCCAGAAATATCATAAAATCTCAAGAAATCCTCATAAGTGCATATATCAATGATAATGAATGCGTATGATATCAATAATCAAGTTGCGATGTGTGATCAATGGATTAAGCATGAACAATTAATATGATGAAGTACATGCATATGAATAGCAATTCTACGGTTTCATTTTAAGGAATTAAAGGAAATAGCACAAGTTTAAGTATCAATTGGTAAAAGGTTTAAATTTAAAGGTTATCTAGTGTGGTGGCATGGCAATTACCCGGGTGTGTGTGTAAGCATGAATAGTGCTCGTGCTGCATATAAAAATCCTGGCAATGGTGCAGGTGTCCTATAAAATGGTTTCGTATAGGTATGTCAATATAATGCATGGATGCAGCAAATAGTCAAATAAGTATTTCACCCCTAATTACTAACATCACTAAGGGTCTTGTAAGTTACTAAAACTATCGGGCGGCTTGCGCCATCCAACGATAGTCCCCCGTAGATATTACATCTACTCACCGGAATCCCTGGCTAGCTGTGTCCAATCACCGCCTTTCCCTTTCGCGCCGCGTCTGACGTCTCCGCGACCGAACCTGGAATTTACATCAATACCAAACATAAGGTTACATATCAAGAACGACGCAAAACCCCAACGAAACTACTAACGTTCACTAGCTAGGTACAACGTGCGCAAAGTGCGCGGAACACACGCGAAAATCGCAAAAACTGCCAAAAAACGCCGATTTGGTCGCCCGGCAAAACTAAAACCCGACTACCCAAAAATCCGCACTCACGCATCCTAAAAGTCGTAGGACAAGCCATTACAATCATCAAGATATCAAAAATAATTCATCACATAATTTTATAACAAAACTAGTAAGCATTTGCATTCCAAAATCGGTGCAAAAATCGCCGATTGGCTACAAAAGACTACTATCAAGCTTGAACACCCAACCACACTACAAGCAATCTACAAATACTAATTACAACACAATAACAATGATTCCAATCCTATTTTCCATAAACAACCATTTCTTGAATTTATAACCTAGCAAATTCCAAATCAATTTCCATACTTGAAAACTTAAATTAACACAACAAAAGCCCACATAAGAAAATTAATCTCTTAGATTAGGTTAGCAAAATAACTAGATAAAAATTTAGGTTTAATCAACTAATAATGTTTTCTAAACCCTAATCAACTCATTTATCAAGCTTCAAATACCATTTTCCATACATAAACCCCTTTCTAGATTTCCTAAAACAACAATTTCACACTTCTAAAATTAACTAATTTAGCAAAATAGAAGACTACATAAACAAGGTGACCATATAGATTTGTTAATTAACAACTAGATTAACTATAAAACAATCTAATTAACTATTATGGCTTCAAAACCCTAGTTAAATTTTTCAAGCATAACCTAAGAAAAACTAGATTAGAACTACACTAAATTTAACACTACAACAATCTACTTAAGAATTTTAAACAAAAGAATTTAATTAGCAAGGGATTATACCTCACTAGAGATCTAGCAAGAATGGATTTTGCTCCAAATGATGGCCTCAAGCATCAAGATCCAAGCTAGGGAGGTGAAGGAAAAGAAGGATGAAGGATGGTTTTAAATTTGCAAGCTTTAATTGAATTTTTTGTTGATTTAAACATGAAGAATTTGAAGAAATGAAAAGAAAAGAGTTGAAGAGGATGAGGTGCAGGTTCGGCCAGATTAGGAGGTGAGGGGGAGGGTGTGGGCAAGTGGGGAAAAGTCATGGGTCAAGTCTCCAAAGTCAAAGCACCATACTTTATCAATTATATTTAAAATAAATCCATAAACCAACAATTCAACACAAGAAGCAACCAAAGAAAGAGAGGCCAGAAATT
Organism: Agapanthus africanus; assembly: GCA_030015575.1. Lineage (NCBI taxonomy): Eukaryota > Viridiplantae > Streptophyta > Magnoliopsida > Asparagales > Amaryllidaceae > Agapanthus > Agapanthus africanus. Next base: position 411,410,840 of record CM057342.1, read on the forward strand.
TCTGGACTTGCACAAGGTGGGGCTGTCCTAGGGCTGAGGGAAAAGAGAGAGGGGTTTTACAAAAGAAATTTTATGCAAAAAGGCCCCCTACAAGTCAAAAATTGCAAGTTTTAGCTCAAAATTCAATAAATTCGTTTCAAATCATAAAAATTTGTTAAAAATCAAAATAAATTACTAAAATTTTTTGTTACCACTAGATTTTAATTATCATAATTTTAGAGATTAAAATTAGCCCGGAAAAATTTGTATTTATCGCTTATTTAATGTATTTTCTTAACGGCTTAAAATAATATTAAAAAATTGAAAAATTAGGAAATTTTTTTAAACGACCAGAATTTCATAATTAACTCATTAGCTACTAAAAACAAGCAATTACCTATCCATTTTAGGTATAATTAGCCCTAAACTGCAAAATAACAAGAAAGACGGTTTTCGGAAAAATACCGAATTTTCACCGAATTTCAGGAAAACACCAAAACGACTTTTCAAGACGCTACAATCTTCCCCCCTTAAAGAAATTCGGTCCCCGAATTTTAAAAAAAAATAGCTACGCGTACCTTCGAAGAGATGGGGATATTTCTTCTTCATCTCGCCCTCGGTCTCCCAGGTAACCTCCTCGCTGCTCGGGCTACGCCAAAGGACCTTGACGGTTGGTATAATCTTCGACCTCAACTTCTTCACCTGCCAATCCAGGATGGCCACCGGCTGCTCTGCAAAAGAAAGGTCGCGCTCCCGCTGGACTGTCGGGTGCTGAATCGCATGCGAAGGGTCGTGAAGGTACTTGCGGAGCATCGAAACATGGAAGACGGGGTGAACATCGGGAAAGCTGGGAAGAAGAGCCAAACGATAAGCAACAGCGCCAACCCGCTCGAGGATCTCGAAGGGACCTACGAATCTAGGGCTAAGCTTCCCCTTTCGGCCAAAACGCATCACACCCTTCATCGGAGAGACTTTCAGAAAAACATGGTCGCCAACTGCGAACTCTAACCTGCGACGGCGCCTGTCTGCATACGATTTCTGCCTGCTCTGAGCCGCTCTCATCCGGTCTCGGATCAACTGTATCTTCGCTGTCGTCTCCTCAACAAGCTGCGGCCCCAAAATGCTGCTCTCGCTGAGCTCTGTCCAACAAACGGGCGATCTGCATCTCCTCCCATACAATGCCTCGAAAGGTGCCATCTGAATAGTATCCTGGAAGCTGTTGTTGTAGGAGAACTCCATTAGAGGTAAATGATGATCCCAGCTACCACCGAAGTCTAAAACGTACGCTCTGAGCATGTCCTCGAGAGTCTGAATGGTCCGCTCTGACTGTCCGTCGATCTGCGGATGAAACGCTGTGCTGAAGCTCAAACGAGTGCCCAAAGCCTCCTGAAGTCTCTGCCAAAGTCGGCTGGTGAACTGAGTGCCTCGATCTGACACGATACAAGTCGGTACGCCATGTAGTCGCACGATCTCGTCAATATAGAGCTGAGCATACTGAGCGAAGCTGAAAGTCGTCTTCACTGGCAGGAAGTGAGCCGCTTTCGTCAATCTATCCACGATCACCCAGATGGAGTCGTACCCTCGACTGGTCCTGGGTAGACCCACAACGAAATCCATCGAAATCTGCTCCCATTTCCACTCTGGAATGGGTAACGGCTGTAGCTCTCCTGCGGGCCTCTGGTGCTCGGCCTTGACTTGCTGACAAGTCAGGCATCTCGAAACGAACTCCGCAATGTCCCTCTTCATCCCGTCCCACCAGTAGGTCTCTCTCATATCATGGTACATCTTGGTGGAACCGGGGTGGACACTATACACTGATCGGTGTGCCTCCTCAAGAATGTCGCGCCGCAATCCATCAGCATCTGGTACGCACAGTCTAGATCCATATCGTAAAATCCCCTGATCGTCAATAACGAACTCGGAAAATCTGCCCTGTCCCATCTGTGCCATGATCTCTGAGCAACGGTCGTCACTGCGCTGTGCCTCGTATATACGGTCAAGCAACTGTGGGCGTGCACGAACATGCGCGAGCTGCCCCCCTGTCTGAGTGAACTCGAACTCAACTCGGCTGTCGCATAACATCTGCCAATCTGCTGACGACTGCATCTGCACTGCGCGCAAAAAGGATAGACTACCCCCGGGCCTCCTACTCAACGCATCTGCCACCACATTCGCCTTGCCGGGGTGATATAAGATCTCGCAGTCGTAGTCTTTCACCAACTCCATCCAACGACGCTGTCTGAGGTTCAGGTCTCGCTGTTGAAATATGTACTTTAAGCTCTTGTGATCGGTGAATATCTGACACGACTCGCCGTAAAGGTAATGTCGCCAAATCTTCAGTGCAAAGACCACTGCAGCCATCTCCAAATCATGAGTGGGGTAGTTCTGTTCATGCTTCTTCAACTGCCGAGAAGCATAAGCGATCACCCGGCCATGCTGCATCAATACGCATCCTAATCCCACTCGCGAAGCATCACAGTAGACAACAAATCCGCCTGATCCCGAAGGTAAAGATAATACCGGCGCCGTAGTCAAACAAGTCCGTAGCTGCTGAAAACTGCGCTCGCACTCCTCTGTCCAAATGAAAGGAACTCCCTTCCGGGTCAAACCGGTCAACGGTGCAGCTATACGGGAGAAGTCCTGAACAAAACGCCTGTAGTAGCCCGCCAAGCCTAGAAAACTACGGATCTCAGTCACCGAAGTAGGTCGGGGCCACTGCTGAACAGCCTCAATCTTCTTCGGGTCCACACAAATGCCGTCTCTCGTAACCACGTGACCCAAGAATCCGACGCTGTCCAGCCAGAATGCACACTTGGAGAACTTCGCGAACAGCTGGTGCTCCCTCAGAGTCTGTAACGTAATCCGCAAGTGCTGCTCGTGCTCCTCTCTGCTCCGGGAGTACACCAAGATATCGTCGATAAACACGATGATGAACAAGTCAAGATACGACCTGAATGTACGGTTCATCAAATCCATGAATGCTGCTGGGGCGTTGGTGAGTCCGAACGACATCACCAAAAACTCGTAGTGGCCGTAGCGCATGCGGAAAGCTGTCCTCGGTATATCCTCCTGTCGAACTCGCAGCTGATGGTATCCTGATCGCAAGTCGATCCTCGAAAAATACCCCGCACCCTGAAGCTGGTCGAACAAATCATCAATGCGCGGCAACGGATATCTGTTCCGAACGGTAACTTTGTTCAGCTGGCGGTAGTCGATACATAAGCGCAAACTTCCATCCTTCTTCTTGACAAACAGGACCGGAGCACCCCACGGAGAAACACTCGGTCGAATAAGCCCCTTATCCAACAAATCCTGTAACTGATCCTTCAGCGCTCGAAGCTCTGCCGGGGCCATCCGATAAGGCGGTATAGAAATAGGCCCCGAGCCGGGAATCAAATCAATGCAGAACTCAACATCGCGCTCAGGCGGTAGCCCAGGTAGCTCATCAGGGAAAACATCAGGGAACTCACAAACTACCGGGACCCGGTCTAACGGAACCTCTGCAGCTCGAGTATCACAAACAAACGCTAAGAATCCCTGACATCCTTTCCGCAAGTGCTGACCAACGCGAAGAGAAGAAATTAAGCTGGGAAGGGTGACACTGCGGTCTCCCTGAATAACAAGGACTGGCTCTCCCGGAAAGCTAAATCTGACTGCCTTCTCACGGCAGTCCACCGAAGCATAACAAGTGGCTAGCCAATCCATGCCCAGAAGCACATCAAAGTCCAACATATCGAGGAGTATCAAATCAACTGATGAATCCCTCTCCCCGATACGAACTGAACACAAACGAAATACAAACCGAGCGACAAACGACTCGCCTACCGGAGTAACAACAACAAGCGGCTGATCTAACGACGACGACTCACGACCCAACATCGGTGCAAAGTGTGTAGATACGTACGAATGTGTGGAACCTGGGTCGAATAATACCCGTGCGTCGAAAGAACAAACTGGCAAAGTACCTGTCACAACGGCATTGGATGCCTGCGCATCCTGCGGTGTCAAAGCAAAAACTCGGGCCTGTCCTCCACCGATAGCGGGCTGACCTCGACCTCGGCCTCTGCCTCCTCGTCCTTTCTGAACAGGACCGCCGAGTCCACGGCCTCTCGGTGCACCTAACTGGCGTGGAGCATCTCCTGGGGTAGGAAGTAGGGCTCTCTGAGGAGGGGGTGGTGATGGTGGTAGGGTCACATGCGGAACTGTCGCTGCTCCCTGTCGTCTCACCGGACAGTCTCTGACAAGATGGTGCAGACTCCCGCACCCAAAACATCCTGGTGACGGCTGCTGCCCCTGGGGATAAGAACCATATAACTGTCCCCGCCCAAATCCTCTGCCAGGCCTATCTCTCGGAAAGAATCTGGCGCGCTGCCTCTGAGACGGTACATCGGTGCGCATCCTCTTCGGCCCAGAAACGGCCGAAGTCCGTGATATGCGTGCCTCCATCCGCAATGCCGTATCCATAGCAGCTGAATAAGTGTCGTAGTGCTGGGCGCCAATGGCAAGATATAGCTGAGCATCCAGTCCCTGTACGAACCTCTTCACCATCTTCTCCTCGGTATCCACCAAATACTGAGCATAGCGGGATAACTGTGTAAACTGGATGTCATACTCAGACACCGTCATCTCAGGTGTCTTGACTAAGGCCTCGAAGCTGCGAGCTCTTGCGTCACGAACGCTCTCTGGAAGGAAACGGGCTAGAAAGACCGCTGTAAACTCGGCGAAAGTCATAGGCGGTAGACCTGCAGCTCGACCTCTCAAGACTGACTCCCACCATGTCTGCGCGAGACCCTCTAGTCGGAAACTCACAAGCTCTACCCATCGATCATCCGAACATCTCAGCGAACGGCAGATCCTGGCTAAACTGTCAAGGAACATCTGTGGGTCCTCCGCTGCCTCGGTGCCGGTGAATACTGGAGGTCTCAGCCTCATGAAATCCTGTAGTGAAACCGGAATGGTCACGGTGGTAGTAGTAGGAGCAGGTATCATGGTCGTCTGTGATGTAGTAGGTACGTCATCCGGCCTCGGTGCACGACTGGCTGCAACTAGGGATCCTACCATCTGACGTAGCTCCTGCATGCCTCCCATCATCTGTCGCAACTCCTCCATACCGGTCTCGAGCCTATCCATACGGCCTGGGAAAGGTGGATCGGTCTGTCCCTGCGGCGTAGGCATACCACCCTGCTCAGTCCTAGTCTCGGACGAGCCAGCTCGAATCTCGTCTCTGGCGGCAGCCCTCTGTGCCCTCGTAGCCTTCGGCGGCATAGTGGCTGTTACAGGAAAACGGATAGTAAGGACAGTGCAATAGGATTATAGGATACACGGAATTGAAGAAGGAATTTTTCAAGCAAGTATATCCTAAAGTCACTTAGGCGGAGTACCGTATCGTAAGTATGCCGCGGACATATGCACGCTACGTTACCCTGCTTAAGTCACTTACTCCATCTACCAAGGGTCATCCTACACTCACAATGGTAAAACCTATCGCTCTGATACCAACTTTGTCATGACCCGCAGGGTACAGAACGTGACTGGCACTTAAGTTTACGAAACGTCTAAAGACGTCCGTAAAATAAGTAAGCCAAAGCCCAGAAAACAAAACCAATTAAGCAAAAGAGTGAAGAAAACCCAATCAATTGAAAGCAAGTTTATCAAATAAGTCATGTAAAACCCTTTTTAAAAACAATACCAATTTTTCCGAAAATTTCGGCAGAGTCTCCTTTGTAAATACTGGCCCCCAAAATGGGTACAACAAAAATATACATGAATCCAACAAAATAGGGCATCCCCAAGCGGGAACTAGCACTTCGCCACAAGGCGGTCACAAATCCCACGCAATGTAAATGACAGCAAGCATAATAATCATAATAAAGCATAAGAAAACAACATGTCGACTCAAGTGAGCTCGACCCCAAAATACAGCATAAAAGTCCACAAACCTCACAGTCTCATCTCTAGGTCAATATACAATAAACCTGGTAGAAACAGTAGATGGAGTACACTAGATACAAAGAATATACAAGGTGGTACAAAAATAATAACATAACGCACCTATGAGCAAATCTCGAGCTCAGGCAAAAGAGGCAAAAGAACAGGTGCGCCTGCCGCTACTGAACTGACGGAGCGGACCTGCAAAAGACTGTGGCACAACGGGGGTGAGTTGCCAACTCGTGAGTAATAAATAACATCTACAAAGGCTATCGTATGCATGCACACAAGCATCCTAGCATCTAAAATACAGGTATGACAGGATGCACTAGCAGGTGTGTATATAACATCAGTGTACTAATATGTATGCAACATGAATATCTGAGGTCTCAATGGGTATATATAAGAAACATTTATCTCTTTTTGTTTTTGAAACTCTTTTAGAATGCCAGCATAATACTCAAAGAATCGACGAGAACCGGTGTCCAGCAACGACACCCAAAAGCTGTCTCAAATCTCATAAATGTATGTCTGGCCTCAGCCGTCCGGCTGACCCATCTCAAATATCAATATCTCATCATCTAGCGGCCACGGTCGGTATCCTCTGGATATCCGCCGTCCCAAACAGTCACCGGTAGGTAATCCGTCCCCTGCCAGGCTCAACGTCAACACCACATTCCTCTTGCCCCGGGGTACCTTACCGGGCCCACCATGTACCCGTGCCGGTTCCTCCACTCCTCGACACGGATTTCCAAAACCACAGCAAACTCATGGTGGACGACACTTACATCACTAGAAAACCGCAATTTACATATTTTAAAAAAATATAATAAGTTTAGAAATTTTGCGGTTTTCCCCCGAAATCCAGCAATATCATAAAATCTCAAGAAATCCTCATAAGTGCATATATCAATGATAATGAATGCGTATGATATCAATAATCAAGTTGCGATGTGTGATCAATGGATTAAGCATGAACAATTAATATGATGAAGTACATGCACATGAATAGCAATTCTACGGTTTCATTTTAAGGAATTAAAGGCAATAGCACAAGTTTAAGTATCAATTGGTAAAAGGTTTAAATTTAAAGGTTATCTAGTGTGGTGGCATGGCAATTACCAGGGTGTGTGTGTAAGCATGAATAGTGCTCGTGCTGCATATAAAAACCCTGGCAATGGTGCAGGTGTCCTATAAAATGATTTCGTATAGGTATGTCAATATAATGCATGGATGCAGCAAATAGTCAAATAAGTATTTCACCCCTAATTACTAACATCACTAAGGGTCTTGTAAGTTACTAAAACTATCGGGCGGCTTGCGCCATCCAACGATAGTCCCCCGTAGATATTACATCTACTCACCGGAATCCCTGGCTAGCGGTGTCCAATCACCGCCTTTCCCTTTCGCGCCGCGTCTGACATCTCCGCGACCGAACCTGGAATTTACATCAATACCAAACATAAGGTTACATATCAAGAACGACGCAAAACCCCAACGAAACTACTAACGTTCACTAGCTAGGTACAACGTGCGCAAAGTGCGCGGAACACACGCGAAAATCGCAAAAACTGCCAAAAAACGCCGATTTGGTCGCCCGGCAAAACTAAAACCCGACTACCCAAAAATCCGCACTCACGCATCCTAAAAGTCGTAGGACAAGCCATTACAATCATCAAGATATCAAAAATAATTCATCACATAATTTTATAACAAAACTAATAAGCATTTGCATTCCAAAATCGGTGCAAAAATCGCCGATTGGCTACAAAAGACTACTATCAAGCTTGAACACCCAACCACACTACAAGCAATCTACAAATACTAATTACAACACAATAACAATGATTCCAATCCTATTTTCCATAAACAACCATTTCTTGAATTTATAACCTAGCAAATTCCAAATCAATTTCCACACTTGAAAACTTAAATTAACACAACAAAAGCCCACATAAGAAAATTAATCTCTCAGATTAGGTTAGCAAAATAACTAGATAACAATTTAGGTTTAATCAACTAATAATATTTTCTAAACCCTAATCAACTCATTTATCAAGCTTCAAATACCATTTTCCATACATAAACCCCTTTCTAGATTTCCTAAAACAACAATTTCACACTTCTAAAATTAACTAATTTAGCAAAATTGAAGACTACATAAACAAGGTGACCATATAGATTTGTTAATTAACAACTAGATTAACTATAAAACAACCTAATTAACTATTATGGCTTCGAAACCCTAGTTAAATTTTTCAAGCATAACCTAAGAAAAACTAGATTAGAACTACACTAAATTTAACACTACAACAATCTACTTAAGAATCTTAAACAAAAGAATTTAATTAGCAAGGGATTATACCTCACTAGAGATCTAGCAAGAATGGATTTTGCTCCAAATGATGGCCTCAAGCATCAAGATCCAAGCTAGGGAGGTGAAGGAAAAGAAGGATGAAGGATGGTTTTAAATTTGCAAGCTTTAATTGAATTTTTTGTTGATTTAAACATGAAGAATTTGAAGAAATGAAAAGAAAAGAGTTGAAGAGGATGAGGTGCAGGTTCGGCCAGATTAGGAGGTGAGGGGGAGGGTGTGGGCAAGTGGGGAAAAGTCATGGGTCAAGTCTCCAAAGTCAAAGCACCATACTTTATCAATTATATTTAAAATAAATCCATAAACCAACAATCCAACACAAGAAGCAACCAAAGAAAGAGAGGCCAGAAATTTCTGGACTTGAACAAGGTGGGGCTGTCCTAGGGCTGAGGGAAAAGAGAGAGGGGTTTTACAAAAGAAATTTTATGCAAAAAGGCCCCCTACAAGTCAAAAATTGCAAGTTTTAGCTCAAAATTCAATAAATTCGTTTCATATCATAAAAATTTGTTAAAAATCAAAATAAATTAATAAAAAATTTTGTTACCACTAGATTTTAATTATCATAATTTTAGAGATTAAAATTAGCCCGAAAAAATTTGTATTTATCGCTTATTTAATGTATTTTCTTACCGGCTTAAAATAATATTAAAAAATTGAAAAATTAGGAAAATTTTTTAAACGACCAGAATTTCATAATTAACTCATTAGCTACTAAAAACAAGCAATTACCTATCCATTTTAGGTATAATTAGCCCTAAACTGCAAAATAACAAGAAAGACGGTTTTCGGAAAAATACCGAATTTTCACCGAATTTCAGGAAAACACCAAAACGACTTTTCAAGATGCTACATTCACGGTTTTGCCAAAACCATTCGTAGCCCTCCGTCGTTTCACATGAATGGTCAATAAGTATTCAAGCTATGTTTGTTGGCCAAAGTCAAGGCATAGTGATTGGTAGCTATTGGGTATTCATGTGCAGCATAGATAGATGTGTTGGTTTGGGGCAGTCGTTGTACCTTGTTGGCCAAAGTCAAGGGTATGTGCGGGTAGGCTCAAACTAACCTGGAGAATGACGGGTAGAACTTGACATGTGACTTATGATTTGTTGGCCAAAGTCAAGGTCATAAGAGCATGGGGCAAAAATCCACATCGGGAGTTTCAAAAGAACTGAAAGTTGCTAGCGCTGCATACCATTTGGAGTGTGATGATTCTGGTAGGATTCCTTCAGTTTTGTCATGCAATGATATTTGGATCCCGATCCTACTGTGAGTATATGCTACTCCTCGGGAAATTTCTCACTTAACGATTAATGCTATAAACCAAGTAGGTGTCTAGAAAGGTGTTAGCGGGGCTACGCCCACAGGGAAAAGTGGTTATTTAATTAAGGAACTTCGCGAAAGCGTTGGAAAACCTCCCTCGAAGTACCGACACCAGCCTGGCCGAACGGTTAAGCAAGAATTGTACGGTGAGATTGATCCTGACTAATTCTTCCTTTTTGGTTTGAGGAGGGATTCGAGAGACAGTGGGAGCCATCCTGTTTAGACAAATTAAAAACCACTCTAAACTTGCAAGAGCATCATGCTAAAGTGTTTCTTCTCTCTCTCCTAATTGCAGCGACCAAACATCATGACCGGACTTAAGTTACTACTAGATAAAAACATACTGACAGGGCTAAACTACAAAGATTGGCTCAGGAATGTCAAAATGGCAATCACTTATGACAAGTTGGGGTATCTCCTTACCACCAAAGCTCCCCCTGTCCCAGGTCCCAAAACCAGCGTCGCGGATAGGGAAATCCGTAAGACCTGGGAAATCGATTGCGCGAAGGCCAAGTGCCTCGTGTTTGCCTCTATGGACAACGAACATCAGAGGTACGAGAATATGGACCTCGAATCCATATTTCTCCATACAAAAGAACTGTATGGAGAGCAATCTCGTATCGCAAGATACGAAGTGTCGAAGAAGTTATTTTCGGCAAGGTTGGCCGTCGGATCATCGGTAGCGGAACACGTGCTTAAGATGTTTGGCTTCATAGAGGAGCTCGCGGACCTTGGGACCACGTTGGAGAATGAGCTCTATACGGACTTGATTCTTCAGTCCCTTCCTTCCACTTACGCCCAGTTCATCCTGAATTTCAACTTGCAAGAAAAGAAAATTGAACTTTTAGAGCTCCTCAACATGCTGAGGAGTGCAGAGGGCACCCTACAGAAAGGTAGGGAAACATCCACTTTGTTTGTAGGAGGATCTTCCTCTTCTTGGTCCAAGGCGAAAGCCAAGGGAAAGAAGAAGAAAACCCCCGCCAAACCAAGGGGCGGTGTTAGTAAAGTGGATACGAAGGGAAAGGCAAAAGCAACAAAGATAGCGGGGAAACTTATGGGGAAGGAAGAGTGCTTTTACCGTCATAAGAGTGGGCACTGGAAGAAAGATTGCAGGGCTTGGAAAGCCAGAACACAGGATCTGAAGCAAGTTACGGCTTCAGCTTCAGGTGTGTATGTTATTGAAAACTGTCTATCAATAAACTCTACTTCCTGGGTATTAGATACCGGATCAGGATCTCATATCTGTAATTCTTTGCAGGCGTTGAGAAACCGTAGGTTTTTGAAGGCAGGTAACATGACCCTCAAAGTTGCAAACGGAGCTTGTAGGGTTCCTAGGCACACTAATGAGGTCTCACATGGCATCAACCATGCCAATTTCAAATTTTACAAGTGCCGAGAAACCCTAATACGGATCGTTAACTAGAGTTTAGGTGATAACAAATGCGAGCAAACGACTTTACTCTAAAAGTGAAAGGAAATACAAACTTTGTAGATCCGGTTCTCCACCTCCATAGCTCCGTGATGATGTCTCCTCGCTGCGATCATCGGATCCCGGGCTCTAGCGTCGGCTTCATCGGAGAAATGGGCGGGCTAGGTCGTCGACTTCGATGCCGAAGATGATCTACGTCGAGGCAACACAAGATCAAGCTCCAACTTCACCAAGCCTTGAAACTTGTGAAGAAAACACCCTATACTACTTGGCAAGTGGTAGAGGATGAAGAAATAGGAAGTGGGTTCACTTTAGAATTGGATTTCTCACTCTTTTTCTCAAGTTGCCATTGATGGTAGCAAGCTTTCTTCTTGAAGAAGAAGAAGAAGAAGATAGAATATGATAAGTTCATTTGAAATAGAAAACAAAATGATACTTATCATAATATCAACCATGGTTAGGTGTAGAGAATTAACTAAGGTTAGATGAATGGTTAGGTTTAGGAGAAGAAGACAAGAATGGTCACTTAGTCAAAGTTACATGAAGCATCAAGAAGCTTCATGTAAGAAAGCAACCATTTTGTTTTCTTTTCTCTTTTTCTCAAAAATGAATAGATAAATAAATAAGTGAAATGAAACCCTAACCATTCACTAAACATGGTTTAAGTCTTTACACAAATCCAAGTTTGCATGTATCATCAAACATGATACAAACAAGTGCATAATACTATATCATATATACAATGTGCACATTCGAGTGAGAAAATCCATTTAATGTGAACCAATACTAGTTAATGCTAAGTAATATATCAAATATATATAATTAAACATTAAATCATTAAATCAACACTTGATTTGATGATCCGGTCATATCGCATATAACCGACTAGTATCAAGTGTATCAATGTATCGAATCAACACTTGATTCGGTAACCCGGCTAAATCACATATAACCTGCCGATGATACAAATCGTGAGAATAGAATACGGTATCACATACATGCATTATTCTCGGTCCCGCACATATCTCATATGCGCTCCTTTTTCGTTTCGCTTGAGCCAGGAAACCTCTGTGTAGGACTCTAAAGACTCGTCAATACGCCGGCAGTAGGTCATGATCATATCAAACACCCACAAGCCGCAAGCGGTCTGCTAAACGTAACGGCCACCCGGGTATTGAGCGATCAGAAGATCGACGAGCAAGCCCGCTCACACTCCTGTGAATCCAACCAGTAACACTTACCGTACAGTCCGGTCTCGTCGTCTAATATGTCGCATATCTCGCCTAGGGGTGGTAAACTTCAGACCCCAATAGCTCGATAAGTCGTGTCGATATGAGGTCTATAACAGTTCGAGAAACTACTGATAACACTTACCAGTAAATCTCAGCAACCGTGGCCATGGATTTCCGGTTATAGCCAATCGAACACAGCGCAACATCAACTCCCTATACCGGGAGAGACGAATCCCCTCCTATCGCTCATTGCCTCCATGTGATTCGGGACTGTACCCAAAAACCACCGTTTTGCATGCTCTCTTGGACGTGGTAAGGTGGAAATCAAAGCACAGTGGGAATCACACAAGACTCTATGACGATCTCGGGTCTACAGACTAACCTGTACCAGTGTCACCAGAGAACTGCCATCTGACGTGAGGTATAATACCATCTGGGAGTTCTCGGCGAGTTCGTCCAGTGTACCCAGTCTCCACTGAGCACCCGTATATCATCTCTGATGTCAAACAGCAATGGATATGGAATCATCCATCGCCCATCTGTATGGGTCGAGAAGGCATACGCTAGTCTACTCTGGTATATCGATGCCCCGTTTCGATACACCCATGACTAGGGACTTTGAAGGATGTACTTATGGACTACCATGTCCCCAGTAGTATGATCCGCATCATAGTCCAGGTAGTCAAGTGCACATCTTAAGGGCTTTACCAACATGTAACAGAGAGACAATCAGTGTACACGTTAAGGTAAAGAGCAACCAGATAGCATACTATCATGTCGAGCAAGAAAGTCCTCCCTATATATGTCCAAGCATCCACTACAATATACATCCTATGTATAGTAATGGCCTCTAGGGCATACATATAACTAACAATCTCCCACTTGCACTAGGGCCATCTGATAGCAGTGGTTGTAGCTTCTCATACTCAACCATCCCATAAAAGTCTCTCTCTGGAAAAAGGCCTTTGTGAATGGATCCGCCGTGTTGTCCTCTAAGTCTGTTCTCCTAACCTCGATCAGCCTGGAGATCAACCATCTCCATGATCAGGTGATACTGCCTTAGAATATGTCTGGGTTACTGATGGGACCGGGGTTCCCGGGCCAAAGCCACATTTTCATTGTCACACAATGGTAAGAACCTAGTTCATCTCATGAACCAATATACACCCAAACAGTCTCTTTGGTAGCATCTTAAGCAGCGATGTATCCAGCCTTTATCGTCTAGTATGCCACGGTATCTAGCTTGGAACTTTTCCAACATACCGTCCCTTCTCTGAGGGTAAAGACGATGCCTGTGACTGACTTTCAGTAGTCCTTATCACCCTGGGACCCTTCCAGTGATTCTCCCCAGGACCAATTGATACCATCTCACTACAACTAGTGAGTATCCTAACATCCAATTAGTTCTATCTCATAGATCCAAAATCCAGGATTTAGGAGGTATCACTTTGATCCTATATGGAGAACCATTGTGATAAGCGGAGATTGATCGAGCGTAGCATAGGAAAATCCTTCCCTATCAAGAGCATGTCATCCACGTACTCTACGAGGATTGTCACTATACTCCCTACTACCCTTTTGTTATACAAGGGTCATCTACCATTTTGATGATGTCAAACTCTTTGACTAACACATCAAAACAGATGTTCCAACTCCGCGATGCCTGCTTTATCCTATAAAGCATCTTGTACACGTTTCCGCTGCTCCCACTGTCTACGAAGCCCTCTGGCTGTGTACTTATAGACGTTCTCTTCTAAAACATCATTTAGAAATGCAGTCATGGCACCCAACCGCCAGATATCGTAGTCATGGTATGTAGCCGTGGCAAGTAGGATCTGGATGGACTTAAGCATAGCCACTTGAAAAGGTTTCATCATTGTCCACGCCTGGTCGATGACGAAAACCTTTAACAAGTCTAGCTTTGAAAGTCTCAACTTTACCATCTACACCAAGTAATCTTCTCAAGATATACTTGCTCCTGATGGGGATTTAACCCTTCAGATATAGCAACCAAAGTCCATACTTTGTTGGTGTACATGGATTCCATCTCAGATCACTAAGCGTCCAGCCATTCTGACAGAGTCTTACTCCCGATGGCCTGCTCGAAACTAGTTGGGTCATCATTTCATGATGCAATCCTCGCTCCTACTGTCATAGAGAAACCGAAGTATCTCTCAGGTGGGTGAGGAACCCTACTAGATCGGCGGAGAGGCTGAGGTTCGTTGGAATCTACTGAATCCTTTGGTTCTACCAAATCATCTGCTGTAGTTTGTATAGCTGGAACTTTTCCAGTTCTACATTACAGACCTTGCCTCGACTTTGTCCGGATTTTGCTTTTAGACATAGGTCGGACAACCCCAAATCTTAACTATCTTAAGACATGGGCTCTACCCTTTCCATATCACATATGAAGTGGTGGGCAACTGATTTGATTTGAACCCTATTCAATAGGTATGCAGCTTCTCAAGTGCATAACTCCCAAAAGGAAATAGTAACTCAGTAGTACTCATCATAGAGCACACCTTATCATATAGGGTGTGATTGCTCCACCCCGATATACCATCGTGCTATGGTGTATACGGAGGAGTAATGCTGAGAGAGAATCTCATTCGCCTTTAGAATAGTTCAGGAATTCTATGCACAAGTATTCTCCTCCTTGATCTCATCAAAGGACATAATACTTATACCCTTATTGGTCCCCCACTTCTAAATTATATTCTGTGAATACCTCAAAAGGTTCTGACTTGTGTTTCAACAGGAACATATGTCTGAATCTTGAGAGATCATCAGAGAACGTAATGAAGTATAAAGAACCAGTCCTGGTATGTGTAGACAGGGGACCTTACATACATCATCATGTATCAGTCCCAAGAGTTTACTAACTCTTTTTCTGTTTCCTGTAAACGGAGCTATGGTCATCTTATCTTTGTGACATGACTGACAAGTTTCATAAGATATAAATTCAAACTGATTTAAATATGCATCTTTATGTAACTTCAGCTAGTCGGGTCGCATTGATATGACCCAGTCTACAATACCTCAAGAAGGATCCGTTCATTTCTGAACTCTTCCTCTTGTGTGTGTTCCGTATACTAAGAACTGTAGTTTGATTTAGAACATCAATGTTTTTAGATAACGTGCCTGAACCGATCAACTTTTGATATAGGAAATGTTCAAAACATTATCCAACAATACAAAATTTTATCATTTCTTTACTAATAAAGAGACTGATATGATTTTGTATATCAGGTTCGGTATCTAATAACATTCGTTCAGAATCAATGTATTGGTAATACAGGGTGACAGTGACCAACAGACTTGGTTGCAACACTTGCCCCGTTTTCTGTCTCATGAAACTTATCACCCGTTCTCAGTTCTCTACCTATCTGTAGCCCTATGTAACAGATTACATATCTGGGATCCTGATCCGGTATCAAATACCCAGGACGTAGAGGAAACTGAGAAACAGTTCTTTGTAATGAACGCACCCGAAGATGATGCATCAGCATGCACTCTCTTCGTTTGGGCGGCACGGGAATTCTGGTATTCCCCTATTTCCTGCTTTGTCTTATAACATTTATAAGTTGGAGCGGGACCAACGTTCCCTAGCTCAGTATAACAAGCTGGTTCGGTCAATACATCCGTATTATTATCTTGATTAAGGTGTGATATGGTCGCTACCAGGAGAGAGAGAGAAGAAAACACTCAGCGTGCGCTCTTGCAAGATCAGATTGGTTATTTATTTTATCTAATCAGGATGGCTCCCACTGTTTTTATCAAATCTTCCTTCAAACCCTAAAAGGAAAGACTAGCCGGGATTAATTACACACTACAAGTTCGCCAATCTTTCAGCCAGGCCAGTGTCGGTACTTTGAGGGAGGTCCCCCGTGCTTTCGCACGAACCTAATTAATGTAAACCTCGTTTTCCCAGAGGCGTAACCTCGTTAACACCTTTCTAGACACCTACTTGATCGGCTAATTGTAATGTGTAAAACTCTCTCAGGAGTAACAATTACTCGCAGTGGGTATCAGGATCCAACTATCTCATAGAAGGTATGCAATCTCATTGCAAATTTCAACACTTGAAATTCCCGATAATATTTTGCCCTAACGTGCTATGACCTTGACGAAAGCCAACAAACCATAGCCCGCTAGTCAAGTTCAACCCGTACATTTCTTGATTGAATTAAACCCACCCGCACGACCCATGAAGAAAGCCAACAAAGCCGCATGACTACCCTAAACCAATCGCATCGTATGCAGCAGATAAGCAGCATATAGCTACCGCACACTACACCTTGACGAAAGCCAACAAATGTAGCACGAATACTATATACAACTTATCTGAAATGACGGAGGGCTATGACAGGTTTTTCTGAAAACCTATTGCGTAATGAACTTGATATCGTTGTAGAATCGAATGATTTTGAAATGGAGTGTTTTTTAGGCTTTTCTAGTTTTGCTAAAGGGGTCACTCCCGGTGAAGCGATCGTCGACCCTTTCGTCGTCGAATGAGGTGCGGGGTATATCATATATATCGCTGTGCAAAGCAGAAACTATAGAAGCTATCAAAAGACAAACCGAGGGTTGTAGTATCTGCCAGTTATTGCTAAAGGAGTCACTCCCGGTGAAGGGATCTCGGTCCTTTCCTCATCGAATAAGGTGCAGGATATATCATATATACCGCTATGCAAAGCAAGAACTGTAGCTACCTGTTTTATTTTTGAAATTCGATTCCACAACATCTTTAGGTTTCTTTTATTTCATTAATCACATTAATGAAGTCCCATCATTTAAATACCTAAACATCACAGATAAATACAACGTACACTTAGGCCATCCGCATTCGCCTCGATGTCCCCTCGTGCACCGTTAGGTTAGGTAACTAACGGCAGGCGGGGCAGGGCTAGCGCGGGTGTAAAACATAAGTAACGTCTATATAATATATCATATATACTAAATACAGTATTTATCACAGAACATCACATGATCACATCACAGATATCGCAGCAGAAGAAACATATGAAATATTGGATATACTACGTGTTTTCAATACGCGCCAGTATAAAACACGGATTCCACGGTCGCGATGAATAGCCAAACCCACACCCCTAGACCCCTATGAGAGCGGCAAGCAACCCTACCAATTCTAGAGTTAGGAGACCCGGACTCGACTCCTTGAGTTGGTCTCCCACTGGACTCTAGAACCCGGTTACTTGTGCCCTCCTCCTTGGGTCTATCCTAGTGCGGAAAAGTAAATAATATACAAAAGGTGACATCTTCCGCAACCTGGAAGTGCCCCAATAAAAGAATATTACATACAAGTTTTTACATGAATGAAAAAGAAAAACACTCATCTCACATAAAAACCCCCGGCTATTCAAACACGACGATCCAATATAACATATCCAGCAACACATAACATCACATGTTATCAACGTAAGTAAATATGCGCATCCCAATTGTCGTTGACATATAGCAACGAAACCGGCGATATCACATATTACACTTACGGTCACAGAAAAGAAAGTGTAAAACTACAACAGTTGGAATCCGCAAACTCTTTAGACATCACATGCCTAATTAAATGAATTCCTTAGACATCGCATGCCTAACAATTATAAACCCCGCATTTTAGTCTCATTATCGAAAACTCTTTTCAATATCAAGTCGGGCAATTCAACAAGATTCCCGACATCCTGATCGAATGCTCGTCGCAAACTTCAATTGACGGCTGCACCCCCGATGCCTCCGACAAAGTGCACCAAGGCGGAACACCGCTGCCGCGAGCACCCGAACGGATGCTTTCGGCGACGGGGTTCTCCTACAGTCACTTGGTCGGGGCTATGGAGTGAGGCTGTCTATTAAGTTTACCCGGCGAGTATATGCGTACGTTACGTGATTGCGACGGACTTTTGATCACATCAAAATTCCGTGGCAACCGATCATTAGAGACTAAACTTCTATGTTTATAACATTCATTCAGTTATCTCATAACTACTTGTGAATTCCAATTATTGTATCCCATTCCAGATAACTAGAAAATGTTAAACTTTCCGATCGAACATCCGAACACCCAAGTTTTCCCGAAACAGCTCAACACATGAAATAAGTCTAAAAACATTCACTTCGTGACTCAGTACCAACGGTCCAGCCGTAGAAGGGTCAAGCCAACGCCTCACATGTGGCACGCCGTACTGCCCCAAACCCTAAGGTTCAAAGGGCAGTTCAAGACGGTCACATAATCGAGTTAAGGTTTGTTGTCTTCTAGAGGGACCATCGTGTTACTTGCACTACTTAGAAGGTTATTAAACCACGGAAAGATCCAACACTTGGAAATTTCCCGACAGGGGAAAAGGTGGGTATTTATATCCGGTCGAACTTTTTAACGTATTCTAAAATATACGGAAAGCCATACAGACAAAGTCTGATAATCCGATCGAATCATCGAAGCTCCAAAACACCCCAGAAAACTCAACTCTTGAGTTCAGATTAAAAAATCCCAGAAAACTCAGCACCTCAAGAAACAAATTACTGTGCAAAATTGGAAGGCTGACGTCATCAGATGGCCGCGGAACCGCCGCAGAAGCCAGGCTTCTGCAGCGGTTCCGCCGCTGTTTGGATGTATCTTTTGGTAATTTTTGCACCGTAATTCTTAGAACTTCCTGCTGAATTTTTTAAGCATTTTTAATCTGGAAAAATCCACAGTTTACAAAAATGTACAGAAAGGGGTGAAAAGCGGGGATTTCGGGTTCGATCGGACTTCTAACATCGTCTACGCATCGCCTAAGGCTCTAGCTAGGCTCTGATACCACTGTAGGGTTACTAGGCACACTAATGAGGTCTCATATGGCATCAAACATGCCAATTTCAAATTTTACAAGTGCCGAGAAACCCTAATACGGATCGTTAACTAGAGTTTAGGCGATAACAAATGTGAGCAAACGACTTTACTCTAAAAGTGAACGGAAATACAACCTTTGTAGATCCGGTCCTCCACCTCCATACCTCCGTGATGATGTCTCCTCGCTGCGATCATCAGATCCTGGGCTCTAGCGTCGGCTTCATCGGAGAAATGGGCGGGCTAGGTCGTCGACTTCGATGCCGAAGATGATCTACGTCGAGGCAACACAAGATCAAGCTCCAACTTCACCAAGCCTTGAAACTTATGAAGAAAACACCCTATAATACTTGGCCGAAGATGATCTACGTCGAGGAAGTGGGTTCACTTTAGAATTGGATTTCTCAATCTTTTTCTCAAGTTGCCATTGATGGTAGCAAGCTTTCTTCTTGAAGATGAAGAAGAAGAAGATAGAATATGATAAGTTCATTTAAAATAGAAAACAAAATGACACTTATCATAATATCAACCATGGTTAGGTGTAGAGAATTAACTAAGGTTAGATGAATGGTTAGGGTTAGGAGAAGAAGACAAGAATGGTCACTTAGTCAAAGTTACATGAAGCATCAAGAAGCTTCATGTAAGAAAGCAACCATTCTGTTTTCTTTTCTCTTTTTCTCAAAAATGAATAGTTAAATAAATAAGTGAAATGAAACCCTAACCATTCACTAAACATGGTTTAAGTCTTTACACAAATCCAAGTTTGCATGTATCATCAAACATGATACAAACAAGTGCACAAAACTATATCATATATACAATATGCACATTCGAGTGAGAAAATCCATTTAATGTGAACCAATACTAGTTAATGCTAAGTAATATATCAAATATATATAATTAAACATTAAATCATTAAATCAACACTTGATTTAATGATCCGGTCATATCGCATATAATCGACTAGTATCAGGTGTATCAATGTATCTAATCAACACTTGATTCGGTAACCCGGCTATGTCACATATAACCTGCCGATGATACAAATCGCGAGAATAGAATACAGTATCACATACACGCATTATTCTCGGTCACGCACATATCTCATATGTGCTCCTATTTCGTTTCGCTTGAGCCAGGAAACCTCTGTGTAGGACTCTAAAGACTCGTCAATACGCCGGCAGCAGGTGATGATCATATCAAACACCCACAAGCCGCAAGCGGTCTGCTAAACGTAACGGCTACCCGGGTATTGAGCGATCAGAAGATCGACGAGCAAGCCCGCTCACACTCCTGTGAATCCAACCAGTAACACTTAACGTACAGTCCGATCTCGTCGTCTGATATGTCGCATATCTCGCCTAGGGGTGGTAAACGTCAGACCCCAATAGCTCGATAAGTCGTATCGATATGAGGTCTATAACAGTTCGAGAAACTACTGATAACACTTACCAGTAAATCTCAGCAACCCTGGCTAGGGATTTCCGGTTATAGCCAATCGAACACAGCGCAACATCAACTCCCTATACCGGGAGAGACGAATCCCCTCCTATCGCTCATTGCCTCCATGTGATTCGGGACTATACCCAAAAACCACCGTTTTGCATGCCCTCTTGGACGTGGTAAGGTGGAAATCAAAGCACAGTGGGAATCACACAAGACTCTATGACGATCTCGGGTCTACAGACTAACCTGTACCAGTGTCACCAGAGAACTGCCATCTGACGTGAGGTATAAAACCATCTCTGAGTTCTCGGCGAGTCCGTCCAGTGTACCCAGTCTCCACTGAGCACCCGTATATCATCTCTTATGTCAAACACCAATGGATATGGAATCATCCATCGCCCATCTGTATGGGTCGAGAAGGTACACGCTAGTCTACTCTGGTATATCGATGCCCCGTCTCGATACTCCCACGACTAAGGACTTTGAAGGATGTACTTATGGACTACCATGTCCCCACTAGTATGATCCGCATCATAGTCCAGGTAGTCAAGTACACATCCTAAGGGCTTTACCAACATGTAACAGAGAGACAATCAGTGTACACGTTAAGGTAAAGTGCGACCAGATAGCATACTATCATGTCGAGCAAGAAAGTCCTCCCTATATATATCCAAGCATCCACTACAATATACATCCTATGTATAGTAATGGCCTCTAGGGCATACATATAACTAACAGAGCTAGCATAGATGCTAAGGCCGTGTGGGACTATCACCTGGGAATGTCAGATGGACATGTTTTGGTTTTACGTAAATGCTTTTTTGTACCCAACGCAACTTGTAATATCATTTCTGTATCTTTAATTTCAAAAGAAGGTTATGAATTTGCATTTGTAAGTAATGTTGTAAACATTCACCTTAATCAAGTTCTGATTGGGTCAGGTACATTAAGCAATGGTATATATGTACTAAACCAACCACATATTTTCAATGTCCAGAATACACACAAAAGAAAGTCTCCGGAAATAAATCAGACTTTCTTATGGCATTGTAGACTGGGTCACATCAATGAGAGAAGGTTGACGAAGTTACATACAGAAGGATATTTGGATCCGTTCGAATATCAATCGTATGCCACTTGTCAATCCTGTCTCAAAGGAAAGATGACAGAGACTCCGTTCACTGGACACGGAGTAAGAGCGAGCGAGCTCTTGGGACTCGTACACAGCGACGTGTGCGGTCCAATGTCTACACATGCGCGAAGCGGTTATTTTTACTTCATTACTTTTACGGATGATTTTTCAAGGTACGGTTATGTCTTCTTAATGAAACATAAATCCGAAACCTTTGGAAAATTCCAGGAATATAAGAATGAAGTAGAAAAACAAACCGGCAAAAGTATCAAGACACTGAGATCGGATCGAGGTGGTGAATACTTAAGTACCGAGTTCCTGGATTACTTAAAAGAGAATGGAATTCTCTCTCAGCTTACTCCTCCATACACCCCGCAACATAACGGTGTATCGGAGAGACGGAACCGAACCCTATTGGATATGGTACGGTCTATGATAAGTAACGCTGAGTTACCGCGATCATTCTGGGGATATGCACTAGAATCAGCTGCATACCTTTTGTACCGAGTTCCAACTAAGACTGTGCCTACTACACCATATCAGATGTGGTGTGGGAAGAGACCCTATCTTAATCACATTAAGACATGGGGATGTCCAGCTTTTGTCAAAAAGCAGCATGCAGACAAACTCGAGGCACGCTCAGTACAGTGCAAGTTTGTGGGATATCCAAAGAACTCCAAAGGATATTTCTTCTATTGCGAAGAGGAACAAAAGATTTATGTTTCTCGTCATGCCCACTTCTTAGAAACTGAGTTTTTGGAAAATCAGATAAGTGGGAGCGCAATAGAACTGGAAGAAATTCCAGAACCACGAGCTATTACTGAAAGCTTAGTAGAACCAGAGGGTTCAAAAGAAACTGACATTCCTATGCCGCTCCGCAGAAGTAGTAGGCAGTCTCAACCGCCCGAGAGATACTACGGTTTTCTCATAGACGGGGATAGAGAAGATTGTATCATTGATTATGATGAGCCGACTAGCTTCCAGCAGGCCATTCAGAGCGTTGACTCGGTAAAATGGCTGGATGCATTGCGGACCGAAATGGAGTCCCTGTACACCAACAAAGTATGGACGTTGGACGTTACTCCAGATGGGGTAAAACCCGTAGGATGCAAGTGGATCTTCAAAAGGAAGATTGGTGTAGATGGACAGGTTGAGACCTATAAAGCTAGACTGGTTGCAAAGGGTGTTCGTCAAAGACCTGGTTTGGACTATGACGAGACCTTTTCTCCAATAGCTATGCTGAAATCCATTCGGATCCTTCTTGCCATTGCTGCCTTCCATGATTATGAGATTTGGCAGATGGACGTAAAGACCGCTTTTCTAAATGGAAATTTAGAAGAGTGTGTTTATATGGACCAGCCAGAGGGTTTCATTCAGAGTGGGAGCAGCGGAAAGGTGTGCAAGTTGCTTAAGTCCATCTACGGACTAAAGCAGGCATCGCGGAGTTGGAACATCTGTTTTGATGAGACGGTCAAAGAATTTGGCTTTATCAAAAATCCAGATGAACCATGCATCTATAGTAGATTTGTAGCGAGAACTGTAGTATTCCTCGTTTTATACGTGGATGACATTCTTTAAATAGGAAATGACATTCCTATGCTACAATCTGTCAAAGGGTTCTTGTCACACAGGTTCTCCATGAAAGACCTGGGTGATGCCTCATACATTCTGGGGATCCAGATCTATCGTGACAGATCCAAGAGGATACTGGGACTCTCACAGTCCAGGTACATCGACACCATACTGAAAAGATTCAGTATGGAAGATTCCAAGCCCGGTAATCTACCGGCTTGTCACGGGATCACCCTTTCCAAAGAGATGTCTCCCAAGACTGATTTGGAAAGGGATCGCATGTCTATTATACCCTACGCTTCTGCGGTAGGCTCTATAATGTATACGATGTTGTGTACCAGACCAGATGTAGCTTATGCACTGAGTGTGGTAAGCCGGTATCTGTTAAACCCTGGGGAGAAACACTGGATAGCAGTAAAGAACATTCTCAAGTACCTGAGAAAGACTAAGGAGATGTTCTTGGTGTATGGCGGAAAAGACATCCAGATCGAGGCCTTTGCTGACTCCAGCTTCCAGAGTGACAAGGATGATTCCAAGTCCATGTCGGGTTATGTCTTTACCCTCAATGGAGGGGCGGTGTGTTGGAAGAGTTCCAAACAGGAAACCGTTACTTACTCGACGATGGAAGCGGAATATATCGCTGCTGCAGATGCCGCAAAAGAAGCCGTCTGGATATGGAAGTTCTTAACAGAAGTTCAGGTGGTTCCGTCCATTATTGATCCAATACCACTGTATTGCGACAACAACGGGGCTATAGCTTTAGCGAAGGAACCCAGGTCCCAACAAAAGTCCAGACACATCTTGAGGCGGTATCACCTGATCAGGGAGATCGTGGGTCGCTAGAAGATCGATGTTCGGAGAGTTTCTATGGAAGATAACACTGCTGATCCACTCACAAAGGCCTTACCCCAGACTCAGTTCGAGGGGCTGATCGAGATGATAGGTCTTCGATACGCCAGTACATGGCCTTAGTGCAAGTGGGAGATTGTTAGTGTATATGCCCTAGAGGCCATTACTGTATCATACTAGTTTGTATATTACTTAATGGAAGCTTGGGATATTCATCTTGTATAGACAATCTTGCTCAATATAATAGTATGCTACTTGGTTTGTTTCTACTTTAATGTGTACATGTGTTTATTTTAGTATATCACCTATACACATTAGTGGAGCCCTTAGGATCTTTGCTTGATTACCAGCGTTGTGATGGCAGTTACACTCCTGGGGGCTGGGTAATCAATAAACACATCCTTATGCAGGTCCCTAGTCGCAGGACTGTCGAGACAGGGCATCGATACTTTGGAGTAGACTAGCGTATGCGCTTCTCATCCCAGTGTGGGAGACGGCCTGTCCCACAGCCATCAGCACGTCGTGCTTGAGATAGTATGCGGGTGCTCGTTAGGTTATGAGTACACTGGACAGGACTCGTCGGGAACTTTTGGTTGGTACTATACCTATCGTCAGTTATCAGTTCCCAGGTGACATGAGTACAGCTTAGTCCGCTGACTTGACACTGTCACTTCGCCTCGAGTGTGTTCCCACTGTACTTTGATTACTACCCTACCATGGCTAAAGGAATCGTGCAAACAGGTAGTTTTTGGGTGCAGTCCCGAAGCAATTGGAGGCAGTGACGGTTAGAAAGGATTCGTCTCTCCCGGTATTGGGGGTTGACATCGCGCTGTGTCTAGGAGAGCCATTACACGAGTAGTCCCTGGCCAGGGCAAGCGAGATATACTGGTAGGTTTTCAGTGCTATCTCAGGGTGTTCTGGGCTTCACTCCGACACGACTTGTTCCGCTATTAGGGGACTGACGTTTACCGCCCCCTAGGCCCGCCATGGGATGTATCAGACGAACAGACCAGATTGTACGGAGATTGTCACATTTAGGCTCAGTAGGAGTTCAGATGGGTTTCACCTCGTCAGTCTTCTTGTCGGCATCTACCTGGGGACCGTTACGCACAGCTAGTGCCGCTTGCGGTCTGTGGTTAAACCCACTGCCAGCGTAGTGTCGAGTGTTTAGAGTCCCACACAGAAAGCTATTCGCCTTTAGGCAAAAGAGTAGAGGTCGCGTGGTTTTGCGACAGGTCGCATGGTTTTGCGACAGGGTTCGGTCACATCCGTGCACTTGTGCTCGTTTGGTGTCCGGACAGTTAACACTAGCGGGCTTTGGTTTAAGACAGATCCTAGTGTACATTTTGGGATTGGTTTTATCTCGTTTGTATTCGTGTTCCTCGTAACGCGGATGCGGGTGTGTATGCACAGTTGACAGAGAGACAGAGGCAGAGGATTCTCATTGGGGTTGTTGACTGTTGACTATTGACTTTTGGCTAAACCCTAATGAGAATAAGAAATATAATTACCAATAATATTAATTAAGTATTATGGTGACATGGTTGTTGAGGGGTTCATTTTGTTGACTTGTTGACTTTGTTGACCGGTTGACTAGGTTGGACTAGTGGACCATCATCATGACAATGGCTATCATTTCATGGCAAAGACTTTTGCTTGCTTGTTTGTTTTTGCAAAATGAGTGCATGAAATGATATAGCTATTTTGACTTGAACCAACACATAATACTTGATTCCTATTTTTGTTATGATTGTTTTGGATTATGAGAGCTTGGATGGCAAAAGAGTTACTCATTCTCTCATTTGCTTTCTCTCTCTTGCTTGAGCTCTCCCTCTTGCTCTTCCTCTTGCTCTCTCTCTAGCTCAAGGCAACACCCTCTCATTAGTTGAGAAACATTGCCTTAGAGATAAAAGAAAACCCATATTACTTCTTTACTCATCCTAGTTCACATGGTTTAGCAAACCAAGTGTTCTAGTTTCTTCAAGTTCGGTAAAGAAGCCAAAGGTAGAAGCTTTCAGGTGGATCCATCTTCGGCGCAAGGAGACGACGAGGTGAGGCCGATCCGTACACTGGAAAGAGTTGAAGACGAAGGAGTTCAAGAAAGGTATAACCCCCTAACCGAGTAGGTAAAACTCTTGTTTGGTTTGTTAGTTAGTTGTTTAACAAAGATCCGTTTTTTGAGTCCATGTTACCACCTCTTGAAAATCGTTTTTCATCATTTCCGCAAGCCCGTAAGTACCGGGAGAGGTAGCATGCACTTACAGATTTGTCTCTCCCGGTATTGGGAGTTGCTGTTGTGCTGTGTTCGATTGGCTATAACTGGAAATCCCTGGCCAGGGTTGCTGAGATTTACTGGTAAGTGTTATCAGTAGTTTCTCGAACTATTATAGACCTCATATTGACACGACTTATCGAGCTACTGGGGTCTGATGTTTTACCACCCCTAGGCGAGATATGCGACATATCAGACGACGAGACCGGACTGTACGGGAGTGTTACTGATTGGATTCACAGGAGAATGTACAGGCTTGCTTGTTGATCTTCTGAGCGCTCAATACTTGGGTGGCTGTTACGTTTAGCTGACCGCTTGCAGCTTATGGGTGTTTGATATGATCATCACCTACTGCCGGCGTTTTGACGATTCTTTAGAGTCCTACACAGAGGTTTCTTGGCTCAGGTAAAACAGAGTAGGAGCACATATGTGATATGTGCAGGACCGAGGATAATGCGATATGTGATACCGTATTCTATTCTCACGATATTTGATATCAGCCGGGTCATCGGATCAAGTGTTGATTCGATGAATCGGTAAATGAGATATTAGTCGGTTATATGCGATATAGCCGGATTGTCGGATCAAGTGTTGATTCAATAATTTAATTTATAATAATATATATGACATATTAAATTACATTAACTAATATTAGCTCACTAAAAGATTCTTTTTCTCACTCGGGTAATACATTGATATATATATGCGATATATGTTAATTGTATTATTTTATTTTGTTACAATAAATATTATATATGTGATATATAATATTGTAACATGATATGGTTATTAATGCAACATGTTTAGTGGAGATTAAACATGGTTAGGGTTTGATTTGGGTTAATCATTTCTAGAAGTTTCTAGAAGGTTTTAATTTTTGTTTTGGAAAAGATATTTTGCAAGATATTTCTTTAACTAAACCCTAACCCTTAACCCTAGTAAAATCTGTACAATGGTTACTTGAACCATGGTTGCATTTCTAACCTTATCAAGACTGTCATTATTCATCACAAAAGGATTAAGGCTTCTTCTTCTTCCTTCTTCTCTTCATGGAAAAAGCTTTCTAGCTTTTTCTAAGTGATGATTATGTGTGAGAAAAAGATTATAAATGAGGGCAAAAATTCTACTTCATTATCCTCATCAATCCTTGCCCTTTAGATGAGAGTGTTCACTTCATTTAGTGAGTGTTAGCTTGTGTTAATGAAACTTCAAGGTAGATCATCTTTGTTATCGAAGATCGGAAGCAAGACTGCATCTTTCTCTTCGTGAAGCCTCTCGAGAGTCCGGAACATGATTATCGCAGCGAAGGGACCTCAACACGGAGCTTAAGAAGTGAAGGACCGGATCTACAAAGGTTGTGATCCCTCTCACTTAGTGTTAAAATGTTTAACATGCTTGTTTTCGCCTAATCTCTAGTTTAAAGATCCGGCTTTGGGTTGTTCGGCGCGGCTAAATTTTAAATCGGGCATGGTTGATGCCTCGTAGACCCTTGTGCATGTGCCTAGCTACCCTACAGTGGTATCAGAGCCAAGGTAGAGCTTTAGGCGAAGTCTGGACGAAGTTTAAAGTCCGATCGAACCCCGAAACCCTAGTTTAGACCCCTCTCTGGATTTTTTTTCTAAAAAAGTGATTTTTTCTGGATTAAAAATACTCAAAAAATTCAGCAGGGAAATACAAGAGTTACTGCGCAACACGTGCCTCTAATTCAATTAAATCGCCGCAGAACCGCGGCCGTACCTAGGCTTGCGTGGCGGTTCCACGGCCAAAATGAAGAATTATGGCACGTGTTTTGCACAGTAATGTCCGTCTGTAATTCCTGATTCTTCTGGGAAATTTTTAATTTGCTCAAGTGTTGAGTTTTCTGGGATCTATTGGGGACTCGTTGATTCAATCGGATAATTTAACTTCGTTTATGTTTTTTCCGGATAATTTTAGAAACTGTTAAAAAGTTCGAACGGATATCAATAACTCACTTTTTCCCCTGTCGGAAATTTTTTCAAAAGTTGGATTTTTTCTTGAGTTTAAGAATGTTCTAAGTCGTGCAAGTAATGCGGTGGACCCTCTAGAAGACAACAAACCTTAACTCGATTATGTGACCGTCTTGAACTGTATCTGAACCTTAGGGTTTGTGGCAGTACGGCGTGCCACATGTGAGGCGTTGGCTTGACCCTTCTACGCCTGGACCATCGGTACTGTGGCATGTGATGGATATTTTTGAACTCCGCTCAAGTGTTGAGCTATTTGGGAAATCTTGGGTGTTTGATTATTCGATCGGAAAGTTTAACACTGTCTTTTTATCTGGAATGTGATACAATATTTGGAATCCACAGGTAGTTATGAGATAACTAATTTGAATGTTATAAACACAGCAGTTTAGTCTCAATTGGTCGGTTGCCACGGAATTTTGATTGCATCAAAAGTCCATCGCAATCACGTAGCGTACGCGGATACTCGCCGGGTAAACTTAATAGATAGCCACGCCCCATAGCCCCGACCAAGTGACTGTAGGAGAACCCCGTCTCCAAAAGCATCCGTTCGGGTGCTCACGGCAGCGGTGTTCCGCCTTAGTGCACTTCGTCGACGACATCCGGGGGTGCGGCCGTCGACGGCATCCGGGGGTGCGGCCGTCTACTAAAGTTTGCGACGAGCATTCGATCTGGATGTCGGGAATCTTGTTGAATTGCCCGACTTGATATTGAAAAGAGTTTTCGATAATGAGACTAAGATGTGGGATTTATAATTGTTAGGCATGCGATGTCTAAGGAATTCATTTGATTAGGCATGCAATGTCTAAGGAGGTTGCGGATTCCTACTGTTGTAATTTTACACTTTCTTTTCTGTGACCGTAAGCATAGTATGTGGTGTATCGCCGGCTTCGTTGCTATACATCAACGACAATCGGGATACGCATACTTGCTTACGTTGATGATATGAGATATTATGTGTTGCTGTGATATGTTGTATTGGATCGTCGCGTTTGAATAGCCGGGGGTTTTATGTGAGATGAGAGTTTTTCTTTTTCATTCTTGTAAAATTCATTTGTATGTAATGTTCTTTTATTGCGGCACTTCCAGGCTGAGGATGATGTCACCATTGTATATTATTTACTTTTCCGCATTAGGTAGACCCAAGGCGGGGAGCACAAGTAACCGGGTTCTAGAGTCCAGTGGGAGACCATCTCGAGGAGTCGAGACCGGGTCTCCTAACCCTAGAATTGGCAGTGTTGCTTGCCGCTCTCGTGGGGGTCTAGGGATGTGGGTTTGGCTATTCATCGCGACCGTGGAATCCGTGTTTTATACAGGCTCGTATTAAAACACGGACGTCCTAGTATATCCAATATTTCATATATGCTTCTTCTGCTGCAATGTTCTGTGATGAGATCATATTACTGCCTGAGACGAATGTTTATATTATATATATGAGATATATGTAATATTGCAGATTTCGTTTCAAATGTGATGCTTGTGAAGCATAATAAAATGGGACTTCATTAATGAGATTAATGAAATAAAAGAAACCTAAGATGTTGTAGAAACTTGTTTAAAAACTGGTAGCTCTAGTTCTTGCTTTGAATAGCGGTGTTCCTTGTAGAACATCCAGAACCTTATTCGATAAGGAAATAGCCGAGATCCCTTCATCGGGAGTGACCTTTTTAGTGAAACTAGCAGATGCTACATACTCGGTTTGTCTTTTGATTGCTTCTATAGTTCTTGCTTCGCATGGTGATATTTGTGAAATATCCTGCACCTTATTCGATAAGGAAAGAGCCGACGATCCCTTCACCGGGAGTGACCTCTTTAATAAAACTAGAAAAGGCCTCAACAACACTCTATTTAAAAATCACTCGATTCTACAACGATATAAAGTTCATTACGCAAAGCGTTTTCTTAAAAACCTGTCATAGCCCTCCGTCATTTCAGATAAGTAGTTTTTAGTATTCGTGCTGCGTTTGTTGACTTAGTCAAGGCGTAGTGTGCGGTAGCTGATTAGTGCTTATCTGCAAAGCATATGATGCGATTGGATTAGGGTAGTCGTGCGGCCTTGTTGACTCAGTCAAGGGTCGTGCGGGTGGGTTTAATTCAATCGGGAAATGACGGGTTGAACTTTACTTGCGGTCTATGGTTTGTTGACTTAGTCAAGGTCATAGATGTTAGTTGTATGTATGCCCTAGAGGCCGGTATTGTACAGATTATGTATATTATATTGGATGCTTGGACATATATAGAGATGACTTTCTTGCTCGACATGATAGTATGCTATCTGGTTGCTCTTTATCTTAACATGTACACTAGTCTCTTTATACTGTCTTATAGTTACATGTTGGTAAAGCCCTTAGGATTTGTACTTGACTACCTGGACTATGATGCAGATCATACTAGTGGGGACATGGTAGTCCATAAGTACATCCTTCAAGGTCCCTAGTCGTGGGTGTATCGAGACGGGGCATCGATATACCACAGTAGACTAGCGTATACGCTTCTCGACCCATGTGATGGGCGATGGATGATCCCATATCCATTGGTGTTTGACATCAGAGATGGTATACGGGTGCTCAGTGGAGACTGGGTACACTGGACGGACTCGCCGAGAACTCCCAGATGGTATTATACCTCACGTCGGATGGCAGTTCTCAGGTGACACTTGTACAGGTTAGTCTGTAGACCCGAGATCGTCATAGAGTCTTGTGTGATTCCCACTGTGCTTTGATCTCCACCTTACCATGTCCATGAGGGCGTGCAAAACGGTGGTCTTTGGGTACAGTCCCGAGTCACATGGAGGCAATGAGCGATAGGAGGGGTTTCGTCTCTCCCGGTATTGGGGGTTGATGTTGCGCAGTGCTCGATTGGCCGTAACAGGGAAGTCCCTGGCCAGGGCTGATCAGAGATTTGCTGGTAAGTGTTACCAGTAGTTTCTCGACCCGTTATGAGCCTCACATCGGCACGACTTATCGGGTTATTGGGGTCTGGCGTTTACCACCCCTAGACTTGATATGCGACGTATCTGACGAAGAGACCGGACTGTACGGTAAGTGTTACTGGTCGGATTCGCAGGAGTGTGAGCGGGCTAGCTCGTCGATCTTCTGATCGCTCAATACCCGGGTGGCCGTTACGTTTAGCAGACCGCTTGCGGCTTGTGGGTGCTTGATATGATCATCATCTGCTACCGGCGTATTGACGAGTCTTTAGAGTCCTACACAGAGGTTTCCTGGCTCAAGCGAAACGAAATAGGAGCGCATATGAGATATGTGTGGGACCGAGAATAATGCGTGTATGTGATACTGCATTTCATTCTTGCGATATATGTTTCGATTGGTTATATTCGATATGACCTAGTTATCGAATCATTGATTCGATAAATTGATACATTACATACTAGTCGGTTGTATGCGATATAACCGGATCATTGAATCAAGTGTTGATTTAATGATTTAATGTATAATTATATATTTGATATATTACTTTGCATTAACTAGTATTGGTTCACTTTAAACGGATTTTTCTCACTTGGATTGCACATTGTATATGTGATATACTTTTGTGCATCTTTTTGTATCATGTTTGATGATACTTGATCATATGGTTAAGTGAATAGAATTAAACCATGGTTATTATGATAATTAGGGTTTTGCATATTTAGTTATTCATTTATTTAGTTATTCATTTATTTGGATAAGTTTAAGATGAGAATGGTGGCTTTATTTGTTTTATGTTGAAGCTTCATGAAGCTTTGACTTTGCTAACCATCCTTATCTTCATGCTTAACCCTAACCCATCCAAGTGACCATGGTTAATTCTCTACACTTAACCCTAGTTTAAGTTATGATAAGTATTTGATTTTCTATTTCTTTTTAAATAGAACTTATCATAACTAGCTCATCTTCTTCTTCTTTTTCAAGCTTGCTACAACAATGGCAACTTGAGATCTAGTGAGATAAATCCGATTCTAAAGTGAACCCACCTCCTATTTCTTCACCCTCTACCTCTTGCCAAGTTGTTTTGGGTGTTTACTTCACAAGTTTCACAAGTTTGTGAAGTCGGAGCTTGAGTTTGTGCAACCTCGACGTAGATCGTCTTTGACACAAAGCCGACGACCTATTCCGCTTGTTTTCCCGATGAAGCCGATGATCGAGTCGAGGATTCATGATGGACAGCGAGGACATGACCACGTGGAGCTAAGGAGGCGGAAATCCGGATCTACAAAGGTTGTAGCATCTCAACTTTAGTTAAAATAGTTAACTAGTTTTCCGTTTCGCCTAAATATCTAGTAAACGATCCGTGTTAGGGTTTCTCGGCTTCCATAATTTTTGAATTTGGCATGTTCGATGCCTTGTGAGACTCCATTAGGATGCCTAGGAACCCTACAGTGGTATCAGAGCCTAGCTAGAGCCTTAGGCGAAGTCTAGACGGAGTTTGAAGTCCGGACGAACCCGAAACCCCGATACCCAAGAGCTCTCTGGACATTTTATGAAATCTAGGAATTTTTGATATTAAAAATGCTTAAAAAATTCACCAAAGAATTCTAAGAATTACTGTGTAAAACGTTTCCCATGAACAGTTCAATGAGCCGCGGAAACGCGGCAGAAGCATGGCTTCTGCCGCTGTTCCGCGGTCAGATAGTGACGTCAGCCATGTTTGTTTGTACAGTAATACCTGATAAATTCTGGTGAGTTTTCTGGGTATTTTTAAATTGATTTAAGGGTTGAGTACTCTGGGGTTATATTGGGAATCGACGATTCGATCGGAATATCAAACTTTGTCTAAGTGTTTTTCCAGATAACTGTAGAATATGTTAAAGAGTTCGACCGGATATAAATACCCAGGTTTTCCCCTGCCGGAATAATTCCAAGTGTTGGATTTTTCTGTGGTTAAAATACGTTCGAAGTAGTGCAAGTAACGCGATGGTCCATCTAGAAGACAACAAACCTTAACTCGATTATGTGACCGTCTTGAACTGCCCTTTGAACCTTCGGGTTTGGGGCAGTACGGCGTGCCACATGTGAGGCGTTGGCTTGACCCTTCTACGGCTGGACCGTTGGTACTGAGGTATGAAGTGAATGTCTTTGAACCTATTTCATGTGTTGATCAGTGTCGGGAAAACTTGGGTGTTCGAATGTTCGATCGGAAAGTTTAATATATTCTATTTGTCCGGAATTGGATACAATGATTGGAATTTACAAGTAGTTATGAGATAACTGAATAAATGTTATAAATCTAGCAATTTAGTCCCATATGATATTGAAAAGAGTTTTCGATGATGAGACTAAAATGCGGGATTTATATCTGTTAGGCATGCGATGTCTAAAGAGGTTGCGGATTCCAATTGTTGTAGTTTTACACTTTCTTTTCTGTGACCGTAAGTGTAGTATGTTCATATCGCCGGTTTCGTTGCTATACGTCAACGACAATTGGGGTATGCATACTTACTTACGTTGATGACATGTGATGTTATGTGTTGCTGGATATGTTATATTGGATCGTCGTATTAGAATAGCCGGGGGTTTTTATGTGAGATGAGTGATTTTCTTTTTCATTCATGTAAAAACTTGTATGTAATATTCTTTCATTTGGGGCACTTCCAGGTAGCGGAAGATGTCACCTTTTGTATATTATTTACTTTTCCGCATTAGGATAGACCCAAGGAGGGGAGCACAAGTAACCGGGTTCTGGGGTCCAGTGGGAGACCAACTCGAGGAGTCGAGTCCGGGTCTCCTAACCCTAGAATTGGCAGGGTTGCTTGCCGCTCTCGTAGGGGTCTAAGGGTGTGGGATTGGCTATTCATCACGACCGTGGAATCCGTGTTTTATACTGGCTCGTATTGAAAACACGGACGTCCTAGTATATCCAATATTTCATATGTTTATTCTGCTGCGATATCTGTGATGTGATCATGAGATGATTCTGTGATGGATATAGTATATAGTATATATGATATATTATATAGACGTTACTTATGTTTTACACCCGCGCTAGCCCTGCCCTGCTCTGTCGTTAGTTACCTAACCTAACGGTGCACGAGGGGACATCGAGGCGAATGCGGATGGCATAAGTGT
The DNA here is from genome assembly GCA_030015575.1 of Agapanthus africanus. Lineage (NCBI taxonomy): Eukaryota > Viridiplantae > Streptophyta > Magnoliopsida > Asparagales > Amaryllidaceae > Agapanthus > Agapanthus africanus. The sequence continues at coordinate 411,445,264 of CM057342.1, forward strand.
ACGTCATATCTATCTGTGATGTTTAGGTATTTAAATGATGGGACTTCATTAATGTGATTAATGAAAGCTAAGAAACCTAAGATGTTGTAGAATCAGATTTTAAAATAAAACAGGTAGCTACAGTTCTTGCTTTGCATAGAGGTATATATGATATACCCTGCACCTTATTCGATGAGGAAAGGACCGAGATCCCTTCACCGGGAGTGACTCCTTTAGCAATAACTGGCAGATGCTACACACTCGGTTTGCTTTTGACTGCTTTTGGGTTTTTTGCTTTGCACAGCGATATATATGATATATCCCGCACCTCATTCGACGAGGAAAGGACCGAGATCCCTTCACCGGGAGTGACTCCTTTGGCAAAACTAGAAAAGCCTCAAAATCACTCCATTTCAAAACTTCATTTGATTCTACAACGATATCAAGTTCATTACGCAATAGGTTTTCAGAAAAACCTCCCGTAGCCCTCCGTCATTTCAGATAAGAACTGTTTAGTATTCGTGCTGCGTTTGTTGGCCTTTGTCAAGGCGTAGTGTGCGGTAGCTGAATAGTGATTATCTGCTTATGCATATGATGCAGATTGTTTCAGGATAGTCGTGCGACCTTGTTGGCCTTTGTCAAGGGCCGTGCGGGTGGGTTTGATTCAATCAAGAAATGACGGGTTGAACTTGACTAGCATGCTATGATTTGTTGGCCTTTGTCAAGGTCATAGGACGCTAGGGGCAAAATATTATCGGGAATTTCAAGTGTTGAAATTTGCAATGAGATTGCATACCTTCTATGAGATAGTTGGATCCCGATACCCACTGCGAGTAAGAGTTAGTCCTGGGAGAGTTTTACACATTGCAATTAGCTGATCAAGTAGGTGTCTAGAAAGGTGTCAACGGGGTTACGCCTCTGGGAAAACGAGGTTTACATTAATTAGGTTCGTGCGAAAGCACGGGGGACCTCCCTCAAAGTACCGACACTGGCCTGGCTGAAAAATTGGCGAACCTGTAGTGTGTAATTAATCCCGGCTAGTCTTTCCTTTTAGGGTTTGGAGGAAGATTTGATAAAAAGCAGTGGGAGCCATCCTGATTAGATAAGATAATAACCAATCTGATCTTGCACGAGCTTACGCTAAAGTGTTTTCTTCTCTCTCTCTCCAGGTAGCGACCATTTCATGCCTTAATAAAGATAATAATATGGATGTATTGACCGAACCCGCATGTTATACTATGCTGGGGAACGTTGGTTCCGTTCTTTCCTATAAGAGTTATAGGAATGAACAGGAAATAGGGGAATACCAGGATTCCCATGCCACCCGATTGAAGAAAGTACATGTTGATGCATTTTCTTCGGGTGTGTTCGTTACTGAGAACTGTTTCTCCATTTGCTCTACGTCCTGGGTATTGGATACCGGGTCAGGATCCCATATATGTAATCAGTTACATGGGCTTAGGAAAGGTAGAGAACTTGGAGAAGGTGATAATGACATTAGAGTTGGAAATGGTGCAATTGTTGCAGCTAAGACTGTCGGAGAATATCACCTTGTATTACCAACTGGAAATACATTGGTTCTGAACGAATGCTATTACATGCCGAACCTGATATGCAACATTATATCGGTTTCTTTATTAAGTAAAGAGGGATATAATTTTGTATTACAGGACAATGTTATGAACATTTTCCATAACCAAAAGTTGGTTGGATCAGGCACGTTATGCAATGGCATTTATGTTCTAAATAAATCAACAGTTCTGAGCATAACAAACACACACAAGAGGAAGAGTTCTGAACTCAACGAATCCTTCTTGTGGCATTGTAGACTGGGTCACATTAATGCGACACGACTAGCTAAGTTGCATAAAGATGGATATTTAAATCCGTTTGAATTTTCATCTTATGACACTTGCCAATCATGTCTCAAAGGGAAGATGACCAAGACTCCGTTTACGGGACACGGAGAAAGAGTTACCGAACTCTTGGGACTTATACATAGTGATGTATGTGGTCCCATGTCTACAAATGCCAGGGATGGTTCTTCATATTTCATTACATTAACTGACGATCTCTCTAGGTTCGGGTATGTGTTCCTGATGAAACACAAATCAGAAGCTTTTGAGAAATTTAGGGAATATAAGCAAGAAGTTGAGAACCAAACCGGAAAAAGTATTAAAATCCTACGATCTGATCGAGGAGGAGAATACTTAAGCAATGAAATCCTGGACTTCCTAAAAGAGAATGGGATTCTCTCACAGCTGACTCCTCCATATACACCACAGCACAACGGTGTATCTGAACGGAGGAACCGCACCCTATTAGATATGGTGCGCTCTATGATGAGCACAGCTGAGTTACCTATTTCCTTCTTGGGTTATGCGCTGGAGACAGCAGCATACCTATTGAATCAAGTTCCATCTAAATCTGTACCTACCACACCATATGAGATATGGAGTGGGAAGAGACCATGTCTTAAACGAGTTAAGATATGGGGTTGCCCAGCCTATGTCAAAACGCAAAATCCGGACAAACTCGAGGCACGGTCAGTTCTATGCAAGTTTGTGGGATATCCCAAACATTCACATGGATATCTTTTCTACCACACACAGGAACAAAAAGGGTTTGTTTCTCGCCATGCCACCTTTTTGGAAAAGGAATTTCTTGCAAAAGAAATTAGTGGCAATGAGGTAGAACTGGAAGAAATTCCGGCTACACAAACTCAAACTGAAGATTTAGTGGAACCAGAGGATTCAGTAGCTCCCGACGAACCTCAGCCTCTCCGCCGATCTAGTAGGGTTTCTTGTCCACCTGAGAGATACTATGGTTTTCTCATTGATGGTGGTAGTGAGGATTGCATCATGGAGGATGATGACCCAACTAGCTTCGAGCAGGCCATCACGAGTGGGGACTCAGTGAAATGGCTGGATGCTATGCGGTCCGAGATGGATTCCATGTACACCAACAAAGTATGGACTTTAGAAGTTGCTCCTGAAGGGGTAAAACCCATTGGGAGCAAGTGGATCTTTAAGAAGAAACTTGGTGTAGATGGGAAAGTGGAGACTTTCAAAGCTAGACTTATAGCAAAGGGTTTTCGTCAAAGACCAGGTGTGGACTATGACGAAACCTTTTCTCCAGTGGCTATGCTTAAATCCATCCGAATCATGCTTGCCATTGCTGCCTTTCATGACTACGAAATCTGGCAAATGGATGTTAAGACCGCCTTTCTAAATGGTGATTTAGAAGAGTGCGTGTACATGACTCAGCCAGAGGGCTTCGTAGACAGTGGGAGCAGCGGGAAGGTGTGCAAGCTGCTTAAATCCATTTATGGATTAAAGCAAGCATCGCGGAGTTGGAACATCTGCTTTGACGTCGTTATCAAAGAGTTTGATTTCGTCAAAAATCCAGATGAACCTTGTGTCTACAAGAAGGTGGCAGAGAGTAAGGTTGTCTTCCTCGTATTGTACGTGGACGACATACTCTTGATAGGAAATGATATTCCTATGCTGCAATCGGTCAAGCTCTTCTTATCACAAAGAATCTCAATGAAAGATCTTGGTGATGCCTCCTGCATATTGGGAATTAGGATCTATAGAGATAGATCCAAACGGATTTTGGGATTGTCCTAATCCAGGTACATTGACACCATACTAAAGAGGTTTAGTATGGAAGAGTCCAAGCGTGGAAACTTTCCCACGATCTCTGGAGTCACTCTCTCCAAAGAGATGTCTCCTAAGACTGATTTGGAGAGAGCTCGCATGCAAGGTATACCCTATGCTTCGGCAGTAGGCTCTATCATGTATGCGATGCTATGTACCAGACCCGATGTAGCATACTCACTAAGTATAGTGAGCAGGTATCAAGCTGATCCTGGAGAGAGTCACTGGACAGCTGTGAAGAGCGTTCTCAAGTACTTGCGAAGGACTAGAGATATGTTCTTGGTGTATGGTAACGGAGAACTCCAAGTGGAGTCCTTTACCGATTCGAGCTTCCAGAGTGATAAGGACAACTCTAAGTCGCAGTCGGGCTTTGTCTTTACCCTTTACGGAGGGGCGGTTAGCTGGAAGAGTTCCAAGCAAGAAACCGTGGCAGACTCGACAATGGAGGCTGAATACATCGCTGCCAACGATGCTGCTAAAGAAGCTGTCTGGATCAAGAAGTTCATTACTGAACTTGGAGTGGTTCCATCCATTGAGCATACAATACCTTTGTATTGCGATAACAATGGAGCTGTGGCTTTGGCCAAGGAACCCAGGTCCCATCAGCGATCCAGGCATATTCTAAGGCGGTATCACCTGATCCGGGAGATAGTTGATCGCCGGGAGATCGAGGTCAGGAGGGTTGACACGAAGAACAACACAGCGGATCCACTCACGAAGGCCATTCCCCAGATACAGTTTGAGAGACTCTTCGGGATGCTCGGTATGAGATACTACAGCAGCTGGCCCTAGTGCAAGTGGGAGATTGTTAGTTGTATGTATGCCCTAGAGGCCAGTATTGTACAGATTATGTATATTATATTGGATGCTTGGACATATATAGAGATGACTTTCTTGCTCGACATGATAGTATGCTATCTGGTTGCTCTTTATCTTAACATGTACACTAGTCTCTTTATACTGTCTTATAGTTACATGTTGGTAAAGCCCTTAGGATTTGTACTTGACTACCTGGACTATGATGCAGATCATACTAGTGGGGACATGGTAGTCCATAAGTACATCCTTCAAGGTCCCTAGTCGTGGGTGTATCGAGACGGGGCATCGATATACCAGAGTAGACTAGCGTATACGCTTCTCGACCCATGTGATGGGCGATGGATGTTCCCATATCCATTGGTGTTTGACATCAGAGATGGTATACGGGTGCTCAGTGGAGACTGGGTACACTGGACGGACTCGCCGAGAACTCCCAGATGGTATTATACCTCACGTCAGATGGCAGTTCTCAGGTGACACTTGTACAGGTTAGTCTGTAGACCCGAGATCGTCATAGAGTCTTGTGTGATTCCCACTGTGCTTTGATCTCTACCTTACCACATCCATGAGGGCGTGCAAAACGGTGGTCTTTGGGTACAGTCCCGAGTCACATGGAGGCAATGAGCGATAGGAGGGGTTTCGTCTCTCCCGGTATTGGGGGTTGATGTTGCGCAGTGCTCGATTGGCCGTAACAGGGAAGTCCCTGGCCAGGGCTGATTAGAGATTTGCTGGTAAGTGTTACCAGTAGTTTCTCGACCCGTTATGAGCCTCACATCGGCACGACTTATCGGGTTATTGGGGTCTGACGTTTACAACCCCTAGACTTGATATGCGACGTATCTGACGAAGAGACCGGACTGTATGGTAAGTGTTACTGGTCGGATTCGCAGGAGTGTGAGCAGGCTAGCTTGTCGATCTTCTGATCGCTCAATACCCGGGTGGCCGTTACGTTTAGCAGACCGCTTGCGGCTTGTGGGTGCTTGATATGATCATCATCTGCTACCGGCGTATTGACGAGTCTTTAGAGTCCTACACAGAGGTTTCCTGGCTCAAGCGAAACGAAATAGGAGCGCATATGAGATATGTGTGGGACCGACAATAATGCGTGTATGTGATACTGCATTTCATTCTCGCGATATATGTTTCGATTGGTTATATTCGATATGACCTAGTTATCGAATCATTGATTCGATAAATTGATACATTACATACTAGTCGGTTGTATGCGATATAACCGGATCATTGAATCAAGTGTTGATTTAATGATTTAATGTATAATTATATATTTGATATATTACTTTGCATTAACTAGTATTGGTTCACTTTAAACGGATTTTTCTCACTTGGATTGCACATTGTATATGTGATATACTTTTGTGCATCTTTTTGTATCATGCTTGATGATACTTGATCATATGCTTAAGTGAATAGAATTAAACCATGGTTATTATGATAATTAGGGTTTTGCATATTTAGTTATTCATTTATTTAGTTATTCATTTATTTGGATAAGTTTAAGATGAGAATGGTGGCTTTATTTGTTTTATGTTGAAGCTTCATGAAGCTTTGACTTTGCTAACCATCCTTATCTTCATGCTTAACCCTAACCCATCCAAGTGACCATGGTTAATTCTCTACACTTAACCTTAGTTTAAGTTATGATAAGTATTTGATTTTTTATTTCTTTTTAAATAGAACTTATTATAACTAGCTCATCTTCTTCTTCTTCTTCAAGCTTGCTACAACAATGGCAACTTGAGATCTAGTGAGATAAATCCAATTCTAAAGTGAACCCACCTCCTATTTCTTCACCCTCTACCTCTTGCCAAGTTGTTTTGGATGTTTACTTCACAAGTTTGTGAAGTCGGAGCTTGAGTTTGTGCAACCTCGACGTAGATCGTCTTTGACACAAAGCCGACGACCTATTCCGCTTGTTTTACCGATGAAGCCGATGATCGAGTCGAGGATTCATGATGGACAGCGAGGACATGACCACATGGAGCTAAGGAGGCGGAAATCCGGATCTAAAAAGGTTGTAGCATCTCAACTTTAGTTAAAATAGTTAACTAGTTTTCCGTTTCGCCTAAATATCTAGTAAACGATCCGTGTTAGGGTTTCTCGGCTTCCATAATTTTTGAATTTGGCATGTTCGATGCCTTGTGAGACTCCATTAGGATGCCTAGGAACCCTACAATAGATCGCTTGGGGCAAAATATTATTGGGAATTTCAAGTGTTGAAATTTGCAATGAGATTGCATACCTACTATGAGATTGTTGGATCCCCATACCCGCTGCGAGTAAGAGTTACTCCTGTGAGTGTTTTACACATTACAATTAGCCGTTCAAGTAGGTGTCTAGAAAGCTGTTAACGGGGTTACGCCCCTGGGAAAACGAGGTTTACTTTAATTAGGTCCGTGCGAAAGCACGGGAAACCTCCCTCAAAGTACCGGCACTGGCCTGGCTGAAAGATTGGCGAACTTGTAGGGTGTAATTAATCCCGGCTAGCCTTTCCTTTTAGGGTTTGAAGGAAGATTTGACTAAAACAGTGGGAGACATCCTGATTAGATAAAATTGATAAGCAATCTGATCTTGTAAAAGCGCACGCTAAGTGTTTTTTTCTCTCTCTCTCTCCTGGTTACGACTATGTCATGCCTTAATCAAGATAATAATACGGATATATTGACCGAACCCGCTTATTATACCGAGCTGGGGAACGTTGGTCCCGCTCCAACTTATAATTGTTATAAGACAGAGCAGGAAATTAGGGATTACCAGAATTCCCATGCCGCCCAAACGAAGAAAATACATGTTGATGCATCTTCTTCGGGTGTGTTCATTACACAGAACTGTTTCTCAATGTCCTTTATGTCCTGGGTATTTGATACCGGATCAGGATCCCACATATGTAATTTGTTACATGGGCTACAGATAGGTAGAGAACTGAGAACGGGTGATAAGTTTCATGAGATATAAACGGTGCAAGTGTTGCAGCCAAGTCTGTTGGTCAATGTCACCCTGTATTACCAGAATACATTGATTCTGAACGAATGTTATTAGATACCGAACCTGATATACAACATCATATCAGTCTCTTTATTAGTAAAGAAAGGATATAATTTTGTATTGTTGGATACTGTTTTGAACATTTCCTATATCAAGAGTTGATCGGTTCAGGCACGTTATCTAAAAGCATAGACGTTCTAAATCAAACCACAGTTCTTAACATAGAGAACACACACAAGAGGAAGAGTTCAGAAATGAACGAATCCTTCTTGAGGCATTGTAGACTAGGTCATATCAATGCGACCCGACTAGCTGAAGTTACATATAGATGCATATTTAAATTAGTTTGAATTTACATCTTGTGAAACTTGCCGGTCATGTCACAGAGATAAGATGACTACAGCTCCGTTTATTGGAAACAGAGAAAGAGTTAGTGAACTCTTAGGATTAATACATGCTGATGTATGAAGGTCCCCTGTCTACACATGCCAAGACCGGTTCTTTGTACTTCATTACATTCTCTGATGATCTCTCAAGATTCGGACATATGTTCCTGTTGAAACACAAGTCTGAACCTTTTGAGATATTCACAGAATATAAGTTAGAAGTAGTGAACCAAAAACGGGTATAAGTATTATGTCCTTTGATGAGATCCGGGAGGAGAATACTTGAGCACGGGATTCCTGGACTATTCTAAAGGAGAATGAGATTCTCTCTCAGCATGACTCCTCCGTATACACCATAGCACGATGGTATATCGGGGCGGAGAAATAGCACCCTATGTGATATGGTGTGCTCTATGATGAGTACTATTGAGTTTCCTATTTCTTTTTGGGAGTTATGCACTTGAGAAGCTGCATACCTATTGAATGTGGATTTAATAGTTTCCAACGAAGCTCAGCCTCTCCGCCGATCTAGCTGGGTTCCTCACCCACCTGAGAGATACTTCGGTTTCTCTATGACAGTGTGAGCGAGAATTGCATCATGAGATGATGACCCAACTAGTTTCGAGCTGGCCATCAAGAGTGGGACTCTGTAAGAATGGCTGGATGATTAGCGATCTGAGATGAAATCCTTATACACCAACAAAGTATGGACTTTGGTTGCTTTATCTGAAGGGTTAAATCTCCATCAGGAGCAAGTATATCTTGAGAAGATTACTTGGTGTACATGGAAAGGTTGAGAATTTCAAAGCTATGCTTAAGTCCATCCAGGTCCTACTTTCCACGGCTACATACCATGACTACGATATCTGGCGGTTGGGTGTCATGACTGCTTTTCTAAATGATGTTTTAGAACAGAGCGTCTATAAGTACACAGCCAGAGGGCTTCATAGACAGTGCGAGCAGCGGAAACGTATTCAATATGCTTTATAGGATAAAGCAGGCATCGCGGAGTTCGAACATCTATTTTGATGTGGTAGTCAAAGAGTTTGACTTCATCAAAATGGTAGATGAACCTTGTATATAGAAAAGGGTAGTAGGGAGTATGGTGGTGATCCTCGTAGAGTACGTGGATGACATACTCTTGATAGGGAAGGAGTTTCCTATGCTACGCTCAGTCAATCTCCGCTTATCACAAGGATTCTCCATATAGGATCAAAGTAATACCTCCTAAATCCTGAGTTTTTGATCTATGAGATAGATCTATTTGGATATTAGGATACTCACTAGTTGTAGTGAGATGGTATCAATCGATCCTGGGGAGAATCACTGGAAAGGTTCCAGGGTGATAAGGACGACTGAATGTCAGTCGCAGGCTTGTCCTTACCCTCAGTGGAGGGACGGTATGTTGGAAGAGTTCCAAGCTAGATACCGAGACATACTAGACGATTAAAGGCAAGATACATCGTTACTTAGGATGCTACCAAAGAGGCAGTCTGGATACATATAAGTTAATGAGATGAACTTCGTTCCAACTATTGTATGACAATAGAGTTGTGGCTTATGCCAAGGAACCCCCGTCCTATCAGAAATCCAGATATAATTCTTAGGCAGTATCACCTGATCATGGAGATGGTTGATCTCTAGGGAGATCGAGGTTAGGAGAGTAGACACAAAGGACAACAGCGCGGATCCACTCACAAAGGCCTTTTTCCCAGTAGAGACTTTTATGGGATGGTTGAATATGAGATACTTCAACCACAGCTAATTGTTGGGTATGCAATACCACAACAGATGACCCTAGTGTAAGTGGGAGATTGTTAGTTATATGTTTGCCCTAGAGACCATTAATGTACATACGATGTATATTGTAATGGATGCTTGGACATATATAGGGAGGACTTTCTTGCTCGACATGATAGTATGCTATCTGGTTGTACTTTATCTTAACATGTACTCTGATTGTCTCTATGTTACATGTTAATAAAGCCCTTAGGATATGTACTCGACTACTGGGACTATGATGAGATCATACTAGTTGGCCCACGGTAGTCGGCGAGTACATCCTATAACTGTTCCTAGTCGAGGGTGTATCGAGACAGGGCATCGATACACCAGAGTAGACTGGCGTATACGCATCTTGACCCATATGATAGGCGATGGATGATCCCATATCCATCGGTGTTTGACATCAATGATGGTGTACGGGTGCTCAGTGGAGACTGGGTACACTGGACGGACTCACCGAGAACTCCTAGATGGTATTATACCTCACGTCAGATGGCAGTTCTCCGGTGACACTGGTACAGAGTAGTCTGTTGACCCGAGATCGTCATTGAGTCTTGTGTGATTCCTACTGTGCTTTGATTTCCATCATACCACGTCCAAGAGGGAATGCAAAAAGGTGGCTTTTGGGTACAGTCCCGAATCACATGGAGGCAATGAGCGATAGGAGGGGATTCGTTTCTCCCGGTACATGGAGTTGATGTTGTGCTGTGTTCGATTGCCTAAAACTGGAAACCCCTGGCCAGGGTTGCTGAGATCTACTGGTAAGTGTTATTAGTAGTTTCTCGAACTGTTATAGACCTTATATCGACACGACTTATCGAGCTACTGGGGTCTGACGTTTTACCACCCCTAGGCGAGATATGTGACATATCAGACGACGAGACTGGACTGTACGGGAGTGTTACTGATTGGATTCACAGGAGAATGTACAGGCTTGCTTGCTGATCTTCTGAGCGCTCAATACCTGGGTAGCTGTTACGTTTAGCTGACCGCTTGCAGCTTGTGGGTGTTTGATATGATCATCACCTACTGCCGGCGTATTGATGATTCTTTAGAGTCCTACACAGAGGTTTCTTGGCTTAGGCAAAATGGAGTAGGAGCACATATGTGATATGTGCAGGACCGAGGATAATGCGATATATGATACCGTATTCTATTCTCATGATATTTGATATCAGCTGGGTCATCGGATTAAGTGTTGATTCGATTAATCGGTAAATGAGATAATAGTCGGTTATATGCGATATTGCCGGATTGTCGGATCAAGTGTTGATTCGATAATTTAATGTATAATAATATATATATATGATATATTAAATTATATTAACTAATATTAACTCACTAAAAGATTCTTTTTCTCACTCGGGTAATACATTGATATATATGCGATATATGTTAATTGTATTATTTTATATTGTTACAATAAATATTATATATGTGATATATAATATTGTAACATGATATGGTTATTAATGCAACATGTTTAGTGGAGATTAAACATGGTTAGGGTTTGATTTGGGTTAATCATTTCTAGAAGTTTCTAGAAGGTTTTCATTTTTGTTTTGGAAAAGATATTTTATAAGATATTTCTTTAACTAAACCCTAACCCTTAACCCTAGTAAAATCTCTACTATGGTTACTTGAACCATGGTTGCATTTCTAACATTATCAAGACTATCATTATTCATCACAAAAGGATTAAGGCTTCTTCTTCTTCCTTCTTCTCTTGATGAAAAAAGCTTTCTAGCTTTTTCTAAGTGATGATTATAAATGAGAGCAAAAATCCTACTTCATCATCCTCATCAATCCTTGCCCTTTAGATGAGAGTGTTCACTTCATTTAGTGAGTGTTAGCTTGTGTTAATAAAACTTAAAGGTAGATCATCTTTGTTATCGAAGATCGGAAGCAAGACTGCATCTTTCTCTTCGTGAAGCCTCTCGAGAGTCCGGAACACGATGATCGCAGCGAAGGGACCTCAACACGGAGCTTAAGAAGTGAAGGACCGGATCTACAATGGTTGTAATCTCTCTCACTTAGTGTTAAAATGTTTAACATGCTTGTTTTCGCCTAATCTCCAGTTTAAAGATCCGGCTTTGGGTTGTTCGGCATGGCTAAATTTTAAATCGGGCATAGTTGATGCCTCGTAGACACTTGTGCGTGTGCCTAGCAACCCTACATGTTGCATCGGCATGACATATCAAGCTATTGGGGTCTGATGTTTACCACCCCCATGCAAGATATGCGATATATCAGACGAAGAGACGGACAGTACAGGAGTATAAGCAGGCTTGCTTGTTAATCTTCTGATCGCTCAATACCCGGGTGGCCGTTACGTCTAGCAGTACCGCTGACGGCTTGTGGGTGACTGATATGATCACCACCTACTGCCGGCGTATTGACGATTCTTTAGAGTCATACACAAAGGTTTCCTAGCTCCGGCGAAACGAAGTAGGAGCACATATGTGATATGTGCGGGACCGAGATTAATACGTGTATGTGATACCGTATTTTATTCTCGCGATTTGTGTTATCGGTCCGTTATATGTGATATAGCCGGGTTATCAAATCAAGTGTTGATTCGATAAGTTGATACACATGATATTTGTTGGTTATATGTGATATAGCCGGATTATTAAATCAAGTGTTGATTTAATAATTTAATGTATAATTATATATTTAATATATTAATTTACATTAACAAATTGTAGGGTTCCTAGGAACACTATAGAGGTCTCACAAGGAATCAACCATGCCAATTTCAAATTTTATGGGTGCCGAGAAACCCTAATACGGATCGTTGACTAGAAGTTTAGGCGATATACGAATCTAGTTAACAACTTAACTAAAGATAAGAAGCTACAACCTTTGTAGATCCGGATATCCACTTCCTTGGCTCCACGTAGGCGTCCTCTCGCTGTCCATCTCGAACCCCGGACTCAATCGTCGGCTTGATCGGAGAAATGGGCGGACTAGGTCGTCGGCTTCGTGCCGAAGATGATCTACGTTGAGGCATCACAAGTTCAAGCTCCGACTTCACAAATTTGTGAAACTTGTGAAGAAAACACCCAAAACAACTTGGCAAGAGGTAGAGGGTGAAGAAATAGGAGGTGGGTTCACTTTAGAAATGGATTTCTCACTTTAGAACTCAAGTTGCCATTGATGGCATCAAGCTTTCTTGAAGAAGAAGATGATGAAGAAGAAAGAATATGATAAGTTTTCTAATTTAAAAATGAAACTAATATGAATACTTATCATATACTAACCATGGTCAAGTGTAGAGATTAAATTAAGGTTAGTTGGAATGGTTAGGGTTAAGGATGAGATAAGAATGGTTGACTTTGTCAAAGCTTCAATAAGCTTCAACATAGAAACAAAATAAGCCACCATTCTTAATAATATCCAAAATGAATAAATAAATAAATAACTAAGTAAATAATCAAAACCCTAACCATTCATATAACTATGGTTTAATCTTTACACAAACCCAAGTGAGCAAGTATCATCAAACATGATACAAACAAGTGCACAAAAAAATATATCACATATACAATGTGCATTAAGTGAGAAAATCCTTTTAAAACGAACCAATACTAGTTAATGCAAAACAATATATCAAATATATAATTATACATTAAATCATTAAATCAACACTTGATTTAACGATCCGGTCATATCGCATATAACCGACTAGTATCCAATGTATCGGCTTATCGAATCAATCCTTGATTCGATATCTAGGTTATATCGCATATAACCAATCGATACATTCATCGCGAGAATGAAATACGGCATCACATACACGCATCATTCTCGGTCCTGCATATATCTCATATGCACTCCTATTTCGTTTCGCTTGAGCCAGGAAACCTCTGTGTAGGACTCTAAAGACTCGTCAATACGCCGGTAGAAGATGATGATCATATCAAGCACCCACAAGCCGCAAGCGGTCTGCTAAACGTAACGGCCATCCGGGTATTGAGCGATCAGAAGATTGACGAGCTAGCCCGCTCACACTCCTGTGAATCCAACCAGTAACACTTACCGTACAGTCCGGTCTGTTCGTCTGATATGTCGCATATCAAGTCTAGGGGTGGTAAACGTCAGACCCCAATAACCGATAAGTCATGCCGATGTGAGGCTCATAACGGGTCGAGAAACTACTGGTAACACTTACCAGCAAATCTCTGATCAGCCCTGGCCAGGGACTTCCCTGTTACAGCCAATCGAGCACAGCGCAACATCAACCCCCAATACCAGGAGAGACGAAACCCCTCCTATCGCTCATTGCCTCCATGTGACTCGGGACTGTACCCAAAGACCACCGTTTTGCACGCCCTCATGGACGTGGTAAGGTGGAGATCAAAGCACAGTGGGAATCACACAAGACTCTATGACGATCTCGGGTCTTCAGACTAACCTGCACAAGTGTCACTTGAGAACTGCCATCTGACGTAAGGTATAATACCATCTGGGAGTTCTCGGCGAGTCCGTCCAGTATATCCAGTCTCCACTGAGCACCCGTATACCATCTCTGATGTCAAACACCAATGGATATGGGATCATCCATTTCCCATCTCATGGGTCGAGAAGCGTATACGCTAGTCTACTCTGGTATATTGATGCCCTGTCTCGATACACCCACGACTAGGGACCTTGAAGGATGTACTTATGGACTACCATGTCCCGACTAGTATGATCTGCATCATAGTCCAGGTAGTCAAGTACACATCTTAAGGGCTTTATCAACATGTAACTATAAGACAGTTTAAAGAGATAAGTGTACATGTTAAGATAAAGAGAATCCAGATAGCATACTATCATATCGAGCAAGAAAGTCATCTCTATATATGTCCAAGCATTTAATATTATATACATCATCTGTACAATACTGGCCTCTAGGGCATACATACAACTAACAATCTCCCACTTGCACTAAGGCCAGCTGCTGTAGTATCGCATACCAAGCATCCCGAAGAGTCTCTCAAACTGTATCTGGGGAATGTCCTTCGTGAGTGGATCCGTCGTGTTGTTCTTCGTGTCAACCCTCCTGACCTCGATCTCCCGGCGATCAACTATCTCCCGGATCAGGTGATACCGCCTCAGAATATGCCTGGATCGCTGATGGGACCTGGGTTCCTTGGCCAAAGCCACCGCTCCATTGTTATCGCAATACAAAGGTATTGGATGCTCAATGGATGGAACCACTCCAAGTTCAGTAATGAACTTCTTGATCCAGACAGCCTCTTTGGCAGCATCGTTGGCAGCGATGTATTCAGCCTCCATCGTCGAGTCTGCCACGGTTTCCTGCTTGGAACTCTTCCAGCTAACCGCCCCTCCGTAAAGGGTAAAGACAAAGCCCGACTGCGACTTAGAGTCGTCCTTATCACTCTGGAAGCTCGAATCGGTAAAGGAATCCACTTGGAGTTCTCCTTTACCATACACCAAGAGCATCTCTTTAGTCCTTCGCAAGTACTTGAGAATGCTCTTCACAGCTGTCCAGTGATTCTCTTCAGGATCAGCTTGATACCTGCTCACTACACTGAGTGAGTATGCTACATCGGGTCTGGTATATAGCATCGCGTACATGATAGAGCCTACTGCCGAAGCATAGGGTATCCCTTGCATGCGAGCTCTCTCCAAATCAGTCTTGGGAGACATCTCTTTGGAGAGAGTGACTCCAGAGATCGTGGGCAAATTCCCACGCTTGGATTCTTCCATACTAAACCTCTTTAGTATGGTGTCAATGTACCTGGATTGGGACAATCCCAATATCCGTTTGGATCTATCTCTATAGATCCTAATTCCCAATATGCAGGAGGCATCACCAAGATCTTTCATTGAGAATCTTTGTGATAAGAAGAGCTTGACCGCTTGCAGCATAGGAATATCATTTCCTATCAACAGTATGTCGTCCACGTACAATACGAGGAAGACAACCTTACTCTCTGCCACCTTCTTGTAGATACAAGGTTCATCTGGATTTTTGACGAAATCAAACTCTTTAATAACGACGTCAAAGCAGATATTCCAACTCCGCGATGCTTGCTTTAATCCATAAATGGATTTAAGCAGCTTGCACACCTTCCCGCTGCTCCCACTGTCTACGAAGCCCTCTGGCTGAGTCATGTACATGCACTCTTCTAAATCACCATTTAGAAAGGCGGTCTTAACATCCATTTGCCAGATTTCGTAATCATGATATGCAGCGATGGCAAGCATGATCCGGATGGATTTAAGCATAGCCACTGGAGAAAAGGTTTCGTCATAGTCCACACCCGGTCTTTGGCGAAAACCTTTTGCAACAAGTCTAGCTTTGAAAGTCTCCACTTTCCCATCTACACCAAGTTTCTTCTTGAAGATCCACTTGCTCCCAATGGGTTTTACCCCTTCAGGAGCAACTTCCAAAGTCCATACTTTGTTGGTGTACATGGATTCCATCTCGGACCGCATAGCATCCAGCCATTTCACAGAGTCCCTACTCGTGATGGCCTGCTCGAAACTAGTTGGGTCATCATCCTCCACGATGCAATCTTCGCTTCCACCGTCAATGAGACAACCGTAGTATCTCTCAGGTGGACGAGAAACCCTACTAGATCGGCGGAGAGGCTGGGGTTCGTCGAGTTCTACTGAATCCTCTGGTTCTACCAAGTCTTCTGTTTCAGTTTGTATTGCTGGAACCTCTTCCAGTTCTACCTGAATGCTACTTGTCTGTTTCATAAGAAAACTCTTTTCTGAGAAAGTGGCATGTCGAGAAACAAACACTTTTTGTTCCTCGGAGTGGTAGAAGATATACCCTCGCGAATGTTTGGGATATCCAACAAACTTACATAGAACAGACCTTGCCTCGAGCTTGTCCGGATTTTATGTTTTAACATAGGCCGGACAACCCCATATCTGAATAAAATTAAGACATGGTCTCTTACCATTCCATATCTCATATGGAGTGGTAGGCACAGATTTGGTTGGAACTCTATTCAATAGATATGCAGCAATCTCCAGTGCATATCCCCAGAAGGAAATAGGTAACTCAGCTGCACTCATCATAGAGCGCACCATATCTAATAGGGTGCGATTTCTCCGCTCTGATACACCGTTGTGCTGTGGTGTATAAGGAGGAGTAAGCTGAGAGAGAATCCCATTCTCTTTTAGATAATCTCTGAATTCGTTACTTAAGTATTCTCCTCCTCGATCAGATCGAAGGATCTTAATACTTTTGCCCGTTTGATTCTCTACTTCTTGTTTATATTCTCTAAATTTCTCAAAAGCTTCTGATTTGTGTTTCATCAGGAACACATATCCGAATCTAGAGAGATCGTCAGTGAATGTAATGAAGTACAAAGAACCATCCCTGGCATGTGTAGACATGGGACCGCATACATCACTATGTATCAGTCCCAAGAATTCGGTAACTCTTTCTCCGTGTCCCGTAAACGGAGTTTTGGTCATCTTGCCTTTGAGACATGACTGGCAAGTGTCATAAGATGAAAATTCAAACGGATTTAAATATCCATCCTTATGCAACTTAGCTAGTCGTGTCGCATTGATGTGACCCAGTCTACAATGCCACAAGAAGGATTCGTTCAGTTCAGAACTCTTCCTCTTCTGTGTGTTTTGTAAATTGAGGACTGTATTTTGATTTAGAATGAATATGCCATTATGTAACGAGCCTGATGCAATCAACTTTTGATCTAGGAATATGTTCATAACATTATCCTGTACTACAAAATTATATCCTTCTTTACTCAATAAAGAAACTGATATAATGTTGCACATCATGTTCGGTATATAATAGCACTCATTCAGAATCATAGTATCACCACTTGGTAATACTAGGTGATATTCGCCAACTGCTTTGGCTGCAACATTTGCACCATTCCCTACTTGAACGGAATGATCACCTTTTCCCAGTTCTCTACCTTTCCGTAGCCCATGTAACATCTTACATATGTAGGATCCTGATCCGGTATCTAATACCCAGGACGAAGGGTGAACTGAGAAACAGTTCTCAATGACAAACACACCCGAAGATGATGCATCAACATGCATGTTCTCCTTTTGGGCGGTGTGAGAATCCAGATATTCTCCTGTTTCCTGTTCATTCTTATAACACTTATAAGATAGAACGGGTTCAACGTTCCCCTGCATAGTATAACATGCGGGTTCGGTCAATACATCCATATTATTATCTTTATTAGGGCATGAAATGGTCGCTACCTGGAGAGAGAGAGAAGAAAACACTTTAGCGTATGCTCGTGCAAGATCAGATTGGTTATTATCTTATCTAATCAGGATGGCTCCCACTGCTTTTTATCAAATCTTCCTTCAAACCCTAAAAGAAAAGACTAGCCGGGATTAATTACACACTACAAGTTCGCCAATCTTTCAGCCAGGCCAGTGTCGGTACTTTGAGGGAGGTCCCCAGTGCTTTCGCACGAACCTAATTAATGTAAACCTCGTTTTCCCAGAGGCGTAACCTCGTTAACACCTTTCTAGACACTTACTTGATCGGCTAATTGTAATGTGTAAAACTCTCCCAGGAGTAACTCTTACTCGCAGCGGGTATCGGGATCCAACTATCTCATAGAAGGTATGCAATCTCATTGCAAATTTCAACACTTGAAATTCCCGATAATATTTTGCCCCTAGCGTCCTATGACCTTGACGGAGGCCAAACAACCCATAGTCCGCTAGTCAAGTTCAACCCGTCATTTCCTGATTGAATTAAACCCACCCGCACGACCCTTGACGGAGGCCAAACAACGCCGTACGAATACCCTAATCCAATCGCATCATATGCAAGCAGATAAGCACTAGTTAGCTACCGTACACTACGTCTTGACGGAGGCCAAACTACCGCAGCACGAATACTAACTAGTACTTATCTGAAATGACGGAAGGCTATGCAGGTTTTTCATAAAAACCATGAGCGTAATGAACTTGATATCGTTGTAGAATCAAATGAAGTTTTGAAATGGAATGATTTTGAGGCTTTTCTAGTTTTGCTAAAGGGGTCACTCCCGGTGAAGGGATCGTCGGCCCTTTCCTCGTCGAATGAGGTGTGGGATATATCATATATATCGCTGTGTAAAGCAAAACTCAAAAACAATCAAAAACAAACCGAGTGTGTAGCATCTGTCAGTTATTGCTAAAGGAGTCTCTCCCGGTGAAGGGATCTCGGTCCTTTCCTCATCGAATAAGGTGCAGGGTATATCATATATACCGCTATGCAAAGCAAGAACTGTAGCTACCTGTTTTGTTTAAAATTTGATTCTACAACATCTTAGGTTTCTTTTCTTTCATTAATCACATTAATGAAGTCCCATCATTTAAATACCTAAACATCACAGATAAATATGACGTACACTTATGCCATCCGCATTCGCCTCGATGTCCCCTCATGCACCGTTAGGTTAGGTAACTAACGACAGAGCAGGGCAGGGCTAGTGCGGGTGCAAAACATAAGTAACATCTATATAATATATCATATATACTGTATCTATCACAGAATATCACATGATCACATCACAGATATCGCAGCAGAAGAAACATATGAAACATTGGATATACTAGGATGTCCGTGTTTTCAATACGAGCCAGTATAAAACACGGATTCCACGGTCGTGATGAATAGCCAATCCCACACCCCTAGACCCCTACGAGAGCGGCAAGCAACCCTACCAATTATTGGGTTAGGAGACCCGGACTCGACTCCTCGAGTTGGTCTCCCACTGGACCCCAGAACCCGGTTACTTGTGCTCCCCTCCTTGGGTCTATCCTAATGCGGAAAAGTAAATAATATACAAAGGGTGACAACTTCCGCAACCTGGAAGTGCCCCAATAAAAGAATATTACATACAAGTTTTTACATAAATGAAAATGAAAAGCACTCATCTCACAAAAAAACCCCGGCTATTCAAACACAACAATCCAATATAACATATCCAGCAACACATAACATCACATGTCATCAACGTAAGTAAATATGTGCATCCCAATTGTCGTTGACATATAGCAACGAAACCGGCGATTTCACATATTACACTTACGGTCACAAAAAAGAAAGTGTAAAACTACAACAGTTGGAATCCGCAGCCCTTTTAGACATCACATGCCTAATCAAATGAAATACTTAGACATCACATGCCTAACAGTTATAAACCCCGCATTTTAGTCCCATTATCGAAAACTCTTTTCAATATCAAATGAGACTAAACCGCTAGATTTATAACATTCATTCAGTTATCTCATAACTGTTTGTGAATTCCAATTATTGTATCCCATTCCGGATAAATAGAAAATATTAAACTTTCCGATCGAACATTCGAACACCCAAGTTTTCCCGAAACCGTCCAACACATGAAATAGGTTCAAAGACATTCACTTCATGCCTCAGTAACAACGGTCCAGTCGAAGAAGGGTCAAGCCAACGCCTCACATGTGGCACGCCGTACTGCCCCAAACCCGAAGGTTCAAAGGGCAGTTCAAGACGGTCACATAATCGAGTTAAGGTTTGTTGTCTTCTAGAGGGACCATCGCGTTACTTGCACTACTCAGAACGTCCTTAAACCACACAAAAATCCAACACATGGATATTTTCCGGCAGGGGAAAAGTTGGGTATTTATATCATGTCGGACTTTTTAACATATTCTAAAGTTATCCGGAAAAACACATAGACGAAGTTTAACAATCTGATCGAATCTACGATTCCCAATGCAACCCCAGAATACTCAACTCTTGAGTCAATTTAAAAATTCCCAGAAAACTCAGCACTGTTAAATAGGAATTACTGTGCAAAGGAGGAGGGCTGACGTCATTATCAGGCCGCGGAACCGCCGCATAAGCCATGCTTATGCCGCTGTTCCGCCGCACTATTTACTGTTCATGTGAAAAAATTTGCACCGTAATTCTTAGAATTCCCTACTGAATTTTTTAAGCATTTTTAATATGGAAAAATCCCAGATTTTAGAAAAAGTCCAGAGAGCATGAAAAAGTTAGGGTTTCGGGTTCGATCGGGTTTCAAACATCGTCTAGACTTCGCCTAAGGCTCTAGCTAGGCTCTGATACCACTGTAGGGTTCCTAGGCACACTATAGAGGTCTTACAAGGCATCAACCATGCCAATTTCAAATTTTATGGGTGCCAAGAAACCCTAATACGGATCGTTGACTAGAAGTTTTGGCGATATACGAATCTAGTTAACAACTTAACTAAAGATAAGAAGCTACAACCTTTGTAGATCCGGATATCCATTTCCTTGGCTCCACGTAGGCGTCCTCTCGCTGTCCATCTCGAACCCCGGACTCAATCGTCGGCTTGATCGGAGAAATGGGCGGACTAGGTCGTCGGCTTCGTGCCGAAGATGATCTACGTTGAGGCATCACAAGTTCAAGCTCCGACATCACAAATTTGTGAAACTTGTGAAGAAAACACCCAAAACAACTTGGCAAGAGGTAGAAGGTGAAGAAATAGAAGGTGGGTTCACTTTAGAATTGGATTTCTCACTTTAGAACTCAAGTTGCCATTGATGGCATCAAGCTTTCTTGAAGAAGAAGATGATGAAGAAGAAAGAATATGATAAGTTTTCTTATTTAAAAATGAAACTAATATGAATACTTATCATATACTAACCATGGTCAAGTGTAGAGATTAAACTAAGGTTAGTTGGAATGGTTAGGGTTAAGGATGAGATAAGAATGGTAGACTTTGTCAAAACTTCAAGAAGCTTCAACATAGAAACAAAATAAGCCACCATTCTTAATAATATCCAAAATGAATAAATAAATAAATAACTAAGTAAATAATCAAAACCCTAACCATTCATATAACCATGGTTTAATCTTTACACAAACCCAAGTGAGCAAGTATCATCAAACATGATACAAACAAGTGCACAAAAAAATATATCACATATACAATGTGCATCAAGTGAGAAAATCCTTTTAAAATGAACCAATACTAGTTAATGCAAAACAATATATCAAATATATAATTATACATTAAATCATTAAATCAACACTTGATTTAACGATCCGGTCATATCGCATATAACCGACTAGTATCCAATGTATCGGCTTATCGAATCAATCCTTGATTCGATATCTAGGTTATATCGCATATAACCAATCGATACATTCATCACGAGAATGAAATACGGTATCACATACACGCATCATTTTCGGTCTTGCACATATCTCATATGCACACCTATTTCATTTCGCTTGAGCCAGGAAACCTCTGTGTAGGACTCTAAAGACTCGTCAATATGCCGGTAGCAGATGATGATCATATCAAGCACCCATAAGCCGCAAGCGGTCTGCTAAACGTAATGGCCATACGGGTATTGAGCGATCAGAAGATCGACGAGCTAGCCCGCTCACACTCCTGTGAATCCAACCAGTAACACTTACCGTACAGTCCGGTCTGTTCGTCTGATATGTCGCATATCAAGTCTAGGGGTGGTAAACGTCAGACCCCAATAACCGATAAGTCGTGCCGATGTGAGGCTCATAACGTGTCGAGAAACTACTGGTAACACTTACCAGCAAATCTCTGATCAGCCCTGGCCAGGGACTTCCCTGTTACAGCCAATCGAGCACAGCGCAACATCAACCCCCAATACCGGGAGAGACGAAACCCCTCCTATCGCTCATTGCCTCCATGTGACTCGGGACTGTACCCAAAGACCACCATTTTGCACGCCCTCATGGACGTGGTAAGGTGGAGATCAAAGCACAGTGGGAATCACACAAGACTCTATGACGATCTCGGGTCTTCAGACTAACCTGCACAAGTGTCACCTGAGAACTGCCATCTGACGTGAGGTATAATACCATCTGGGAGTTCTCGGCGAGTTCGTCCAGTGTACCCAGTCTCCACTGAGCACCCGTATACCATCTCTGATGTCAAACACCAATGGATATGGGATCATCCATTGCCCATCTCATGGGTCGAGAAGCGTATACGCTAGTCTACTCTGGTATATCGATGCCCTGTCTCGATACACCAACGACTAGGGACCTTGAAGGATGTACTTATGGACTACCATGTCCCCACTAGTATGATCTGCATCATAGTCCAGGTAGTCAAGTACACATCCTAAGGGCTTTATCAACATGTAACTATAAGACAGTTTAAAGAGATAAGTGTACATGTTAAGATAAAGAGTAACCAGATAGCATACTATCATATCGAGCAAGAAAGTCATCTCTATATATGTCCAAGCATCCAATATTATATACATCATCTGTACAATACTGGCCTCTAGGGCATACATACAACTAACACAAATATTAGCTCACTTAAGAATTCTTTTTCTCACTTGTGCATTTAGTATATATGTGATATATATTCTTGTACATTCTTTTGCGTTATGCTAGATGATACATGAGACATGGGTGTATGAGACCCACACCATGTTTATCATAATGATGGGTTTTATTTATTTAAAGTAAATCAAAATTAGTTTGAAATTAGTCACATTATTCAAGCTTGGTGGAAGCTTGTAGAACCATTGACTTAGTCCACTAATTTTGTTTTACATTAGGTATTTATTAACCCAAGCATTATCTTAAACTATGGTTATGTCTCTACATGAGTTATATGAGATATTTCTCATCCATGGTTGCCATTCTACACTTGTTTCTCTCCATGGTTGCTTTTCTTCATCTCCTTCCTCAAGCTCTCTAGCTTTTTGGGAGTTGAAGAAAATTAGAGAGAAAAATATTTTTAAAGTGAGAAAAATCCCCACTTCATCAACCTACACTAGACTAGCCATTTAGTTTAGGCTATTTGCTTCACTAATTCCTAATTAGTGAAGAGATAGCTTGAGTTAGTGTCTCCTCGACGTAGATTATCTTTGGCCTCGAAGATATCAAGCAAGTTTGTTCATTTCACCTTGTGGAGGCTTACTAGAGTCCGGGATATCACAACTTGGAGCGAAAGAGCTACTACACGGAGCTTTTGAAGTGAAGGACTGGTCTATAAAGGTTGTATTCCTTGTTCACTTAGATGTAAAGATGTTTACATTCTAGTATTCGTCTAATTCTCTAGTTAAGATTCTAGGTTAGGGTTCTTTAGCGCGGCAATTTTTTGAAAACGGTATGGTTGATGCCTCCTGAAACCCAGTGGCGGTGCTACGGAACCCAGCAGTAGTATCAGAGGCATGCTAGATAATTCGATAATGTTTGTAGAATTACGAAACCGAAACAACTCCGAAACATCGAAATAAAAAGCCTAGTTTCTGTCGAATTTTTCAGAGCGTCTAAATTTTTTTTAAGCAATTGCAGAATGTTACATATAATGTAACATGAACACCACAGAAAATTGAACCCCCTCGCCGGATTTGACCCGGCGAGATGAAGCATTTGACCGGCCTGGCCAGTTCTGTGAGCTTCTTCTGGCTTCAAATTTTTATGGTGTTCCAGGCTCTGGGTTTTGGTGTTTCAGGTATTATTGTTTTTACTAAGATTGCATGTGATGTTATCTTTCTGTAAAGGCAATTCGGAGGGTTTCGTAGTCGTAATTCTAACATCGTTTCGGGTATTTTAGACGACGTTAAAAAGTTCGAACGAATATCAATAACCCATTTTCTCCCTTGCTGGAAATTTTCAAAAGTTGGATTTTTCCAAGTTTAAAATCTTCAGAAAGTCCTGCAAGTGATTCTGTGGACCCTGTAGAAGAACGATACCCAAACTCGACTCTTTGGACGCGGAACCGCGTTCATGACCTAGGGTTTGCGGTAGTTCCATGGCGCTATGAGTGAGGCATGGGTCGACCATTCTACGGTTGATCCATAGGTGCTGTGGCATGTTCTGGGTATTTTTAGACTATGCTCAAGTGTTGAGCTCTCTGGGAAATTTTGTGTGTTTGTTGATTTGATCGAAAAGTTTAACATCGTCTAGCTATCTGTGAATTGTGATATAATATTTGGAATCCACAATAATTAGTTTTGTAAAAACTAATTTGAATTTTATAAATCTAGCAATTTAGTCTCATTTGATCGGCCGCCACGGGATTTTGATGTGGATCAAATGTCCGTCGCAATTACGTAGTGTACGCGGATACTCGCCGGGTAACGTTACTAGATAGCCACACCCCATAGCCCCAACCAAATGACTGTAGGAGAACCCCATTGCCAAAAGAATCCTTCCGGGTGATCGCGGCCGCAGTATTCCGCCTAACTGCACTTCGTCGACGGCATCGGGGGTGTGGCCGTCCACTAAAGTTTCCGACGAGAATTCAATCAGGTTGTCGGGAATCATGTTGAATTGCCCGACTTGTTATTGGAAAGTGTTTTCAGTATCGAGACTAAAATACGGGGTTTATAATTTTTAGGCATGAAGTTCGGAATATGAGATATTCCGGGTTTATGATATCTAAGGAATTCATTTGGTTAGGCATGAAATCCGACGTATGTGATACATTGGGTTTATGATGTCTAAGGTAGTTGCGGATTCTACCTGTTGTAGTTTTCACTATATTTTCTGGGACCGTAAGTGTAATATGTGGTGTATCGCTGGTTTCGTTGTTATATGTCAACGACAATTGGGATACGCATATTTACTTACGTTTATGACTTGTGATGTTATGCGTTGCTGTGATATATTATATTAGTTCGTCGTGTTTGAATAGCCGGGCTTTTTTTGTGAGATGAGAGTTTTTTATTTTCATTCATGTAAAAACTTGTATGTAATATTATTTTATTGGGGCACTTCCGAGTTGAGGATGATGTTACCATTGATGTATATTATTTACTTTTCCGCATTAGGATAGACCCAAGGCGGGGAGCATAAGTAACCGGGTTCTAGAGTCCGGTAGGAGACCATCTCGAGGAGTCGAGACCAGGTCTCGTAACTCTAGAATTGGGAAGGTTGCTTGCCACTCTCGTAGGGGTCTACGGATATGGGTTTGGCTATTCATCACGACCGTGGAATCTGTGATTTTTACTGGCTTAATTTAAAACACGGAATTCCTAGTATATCCAATATTTCATATGTGGACTTCTGCTACTGATAATCTGTGATGTGATCACTTGATATTCTGAGATGAATGCTTATATTATATATATGATATATAATAAATATTGTTGTTTTCATTTCTTCTGTGATGCTTAGGAAGCATAAATGATGGGACTTCATTAATGAGATTAATGTAAAGGAAATAAACCTAAAGATGTTGTGAAATCGAATTTTTAAAAACTGGTAGCTCTGGTTCTTGCTTTGCATAGCGGCGTTCCTTGATGAACAACATGCACCACATTCGATGAGGAAAGAATCGAGATCCCTTCACCGGGAATGACCTCTTTAGCGAAAGCTAGCAGATGCTACACACACTCGGTTTTGTTTTTGATTCCTTTTTAATTTTTTCTTTGCATAGAGATGTTCCTTGATGAACATCCTGCACCTCATTCGATGAGGAAAGAGCCGAGATCCCTTCACCGGGAGTGATCTCTTTAGCGAAACTAGTAAAAGCCTCAAAAACACTCATTTTCAAAATCATTTGATTCTACGACGATATCAAGTTCATTATGCAAAAGGTTTTCTTAAAAATCTGTCGTAGCCCTCGGTTATTTCAGATAAGTACTACTTAGTATTCGTGCTACGTTTTTTGGCCTTCGTTAAGGCGTAGTGTGCAGTGGCTACTTAGTGATTATCTGCTAAAGCATGTGATGCGATTGAGTTAGGGTAGTCGTGCGACTTTGTTGGTCTTCGTCAAGGGTCGTGCGGGTGGGTTTAATTCAATCATGAAATGTACGGGTTGAACTTGACTAGCGGCCTATGGTTTGTTGGCCTTCGTCAGGATCTTAGGAAGCTAGGGGAAAAATATTATCGGAAATTTCAAGTGTTGAAATTTGCAATGAGATTTCATACCTTCTATAAGATAGTTGGATCCCGATACCCATTGCGAGTAAGTGTTACTCCTGGGAGAGTTTTGCATATTACAATTAGCTGATAAAGTAGGTGTTAACGAGATTACGCCCTTGGGAAAACGAGGTTTATTTTAATTAGGTCCATGCGAAAGCACGTTGAACCTCCCTCAAAGTACCCAGACTGGCCTGGCCGAAAGATTGGCGAACTTGTAGTGTGTAATTAATCCCGGCTAGTCTTACCTTTTAGGGTATGAAGGAAGATTTGATAAAAACAGTGGGAGTCATCCTGATTAGATAAAATAATAACCAATGTAATCTTTCAATAGCGCACGCAAAGTGTTTTCATCTCTCTCTCCCTCTCCTGGTAGCAACTATGACACGCCTTAATCAAGATAATAATATGGATGTATTAAACGAACCTGCTAATTATATTGCGCTGGGGAACGTTGGTTCCGCTCTATCTTATAATTGTTATAAGTCCGAGCAGGAAATAGGGGAATACCAGGATTCCCATGTCACCCAATCGAGGAAAAAGCTTCTTGATGCATATTCTTCGGGTGTGTTCGTTACCGAGAACTGTTTCTCAGTATCCTCTATGTCCTGGGTATGAGATACCGGATCAGGATTCCACATATGTAATCTGTTACATGGGCTACAAAATGGTAGAGAACTGGGATTGGGTAATATGTCTTTAAGTATAGAGAATGGTGCAAATGTTACAGCCAAATTAGTTGGCAAATATCACCTTGTATTACTAAATACATTGATTCTGAATGAATGTTATTACATGTCGAACCTGATATACAACATTATATCAATTTCTTTATTAAGTTAAAGAAGGATATAATTTTGTATTGCGGGATAATGTTGTGAACATTTTCCTTAATCAAGAGTTAATTGGATTAGGCACGTTATGTAATAGCATATACGTTTATACGTTCTAAATCGAACCACAGTTCAAAGTATACAGAACACACATAAGAGGAGTAGTTCAGAATTGAACGAATCCTTGTTATAGCATTGTAGACTAGGTCATATCAATGCGACATAACCAGCTAAGTTACATAAGGATGAATATTTGAATCCATTTGAATTTTCATCTTATGATACTTGCCAGTCTTGTCTCAAAGGTAAAATGACCAATACTCCGCTTAATGGAAACGGGGAAAGAGTTACTGAACTCCTGGGAATGATACATGGTCATGTATACGGTCCAATGTCTACATATGCCAGGGTTGGTTCTTTGTACTTCATTACATTCATCGATGATCTCTCAAGGTTCGGACATATGTTCCTATTGAAACACGAGTCTGAAGCTTCTGAGAAATTCAAGGAATATAAGCTTGAAGTTGAGAACCAGACAGGTAGAAGTATTAAAGTCCTTCAATGTGATCAAGGAGGAAAATGCATGGGCACGAAGGAGAATGGGATTCTCTCTCAGCTTACTTCTTCGTATACACCATAACACAACGGTGTATCGGGGTGGAGGTATCACACCCTATGAGATATGACGTGCTCTATGATGAGTACTGATGAGTTACCTATTTCCTTTTGGAGTTATGCACTTGAGAAGATGCATACCTATTGAATAGGGTTCCGACCATATCAATGTTTACCACTCCATATAACATATCATATGGGAAGAGACCATGTCTTAAACGAGTTAAGATATGGGGTTTTCCAGCCTATGTTGAAAGGCAAAATCCAGACAAACTCGAGGCAATGTCAGTTCTGTAAGTTTGTTGGATATCCCAAACATTTGCGAGGGAATATCTTCTACCAAACCGAGGAACAAAAGGTGTTTTGTTTCTCAACATGCCACCTTTTTTAGAAAAAGGGATTTCTTGAAAAACAGATTTGTGGTCATAAAGTATAACTGGAAGGAGTTCCAGCTATACAAACTAGGACTAATGATTTAATGGAACCAAATGATTCAATAGTCTCCAACGAAGCTCAGCCTCTCCGCGATTCTGGTAGGGTTCTTCATCCACTTGAGAGATACTACGGTCTTCTCGGTGACAGTGGGAGTGAGGATTGCATCATGGTAGATGATGACCTAACTAGGTTCGGGCAGGCCATCATGAGTAAGGACTCTGTGAAATGGCTGGATGTTATGCGATCAGAGATGGAATCCATGTACACGAACAAATTATAACTTTGAATGTTGCACCTGAAGGGGTAAAACCCATCGGGAGGAAGTGGATCTTGAGAAGATTCTTGGTATAGATGGAAAAGTTGAGACTTTCAAAGCTAGACTTGTAGTAAAAGTTTTTCTTCAATAACCCGGTGTGGATTATGATGAAACCTTTTCTCAAGTGGTTATGCTTAAGTCCATCAGGATTAAAGCAGACATCGCGGAGTTAGACATCTGTTTTGATGAGGCAGTCTAAGAGTTTGACTTCATCAAAAAGGTAGATGAACCTTGTATATAAACGAAGGTTGTAGAGAGTAAGGTTGCCTTCCATGTATTGTACGTAGATGACATACTCTTGATAGGAAATGGTTTCTTATGCTACACTCGGTCAAGCTCCTCTTATCATGAGTATTCTCCATGAAAGATCTAAATGATACCAACTACATCTTGTGGATTATGATCTATGGTAATAGATCTAAGTGGATTTTTGGAGTGTCCTAAATTCAGGTACATTAACACCATACCAAAAGGGTTTATTATAGAAGATTCTAATCTTGATTGTTCTCCCACTCACTCAGGAATCACTCTCTCCAAAAAGATGTCTCCCGAGACTGATTTGGAGAGAGCTCGTGTGCAAGGGATACCCTATGCTTCTGCAGTAGGCTAGATCATACATGCGATGTTATGTACCAGACTAGATGTAGCTAACTCACTAGGTGTAGTGATCAGGAATCAATCAGATCTAGCAAGAATCACTGGATAGCTGTGGAGGACAATCTTAAGTACTAGAGAAGCACTAAAAGAATGTTCTTGGTTCGAGCTTCTAGAGTGATAAGGTCGACTGATAGCCAGTCTCAGGCTTTGTCTTTACGCTCAGTGGAGGGATGGTATGTTGGATGAGTTCCAACCTAGATACTGTAAGTCTACGGTAGCGCCTCGGCCGTCGATCCGAGGCCAAATGCGGAAACAAAAACTTTTTAGGAAATCGGCGCTATCGTAGTCTTTCGCCCGAATCGAACCATTAACGCTAAACTAGCTAACTACTAAGACGTGAGAGTGGCTATACCGATCGATCCGTGTCCTTCGGTCTTTGGCCACCATCGCAAGCTCCTCGTGGCATCTCCGATCTCCGGTCTCCTCGTTTGAAGGGCACCACATCAATGAGTCTTTTTACGGGCTCCCGCCTCATCCGAAGAAACTCGGACAAGAAGTTTGCTAGTCGACATGTCCAAGATGAAGTAGAGAATGCGTGTGATAACTTTGTCTCAAGTATCCATTGATTCTCAACACATGAGAGTGTATTGATGGAGGTTGGAGATGATGCCATTGGTGGAAGTTTTGAGCTAGAGTAAGAAGAAGAAGAAGAGCTTTTCTTTTCTTGTGTGAGATGATAAAATGAGAGAGGCTAGAATAAATCAAGAGCAACCCCAAGCTTAACATGGCTTCCCTCCCTCTCTCCTTTTATCATTTCAACACATAAATCAAGTAATAATGTGACATATGCACAAATAAAGAGACCATGAGTCATCACTTGTGCATGTTTCACAATTAATGCTCCTAATCATGACTTTGAGCTCATTATTTCCATTTGTAAACATTTGCCTAATGTTTACCACAATAAAAGGAAAATGGCATCTACCAAATTAAACTCGTGACAGATCACAAGGATACCCCTCACCTGTATATACATAATTGCATCCGCATTCCGACTGAATGCAAATGCGATGAGACTAAACTAATCCAACAAATCTAATATTAGGATCCGGCTTAAACCAAAGCCTACTAGTATGATCCGTCCGATCATGATCCGTGCATGACTGCACGTATATGATCGAACCCTGCCATAATACGATACGGCCTCTACAACGTTTCGCCCGAAACTTGAGAAACTGTCTGTGGGGGACTCTAAAGACTCGTTAATACTTTGGCTGTGGATTTAACCACTAGCACGTCAGTGGTACTAGCTGTACGTAACGGGCTACCAGGTATTGACCAAAAGGGAGTTCGATGAGCGAACTCATCCGGACACCCTACTGATCTTGTCAGTGACAATATCTGTACAGTCCGATCCGTTCGTTTATGAGTATCGCATGTCGGGCCTAGGGGGTTGGTAAAAGTCAGACCCCCAAAATCGGTACAAGTCGTGTCGGAGTATAGCCCAGATCATCCTGAGATACTACGGGAATACCTACCAGTAAATCTCGTGCCTTGGCCAAGGACTTCATGTAATGGCTTTCCTAGACATAACACGATCTCACCACCAATAACGGGAGAGACGAAACCCCTGCCGATTCGCTCACTGCCTCCATGTGGCTCAGGACTGTACCCAACTAAAACCTGTTTGCACGACTCCTTTGAGCCGTGGTAGGGTAATAATCAAAGCACAGTGGGAACTCACACGAGACAAATGATGATCTCAAGTCGATGAACTAACCTGTACACTTGTCACCAGGGAACTGCTATCTGACTCTAGGTATAAAACCAACTAGCAAGTTCCCGGCGAGTCCTGTCCAGTGTACTCATAACCCAATGAGCACCTGTATACGTCTTAGGTGAACCAACTAACACCAATGGCTTGTGAGATCAGCCACCGCCCCTCGTTGGGGTCTCGATCCTTATACACTAGTCTACTCTGGAGTTTCGATGCCCTGTCTCGAAACTCCCTCGACTAGGGACCTTTTAAGGATGTGCATATAGACCCCAGCTCCCACGTATATGATCGCCATCGTACTGCTGGCCGTCAAGCAAGAATCCTAAGGGCTCTATCAACGTGTAATAGTAATCTCTAATATCACCTAAAGCATGTACACGATGATAAAGATAAACCAGATAGCATACTATCATCATGAGTAAGACTGTCCTTCCGGCATAAGTCCTCCCTCAATCATTGCAATCACGTGCCTGCGATCCAATAATTTACTTTGAGGGCACTATATCCAACAATCACCCACTTGCACTCAAGGCTAATTATTGCGATGTCGCATACTCACAGCCCGTGTGATGCCAAACACCTAACTCCTCTACTGATCAGTCTCACAAAACCGTTTGTGAAACTATGGCGTTCGAGGAATAGCCTCAGTGAGTGGATCCGCTCTGATGTTTCTTTCTATGTCTCTCTTTATCTCAAGTTCGTGGAGAAAGCAATCTCCCGAAATGAGCAATACCTATCTTAGAATATGTCTGGATATCTGATGGGACCTAGTTCACAAATGAACTCCAAATCCAAACTTCTTCAGACTGTTTCGTCAACTGAATTTAATCAGTATCCTGCGTCATGCCTCCCTCAGTGTCCTCTTGGATCACCTGTCCAAACTACTGCCCCTCGTCAGAGGGAAAACTATAACTCTGACAGTCACTCTGTCATCCAGGTCACCTTGGAAGCCTGGAATGATAACCGTCTCCCAAAAGAGGCTGTTGTTATCATATCCCTAGAGCATCCGCTTTTGTTCATAAACTGCTTCCAAACGCTTCTCCAGGATTGGATTAATATCAACTTATTGCATCTAGTGCAAAAACAATATCTGGTGTGGTACTTGACATCTCATGATTGACACAATTGCCTAAGCAAGTGATATGCCAATCATGCGCATCCCTCTCCCCTTTAGTCTGCAAGACACCTTTAGAGAGGGTGACTCCATCACCTGCAGGTATACTACCGTGTCAGGAGTCGCCGATTCTAAAACACCTTTAGAATGCTGTCTAAGTACCCAGATTGGGAAACTACCCAAATCTAGATCTAAAACCATAGATCTAGTAACCAGAATATCTGATACAATATCCATATCCTATGCGGAGAAACCACTGTGTGACAACCACAGTATAACCGATTGTAGATAGGAAGTTTACTTCCTACACTGTGTATGTCATCCAAATACCAGGACATCACACCCTACTACTTTCTTAACAGATCCATCCTGTATTCTGATGAATTCAAAACCTATGACTGTGACATCAAAAATAGATGAACTATCTCCGCTATATATTCTTTAATCTATAAATAGACATAAGCTACTTGTCCACTATGCTTCCGCTGCTCCCACTGACTACGACAACCCTCTGGCAGAATAATATATATATATACGTGCACTTCTAAAGCTAGTTTAGAACGATGCTATACTCATCCTCCTGCCGGGTCTCACAGCCTGGAACAATAGTAGTCTCGAGTCTGGGTAAAAAAGAACCTCCCTGTCACCGTTCTTGAGGATACCAGAGTACCTCTCTGGCGCTTGAGGTTACCCACCGTATCTGCAGAGTGGCTAATGGAATGTCAAACTTGATTGAATCTTTAGGTCCTATTAAACTTTCAGCAATCGTTTGCGGTTCTGGATTCACTTCCAGTCCTACCATACTCCCACTACCGTTTTCTGAAAAAGTCCATTTTATTAAAACTGTGGTGAGTCAAGAACAATATCACTATTGATCTTCCAGATGGTAGAAAATTAACCCTCGTCATAGCCCGGGTCAATCCATAAACTGCCATTACAGAAACGTGCCTTGAGTTATCCAGAGTCTGGTTTTAAGCATAAGCCGGACAACTCTCCGTACCATAACATCGTTAAGATATGAATCGTTCTATATCCAATATAGAAACAGAGGCACTGATTTAATTGAAACCAGATTCAAATCATGCAGCTGTCTTCAGTGCATGTCAACTAAATGGAGAAAGGCCAATCAGTATTACTCAACTTAGGAATACATCCAGATATGAGTAACCTGAAAGAGAAGAAAGTTCTCAAAACCATTACTATCAATTGAATACCATACAAAAGTATCTACATCTTCGATTACCTTGAAGAATCCTGATACTTGCAACACGTGGTTCTCTACTTTACTCTTATACCTATAAGTTCTCAAAACTTAGACCTTGTATTTCTACGAAACACTTGCCTAAAAACTAGAGAAGTCATAAGTAAATAGAATATAGTACAAGGAACCACCCCTCTGTCCTAATGGACACTGGACAACATACAATACTCTGTATAAGTCCCCTGAGTCTAATAACTCATTCCCTGTGTGTCGTAGGTTGAAAACTGTACTTATGTTCAAGAAGAATTATACCGCTGTTTAATGCTCCTTACCTAACCATCCACTGATATAGGTAAATGTCATGGACATAATTTCAAAAAGTTATATCTCACTTTATAAAATAAACGTATGGATATATCAATTTGAAATTGGTGCATAACAACGGATATTCAGAATCAAATATTTGCCGTCCGATAAACAACCCAGGCGATTCCCTCAAATATCTCCAATTACAACGAATCCCGATATACTGAGGATGATCACCCAATTCCCAATAACTTACTCCCACTCATCATCTGTAAAACCATACAGATGTGAGAATCATACCTGGTAAATACATATCCTGGAGTAAGGGCTAATTGGGAAATCACTTTTCTTTTAACAATACACAGTGAAACCGAAACATGAAAATGTTTCGAAGGGGTATCCTGGTATTCCTAGTAATGCCTCTTCTACTATCAGATTCACAACTGTAACCGTATATTTGTTTTCCATCTCTCCAAATCTCTTTATTTGTCTTTACTCGTTACCTTCTGTACACACCTTTAGGCTAAATGGTTTTCTTCCCTCCCCACCGTTCAGCACCAGCCTATGGTTTGGAAGAAGACTATCCAATAAGCATAATGGGTGTACTCTCCTAATCCTGGGAGTACTCGTAACCTGAGAGAAGGTGAACATAAAAGACAACTGAATAAACCTTATTCCTATTTCTCCTGAACCAGAATCCATCCCCGAACTGGGACAAGTTCCTTCGAGTTCGTATATAACTATACGATGGAATATCCAATAACTGTGGATCATCGTAGTGATAAGGGGTGTTCTGGAGAAATACCAAGGTGAAGTAGGAGTGGCGATGAAATATGTGGTTTGGTCATGAATGATAGCAGTTGCAATTTACTTTGCTCTCTTTCGGATCCTTTTATTTGTCTTTACTTAATACCTTCTGTACACCACACTTAGTCTAATTGTTTTTCTCCATTCCCCACCTTTCGGCACCTGCCTATGGTTTGGAAGAAGACTATCCAATAAGCGTAATAGGTGTACCCTCTCCTAATCCAAGAAGCCCTCACAACCTGAGAGAAGGTAAATGGAAAAGACAACTGAATAATCCTATTCAATCTCTCCAGAAACAGAATCCATCCTCGAATCTGGAACAAGTTTCTTCGAGTTCATATATAACCATACGATGGATTTATCCAATGGAAGTGGATGTTCATAATAATAAGGGGTGTTCTGGAGAAATGCAAAGGGTAAAAGAAGGAGTGGCAATGATGTATGCAACTCAGACAATCCAAAAGCCAGTGTTTTAAAAAGGTTCGGTTAACTTGGTCACTGAGTGATAGTCTTGCGTAGGGCCATGGTCGCTGCCAAAGAGAGAGAGAGAAAAGAAACACTCTGCGTGCACTCTAACCTAGATCAGAATGGTTATCAATTTATCTAATCAGGAAACCTCCCACTGTATCCTCAAATTCTCCTCCAAACATGAAAGAAGAATTAGTCGGGATCACCCAAGGAGTAAACCAACTCAACAGTGGGAATCGGGATCCAACTACCATCGCATGATAACGTGATGGAATCCACTCACGCTATCACACTCCAGAAGGTATGCGCATGGATGGCATGTTTCTGTTTCTTTAGAAACTCCCGATGTGGTTTTTACCCCATGCTCTTATGACCTTGACGAAGGTCAACAAATCATAAGTCACTTGTCAAGTTCTACCCGTCATTGTCCAGGTTAATTTGAACCCACCCGTACAAGCCATTGACGAAGGTCAACAAGGCTGTACGACCGTCCCAAACAAACGCATCTATCTATGCAATAGAAAGGTAACAAGCAGCTACCATGCACTATGCCTTGACGAAGGTCAACAAACATAGCATGAATACTAAGTACTACCCGTTTGAAATGACGGAGGGCTACGAATGGTTTTTGGCGAAAAATCTTTAACGTAATGAACTTGATATCGTTGAAGGAACCAAATAGCTTTTTACAAAAATATAGTGGCGAAAATCTTTGCTAAAGAGGTCACTCCCGGTGAAGGGATCTCGGCTTTTTCCCCGTATAATGAGGTGCAGAATATTCCAAATGAATACCGTGATGCAAAGCAAAAAGTAATCGACTATAGTGAAGTTATTACCCTGACGCAAACTTGTGTCCAAGGGGTCACTCCCGATGAAGGGATCTCGGCCCTTGCCTCATAGAATGAGGTGCTAGATATTCATAACCGAATACCACTGTGTAATACAAAAGAGAACGTCCTTGCAATAACAGCTTTTTGAAAATTGTTCCAACAACATCAAACAGGTTTGTTTAGCTTGCATTGATCCGAATCAATGCAGTCCCCTCAATTGATCACACCAATAAAGAACGAAAATATGATGTACGTATATGCCATCCGCATTCGCCACTGGGTCCTGTCATCACTCGTTAGGTTACTTAACTAACGACAGAGCGGGGATAGGACTAGCGCGGATGTAAAACATATACAACATCTACTAGTGTATATATATATATATATATATCAATATATAATAATCGCTCATGGCGTGATAAATGCAACATCATAGAAAAGTAATAAGCACCACAGAACAATACGGATAATCCGGGATCCCCGGGTTTCCTTTGAGCCGCAACTGAAACCCGACGCTCCCCTGGTCGTGTGGATACCCTGTGCAATGAAATCCTAGACCCCTACGACTGCGGCAAGTTACCCGCCAAAACCTGAAGCGAGGCATCCCCCTTCAACAAAGTGAATGGACCACCCAACACTTCACGGAATCCGGTAACTTGAGCACCCCTCCTTGGGTCAACCTATACCCCCTACGAGTGCGGCGAATAGCCCGCCAATTCTAGAGTAAAGCCCCCTCCGTCTCAAAGCCATGATATGCGGGCTCGTTGCCCTCTAGAACCCGGCTATCCGTGCACTCCACCGCGGGGTACTCCTAGTACAGAAAATAAAAATTTGTACAACGGGTACATCGACCTCAACCCGGTCGTGCCCCAAAAGAATAATATACAAACAGGAAGTGACGGCAGTCCACATGTCGGACGCTCGCCGCGTAATATCAAATGTACAAATATAACAAAACTGCACTACCATTGCATGCAAGCTATCCACCATGACAAATCCGCAACAACACAGCACAACACAAAACATCAACGTGAATATCACGTTCGAAAAGAGCTATAGCAATTAGACAAGATTTACCGCTCGAATGACATTCACGGTCACAGATAGTAATGTAAGTACTTCGAACTAACTTATTTAAATTTCGATAGACAAAATTTCCCAAAGTGGGCCCCAAGCACTAATCCAGTACTGTAACAAATCTGGGCTCAAACAAAATAATCTAGAAACCGCAATTCCACACAAAAGACCAACACAAGAAAAATGGTGCACTAAAGCCACATAACTGCGACGGAACCGCGGCCAAAACGTGAGTATTGCCGCGGTTCCGCGGCGTTACTGTGGACTCACGCTTCCAAATTTCTACAGAGGTCTTAAAAAAAGCCTGCCTAATTTTCTGACATACCCAAAATAATTTTTCGACCACAAAAAAATTTCGACAGAAACTCAGAAAATTGAAATGCGGTTTCGGAAATTTTGATCGATCGATTTTTAAACATGTTAGAACAAGCTAGTAAAGGTTAATGGAGTGGCTCTGATACCATGTAAGTCTACGGTAGCACCCCGGCTGTCGATCTGAGGCCAAATGCGGAAACAAAAACTTTTTAGGAAACCGGCGCTATCGTAGTCTTTCACCCGGATCGAACCATTAACGCTAAGCTAGCTAACTACTAAGAAGTGAGAGTGACTATACTGATCGATCCGTGTCCTTCGGTCTTTGGCCACCATCCCAAGCTCCTCGCGGCATCTCCGATCTCCGGTCTCCTCGTCGAAAGGGCACCACATCAATGAGTCTTTTTACGGGCTCCCGCTTCATCCAAAGCAACTCGGACATAAAGTTTGCTAGCCGACATGTCAAAGGTGAAGTAGTGATAACTTTGTCTCAAGCATCCATTGATTCTCAACACATATGAGTGT
Organism: Agapanthus africanus; assembly: GCA_030015575.1. NCBI lineage: Eukaryota > Viridiplantae > Streptophyta > Magnoliopsida > Asparagales > Amaryllidaceae > Agapanthus > Agapanthus africanus. The sequence continues at coordinate 411,482,967 of CM057342.1, forward strand.
ATGGATGGAGATTAGAGATGATGCCATTGGTGGAAGTTATAAGCTAGAGGAAGAAGAAGAAGAAGAGCTTTTCTTTTCTTGTGTGAGATAATAAAATGAGAGAGGCTAGAATAAATCAAGAGCAACCCCAAGCCTAACATGGCTGCCCTCCCTCTTTCCTCTTATCATTTTAATACATAAATCAAGCAATAATGTGACATATGCACAAATAAAGAGACCATGAGTCATCACTTGTGCATGTGTCACAATTAATGCTCATAATCATGACTTTGAGCTCATTATTTCCATTTGTAAACATTTATCTAAATGTTTACCACAATAAAAAGAGAATGGCATCTACCAAACTAAAATCGTGACGGATCACAAGGATACCCCTCACCTGTATATACAAACCTGCATCCGCATTCTGACTTAATCCAAATGCGATGAGACTAAAGTAATCCAACAAATCTAATACTAGGATCCGGCTTAAACCAAAGCCCACTAGTATGATCCGTCAGATCATGATCCGTGCACGACTGCACGTATATGATCGAACCCTGGCATAATACCTTACGGCCTCTACAACGTTTCACCGAAACTTGAGAAACTGTCTGTGGGGGACTCTAAACACTCGTCAATACTTTGGCTATGGATTTAACTACTAGCACGTCAGTGGTACTACCTGTACGTAACGGGATACCAGGTATTGACCAAAAGGTTGGTCGATGAGCGAACTCATCCTGACACCCTACTGAGCCTGTCAGTGACAATATCCGTATAGTCCAGTCCGTTCATCTATGAGTATCGCATGTCAGGCGTAGGGGGTTGGTAAAAAAGTCAGACCGCCAAAGCGGTACAAGTCAGTCGGAATATAGCCCAGAACACCCTGGGATACTACTGGAATACTTAACAGTAAATCTCGTGCCTTGGCCAAGGTCTTTGTGTAATGGCTCTCCTAGGCATGGCGCGATCTCACCCCCAATACCGGGAGAGACGAAACCCCTGCCGATCCGCTCACTGCATCCATATGGCTCAGGACTATACCCAACTAAAACCTGTTTGCATGACTCCTTTGAGCCGTTGTAGGGTAATAATCAAAGCACAGTGGGAAGTCACACGAGACAAATGACGATCTCAGGTCAATAAACTAACCTGTACACATGTCACCAGGGAACTGCTATCAGACGCTACGTATAAAACCAACTAGCATGTTCCCGGCGAGTCCTGTCCGGTGTATTCATAACCCAATGAGCACCAGTATACGTCTTAGGTGAACCAACTGACACCAATGGCTTGTGAGACCAGCCACCGCCCCTCGTCGGGGTCTCGATCCGTATACACTAGTCTACTCCGGAGTATCGATGCCCTGTCTCGAAACTCCCTCGACTAGGGACCTTTTAAGGATGTGCTTATAGACCCCAGCTCCCACGTATATGATCGCCATCGTACTGCTGGCCGTCAAGAAAGAATCCTAAGGGCTCTATCAACGTGTAATAGTAATCTGTAATATCACCTAAAGCATGTACACGATGATAAAGATAAACCAGATAGCATACTATCATCTTGAGTAAGACTGTCCTTCTGGCATAGGTCCTCCCTCAGTCATTGCAATCACGTGCCTATGATCCAATAATTGTCTTTGAGGGCACTATATCCAACAGATACCATGGCAAACTAGACGATAATGGATGAATACATCGCTACCGACGATACTGCCAAAGTGGTTGTCTTGCTATCGGGCTGAGAATAGCCAGGCTAGGTATTTCTTGTTCATGAGATGAACATGGTTCCTACCATTGAGCGTCCAATAACTGTTATTGTGACTACAATGGAGTTATGGCTTTGGCCTAGGAACCCCGGTCCCATCAGCGATCCAGACTTATTCTGAGGCAGTATAACCTGATCAGGGAGATGGTTGATCTCCAAGGGATCGAGGTTAGGAGAGTTGATGCGAAGAATGACACAACGGATCCACTTATGATGGCCTTTCCCAATAGAGACTTTCATGGGATGTTGGGTATGCGATACTACAACAACTGGCCCTAGTGTCAGTGGGAGATTGTTAGTTGTATGTATGCCCTAAAAGCCATTATTGTATATTTGATGTATATTATAGTGAATGCTTGGACATATATAGGGAGGACTTTCTTGCTCGACATGATAGTATGCTATCTGGTTACTCTTTATCTTAACATGTACACTTATTGTCTCTCGGTTACATGTTGATAGAGCCTATAGGATGAGTACTTGAATACCGGGATTATGATGTAGATCATACTGGTGGGGCCAGGGTAGTCGGTAAGTACATCCTTCAATAATTCCCAGTCGTGGGAGTATCGAGACGGGGCATCGATATTCTAGAGTAGACTAGAGTATACGCTTCTTGACCCATATGATGGGCGATGGATGATCCCACATCCATTGGTGTTTGACATCAGAAAAGGTATGCGGGTGCTCAGTGGAGACTGGGTACACTATACGTACTCGCCGAGAACTCCTAGATGGTATTATACCTCACGTAAGATAGCGGTTCTCTGGTGACACTGGTATAGGTTAGTCTGTCGATCAGAAATCGTCATAGAGTCTTGTGTGATTCACACTGTGCTTTGATTTCCACTTTACCACGTTCAAGAGAACGTGCAAAACGGTGGTTTTTAGGGACAGTCCCGAGTCACATGGATGCAATGAGCGATAGGATGGGATTCATCTCTCCCGGTATTGGGCGTTGATGTTGCGCTATGCTTGATTGCCCATAACAGGAAATCCCTAGGCAGGGTTGCTGAGATTTACTGGTAAGTGTTATCAGTAGTTTCTCGAACCGTTATGGACCTTGCATCGGCATGACTTATCAAGCTATTGGGGTCTGACGTTTACCACCCCTAGGCGAGATATGCGACATATCAGACGAAGAGACCGGACTGTACGGTAGTGTTACTGATTGGATTCGCAGGTGTATGAGCAGGCTTTCTTGTTGATCTTCTGATCACTCAATACCCGGGTGGCCGTTACATCTAGCAGTACCGTTGACAGCTTGTGGGTGACAGATATGTTCACCACCTACTGTCGGCGTATTGGCAAGTCTTTAGAGTCTTACACAGAGGTTTCCTGGCTCTGGCGAAACGAAGTAGGAGCACATATGTGATATGTGCGGGGCCGAGATTAATACATGTATGTGATACCATATTCTATTCTCGCGATTTGTGTTATCGGTCGATTATATGTGGTATAGTCGGGTTATCGAATCAAGTGTTGATTCGATAAATTTATACACATGATATTAGTCGGTTATATGTGATATAGCTGGATTATTAAATCAGGTATTGATTTAATAATTTAATGTATAATTATATATTTAATATATTAATTTATATTAACTAATATTAGCTCATTTAATAATTCTTTTTCTCACTTGTGCATTTAGTAAATATGAGATATATATTCATGTACATTCTTTTGTGTCATGCTAAATGATACATGAGATATGGGTGTATGAGACACACACCATGCTTATCATAATGATGGGTTTTATTTATTTAAAGTAAATCAAAATTAGTTGGAAATTATTCACATGGTTCAAGCTTGGTGGAAGCTTGTAGAACCATTGACTTAGTCCACTAATTTTGTTTTACATTAGATATATATTAACCCAACCATTATCTTAAACCATTGTTATGTCCATACATGAGTTATATGAGATATTTCTCACCCATGGTTGCTATTCTACACTTGCTTCTCTCCATGGTTGCTTTTCTTCATCTCCTTCCTCAAGCTCTCTAGATTTTTGGGAGGTGAAGAAAATTAGTGAGAAAAATATTTCTAAAGTGAGCAAAATCCCTACTTCATCAACCTATACATGACTAGCCATTTAGTTTAGCTTGTTTGTTTCACTAATTCCTAATTAGTGAAGAGGTAGCTTGAGTTAGTGTCTCCTCGACGTAGATCATATTTGGCCTCGAAGACTTTAAGCAAGTTTGTTCATTTCACCTTGTGGAACCTTACTAGAGTCCGGAATATCACTACTTGGAGCGAAGGGACTACTATGTAGGGTTACCTAGCACGACAGCAAGGTTTCGGGAGGCATCGTCTTTGCCATTTTCAAAAATTTTCCATGCTACTTAACCCTAACCATAGAATCTTAACTTAAGAATTAAATAATACAATATGTAAACTGCTTTACATCTAAGTGAATATGGAATATAACCATTGTAGACCGGTCCTTCACTTCAAATGCTCTGTGTAGAAGTCCCTTCGCTCCAAGTAGTGGTGATTCGGACTCTCCATAGGCTCTACTAGTCGAAATAAACGAGCTTGCTCAATGATCTTTAAGGCCGAAGATAATCTACTTTGAGGAGACACCAACTCAAGCTACCTCTTCACTAATTAAGGATTAGTGAAGATAACACCCTAAACTAAATGGCTAATCTAGTAGAAGATGATGAAGTAGGATTTTTTCTCACTTTTGAATTCTTTTTCTCACTCTTTTTCCTCACTTCCTCAAAAGCTAGAGAGTTAAGCTCTTGAAGAAGATGAAGACGAAGAAGATAATGTTATGTGTGAGAATAGCAACCATGGGTGAGATAATATCTCATATTAACCCTTGTAGAGATATAACCATGGCTAATTAGAATGGTTGGGTTTATAAATATCTTAAGTAAAACAAAATTAGTGGACTAAGTCAATAGTTCCACAAGCTTAAACCATGAACAATTTTCCATCTGATTTTAGATTTACTTTAAATAAATAACCCTATATTATAATGAGTATTGTGTAAGTCTCATACACCCTTGTTGCATGTATAATCAAGTATGACAAAAAGAAAACACAATAAATATATATCACATATATATTAAGTGTGCAAAAGTGAGAAATAGAAATGCTTAAGTGAGCAAATATTGGTTAATATAAATTAATATATCAAATATATAATTATACATTAAATCATTAAATCGACACTTGATTTAATAATCCGGCTATATCATATACAACCAACTAATATTATTTGTATCAACTCATCGAATCAATACTTGATTCGATAACCCGGCTATATCACATATAACCAACCGATATGGATATATCGCAAGAATAGAATACGGTATCATATACTCCTATTAATCTAGGTCCTGGACATATCACATATGTGCTCCTATTTCGTTTTTCCTAAGCCAGTAAACCTCTGTGTAGGATACTAATGACTCGTCAATACGCCGGCAGTAGTTGATGATAATATCAAGCACCCATAAGCCGTCAGCGGTACTAGCTGGACATAACGGCTACCCGGGTATTGAGTGATCAGAAGATCAACAAGCAAGCCTGCTCATACTCCTGTAAACCCTGTCAGTAACACTACCGTACAGTCCGGTCTCTTCGTCTTATATATCGCATATGAAGTCTAGGGGTGGTAAATGTCAGACCCCAGTAACCGATAAGTCATGCCAATGTGAGGCTCATAACGAGTTAAGAAACTACTGATGACACTTACCAGTAGATCTCCATATCAGACCTGGCCAGGGACGTCCTGTTATAGCCAATCGAGCACTGCGCAACATCAACCCCCAATACCGGGAGAGACGAAACCCCTCCTATTGCTCATTGCCTCCATATGATTCGGGACTGTACCCAAAAGCCACCGTTTTGCATATTCTCTTGAATGTGGTAAGGTGCAAATCAAAGCATAGTAGGAATCACACAAGACTCTATGACGATCTCGGGTCTACAGACTAACCTGTACTAGTGTCACCAGAGAACTGCTATCTAACGATAGGTATAATACCAACTAGGAGTTCTCGGCGAGTCCGTTCATTATACCCAGTATCCCCTGAGCACCCGTATACCATTTTTGATGTCAAACACCAATGGATGTAGGATCATCCATCGCCCATCATATGGGTCAAGAATCGTATACGCTAGTCTACTCTGGAATATCGATGCCCTGTCTCGATACACCCTCGACTAGGAACAATTAAATGATGTACTTGTGGACTACCCTGGACCCATTAGTATGATCTCTATCATAGTTCTGGTAATCAAGTACACATCCTAAGGGCTTTATGAACATGTGAAAGCAAGACAGTATCACAATACAAGTCAACATGTTAAGATAAAGAGCAAACAGATAGCATACTATCATGTCGAGCAAAAAAGTCCTCTCTATATATGTCCAAGCATCCACTATAACATACATCATATGTACAATAATGGCCTCTAGGGCATACACATAATTAACATACTACATTGAGCTTTTGAAGTGAAGGACCGGTCTACAAAGGTTTTATTCCTTGTTCACTTAGATGTAAAGATGTTTACATTCTAGTATTCGTCTATTTCTTTAGTTAAGATTCTAGGTTAGGGTTCTTTAGCACGCCAATTTTTTGAAAACGACATGGTTGATGCCTCCCGAAACCCAGTGGCAGTGCTACGGAACCCAGTAATTTATTGGTAAGTGTTATCAGCAGTTTCTCATACCGTTATAGGCCATACATCGACATGACTTATCAAGTTATTGGGGTCTGATGATTCTACCCCCAGACTCGATATGTGACATATCAGACGAAGAGACCGGACTGTATGGTAAGTGTTACCAACAGGCTTGAAGGAAGTTTGGACAAACTTGCTTGTTGATCTTCTATTCGCTCAATACCTGGGTAGCCGTTATGTTCAGCTAGTACCGCTGACCGCTTGTGGGTGACTGATGTGATCATCATCTACTGCTAGTGTATTAATGAGTCTTTAGAGTCCCATATAGAAGTTTCTTGGTTCAAGCGAAACGAAGTAGGGCACATATGCTAATATGTGCGGGAGCCCGATTAAATACGAGTATGAGATACCGTATTGTAATCTGGCGGCTATTTATTACCAGTTAGGTTATATGTTATATAATTGGATTATTGAATCAAGTGTTGATTTGATAATGTGATATACCGATAAAAGATATTAGTCGGTTATATGTGATATAACCGGATTATTGAATCAAGTGTAGATTTAATAATATGATGTATATTTATATTTCATATAATTATATATTAACTAATATTATTAGCTCACTAATTATTTTCTTCATAATATATATATGTGTGTGTGTGTGTGTGTGTCGGTGTGTGTGTGTTTTATGAAGCATGGTTTGATTTTCTATTTTGTGAAAATAGAAAATGAGGTGGAAAATAGGAAGACTTTTGTGGAATGGGCAAGCATGGCTTTGTCATTTATTTTATTCATTTGCTTGCACTATTGAAGGATAGTTACAATTTTTAATGGCTAAAAATTGTATGCTTCAATAATGCTTGATATTTGAGAAGCCATTCTTGACTTGCATTATAGACTTGAGTTCATTTTCTTGACTTGAGCTCATGAGATGACTTCTCCTCTATAGCTCTCTCCATCTTCTTCCTCACCTCCTCCAAGCTCAATCCCTCACATTAGTTGTGAAACCTTGAGCTTGTGAGAACCTTAATGAGCAATCAAAACCCTTACTTCAATACCCTACACTTGATTGGAAATTAAGTGCAGCGTGTTTACTTCACTAAAGAGTTTAGTGAAGAGCTAGCTTGGATTAGTGGAGCTTCGAGTGGATCAACTTCGGCACGACGGTCATCGAAGGAAGTTTGTTCATTCTTCAAGTGGAGCCTAATGGTGTCGCGTGGACTACTACCCGGAGCATTTGGAGACGGACATGATCTACAAAGGTTGTAGCCTCCATCTCTTAGCTAGGTTTTGTGATATCATCATAGTTAGCCCTAATTATCTAGTTTGTTCCTAGGTTAGTCTAGTTTAGCACCCTAAATTTTTAAAGTTGCATGCTTGATACCAGTTTTGACCTCATGGCTATGCTAGGGTAGACTTTAATGGTATCAGAGCCAAACTAGACAATTAGGGAAACTCTTATGGAGTTAAAGTGTTTGATCGAATTTTCGAAGCCGAAACTTGTGAAGTTTCTGTTGATTTTTTCAAAAGTTGAAATTTTTGTAATTAAAAATATGCAGAAAATTAAGCAGGGTATTTAATGGAACCCCAAGAAATTCAAGGTGCCAAGTCCAACAAGGGGCCGCGAAACCGCCGCCTAAACCCATGTTTAGCTGCGGTTCCGCCGCAACATTGTGGATTTATGGCGCCAATTTTCTTCTGTTGCTCAATTCTTAAAGTTGGCACTTTCTGGATGATTTTAGTGATGCTTAAGTTGTTGAGGTCTCTGGTTTTTGTGGGCGTTCGATAAATCGATCGAAATATTTAACGTCGTATAGATTTTAATGATATGTGATACAATATTTGGAATCCATAATAATTAGTTTTGTGAAAACTAGTTAGTATATTGTAAATCTAGCCATTTAGTCTCGTTTGGTCGATTACCACTGAGTTTTGATTCAGATCAAAACTCCGTCACAATCGCGTATAGTACGCGATCACTAAGTTGGGAATCTTGTTGAACTATCTGACAGTTTTTTGAAAAGTGTTTTCAATTTGAGACTAAAATGTAAGGTTTATAAGTTAGGCATGAAATTCGGAATCGGGTTTATAAGGTTTAAGGTATTTGCGGATTCTAAATATTGTAGTTTTCATTTCTTTTCTGCGACCGTAGGTGTAATATATGGTGTATCCCCGATCTCGTTGCTATATATGAATGGAATTTGGGATATGCATATTTACTTACTTTGATGACATGTGATGTTATGTGTTGTTGATATGTTATATTGGATCATCGTGATTGAATAGCCGGGGGTTTTTGTTGGATGTAGTGCCCTCAAAGTCAATTATTGGATCGCAGGCACGTGATTGCAATGATTGAGGAGGACCTATACCGGTAGGACAGTCTTACTCGAGATGATAGTATGCTATATGGTTTTCCTTTATCATTGTATGCAGTTTTAGGTGACATGATCACTATTACACGTTGATAGAGCCCTTAGGATTCTTGCTTGACTACCTGCAGTATGATGGCGATCATATACGTGAGAGTTGGGTAGTCCATAAGCACATCCTTAAAAGTGGTTCCTAGTCATGGGATTTTCGAGATAGGGCATCGATACTCCGAAGTAGACTAGTGCATACAGTCGAGACCCAGACGAGGGGCGGTGGCCGGTCTCACAAGCCATTGGTGTCAGTTGGTTCACCTAAGATGTATACAGGTGCTCATTGGGTTATGAGTGCACCGGACAGGACTCGCCGGGAACCTGCTAGTTGGTATTATACCTAGCGTCAGATAGCAGTTCCCTGGTGACATGTGTACAGGTTAGTTCATCGACCTGAGGTCGTCATTTGTCTCGTGGGAGTTCCCACTGTGCTTAGATTACTACCCTACCACTGCTCAATGGAGTCGTGCAAACAGGTTTTAGTTGGGTACAGTCCCGAGCCACATAGAGGCACTGAGCGGATCGGCAGGGGATTCGTCTCTCCTGGTATTGGAGGTGAGATCGCGCTGTGTCTAGGAGAGCTATTACACCAAGTCCTTGGCCAAGGCAGGTGAGAATTACTGGTAGGTATTCCTGTAGTTTCTCAGGGTGTTCAAGGCTTCCCTTCGACACGACTTATTGTTAGTTATGTATATGCCCTAGAGGCCATTGTTGTACATATGATGTATATTATGATGGATGCTTGGATATATACAGAGATGACTTTCTTGCTCATCATGATAGTATGCTATTTGGTTTCACTTTATCTTAACATGTTGACTTGTATTGGTTTACTGTCTGACTCTCACATTTTGATAAAGCCCTTAGGATCTGTACTCGACTACTGGGACTATGATGAGATCATACTAGTGGGGCCATAGTAGTCGATGAGTACATCCTATAACTGTTCCTAGTCGAGGGTATATCGAGACAGGGCATCGATACACCAGAGTAGACTAGCGTATACGCATCTTGACCCATATGATAGGCGATGGATGATCCCATATCCATCGGTGTTTGACATCAAGGATGGTGTACGGGTGCTCAGTGGAGACTGGGTACACTGGACGGACTCGCCGAGAACTCCCAGTTGGTGATATACCATACGTCAGATGGCAGTTCTCCGGTGACACTGGTACAGGGTAGTCTGTAGACCCAAGATCGTCATAGAGTCTTGTGTGATTCCTACTGTGCTTTGATTTCCACCTTACCACGTCCAAGAGGACGTGCAAAACGGTGGCTTTTGGGTACAGTCCCGAATCACATGGAGGCAATGAGCGATAGGAGGGGATTCGTCTCTCCCGGTATAGGGAGTTGATGTCGTGCTGTGTTCGATTGGCTATAACTGGAAGTCCCTGGCCAGGGCTTATATAGAGATATACTGGTAAGTGTTACCAGTAGTATCTCGACCTGTTATGAGCCTCACATCGACACAACTTATCAGTTACTGGGGTCTGACATATACCACCCCTAGACTTGATATGCGATATATCAGACGAACAGACCAGACTGTAGGGAGTGTTACTGATTGGATTCATAGGAGAATGCACAGGCTAGCTTGTTGATCTTTTGATCGCTCAATACCTGGGTGGCTGTTACGTTTAGCTGACCGCTTGCAGCTTGTGGGTGTTTGATATGATCAACACCTGCTACCGGCGTATTGACGATTCTTTAGAGTCCTACACAGAGGTTTCTTGGCTCAGGCGAAACGGAGTAGAGGCACATATGTGATATGTGCAGGACCGAGGATAATGCGACATGAGATACCGTATTATATTATCGAGATATTTAGATATGAATTGGGACATCGGATCAAGTGTTGATTCGATGAATCGGTATATTCGATATAGCCGGTTATATTCGATATAGCCGGATCGTTGGATCAAGTGTTGATTCGATGATTTAATGTATAATAATATATGTGATATATTGTATTAAATTATCTAATATTGGCTCGCTTTATTATTTCATTTTCTCACTGGATTAATACATTGATATATATGCGATATATGTTAAATGTATTATTTTCTTTTGTTGCAAATATATAATATATATGTGATATATATTATTGTGACATGATATGATTTATTATTAAACATGTTTAAGGATGATTAAATAGGATTAGGGTTTGATTAGGGTTAGCTTCTTCTTGCACATTCTAGAAGCTTTTCTTTTTGACTTGGTTAAGATATTATGGTTGATACTTATCCTTAACCTAACCAAACCCTAACTCTAGTTTATTCTCTACAAAGTTTTAGCCTCTCATCCTTGACCACGGTTCAATAATCAATCATATATTCTTTACTTCTAATCATCACAAAAGGATTATTCATTTATTCTTCATCTTCTTCTCTCTTTGGTTTTTGAAACAGAGAGCTCACTAGAAATTCTTTATGTGATGATTTATTGTGAGAAAGTGAAATAAAAAGATAGCATAAATACTACTCCATCATCCTCATTTAATCTAGCCCATTAGATTAGGGTGTTCAACTCTTTAGAGTGAGAAAGCTTGGGTTATAGCGACTTCGACGTAGATCATCGGAGAATCGGAACACTTCAAGCTAGCATGGATCGTTCGAGTTGTGGAGCTTCTCTTGAATCCGAGAGATCGTGGATCGCGGCGAAGGGACTTCTACTCGGAGCTTGTGAAGCGAAGGAGCGGACTACAAAGGTTGTAATCCCTCACACTTAGCTATAAAGATATCATCTTGCTTGCTAAACCCTAATAATCTCGCAAAGAGCCCATCTTTGGGTTGTTCGGCACATGTAAAATTTTTATTCGGGCATGTTTGATGCTTTATGAACCTTCACTAGTGTGCCTAGGAACCCTACACTTATACCGCTATTGGGGGTCTGACGTTACCTGCCCCTTAGGCCCGATAAGCGATGCTCATAGACGAACTGATCGGACTGTACGGATATTGTCACTGATAGGCTCAGTAAGGTTCCAGGATGAGTTCGCTTATCGGCTTCCCTTTCGGTCAGTACTATAAGTGCACGGCGGTGCCCCGGCCTCAATCCCGAGGCCAAATGCGGAAGCGAAAAACTTTAATTTTGCAAACTAGCAAACCGGCACCACCGCGCACTAAAACCCGGATCGAACCATTAATAATCCTAGCTAACTACAAGATGGGGAAGAGAGATATACCGACTGATCCGAGTCCTCCGGTCTTCTCGTCGTCGTCCCGATCTCCCGCGGAAACTCTGGTCGTCGCCTCCTTGCCGGAAGGGCACCACATCGTCTGCATCTTTTACGGGCTCCCACCTCAATACCGAGGCAACTCGGGAATGAAGTTAGCAAGTCGACGTGCCCAAGATTTGCTGTAGAATGTGTAGTGCTGAAGTCTCATTTTGGGGTTTATGGAATTGCCTTATTGGTGGAGGAAATGATATGAGCTTGTGGAGATGGAACATGTGGGATTTTACAAAGCTAGAAGAACAAAAATCCCACCCCAAGAAATTCAGACAGCCCTCTCCCTCATTGTGGCCGGCCATGCATATGGTGGTGGAGAGGAAAAATGAGAGTGAATCAAAAATGGGGGAGCCACACTCTAATCATCCAAGAGAGAGAGGAATGGTTATCATATGGAAAAATGATTACCAAGAAACACCAACACTCAACAACCATATCATCTCCCATCATCACATCCAAAGTCAAGCCATGATGAAATGAAGTCAATGGATGGTGCACAATGATGAAGCAACCATGATGACAAGAAGAAGTCAAATGGTGGAGGAATAATCATGATACAATAAACTGCAAAGAACACCCTCCACAAATGCTTATTTGCACAAATGCAAATAATCCCTCCTCCACCAATCTTCGGCCAATGAAGGATACAAAGGAAATTGGCCGAAACGGAAATCAAACTGGCAACTCCAGAAAACTGGTCCCGTAATAAATTACAGGAAAAACCCCGATACTGTGTATACACACCCGCATTTGTATTCCGACCGAAATACAAATGCAATGAGACAAAATCTACACTGTATTATACTAGGATCCGGCTTAAACCAAAGCCGGCTAGTAATATCTGTTCGATCCTAATCCGTGCAATACCGCACGTATCTGATCGAACCTTGCCATATATCCATACGGCCTGTAGTACAAACTGTCCGATCCTGATCCGTGCAATACCGCACGTATCTGATCGGACCTTGCCATATCTCCATACGGCCTCTACAGCTTTTCGCCCGAAAGCTGAGTAACTGAATGTGGGGGACTCTAAAGACTCGTCAACACCTTAGTTGTGGATTTAACCACTAGCACGTCAGAGGTATAAGCCAATACGTAACAGGCTACTAGGTATTGACCAAAAGGGACGTCGATAAGCGAACTCATCCTGACACCCTACTCAGCCTGTCAGTGACAATATCCGTACAGTCTGGTCCGTTCGTCTATGAGCATCGCATGGCGGGCCTAGGGGGTTGGTAAAAGTCAGACCCCCAAAAGCGGTACAAGTCGTGTCGGAGTGTAGCCCAGAACACCCTGAGATACTACTGGAATACCTACCAGTAAATCTCTTGCCTTGGCCAAGGACTTCGTGTAATGGCTCTCTTAGACACAGCACGACCTCACCCCAATACCGGGAGAGACGAACCCCTGAAGATACGCTCACTGCCTCTATGTGGCTCGGGACTGTACCCAACTAAAACCTGTTTGCACGTCTCCTTTGAGCGTGGTAGGGTAGTAATCAAAGTACAGTGGGAACTCACACGAGACAAATGACGATCCCAGGTCGATGAACTAACCTGTACACATGTCACCAGGGAACTGCTATCTGACGTCAGGTATAAGACCAACTAGCATGTTCCCGGCGAGTCCTGTCCGGTGTACTCATAACCCAATGAGCACCTGTATACATCTTAGGTGATCCAACTGACACCAATGGCTTGTGAGACCGGCCACCGCCCCTCGTCGGGGTCTCGACTGTATACACTAGTCTACTCTGGAGTATCGATACCCTGTCTCGAAACTCCTTCGACTAGGGATCATTTAAGGATATGCTTATAGACCCCCAGCTCCCACTTATATGATCGCCCTCATACTGCTGGTGGTCAAGCAAGAATCCTAGGGACTCTATCAACGTGTAATAGTGACCTGTCAGGTCACCTAAAACAGTACACGATGATAAAGGTAAACCAGATAGCATACTATCATCTCGAGTAAGACTGTCCTACCGGGATAGGTCCTCCCTCAATCATTGCAATCACGTACCTGTGATCCAATAATTGACTCTGAGGGCGCTATCTCCAACAATCTCCCACTTGCACTCAAGGCAAATTATTGCGATGTCGCATACTCACAGCCCGTGTGATACCGAACACCCAACTCCTCTACTAGTCAGTCGCACAAAGCTCATTTGCGAAACTATTGCGTTCGAGGAATAGCCTCAGTGACTGGATCCGCTTTGATTTCTCTTTCTATGTCTCTCTATATCTCAAGTTCGCGGAGAAACCCATCTCCCGAAATGAGTAATACCTGTCTTAGAATATGTCTGGATGTCTGATGGGACCTAGCTCATAAATGAACTCCAAATCCAAACTTCTTAAACTGTATCGTCAACTGAACTTAATCAGTATCCTGCACCATGCCTCCCTCAGTATTGCCTTGGACCACCTGTCCAAAATACTGCCCCTCGTCAGAAGGAAAAACTATAACTCTGACAACCTCCCTGTCGTCCAGGTCACCTTGGAAGCCTGGAATGATAACTGTCTCCCGAATGAGGCTGTTGTTATCATATCCTTAGAACATCCACTTATGTTCTAAAACTGCTTCCGACTGTTTCTCCAGGATTGGATCAATATCAACTTATTGCATCTAGTGCAAGAACAACATCTGGTGTGGTACTTGACATCTCATGATTGACTTAATTGCCTAAGCAAGTGATCTGCCAATCATGCACATCCCTTTCCCCTTTAGTCTATAAGACACCTTTAGAGAGGGTGACTCCATTACCTGCAGGTACACTACCGTGCCAGGAGACGTCCATTCTAAATACTCTTAGAATGCTGTCTAAGTACACAGATTGGAAAACCACCCAAATCTAGATCTAAAACTATAGATCTAGTAACCAGTATGTCTGATATAATGTCCAAGTCCCATGTGTAGAAACCACTGTGTGACGACCAAAGTATAACCGATTGTAGTATAGGAATATCACTTCCTACTTTGTGTATGTCATCCAAATACCAGGACATCACACCCTATTACCTTCTCAACAGATCCATCCCCTATTTTGATGAAGTCAAACCTATGATTGTCACATCAGAAATGGATGATCTATCTCCGCTATATCTGCTTTAGTCTATAAATAGACATGAGCCACCTGTCCACCAATGCTTCCGCTGCTCCCACTGACCACGACAACCCTCTGGCAGAGTTATATAGACGTACACTTCTAAAGCTAGTTTAGAACGACGCTATACTCATCCTCCTGCCGGGTCTCACGGTCTGGAACAACAGCAATGGCAAGTGTGGGTAAACAAGAACCTCCCTGTCACCGTCCTTGAGGCTACCGGAGTACCTCTCGGGTGCATGAGGTTACCCACCGTATCTGCGGAGTGGCCAATAAAATGTCAAACCAGATTGAATCTTTAGGTTCCTATCAAATCTTCAGTAATCGTATGTGGTTCTGGAATCACTTCCAGTTCTACCATACTCCCACTACGGTTTTCTGAAAAAATCCATTTTTAATTTAAAACTGTGGCGAGTCAAGAACAATATCACTATTGATCTTTCTTATGGTAGAAAGTCAACCCTCGTCATAACCTGGGTCAACCCACAAACAGCCACTACAGAAACATGCCTTGAGTTATCCAGAGTCTGGTTTTAAGCATAATCCGGACAACTCCCCATACATTAACATCGTTAAGATTTGAACTGTTCTATATCCAATATAGAACCAGAGGCACTGATTTAATTAAACCAGATTCAAATCATGCAGCTGTCCCAGTGCATGTCAACTAAATGGAAGGAGGCCGATCAGCGTTACTCAACTTAGGAATGCTTCCAATTATGAGTAACCTGAAAGAGAAGCAGGTTCTCTTAATCATTACTATCAACTGAACACCATACACAAGTATCTACATCTTCGATTACTTTGAAGAATCCCGATACTTGCAATACCTGGTTCTCTACTTTATTCAAATACCTATAACTTCTCAAAATTCGGACCCTGTGTTTCCATGAAACACCTGTCTAAAAACTAGAGAAGTCATAATTAAACCGAATATAGTACGAGGACCAACCCCTCTGTCCTGATGGACCCTGGACAACATACAATACTCTGTATAAGTCCCTTGAGTCTGATAACTCATTCACTGTGTGTCGTAGGTTGAAAACTGTACTTATGGTTAAGAAAAATTACACCGCTGCTTAATGCTCCTTACCTAACCATCCACTGATATAGGTAAATGTCGTAGACATAATTTCAAAAAGGTATATCTTACTCTATAAAAATAGACGTACAGATATATCAATTTGAAATTGGTGCATAACAGCGCATATTCAAAACCAAATATTTGCCGTCCGGCAAACAACCTAGGTGGCTTCCTCAAATATCACCGATTACAACGAATCCCGATATAATGAGGATGATCACCCAATTCCCAATAACTTACTCCCACTCATCATCTGTAAGACCCTACAGATGTGAGAATCATACCTGGTAAATACATACCCTGGAGCAAGTGTCTAACTAGGGAAATCAGTTTTCCTTTAACAGTATACAGTGAAACTGAAACATAAAAATGTTTCGACGGGGTATCCCGGTATTCTTAGTAATGCCTCTTCCAGATTCTCGACTGTAACCGTATAAATCTCTGCCACCTCTCCAAATCCCTTCATATGTTTTTAGTCATTACCTTCTGCACACCCCTTTAGGCCAATTGGTTTTCTTCCTTCCCTACCATTCGGCACCAGCCTATGATTTGGAAGAAGACTATCCAATAAGCATAATGGGTGTACTGTCCCAATCCTAGGAACACTCGCAATGCGAGAGAAGGTGAGGATAAAAGACAACCGAATAAACCTTATTCCTATTTCTCCTGAACCAGAATCCATCCCCGAACTGGAACAAGTTCCTTTCGAGTTCGTATATAACCATACGATGGAGTATCCAATAAACTGTGGATCTTCGTAGTGATACGGAGTGTCCTGGAGAAATACAAAGGTGAAGTGGGAGTGGTAAAGAAATACTTGGTTTGGTCGTGAATATCAGTCGCAATTTACTTTGCCTTCTTACTAATCCCTTGGTTTGTCTTAACTTAATAACTTCTGCACACCATCGTTATGCTAATTGGTTTTCTTCATTCCCCACCGTTCGGCACCAGCCTAAGGTTTGGAAGAAGACTATCCAATTTGCGTAATAGGTGTACTATCTCCTAAACCAAGGAGTACTCACAACTTGAGAGAAGGTAAAACGAAAAGACAACTGAATAATCCTATCTGTTTTCTCCAGAACCTGAAACCATCCTCGAATAAATTCTTTCGAGTTCGTATCTAACCATACGATGGTTTTGTCCAATGGAAGTGGACGTTCGTAGTAATACGGGGTGTCCTGGAGAAAAGGGTAAAAGTAGGAGTGGCAATGAGGTTTGCAACTCTGACAATCCAAAAGCCAGTGTTAAAGAAGGTTCGGTTAATTTTGGTCTCTGAGTCATAGTCTTAGGGTCGGGTCAATGGTCGCTGCCAAAGAGAGAGAGAAAAGAAACACTCAGCGTGCACTCTAACCTAGATCAGAATGGTTACCAATATATCTAATCTGGAAACCTCCCACTGTACCGTCAAATTCTCCTCCAAACCTGAAAGAAGAATTAGTCGGGAACACCCGAGGAGTAAACCAACTCATCAGCGGGAATCGGGATCCAACTATCATCGCATGATAACGTGATGGAATCCGTTCACGTCATCACACTCCAGAAGGTATGTGCATATCTGGCAAGTTTCAGTTCTTTTGAAACTCCCGATGTGATTTTTACCCCATGCTCTTATGACCTTGACTTTGGCCAACAAATCATAAGTCACATGTCAAGTTCTACCCGTCATTCTCCAGGTTGATTTGAATCCACCCGTACCTACCCTTGACTTTGGCCAACAAGGCAGTACGACTGTTCCAAACCAACGCATCTATCTATGCTGCATATGAATAACCAACAGCTACCAAACACTGTGCCTTGACTTTGGCCAACAAACACAACTTGAATACTATTGACTACCCATATGAAACGACGGAGGGCTACGAATGGTTTCTGGCGAAAACCTTTAACGTAATGAACTTGATATCGTTGAAGGAACCGTATAGCTTTAAAAAATATAGTGACGAAAACCTTTGCTAAAGAGGTCACTCCCGGTGAAGGGATCTCGGCTCTTTCCCCGTAGAATGAGGTGCAGGATATTCCAACTGAATACCACGGTGCAAAGCAAAAGTAATCGGCTATAGTGAAGTTAATGCCCTGACGCAAACTTCTATCCAAGGGGTCACTCCCGGAGAAGGGATCTCGGCCCTTGCCTCGTCGACTGAGGAGCAGGATATTCCAATTGAATACCACGATGCAAAACAAAAGTGAACGTCCTTACAATAACAGCTTTTTGAAAAAGTGTTCCAACAACATCAGATTAGGTTTGTTTTTAACTTGCATTGATCCGAATCAACGCAGTCCCATCAATTGATCACACCACAAAGAACGAAAAT
The DNA here is from genome assembly GCA_030015575.1 of Agapanthus africanus. NCBI lineage: Eukaryota > Viridiplantae > Streptophyta > Magnoliopsida > Asparagales > Amaryllidaceae > Agapanthus > Agapanthus africanus. The sequence continues at coordinate 411,501,523 of CM057342.1, forward strand.
ATACTGATGTACGTATATGCCATCCGCATTCGCCACTGGGTCCCGTCATTACCCGTTAGGTTAGCTAACTAACGACAGAGCGGGGACTGGACTAGCGCGGATGCAAAACATATACAACATCCACTAATATATATACCAATATATTATATTCGCTCAAGTCATGATAAAATGCAACATTACAGAAATATACAGCATCACAGAACAATACAGATATCTGGGATCCCCGGGTTTCACAGAGCCGCTAAAACCCGATGTTCCCCTGGTCGTGTGGATAGCCTGTGCAATGAAATCCTAGACCCCTACGGGCGCGGCAAGTTACCCGCCAAAACCTGAAGCGAGGCAGCCCCCTTCAGCAACGTGAACGGACCACCCAGCACTTCAGGGAATCCGGTAACTTGGGCACCCCTCCTGGGTCAAACTGTACCCCCTACGAGTGCGGCGAATAGCCCGCCAATCCTAGAGTGAAGCCCCCTCCGTCTCAATGCCATGAGATGCGGGCTTGTTGCCCTCTAGAACCCAGCTATCCGTGCACCCCTCCGCGGGGTAATCCTAGTACAGAAAGTAAAATATACATACAACGGGTATATCGACCGCAACCTGGCCGTGCCCCAAAATAATAATACAAACAGGCAGTGACGGCAGTCCACATGTCGGATGCTCGCCCCGCAATATCAAATGTACATAATACAACAAAAACTGTACTAGCATTGCATCCAGGCTATCCCCCACGACCGATCCGCAACATCACAGCAAATACACAGAACATCAACGTGATAGTCACGTTCGCAAATCCGTCTAACCGGGCTATAGCAGTTAGACAGGATTTACCGATCAAGTGACATTCACGGTCGCAGATATAATGTAAATACTGTGAACTAATGTGTTTAAAATATCCGATCGATCAAATTTTAACAAGTGGGCCCCAAGTACTACTGTAGCACATCAAGAAATTCTGGGCCCAAAATTAATATTCCAAAAATCCTAACTTTAACCTAGAAAGCAACTGCTGAAATTTGATGCAGTGATCTCAACATAGTGCGGCGGAACCGCGGTCTAAAGGGGGGTTTGGCCACGGTTCCGCGCTCCCATTGTGGAGTCACTGTATCGAATTTCTACAGTGTTCTTAGAATTTCCAGTACATCACTTTTCTACAACCTGAAAAATTTTTCGACTCCAGAAAATTTCAACAGAAAACTGATGCATGTGAAAAACGCAGATTTTAGAATTTTGGTCGATCGGAAATGTAAACACATTAAACAAAGCTAGACTATGTTAATGGCGAGGCTCTGATACCACTGCAAGTGCACGGCGGCGCCCCGGCCTCAATCCCGAGGCCAAATGCGGAAGCGAAAAACTTTAATTTTGCAAACTAGCAAACCGGCACCACCGCGCACTAAAACCCGGATCGAACCATTAACTAGTCCTAGCTAACTACAAGATGGGGAAGAGAGATATACCGACTGATCCGAGTCCTCCGGTCTTCTCGTCGTCGTCCCGATCTCTCGCGGAAACTCCGGTCGTCGCCTCCTTGCCGGAAGGGCACCACATCGTCTGCATCTTTTACGGGCTCCCACCTTAATACCGAGGCAACTCGGGCATGAAGCTGGCAAGTCGACGTGCCCAAGATTTGCTGTAGAATGTGTAGTGCTCAAGTCTCATTTTGGGGTTTATGGAATTGCCTTATTGGTGGAGGAAATGATATGAGCTTGTGGAGATGGAACATGTGGGATTTTACAAAGCTAGAAGAACAAAAATCCCACCCCAAGAAATTTGGACAGCCCCCTCCCTCATTGTGGCCGGCCATGCATATGGTGGTGGAGACGAAAAATGAGAGTGAATCAAAAATGGGGGAGCCACACTCTAATCATCCAAGAGAGAGCGGAATGGTTATCATATGGAAAAATGATCACTAAGAAACACCAACACTCAACAACCATATCATCTCCCATCATCACATCCAAAGTCAAGCCATGATGAAATGAAGTCAATGGATGGTGCACAATGATGAAGCAACCATGATGACAAGAAGAAGTCAAATGGTGGAGGAATAATCATGATACAATAAAATGCAAAGAACACCCTCCCAAAATGCTTATTTGCACAAATGCAAATAAGCCCTCCTCCACCAATCTTCGGCCAATGAAGGGTACAAAGGAAATTGGCCGAAACGGAAATCAAACTGGCAACTCCAGAAAACTGGTCCCGTAATAAATTACAGGAAAAACCCCGATACTGTGTATACACACCCGCATTTGTATTCCGACCGAAATACAAATGCAATGAGACAAAATCTACACTGTATTATACTAGGATCCGGCTTAAACCAAAGCCGGCTAGTAATATCTGTTCGATCCTAATCCGTGCAATACCGCACGTATCTGATCGAACCTTGCCATATATCCATACGGCCTGTAGTACAAACTGTCCGATCCTGATCCGTGCAATACCGCACGTATCTGATCGGACCTTGTCATATCTCCATACGGCCTCTACAGCTTTTCGCCCGAAAGCTGAGTAACTGAATGTGGGGGACTCTAAAGACTCGTCAACACCTTAGTTGTGGATTTAACCGCTAGCACGTTAGAGGTATAAGCCAATACGTAACGGGCTACTAGGTATTGACCAAAAGGGACGTCGATGAGCGAACTCATCCTGACACCCTACTGAGCCTGTCAGTGACAATATCCGTACAGTCCGGTCCGTTCGTCTATGAGCATCGCATGGCGGGCCTAGGGGGTTGGTAAAAGTCAGACCCCCAAAAGCGGTACAAGTCGTGTCGGAGTGTAGCCCAGAACACCCTGAGATACTACTGGAATACCTACCAGTAAATCTCTTGCCTTGGCCAAGGACTTCGTGTAATGGCTCTCCTAGACACAGCACGACCTCACCCCCAATACCGGGAGAGACGAACCCCTGAAGATACGCTCACTGCCTCCATGTGGCTCGGGACTGTACCCAACTAAAACCTGTTTGCACGTCTCCTTTGAGCGTGGTAGGGTAGTAATCAAAGTACAGTGGGAACTCACACGAGACAAATGACGATCCCAGGTCGATGAACTAACCTGTACACATGTCACCAGGGAACTGCTATCTGACGTCAGGTATAAGACCAAAAATCATGTTCCCGGCGAGTCCTGTCCGGTGTACTCATAACCCAATGAGCACCTGTATACATCTTAGGTGATCCAACTGACACCAATGGCTTATGAGACCGGCCACCGCCCCTCGTCGGGGTCTCGACTATATACACTAGTCTACTCTGGAGTATCGATGCCCTGTCTCGAAACTCCCACGACTAGGGACCATTTAAGGATATGCTTATAGACCCCCAGCTCCCACTTATATGATCGCCCTCATACTGCTGGTGGTCAAGCAAGAATCCTAGGGGCTCTATCAACGTGTAATAGTGACCTGTCAGGTCACCTAAAACAGTACACGATGATAAAGGTAAACCAGATAGCATACTATCATCTCGAGTAAGACTGTCCTACCGGGATAGGTCCTCCCTCAATCATTGCAATCACGTACCTGTGATCCAATAATTGACTCTGAGGGCACTATCTCCAACAAGTACATGGGCAGCCGTTACGCACATCTAGTGCCGCTGAAGTGCTTGTGGTTAAACCCACTGCCAGGGTATTTACGAGTCTTTAGAGTCCCCCACAGATAGTTTCCCAACTTCAGGCAAAACGTTGTAGAGGCCGTATGGTTTTATGGCAGGGTTCGAACATGCAAGTGCACTTGTGCACGTGTCATTGTTCGGACAGATAATACTGATGGGCTTTGGTTTAAGCCGGATCCTAGTATTATATTGTGTAGGAATACTTTTCGTCTCGTTGCATTCGTATTCGGTCGGAATACAAATGCAGGTATGTATATACAGTTATGGGGTAATCCTGTAATTTGTTACGGGATTCCTTTTGATGTTGCCAGTTTTTCTCCACCCGATTAAACATTAGATTTAATGTTTAATTTTTGCTTCATGTGAGTGTAACTTTTTTGGCCACATTTTCCTTCATCATTATTTGTGGCCGAATTCATCATTTGGTGAGGTGGCAAGTTTTTGATGAGTCACTTGTTTCATTAATTCATGAAGCATGGCTTCAATTGTGAGTCATGCATTCATTGAATGATTCTTGTCAAAGCATAAGATTTTATGTAGATATTATTTGCTATTGGTCACCACTTGAAACTTTTGGACTCACCCCCCATTCACAGTGATGTGGTCGGCCCCACTTGTTTGTGGTATGGAATTTTTCTATGTTAATTAATAGGTGATTTTCACTTCTTGTTAAGAATTCTCAGAGAGAAAATTCGTTGTGGCCGAGCACAATATTTGTGCAAGCACACAAGATTTTTCAAAGCTCATTCTCACACTCTCCACTCAAAAGGCAACTTCATTTACCTTCACCCAATTGCTTGGGTGCCTTGAGACGAAATATTCTACACTCTCTCTACTTCAATTTTGGACATGTCGGTTGGCAAACTTCATGTCCGAGTTTCTTCAGTTTGAAGCGGGAGCCCGTATAAAGATTCGTTGACGTGGTGCCACTCCGACGAGGAGATCGGAGATCGATCGAGTTCGGAGATACCGCGAGGAGCATGGGATGATGGCTAAAGACCGAAGGACACAGATCGATCGGTATAGCCATTCTATCATTTTGTAGTTTGCTAGTTTATGTTAATGGCACGATCCGGGTTAAAGTCTATGCTAGCACCAGTTATAAAAGTTTTTGTTCCGCGTTTGGTCTCGGATTGACCGCTAGGGCGCTACCGTAGACTTACATGGTATCAGAGCCATGCCATTAACCTTTACTCGCTTGTTCTAACATGTTTAAAATATCGATCGAACGAAATTTCCGAAACTGCAATTCCAAATTTAAAGTTTCTGTCGAAATTTTTTTGTCTTCTAAAAATTATTTTGAGTATGTCAGAAAATCGAGCAGGCTTTTCTAAAACTGCAGAAGAAATTTGGTAGACTGATCCCACAAAACCGGCGCGGAACCGCCACAGAAACCATGGGTTTGCCGCGGTTCCATCGCCATTTTGGGGCATCAGTGCACCATTTTTCTTCTGGGTATGTTTCATGTGGAATTGTGGTTTCTGGAATATTTTTTTTGGGCCCAGATTTGTTTGAGTATTGGATTTGTACTTGGGGCCCACTTCGGGAAGTTTTGTCGATCAGAATTTGAAATGTGTTAGTTTACAGTACTTACATTTTATCTGCGACTGTGAATGTCATTGAGCGGTAAATCTTATCTAATTGCTATAGTCCTTTTAGATGGGTTTGCGAACGTGATATTCGCGTTGATGTTCTGTGTTGTGCTGCGATGCTGCAGAATTGTCATGGTGGATAGCTTGCGTGCAATGTTAGTGCAGTTTGGATTTATTTGTACATTTGATATCGCGGGGCGAGCGTCCGATATGTGGACTAGAGTCGCTGCCTGTTAGTATATTATTTGTTTGGGGTACGACCGGGTTGAGTTCGATGTACCTGTTGTATATATTTTCTTTTCTGTACTAGGATTACCCCGCGACGGAGAGCACGGATAGCTGGGTTCTGGAGGGCAACGGGTCCGCGTCTCATGGATTTGAGAGGGAGGGGACCTCACTCTAGGATTGGCAAGCTATTCGCCGCACTCGTAGGGGGTACCTGTTGACCCAAGGTGGGGTGCTCAAGTTACTGGATTCCGTGAAGTGCCGGGTGGTCCATTCACTATGCTGAAGGGGGCTGCCTCGCTTCAGGTTTTGGCGGGTAACTTGCCGCACCCGTAGGGGTCTAGGTTTTCATTGCACGGGCTATACACACGACCAGGGGAACGTCGGGTTTCAGTTGCGGCTCAATGAAACCCGGGGCTCCCAGTTATCTGTATTGTTCTGTGATGCTTATTACTTTTCTGTAATGTTGCATTTATCACGCCTAGAGCGATTATTGTATATTGCTATATATATACTAGTAGATGTTGTATATGTTTTACACTCGTGCTTGTCCAGTCCTCGCTCTGTCGTTAGTTAAGTAACCTAACGGGTGAAGACGGGACCTAGTGGCGAATGTAGATGGCATATACGTACATTTTATTTTCGTTCTTTTCTGGTGTGATTAATTGATGGGACTGCATTGATTCTGATCAATGCAAGGAAAACAAACATGTTGGATGTTGTTGGAATATTTTTCAAAAAGCTATTATTGCAAGGACGTTTTCTTTTGTTTTGCACAGTGGTATTCGATTATGAATATCTAGCACCTCATTCGACCAGGCAAGGGCCGAGATCCTTTCATCGAGAGTGACCCCTTGGGCAGAGGTTTGCGTCAGGGTAACAACTTCACTATAGCCGATTACTTTTTGCTTTGCATCGTGGTATTCATTTTGGAATATCCTGTTAGTTATATGTATGCCCTAGAGGCCATTACTGTACATAGGATGTATATTGTAGTGGATGCTGGGACATATATAGGGAGGACTTTCTTGCTCGACATGATAGTATGCTATCTGGTTACACTTTACCTTAACGTGTATACTGATTGTCTCTCTGTTACATGTTGGTAAAGCCCTTAGGATGTGTGCTTGACTACCTGGACAATGATGCGGATCATACTAGTGGGGACATGGTAGTCCATAAGTACATCCTTCACGGTCCCTAGTCGTGGGTATATCGAGACGGGGCATCGATATACCAGAGTAGACTAGCGTATACCTTCTCGACCCATACAGATGGGCGATGGATGATCCCATATCCATTGGTGTTTGACATCAGAGATGTTATACGGGTGCTCAGTAGAGACTGGGTACACTGGACGGACTCGCCGAGAACTCCCAGATGGTATTATACCTCACGTCAGATGGCAGTTCTCTGGTGACACTGGTACAGAGTAGTCTGTTGACCCGAGATCGTTATAGAGTCTTGTGTGGTTCCCACTGTGCTTTGATTTCCATCTTACCACGTCCAAGAGGGCGTGCAAAACGGTGGTTTTTGGGTACAGTCCCGAGTCACATGGAGGCAATGAGCGATAGGAGGGGATTCGTCTCTCCCGTTATAGGGGGTTGATGTTGCGCTGTGTTCGATTGGCTATAACAGGAAATCCCTGGCCAGGGTTGCTGAGATTTGCTGGTAAGTGTTACCAGTAGTTTCTCGAATTGTTATAGACCTCATATCGACACGACTTATTGAGCTATTGGGGTCTGACGTTTACCACCCCTAGGCGAGATATGCGACATATCAGACGATCAGACCGGACTGTACGGTAGTGTTACTGGTCGGATTCACTGGAGTGTGAGCGGGCTTGCTCGTCGATCTTCAGATCGTTCAATACCCGGGTGGCCGTTACGTTTAGCAGACCGCTTGCGGCTTGTGGATGTTTGATATGATCATCATCCGCTGCCGGCGTATTGACGAGTCTTTAGAGTCCTACACAGAGGTTTCCTGGCTCAAGCGAAACGAAATAGGAGCGCATATGAGATATGTGCGGGACCGAGAATAATGCGTGTATGTGATACCGTATTCCATTCTCGCGATGAATGTGTCGAAAGGTTGTATGCGATATAACCTAGTTGTCGATTCAAGCGTTGATTCGATAAACCGATACATTGAATACTAGTCGGTTGTGTGCGACATGACCGGATCATTGAATCAAGTGTTGATTTAATGATTTAATGCGTAATTGTATATTTGATATATTACTTTGCATTAACTAGTATTGGTTCACTTTAAAATAGATTTTCTCACTCGAGTGTGCGCATTGCATATGCGATATGATTTTGTGCACTTGCTTGTATCATGTTTGATGATGCATGCCAAACTTGGTTAAGTGTAAAGAATGAACCATGGTAATGAATGGGTTAGGGTTTTGATTTTTATTTATTCATTTATCTTTCTTATTTATTCTTTTTTGGAAAAAGGAAAAGAAAGATAAATGGTGGCTTTTTTTGGATTTAGTTGAAGTTTCTTGAAACTTTGACTAAGTCTTCATTCTTATCATATTCTTAACCCTAACCAATTTAACTAACCTAAGTTAATTCTCTACACTTAACTAGAGTTAAAAGTATGATAAGTATTGTTTTTGTTTTATTTTTTAATTCAAGACTTATCATAACATTCTTCTTCTTCCTCCATTTCTTCAAGTGAAGAAAGCTTGCCCCATCAATGGCAAGTGATGGAAATGAGTGAGAAATCCAATTCTAAAGTCTACCCACTTCCTATTTCTTCATCCTCTACCTCTTGCCAAGTAGTAGAGTGTGTTTACTTCACAAGTTTCTTGACTTGGTGAAGTCGCAGCTTGATTTAGCGATGCCTCGACGTAGATCATCTTCGGCATGGACATCGACGACCTAGCTTGCCCATTCTCCGACGAAGCCGATCCTAGAGCCCGGATTTGATTTGGACAGCGGAGAGGACCTCGTTGCGGAGCTATGGAGGTGGAGCACCGGATCTACAAAGGTTGTATTTCCGTATTCCCAATAGTTAAGTGTTAACTAGTTCTTTTTCGCCTAGACATCTAGTTATTGATCCGTAGTTTAGGGTTTGTAGGCACCGTAATTTTTGAAATTGCCATGGTTGATGGCTTGGGAGACCTCACTAGAGTGCCTAGGAACCCTACAGTGGTATCAGAGCCTAGCTAGAGCCTTAGGCGAAGTCCAGACGGAAATTGAAGTCCGAACGAACCCGAAACTCCAAAACAAATATGCTCTCTGTACAATTTTTAAAAACAAGGATTTTTCAGTATTAAAAATATCCAGAAAAACATGCAGGAAAATCTAAGAATAACTGTGCAATTCGTAACCCTAATTCCCTTAAAGCGCCGCGCTTCCGCGGCACAAGCCTGGCTTGTGCGGCGCAAGCGCGGCCGCTTTGTCGTTTTGTGAGACGATTTTTGCACAGTAACTCCTAGTTTCCAGTGTTGCTCTTCCTGGGTATTTTTAATATTTTTTTCAAGAGTTGAATTTTTCTGAGTTGATTTGGGGATTCGGTATTTCGATCGGGGTATCAAATTTTGTCTGTGTGGCTTTCCGGATAAATTTTAGAATATGTTAAAAAGTTCGACCGGATATAAATACCCAATTTTTCCCCTGTCGGGAAATTTCCAAGTGTTGGATTTTCCGTAGTTTAACGACGTTCTAAGTAGTGCAAGTAACGCGATGGTCCCTCTAGAAGACAACAAACCTTAACTCGATTATGTGACCGTCTTGAACTGCCCTTTGAACCTTCGGGTTTGGGGCAGTACGGCGTGCCACATGTGAGGCGTTGGCTTGACCCTTCTACGGCTGGACCGTTGGTACTGAGGCACGAACGGAATGTTGTTAGACTTATTTCATGTGTTGAGCTGTATCGGGAAAACTTGGGTGTTCGATTGTTCGATTGGAAAGTTTAACATTTTCTATTTATCTGGAATGGGATACAATAATTGGAATTCATAATAAGTTATGTGATAACTAAATGAATATTATAAACGTAGCAGTTTAGTCTCACTTGATCGGTTGCCACGGAATTTTGATGTGATCAAAAGTCCGTCGCAATCACGTAGCGTACGCGGATACTCGCCGGGTAAACTTAATAGACAGCCTCACTCCATAGCCCCGACCAAGTGACTGTAGGAGAACCCCGTCGCCGAAAGCATCCGTTCGGATGCTCGCGGTAGCGGTGTTCCGCCTTGGTGCACTTCGTCGACGGTATCAGGGGTGCGGCCGTCTACTGAAGTTTGCGACGAGCATTCGATCAGGATGTCGGGAATCTTGTTGAATTACCCGACTCGATATTGAAAAGTGTTTTCGATAATGAGACTAAAATGCGGGGTTTATAATTGTTAGGCATGCGATGTCTAAGTAATTCATTTGGTCAGGCATGCGATGTCTGAGGTGGTTGCGGATTCCAACTGTTGTAGTTTTACACTTTCTTTTCTGTGACCGTAAGTGTAATATGTGATATCGCCGGTTTCGTTGCTATATGTCAACGACAATTGGGATGGACATATTTACTTACGTTGATGACATGTGATGTTATGTGTTGCTGGATATGTTATATTGGATCGTCGTGTTTGAATAGCCAGGGGTTTTTATGTGAGATGAGTGTTTTTCATTTTCATTCATGTAAAAACTTGTATGTAATATTCTTTTATTGGGGCGCTTCCAGGTTGCGGAAGTTGTCACCTCTTGTATATTATTTACTTTTCCGCACTAGGATAGACCCAAGGAGGGGAGCATAAGTAACCGGGTTCTGGAGTCCAGTGGGAGACCAACTCGAGGAGTCGAGTCCGGGTCTCCTAACTCTAGAATTGGCAGGGTTGCTTGCCGCTCTCGTAGGGGTCTAGGGGTGTGGGTTTGGCTATTCATCACGACCGTGGAATCCGTGTTTTATACTGGCTCGTATTGAAAACACGGACGTCCTAGTATATCCAATATTTCATATGTTTCTTCTGCTGCGATATCTGTGATGAGATCATGTGATGTTCTGTGATAGATACAGTATATAGTATATATGATATATTATATAGACGTTACTTATGTTTTACACCCGTGCTAGCCCTGCCCTGCTCTGCCGTTAGTTACCTAACCTAACGGTGCACGAGGGGACATCGAGGCGAATGCGGATGGCATAAGTGTACGTCGTATTTATCTGTGATGTTTAGGTATTTAAATGATGGGACTTCATTAATGTGATTAATGAAATAAAAGAAACCTAAGATGTTGTAGAATCGAATTTCAAAATTAAAACAGGTAGCTACAGTTCTTGCTTTGCATAGCGGTATATGTGATATATCCTGCACCTTATTCGATGAGGAAAGGACCGAGATCCCTTCACCGGGAGTGACTCCTTTAGCAATAACTGGCAGATGCTACACATTCGGTTTGTCTTTTGATTGCTTTTAAGTGTTTTTTCTTTGCACAGTGATATATATGATATATCCCGCACCTCATTCGACGAGGAAAGGACCGACGATCCCTTCACCGGGAGTGACTCCTTTAGCAAAACTAGAAAAGCTTCAAAAACACTCCATTTCAAAATCATTCGATCCTACAACGATATCAAGTTCATTACGCAATAGGTTTTCAGAAAAACCTGTCGTAGCCCTCCGTCATTTCAGATAAGTACTAGTTAGTATTCGTGCTGCGGTTGTTTGGCATGCGTCAAGGCGTAGTGTACGGTAGCTGACTAGTGCTTATCTGCCAGCATATGATGCGATTGGATTAGGGTATTCGTACGGCGTTGTTTGGCATGCGTCAAGGGTCGTGTGGGTGGGCTTAATTCAATCAGGAAATGACGGGTTGAACTTGACTAGCAGACTATGGGTTGTTTGGCATGCGTCAAGGTCATAGCGAGCTAGGGGCAAAATATTATCGGGAATTTCAAGTGTTGAAATTTGCAATGAGATTGCATACCTTCTATGAGATAGTTGGATCCCGATACCCGCTGCGAGTAAGAGTTACTCCTGGGAGAGTTTTACACATTACAATTAGCCGATCAAGTAGGTGTCTAGAAAGGTGTTAACGAGGTTACGCCTCTGGGAAAATGAGGTTTACATTAATTAGGTTCGTGCGAAAGCACGGGGGACCTCCCTCAAAGTACCGACACTGGCCTGGCTGAAAGATTGGCGAACTTATAGTGTGTAATTAATCCCGGCTAGTCTTTCCTTTTAGGGTTTGAAGGAAGATTTGATAAAAAGCAGTGGGAGCCATCCTGATTAGATAAAATAATAACCAATCTATTCTTGACAGAGCGCACGCTGAGTGTTTTCTTCTCTCTCTCTCCTGGTAGCGACCATATCACGCCTTAATCAAGATAATAATACGGATTATTGACCGAACCCGCTTGTTATACTGAGCTGGGGAACGTTGGTCCCGCTCCACCTTATAATTGTTATAAGACAGAGCAGGAAATTGGGGAATACCAGATTTCCCGTGCCGCCCAAACGAAGAGAGTGCATGCTGATGCATCATCTTCGGGTGTGTTCATTATACAGAACTGTTTCTCAGTATCCTTTACGTCCTGGGTATGTGATACTAGATCAGGATCCCAGATATGTAATATGTTACATAGGGCTACAGAAAGGTAGAGAACTGAGAACGGGTGATAAGTTTCATGAGGCAGAAAACGGGGCAAGAGTTGCAGCCAAGTCTGTTGGTCACTGTCACCCTGTATTACCAATACATTGATTCTGAACGAATGTTATTAGATACCGAACCTGATATACAAAATCATATCAGTCTCTTTATTAGTAAAGAAATGATATAATTTTGTATTGTTGGATAATGTTTTGAACATTTCCTATATCAAAAGTTGATCGGTTCAGGCACGTTATCTAAAAGCATTCATGTTCTAAATCAAACTACAGTTCTTAGTATACAGAACACACACAAGAGGAATAGTTCAGAAATGAACGGATCCTTCTTGAGGCATTGTAGACTAGGTCAGATCAATGTGACCCGACTAGCTAGAGTTACATATAGATGCATATTTAAATCAGTTTGAATTTACATCTTGTGAAACTCTCCAGTCATGTCACAAAGATAAGATGACCACAGCTCTGTTTATTGAAAACAGAGAAAGAGTTAGTAAACTCTTGGGATGATACATGTTGATGTATGTAGGTCCCCTGTCTACACATGCCAGGAATGGTTCTTTATACTTCATTACGTTCTCTGATGATCTCTTTAGATTCAGACATATGTTCTTGTTGAAACACAAGTCCGAACCTTTTGAGATATTCACAGAATATAAGCTAGAAGTAGAGAACCAAAATACGGGTATAAGTATTATGTCCTTTGATGTGATCAAGGAGGAGAATACTTCAGCACGGAAATACTTGGACTTTTCTAAAGGAGAATGAGATTCTCTCTCAGTATTACTCCTCCGAATACACCATAGCACGATGGTATATCGGGGCGGAGCAATCACACCCTATATGATATGGTGTGCTCTATGATGAGTACTACTGAGTTACCTATTTCCTTTTGGGAGTTATGCACTTATGAAGCTGCATACCTATTGAATAGGGTCACAATCAAATCAGTTGCCTACCATTTCATATGTGATATGGAAAGGGAAGAGCCCATGTCTTAAGCTAGTTAAGATTTGGAGTTGTCCGGCCTATGTCTGAAAGCAAAATCCGGACAAGCTCGAGGCAAGGTCTGTAATGTAGAACTGGAAATGTTCCAGCTATACAAACTGCAGCTGATGATTTGAAAGAACCAAAGGATTCAGTAGATTCCAACGAACCTCAGCCTCTCCGCCGATCTAGTAGGGTTCCTCACCCACCTGAGAGATACTTCGGTTTCTCTTTGACAGTGGGAGCGAGGATTGCATCATGAGATGATGACCCAACTAGCTTCGAGCTGGCCATCAGGAGTGAGACTCTGTAAGAATGGCTGGATGTTTATCGATCTGAGATGGAATCCTTATACACCAACAAAGTATGGACTTTAGTTGCTATATCTGAAGGGTTAAATCCCCATCAGGAGCAAGTATATCTTGAGAAGATTACTTGGTGTATATGGAAGAGTTGAGACTTTCAAAGCTAGACTTGTTAAAGGTTTTCTTCATTGACCAGGAGTGGATAATGATGAAACCTTTTCAAGTAGCTATGCTTATGTCCATCCAGATCATACTTGCCACGGCTACATACCAAAACTACGATATCTGGCGGTTGGGTGTCTTGACTGCTTTTCTAAATGATGATTTAGAAGAGAGCGTCTATAAGTACACAGCCGGAGGGCTTCGTAGACAGTGGGAGCAGCGGAAACGTGTGCAAGATGCTTTATAGGATAAAGCAGGCATCGCGGAGTTGGAACATCTGTTTTGATGGATTAGTCAAAGAAGTTGACATCATCAAAATGGTAGATGAACCTTGTATAAACAAGAAGGTAAGGTAGTAGGGAGTATGGTGACGATCCTCGTAGAGTACGTGGATGACATACTCTTGATAAGAAAGGAGTTTCTTATGCTACGCTCGATCAATCTCCGCTTATCACAAAGATTCTCCATATAGGATCAAAATGATACCTACTAAATCCTGGATTTTGGATCTATGAGATAGATCTAATGGGATGTTAGGTATCTCACTAGTAGTAGTGAGATGGTATCAATCGATCCAAGGGATAATCACTGGAAGGGTTCCAGGGTGATAAATACGACTGAGTGTCAGTCACAGGCATTGTCTTTACCCTCAGTAAAGGGACGGTATGTTGGAAGAGTTCCAAGCTAGATACCGTGATATACTAGACGATAAAGGCAGGATACATCGCTACTTAAGATGCTACCAAAGAGGCAGTCTGGGTGTATAATGGTTCATGAGATGAACTATGTTCCTACCATTGTGAGACAATGGAGTTGTGGCTTATGCCAAGGAACGCCCGTCCCATCAGTGATCCAGACATATTCTAAGGCAGTATCACTTGATCATGGAGATGGTTGATCTCCAGGTGATCGAGGTTTGGAGAGTAGACTCAGAGGACAACACAGCGGATCCACTCACAAAGGCCTGTTCCCAGAGAGAGACTTTTATGGGATGGTTGAGTATGAGATACTGCAACCACTGCTACAGATGGCCCTAGTGCAAGTGGGAGATTGTTAGTTATATGTATGCCCTAGAGGCCATTACTGTACATAGGATGTATATTGTAGTGGATGCTGGGACATATATAGGGAGGACTTTCTTGCTCGACATGATAGTATGCTATCTGGTTACACTTTACCTTAACGTGTATACTGATTGTCTCTCTGTTACATGTTGGTAAAGCCCTTAGGATGTGTGCTTGACTACCTGGACTATGATGCGGATCATACTAGTAGGGACATGGTAGTCCATAAGTACATCCTTCACAGTCCCTAGTCGTGGGTATATCGAGACGGGGGATCGATATACCAGAGTAGACTAGCATATACCTTCTCGACCCATACAGATGGGCGATGGATGATCCCATATCCATTGGTGTTTGACATCAGAGATGATATACGGGTGCTCAGTAGAGACTGGGTACACTGGACGGACTCGCCGAGAACTCCCAGATGGTATTATACCTCACGTCAGATGGCAGTTCTCTGGTGACACTGGTACAGAGTAGTCTGTTGACCCGAGATCGTCATAGAGTCTTGTGTGGTTCCCACTGTGCTTTGATTTCCATCTTACCACGTCCAAGAGGGCGTGCAAAACGGTGGTTTTTGGGTACAGTCCCGAGTCACATGGAGGCAATGAGCGATAGGAGGGGATTCGTTTCTCCCGGTATAGGGGGTTGATGTTGCGCTGTGTTCGATTGGCTATAACAGGAAATCCCTGGCCAGGGTTGCTGAGATTTACTGGTAAGTGTTACCAGTAGTTTCTCGAATTGTTATAGACCTCATATCGACACGACTTATTGAGCTATTGGGGTCTGACGTTTACCACCCCTAGGCGAGATATGCGACATATCAGACGATCAGACCGGACTGTACGGTAGTGTTACTGGTCGGATTCACTGGAGTGTGAGCGGGCTTGCTCGTCGATCTTCAGATCGCTCAATACCCGGGTGGCCGTTACGTTTAGCAGACCGCTTGCGGCTTGTGGATGTTTGATATGATCATCATCCGCTGCCGGCGTATTGACGAGTCTTTAGAGTCCTACACAGAGGTTTCCTGGCTCAAGCGAAACGAAATAGGAGCGCATATGAGATATGTGCGGGACCGAGAATAATGCGTGTATGTGATACCGTATTCCATTCTTGCGATGAATGTGTCGAAAGGTTGTATGCGATATAACCTAGTTGTCGATTCAAGCGTTGATTCGATAAACCGATACATTGAATACTAGTCGGTTGTGTGCGACATGACCGGATCATTGAATCAAGTGTTGATTTAATGATTTAATGCGTAATTGTATATTTGATATATTACTTTGCATTAACCAGTATTGGTTCACTTTAAAATAGATTTTCTCACTCGAGTGTGCGCATTGCATATGCGATATGATTTTGTGCACTTGCTTGTATCATGTTTGATGATGCATGCCAAACTTGGTTAAGTGTAAAGAATGAACCATGGTAATGAATGGGTTAGGGTTTTGATTTTTATTTATTCATTTATCTTTCTTATTTATTCTTTTTTGGAAAAAGGAAAAGAAAGATAAATGGTGGCTTTTTTTGGATTTAGTTGAAGTTTCTTGAAACTTTGACTAAGTCTTCATTCTTATCATATTCTTAACCCTAACCAATTTAACTAACCTAAGTTAATTCTCTACACTTAACTAGAGTTAAAAGTATGATAAGTATTGTTTTTGTTTTATTTTTTAATTCAAGACTTATCATAACATTCTTCTTCTTCCTCCATTTCTTCAAGTGAAGAAAGCTTGCCCCATCAATGGCAAGTGATGGAAATGAGTGAGAAATCCAATTCTAAAGTCTACCCACTTCCTATTTCTTCATCCTCTACCTCTTGCCAAGTAGTAGAGTGTGTTTACTTCACAAGTTTCTTGACTTGGTGAAGTCGCAGCTTGATTTAGCGATGCCTCGACGTAGATCATCTTCGGCATGGACATCGACGACCTAGCTTGCCCATTCTCCGACGAAGCCGATCCTAGAGCCCGGATTTGATTTGGATAGCGGAGAGGACCTCGTTACGGAGCTATGGAGGTGGAGCACCGGATCTACAAAGGTTGTATTTCCGTATTCCCAATAGTTAAGTGTTAACTAGTTCTTTTTCGCCTAGACATCTAGTTATTGATCCGTAGTTTAGGGTTTGTAGGCACCGTAATTTTTGAAATTGCCATGGTTGATGGCTTGGGAGACCTCACTAGAGTGCCTAGGAACCCTACATATCCTGCACCTCATTCTACAAGGAAAGAGCCGAGATCGCTTCACCGGGAGTGACCTCTTTAGCAAAGGTTTTCGCCACTATATTTTTGTAAAAAGCTATCAGTTTCCTTCAACGAGATCAAGTTCATTACATTTAAGGTTTTTCACCAAAAACCAGCCGTAGCCCTTCGTCGTTTCAGACGGGTAGCACTTCGTATTCATGCTATGTTTGTTGGCCTTCGTCAAGGCATAGTGTATGGTAGCTGCTTGTTACCTTTCTGTTGCATAGATAGATGCGTTGGTTTGGGACAATCGTATTACCTTGTTGGCATTCGTCATGGGTATATACCGGTTGGTTCAAATTAAACTGGACAATGACGGGTAGAACTTGACATGTGACTTATGATTTGTTGGCCTTCGTCAAGGTCATAAGAGCATTGGGCAAAAATTTATCTCCCGAGTTTCAAACATACAGGAAACTTGCCAGGCATGCGCATACCTTCTGGAGTGTGATAACGTGAGTGGATTCCTTCATGTTATCATGCGATGATAGTTGGATCCAGATTCCCACTGGTGAGTTGGTTTACTCTTCGGGTGATCCCGACTAATTCATCTTTCTGGTTTGGAGAAGAATTTGACGGTACAGTGGGAGGTTTCCTGATTAGATAAAGTGACAACCATTCTGATCTTGGTTAGAGCGCATGCAGAGTGTTTCTTTTCTCTCTGTCTTTGGCAGCGACCATGGCCCGGTCCTAGACTATGAATCAGTGACCAAGTTAACTGAACCTTCTTAAAAACATACTGGCTTTTGGATTGTCTGAGTTGCATACATCATTGCCACTCCTTCTTTTACCCGTTTGAATTTCTCCAGAACACTTCATATTACTACGAACATCCACTTCCATTGGATAAATCCGTCGTATGCTATATACAAACTCGAAGGGACTTCTTCGAGGATGGATTCAGATTCTGGAGAGATTGAATTGGTTTATTCGGTTGTCTTTTATCATCACCTTCTCTCAGGTTGCGAGTACTCCTAGGATTAGGAGGGTAAACCTATTACGCTTATTGGATAGTCTTCTTCCAAACCATAGGCAGGTGCCGAAAAGTAGGGAATGAAGAAAACCAATTAGCCTAAGTAGGTGTACAGAAGGTAATAAGTAAAAACAAAATAAAGGGATTAGAAAGAGGACAAAGTAAATTGCGACTGCTATAATTCACGACCAAACCGAGTATATCATCGCCACTCCTACTTCACCTTTGCTTTTCTCCTGTTCCGGAGAAATAGAATAAGGTTTTATTCGGTTGTTTTTTATCATCACCTTCTCTCAGGTTGCGAGTACTCCTAGGATTGGGAGTATACACCTATTACGCTTATTGGATAGTCTTCTTCCAAATCATAGGCTGGTGCTGAACGGTAGGGAAGGAAGAAAACTATTTAGCCTAACGATGGTGTACAGAAGATAACGACTAAAGACAAATAAAGGGATTTGGAGAGATGGCAACGAAATATACGGTTACAGTCATGAATCAGAATTATGGAAGAGGCATTACAACGAATACCTGGATACCCCTTCGAAACATTTTCATGTTTCAGTTTCACTATGTGTTATTAAAGGAAAACTGACACTTGCTCCAGGGTATGTATTTTCCAGGTATGATTCTCATATCCGTATGGTTTTACAGATGATGAGTAGGAGTAAGTTATTGGGAATAGGTGATCATCCTCATTATATCGGAATTCGTTGTAATTGGTGATATTTGAGAAAATCGCCTGGGTTTTTGCCCGACGGAAAATATTTGGTTTTGAATATCCGTTGTTATGCACCAATTTCAAACTTATATATCTGTACGTTTATTTTAATAAAATGAGATATAACTTTTTGAAATTATGTCTGTGACATTTACCTATATCAGTTGACGTTTGGGTAAGGAGCATTCAACAGCGGAGTAGTTCTTAACCATATTACGGTTATCAACCTAGGATGCACAGGGTTTGAGTTTTTCAACTAAGCGGACTTATATAAAGTATTGTATGTTGTCCAGTATCCATTAGGACAGAGAGGTTGGTCCTCGTACTATATTTTGTTTACTTATGACTTCTCATGTTTTAGACATGTGTTTCGTAGAAATACAAGGTCCAAGTTTTGAGAGGATATAGGTAAAAGAATAAAGTAGAGAACCAGGTGTTGCAAGTATCGGGATTCTTCAAGGTGATCGAAGATGTAAATACTTGTGTTGGGTATTCAGTTGATAGTAATGGTTTTGAGAAACTTGTTTCCCTTTCGGGTTACTCATAATTGGATGCATTCCTAAGTTGGGTAATGCTGATCGGCCTCTCTCCATTTAGTTGACATGCGCTGGAGACAGCTGCATGATTTGAATCTGGTTCCAATTAAATCTGTGCCTCAGATTCTATATTGGATATAGAATGGTATGTATCTTGATGATGTTAAGGTACGGGGAGTTTCCTGTCTTATACTTAAAACCAGGCTCTGGAAAACTCAAGGCACGTTTCTGTAATGCCAGTTTGTAGGTTGACCCGGGCTATGACGAGGGTTGATTTTCTACCATCTGGAAGATCAATATTGATATTGTTCTTTACTCGCCACAGTTTTAGTAAAATGAATATTTTCAGAAAACAGTAGTGGAAGTATGGTAGAACTGGAAGTGATTCCAGAACCGCAAACGATTACTGAAAATTTAATGGGACCTAAATATTCAATCAGGTTTGACATTCCATTAGCCACTCCGCAGATATGGTGGGTAATTTCAGGCACCCGAGAGGTACTCTGGTAGCCTCGAGGACGGTGACAGGGAGGTTCTTGTTTACCCAGACTTGCCATTGCTGCTGTTTCAGACTATGAGACCCGGCAGGAGGATGAGTATAGCGTCGTTCTAAACTATCTTTAAAAGTGCACTTGTATATGATTCTGCCAGAGGGTTGTTGTAGTCAGTGGGAGCAGCGGAAGCATAGTGGACAAGTAGCTTATGTCTATTTATAGACTAAAGCAGATATAGCTGAGATAGATCATCTATTTTTGATGTGACAGTCATGGGTTTGACTTCATCAGAATAGGGAATGGATCTCTTAAGACGGTAGTAGGGTGTGATGTCCTGGTATTTGGATGACATACACCGAGTAGAAATTAAAATTCCTATACTACGATCGGTTATACTGTGGTTGTCACACTGTTGTTTCTCTACAAATGATATGGATATAGTATCTGACATTCTGGTTACTAGATCTATGGTTTTAGATCTAGATTTGGATAGTTTCCCAATCTGGGTACTTAGACAGTATTCTAAAAGGTATTTTAGAATGGACATCTCCTGGCACGGTGGTGTACCTGCGGGTGATGGAGTCTCCCTCTCTAAAGGTGTCTTACAGACTAAAGGGGAGAGGGATGTGCATGGTTGGCATATCACTTGCTTAGGCAATTGAGTCAATCATGAGATGTCAAGTACCACACCAGATGTTACTTTTGCACGAGATGCAATAAGCTTATATTAATCCAATCCTAGAGAAACATTCGGAAGTAGTTTTAGAACATAAGTGGATGTTCTAGGGATTTGATAACGGCCGCCACCTTTAGGAGACGGTTATTATTCCAGGCTTCCAAGGTGACCTGGATGACAGAGTGACTGTCAGAGTTATAGTTGTCCCTCTGATGTTGGGGGCAGTATTATGGACAGGTGATCCAACAGGATACTGTGGGAGGCATAGTGCAGGATACTGATTAGGTTCAGTTGACGATACAGTCTAAGAAGTTTGGATTTGGAGTTCGTTTATGAACTAGGTCCCATCAGATATCCAGACATATTCTAAGACATGAATTACTCAATTCGGGACTCAATTCGGGAGATGGCTTTCTCCGTGAACTTGAGATTAAGAGAGACATAGAAAGAAACATCAGGGCCGATCTACTCACTGAGGCTATTTCTCGAACACAAGAGTTTTACAAACGAGCTTTGTGAAACTGATTAGTAGAGGAGTTGGGTGTTTGGTATCACACGGGCTGTGAGTATACGACATCCTAATAATTAGCCTTAAGTGCAAATGGGAGATTGTTGGATGTAGTGCCATCAAAGTCAATTATTGGATCGCAGGCACATGATTGCAATGATTGAGGAGGACCTATACCGTAGGACAGTCTTACTCGAGATGATAGTATGCTATATGGTTTGCCGTTATCATCGTGTACAGTTTTAGGTGACATGATCACTATTACACGTTGATAGAGCCCTTAGGATTCTTGCTTGACTACCAGCAGTATGATGGCGATCATATACATGAGAGTTGGGTAGTCCATAAACACATCCTTAAAAGTGGTCCCTAGACGTGGGTGTTTCGAGACAGGGCATCGATACTCCGGAGTAGACTAGTGTATAAAGTCAAGACCCCGACGAGGGGCAGTGGCCGGTCTCACAAGCTATTGGTGTCTGTTGGTTCACCTAAAATGTATACAGGTGCTCATTGGGTTATGAGTGCACCGGACAGGACTCGGCGGGAACCTGCTAGTTGGTATTATACCTAGCGTCAGATAGCAGTTCCCTGGTGACATGGGTACAGGTTAGTTCATCGACCTAAGGTCGTCATTTGTCTCGTGTGAGTTCCCACTGTGCTTAGATTACTACCCCACCACGGCTCAAAGGAGTAGTGCAAACAGGTTTTAGTTGGGTACAGTCCCGTGCGACATAGAGGCAGTGAGCGGATCGGCAGAGGATTCGTCTCTCCCGGTATTGGGGGTGAGATTACGCTGTGTCTAGGAGAGCCATTACACCAAGTCCTTGGCCAAGACATGTGAGAATTACTGGTAGGTATTCCGATACTTTCTCAGGGTGTTCAGAGCTACCATCCAACACGACTTATACCGCTATTGGGGGTCTGATGTTACCAGCCCCCTAGGCCCGATTAGCGATGCTCATAGACGAACTGACCGGACTATACGGATATTGTTACTGATAGGCTCAGTAAGGTTCCAGGATGAGTTCGCTTATCGGCTTCCCTTTCGGTCAATACATGGGCAGCCGTTACGCACAGCTAGTGCCGCTGAAGTGCTTGTGGTTAAACCCACTGCCAGGGTATTGACGAGTCTTTAGAGTCTCCCACAGATAGTTTCCAACTTCGGGAAAAACTTTGTAGAGGCCGTATGCTTTTATGGCAGGGTTCGAACATGCAAGTGCACTTGTGCACGTGTCATTGTTCGGACAGATAATACTAATGGGCTTTGGTTTAAGCCGGATCCTCGTATTATATTGTGTAGGAATACTTTTCGTCTCGTTGCATTCGTATTCGGTCGGAATACAAATGCAGGTATGTATATACAGTTATTGGGTAATCCTGTAATTTGTTACGGGATTACTTTTGAAGTTGCCAGTTTTTCTCCTCCAGATTAAACATTAGATTTAATGTTTAATTTTTGCTTCATGTGAGTGTATATTTTTTGGCCACATTTTCCTTCATCTATATTTGTGGCCGAATTCATCATTTGGTTAGGTGGAAAGTTTTTGATGAGTCACTTATTTCATTAATTCATGAAGCATGGCTTCAATTGTGACTCATGCTTTCATTGAATGATTCTTATCAAAGCTTAAGATTTTATGTTGATATTATTTGCTAATGGTCACCACTTGAATCCTTGGACTCACCCCCCATTCACAGTGATGTGGTCGGCCCCACTTGTTTGTGGTATGGAATTTTTCTATGTTAATTAATAGGTGATGTTCATTTCTTGTTAAGAATTCTCAGAGAGAAAATTCATTATGGCTGAGCACAATATTTGTGCAAGCACACAAGATTTTTCAAAGCTCATTCTCACACTCTCCACTCAAAAGGCAACTTCATTTACCTTCACCTAATTGCTTGGGTGCCTTGAGAGAAAGTATTCTACACTCTCTACTGTTAGTTATATGTATGTCCTAGAAGCCATTACTGTACATACGATGTATATTGTAATGGATGCTTGGACATATATATGGAGGACTTTCTTGCTCGACATGATAGTATGCTATCTGGTTACACTTTATCTTAACATAAACTATGATTATCTCTATGTTACATGTTGATAAAGCCCTTAGGATGAGTACTTGACTACCAGGACTATGATGCGGATCATACTAGTGAGGACAGAGTAGTCGCCAAGTACATCCTTCAAATGTTCCTAGTCGTGGGAGTACCAAGACAGGGCATCGATACTCCAGAGTAGACTAGCGTATGTGCTTCTTGACCCATATGATGGGCGATGGATGATCTCATATCCATTGGTGTTTGACATCAGAGAAGGTATACAGGTGCTCAGTAGAGACTGGGTACACTGGACGGACTCGCCAAGAACTCCCAGATGGTATTATACCTCACGTCAGATGGTGGCTCTCTGGTGACACTGGTACAGAGTAGTCTGTAGACCCGAGATCATCATAGAGTCTTGTGTGATTCCTACTGTGCTTTGATTTCCATCATACCACGTCCAAGAGGGCATGCAAAAAGGTGGCTTTTGGGTACAGTCCCGAATCACTTGGAGCCAATGAGCGATAGGAGGGGATTCGTCTCTCCCGGTATAGGGAGTTGATGTTGCCCTTTGTTCGATTAGCTATAACTGGAAATGCCTGGCCAGGGTTGCTGAGATTTACTGGTAAGTGTTATCAGTAGTTTCTCAAACTGTTATGGACCTTATATCGACACGACTTATCAGGCTACTGGGGTCTGACGTTTTACCACCCCTAGGCGAGATATGCGACATATCAGACGGAGAGACCGGACTGTACGGGAGTGTTACTGACTGGATTCACAGGAGAATGTACATGCTTGCTTGTTGATCTTCTGAGCGCTCAATACCTGGGTGGCTGTTACGTTTAGCTGACCGCTTGCAGCTTGTCGGTATTTGATATGATCATCACCTGCTATCGGCGTATTGACGATTCTTTAGAGTCCTACACAGAGGTATCTTGACTTAGGCAAAACGGAGTAGGAGCACATATATGATATGTGCGGGACCGAGAACAATGCGATATGTGATACTGTATTAGATTCTCACGATATGAGATATCGGCCGGGTATATGTGATATAGCCGGGTCATCGGATCATGTGTTGATTCGATGAACCGATATAGATTATATTAGTCGGTTATTTGTGAAATAGCCGGATTATCGGATCAAGTATTGATTCGATAATTTAATGTATAATTATATATTTGATATATTAAATTATATTAACTAATATAAGCTCATTTAAAGATTCTTTTTCTCACTCGGGTAATACATTGATATATATGCGATATATGTTAATTGTATTATTTTCCTTTTGTTACAAAATATATTATATATGTGATATATAATATTGTAACAACTTATGATAACTAATGCAACATGATTAGTGGAGATTAAATAAGGTTAGGGTTTGATTTTGGTTAGTCCGTTCATGAACCTTCTAGAAGGTTTTCTTTTTGTTTTTGCAAAGATATTTATTAGTGACTCATTCTTTACCCAACCCAAACCCTTAACCCTAGTCAACTCTCTACTTGGGTTAGCTTATATTATTAGCAACCATGGTTGCATAAGTTATTATTATTATATTTTCATTACTCATCACAAATGGAATTGGATATTCTTCTTCTTCTTCTTCCTTGGAAAAAGCTTTCTAGCTTTTCGCTAAGTGATGATTATGAGTGAGTAATTGAAAGCAAATGAGAGCATAAATCCTACTTCATCATCCTAATCTATCCTAGCCATTTAGATTAGGGTGTTCACTACATTTAGTGAGTGAGAGCTTGTGTTAATGAAACTTCAAGGTAGATCATCTTTGTTATCAAAGATCGGAAGCAAGCTTGCAACTTTCTCTTCGTGGGGCCTCTCGAGTGTCCAGGACTTGATGATCGCAGTGAAGGGACCACAACACGGAGCTTATGAAGTGAAGGACCGGACTACAAAGGTTGTAATCCCAAACTCTTAGATGTTAAAGTGTTTAACATGTTTTATTTCGCCTAATCTCTAGTCTAAGATCTTGGTTTAGGGTTGTTCGGCACGGCTAAATTTTAAATCGGGCATGGTTGATGCCTTATACACCCTTGTGCTTGTGCCTAGTAACCCTGCATCTACTTCAATCTTGGACATGTCGGTTGGAAAACTTCATGTTCGAGTTGCTTCAGTTTGAAGCGGAAGCCCGTATAAAAATTCGTTGACGTGGTGCCACACCGACGAGGAGATCGGAGATCGATTGAGTTCGGAGATGCCGCGCGGAGCATGGGATGATGGTTAAAGACCGAAGGACATGGATCGATCGGTATAGCCATTCTATCATTTTGTAGTTTGCTAGTTTATGTTAATGGCATGATCCGGGTTAAAGTCTATGCTAGCGCCTGTTATAAAAGTTTTTGTTGCGCGTTTGTCCTCGGATTGACGGCCGGGGCGCTACCGTAGACTTACAGTTTTAAAGTGAGATGAGAGTTTTTTAATTTTCATTCATGTAAAATTTGTATGTAATATTCTTTTATTGGGACACTTCCGGGTTGAGGATGATGTCATCATTGATACATATTATTTACTTTTCCGCATTAAGATACACCCAAGGCGGGGAGCACAAGTAACCAGGTTCTAGAGTCCCGTGGAAGACCATCTCGAGGAGTCGAGATCGGATCTCCTTACTCTAGATTTGGAAGGGTTGCTTGTCGCTCTCGTAGGGGTCTAGGGATGTGGGTATGGCTATTCATCACGATTGTGAAATCTGTATTTTTCATTATTGGCTTAATTTAAAACACGGACCTCCTAGTATATCCAATATTTCATATGTTGATTTCTGCTATTATGTTCTGTGGTGTAGATCATATAACTGCATGAGACGAATGCTATATATGATATATGTAATAAACATTGCTTATGTTTTACACCCTCGCTAGTCTAGGCACCGCTCTGCCGTTAGTTAAGTAACCTAACGGTGCATGACGGGGCCCGTGGAGAATGCGGATGGCATAAGCGTACGTTCTATTTTCGGTTCTTTTCTGTGATGTTTAAGGAAACATAAATGACGGGACTTCATTAATGAGATTAATGAAAAGAAAAGAAATCTAAAAGATGTTGTAGAATCAAAATTTTAAAAAGGTAGCTCTAGTTCTTGGTTTGTATAGTGGTATTCCTTTATGAATATCCTGCACCTCATTAGAAGAGGAAAGAGCCGAGATCCCTTCACCGGGAGTGACCTCTTTAGCAAAACTAGCGAATGCTACAACCCACTCAGTTTATCATCATAACTTCTGTAGTTCTTGCTTTGCATAGTAGTATTACTTGATGGATATCCAGCACCTCATTTGATGAGGAAAGAGCCGAGATCCCTTCACTGGGAGTGACCTCTTTACCAAAAGCTAGTAAAAGCTATTCGGTTTGTTTTTGAAAACTACTCGATTTTAAAAGCGGAGCTTATACGACTCCTTTTTCAAATCACTAGATTCTGCAACGATATCAAGTTCATTACGTTAAAGGTTTTCTTCAAAACCAGTCGTAGCCCTCCGTCATTTCAGATAAGTGCTATTTAGTATTCGTGCTGCGTTTGTTGATCTCTGTCAAGGCGTAGTGTGCGATAGCTGATTAGTGCTTTTATGCCGCATATGATGCAATTGGATTACGGTAGTTGTACAGCTTTGTTGATGTCCATCAAAGGTCGTGCGGGTGGGTTTAATTCAATCACGAAATGAATAGGTTGAACTTGACCAGCGGCCTATGGTTTGTTGACCTCCGTCAAGGTTATAGGAAGCCAGAGGTAAAAACTATTATCGGGAATTTCAGGTGTTGAAATTTGCAATGAGATTTCATACCTTCTATATGATAGTTGGATCTCGATACCGACTGCGAGTAAGAGTTACTCCTGGGAGTGTTTTTCACTTTACAATTAGCCGATCCATTAGGTGTCTAACAATGGTTTTAACGGGGTGATGCCCCTACGGAAACGAGGTTATTTAATTAGTTCCATGCGAAAGCATGGGGAGACTCTCTCGGAGTACGAATACCTTCCTGGCTGACCGATTGGCGAACTTGTAGGGTGTAATTAATCCCGGCAGATCTTACCTTTTAGGGTTTGAAGAAAGATTTGATAAAAACAGTGGGCGACATCCTGATTAGATATGATAATAACCAATCTAATTTTGCAAAGAGCGCATGCAAAAGAGATTATCTTTCTCTCTCTCCTACTAGCGACCAATGACACGCCTTAATCAAGATAATAATATGGATGAATTGACCGAACCCACTTATTATACAGGGCTAGGCTCCGCTCTATCTTATGACTGACATAAAAGGGATAAGGGAATACCCGTATTCCTACGCCACCCGAACGAAGAAGGAGAATGCCGATGCATCTTCTTTGGGTGTATTCGTTACTGAGAACTGTTTCTCAGTTTGCTTTACGTCCTGGGTATTGGATACCGGATCTGGATCCCACGTCTATAATTTGTTACATGGGCTAAGAAGAGGTAGAGAACTGGAAAAGGGTGATATGTCTCTAAAGTAGAGAATGGAGCAATTGTTGCAGTCAAAAGCAGTTGACAAATATCTCCTTGTATTACCAAATAGTAATACAATGATTCTGAATGACTGTTATTACGTACCAGAAATGATGTGCAATATTATATCAATTTCATTGTTGCATAAAGAAGGATATAACTTTCCATTGGAGGATAATGTTATGAACATTTTCCAAAATCAAGTGGTGATTGGATTTGGTACATTCTGTAATGGTATATACGTTCTGAATCAAACCACAGTTCTAAATATACAGAACACACACAAGAGGAAAAGTTTAGAAATGAACGAAGCCTACTTGTGGTATTGTAGACTAGGTCATATCAATACGATAAGACTAGCTAAGTTGCATAAAAATGGATATTTGAATCCGTTCAAATATACATCTTATGAAACTTGCGAGTCATGTATCGAAGGCAAGATGACCAAAACTCCGTTTACTGGACATGGAGAAAGAGCTACTGAACTCTTATGACCAATACATAGTGATGTATGCGGTCCTATGTCTACTCATGCCAGGAATGGTTCCTCGTACTTTATTACATTCACTGATGATCTCTCTAGATCCGGACATGTGCTCTTGTTGATACACAAGTCTGAAGCTTTTAAGAAATTCAAGGAATATAAAAACGAAGTAGAGAACCAGACGGTTAAAAGTATTAAAATCTTTCGATCTAATCGGGAAGGAGAATACTTGAGCACGGAGTTCCGAGACTATTTAAAAGAGAATTGGATTCTCTCTCAGCTTACTCCTCCGTATACACCACAGCACAACGGTGTATAGGAGCGGAGAAATCACACCCTATTAGATATGATATGCTCTATGATGAGTGTTGCTGAGTTACCGATTTCCTTTTGGGGTTATGCACTTGAGATAGCTGTATACCTATTGAATAGGGTTCCAACCAAATCAGTACCTACCACTCTATATGAGATATGGGAGGGGAAGAGACCATGTCTTAATTACATTAAGATATGGGGTTGTCCGGCTTACGTCAAAAAGCAAAATCCGGACAAGCTCGAGGCAAGGTCAGTTCTGTGTAAGATTGTAGGATATCCCAAACATTCGCTGTAGGGTTCCTAGGCACGATATAGAGGTCTCACAAGGCATCAACCATGCCATTTTTCAAAAATATGGTGCCGAGAAACCCTAGTTAACGGATCGTTGCTAGAAATCTAGGCGAAAAGGAAAACTAGTAAACTATAGGTTAGATGCTACAACCTTTGTAGATCCGGATTTCCACCTCCTTAACTCCACGTGGTCATGCCCTCGCTGTCCATCATGAATCCTTGACTCATTCGTCGGCTTCATCGGAAAACGGGCGAGCAAGGTCGTCGGTTTCGTGTCAAAGACGATCTACGTCGAGGTTGCACTAGTTCAAGCTCCGACTTCACCAAGTAGTGAAACTTGTGAAGAAAACATCCAAAACCACTTGGCAAGAGGTAGAGGATGAAGAAATAGGAGGTGGGTTCACTTTAGATTTGGATTTCTCTCACTAAAACTCAAGTTGCCATTGATGTAGCAAGCTTGAAGAAGAAGAAGAAGATGAAGATGGTTATGATAAGTTTTTTTAAAAAGAAATAGAAAATCAATACTTATCATAACTTAAACTAGGGTTAAGTGTAGAGAATAAACCATGGTTAATGGATGGGTTAGGGTTAAGCATGATGACAAGAATAGTTAAGAAGTCAAAGCTTCATGAAGCTTCAACTAAAAGACAAAGAAAGCCACCATTCTTATCATAATCATTTCCAAATAAATAAATAAACAAATAAATAAATAAATGGATATGCAAAACCCTAATTATCATATTAATCATGGTTTAATCCTATACACTTAACTAAATGATCAAGTATCATCAAACATGATACAAGAATGTGCACAAAAGTATATCACATATACAATGTGCATCAAGTGAGAAAATCCATATAAAGTGAACCAATACTAGCTAATGTAAAGTAATATATCAAATATATAATTATACATTAAATCATTAAATCAACATTTGATTCAATGATCCGGTCATGTCGCACATAACCGACTAGTATCCAATGTACCGATTTATCGAATCAATGATTCGATAACTAGGTCATATCGAATATAACCAATCGAAACATATATCGCGAGAATGAAATGCGGTATCACATACACGCATTATTCTCGGTCCTGCACATATCTCATATGCGCTCCTATTTCGTTTCGCTTGAGCCAGGAAACCTCTGTGTAGGACTCTAAAGACTCGTCAATACGCCGGTAGCAGATGATGATCATATCAAGCACCCACAAGCCGCAAGCGGTCTGCTAAACGTAACGGCCACCCGGGTATTGAGCGATCAGAAGATCGACGAGCTAGCCCGCTCAAACTCCTGCGAATCCGACCAGTAACACTTACCGTACAGTCCGGTCTCTTCGTCTGATATGTCGCATATCAAGTCTAGGGGTGGTATACGTCAGACCCCAATAACCGATAAGTCGTGCCGATGTGAGGCTCATAACGGGTCGAGAAACTACTGGTAACACTTACCAGCAAATCTCTGATCAGCCCTGGCCAGGGACTTCCCTGTTACGGCCAATCGAGCACAGCGCAACATCAACCCCCAATACCGGGAGAGACGAAACCCCTCCTATCGCTCATTGCCTCCATGTGACTCGGGACTGTACCCAAAGACCACCGTTTTGCACGCCCTCATGGACGTGGTAAGGTGGAGATCAAAGCACAGTGGGAATCACACAAGACTCTATGACGATCTCGGGTCTACAGACTAACCTGTACAAGTGTCACCTGAGAACTGCCATCTGACGTGAGGTATAATACCATCTGGGAGTTCTCGGCAAGTCTGTCCAGTGTACCCAGTCTCCACTGAGCACCCGTATACCATCTCTGATGTCAAACACCAATGGATATGGGATCATCCATCGCCCATCACATGGGTCGAGAAGCATATACGCTAGTCTACTCTGGTATATCGATGCCCCGTCTCGATACACCCACGACTAGGGACCTTGAAGGATGTACTTATGGACTACCATGTCCCCACTAGTATGATCTGCATCATAGTCCAGGTAGTCAAGTACACATCCTAAGGGCTTTACCAACATGTAACTATAAGGCAGTATAGAGAGACTAGTGTACATGTTAAGATAAAGAGCAACCAGATAGCATACTATCATATCGAGCAAGAAAGTCATCTCTATATATGTCTAAGCATCCAATATAATATACAACATCTGTACAATACTGGCCTCTAGGGCATACATACAACTAACAATCACCCACTTGCACTAAGGCCAGCTGCTGTAGTATCTCATACCGAGCATCCCGAAGAGTCTCTCAAACTGTATCTGGGGAATGGCCTTCGTGAGTGGATCCGCCGTGTTGTTCTTCGTGTCAACCCTCCTAACCTCGATCTCCCGGCGATCAACTATCTCCCGGATCAGGTGATACCGCCTCAGAATATGCCTGGATCGCTGATGGGACCTGGGTTCCTTGGCCAAAGCCACCGCTCCATTGTTATCGCAA
This sequence comes from Agapanthus africanus, assembly GCA_030015575.1. NCBI lineage: Eukaryota > Viridiplantae > Streptophyta > Magnoliopsida > Asparagales > Amaryllidaceae > Agapanthus > Agapanthus africanus. The sequence goes on from CM057342.1 coordinate 411,532,308, forward strand.
TACAAAGGTATTGGACGCTCAATGGATGGAACCACACCAAGTTCAGTAATGAACTTCTTGATCCAGACAGCCTCTTTGGCAGCGATGTATTCAGCCTCCATCGTCGAGTCTGCCACGGTTTCCTGCTTGGAACTCTTCCAGCTAACCGCCCCTCCGTAAAGGGTAAAGACAAAGCCCGACTGCGACTTAGAGTCGTCCTTATCACTCTGGAAGCTCGAATCGGTAAAGGACTCCACTTGGAGTTCTCCGTTACCATACACCAAGAACATATCTCTAGTCCTTCGCAAGTACTTGAGAATGCTCTTCACAGCTGTCCAATGACTCTCTCCAGGATCAGCTTGATACCTGCTCACTACACTTAGTGAGTATGCTACATCGGGTCTGGTACATAGCATCGCATACATGATAGAGCCTACTGCCGAAGCATAGGGTATCCCTTGCATGCGAACTCTTTCTAAATCAGTCTTGGGAGACATCTCTTTGGAGAGAGTGACTCCAGATATCGTGGGCAAGTTCCCACGCTTGGACTCTTCCATACTAAACCTCTTTAGTATGGTGTCAATGTACCTGGATTGGGACAATCCCAAAATCCGTTTGGATCTATCTCTATAGATCCTAATTCCCAATATGCAGGAGGCATCACCAAGATCTTTCATCAAGAATCTTTATGATAAGAAGAGCTTGACCGATTGCAGCATAGGAATATCATTTCCTATCAAGAGTATGTCGTCCACGTACAATACGAGGAAGACAACCTTACTCTCTGCCACCTTCTTGTAGATACAAGGTTCATCTGGATTTTTGACGAAATCAAACTCTTTGATAACGACGTCAAAGCAGATGTTCCAACTCCGCGATGCTTGCTTTAATCCATAAATGGATTTAAGCAGCTTGCACACCTTCCCGCTGCTCCCACTGTCTACGAAGCCCTCTGGCCGAGTCATGTACACGCACTCTTCTAAATCACCGTTTAGAAAGGCGGTCTTAACATCCATTTGCCAGATTTCGTAATCATGGTAAGCAGCGATGGCAAGCATGATCCGGATGGATTTAAGCATAGCCACTGGAGAAAAGGTCTCGTCATAGTCCACACCTGGTCTTTGACGAAAACCCTTTGCTACAAGTCTAGCTTTGAAAGTCTCCAATTTCCCATCTACACCAAGTTTCTTCTTGAAGATCCACTTGCTCCCAATGGGTTTTACCCCTTCAGGAGCAACGTCCAAAGTCCATACTTTGTTGGTGTACATGGATTCCATCTCAGACATCATAGCATCCAGCCATTTCACTGAGTCCCCACTCGTGATGGCCTGCTCGAAGCTAGTTGGGTCATCATCTTCCATGATGCAATCCTCGCTTCCACCATCAATGAGAAAACCGTAGTATCTCTCCGGTGGACGAGAAATCCTACCAGATCGGCGGAGAGGCTGAGGTTCGTCGGGTACTACCGAATCTTCTGGTTCCACTAAATCTTCAGTTATAGTTTGTGTTTCTGGAACTTCTTCCAGTTCTACCTCAGAGCCACTAATCTCTTTTGCAAGAAATTCCTTTTCTAAAAAGGTGGCATGTTGAGCAAAAAACACCTTTTGTTGTTCACTGTGGTAGAATAGATATCCATACGAATTGCTTGGATATCCTACAAACTTACAAAAAACTGATCGTGCCTCGAGTTTGTCCGGGTTTTGCTTTTTAACATAAGCCGGACAACCCCATATCTTAACTCCTTTAAGAGATGGTCTCTTTCCATTCCATATCTCATATGGAGTGGTAGGCACAGATTTAGTTGGAACTCTATTCAATAGGTATATGGCTGTCTCCAGCGCATATCCCCAGAAGGAAATAGGTAACTCAGCTGTGCTCATCATAGAGCGTACCATATCTAATAGGGTGCGGTTCCTCCGTTCTGATACACCGTTGTGCTGTGGTGTATATGGAGGAGTCAGCTGAGAGAGAATCCCATTCTCTTTTAGGAAGTCCAGGAATTCATTGCTCAAGTATTCACCTCCTCGATCAGATCGAAGGATTTTAATACTTTTTCCGGTTTGGTTCTCAACTTCTTGTTTATATTCCCTAAATTTCTCAAAAGCTTCTGATTTTTGTTTCATCAGGAACACATACCCGAACCTAGAGAGATCGTCAGTGAATGTAATGAAGTATGAAGAACCATCCCTGGCATGTGTAGACATGGGACCGCATACATCATTATGAATAAGTCCCAAGAGTTCGGTAACTCTTTCTCCGTGTCCCGTAAACGGAGTTTTGGTCATCTTGCCTTTGAGACATGACTGGCAAGTGTCATAAGATGAAAATTCAAACGGATTTAAATATCCATCCTTATGCAACTTAGCCAGTCGTGTCGCATTGATGTGACCCAGTCTACAATGCCACAAGAAGGATTCGTTGAGTTCAGAACTCTTCCTCTTGTGTGTGTTTGTTATACTCAGAACTGTTGATTGATTTAGAACATAAATGCCATTGCATAACGTGCCTGATCCAACCAACTTTTGGTTACGGAAAATGTTCATAACATTGTCCTGTAATACAAAATTATATCCCTCTTTACTTAATAAAGAAACCGATATAATGTTGCATATCAGATTCGGCATGTAATAGCATTCGTTCAGAACCAATGTATTACCAGTTGGTAATACAAGGTGATATTCCCCGACAGTCTTAGCTGCAACAATTGCACCATTTCCAACTCTAATGTCTTTATCACCTTCTCCAAGTTCTCTACCTTTCTTGAGCCCATGTAACTGATTAAATATATGGGATCCTGACCCGGTATCTAATACCCAGGACGTAGAGCAAATGGAGAAACAGTTCTCTGTAACGAACACACCCGAAGAAAATGCATCAACATGTACTTTCTTCATTCGGGTGGCATGGGAATCCTGGTATTCCCCTATATCCTGTTCATTCCTATAACTCTTATAAGAAAGAACGGAACCAACGTTCCCCAGCACAGTAAAACATGCGGGTTCGGTCAATACATCCATATTATTATCTTTATTAGGGCATGAAATGGTCGCTACCTGGAGAGAGAGAGAAGAAAACACTTTAGCGTATGCTCGTGCAAGATCAGATTGGTTATTATCTTATCTAATCAGGATGGCTCCCACTGCTTTTTATCAAATCTTCCTTCAAACCCTAAAAGGAAAGACTAGCCGGGATTAATTACACACTACAAGTTCGCCAATCTTTCAGCCAGGCCAGTGTCGGTACTTTGAGGGAGGTCCCCCGTGCTTTCGCACGAACCTAATTAATGTAAACCTCGTTTTCCCAGAGGCGTAACCCCGTTGACACCTTTCTAGACACCTACTTGATCAGCTAATTGCAATGTGTAAAACTCTCCCAGGAGTAACTCTTACTTGCAGCGGGTATCAGGATCCAACTATCTCATAGAAGGTATGCAATCTCATTGCAAATTTCAACACTTGAAATTCCCGATAATATTTTGCCCCTAGCAACTTATGACCTTGGCTAAGGTCAACAAATCATAAGCGCTAGTCAAGTTCAACCAGTCATTTCCTGATTGAATTAAACCCACCCGTACGACCCTTGGCTAAGGTCAACAAAGTCGCACGACTACCCTAACTCAATCACATCTCATGTTTTAGCAGATAAATACTAATTAGCTACCGTACACCACGCCTTGGCTAAGGTCAACAAACGCAGCACGAATACTAACTAGTCTTTATCTGAAATGACGGAGGGCTACGCAGGTTTTTCTGAAAACCATGAGCGTAATGAACTTGATATCGTTGTAGAATCAAATGAAGTTTTGAAATGGAGTGATTTTGAGGTTTTTCTAGTTTTGCTAAAGGAGTCACTCCCGGCGAAAGGATCTCGGTCCTTTCCTCGTCGAATGAGGTGCGGGATATATCATATATATCGCTGTGCAAAGCAAAACTCAAAAACAATCAAAAGCAAACCGAGTATGTAGCATCTGCCAGCTATTGCTAAAGGAGTCACTCCCGGTGAAGGGATCTCGGTCCTTTCCTCATCGAATAAGGTGCAGGGTATATCATATATACCGCTGTGCAAAGCAAGAACTGTAGCTACCTGTTTTATTTTAAAATTCGATTCCACAACATCTTAGGTTTCTTATCTTTCATTAATCACATTAATGAAGTCCCATCATTTAAATACCTAAACATCACAGATAGATATGACGTACACTTATGCCATCCGCATTCGCCTCGATGTCCCCTCGTGCACCGTTAGGTTAGGTAACTAACGACAGAGCAGGGCAGGGCTAGCGCGGGTGTAAAACATAAGTAACGTCTATATAATATATCATATATACTATATACTATATCCATCACAGAATCACATCACAGATATGCAGCAGAAGTAACATATGAAATATTGGATATACTAGGACGTCCGTGTTTTCAATACGTGCCAGTATAAAACACGGATTCCACGGTCGTGATGAATAGCCAATCCCACACCCCTAGACCCCTACGAGAGCGGCAAGCAACCCTGCCAATTCTAGGGTTAGGAGACCCGGACTCGACTCCTCGAGTTGGTCTCCCACTGGACCCCAGAACCCGGTTACTTGTGCTCCCCTCCTTGGGTCTATCCTAATGCGGAAAAGTAAATAATATACAAAGGGTGACGACTTCCGCAACCTGGAAGTGCCCCAAATAAAAGAATATTACATACAAGTTTTTACATGAATGAAAATGAAAAACACTCATCTCACATAAAAACCCCCGGCTATTCAAACACGACGATCCAATATAACATATCCAGCAACACATAACATCACATGTCATCAACGTAAGTAAGTATGCATACCCCAATTGTCGTTGACGTATCGCAACGAAACCGGCGATATGAACATACTACACTTACGGTCACAGAAAAGAAAGTGTAAAACTACAACAATTGGAATCCGCAATTTCTTTAGACATCGCATGCCTAAACAAATGAAATACTTAGACATCACATGCCTAACAGATATAAATCCCGCATTTTAGTCTCATTATCGAAAACTTTTTTCAATATCAAATGAAACTAAACCGCTAGATTTATATTATTCATTCAGTTATCACATAACTGTTTGTGAATTCCAATTATTGTATCCCATTCCAGATAAATAGAATATATTAAACTTTCCGATCGAACATTCGAACACCCAAGTTTTCCCGAAACCATCCAACACATAAAATAGGTTCAAAGACATTCGTTTCATGCCTCAGTACCAACGGTCCAGCCGTAGAAGGGTCAAGCCAACGCCTCACATGTGGCACGCCGTACTGCCCCAAACCCGAAGGTTCAAAGGGCAGTTCAAGACGGTCACATAATCGAGTTAAGGTTTGTTGTCTTCTAGAGGGACCATCGCCTTACTTGCACTACTCAGAACGTCCTTAAACCACACAATGATCCAACACTTGGATATTTTAGGCGGGGGAAAGATTGGGTATTTATATCCGGTCGAACTTTTTAACATATTCAAAAAAATATCCGGAAAACACTTAGACAAAGTTCGATAATCCGATCGAATCGTCGATACCCTATACAACCCCAGAATACTCAACTCTGCATCAAATTAAAATTCCCAGAAAACTCAGAACAATTAATCAGGTATTACTGTGCAAAGAAGTGGGGCTGACGTCATCAAGGAGCCGCGGAACCGCCGCAGAAGCCATGCTTCTGCCGCGGTTCCGCCGCAGTTTGGCTTCTGCGGCGGTTCCGCCGCAGTTTATACTGTTCACAGGAAACGTTTTGCACAGTAATTCTTAGATTTTATTGCTGATTTTTTTAAGCATTTTTAATTGACAAAAAACAACGAATTTGAAAAATTTCCAGAGAGCTATTTTGGGGTTGGGTTTTCGGTTCGTCCGGGTTTCAATCTCCGTCTAGACTTCGCCTAAGGCTCTATCTAGGCTCTGATACCACTGTAGGGTTCCTAGGCACGATATAGAGGTCTCACAAGGCATCAACCATGCCATTTTTCAAAAATATGGTGCCGAGAAACCCTAGTTAACGGATCGTTGCTAGAAATCTAGGCGAAAAGGAAAACTAGTAAACTATAGGTTAGATGCTACAACCTTTGTAGATCCGGATTTCCACCTCCTTAGCTCCACGTGGTCATGCCCTCGCTGTCCATCATGAATCCTCGACTCATTCGTCGGCTTCATCGGAAAACGGGCGAGCAAGGTCGTCGGCTTCGTGTCAAAGACGATCTACGTCGAGGTTGCACTAGTTGAAGCTCCGACTTCACCAAATAGTGAAACTTGTGAAGAAAACACCCAAAACCACTTGGCAAGAGGTAGAGGATGATGAAATAGGAGGTGGGTTCACTTTAGATTTGGATTTCTCTCACTAAAACTCAAGTTGCCATTGATGTAGCAAGCTTGAAGAAGAAGAAGAAGATGAAGATGGTTATGATAAGTTTTTTTAAAAAGAAATAGAAAATCAATACTTATCATAACTTAAACTAGGGTTAAGTGTAGAGAATAAACCATGGTTAATGGATGGGTTAGGGTTAAGCATGATGACAAGAATGGTTAAGAAGTCAAAGCTTCATGAAGCTTCAACTAAAAGACAAAGAAAGCCACCATTCTTATCATAATCATTTCCAAATAAATAAATAAACAAATAAATAAATAAATGGATATGCAAAACCCTAATTATCATATTAATCATGGTTTAATACTATACACTTAACTAAATGATCAAGTGTCATCAAACATGATACAAGAATGTGCACAAAAGTATATCACATATACAATGTGCATCAAGTGAGAAAATCCATATAAAGTGAACCAATACTAGCTAATGCAAAGTAATATATCAAATATATAATTATACATTAAATCATTAAATCAACATTTGATTCAATGATCCGGTCATGTCGCACATAACCGACTAGTATCCAATGTACCGATTTATCGAATCAATGATTCGATAACTAGGTCATATCGAATATAACCAATTGACACATATATCGCGAGAATGAAATGCGGTATCACATACACGCATTATTCTCGGTCCTGCACATATCTCATATACGCTCCTATTTCGTTTCGCTTGAGCCAGGAAACCTCTGTGTAGGACTCTAAAGACTCGTCAATACGCCGGGTAGCAGATGATGATCATATCAAGCACCCACAAGCCGCAAGCGGTCTGCTAAACGTAACGGCCACCCGGGTATTGAGCGATCAGAAGATCGACGAGCTAGCCCGCTCACACTCCTGCGAATCCGACCAGTAACACTTACCGTACAGTCCGGTCTCTTCGTCTGATATGTCGCATATCAAGTCTAGGGGTGGTATACGTCAGACCCCAATAACCGATAAGTCGTGCCGATGTGAGGCTCATAACGGGTCGAGAAACTACTGGAAACACTTACCAGCAAATCTCTGATCAGCCCTGGCCAGGGACTTCCCTGTTACGGCCAATCGAGCACAGCGCAACATCAACCCCCAATACCGGGAGAGACGAAACCCCTCCTATCGCTCATTGCCTCCATGTGACTCGGGACTGTACCCAAAGACCACCGTTTTGCACGCCCTCATGGACGTGGTAAGGTGGAGATCAAAGCACAGTGGGAATCACACAAGACTCTATGACGATCTCGGGTCTACAGACTAACCTGTACAAGTGTCCCTGAGAACTGCCATCTGACGTGAGGTATAATACCATCTGGGAGTTCTCGGCGAGTCCGTCCAGTGTACCCAGTCTCCACTGAGCACCCGTATACCATCTCTGATGTCAAACACCAATGGATATGGGATCATCCATCGCCCATCACATGGGTCGAGAAGCATATACGCTAGTCTACTCTGGTATATCGATGCCCCGTCTCGATACACCCACGACTAGGGACCTTGAAGGATGTACTTATGGACTACCATGTCCCCACTAGTATGATCTGCATCATAGTCCAGGTAGTCAAGTACACATCCTAAGGGCTTTACCAACATGTAACTATAAGGCAGTATAGAGAGACTAGTGTACATGTTAAGATAAAGAGCAACCAGATAGCATACTATCATATCGAGCAAGAAAGTCATCTCTATATATGTCCAAGCATCCAATATAATATACAACATCTGTACAATACTGGCCTCTAGGGCATACATACAACTAACAATCGCGAGGGCATATCTTCTACCACACCGAGGAAAAAAATGTGTTTATTGCTCAATATGCCACCTTTTTAGAAAAAGGAATTTCTTATGAAAGAAATTAGTGGTAATGAGGTAGAACTAAAAGAAGTTCCAGCAACACAAACTATAACGGGCGATTTAGTGGAACCGGAGAATTCAATAGTCCCTGACGAACCTCAGCCACTCTGCAGATCTAGTAGGGTTCCTCATCCACCAGAAAGGTACTACGGTTTTCTCATAGATGGTGGGAGCGAGGATTGCATCATGGAAGATGATGACCCAACTAGTTTCGAGCAGGCCATCACAAGTGGAGACTCTATGAAATGGCTGGATGCTATACAATCTAAGAAGGAATCCATGTACACCAACAAAGTATTGACTTTGAAAGTTACTCCTAAAGGGGTAAAACCCATCGGGACCAAGTGGATCTTTAGGAAGAAATTTGGTGTTGATGAAAAGGTTGAGACCTTCAAAGCAAGACTTATAGCAAAAGGTTTTCGTCAAAGACCAGGTGTCGATTATGATGAAACCTTTTCTCCAGTGGCTATGCTTAAGACCATCAGGATCTAACCTGCCATTACTGCATACCATGACTACGAAATCTGGTTGATGGATGTCAAGACCACTTTTCTAAATGGTGATTTTGAAGAGAGCGTGTACATGACACAGCCAGAGGGCTTTGTAGACAGTGGGAGAAGCGGAAGCGTGTGCAAGCTGCTTAAATCAATCTACGGATTAAAGCAGGCATTGTGGAGTTGGAACATCTGTTTCGATGAAGCTGTTGGCTATAGTGCCCTCAAGTCAATTATTGGATCGCAGGCACGTGATTTCAATGATTGAGGAAGGACCTATAACGGTAGAACAGTCTTACTCGAGATGATAGTATGCTATCTGGTTTCTCTTTATCATCGTGTACATGGTTCAGGTGAAATTACAGATCACTATTACATGTTGATAGAGCCCATAGGATTCTTGCTTGACTGCCAGCAGTATGATGGTGATCATACACGTGAGAGTTGGGTGGTCTATAAGCACATCCTTAAAGTGCCCCTAGTAGTAGGAGTTTCGAGACTGGGCATCGATACTCCAAGAGTAGACTAGTGTATACGGATCGAAACCCCGACGAGGGGTGATGGCCGGTCTCACAAGCCATTGGTATCAGTTGGTTCACCTAAGATGTATACAGGTGCTCATTGGGTTATGAGTACATCAGACGGACTCACCGGGAACATGCTAGCTGGTATTATACCTATTGTCAGATAGCAGTTCCCAGGTGAAATGTGTACAGGTTAGTCTATTGACCTGAGATCGTCATTTGTCTCGTGTGAGTTCCAACTGTGCTTTGATTACTACCCTACCATGGCTCAAAGGAGCCGTGCAAAAATGTTTTAGTTGGGTACAGTCCCGAGCCACATAGAGGCAGTGAGCGGATCGTCAGGAGATTCATCTCTCCTGGTATATTGGGGGTTGATGTCGCGGTGTGCATGGGTGTCCATCACCAGAAATTCTCGGCCGGGTAGACGAGAATTACTGATTCGGATCAGTAGTTTCTCAGTTGGTTATAGATTTCATGTCGACACTAAATGTCGTGTTATTAGGGGTCTGATTTTATCCACCCCCTTAGACTCGATTAGCGATACACATAGACGAACAGACCGGACTGTACGGATATTGTCACTGTCAGGCTCAGTAGGGTTTCAGGATGAGTTTGCTCGTCTGCCACCCTTTCGCTCAATACCTGGGTAGCCGTTACGTACAGCTATTGCCACGAACGTGCTTGTGGTTTAACCCACTGCCAGCGTATTGACGAGTCTTTAGAGTCCCACACAGAGCGTTTCCCTGGTTCTGGCGAAACGTTGAAGAGGCCGTATGGTTTTATGGCAGGGTTCGATCATATACGTGCACTTATGCATAGATCATGATCGGACGGGTAATACTAGTGGACTTTGGTTTAAGCCGGATCCTAGTATTATATTGTTGGATTAATTTCATCTCATTGTATTCGTATTCAGTCGGAATACGGATGCATGTATATATATACAGATGAAGGGTATTCTTATAATCCTTTACAAGGATACTTTTGAAGATGCCATTTCTTTTTTCTATATTAAACATTTAGTTTTAATGTTTGATAATGTTAAAAGTGTGAAGTTATGTTTTGGTTTGTGAGTGTGGGTCTTGGCTTGATGCATTGATTACCCATGTGCCATACTTGATTCATGATTGAGTTGTGAGATATTTGTGTAGAGGCAAGCGGCAGATATTGTAAGTCTACTGCAGCGCCCCGACCGTCAATCTGAGGCCAAACGCGGAACGAAAAATTTTTACAAAACCAGCGCTATCGTAGTCTTTCACCCGGATCGAACCATTAACACTAAACGAGCTAACTACAAAGAAGATAGAATGGCTATACCGATCGATCCGTGTCCTTCGGTCTTTAGCCACCATCTCTAGCTCCTCGCAGCATCTCCGATCTCGCTCGATCTTCGGTCTCCTCGTCAAAAAGGGCACCACAACAAGAAGCCTTTTACGGGCTCCCGCTTCAAACCGTTGCAACTTGAACATGAAGTTTGCTAACCGACATGTCCAAGGTGAAGTAGAGAATGTGTGTAATAAATTTTTCTCTAGCATCCATTGATTCTCAACTCATAAGATTTTATGGATGGAGGTTGAAGATGAAGCCATGGATGAAACTTGTGAGCTAAAGAAGAAAGAAGAAGAAGAGCTAGACTTATTATTGTGTTGGAATGAAAAATAAGAGCACTAGAACTAAATGTAAAGACCAACCCCACTACTTGTGGCTGTCCATTCTCTCTACACACATCATTTCAACACAATAATCAATCACAAATGTTGACATAGCATAAAAAATAAGACCATGAGTCATCACCCATGCACATGCCACATTATTTGCTCTTCATGATGATTTCCACTCACAATTTCCACTACAAAACATTTAAACCAAAATGTTTAATCCAAAAAGAGAATGACAACATCTAAAATAAACTCGTGACGGATCACAAGGATACCCCTTACCTGTATATACATACATGCATCTGCATTCCGACTTAATGCGAATACAATGAGACTAAAGTAATCCAACAAATCTATTACTAGGATCCTGCTTAAACCGAAACCTACTGGTATGATCCGTGCACAAGTGCACGTATATGATCGAACCTTGCCATAAGACCATACGGCCTCTACAACGTTTCGTCCGAAACTTAGGAAACTATCTGTGGGGGACTTTAAAGACTCGTCAATACGCTTGTAGTGGGTATAACCACAAGCACGTCAGTGGTACTAGCTGTACGTAACGGCCGCCCAGGTATTGACCAAAAGAGAGGCTGATGAGCGAACTCATCCTGAAACCCTACTGAGTCTGTCAGTGACAATATCCGTACAGTCCGGCCCGTTCATTTATGAGTATCGCATGTCGGGTCTAGGGGGCTGGTAAACGTTAGACTCCCAATAGCGGTACAAGTCGTGTCGGAGTGTAGCCCAGAACACCTGAGATACTACTGGAATACCTACCAGTAAATCTCGCTTGCCTTGGCCAAGGATTTCATGTAATGGCTCTCCTAAACATAGCGCGATCTCACCTCCAATACCGGGAGAGACGTATCCCCTTCCGATCCATTCACTGCCTCCATGTGGCTCGGGACTATACCCAACTAAAACCTGTTTGCATGACTCCTTTAAGCCGTGGTAGAGTAGTAATCAAAGCATAATAGGAACTCACACGAGACAAATGACGATTTCAGGTCGATAGACTAACCTGTACACATGTCACCAGGGAACTGCTATCTGACGCTGGGTACAATACCAACTAGCAGGTTTCCGGCGAGTCCTGTCTAGTGAACTCATAACCCAATGAGCACATGTTTACGTCTTAGGTGATCCAACTGACACCAATGGCTTGTGAGACCGGCCATCGCCCCTCGTCGGGGTCTCGATCGTATACACTAGTCTACTCATGGAGTATCGATGCCCAGTCTCGAAACTCCCACGACTAGGGACACTTTAAGGATGTGCTTATTGACTACCCAACTCTCACGTATATGATCGCCATCATACTGCTGGTAGTATAGAAAGAGTCCTAAGGGCTCTATCAACGTGTAATAGTAATCTGTAATATCACCTAAAGCATGTACACGATGATAAAGACAAACCTGATAGCATACTATCATCTCGAGTAAGACCGTCCTACCGGTATAGGCCCTCCCTCAATCATTGCAATCGCGTGCCTGCTGTCCAATAATTGACTTTGAGGGCACTATATCCAACAATCTCCCACTTGCACTTAAGACTAATTATTGTGATGTCGCATACTCACAGCCCATGTGATACCGAAAACCCAATTCCTCTACTAATCAGTTTCACAAAGCTCGTCTGCGAAACTATTGCGTCCGAGAAATAGACTCAGTGAGTGGATCCGCCTTGATGTTTCTTTCTATGTCTCTCTTTATCTCAAGTTCGCGGAGAAAGCCATCTTCCGAATTGAGTAATACATGTCTTAGAATATGTCTAGATATCTGATGGGACCTAGTTCATAAATGAACTCCAAATATAAACTTCTTAGACTGTATCGTCAACTTAACTAAATTAGTATCCTGCGCCATGCCTCCCTCAGTATCCGCTTGGACCACCTGTCCAATCTACTGCCCCTCATCAGAGGGAAAACTATAACTCTGACAATCACACTGTCATCCAGGTCACCTTGGAAGCCTGGATTGATAACCGTCTCCCGAAAGAGGCTGCCATTATCAAATCCCTAGAATATCCACTTATGTTCTAAAACTACTTCCGAACGTTTCTCCAGCATTAGATTAATATCAACTTATTGCAGTTAGTGCAAAAACAACATCTGGTGTGGTAGTTGACATCTCATGATTGACTCAATTGCCTAAGCAAGTGATATGCCAATCATGCACATCCCTCTCACCTTTAGTCTGTAAGTCACTTTTAGAGAGGGTGACTCCATCACCTGCAGGTACACCACCATGTCAGGAGTCCTCCATTCTAAAACACCTTTAGAATGCTGTCTAAGAACCCAGATTGGGACACTTCCCAAATCTAGATCTAAAATCATAGATCTATTGACCAGAATGCCTAATATTATATCCAAATTCTATGTGGAGAAGCCACTGTGTGACAACTGTTCAGTTGATAAAACTGCACATTTGTTATTACATTTTTCCTACCATTTTCGTATTAAAAAAGGTCTTTGTTATAATATATCATACATATGAGGGTTTATGTGTAAAAATAATATTTTCCATGTGTTGATATATTATAATTAGTATTTGGTAGGAAAATATATATAATATTATTGACCTAATCATAATAGAACTAAGTCTACTAAATATTATTTAAGTTGTTGTGCATAATTTTCCAAGACTAAAATCAAGGAAATCAAGTTGTTGAATCTAACATACCTAATTAAGAAATCAAAATTAAGAAATCAATTCTGGCAGAAGAAAAGAAAAGATTTCCAAATTCTGAAGTTTCCAAGGATCTCCAAATGTCACAAATAGCCAGCCCCAGAAAAATGATGGACGGACGTGATCATCAAGCCGCAGATCCGCGGCCCAAGCTCCTTGATGCCGCGGATCCGCCACGGTTAAGAAAGATTGGGTGCTGGAATTTTCCCGGTGTAATCTAAACTACTATTCCCCAATTTAGGCAACTAAATTTCTGGCCTTGGGACTATAAATAGAGACCGAGAGCCTCTTGGAAAATTTATCAAGCCGACGAGATCACGAAGTCCAAAACGGCTCACGCATCCAGACTGATCATCAACGGTTCATCTACCTCCTTGGAAGAGATCGAGAAGCAAAGTAGTCTTTGTAATCATTTTCTAAGGAATCAAAGTGTAATGAATATTGTTGATTAATAAAGGTAGCTCTTTTTCCTATTCTATTTCTTCGTAGTTTAATTATGCATTCTCTCTCTATCTCTTTTTCTCCCAACATGCGCGAGTAATTCTCCGCTTGTTAGGGTTCGTAGGATTAGGGTAGGCTAATGGATGATGAACATCCCTAAACCCTTTTTAAGTCCTATAAAGTTTATCAACTTTATCAAAAGAATCATTAACATCCTAATCGGGCGTGCTAACAATTCTTTGTTAGTTCCGACCGCGATTAGAGATTAGATTAATGATTGTTTTGGTAAAGGCTGGATATGAATGGAGTTCCGTGTCGAGATAAGGGTTAAGAGTGGGATTCCTTTTCCCTCCAGAAACCCTAATCTACACGCATCACCGTCGTTCTAGTTTTAAATCTATTAAAGGATAAAAAGGGTAACTTTTAATTAATCGTACATAACTACTAAATCCTAACGAACCCTACAAGCCCCCTTATTATATTAACTACATCCTTAAATAATCTAGATCTATATTCTGCATTCTTGCTTAACGTAGATCTAGAAACCATTCTACAAAATTCTTTTTCCCTCCTCCTTTCTCAACACATCTAAAGTAAGAGTAAAAGGTTCCACGTTTTCCAGAGGACGACCCAAACTCATCTCGGTCTAGCTACACGCGACACAGTTATTGATTGCGGTTATTCTAATACTACACACTTTTTCACATCAATCAAATGGCGCCGTTGCCGAGGATACGTGCGTAATTTTTATATTCTTACTATTTGTGTTGAATTCTTAGACGATTCATATCATTATTAACACAAAACTGCAAATTGCATATTTAACGATTTGTGCGTGAATTTTTGCAAGGAGATCTAGAGTCACAGACTTGTGGAAACAGGAGATCTAGGGTTCCAAACTTCTCTGGTATCTTTTTCAACTCCTTCTCTCTCCTCTCAAATCCAATAAAATCTATTTTCTGCAGGATTCTTTGCAAAATGGCGCCGCTCAAAAATGTTTTTGTAAAAGTTTTGTGTTTGGTTTTGTTTTGCATATTTTAATACGGACTTTAAGGGGCAAAGACCAAATCAAGATTAGGTGGGGATTTCATCACCCTTCCTAAGCCCCACAAATCATAAACCGAGCATCTAGATCAAACCTTCATTAATTTAAAAAATATCTAGACCAGACTCTATGGACTGTCGCGCTCAATAAGAACAGAGGAAGGTCGTGGGTGATCTATCGTTTATCCGCATTACTTTTGTAGTGCCTAGGAAAGTGTGTCAAAGGCTAGTGGTTTTTAATTAGGCCCACTACTGTGGTTCCTTCCCACTTACCTGGCACTTACCTAGCTACAAGGGTAGTACAGAGGCGGTAGAGGATTGATCCTGCGGCTTGTCCTTTGGAAGTCTAGGAGCGGTCTAGAGACTGGACCTAGGTGACCTTAGTTCTATGGTTGCTTGTGCATTTTAGAGTGATTTGTCTTGTGTCCCACTTTTTCAAAACAAACCAATTTTAAATCACACACACGCTGCCACTTGCACTAAACCCGCTTAGTGCATGCTCGGCTGGACACGGGATCCTAGTGCCCGTCTTTTCCGCGTTCCTGCTATCTACAACGACCGAGATGGACGACACTCCATCAGATTATAACATCACGCTGCCACCGCCCGTAGGTGCGCAGAATCCACCGCGCATCTCTGTCCAAGAGAGATGCTATCCTATCCGTGGTCCCCTTCCTACTTGTCTATCTCTTCCACCACCTAACGGGGATAATTTCGAAATTAAACCCCACTACATCAATTTGCTGCCCAAATTTCACGGGGTTGAATCGGAAGACGCTTACGTTTTCATCACCAAATTCGAAAACGTATGCGCAATGATGGGTACTTCACAGTTGACTGTCGATGCTATGCGCTTACGTCTTCTCCCATTCACACTGTATGACCTGGCAGAAAAATGGCTTTATAATACTGCCGCACACTCTATCACTAATTGGGATGAATTCGTCATAGCATTTCTTAAGAAGTTTTACCCAAACCATAAGACTGCCCGTGTTAGAAGCGAGATCAACCGGTTCACCCAGCTTCCCAATGAACCATTTTGGAAGTGCTTTGAACATTTCAAAAATCTTCTTGTCCAATGTCCTCATCATGGAATCAATAGATGGGATTTATGCAGAATTATTTATGAGGGCATTAATCCAGCGACAAAGCAGATGCTTGAAACAATGTGTCAATGCAATTTCATGTCTAAAGATGACGGTGAAGCTTGGAAGTATCTGGAAGACCTCGCTGAACACACTTTGCAGTGGGAAAGCGTAAGACCACCTTCATCTAGGGAAGGTGTTCACCAGCTCGATGTTTCTATCGCAGTAAAAGCCGAAATGGCAGCGATACAGAAGAAACTCGACGCTATTGAGAACAAATTTTCATCATTCTCCCTAAATCAGGTCACGCTTCCTAAGACCGTCTGTAGTTGTTGTTCGGATCCTTCACACTTAACGGAAGAATGTCCTATGAATGCATCGTTTCAAGCTAATGCTGCTTTTTAGCAGCGACCTAAAAACGATCCTTATTCTTCCACATACAATCAAGGCTGGAGGAATCATCCTAACTTTGCTTGGAATCAAAACCAACAAAGCAATTATCAAAGACCTCCTCCACAGCAACCACAACCACAGAATCAGCCCCCCTTTCAGTCACAAAATTTCCAAAATCCGCCCAACACTTCTACACCACAAATGGCCGGTACTGATAACTCTTCACTCGCACAAACTTTGGATATGTTCATGAAACAGTCCATGCAATTGTCGGCTGAGATGACGTCTTCTATTGATACCCTAACGAAAAACTCCGCCTCCCATGGTGAGAGTATTAAATCAATAGAAAACTAAATCGCACAGTTAAACACCGCAATGAGTGCGAGAGAGAAAGGGAAACTCCCATCTCAACCCATACCTAATCCTGGCCACTCACAAAGTTATAATATGAGTGCTGTTACCACGTTGAGTTCGGGAAAAGTGTTGAATAACCGAGTGGGTGAGCAATGTGATGATAGTGACACCAATGATACCCCAGCTTCTTCTTCTTCCCCTAATTCGTCTAGTCTCCCACCTTCACCCGAGCCTATTCTCCGTTCTCCCCAAGGCTCGAACCCTTCGCCCATTTTGCCAAAGCTATCTAAGTCGATTCCCACTCCAGTTTTAGGATCGAATCCGTCCCCACAATCCTCTCCAATGTTGGACCAAACCCTTATTGATAAAGCACCTTATCCAAACAGGTTAAGGGGCAACAGACCAAATCCACAATTGGAGAAGATTGTGGAAATTTTTAACCAAGTTAACATAAAAATTCCTCTCCTAGATGCTATTCAACAAGTTCCGTCATATGCGAAAATCCTAAAGGACTTGTGCACTAGGAAGAGAAAAGTTCAAGTACCTAAAAATGTTTTCCTTGCGAATAATGTGAGCACAGCTTTTACACAACAACTACCCAAGAAATGAAAGGACCCCTGAAGTCCTACAATTTCAATTTCTATTGGGGGTAAAAATATCAATCGTGCTTTACTCGATTTAGGTGCTAGTGTTAACTTGCTTCCGTATTCTGTTTATGAGAAATTAGGGATTGGAGAGTTAAAACCTGCGCATTGCACTCTTCAGATGGCCGATCGATCTATCAACCAACCTAGGGGTGAGCTAGAGGATGTGTTAATTAAAGTCGGGGAATTCATATTTCCTGTGGACTTTATCATTATTGATACACAACCTGTGGCAAACCCACGCAATCAAATCCCGGTAATACTCGGTCGACCCTTTTTGGCCACTTCCAACACAGTAACCAATTGTAGAAACAGCTCTATGACCCTATCCTTTGGAAAGAAGTCAATTGAGCTTAACATTTACAAGTTGGGAAGTGAACCCTCTGAACCCTATGCTCTTGTGTGTTCTGTCGAATTAATGGATGCCGACAGCAGCGAATATGATCAATCTCATAATTCTGACTCTTTTCATATGTTGTTGTTTGAAACGGATTCTTCCGGGTCAACATCTAACGCTGATAAGGAACATTTTATAGAGTCTGACGATCACCCCATTTTTCTGATGACATTATTTTTCGGGGTATCGATGAAAGCTTTGAGGAAATTTTCGCTGATGAACTCGCATTTTTACAAGACACGGGTGTTGAGATGAATAGACTCGAAGATGAAGAAATTGGACCTCCACCCCTTCTTTTGGACAATCATGATAATGCGAGTAATCCATCATTACTATCACTGTGTCGTCTCTCCAAATTGAGACGCAATCCTTTTCCATTACACCTCTTATCACTTCCCCACTTCTTCATGTCGAAAGGTGACATGTTCTTCCACCAACCTTGGTGCTTCATCGATAAAATTTTTGAATGGTTGGTGTTGACCTTCGGTCTTTGCAAAGCTTGGCATTGACCAATAACCTTGACCCCCTCGTGTGATTTTAAAAGATTACCATTGTTTAACTCAAGTTTAGAGGGGTACATTTTGGCTCTTGATAGAAAATGATTTTTACAAAATTGTGAGCCAAAAATAAGTTTGGGGGAGGATTTCACTTGCATATATTCTTGCCCCCATTAATAATTTCCTCCCAAGTCTACAGGTTTTTGAGCTTAACGGATGACATCAGTGATGACACTGCTGTAAACAGGTTTGGGGGAGGGTTGTGCTTATTTACGCATCAATTTTCATCATACTTTGCATAAGCACAACATTTTCAAAAATTTTAAACTTCTTTTTTGTTGATAATAAAAGAGTGGAAAGTCAAAAATTACATCCAAAAGATAGGAATAGTTTAAGAAAACCAAGAAAATTAGAAGTTTTCTTAAACGAACTAGTAATAAGTAGTTATGAGCTGTTGTCCTAAGGGTTAGTAAGATGAAGGAAGTCACTAATCTGAGGATAAAAATAAGTCTGAAAAATAGTTTCTATTCTGGAAACCAAACATTTGAATATTGATACCCTACTATATGCACTTACACACGTCTTGAAACTCGGGATAGTAGAGGATACCTTGAAATGCTCTTGTCTAAAAGCCAAAGTATGAAGGAAATGAAAAAATAAAAAGATTAAGAAAATATAAAAATGGTGAAAGAAAAAAATGAACACTGGTTTTGTATTGCCAAGCCAGCAATAAAAAAATATAGCGAGGGTGCCTCTTCACCTAGTGCCCTAAGGCCAACTGGTCTGGGAGTCACTGCTAAACCTTAGGTGGTGCAAGACGAGAAAAATATTATCACCGAATCAGCAAGCACATGAGTAATCGGTCGGTTACTACCTCAAGAAGTATTAACGGTCGCATGAAAAGGTGTGAGCAAACCTAAGTATTCATCAAATTAAAAAGTACTAAGGTAGATGGACAAGAGTATGATAGCTTGAATTGAATTCTCCGAGTGTAGGGATGTTCTATACACACATGTAGGGTTATATGATCAATGTTTGGACGAAAGGTAGGAATGAAGAATAAAGACGATGTTTTATTGAGAGATAATGTGATTACTAATATCTTTTCATGACTATTAAGATAGGGCTCATGACAACTGAAAAGCTAGTGTAGTTGGAAACTCTTATTTTCAAAGTCTTCCTTTTATGGTTCTTATCTTTATATGTGAATTTCACCATCTCTCTTTTGATATTGGATTTTGTGGGTGTAATCCACTGAAAACCCTCTGGAGACAACACTCCTCTTACTAGGGACACCTAGAGGTTTAACGGCTTGTTGCACGTGCTCAGTGCAATCGTGTTTGCCTATGAAAGTGTGCTTAGTTTTCTCCCTTCTTTTTCTCCTTCTCTTGAATAAACTAGTTTGCTCGGGACAATCAAAGATAAGTTTGGGGGTATTTGTTCAGTTGATAAAACTGCACATTTGTAATTACATTTTTCCTACCATTTTCGTACTAAAAAGGGTCTTTATTATAATATATCATACATATGAGGGTTTATGTGTAAAAATAATATTTTCCATGTGTTGATATATTATAATTAGTATTTGGTAGGAAAATGTATATAATATTATTGACCTAATCCTAGTAGAACTAAGTCTACTAAATATTATTTAAGTTGTTGTGCAGAATTTTCCAATACTAAAATCAAGGAAATCAAGTTGTTGAAGCTAACCTGCCTAATTAAGAAATCAAAATTATGAAATCAATTCTGGCAGAAGAAAAGAAAAGATTTCCAAATTCTGAAGTTTCCAAGGATCGCCAAATGTCATAAATAGCCAGCCCCAGAAAAATGATGGACGGACGTGATCATCAAGCCGCGGATCCGCGGCCCAAGCTCCTTGATGCCGCGGATCCGCCGCGGTTAAGAAAGATTGGGTGCTGGAATTTTCCTGGTGTAATCTAAACAACTATTCCCCAATTTAGGCATCTAAATTTCTGGCCTTAGGACTATAAATAGAGAACGAGAGCCTCTTGGAAAATTTATCAAGCCGACGAGATCACGAAGTCCAAGACGGCTCACGCATCCAGGCTGATCATCAACGGTTCATCTACCTCCTTGGAAGAGATCGAGAAGCAAACTAGTCTTTGTAATCATTTTCTAAGGAATCAAAGTGTAATGAATATTATTGATTAATAAAGGTAGCTCTTTTTCCTATTCTATTTCTTCGTAGTTAAATTGTGCATTCTCTCTCCATCTCTTTTTCTCCTAACATGCGTGAGTAATTCTCAGCTTGTTAGGGTTCGTAGGATTAGGATAGGCTAATGGATGATGAACATCCCTAAACCCTTTTTATGTCCTATAAAGTATATGAACTTTATCAAAAGAATCATTAACATCCTAATCGGGCGTGCTAACAATTCTTTGTTAGTTCCGACCGCGATTAGAGATTAGATTAATGATTGTTTTGGTAAAGGCTAGATATGAACGGAGTTCCGTGTCGAGATAAGGGTTAAGAGTGGGATTCCTTTTCCCTCCAGAAACCCTAATCTACACGCATCACCGTCGTTCTAGTTTTAAATCTTTTAAAGGATAAAAAGGGTAACTTTTAATTAATCGTCCATAACTACTAAATCCTAACGAACCCTACAAGCCCCCTTATTATATTAACTACATCCTTAAATAATCTAGATCTATATTCTGCATTTTTGCTTAACGTAGATCTAGAAACCATTCTACAAAATTCTTTTTCCCTCCTCCTTTCTCAACACATCTAAAGTAAGAGTAAAAGGTTCCACGTTTCCCAAAGGACGACCCGTACTCATCTCGGTCTAGTTACACGCGACACCGTTATTGATTGCGGTTATTCTAATACTACACACTTTTTCACATCAATCAACAACCATAGTATAACCGATTATAGTATAGGAATATCACTTCCTACTCTGTGTATGTCATCCAAATACCAGGACATCACACCTTACTACCTTCTTAACAGATCCATCCCTTATTCTGATGAAGTCAAAACCTATGACTGTTACATCAAAAATAGATGATCTATCTCTACTATATCTGCTTTAGTTTATAAATAGACATAAGCTACTTGTCCACTATACTTCCGCTGCTCCCAGTGACTACGACAACCCTCTGGCAGAGTCATATACAAATGCACTTCTAAATCTAGTTTAGAACGACGGTATACTCATCCTACTGCCGAGACTCAATGTCTGGAACAGCAGCATTGGAAAGTCTGGGTAAACAAGAACCTCCCTGTCACCATTCTTGAGGCTACCGGAGTACCTCTCGGGTGCCTGAGGTTACCCACCATATCTGCGGAGTGGCTAAAGGAATGTCAAACCTGATTGATTCTATATGTCCTATTAAATTTTCATTAATCGTTTGTGGTTCTGGAATCACTTCCAGTTCTACCATACTCTCACTACTATTTTCTGAAAAAGTCTATTTTAATAAAACTGTAGCGAGTCAAGAACAATGTCACTATTCATCTTCCAGATGGTAGAAAGTCAACCCTCGTCATAGCCTGGGTTAACTCACAAACTGCCATTACAGAAACGTGCATTGAGTTATCCAGAGTCTTGTTTCAAGCATAAGACGGACAACTCCATATACCTTAACATTTTTAAGATATTAACTCTTCTATATCCAATATAGAAACAGAGGCACTGATTTAATTGGAACCAGATTCAAATCATGCAGCTGCCTCCAGTGCATGTCAACTAAATGGAGAGAGGCCGATCAACATTACTCAACTTATGAGTGCATCTAATTATGAGTAACCTGAAAGAGAAACAAGTCTCTCAAAACTATTACTATTAACTGAATACCTCACACAAGTATCTACATCATCGATCATCTTGAAGAATCCCGATACTTGCAACATGTGGTTCTCTTCTTTATTCTTGTACCTATAACTTCTCAAAACTTGGACCTTGTATTTCTACGAAAAACTTGTCTAAAACTTGAGAAGTCACAAGTAAATAGAATATAGTTCGAGCACCAACCCCACTGTCCAAATGGACATTGGACAACATACAATACTTTGTATAAGTCCCCTGAGTTGAATAACTCAAACCATGTGCGTTGTAGGTTGAAAACTGTACTATGTTTATGAAGAATTACACCGCTGTTGGATGCTCCTTACCTAACCATTAACTGATATAGGTAAACGTCATGGAAATAATTTCAAAAAGTTATATCTCACTTTATAAAATAAACGTACAGATATATCAATTTGAAATTGGTGCATAACAACGGATATTCAAAACCAAATATTCGCCATCCGGCAAAAACCCAGGCGATTTCCTCAAGTTCACCAATTACAACGAATTCTGATATAATGAGGATGATCACCTAATTCCCAATAACTTACTCCCACTCATCATCTGTAAAACATACGGATGTGAGAATCAAACCTGGTAAATACATACCCTAGAGTAAGGATCTAATTGGGAAATCAGTTTTCCTTTAACAACACATAGTGAAACAGAAACATGAATATGTTTCGAAGGGGTATCCGGGTATTCTTAGTAATTCCTCTTCCATTATCATATTCATGACTGTAATCATATATTTCTTTGCGATCTCTCAAAATCCCTTTATTTGTCTTTACTCATTACCTTCTGTACACCCCTTTAGGCAAAATGGTTTTCTTCCTTCCCTACCGTTCGGCACCAGCCTATGGTTTGGAAGAAGACTATCCAATAAGCATAATAGGTATACTCTCCTAATCCTAGGAGTACTCGCAATCTGAGAGAAGGTAAAGATAAAAGGCAACTGAATAAACCTTATTCCTATTTCTCCTGAACCAGAATCCATCCTCGAACTGGAACAAGTTCCTTCGAGTTCATATATAACCAGAAGATGGATTTATCCAATGGAATTGGATGTTCGTAGTGATATGGGGTATTCTGGCGAAATACAAAGGTGAAATTGGAGTGGCGATGAAATACTTGGTTTGGTCGTGAATGATAGTAGTCGCAGTTTACATTGCCCTCTTTCTAATCCCTTTATTTGTCTTTACTTATTACTTTCTGTACACCACACTTAGGCTAATTGGTTTTCTTCATTGCCTACCTTTCGGCACCTACCTATAGTTTGGAAGAAGACTATCCAATAAGCGCAATAGGTGTACTCTCCTAATCCTAGGAGGCCTCATAACCTGAGAGAAGGTAAATGGAAAAGACAACTGAATAATCCTATTCAATCTCTCCAGAACCAGAATCCATCCTCGAATCTGGAACAAGTTCCTTTGAGTTCATATATAATCATAAAATGGATTTATCCAATGGAATTGGATGTTCGTAATGATACGGGGTGTTCCGGAGAAATGCAAAGGGAAAAATAAGGAGTGGCAATGAAGTATGCAACTAAGACAATCCAAAACCCAGTGTTTTAAGAAATTTCAGTTAACATGGTTACTGAGTTATAGTCTAGGGTCGGGCCATGGTCACTGCCAAAAAGAGAGAGAAAAAGAAACACTCTGCGTACACTCTAACCTAGGTCAGAATAGTTATCAATTTATCCAATTAGGAAAGCTCCCACTGTATCCTCAAATTCTCGTCCAAACCTGAAAGAACAATTAGTCGGGATCACCCGAGGAGTAAACCAACTCATCAGTGGGAATCGGGATCCAACTATCATCGCATGATAACGTGACGGAATCCACTCACGTTATCACACTCCAGAAGGTATGCGCATGCCTGGAAAGTTTTAGTTTCTTTAGAAACTCCCGATGTGATTTTTACCCCATTCTCTTATGACCATGACGAAGGCCAACATATCATAAGTCACATGTCAAGTTCTGCCCGTCATTGTCCAGGTTAATTTTAACCCACCCGTACATACCCTTGACGAAGGCCAAAATAGTAGTACAACTGTCCCAAACCAACGCATATATCTATGCATCAGAAAAGTAACAAATAGCTACCATACCCTATGCCATGATGAAGGCCAATAAACATAGCATGAATACTAAGTGCTACCCATCTGAAATGGCGGAGAGCTACGAATGGTTTTTGGCGAAAAACATTTAACGTAATGAACTTAATATCGTTGAAGGATCTGGATAGCTTTTTACAAAAATAAAGTGGCGAAAACCTTTGCTAAAGAGGTCACTCCCGGTAAAGGGATCTCGGCTCTTTCCCCGTAAAATAGGATGCAGGATATTCCAACTGAATACCGCAATGCAAAGCAAAAAGTAATCGACCATAGTGAAGTTATTACCCTGACGTAAACTTCTGCCCAAGGGGTCACTCCCGGTGAAAGGATCTCGGCCTTTGCTACGTCGAATGAGGTGCTGGATATTCGAAACTGAATACGCTGTGCAAAGAAAATTAAAACGTCCTTGTAATAACAGCTTTTTGAAAATTGTTCCAACAACATCGAATAGGATTGTTTTCTTTGCATTGATCAGAATCAATGCAGTCCCATCAATTAATCACACCAGAAAAGAACGAAAATATGATGTTTGTATATGCCATCCGCATTCGTCAGTGGGTCCCGTCATCACCCGTTAGGTTACTTAGCTAACAACAGAGCGGGGACTGGACTAGCGCAGGTGTAAAACATATACAAAATCTACAAGTATATAAATCAAAATATAATAATCGCTCCAGGCGTGATAAATGCAACATCACATAAATGTAATAAGCATCACAGAACAATACATATATCTGGGAGCCCCGGGTTTCCTTTGAGCTGCAAGCGAAACCCGACGTTCCTCTGGTCCTGTGGATAACCTGTGCAAAGAAACCTAGACCCCTACGAGTGCGGCAAGTTACCCGCCAAAACCTGAAGCGGGGCAGCCCCCTTCAGCAAAGTGAATGGACCACCCAGCACTTCACGGAATCCGGTAACTTGAGCACCACTCCTTGGATCAACCTGTACCCTCTACGAGTGCGGCGAATAGCCAGCCAATTCTAGAGTAAAGCCTCCTCCACCTCAAAGCCATAAGATGCGGGTCCGTTTCCCTCTAGAACCCGGCTAAACGTGCACTGCACCGCGGGGTAATCCTAGTACAAAAAAGAAAATATGTACAATGGGTACATCGACTGCAACCCGGTCATGCCCCAAAAGAATAATATACAAACAGGCAGTGACGGCAGTCCACATGTCGGACGCTCGCCCCGTGATATCAAATGTACAAATATATCCAAACGGCACTAACATTGCACCAAGCTATCCACCACGACAAATCCGCAACATCGCAGCACAACACAGAACATCAACGTGAATGTCACGTTCGCAAACCCGCCTAAAAGGGCTATAGCAATTTGGCAAGATTTACCGCTCGAATGACATTCACGGTCGCAGATAGTAATGTGAGTACTGTGAACTAACATATTTAAAATTCCGATCGACAAAATTTCCCGAAGTGGGCCCCAAGTGCAAATCCAGCACTCAAATAAATCTGGGCCCAAAGAAAATATTCCAAAAACCACAATTCCAAGTGAAAGACCACCTAAAGAAAAATGGTGCAATGAAGCCCCAGAACGGCGGCGGAACCGCAGCCAAATCATGGGTAAGGCCGCGGTTCCGCGGCGTTCCTATGGGATCACTCTACTAAATTTCTACAGTGGTCATAGAAAAGCCTGCATGATTTTCTGAAATACCCAAAATAATTTTTAGACCACAAAAAAAATTCGACAGAAACTTTATGAAATGGAATCACGGTTTTCGAAATTTCGTTCGACCGATATTTTAAACAAGTTAGAACAAGCTAATAAATGTTAATGGCATGGCTCTGATACCATGTAAGTCTAAGGCAGCACCCCGGCCGTCAATCCGAGGCCAAACGTGGAACAAAAACATTTTACGAAACCGGCGCTATCATAGTCTTTCATCCGAATCGAACCATTAACACTAAACTAGCTAACTACAAAGAAGTTAGAATGGCTATACCGATCGATCCGTGTCCTTTGGTCTTTAGCCACCATCCCTAGCTCCTCGCGGCATCTCCGATCTCGCTCGATCTTCGGTCTCCTCATCGAAAAGGTCACCACATCTAGAAGCCTTTTACGGGCTCCCGCTTCAAACCGAAGCAACTCGACATGAAATTTTCTAGCTGACATGTCCAAGGTGAAGTAGAGAATGTGTGTGATAACTTTGTCTCTAGCATCCATTGATTCTCAACTCATGAGATTGTATGGATGAAGGTTGAAGGTGAAGCAATGGATGAAACTTGTGAGCTAGAGAAGAAAGAAGAAGAAGAACTAGACTTATTATTGTGTTGGAATGAAAAATGAGAGGACTAGAACTAAATCTCAAGACCAACCCCACTACTTGTGGCTGTCCATTCTCTCTCCACACATCATTTCAACACAATAATCAATCACAAATGTTGACATAGCACAAAAAATAAGACCATAAGTCATCACCCATGCACATGCCACATTAATTGCTCTTCATGATGATTTCCACTCATAATTTCCACCACAAAACATTTAAACCAAAATGTTTAATCCAAAAAGAGAATGGCAACATCTAAAGTAAATTCGTGACGGATCACAAGGATACCCCTCACATGTATATACATACCTGCATCCGCATTCCGACTGAATGCGAATACAATGAGACTAAAGTAATCCAATAAATCTAATACTAGGATCCGGCTTAAACCAAATCCAACTAGTATGATCCGTCCGATTATGGTCCAGCACAAGTGTACGTATATGATCGAACCCTGGCATAAAACCATACGGCCTATACAACGTTTCGCCCGAAACATGGAAAACTATCTGTGGCGGACTCTAAAGACTCGTCAATACGCTGGCAGTGGGTTTAACCACAAGCACTTCAGTGGTACTAACTGTACGTAACGGCTGCCCAGGTATTGACCAAAAGGGAAGCTGATGAGCTAACTCATCCTGAATCCCTACTGAGCCTGTGATTTGTGTGGGATTTTACGATCACCAAAAATATTTTACCGTAATCAGAAACGGCGTCGCTTTGCAGCTAGCCGGTGAATACGGGTCGATCCACAGGGATCTGTAATTTTCTTACGTGTTTTTACGAGTTGATTCCAATGGTGGTTTGATTTTGCTGATTGGGTCTAAAAACTAAGTCGTATGATATTAAGGAACTTGCTAGGGTTAGGTCTAAAGTAGGGTTTGATAAGATTGATATTAACAACTCTTTCAATGCACTCAATTAAAACTTTTTAGAAGTCATAACAATTATTAGTAAAGGGGATTAGGATGATTGGGAAGAAACGAAGTTTCTTCCTCTAGATCCTTGTCCATCCTTTCCTACTAATTGCTATAACCTTTATGGACGTCATGCATGTCCGGTCCTTTATACTACGGTTTCACCGTTACCTCATGGGTAGGATGCCGTAGGGAGCGGATCATGCATGCGTGCATGAAGTTCTACTTATGAAAAATTATTGGCATTGAAAGAGATGAGAGATATTCATCTCTCAATCCCTACTTTATTCCTAACCCTAACAAGCGAGGAAATTACTCGCTCATTAGGGGATCTTCTAAAAATAGCTTTTTTGTTATGTGTATTCCTTTAGATTTAAAGAACTAATTATCTACTGCAGATTAAAAGGTTCTATACTAGAATTACTTAGGGCAAAGGAATGGTTTATCTAAGGCAATAATTAAATTAGAGCTAGGGAAAAAAATTGAATTATTAACTAGGGCAGAAATTGAAAAGAACTTACAGGAAAGTGATGCTCTTCAATCCTTAAAACATTATGAATTTTTATTAATTGAAAAGAGGTATCCCTAATACAATCTCTAGAAAACATTTTATAGGGAAGGGGAAAAATTAGGGTTACAATTGCTCGCATATATGCTATTACAGATATACCCCCAAAAAATCCCAACAAAACCACCGACGCACCGCCAGAAGAAATTTGCACCGACACGTGCATCAGATGGCCGCGGAACCGCGACAAATGTGGGGGTAGGGCCGCGGTTCCGCGGCCCTTTAGTGAGATCATTTGCTCAATTTTTGTGGGCTTGATCTTCATGCTTTGGGCTTTCTATTTCTATAGTTCTTTTCTTCATTTGGCTTCTGTGTTTTCTCCAGATCTTTCAGTGAAACTTGTAATGACCTTTTAACCATTCACCTTGACATTTTGGTCCTTGCATTTCCTTGTACAATTATGAATTGTTCTTCGTCTAGGCTTGACTAGAATCCTTCTACTTGTTGGTCAAAAGTCTCTCTTTTGTATTATCTTTTGTCTTTTTCACTGTCTTCGCTCCAAGAACCTGTATCCTGTGATATGTAGCAGACATGCGTCAAAAGCACCTGTTTATTTATAAAACGCATAAAAATGGGGAATATAAAATGCAATATTATGATATGAACAAATACCCCCAAACTTATCTTTTACTCGTCCTCGAGCAAACTTATTATTCTCGATAAAACCTAACCGTACTTTTGCAGGGAAACGCGATTGCACTGAGCACGTGCAACAAGCCGTTAAACCTCTAGGTGTCCCTAGTAGGAGGAGTGTTGTCTCCTGAGGGTTTTCAGCGGATACTACCCACAAAATCCTATCAATTTGGCCCAATGACTTTAATTCTCCAATTAGGTTTTCTAACAAGGAATTCTATTATCGTCGACTTGTAAACTATCCACCCATATTCTTCACACTTCCTCATCATTTAACTTAAGATTATATATGTTTGATTGACTAATTCAGCCGTCGGCATTTCTTAAGTTTTCCTTCTAAGGTTCCATCTCCATTTAGGAATTTTTCTATCAACTCCACTAAAGATACAAGTTCTATTCTTCATTCCTTTCTCTTATCTCAACTTTAATCATATATCTCCACGTGTGTGTATAAATCACCCCTATACTTGGAAATTCAAATCAAGCAATCATACCCTTGTCCGTTGTCCAAAGCACTAATTAACTGGTGAATTCTTAATGAATTTTTGCTTACACATCCTTCATGCGACTGTTAATACTTCTTGAGGTACCAACAACCGATTACAAGATATGTTTGCACTCTAAAGCGTAATTCCTAGTCTTGCAACACCCAAGACTTTTAGCAGTGACTCCCAAAGCAGTTGGTCTAAGGCACTAGGTGATGAAGCACCCTCGCTAAATATTTTTTTCTATTTTTGCAGCCTTGAGTAATCGTAAAGACCAGTGTTCATTTTTTTCTTTATTCACATTTTTTTATTTTTCCTTCTTCGTACTAAGGACTTTAGACAAGAGCATTTCAAGGTCTCTTCTACTATTCCAAGTTTCAAGGTGCGTGATTGTGCAATTTGTAGGGTATACATTTTCAGAATCTAGACTTAAGTTAGGAATTATTTTTCAAACTTATACTCTAATAAAAATATCAATACTTTTCCTTTGTTTCGACTTAGCCCAAAAGGTGAACTCAAAATTTGCCTATTTCTAAATAAACTACAAAGACATATACTTTCTACCGTTAATATTTAAAGAAGGTTATTTTTTAGTGTTTTTAATTTACTAAGTCTAAGATCTAGTTGTTCCTAACCAGTTAACCTATTTGTCAAACTCAAGTCAAATATGGCCAAAATTGACTACAGTAATTTTTATAATTTTTGAAATTTTCAAATTTTTATGGGTTTTAAAAATAAGTATGCAAATGAAAAAATATACATATGAATGCGAAGGAAGAAGACGTACCGAGCATACCCCCAAACTTAAACTTGACAGTGTCCTCACTGTCATGCTGCACCAAGAGGGTCAAAAGGTCGGCACTCCCCTGTTTATTTATTTTTAAATTTTTTTTATTGTTAAAAGAAAAACAAAAATATATACAGAAAGGCCCCCCCAAACTTCAGTGAAACAATGTTAGACATTACTGCCAGACTTTGCACAGACCAAACATCAACACCAACCAGTCGAAAAATTTATCTTTAAAGAGTGTCGGTTGGTGGAAGAATATGTTGTATCGATCCAAAAAGGATTGGGGAAGATAGGAGTGATGGTAGGGAAAGTATGGAAGTGAATAGATATGATGTGGTGATGAATCAAAATGAGAATGAGAATGATCAACAGTCAGTGGAATATTGGTATTCTCATAGCTTATTAAAAGAAATGGGGGTGGTTCAACTTCTAAAGGAGGAGGTTGACTCACCACAATACCCCCAAAATGTTTCTGTGGGTCCTTTATTGACTTGGCATCATCCATCAATTGCATATGATATTCAATTATGAGGGAACTAATCTCCTCGATGTCCGCCATAGTCCAACCGAAAACTTGCCGCCTATCTTGTAAGACCTTTAAAATAGCGTTCTCTTGCTCGAAGGCTAGAGAGGCTGATATTATAATGCGAAAGGTTTCATTCTCACCTATGTAAGCATGTTTAAGGTGAGGCGGCAAGGACATGAGTTCGAGTTTCGGAGGCGAAAGAATCATTGCGGAATCTACCTCGAACTCAAAGGACTCCAACACAGGTTCGAAATCACTGCAAACAGCCGATTCGGATGGTTCAACTAACTCATCCAAAAATTCAAAAGACTCATATTCGGGCTGTGAGTCGTCATCATCCGAAAAAGTGAAACTTTCAAAATCAATATCGGTTGTGTCAACTGTGGTAGGCTTAAGGAGGGACGCACTAGTGGCGTCAAAACTGTTCTCATCAAACAAGAATCTTTCAAACTCGCAGTCCTCCTGCATGATTTCGTGAATTGAGCAAACTTCTTGTGTACTAGTATTAGGCACGGGGGGCAGACTTCCTAACTTGTAAATATTGAACTCACTAGACGTCTTCCCGAAGGATAGAGTCATGGAGCCATTGCGACAGTTTATTACAGCATTGGAAGTGGCCAAAAATAGTCGACCGAGGATCACCGGAATTTGGTTCTGTGAGTTGGCAACAGGTTCTGTGTCCATAACAATAAAATCAACGGGGAATATGAACTCCCCAACTTTGATCCACACATCCTCTAGCTCACCCCTTGGATGGGCGATTGATCGATTAGCCATTTGGAGAGTACAGTGAGTGGGCTTAAGCTCTCCAATGCCTAATTGCTCGTACACAGAATAAGGTAGCAAATTGACACTAGCACCAAGATCAAGTAGTGCTCTATTGATGTTCTTGTCTCCAATTGTTATCGAAATGGTAGGACAACCGGGGTCCTTTTGCTTTTGGGGTAAAGAATTGACAAGAGCATCGCTAATAGCACTATCCACAAAAACTTTCTTTGGTACTTGTGACTTCCTCTTTTTGGTGCATAAGTCCTTTAAGATTTTTGCATATGAAGGAACTTGCTGGATTGCATCCAAAAGAGGGATATTTATGCTAACCTGTTTGAACTGCTCAACAATCATCTCCATTTGTGGAGTTGGTTTATTTGATCTCAACCGATTTGGAAAAGGAATATTTTGAAAGGTTGTTGAGTCCAATTTTTGTGGATCAGATTGTTGAGTTGGAACAGAACCCCGTGTAGATGTGTTCGTGTTGTGAGAAGTGGGTCCGTTCGAGCTAGAAGAAGTAGAGCCGTGTGAAGGATGGAGAATAGGCTCTAACGAAGAAGAAGTAGAAGAAGAAGGTGAAGAAGATGAAGAAGGGCCACCGACAGGGGTATCATTGTCAATACCCACATTGTTTTACAACACTTTTCCCGATCTTAACGTGGTCACAGCATTTACGTTATGATTTTGCTGTTGATATGCAGCATGTGCGTGACCGGGATTAGGCAGTGGTTGAGATGGGAGCTTTCCTTTTTCACGCTCGCTCAAAACTGCATTGAGTTGTGCAATTTGTGCTTCAATAGATTTTATGCTTTGATCGTATGAGGCACTGTTTTGCACCAAAGATTGAATAGAAGTCGCCAATCTAGCTGTAGATTGTATAGATTGCTTTAGGAACGCCTCTAAACTTCTTTCGAGCGAGCTAACCTTGTCATTATTAGGTTGAACAAAATTGTTTGACGGGTAAGTAGTGTTAGGCCCAAAATTGTTCACTTGATTAAGGTAAGGTTGCTGTTGGAAAGGCTGTTGAAATTGAGTTTGTGGAGGTGCTTGTTGTTGTTGTGGAGGAGGAGGCCTTTGGAAATTGTTATTTCCTTAGAATTGTTGATTTTGGTTCCAAACGAAATTTGGGTGACTCCTCCACCCCGGATTGTATGTCGAAGAGTACGGATCGTTTCTTTGTCATTGCTGAAAGGCAGCATTGACTTGATCCTGTCCTTGAGTAGATGCATTATAAGGACACTCTTCGGTTAGGTGTGATGGATCCGCACAACAAGCACAAACAGTTCGTGGAGGCATAACAGGGGCAGGAGAAGGCGATGAGATTTTGGCCTCAATCGCTTCTAGCTTTTTCGTAAGAGCGGCCATCTCGGCCTTCATAGCAATCGACATCTCTACTTGTTGTATGCCTGCCCTAGATTGTCCACTAGAAGAAGATGATGTGGTCTTGGAGCTCTCCCACTGAATTGTTTTTTCACTAAGATCCTCAAGAAACTGCCACGCTTCCTCACTAGATTTGGAGAGAAAGTGACCTTGACAGATGGTTTCTAGCAACTGCTTCGTTACCGAGTTCAATCCCTCGTATAATGTTTGGCAAAGTTGCCAACTTTCGATCCCATGATGAGGGCATTGAACGAGTAGGTCTTTAAATCACTCGAAACACTTCCAAAATGGTTCGGAAGGAAGCTGTGAAAATTGTATAATCTCATTACGGATTCTAGCAGTTTTGTGATGAGGATAGAACTTTTTAAGAAAAGCTTTCACAAACTCGTCCCAATTTCTAATGGAATGTGATGCGGTGCTGTATAGCCACTTCTCGGCTAAGTTACATAAGGTGAAAAGAATGACCCTTAGCCTTATAGCATCATCACTTAATTCAGTTGTTTTCATCATAGCGCAAACATTTTGGAATTTATTGATAAAGATATAAGCATCTTCGGATTCCAAACCATGAAATTTTGGCAGCATATTGATGAAATGTGGTTTTATTTCAAAATTGTCCCTATTTGCCGGTGGGTGTGAAAGACAAGTGGGTAAAGAGGTGCGGATAAGGTAGAAGAGATCCTGGAGCGCGACTCGTGCGGGCGCTTCAACAGGCGGTTGATTCAGGTTATTCGTACCTAACGGAGGTGGAATCATTCCCGTCGGTAAGGTATTGTTGGGGTTGAATCCCGACATGCCTTCGGAGAAAGAATATGAAGGTGGAAGTAAGAAAGTGGACGGAATATCGACTTCGGTGTCGAAGGGTTCGTCGGTCGGTACCAACGAAACACGGACTAATCGGACGCTAGTGTCCCTAGTCCAAAGTGACATACACTAAAGGGGTAGTGTAGTCAGAAAAAAATGAAAGACAGAATGTGGAGGTAAGAGAACGTCAATGAAAGGAAGTGGTGTAAGTGAGTTGCAAGATTTCTTTAGCGACAAGTTGCAAGTTTTGAAAAGTTTATTTTTCTTTTTCTCTCTTTTTTTATTTTATGTGAGATTTTTGCAAAACGATTTTTGAAAAAGGGACTTGTGACACAAATGCGATCAACCACATATGCACAATCAGGCCTAGATCTAGGGTCACCTAGGTCAGCTAGACAGCTCCTAACTAAGATTAGAAATAGGACCTCAAACCGCCTCTTCACCGCCAATTGCGGCCAGGTAAGTGCCAGGTAAGTGGGAAGGAACCACAGTAATGGGCCTAATTAATAACCACTAGCCTAGACACACTTGCCTAGACACCGCAAAGTCAGGTTAGGATAAACGGTCGATGCCTATACTAGTCCTTTTCCTATTGAGCTCGAAGTCCTTAGGGCTGAGTCTAGTATTTTTTAACTAATTGTGGTCAATGCAAATGCTTTAAAGTGATTTCTCGGGTCCTGGGAAGGGTGATGAAATCCCCACCCAATCTGAGTTTGGTCAATTAGCCCCTTAAAGTCCGATTAAATTATGCAAAACATTAAATTCACTTGCAATCAATTTTTTTTTAGCGCGGCGCAAAGAAACCTGCAGAAAATCTGTTATTTAGAAGGGGGAAGAAGAATTTTTTAGCGCAAAGAATTCCTGCAGAAAGTTTTCACAAAAGATATATGGAAGTTAGCAGAGGGGAGCAGAAGAAAACAAACCAACAAAATTTTATGCGCTGACGTGGCTAACATGCGGCGGAACCGCGGTCTGGGGCCCACTTTTGCTGCGGAAGGGCGGTGGAAAGACGAGATCGGGCTCTGAAAAAATTTTCACTGTTCTGTTATCAAATTTCCCCTCTGTTCTAATGTGCACTTTTCTGATTTGCCCTCTGTAAATTTCCAGATCAGAGATTCTTCGCTGTTCCTGCAAGATTCAAACAATAAAACTCTTCAAACAGATAAAAATTGATAAAATGTTTTTGTATTTTTTTTCTATTTTCAGATTTTTATGATTTTTTAAAATTTATATCAACCCGAAATTACACAAAAGTAATTTTACGCCATCCCCAGCAACGGCGCCATTTGATTTGTGTGGGATTTTACGATCACCAAAAATATTTTACCGTAATCAAGAATGGCGTCGCTTTGCAGCTAGCCGGTGAATACGGGTCGATCCACAGGGATTTGTAATTTTCTTACGTGTTTTTACGAGTTGATTCCAATGGTGGTTTGATTTTGCTGATTGAGTCTAAAAACTAAGTTGTATGATATTAAGGAACTTGCTAGGGTTAGGTCTAAAGTAGGGTTTGATAAGATTGATATTAACACCTCTTTCAATGGACTCGATTAAAACTTTTTAGAAGTCATAACAATTATTAGTAAAGGGGATTAGGATGATTGGGAAGAAACGAAGTTTCTTCCTCTAGATCCTTGTCCATCCTTTCCTACTAATTGCTATAACCTTCATGGACGTCATGCATGTCCGGTCCTTTATACTGCGGTTTCACCGTTACCTCATAGGTAGGGTGCCGTAAGGAGCGGATCATGCATGTGTGCATGAAGTTCTACTTATGAAAAATTATTGGCATTGAAAGAGATGAGAGATATTCATCTCTCAATCCCTTCTTTATTCCTAACCCTAACAAGCGAGGAAATTACTCGATCATTAGGGGATCTTCTAAAAATAGCTTTTTTGTTATGTGTATTTCTTTAGATTTAAAGAACTAATTATCTACTGCAGATTAAAAGGTTCTATACTAGAATTACTTAGGGCAAAGGAATGGTTTATCTAAGGCAATAATTAAATTAAAGCTAGGGCAAAAAATTGAATTATAAACTAGGGCAGAAATTGAAAAGAACTTACAGGAAAGTGATGCTCTTCAATCCTCAAAACATTCTGAATTTTTATTAATTGAAAAGAAGCATCCCTAATACAATCTCTAGAATACATTTTATAGGGAATGGGAAAAATTAGGGTTACAATTGCTCGCATATGTGCTATTACAGATATACCCCCGAAAAATCCCAACAAAACCACCGACGAACCGCCAGAAGAAATTTGCACCGACACGTGCATCAGATGGCCGTGGAACCGCTGCAAATGTGGGGTTAGGGCCGCGGTTCCGCTGCCCTTTAGTGAGATCATTTGCTCAATTTTTGTGGGCTTGATCTTGATGCTTTGGGCTTTCTATTTCTATTGTTCTTTTCTTCATTTGGCTTCTGTGTTTTCTCTAGATCTTTCAGTGAAACTTGTAATGACCATTTAACCGTTCACCTTGACATTTTGGACCTTGCATTGCCTTGTACAATTGTGAATTGTTCTTCGTCTAGGCTTGACTAGAATCCTTCTACTTGTGGGTGATTGATACGAAAAAGTGTGTTTTGTAGTTTACCGCAATCAATAACGGTGTCGCACGTAGCTAGACCAAGATGAGTACGGATCGTCCTCTGGGAAACGTTGAATCTTTTATTTTTACTTTAGATGTGTTGAAAAAGAGAGGAGGAAGAAAGAATTTGTTGAATGGTTTCTAGATCTACGTAAACAAGAATGTAAAATATAGATCTAGATTATTTTAAAGATATAGTTAATATTAATAAGAGGGCTTGTAGGGTTCGTTAGGATTTAGTAGTTATGAACGATTAATTAAAAGTTACCCTTTTTATCCATTAATAGATTTAGAACTAGAACGACGGTGATGCGTGTAGATTAAGGTTTCTGGAGGGAAAAGGAATCCCACTCTTAACCCTTATCTCGATACGGAACTCCGTTCATATCTAGCCTTTACCAAAACAATCATTAATCTAATCTCTAATCGCGGTCGGAACTAACAAAGAATTGTTAGCGCGCCCGATTAGGATGTTAATGATTCTTTTGATAAAGTTCCTAAACTTTATAGGACTTAAAAAGGGTT
Source organism: Agapanthus africanus (assembly GCA_030015575.1). Lineage (NCBI taxonomy): Eukaryota > Viridiplantae > Streptophyta > Magnoliopsida > Asparagales > Amaryllidaceae > Agapanthus > Agapanthus africanus. Next base: position 411,568,942 of record CM057342.1, read on the forward strand.
TAGTTATTTTCATCGCCCATTAGCCTACCCTAATCCTAAGAACCCTAACAAGCGGAGAATTACTCGCGCATGTTGGGAAAAGAAGATGAAAAGATAGAGAGGGAAAACATAATATAAAATACAAAAGAATTAAATAAAACAACTACCTTTATTAATCAACTTGAACAATCTACACTTTGATTCCTTAGAAAATGATTACAAAGACTAGTTTGCTTCTCGATCTCTTCCAAGGAGGTAGACGAACAGTTGATGATCAGCCTGGATGCGTGAGCGTCTGGGGCTTCGTGATCTCGTCGGCTTGATAGCTTTTCCCAGAGGCTTTCGGTGCCCTTTTATAGTGCAAAGCCAGAATCTTATTGTTGAAAACTTGGTAAAATTCAGCAATGAATGATCTCCCAAAATCTTTCCTTCCAACTCCATAATATTACGGCGGATCCGCGGCTCAAGGGGGTGTTTGGCCGCGGATCCGCGCTCAAAGGTGGGGATCTCTCGATCAAATTTCTTGGGCTTTATCTTTGGGACATATGGCAATCCTAGGCACCTTCATAATTCAGAAATCTTCTCTCGGTTGCTCCCAGACTTGGTCTCCAAGTTTTGCTTCTTAATTTGGCAAGTTTTCTTCAACAAATTGATTTGTTTGATAAATTCTGCATAACAACTTGGAAAATTCTGCACAACAACTCAAATAAGATTTAGTAGACCTAGTTCTACTAGGATTAGGTCAATGAATTTATTTGCATACATTTTTCTACCAAATACTAATTAAAATATATTAACACATGGAAAATGGTGTCTTTACACATAAACCCTCATATGTATAATATATCATAATAAAGTCTTTTTTTAATATAAAAATGATAGGAAAAATGTAATACAAATGTGCAGTTTTATCAACTGAACAGTGGGTCAAAAGTCTCTCTTTTGTATCATCATTTGTCTTTTTCACTGTCTTCGCTCCAAGAACCTGTATCCTGTGATATGTAGTAGACATGCGTCAAAAGCACCTGTTTATTTATAAAACGCATAAGAATGGGGAATATAAAATGCAATATTATGATATGAACAGTCTGTCAGTGACAATATCCGTACAGTCTAGTCCGTTCGTCTATGAATATCGCATGTCGGGCGTAGGGGGCTGGTAAACGTCAGACCCCCAATAGCGGTACAAGTCATGTCAGAGTGTAGCCCAGAACACCCTGAGATACTACTGGAATACCTACCAATAAATCTCACTTGCCTTGGCCAAGGACTTCGTGTAATGGCTCTCCTAGACATAGCGCGATCTTACCCCCAATACCGGGATAGACGAATCCCCTGCCGATCCGCTCACTTCCTCCATGTGGCTCGGGACTATACCCAACTAAAACCTGTTTGGACGACTCCTTTGAGCCGTGGTAGGGTAGTAATCAAAGCACAGTGGGAACTCACACGAGACAAATGACGATCTTAGGTCGATAGACTAACCTGTACACATGTCACCAGGGAACTGCTATCTGACGCTAGGCACAATACCAACTAGCAGGTTCCCGGCGAGTCCTTCCAGTGTACTCATAACCTAATGAGCACCTGTATACGTCTTAGGTGATCCAACTGACACCAATGTCTTGTGAGACCGACCAACACCCCTCGTCGGGGTCTTGATCATATACATTAGTCTACTCATGGAGTATCGATGCCCAGTCTCGAAACTCCCACGACTAGGGACACTATAAGGATGTGCTTATAGACTACCCAACTCTCACGTATATGATCGCCATCATACTGCCGGTAGTCAAGAAAGAATCCTAAGGGCTCTATCAACGTGTAATATCACTAAAGCATGTACACGATTATAAAGACAATCCAGATAGCATACTATCATCTCGAGTAAGACTGTCCTACCGGTGTAGGCCCTTCCTCAATCTTTGCAATCATGTGCCTGCGATCCAATAATTGACTTTGAGGGCACTATATCGAACAGATAATTTGGTGTGATTGATTTTCTTTAGTTGCCGACACAAAATACCTCACAACTCCAACTCAAGAAAATACAACAGATACTTATTTTCCATCACAAGCCTTCACTTGAGCTCACACTTTTTCCTCCTATGGATTCTTCTTCACCTCCACCCATACCCTCTCATGAGTTGAGAACCCTTGGGTATATTGAGACAAAATGATCATACACTCTCTCTACTTCATCTTGGGTATCAAGGCTAGCAAACTGGATGCCCGAGTTCCTTCGGTTTTGAAGCGGGAGCCCATATTACTAATCGTCGACGTGGATCGTCTTCGACGAGGGAGACCGGAGATCGAACTTCATCGAGGCATCCGCGACGAGCTAAGGACAGAGATTGAAGAACGAAGGACATGCATCGATCGGTATAATCTCTTAAACTCCTTTATATAGAACTAGTATAGGGTTAATGGTACAATCCGTCGATTAGGGTTCCGTTAGCGCCAGTTTTTTAAAGTTTTTGTTCTGTGTTTGGCCACGGATTGATGGCCGAGGCGCTGCCGTAACCCTACATGGTATCAGAGCCAACCCATTAACCGCATACTAGTTGGTTTATACAATGTTAAACTATCAAAACCGAAACAACTCTAATTCAATACCCTGCACATTCCAGTTTCTGTCGAATTTTATTTGGTCTTCAAAAATTTTTTTAGCAATTGCAGAAGACTACTTAGGTGACTATTAGACTGCACCCCAGATACGAACCACTTCAACCCGTTTTAGACCGAGCACATTAAGGAAATTTCCGAGATGGCCGGCCATACTTCTGAGTTTGGGTTTCGTATTTTTGGTGTGGTCTTGTTTCTGGAATGTTGGTTCAGTGGTATTGCTTATTTAGCCCAGTTTGGATATGGTTTTATCTAGTTGTTTGGGGCTATTCGGGGTTATTTCGAACTCGATATTTCTAACATTGTTTAAAGTTTTCAATTCATGCATTACTATCTGCGACCGTGAATGTCATTAGAGCGGTATAACTTGTCTAATTGCCATAGTTCTTTTAAACGGGTTTGCGAACGTGACATTCGTGTTGATGTTCTGTGTTGTGCTGTGTTGTTGCGGATTCGTCGTGGTGGATAGCTTGGCTGCAATGTTTGTCACGACCCGAAAAGTACGGAACATGACAGGCACCTAAATTACGAAACGTCTCGAGGCGTACGTAATCTAAGTAAACCAAAACCCAGAAATCAAAATTAAGTAAAGCAGTAGAGTGAAGGAAAAACCAATTTTAAAGCAAGAAGTTTAACAACATAAGCCGAGGTATGCATTTTTAAAATCCCAAGTCTTTTCTGAAAATTTCGGCAGAGTTTTCTTTGTAAATACTGACCCCAAACGGGTACAAACCTGATAAAGCATATATAATGAATAAGGCATCCCCAAGCGGGAGCTAGCTCTTCGGCAAAAGGGCGGAAAAAACCACGCTAGCAATATAATATACACTACCAAAGGGCGAGGATCAATACTCAAAAGAAAGCCCATATCCACCAGAAAACCATAATAATACAAGCGTGACTCTGTGGTCGAAAGAATAAACACTGGTCTTCTAGTTCTATCAAATATATAAGTCTGGTTGATGGAGTTTACTAGATACAACTGAAATAATAAATGTACAACGGTGGTCACGATGCAAGTGAACCCACCTACAAAAGCAATCACCTAAAATGAAAGTAGTGAGCCAGCAAAGCCGTCAAGAAACCTGTACGGCAAAACCTGTAAGAAACTTTGGCACAACGAGGGTGAGTTGCCAACTCGTGAGTAGAAAATATCACAGAGCAGAAATCGCAAGTATGACGCTATACTAGGTCATATCAAGTAATATCCTCAAATAAATATCCTGATCCATCTACACATAAATGCAATACCACAGGCTCGTGTCAGTGCTTCAAATAGCAACATATCAAATATATGATGTATGAATGCATTACTAATGGAAACATAATACATCATGAATGAGACAACTGTTTTCTTTATTTAATGAGATTTCTGTGTGTATATAAATCGAGTATCATCAATGAAATCACCAGAGAAATCAGTGTCAAGCATCGACACAAAACATAAATCTCAATATCTCAATATTTCAGGCTCCGGCTATCCGGACTGGCCTGTATCATCAAATCTCAATATCTCAGTGTCTCAAATCACAATATCTCAATATCTCAATACCTCGAGCTCCGTCAGTCCGGATCGGCCCATATCATCAATCACACGACCACGAACGGTATCCTCCGGATATCCGCCACGCCAGACAATCACCGATAGGCAGTCTGCCCCTGCCGGGCTCATCGTCTACAACTCGAGCTTCTTGTCTCGGGATACCATACCAGGTCCACCATGTACCCGCAGATGGTTCATCCAACTCCTCGAATCGGGTCTCGAAAACCATCTCAGAACCGAGAAAACATCATGTTGGACAATTCTCATCATATCAAGGAAAACCACATCCTTATCTTTAAAACAATTCATTAATTTAATAAACATTCACATGCGGTTTCCAAATCCAGAAAATCTCAAGAAGGATCAGAAATCATCAAATCACCATGTCAATAAATAGTGAAAAGCGGCATAAATCTCCATAATACTGCATAACCAATGAATATATGAATGCATCCGATATTATGCAATGAGTGCAATAGTTAAACTAGCATATGAAAGAGAGAACATATTGCAACTATCAGCTAGCAAGCTATGTCAATGAAATAATATTCTTTAAACTGTACGTGACATGGCAATTACCGATGATGATGTGTGTGAGCCGGCAAGCAAGAGTACGTGGAACATACGCATCATCGGTAATAGTGCTGGTGTCCTGACAGCAGGGTTTCATAATAATTACAGATAACATATGTACAAGCATGCAATGAGATGAAACGTCATGAATATACAGAAAGTGTTGTTGTAACAGCAACACTGAAAAATATACCTACCCAATATACGAGTTATACAGTTTGGTATTTAAATTACTCACAATTCTCCACTTTTGAAAACTAGTATGACTCGAGCCCAGTCAAAAGGGTAAAGAAATCCACCTAAGTCTGAGTCGATCTATATATATACCTTGTAGTCGGTGATCTCGCCTCATTAGTATCATGTACGATACAATATATATATATGACGAGTTAAGAGTGCGGATCTAACATCATAACTATATCTCGTACGGTAAATCTATCGTACGGCATCCCAAATCTGGGTACGGGTCAAATTTCATATTTATCTCATTACTCATCAGGTATCCTTATCATTATATGTCATCAACTGGGGTACTGATCTAAGTCTAGTACAAGCTGATACCATCAAAAATATATGTGCGTGTGTCTGAAACACCTCGCCTAAAGATCCGCTATAATATCATGTCGTATCTCCTAAAACGAACCAAATCTTATCACCGATCTCACGGCATCAAGCCTAATCACATCGACTCATCTATAAGTACTATATACTATCTACTATCATCCGTGTACCTGTATATGTATATATATAAACCCACGCATCCATATCTATCCATATACATATAACATGTACATCCAAAACCATATGCGTGCGTGCATGTGTATGGGTAACAACCTCACTCTATGGTTCGCGACTAAGAAACCAACTAAACCACTTTCCTCAATTCTCGCTAACATTAACCCATGATCTCCTAAATCTTTTCTTGCTAAGTGTTGATATCCCTTAATAACACATCTAAGTATATCTATATCACATCATATCATTTCATACGGGTGTTATACGCCATCCACCCGACTCCCCCTGTAGATATAAATCAACTCACCTTGATCTTCGCTTTCTAGAGTTGATGACGCTACACTCATCCTCGTCGTCTTGAAGTCCACTCAGGGGTACCTACATAACATATATAGCATCATAAACGAAATCACACGCGAAAACCAAAATGTCGTACGAATCATCCATAGGTCAAAACCTATTGTCTACATCTCGCAATTCAACCAAATAACCCTCGATATAGACGTACAAACGCCAAGTGATCGAAAACAAAAACAAATACCAAAACTTAGATTCAAAAACATCACAAAACAAAAGGCAGCAACCTTGAAATCATGCTCCAGATTTTAGTTCAGGCGAAAACAAGGTAAGCAAACAACACTAGGGTAATATATAGGCTGTATATGACCTACTGAAGAAACCAGGACCCCAAATTCAACCAAGTGGCAGGCCACACCTAGCAAAAATTCGGCCAGATCGGTTTCAAATGGGAGTTGGGGTGTCGAACTTGCAGGGGGGTCTCCTATGGTCTTAACTTTGTCACTGGAGTTGTTTATTTTTCTCGTAAAATTCCCAGGTCATCCCAGATTTCCCTGCACTCTCTATTACCTCATAGACCGACTTGGAAGTTTTCTGTTTTTAGTAATTAGGTTTGTTTCGAGCTGGCCTGGGTTTCTAACATCAGAAGGGGGGTTTAGGGTCACCTCTAAGTCTTATTAGCACTAACACAATTCAAAATCCCACATAACCTCTTCTAGGAAATTTCAATGTTGACTAAATCGCACAAAATCACAACTAAATACATATATGGGTTAAAGTGAAAGAAAACTACACTAAGTGCAAAGGGATTACCTCATTTGGTACTCTTGAATCCTCTAGAGCACCAAAATCAAAGTTTTCTTTGTCCAAAGTGTAGCTTGTGAGCTTGTGTATGTTTTTTGTGAAATAGAGATGGACTTTTGGGTTAGTTTTGGGGGTGTTTTGAGGCTTGAAGTGGAGGAGGGAGAGAGGTGCTGCCATGGAGCTAATGAGGGAGGAGAATGTTGAAGGGAATAAGAAGAGAAAGGAATGGCCAAGATCTAGGTTTGACCCCTCACCCTTTCTTTCTCATGCCCATCCCTCAAGTCATCATGATACCTTTTTCCCTTTTTATTTGTTTTGTTTTCTTCTCTTTTCTCTTCTTCTCATTTCATTTAAACAAAATCATGCTTGAAAATGAAGAAAAGTCATGCTAGGAAAAATGTAAAAATGCCGAAAATGACATGTGCATGTCATGTGCACAAAACACGCTTAATGCGCGATTAGCGATATTTAATCCCGATTAGCACTAAAATGGTGTAAAATAAATCATAAAATTTCAAAATTTCCATAAATTACACAAAGCACCCTCTTTTCAGTAATTTCTATAATTTTCCAAATTTTTTCCACTTTATCGGTATTTAATTATACCGAATTGTTAAAATATTCATAATATTTATTATTTAATTATAAAAATTCCCAAAAATAATATTATAATTTTTTCTGAAATATTACAATCTTCCCCCCTTAAAGAAATTCGGTCCCCGAATTTAAATTTTTAAACCCCTCAATTACTAAAAACATCTCAGGAAAAAAAAGATCATGTCGTCTGGGCTCCGAAGTCACAAATACATAAACACATCGAAGCGCAATGTATGCACGTGAAAAATGAGTATGTAATCTGAAACCAAAACTCCGTCAAGCATCCCGCAATCATCGGAGTTACGGTGAAGACACCAATATCAAAATCCAATACGAAAACCAGCACGATATGCATCAAAACTATAACATGTGCATATTACGCATCTTTGTAACTCGTCAAAACCTAAGGAAGAAATGCATGCCAAACTCTTTTTCAATCCACTGTGCGATACGCGTATCACAGCATAAGTAGCGGACGTCCATTTATAAGAACATAACTATATATGTATATACCCTTTGTTTATCATACGTCCCGCAGTTTTGAAATAATTTAGAAGGGTTTCCTTTATAAAAAGTTTTGTGTCGTCTCTGACACGTGGGTAAATACTGAGACTATAGCTCCCTTTTTGGAAATCCCTTCGACAACTATCAATGCATGCAAAATATATCCAAGTACTGTCCTCGGACTAGTCCTGCTCAGCTACTATACCAAATAGCAAATATCATAAAACGTACTGCTCCACAAGAAATAAATTCCTAAATGTGCATAAGAATGCCGTGTGCGTCTGATGCGCACAGAAATCAAAATCCATGAATGTGCCATACAAGTGCACAGAAAACAACATCTAAGTGCAACGGGTGTGCACGAAACACCTGTCAGAGGCAACGGTGTGCCTGACAGCAATATCAAGTGCATCAGATATGCACAAAGAATCCCGATTTAGTGTATCTGGTGTGCGCCAAAATCGCATCTGATATCATGTGCCCAACATGCGCGAAATTCCAAATCAGGTGCATCCATCATGTACGAATAAAATCTAAATCAAGTGCATCCAACATGCACGAAATCACGAAATCCAATATCAAGTACCGAACATGCGCAAAATCCAATCCAAGCGCGCTAAATATGCGCAAGAATCCAATCAGGTGCACAAGGTGCACAAAACAAATATCGAGTATCATTATCGTAATCGACGGTATACAACACATTTCAATCCAAATCCAAATCAGGTATACCGTGGTATATAATCTCACAATCATGTGCATCAACGTGCATAAAAGCAAATCAAAATTCTAAAAGAGCATGAAAACTATGCCGAAAGCATAATTCAAATCATATGCATAACATAGGCATGAATTCAAAATCAACATATCGATTGACATCAAACCGAAGTCAGGTGCAACTGTGGTGCACAAAATCTCAATCATGCAAATAAATCACTCAAAATACCGAAATCAAATATGGCGGAAACAGTCCCGCTCAGGCACATCCTCTAAAGATCTCTAGCCAACTGTCATGGTCGCTCATAACATGCCTCGTCGACGATGTCGAACTCTGGCCTACTAGGTGTGCGTGCTATGACCGATCCTGGGTCCAAGTCATCTCGTCTTGTATTCCAGAAAGATCTTGTCGGGGTCTCTCCCGAATCTCATTTCTGCCGAACTGCCCGGAAGTTATCATCATTTACTAAATCTGTTTCTTGTTCCGGAACGGCTGCAAACTCATCGCGACTCCTTCTGGAAGATATATCTATGTACAACGCCTCTGCATAGTATCACATCTCTGATGTCAGCGGAGTGGAACGTCCTCTCATCAAAATCTCGTATGAAGCTCTTACTCCACATTTTTCTAATGTCGACTGATTCGGACTTGTCTCTTCGTGGCTGCATTGACTGCGCTCTAACGGCTATGCTCGAATCTGGATTCTCCCAAGCAATGTATCCCATCACACGATATCCGAATAATGTCGAACTTTTCGATCGATCCGTCAAAGTTCTATAATCCTCCAAGAGCTCAACATCTTGAGTACAGTTTAGTAGTATCGAATATATACCACAGCGCCTAAGGACCAACCGTAGAAGGGCAAACTCAAGCCTCATTAATGGTACCGCTGAAGTGCCGTAAACCCTAAGGTTTTAAAGCATTCTCATGGTCATTATATCGAGTTAGGGTTTCATTCTTCTAGAGGGTCCGTAGAATTACTTGCATTGCTTTCCGAATACTTTAAACTTGAAAAATGGGTTCCTGACATTCGATCGTCTCTATCGACTCTCAACGTACCTACGTGAAGTCGTCTCTAGCAGGAATCAATCAATCTGATGACCTCACATCGGGGTAGGCAACGAATCACATGTCCTAGTCTTTCATCTTTGGTTACTAGCGATCTTTTATCATATCTCGAAGTATAACTCGTGCGGCATTAGCATCAAACATGTAGGGCGATATCTCATCATTCGCAGCAACAAATGGCTCATTTTTCTGCACGTTGAACAGTGCCTCAATCATCAAAATACTCGGTGTATTGACGATCATCACATCGTGGCTGGCCTCTAGCGGTAGCCCAAATCCTCTGGTGCTGATCTGCACGTCCGAGAAATCTCATAGAAGTGATCCGTCAAACGCTCATGGCGCAAAAAAACAACTAAACGACGCATCTATGGAAATCGTATGTCCCTGGAATCACGCCCTGGTCAGTCCTCGTCCGTGACGCGCTCGTGCTGACGCAACTCTAGACGTAGCTCTCTCTGCTCGTGTAATCGTGGCATCAAAACAATAAACTGATACTGAAGAGGATAGATCATAAGAATGAAGATAATACTGTGCAAAGAAATGCACATCCTATGGATTCTTAAGCGAAGTATCGTATCGTAAGTATGCCGCGGAACATACACACAGTACGTCATTCTACTTGAGTCACCTACTCCAACAACCAAGGGTCATCCTACACTCAGAAGGTAAAACCTAATGCTTTGATAATAGCTTTGTCACGACCCGAAAAGTACGGAACATGACAGGCAGCTAAATTACGAAACGTCTCGAGGCGTATGTAATCTAAGTAAGCCAAAACCCAGAAATTAAAACCAAGTAAAGCAGTAGAGTGAAAGAAAAACCAATTTTAAAGAAAGAAGTTTAACAGCATAAACCGAGGTATGCATTTTTAAAATCTTAAGACTTTTCTGAAAATTTCGGCAGAGTTTCCATTGTAAATACTGACCCCAAATGGGTACAAACCATGCAAGCAATATAATATACAACACCGAAGGGCGAGGATCAAAACTCAAAAGAAAGACCATATCCACCAGAAAACCCTAATAATACAAGCGCGACTCTAAGGTCGAAAGAATAAACACTGGTCTTCTAGTTCTATCAAATATACAAATCTGGTTGATGGAGTTTACTTGATACAACTGAAATAATAAATGTACAATGGCGGTCACGATGCAAGTGAACCCACCCACCAAAGCAATAACCCGAAATGAAAGTAGTGAGCCAGCAAAGCCGTAAAGAAACCTGTACGGCAAAACCTGCAAGAAACTATGGCACAACGGGGGTGAGTTTCCAACTCGTGAGTAGAAAATATTACAGAGCAGAAATTGCATGTATGACACTATCCTAGGTCATATCAAGTAATATCCTCAAATAAATATTCTGATCCATCTACACATAAGTGCAATACCACGTGTCAGGGCCTCAGATGGAAAGATATCAAATATATGATGTATGAATGCATTACTAATTGAAACAGAATACATCATGAATGAGACAACTGTTTTCTTTATTTAATGAGATTTCCGTATGTATATAAATCGAGTATCATCAATGAAATCAACAGAGAAATCAATGTCAAGCATCAACACAAAATATAAATCTCAATATCTCAATATTTCAGTCTCCGGCTATCCGGACTGGCATGTATCATCAAATCTCAATATCTCAGTGTCTCAAATCTCAATATCTCAATATCTCGGGCTCCGTCAGTCCGGATCAGCCCATATCATCAATCACACGACCACGAACGGTATCCTTCGGATATCTGCCGTGCCAGACAATCACCGGTAGGCAGTCTGCCCCTGCCGGGCTCATTGTCTACAACTCGAGCTTCTTGCCCCGGGGTACCATACCGGGTCCACCATGTACCTGCAGACGGTTCATCCAACTCCTCGAATCGGGTCTCGAAAACCATCTCAGATCCGAGAAAACATCACGGTGGGCAATACTCATCATATCAAGGAAATCCGTATCTTTCTCTTTAAAACAATGCATTAGTTTAGTAAACTTTCACATGCGGTTTCCAAATCCAGAAAATCTCAAGAAGGATCCGAAATCATCAAATCACCATGTCAATAAACAGTGAAAACCGGCATAAATCTCCATAATACTGCATAAACAATGAATATATGAATGCATCTAATATCATGCAATGAGTGCAATAGTTAAACTAGCATATGAAAGTGATAACATATTGTAACTATCAGCTAGCAAGCTATGTCAATGAAATAATATTCTCTAAAGTGTACGTGACATGGCAATTACCGATGATGATGTGTGTGAGCTGGCAAGCAAGTGTACGTGGAACATACGCATCATCGGTAATGGTGCTGGTGTCCTGACAGCAGGGTTTCATAATAATAACAGATAACAAATGTACAAGCATGCAATGCGATGAAACATCATAAATAAATAAAAAGTGATGTAGTAACAGCAACACTAAAAAATATACCTACCCAATATACGAGTCATACAGTTTGGTATTTAAATTACTCGCAATTCTCCACTTTTGAAAACTAGTATGACTCGAGCCCAGTCAAAAGGGTAAGGAAATCCACCTAAGTTTGAGTCGATCTATATATATACCTAGAAGTTGGTGATCTCGCCTCAAAAGTATCACATACGATACAATATATATATATATATATATGACGAGTCAAGAGTGCGGATCTAACATCATAACTATATCTTGTACGGTAAATCTATCTTACGGCTTCCCAAATCTAGGTACGGGTCAAATATCATATTTATCTCATTACTCATCTGGTATCCTAATCATATGTCAAGAACTGGGGTTCAAATCTAAGTCTAGTACAAGTTGATACCATCAACAATATATGTGCGTGTGTCTAAAACACCTCGCCTAAAGATCCGCTATAATATTATGTTGGATCCCCTAATACGAACCAAATCATATCACCGATCTCACGGCATCAAGCCCAATCACATCGACTCATCTCCAAGTACCATATACTATCCTCTATCATCCGGGTACCCGTATATGTATATATATAAACCCACACATCCATATCTATCCACATACATATAACATGTACACCCAAAACCATATCTCGTGCGTGCATGTGTATGGGTAACAACCTCACTTTTAGGTTCGCGACTAAGAAACCAACTAAACCACATTCCTCAATTCTCGATAACATTAACCCATGATCTCCTATAGCTTTTCTTGCTAAGTGTTTATATCCCTTAATAACACATCTATGTATATCTATATCACATCATATCATTTCTTACGACATTGCGGGGGTGCTATACGCCATCCACCCGACTTCCCCCGTAAATAAAAATCTACTCACCTTAATCTTCTCTTTCTGGAGTCGATGACGCTACGCTCATCCTCGTCGTCTCAAAGTCCAGGTGGGGGTACCTATACATCATATATAGCATCGTAAACGAAATCACACGCGAAAACCAAAATGTCGCACGAATCACCAATAGCTCAAAACCTATGGTCTATATCTCGCAATTCAACCAAATAACCCTCGATATAGACGTACAAACGCCAAGTGATCGAATAGAAAACCAAATACCAAAACATAGATTCAAAAACATCACAAAACATATGGCAGCAACCTTGAAAACATGCTCCAGATTTTAGTTCAGAGGAAAACAAGGTAAGCAAACAACACTAGGGTGATATATAGGCTATATATGACCTACTGAAGCAACTAGGACCCAAAATTCAACCAAGTGGCTGGCCACACCTAGCAAAAATCCGGCCAGATCGGTTTCACAGGGGAGTTGGGGTGTCGAACATGCAGGGGGGTCTCCTATGGTCTTAATTATGTCACTGGAGTTGTTTATTTTTCTTGTAAAATTCCTAGGTCATCCCAGATTTCCCTGCACCCTCTATTACCTCACAAACCGACATGGAAGTTTTCTGTTTTCAGTAATTGGGTTAGTTTCGAGCTGGTCTGGGTTTCTAACATCAGAGGGGGGTTTAGGGTCACCACTAAGGCTTATTAGCACTAACACAACTCAAAATCCTACATAACCTCTTCTAGGAAATTTCAATGTTGAATAAAGCGCACAAAATCACAACTAAACACATATATGGGTTAAGGATAAGGAAAAACTACACTAAATGTGAAGGTATTACCTCATTTGGCACTCATGAACCCCCTAGAGCACTAAAATCAAATTTTTCTTTGTCCAAAGTGTAGCTTGTGAGCTTGTGTATGTTTTTTGTGAAATGGAGATGGACTTTTGGGTTTGTTTTAGGGGTGTTTTGAGGCTTGAAGTGGAGGAGGGAGAGAGGTGCTGCCATGGAGCTGATGAGGGTGGAGAATGATGAAGGAAATGAGAAGAGAAAGGAGTGGCCAAGACCTAGGTTTGACCCCTCACCCTTTCTCTCTCATGCCCATCCCTCAAGTCATCATAATACCTTTTTCCCTTTTGTTTTGTTTTGTTTTCTTCTCTTTTCTCTTCTTCTCATTTCATTTAAACCAAATCATCCTTGAAAATGAAGAAAAGTCATGCTAGGAAAAATGCAAAAATACCAAAAATGACATGTACATGTCATGTGCACAAAACACGCTTAATGCGCGATTAGCGATATTTAATCGCGATTAGCACTGAAATGGTGTAAAATAAATCATAAAATTTCATAATTTGTATAAATTACACAAAGCACCCTCTTTTCAGTAATTTCTATAATTTTCCAAATTTTTTCCACTTTATCGGTATTTAATTATACCGCATTCTTAAAATATTCATAATATTTAATATTTAATTATAAAAATTCCCAAAAATAATATTTTATTTTTTTCTGAAATGTTACAATCTTCCCCCCTTAAAGAAATTTGGTCTCCGATTTTATATTTTTAAACCCCTCAATTACTAAAACATCTCAGGAAAAAAAGATCATGTCGTCGGGGCTCCGAAGTTACAAATACATAAACACATCGAAGCGCAATGTATGCGCGTGAAAAACGAGTATATAATCTAAAACCAAAACTCCTTCAAGCAACCCGCAATCATCGGAGTTACGGTGAAGACACCAATATCAAAATCCAATACGAAAACCAGCATGATATGCATCAAAACTATAACATGCGCATAGTACGCATCTTTGTAACTCATCAAAACCTCAGGAAGAAATGGATGCCAAACTCTTTTTCAATTCACTGCACGATGCGCGTATCATAGCACAAGTAGCGGACGTCTATTTGTAAGAAAATAACTATATTTGTATATACCCTTTGTTTATCATACGTCCCGCCGTTTTAAAATAATTTAGAAGGGTTTCCTTTATAAAAAGTTTCGTGTGGTCTCAGACACGTAGGTAAATACTAAGACTATAGCTCTCTTTTTTGGAAATCCCTTCGATAACTATCATTGCATGCAAAATATATCCAGGTACTGTCCTCGGACTAGTCCTGCTCAGCTACTATACCAAATAGCAAATATCATAAAACGTACTGCTCCATAAGAAATAAATCCCCAAGTGTGCACAAGAATGCCGCGTGCGTCTGGTGCGCATGGAAATCAAAATCCATGAATGTACCATACATATGCACAGAAACAACATTTATGTGCAACAGATGTGCACGAAGCACCTGTCAGAGGCAACGGTGTGCCTGACAGCAATATCAGGTGCATCTGATATGCATAAAGAATCCCGATTTAGTGCATCTGGTGTGCACCAAAATCGCATCTCATATCATGCGCCCAACATGCGCGAAAATCCAAATCTGGTGCATCCATCATGCACGAATAAAATCTAAATCATGTGCATCCAACATGCACGAAATCACGAAATCCAATATCAAGCGCCGAACATGCGCAAAATCAAATCCAAGTGCGCCAAATATGCGCAGGAATCCAATCAGGTGCACAAGGTGTACAAAAAAAATATCGAGTATCACTATCGTAATCGACGGTAGACAACACATTTCAATCCAAATCCAAATTAGGTATACCGTGGTATATAATCTCACAATCATGTGCATCAGCGTGCACAAAAGCAAATCAAAATGCTAAAAGTGAATGAAAACTATGCTGAAAGCATAAGTCAAATCACATGCATAACATAAGCATGAAATCAAAATCAACATATTGAATGATATCAAACCGATGTCAGGTGCAACTGTGGTGAACAAAATCTCAATCATGCAAATAAATCCCTCAAAATACTGATATCAAATATGGCGGAAACAGTCCCGCTCAGGCACATCCTCTAAAGATCTCTGGCCAACTATCATGGCCACTCATAACATGCCTCGTCGACGATGTCAAACTCTGGCCTACTGGGTCTGCGTATTGTTAGATACAGTGCCCTCAGAGTCAATTATTGGATCACAGGCACGTGATTGCAATGATTGAGGGAGGACCTCTGCCGGTAGGACAGTCTTACTCAAGATGATAGTATGCTATCTGGTTTATCTTTATCATCGTGTACTGCTTTAGGTGACCTTACAGGTCACTATTGCGTGTTGATAGAGCCCTTAGGATTCTTGCTTGACGGCCAGCAGTATGATGGCGATCATATACGTGGGAGCTGGTAGTCTATAAGTACATCCTTAAAAGTGGTCCCTAGTCGTGGGAGTTTCGAGACAGGGCATCGATACTCCGGAGTAGACTAGTGTATACAGTCGAGACCCCAACGAGAGGCGGTGGCCGGTCTCACAAGCCACCGGTGTCAGTTGGTTCACCTAAGATGTATACAGGTGCTCATTAGGTTATGAGTACACCGGACAGGACTCGACGGGAACATGCTAGTTGGTATTATACCTGATGTCAGATAGCAGTTCCCTGGTGACATGTGTACGGGTTAGTTCATCGAACTGAGATCATCATTAGTCTCGTGTGAGTTCCCACAGTACTTTGATTACTATCCTACCACGGCTCAAAGAAGTCGTGCAAACAGGTTTTAGTTGGGTACAGTCACAAGCCATATGGAGGCAGTGAGCGGATCTGCAGGGGTTCGTCTCTCCCGGTATTGGGGGTGAGGTCGCGCTGTGTCTAGAAGAGCCATTACACGAAGTCCTTGGCCAAGGCAGGAAATTTACTGGTAGGTATTCCAGAAGTATCTCAGGGTGTTCTAGGCTACACTCCAACACGACTTGTACAGCTTTTGGGTGTCTGACTTTTACTAACCCCCTAGGCCCGCCATGCGATGCTTATAGACGAACGGACTGGACTGTACAGATATTGTCATTGACAGGCTCAGTAGGGTGTCAGGATGAGTTCGCTCATCGACCTCCCTTTTGGTCAATACCTGGTAGCCCGTTACGTATAGCTAGTACCTCTGACATGCTAGTGGTTAAATCCACAGCCAAAGTATTGACGAGTCTTTAGAGTCCCCCACAGACTGTTTCTCAAGTTTCGGGCGAAACGTTGTAGAGGCCGTATCGATTTATGGCAGGGTTCGAACGTACGCGTGCACTTGTGCACGTGTTATCATTCGGACGGATATTACTAGCGGGCTTTGGTTTAAACCGGATCCTAGTATTTTAAAGTGTAGATTTTGTTTCATTGCATTTGTATTCGGTCGGAATACAAATGCGGGTATGTATATACAGTCGTGGGGTTTTCTTGTAATTTATTACGGGATCGCTTTTTGAAGTTGCCAGTTTGCATTCCGTTTCGGCCATTTTTCCTTTGTTCCTTCATGGCTGAATTTTTGTGAGGAGAGGGGTTTTCTTGCAAAGTGGCATTTTAGCAAAATGCAAGGGGTTTTTTGTGGTGGAGGGTTCATGATCTTTCTAGATGAGATTGATTCTTTTTGCATCATTATGGCTTGCAATTAATGAGATGGGATTGAGATGGAAATTGAGTGTGACTTGTTTTTCTTGTTATCATCCAATTTGCTTTTGCTTTTTGCTCACCCTTTTCCTCTTCATTTTTGAGCATTGGCCGGCCACTACATTTGGGGTGGGGATAATTCTTGTGTTAGGATTTGATTCATTTGCTTTGCAAGGAAAATTCCATCAAGCTCATTTCCACCTTCACCTCCAAAATGGCAACTTCACTAACCCTTGAGACAAAGCGTACTATATATATTCTGCAACAATCTTGCATACGTCGGCTAGCATACTTCGTGTCCGAGTTGCCTCGGTTCAGAGGTGGGAGCCCGTAAAAAGACTCGGTGATGTGGTGCCCATTCCGATGAGGTGATCGAGACAGGAGATGCCGCAAGGAGATCGGGATGGTGGCCAAAGACCGAAGGACACGGATCGCTCGGTATAGCTCTCTACCCTCTCTCTCTAGTTTGCTAGTAGTAGGTTAATGGTCCGATCCGGGTTTTAAGCATACGATAGCCCCGGTTTCTTGTTAGAAAAAGTTTTTGTTTTCCGCATTTTGGCCTCGGAAAGATGGCCGGGGCGCTACCGTAGACTTACATGGTATCAGAGCCACGCCATTAACCATTTCTAGCTTGTTCTAACGTGTTTAGAACTTCGATCGAACAAAAATTCCAAAAACCGCATTTTCAATCATCAGTTTCTGTCGAAATTTTTCTGTGGTCAAAAAATTATTTAGTGTATTGCAGAAATTCGTGCAGGGTTTTTTAAGAATTCTGTGAAAATTTGGTAGCTTGTTGGCACTGTTCCACTGCGGAACCGCGGCCATACACATGCATTGGCCGCGGTTTCGCCACCATTCTAACTCTTTGCTGCACCAAATTTTCTACAGGAGTCTCTGTGTTGGAATTGGGGTTTTTGGTATATTCTGTTTGGGTCCAGATTTATTTTGAGTGCTACAGTTGTGCTTGGGGCCCACTTCGGGAAACTTTCTCGATCGAAAATTTTAAACATGTTAGTTCACAGTATTTACATTATATCTGCGACCGTGAATGTCATTTGATCTGTAAATCCTGTCTAACTGCTATAATTCTTTTAGACGGATTTGCGAACGTGACATTCACGTTGATGTTCTGTGTTGTGCTGTGATATTACGTATATGTCATGGTGGATAGCCTGGATGCAATGGTAGTACAGTTTGGTTGTATTTGTACATTTGATATTGCGGGACAAGCGTCCGACATGTGGACTGTCGTCACTGCCTGTTTGTATATTATTCTTTTGGGGTACGACCGGGCTGAGGTTGATGTACCCATTATATATTTTACTATCTATACTAGGATTACCCTACGAGGGGGGGTGCACGGGTAGCCGGGTTCTTGAAGGCAACGGGCCCGCATCTCATGGCGTTGAGACGGAGGGGGCTTCACTCTAGAATTGGCGGGCTATTTGCCGCACTCGTAGTGGGTACAGGTTGACCCAAGGAGGGGTACTCAAGTTACCGGATTCCGTGAAGTGCTTGGTGGTCCATTCACGTTGTTGAAGGGGGCTGCCTCGCTTCAGGTTTTGGCGGGTAACTTTCCGCGCCCGTAAGGGTCTAGGATTTCATTGCACAGGCTATCCACACGACCAGGGGAACGTCGGGTTTCAGTAGAGGCTCTTTGAAACCCGGGGATCCCATATTATCTGTATTGTTCTATGATGCTTATTACATTTCTGTGATGTTGCATTTTATCACGCCTTGAGCAATTATTATATATCGATATATATACTAGTAGATGTTGTATATGTTTTGCACCCGCGCTAGTCCAGTCCCCGCTCTGTCGTTAGTTAAGTAACCTAACGGGTGATGACGGGACCCAGTAGCGAATGCGTGTGGCATATACGTATATCGTATTTTCGTTCTTTTGTGGTGTGATCAATTGATGGGATTGCATTGATTCGGATCAATGCAAGCTAAACAAACCTATTCTGATGTTGTTGGAACATTTTTCAAAAAAAGCTGTTATTGCAAGGACGTTCTCTTTTGTTTTGCACAGTGGTATTCGGTTATGAATATCCAGCACCTCAGTCGACGAGGCAAGGGCCGAGATCCCTTCACCAGGAGTGACCCCTTGGACAGAAGTTTGCGTCTGGGCAATAAATTCACTATAGTCGATTACTTTTGCTTTGCATCGTGGTATACAATTGGAATATCCTGCACCTCATTCTACAGGGAAAGAGCCGAGATCCTTTCACCGGGAGTGACCTCTTTAGCAAAGGTTTTCGCCACTATATTTTTATAAAAAGCTATCCGGTTCCTTCAACGATATCAAGTTCATTAAGTTAAAGGTTATTCGCCAAAAACCATTCGTAGCCCTCCGTCATTTCAGACGGGTAGCACTTAGTATTCATGCTATGTTTGTTGGCCTTAGTCAAGGCATAGTGTATGGTAGCTATTTGTTACTTTTCTGCAGCATAGATAGATGCGTTGGTTTGGGATAGTTGTACAGCCTTGTTGGCCCTAGTCAAGGTCTTGTACGGGTGGGTTTAAATTAACCTGGACAATGACGGGTAGAACTTGACTTGTGACTTATGAATTGTTGGCCTTAGTCAAGGTCATAAGAGCATGGGGTAAAAATCACATCGGGAGTTTCTAAAGAATCTGAAACTTGCCAGATATGCGCGTACCTTCTGGAGTGTGATAACGTGAGTGGATTCCATCACGTTATCATGCGATGATAGTTGGATCTCGATTCCCACTGATGAGTTGGTTTACTCCCCGGGTGATCCCGACTAATTCTTCTTTAAGGTTATTCCGCAAGTCAAGTTCTACCCGTCGTTGTCCTGATCAATTTAAATACATCATACAAGCCCTTGACGTAGGCCAACAAGGTGTACGTCTGTATTAAACTAATGCATCTATCTATGCAACAAATAGGCACACACACTGCTACCATACACTATGCCTTGACGTAGGCCAACAAGCATAGCATGAATACGATGTGCTGTCTATCTGAAACGACGGAGGGTTACGGCTGGTTTTTGGCAAAAAACCGTTAACGTAGTGAACTTGATTTGATCGAAGGAACTATGATAGCTTTTATTTAAAGGAGTGGTTTAAGCTCCGCATTTAAAATTTTGTTTTTTTTTCAAGAAAACCGAGTGGTTTTTAGAAATTGTTCCAACGATTCAGTTTAGGTTTTATTTTCTTTGCATTAATAATAATGCATCCCATCTTTAACCTATCATTACAGATAACAACGAAAATACAACGTCCTCTTATGCCATCCGCATTCGCCACGGGGTCCCGTCATCACCCGTTAGGTTACTTAACTAACGACAGAGCGGGGGCTGGGCTAGCGCGGGTTAAAAACATAAGCGACGTCTAAATAGCTATCATATATAGATATTGTACATTCGTCAGACGCAATAATAGGCATTCCAGATCACTGATAAACAATATTGGATTTGCAAGCAATCCGCATTTCATTTGAGCCTGCAATGAAAGACGGATTACACAGTTGTGATGAATAGCCATTTTCCCACCCCAGACCCCTACGGGTACGGCAAACTACCCGCCAAGTACCAGAAGTGAAGCGGTCTGTCCCAACACTTCAAAATACTCGGTAGTTTGTGCACCCCACCTTGGGTCTATCCTAGGAGAAAAAACAGTAAAAAGAAATAATACAACGGCGGCTACAACCGCAACCTGGATGTGCCCCGCAAAATAATATTACAACTTGTTACATTTACATCAAATGAATTAATACAATAACCCATCACAAAACCCGGCTAATCACCACAACAGTCCAATACAGTTTATATACACAAACAGTTAAAATCCATTTCAGAAATGTCCAACCCCCTGCCAACTGACATACTAGCAGTTATGGGAGGTTTACGAACACATTATACAATCACAGATATAATCCAACAAGCAAATACTGTATAATTTCGATCGATTAAACACTTTTAATCTTGCTCCAATACTTCTCTGCAAATCTGAAACCTGAGCAAAAATTAAATATTCCAGAAAATCCCAAATATTATAGAGAACCCACCCAAGAAATTTGGGTTCATGACTCACCAACTCGGCGGCGGAATCGCGGCGGATCGTGTGGGATCCGCCGCGGTTCCGCCGCTCTTTGGTCGAATCATGACCCCAATTTTCTTGGGTGTTCTTCTGGTGTCATTACAAGCTTTCTGAACATCCCTGAAAAATTTTTGGACTTCATTTAAAAATCGACAGAAACTGATATTTTCGGGCTTTTCCGGTTTCGTTTTTTCCGTTCGAAATTCATACAAATTTGCAAGTAAGTTAAATATTGTTTAGCTAGGCTCTGATACCACTGTAAGTCGATGTTCAACACCCCAATACTTGTGGGGAGGCGGAAATATGAATAACAATCTTGTTCTATGATCAAACATCGATTAACTGTATGAATCGTTTGCTAAACAAGTTTTAACAAAAGCTATAGAGTTCTAAACTACTATGTTAAGAGATTATACCAAACGGTTCTAGTCCTTCGTCTTAATGTTATCTACGGCCTCCTTGGATCTCCACGTCCTCTTCGGCTTTCTCCCGTGATAGACGATCCACCCGAGAACCCTAATCCAAGCTATAACCTCTAAACTTGAGGTTACTTAGTTTCTCTAGTTGCTAAATAGAGTAGCTAAGGTGATGTAGAGATAGGTTATGGAGTAATTAGTCTTTCCTAATCCTTGTTCTCAACTCATGAGGGTAGGATTAGGTTTGGTGAAGGAGAGAGAACTTGAAGAGAGAGAGTGAGAAGACGATAATGATAATAATATATGATAAAGAAAAAGCTTCTCACTTGATATATGAAACATAATGAATTATAAAGAAATGAATAATATGAGATTATTCATCATATTTCAATAATTCAAGTGGGTGATTCATCATGTGAGTCATTAAGCAATTAATGATGCATTAATGATATGATGAATCACTCACAATGAGTCACTAATTCAATAAATGAGAATGCCACCTCTCCCTCCAAGTCATCACCTTCTAGAAGCTTCTCGGAAAATTACGAGAACGCCCCTCTCATCCGTGAAAACACGGAAAAACTTTAGACTGTATAAATCCAATAACCTGATACTAGAATCTGGCTTAAACCAAAGCCGGCTAGTAAAAACTGTCCGAATGTCGTACGTGCGTTCAAACACGTATGCGTACCTTTGTCGTAAAACCATACGACCTCTATATCTTTTCGCCTGGGTTTGGAAAATCTCTGTGTGGGACTCTAAAGACTCGACTACTACGCTGGCAGTGGGTTTAACCACAGACCGCAAGCGGCACTAGCTGTACGTAACGGTCCCCAGGTAGTTGTCGATAAGAAAGCTGATGAGGTAACCCATCTGAAATCCTACTGAGCCTGTCTGTGACAATATCCGCGCAGTCCGGTCTGTTCGTCTAAGAGTATCGCATGTATGGTCTAGGGAGGTGGTGGACGTCAGACCCCTAATAACCGTACAAGTCGTGTCGGTATGGCTCTATCACCATCCGAGAATCTACTGATCAACCTATCAGTAATTCTCAATCAGCCCTGGCCAGGGACTTATGGTAATGACCAACCGATCACCGTGCGATATCAACTCCCTATACCGGGAGAGACGAATCCCTAACAGTCACTCACTGCCTCCACGTGGCTCGGGACTGTGCCCAACTGAAACCTGTTTGCACGACTCCTTTGAGCCGTGGTAGGGTAATAATCAAAGCACAGTGGGAACTCACATGAGACAAATGATGACCTTAAGTCAACAGACTATCTGCACACATGTCACCTGAGAACTGCTATCTGACGTTAGGTATAATACCATCCAGTCAGTTCTCGGCGAGTCCTGTCCGGTGTACTCACACCCAGTGAGCATCTGTATACAATCTTAGGTGAACACCACCAATGGTTGCGGGACCAATCCATTGCCCCTCGTCAGGGTCTAGATATGTATACACTAGTCTACTCCGGAGTATCGATGCCCAATCTCGATACTCCTGCGACCAGGGACTTCTAAGGGTGTGCCTATTGACTATCCAGCTCCCACTAGTATGACTGCCATCACAACGTCGGTAGTCAGAAAAAACACCCTATGGGCTTTATCAACATATATACATAAATACCAAGTAAAATATATCATACGTTAAGACAAAGTCAAACCAAATAGCGTACTATCATATCAAGCAAGACTGTCATGTACATACATATCCCAAGCATCCTATACAATGTAGGCCTCTAGGGCATATATATCCAACAATCTCCCACTTGCACTAAGGCCTATAATTGGCGCAATGAGTACCCACTGTCTCTACCCGATCCAGTTGCTGGCGTACCGCATGCCCAACATCTCAAATAGCCTCTCGAACTGTACTTGAGGAATGGCCTTGGTGAATGGATCTGCCGTGTTGTCTTTTGTGTCTACTCTCCGTATCTCGATCTCCCGACGATCCACGATCTCCCTGATCAGGTGAAACCGCCTTAAGATATGCCTGGATTTCTGATGGGACCTTGGTTCCTTCGCTAAAGCTACAGCGCTATTGTTATCGCAATACAAAGGTATTGGATTGGCAATGGACGGAACCACCTGAAGTTCAGAAATGAACTTCCTTATCCAGACAGCCTCTTTTGCGGCTTCACTAGCAGCTATATACTCAGTCTCCATAGTTGAGTCTGCGACGGTATCTTGTTTGGAACTCCTCCAACATACTGCCCCTCCATTGAGGGTAAACACAAAACCCGAAATAGATTTAGAATCATCCTTGTCACTTTGGAAGCCGGAGTCGGTAAAAGCCTCTACCTGGAGGTTCCCATTACCGTAAATCAAGAACATCTCCTTAGTCCTTCTCAGGTACTTGAGAATGTTCTTTACCGCTATCCAATGTTTCTCACCTGGGTCCGATTGATACCTGCTTACTACACTAAGTGCGTAAGCTACATCTGGTCTGGTACATAACATCGCATACATTATTGATCCTACCGCCGAAGCGTAGGGTATAATGCCCATGCGAGCCCTCTCTTCATCAGTCTTTAGAGACATCTCTTTGGAGAGGGTGATTCCGTGACAAGCGGGCATATTGCCGCGCTTGGAATCTTCCATACTAAATCTCTTTAGTATAGTGTCTATATACCTGGACTGTGAAAGTCCCAATATTCTATTAGATCTATCTCGATGGATCTTAATGCCCAGAATGTATGATGCATCTCCCGAGTCTTTCATAGAGAATTTCTGTGACAAGAAGAGCTTTAATGATTGTAGTATAGGGATATCATTCCCTATCAGTAGTATGTCGTCGACGTATAAAACGAGGAAGACTACTGCTCCTTCTACAATCTTCCTATAAATACATGGTTCATCTATATTTTTGATATAGTCAAATTCCTTGACTGTTTCATCAAAACAGATGTTCCAACTCCGCGATGCTTGCTTTAACCCATAAATGGATTTAAGCAATTTGCACACTCTTCCGCTGCTCCCACTGTCTAAGAAACCTTCTAGTTGATCCATGTAAACACTCTCTTCTAGATGTCTAATTAGAAAAGCTGTTTTTACATCCATTTGCCAGATTTCATAGTCATGGAAGGCAGCAATGGCAAGCATGATCCGAATGGATTTAAGCATAGCTACTGGTGAAAAAGTTTCATCGTAGTCCAGTCCTGGTCTTTGTCGAAAACCTTTTGCTACTAGTCTAGCTTTGTAGGTTTCCACTTGTCCAAATGTACCAATCTTCTTTTTGAAGATCCATTTGCACCCAACTGGTTTAACCCCAGGAGGAGCAACTTCTAAAGTCCATACTTTATTGGTGTACATGGATTCCATTTCGGATCTCATTGCATTCAGCCACTTCACTGAGTCGCTACTTGTGATAGCCTGCTGAAAACTAGTAGGCTCATCATCATCGATGATGCAATCCTCTCGATCCCCATCAAGAAGAAAACCATAGTATCTTTCAGGAGGATGAGAAGCCTACTAGATCTGCGGAGTGGCGTTGGTTCGTCATGTTCTATTGAAATCTGAGATTCTTCTAAGTCCTCGGTTGCAGTTTGAGGTTCTGGAATTTCTTCCAGTTCTACCGCGCTCCCACTAATTTCGTTTGCAAGAAATTCGCTTTCTAAGATGACAATGTGACGAGCGACAAACACCTTTTGTTCTTCAGTGTGGTAGACCATGTACCCCCTTGAATGCTTGGGGTATCCTACAAACTTGCATAAAACCGATCGTGCTTCGAGCTTGTCCGGATTATGCTTTTTAACATATACCGGACACCCCCATATCTTGATATACTTGAGATATGGTCTCTTCCCACACCACATTTCATATGGAGTGGTAGGTACAGACTTAGTTGGAACTCTATTTAATAGATATGCGGCTGATTCTAGAGCAAATCCCCAGAAGGAAAGTGGTAACTCATGTTAGTGTATATGCCCTAGAGGCCATTACTGTATCATACTAGTATGTATATTACTTAATGGTAGCTTGGGATATTCACCTTGTATTGACAATCTTGCTCAAAATAGTAGTATGCTACTTGGTTTGTTTCTACTTCAATGTGTACTTGTGTTTATTTCAGTATATCACTTATACGCATTAGTGGAGCCCTTAGGATCTTTGCTTGATTACCAGCGTTGTGATGGCAGTCACACTAGTGGGGGCTGGGTAATCTATAAGCACATCCTTATTCAGGTCCCTGGTCGCAGGACTATCGAGACAGGGCATCGATACTCCGGAGTAGACCAGCGCATGCGCTTCTCATCCCAGTGTGGGAGACGGTCTGTCCCACAGCCGTCAGTACGTCGTACTTGAGATAGTATGCGGGTGCTCGTTAGGTTACGGGTACACTGGACAGGACTCGTCGGGAACTGACTAGTTGGTATTATACCTATCGTCAGTTATCAGTTCCCAGGTGACATGAGTACAGCTTAGTCTGCTGACTTGACACTGTCACTCCGCCTCGAGTGTGTTCCCACTGTACTTTGACCACTACCCTACCACGGCTCAAAGGAGTCGTGCAAACAGGTAGTGGTTGGGTGCAGTCCCGAAGCACTTGGAGGCAGTGACGGTTAGACAGGATTCGTCTCTCCCGGTATTGGGAGTTGACATCGCGCTGTGTCTAGGAGAGCCATTACACGAGTAGTCCCTGGCCAGGGCAAACGAGATATACTGGTAGGTTTCCAGTGTTATCTCAGGGTGTATTGGGCTTCACTCCGGCACGACTTGTACCGCTATTGGGGGACTGACGTTTACCGCCCCCTAGGCCCGCCATGCGATGTATCAGACGAACAGACCGGACTGTACGGAGAATGTCACACTCAGGCTCAGTAGGAGTTCAGATGGGTTTCGCCTCGTCCGTCTTCTTGTCGGCATTACCTGGGGACCGTTACGCACAGCTAGTGCCGCTTGCGGTCTGTGGTTAAACCCACTGCCAGCGTAGTGTCGAGTCTTTAGAGTCCCACACAGAAAGCTTTTCGCCTTTAGACAAAAGAGTAGAGGTCGCATGGTATTGCGACAGGTCGCATGGTTTTGCGACAGGGTTCGGTCACATCCGTGCACTTGTGCACGTACAGTGTCCGGACAGTTTACACTAGCGGGCTTTGGTTTAAGCCAGATCCTAGTGTATCTTATGGGATTGGATTTATCCAGTTTGCATTTGTGTTCCTCGGAACGCGGATGCGGGTGTATATGCACAGTTGACAGGGAGGCACAGACAGCGGATTCTCATTAGGGTTGTTGACAGTTGACCGTTGACTTTTTGACTTTTTGCTCAACCCTAATGAGAATATGATATGTGATTAACTATTATATTAATTAAGTATTATGGTGATATGGTTGTTGACTTGTTGACTTTTGTTGACTTGTTGACTTTGGTGACTTGTTGACTTTTGTTGACTTGTTGACCGGTTGACTAGGTTTGACTAGTTGACCTTCATGATAACCATGGTTATCATTTCATGCCAAAGACTTTTTCTTGCTTGCTCATTTGAGTAAAATGAGTGCATGACATGATAAGGTTATGGTTGCTTCTAACCATCACATAAGACTTTTTTGATATGATGAGTTATGATCACTTTGGATTATGAGAGGGTGAAAGACAAAAGAGTTGCTCATTCTTTCTTGCTCATTCTCTCTCTTGTTCTTGAGCTCTCCTCTTGCTCTCACCCTCAACCTCTTGCTCCCTCTCTTGATCTATGGTTCTCTTGCCTCATGAGTTGAGAATCAAGAACCATAGATAAAATCCCATTCTAAATCATCTCTACTCATTCTAGTTCACTAGGTTTAGCAAACCAAGTGAACTAGTTTCTTCAAAGAACGAAGAAGGAGCTAAAGGTTGGAGCTTTCAAGTGGATCTATCTTCGGCGTACGGAGACAACGAGAAGGAGCCATCGAACCACCATCGGAGCTTGAAGAGAAGGAGTTCAAGTTTAGGTATAACCATCTTCATCCGAGTAGCTAAATATCTTTAGCTTAGTTTGCTAGTTTTAGTTTAGGTAAAGATCCCGACCTAGCTTAGTCCATGTTGCCTCTTGCGATAAAATTTTGATTTTATACCGTTTCCGCCTCCCCGTAAGAACCGGGGGTCGCAACGTGGACTTACAGTGGTATCAGAGCCTAACTAAACTTAAACTAGCTTGGTAGTGAAGTGTAACGAAGTTCGGAACCGGAAAAATCCAAAAACCAAACTTTTACAAAATCTGAGTTTCTGTTGAAATTTTTTTGGCTCAAAATGAAAAACGTTACACTTGTAAATTCGGCTCAGGGTTTTGTTTGAACACCCAAGAAAAACGATACAGTAATTCGTCCAAACCGCCGCCCATCCGCCGCGTAAGCTAGGTATCCGCCGCGGAAGCGCCGCGCGTTGTCGTCTTCTGTGCATCGTTTTTCGTGCAGTGTGTGTCTGTGTTGGTTTTGGGATTTTTGAAATATATTATATGTGCCCAGATTTTCCAGAAAAGAAATTTCCTTTTGGGGTCCTATAATTCCGTATTTTTCCCGAACTTCACTGCACTTTGACTATGATGGTTATATCTGTGATGTTTGCATGTATTGAACGTCGGCTAATCGCTATAAGTCGATTGGTCGGGGTTATACATGATCTGTAATGTGCTGGAATGTGTATGTAAATATGTTGGATTGTCGCGGGTGAATAGCCGGGGGTTGTGAGACGAGAGTTTTCTTTTCTTGCAATTCATGTAAATTTGTAAATTGATGTAATAATTATTTGTATGGCCGCACAACCGGGTCGGGGTTGTAGCCGTCATTGTATAATTTCTTTTTACTGTTTTTGCTCCTAGGATAGACCCATGGAGGGGTGCACAAACTACCGGGTATGCCGAAGTGTCGAGTGGCCTACTCATGGAGATGAGGGAGGTTGCTACGCTTCGGGTACTTGGCGGGTAGTTTGCCGCACCCGTAGGGGTCTTGGGTGGGGTTTTGGCTATTCACCGCGACCGTGTTATCTGTTTTTGTTACAGGCTCGTACAAATTACAGATTGCTAGTATATCCAATGTATTTATCTGTGATCTGAAATATTTTATCATTGCAGTATATCTATATATGATATTATTTAGGCGTTGCTTATGTTTTACAGACGCGCTAGCCCAGCCCCCGCTCTGTCGTTAGTTAAGTAACCTAACGGGTAATGACGGGGCCCCGTGGCGAATGCGAATGGCATAAGCGTACGTCATATTTTGGTTGTTTTCTGCAATGGTAGGATTAAATGATGGGATGCATTAAAAGAACTAATGCAAGGATATCACGCATTAAAAGAACTAATGCAAGCAAAACATGCATTAAAAGAACTAATGCAAGAAAATAAACCAAGTACAAGTCGTTGGAACACTTTCGAAAAACCACTCGGTTCTTTTCAAAACAAACTTTTAAAAATGCGGAGTTTGAGCCACTCCATTTAAAAGCTATCTCGTTCCATCGACTAAATCAAGTTCACTACGTTCACGGTTTCGCCAAAACCATTCGTAGCCCTCCGTCGTTTCATATGAATATTCAACAGTATTCAAGCTGTGTTTGTTGGCCTTAGTCAAGGCACAGTGTTTGGTAGCTGGTGGGTATTCATATGTTGCATAGATAGATGCGTTGGTTTGGGACAGTCGTATTACTTTGTTGGCCTTAGTCAAGGGTATATACGGATGGATTCAAATTAACCAGGACAACGACGGGTAGAACTTGACATGTGACTTATGATTTGTTGGCCTTAGTCAAGGTCATAAGAGCATGGGGCAAAAATCCACATCGGGAGTTTCAAAAGTACTGAAACTTGCTAGATTTGCATACCATTTGGAGTGTGATGATTCTGGTAGGATTCCTTCAGTTTCGTCGCACGATGATATTTGGATCCCGATCCTACTGTGAGTATATGCTACTCCTCGGGAAATTTCTCACTTAACGATCAATGCTATAAACCTAGTAGGTGCCTAGAAAGGTGTTAGCGGGGCTACGCCCCCAGGGAAAAGAGGTTCTTTAATTAAGGAACTTCGCGAAAGCGTTGGAAAACCTCCCTCGAAGTACCGACACCGGCCTGGCTGAACGGTTAAGCAAGTATTGTACGGTGGGATTGATCCTGACTAATTCTTCCTTTCTGGTTTGAGGAGGGATTCGAGAAACAGTGGGAGCCATCCTGTTTAGACAAACTAAAAACCACTCTAAACTTGCAAGAGCGTCATGCTGAGTGTTTCTTCTTCTCTCTCTTAAATTGCAGCGACCCTGTGACCACGCCTAGGTTACATCTAGATAAAAATATGACTGAACCTGACTGTTATGACTGGCAAAGGTCTGTCCAGATGTCCATTGCCCATGACAAGCTGGAACACCTCTTAACTAATCTAAACCCTGCTGTCTCAGGTCCAGTTTCCCCTGTCACAGATGTTCACATCCGCAGGACATCGGAAAAGGATTGTGCGAAAGCCAAATGCCTCGTGTTAGCCTCAGTTGATGGTACAAACCAGAGGCAGCACGAGAAGATGGACTCAGTTTCTATCTTCCTCCATAACAAAGTTTTATATGGAGAGCAATCTCGTATCGCAAGATATGAGACCTCGAACGAATTGCTTCAAGCGAGGTTGGCAGTCGGGTCATCTGTAAGGGGCAACGTCCTTACAGAGACCAGCTATATTGAGCTCACGGACCTGGAGACCACGTTGGCGAATGGGTCAAGTACTGACCTAATTCTACAGTCCCTGCCCTCTGCTTATACCCTGAAAGAAACCAGGGAAGAAAAAGGAAAAACAAGGGCAAAAGTTTCAGGACTGGATATAGTAAAAGAGGGATGTTCCTATTGTAACGGGAATGAACTATGGCAGAAAGATTGCAGGGCTTGTAAAGCCTGTAGCCAGAATTCGAAGCATGTTGTGGCTTCGGCTTCGAGTGTGTTTGTAATTGAGAACTGTTTGTCAGTTAACCCTACTTCCTGGGTATTGGATACCGGATCAGGATCTCATATCTGTAATTCGTTACATGGTCTGAGAAACCGTGGGGTTATCAGGAAAGGTGATATGACTCTCAGGGTTGCTAACGGAATGAGCATGGATGCTGTATCCGTAGGGGAATATCACCTAGGACTGACAACTGGGCAGATATTGATTCTGCGTGACTGTTTGTATGTACCAGGTGCGACTTGCAATATCATATCTGTATCCTTACTTTCTAAGGAAGGATATGATTTTGCTTTTGTAAGCGATGTAGTAAACATCCACCTAAATCAAGCACTGATTGGGTCAGGTACATTAAATAATGGTATATACGTATTGAATCAAGCTCAGATATTCAGCGTCCAGAACACACTTAAAAGAAAGTCTCCAGAATTAAATCAGGCTTTCTTATGGCATTGTAGACTGGGTCACATCAATGAGACACGGTTGACTAAGTTACATAAAGAAGGATACTTGGATCCGTTCGAGTACCAGTCTTATGCCACTTGTGAATCTTGTCTCATAGGAAAGATGACAAAGACTCCGTTCACTGGACACGGAGTAAGAGCGAGCGAGCTCTTGGGACTTATACACAGTGACGTGTGTGGTCCAATGTCTACACATGCGCGAAGCGGTTATTCATACTTTATTACTTTCACAGATGATTTCTCTAGGTTTGGACATGTCTTCTTAATGAAGCACAAATCCGAGGCCTTTGAGAAATTTCGAGAATATAAGAATGAAGTAGAAAAACAAACAGGCAAAAGTATCAAGATCCTAAGATCGGATCGAGGTGGTGAATACTTAAGTGCCGAGTTTCTGGACTACTTAAAAGAGAATGGAATTCTCTCTCAGCGTACTCCTCCATACACACCACAACACAACGGTGTATCGGAAAGAAGGAATCGAACCCTATTAGATATGGTTCGTTCCATGATGAGTAAGGCTGAGTTACCGCGATCTTTCTGGGGTTATGCACTGGAAACAGCTGCACATCTCTTGAACCAAGTTCCTACTAAGACAGTGCCTACCACACCATACCAGATGTGGAGTGGGAAGAGACCCTGTCTTAAATCCTTTAAGACATGGGGATGTCCGGCTTTTGTAAAAAAGCAACATGCGGACAAGCTCGAGGCACGCTCAGTACAGTGCAAGTTTGTGGGATACCCAAAGAACTCCAAGGGGTATCTTTTCTATTACGCAGAGGAGCAAAAAGTCCTTGTTTCTCGTCATGCCCGCTTCTTGGAAACTGAGTTTTTAGAAAATCAGATAAGTGGGAGCGCAATAGAACTGGAAGAAATTCCAGAACCACAAGCTATTACTGAAACCTTAGTAGAACCAGAAGGTTCAGGGGAACCGGACATTCCTACGCCGCTCCGCAGGAGTAGTAGGCAGTCTCATCCGCCCGAGAGATACTACGGTTTTCTCATAGACGGGGATAGAGAGGATTGCATCATAGATTATGATGAGCCTACTAGCTTCCAGCAAGCCATTCAGAGCGGTGACTCGGTAAAATGGCTGGATGCAATGCGGACCGAGATGGAGTCCATGTACACCAACAAAGTTTGGACTTTGGACTTTGCTCCAGAAGGGGTAAAACCCGTAGGCTGCAAATGGATCTTCAGAAAGAAGATTGGTGTAGATGGGCAGGTTGAAACCTATAAAGCTAGGCTCGTTGCAAAGGGTTTTCGTCAAAGACCTGGTTTGGACTATGACGAGACTTTTTCTCCAGTAGCCATGCTTAAATCCATTCGGATCCTTCTTGCCATTGCTGCCTTCCACGATTATGAGATCTGGCAGATGGACGTTAAGACGGCTTTCCTAAATGGAAATTTAGAAGAGTGCGTCTTTATGGATCAGCCAGAGGGATTCAATCAGAGTGGGAGCAGCGGTAAAGTGTGCAAGTTGCTCAAGTCCATCTATGGACTTAAGCAGGCATCGCGGAGTTGGAACATCTGCTTTGATGATACTGTCAAAGAATTCGACTTTGTCAAAAACCCAGATGAACCATGCATTTACAGTAAGATTGTAGGGAGAAATGTGGTACTCCTCGTCTTGTACGTTGATGACATTCTCCTAATAGGAAATGATATTCCTATGCTACAGTCAGTCAAAGGATTCTTGTCACAGAGGTTCTCCATGAAGGACCTGGGCGATGCCAACTACATTCTGGGGATCCAGATCTATCGTGATAGATCTAAAAGGATGTTGGGACTTTCACAGTCAAGGTACATCGACACCATACTGAAACGATTCAGTATGGAAGATTCCAAGCGCGGTAATCTACCGGCTTGTCACGGAATCACCCTCTCCAAAGAGATGTCTCCCAAGACTGATTTGGAAAGGGCTCGCATGTCATCAATACCCTACGCATCTGCGGTAGGCTCTATTATGTATGCGATGTTATGTACCAGACCAGATGTAGCATACGCATTGAGCGTTGTAAACCGGTATCAGTCGGACCCAGGGGAGAAACACTGGATAGCAGTAAAGAACATTCTCAAGTACCTGAGAAGGACTAAGGAGATGTTCTTGGTGTATGGCGGAAAAGACCTCCAGATTGAGGCCTTTGCTGACTCCAGCTTCCAGAGTGACAAGGATGACTCCAAGTCCATGTCGGGTTATGTCTTTACCCTCAATGGAGGGGCGGTTTGCTGGAAGAGTTCCAAGCAGGAAACCGTTGCTGACTCAACCATGGAAGCGGAGTACATAGCTGCTTGCGATGCCGCAAAGGAAGCTGTCTGGATGAAGAAGTTCCTCACGGAACTTCAGGTGGTTCCTACCAGTGTTGATCCAATACCGCTGTATTGTGACAACAACGGCGCTATAGCTTTAGCGAAGGAACCAAGGTCCCATCAGAAGTCCAGGCACATTTTGAGGCGGTTCCACCTGATCAGGGAGATCATTGATCGCCAGGAGATCGAGGTAAAGAGAGTAAAATCAGAAGATAACACTGCAGATCCATTCACCAAGGCCTTGCCCCAGACTCAGTTCGAGCGGCTGATCGAGATGATAGGTCTTCGATACGCCAGTACATGGCCTTAGTGCAAGTGGGAGATTGTTAGTGTATATGCCCTAGAGGCCATTACTGTATCATACTAGTATGTATATTACTTAATGGAAGCTTGGGATATTCACCTTGTATTGACAATCTTGCTCAAAATAGTAGTATGCTACTTGGTTTGTTTCTACTTCAATGTGTACTTGTGTTTATTTCAGTATATCACTTATACGCATTAGTGGAGCCCTTAGGATCTTTGCTTGATTACCAGCGTTGTGATGGCAGTCACACTAGTGGGGGCTGGGTAATCTATAAGCACATCCTTATTCAGGTCCCTGGTCGCAGGACTATCGAGACAGGGCATCGATACTCCGGAGTAGACCAGCGCATGCGCTTCTCATCCCAGTGTGGGAGACGGTCTGTCCCACAGCCGTCAGTACGTCGTACTTGAGATAGTATGCGGGTGCTCGTTAGGTTACGGGTACACTGGACAGGACTCGTCGGGAACTGACTAGTTGGTATTATACCTATCGTCAGTTATCAGTTTCCAGGTGACATGAGTACAGCTTAGTCTGCTGACTTGACACTGTCACTCCGCCTCGAGTGTGTTCCCACTGTACTTTGACCACTACCCTACCACGGCTCAAAGGAGTCGTGCAAACAGGTAGTGGTTGGGTGCAGTCCCGAAGCACTTGGAGGCAGTGACGGTTAGACAGGATTCGTCTCTCCCGGTATTGGGAGTTGACATCGCGCTGTGTCTAGGAGAGCCATTACACGAGTAGTCCCTGGCCAGGGCAAACGAGATATACTGGTAGGTTTCCAGTGTTATCTCAGGGTGTATTGGGCTTCACTCCGGCACGACTTGTACCGCTATTGGGGGACTGACGTTTACCGCCCCCTAGGCCCGCCATGCGATGTATCAGACGAACAGACCGGACTGTACGGAGAATGTCACACTCAGGCTCAGTAGGAGTTCAGATGGGTTTCGCCTCGTCCGTCTTCTTGTCGGCATTACCTGGGGACCGTTACGCACAGCTAGTGCCGCTTGCGGTCTGTGGTTAAACCCACTGCCAGCGTAGTGTCGAGTCTTTAGAGTCCCACACAGAAAGCTTTTCTCCTTTAGACAAAAGAGTAGAGGTCGCATGGTATTGCGACAGGTCGCATGGTTTTGCGACAGGGTTCGGTCACATCCGTGCACTTGTGCACGTACAGTGTCCGGACAGTTTACACTAGCGGGCTT
Organism: Agapanthus africanus; assembly: GCA_030015575.1. Taxonomy (NCBI): domain Eukaryota; kingdom Viridiplantae; phylum Streptophyta; class Magnoliopsida; order Asparagales; family Amaryllidaceae; genus Agapanthus; species Agapanthus africanus. The sequence continues at coordinate 411,603,787 of CM057342.1, forward strand.
TGGTTTAAGCCAGATCCTAGTGTATCTTATGGGATTGGATTTATCCAGTTTGCATTCGTGTTCCTCGGAACGCGGATGCGGGTGTGTATGCACAGTTGACAGGGAGGCACAGACAGCGGATTCTCATTAGGGTTGTTGACAGTTGACCGTTGACTTTTTGACTTTTTGCTCAACCCTAATGAGAATATGATATGTGATTAACTATTATATTAATTAAGTATTATGGTGATATGGTTGTTGACTTGTTGACTTTTGTTGACTTGTTGACTTTGGTGACTTGTTGACTTTTGTTGACTTGTTGACCGGTTGACTAGGTTTGACTAGTTGACCTTCATGATAACCATGGTTATCATTTCATGCCAAAGACTTTTTCTTGCTTGCTCATTTGAGTAAAATGAGTGCATGACATGATAAGGTTATGGTTGCTTCTAACCATCACATAAGACTTTTTTGATATGATGAGTTATGATCACTTTGGATTATGAGAGGGTGAAAGACAAAAGAGTTGCTCATTCTTTCTTGCTCATTCTTTCTTGCTCATTCTCTCTCTTGTTCTTGAGCTCTCCTCTTGCTCTCACCCTCAACCTCTTGCTCCCTCTCTTGATCTATGGTTCTCTTGTCTCATGAGTTGAGAATCAAGAACCATAGATAAAATCCCATTCTAAATCATCTCTACTCATTCTAGTTCACTAGGTTTAGCAAACCAAGTGAACTAGTTTCTTCAAAGAACGAAGAAGGAGCTAAAGGTTGGAGCTTTCAAGTGGATCTATCTTCGGCGTACGGAGACAACGAGAAGGAGCCATCGAACCACCATCGGAGCTTGAAGAGAAGGAGTTCAAGTTTAGGTATAACCATCTTCATCCGAGTAGCTAAATATCTTTAGCTTAGTTTGCTAGTTTTAGTTTAGGTAAAGATCCCGACCTAGCTTAGTCCATGTTGCCTCTTGCGATAAAATTTTGATTTTATACCGTTTCCGCCTCCCCGTAAGAACCGGGGGTCGCAACGTGGACTTACAACTCAGCACTACTCATCATTGATCGTACCATATCTAATAGCGTGCGATTCCTTCTTTCTGATACACCATTATGCTGAGGTGTATAAGGTGGAGTAAGCTGAGAGAGTATTCCATTTGCTTTCAAGTATTCAAGGAAACTGGTACTTAAGTATTCTCCACCTCGATCAGATCGAAGTGTCTTGATGCTTTTACCAGTTTGTTTCTCTACTTCATTTTTATACTCCTTAAACTTCTCAAAAGCTTCGGATTTATGCTTTATTAAGAACACATGTCCATACCTAGAGAAGTCATCAGTAAAAGTGATGAAGTAGGAGTGACCACTTCGTGCATGTATAGACATCGGACCACATACATCACTGTGTACTAGTCCCAAGAGTTCAGTGGCTCTTTCTCCGTGTCCGGTGAACGGAGATTTGGTCATTTTTCCTTTGATACATGATTGACAAGTTGCATATGATGAATATTCAAACGGATCTAGATATCCATCTTTATGTAACTTAGTCAACCTTGTTTCATTTATATGACCAAGTCTACAATGCCATAGGAAGGCTTGATTCGAATCTGGAGCCTTTCTTTTACGCGTGTTTTGAATATTGAAAATTTATGGTTGATTAAGAATGTATATGCCGTTTTCCAGTGTGCCATACCCAATCAGGTCTTGATTTAGGAGAATGTTCATGACATTTCTTTCAAGCACAAAATTATATCCTTTATTAGACAACAAAGATACTGATATAATATTACACAACATACTGGGAATACAAAAACAGCTATACAATACCAAAATGTGTCCACTATTCAACCCTAGGTGATATTCCCCTATTGCAACTGCATCTACATGCATTCCATTGCCCATCCGGAGAGTCATATCACCTGCCCCCAGTACTCTACTATTTCTCAGATCCTGCAAAGAATTACAGATGTGAGAACCAGAACCGGTATCAAGTACCCATGAAGTAGAGTTAACTGAAAGACAATTTTCGATTACGAACACACCTGAAGCATAAGCAACAGCTTGCTTCATGTCCTTGGCTTTGAAGGCCTGACAATTCTTCTTCCAGTGCCCCTGCTTGTGACAATAGAAACACTCGTTCTTTTCTGTCTTCACCCTTCCTGCCTTGTTCGTTCCCTGCACCTTCTTGACCCCACCCTTCGGTTTGGTGGCTTTCATCTTCTTCTTCCCTTTAGCTTTCGCTTTAGATTTAGAAGAAGATGATTGGCCAACATACAGAACGGGGGTCTTCTCCTTTTTCAAGGAGGTCTCTGCTACCCTCAACATATTGAGGAGCTTTGGAAGATCCGCTTCCATTTCGTGCATGTTGAAGTTCAGCACGAACTGAGAGAAGGTGTGGGGAAGGGACTGCAAAATTAAGTCGATATACAAATCGTTCTCTAGCACGCATCCCAGATTTGCGAGTTCCTCAATGAGGATGATCATTTTGAGGACGTGCTCTCCAACAGGCGATCCTGGAGCTAACCTCATCTGGATGAGTTTCCTTGAGGTTTCGTACCTCGCGATACGGGAGTGTTCACCATACAATTCCTTGCAATGGAGGAATATGGATGCAATATCCATACTCTCGTGCTGTTTCTGGAGTTCATTATTCATGGACGCCAGCACGATACACTTAGCTCGCTCACAGTCTAGATCCCAGGTTTTATGAACTTCCTTGTCCGCAACTGAGGAATCTGGTCCTGGGATAAGGGGAGGAACAACGGTGGTAACATATGCAACTTTGTCATAAGTCAGCGCAATATTGACGTTTCTTAGCCAATCTTTATAGTTCTGCCCGGTCAGTATATTCTTTTCAAGTAATAGTTTTAGTCCAGTCATGGTAGCTGCCAGAGAGAGAGAAAAGAAAACACTCAGCATATGCTCTTGCAAGTTTAGATTGGTTAATATTTTATCTAAACAGGATGGCTCCCACTGTTTCCTCAAATCCTTCTTCAAAACCTAAAAGAAAAACTAGTCAGGATTTAATCACACGTCACAATACTTGCTTAACCTTTCAGCCAGGCTGGTGTTGGTACTTCGAGGGAGGTTTTCCAACGCTTTCGCGAAGTTCCTTAATTAAAGAACCTCTTTTCCCTGGAGGCGTAGCCCCTCTAATACCTTTCTAGGCACCTACTTGGTTTATAGCATTGATTGTTAAGTGAGAGAAATTCCCGAGAGTAATCCTACTCATCAGTGGGATCGGGATCCAACTATCATTGTATGATGCCCTAGATGGAAGCCACTCTAGTCACCACACTCCAGAAGGTAAGCTAAATCTGCAAGTTTCCTTTATGTTTGAAACTCCCGATGTGATTTTTACCCCAAGCTCTTATAGACTTTGACGTAGGCCAACAAGTCATAAGACGCAAGTCAAGTTCTACCCGTCGTTGTCCTGATCAATTTAAATACATCGTACAAGCCTTTGACGTAGGCCAACAAGGTGTACGTCTGTATTAAACTAATGCATCTATCTATGCAACAAATAGGCACACACACTGCTACAATACACTATGCCTTGACGAAGGCCAACAAGCATAGCATGAATACGATGTGCTGTCTATCTGAAACGACGGAGGGTTACGGCTGGTTTTTAGCAAAAAACCGTTAACGTAGTGAACTTGATTTGATCGAAGGAACTAGGATAGCTTTTATTTAAAGGAGTGGTTTAAGCTCCGCATTTAAATTTTTTTTTTCCAAGAAAACCGAGTGGTTTTTAGAAATTGTTCCAACGATTCAGTTTAGGTTTTATTTTCTTTGCATTAATAATAATGCGTCCCATCTTTAACCTATCATTACAGATAACAACGAAAATACAACGTCCTCTTATGCCATCCGCATTCGCCACGGGGTCCCGACATCACCCGTTAGGTTACTTAACTAACGACAGAGCGGGGGCTGGGCTAGCGCGGGTTAAAAACATAAGCGACGTCTAAATAGCTATCATATATAGATATTGTACATTCGTCAGACGCAATAATAGGCATTCCAGATCACTGATAAACAATATTGGATTTGCAAGCAATCCGCATTTCATTTGAGCCTGCAATGAAAGACGGATTACACAGTTGTGATGAATAGCCATTTTCCCACCCCAGACCCCTACGGGTACGGCAAACTACCCGCCAAGTACCAGAAGTGAAGCGGTCTGTCCCAACACTTCAAAATACTCGGTAGTTTTTGCACCCCACCTTGGGTCTATCCTAGGAGAAAAAACAGTAAAAAGAAATAATACAACGGTGGCTACAACCGCAACCTGGATGTGCCCCGCAAAATAATATTACAACTTGTTACATTTACATCAAATGAATTAATACAATAACCCATCACAAAACTCGGCTAATCACCACAACAGTCCAATACAGTTTATATACACAAACAGTTAAAATCCATTTCAGAAATGTGTAACCCCCTGCGAACTGACATACTAGCAGTTAGGGGAGGTTTACGAACACATTATACAATCACAGATATAATCCAACAAGCAAATACTGTATAATTTCGATCGATTAAACACTTTTAATCTTGCTCCAATACTTCTCTGCAAATCTGAAACCTGAGCAAAAATTAAATATTCCAGAAAATCCCAAATATTACAGAGAACCCACCCAAGAAATTTGGGTTCATGACTCACCAACTCGGCGGCGGAATAGCGGCAGATCGTGTGGGATCCGCCGCGGTTCCGCGGCTCTTTGGTCGAATCATGACCCCAATTTTCTTGGGTGTTCTTCTGGTGTCATTACAAGCTTTCTGAACATCCCTGAAATATTTTTGGACTTCATTTAAAAATCGACAGAAACTGATATTTTCGGGCTTTTCCGGTTTCGTTTTTTCCGTTCGAAATTCATACAAATTTGCAAGTAAGTTAAATATTGTTTAGCTAGGCTCTGATACCACTGTAAGTCGATGTTCAACACCCCAATACTTGTGGGGAGGCGGAAATATGAATAACAATCTTGTTCTATGATCAAACATCGATTAACCGTATGAATCGTTTGCTAAACAAGTTTTAACAAAAGCTATAGAGTTCTAAACTACTATGTTAAGAGATTATACCAAACGGTTCTAGTCCTTCGTCTTAATGTTATCTACGGCCTCCTTGGATCTCCACGTCCTCTTCGGCTTTCTCCCGTGATAGACGATCCACCCGAGAACCCTAATCCAAGCTATAACCTCTAAACTTGAGGTTACTTAGTTTCTCTAGTTGCTAAATAGAGTAGCTAAGGTGATGTAGAGATAGGTTATGGAGTAATTAGTCTTTCCTAATCCTTGTTCTCAACTCATGAGGGTAGGATTAGGTTTGGTGAAGGAGAGAGAACTTGAAGAGAGAGAGTGAGAAGATGATAATGATAATAATATATGATAAAGAAAAAGCTTCTCACTTGATATATGAAACATAATGAATTATAAAGAAATGAATAATATGAGATTATTCATCATGTTTTAATAATTCAAGTGGGTGATTCATCATGTGAGTCATTAAGCAATTAATGATGCATTAATGATATGATGAATCACTCACAATGAGTCACTAATTCAATAAATGAGAATGCCACCTCTCCCTCCAAGTCATCACCTTCTAGAAGCTTCTCGGAAAATTACGAGAACGCCCCTCTCATCCGTGAAAACACGGAAAAACTTTAGACTGTATAAATCCAATAACCTGATACTAGAATCTGGCTTAATCCAAAGCCGGCTAGTAAAAACTGTCCGAATGTCGTACGTGCGTTCAAACACGTAAACGTCCGAACCTTTGTCGTAAAACCATACGACCTCTATATCTTTTCGCCTGGGTTTGGGAAATCTCTGTGTGGGACTCTAAAGACTCGACTACTACGCTGGCAGTGGGTTTAACCACAGACCGCAAGCGGCACTAGCTGTACGTAACGGTCCCCAGGTAGTTGTCGATAAGAAAGCTGATGAGGTAACCCATCTGAAATCCTACTGAGCCTGTCTGTGACAATATCCGTGCAGTCCGGTCTGTTCGTCTAAGAGTATCGCATGTATGGTCTACGGAGGTGGTGGACGTCAGACCCCTAATAACCGTACAAGTCGTGTCGGTATGGCTCTATCACCATCCGAGAATCTACTGATCAACCTATCAGTAATTCTCAATCAGCCCTGGCCAGGGACTTATGGTAATGACCAACCGATCACCGTGCAATATCAACTCCCTATACCGGGAGAGACGAATCCTTAACAGTCACTCACTGCCTCCACGTGGCTCGGGACTGTGCCCAACTGAAACCTGTTTGCACGACTCCTTTGAGCCGTGGTAGGGTAATAATCAAAGCACAGTGGGAACTCACACGAGACAAATGATGACCTTAAGTCAACGGACTATCTGCACACATGTCACCTGAGAACTGCTATCTGACGTTAGGTATAATACCATCCAGTCAGTTCTCGGCGAGTCCTGTCCGGTGTACTCACACCCAGTAAGCATCTGTATACAATCTTAGGTGAACACCACCAATGGTTGCGGGACCAATCCATTGCCCCTCGTCAGGGTCTAGATATGTATACACTAGTCTACTCCGGAGTATCGATGCCCAATCTCGATACTCCTGCGACCAGGGACTTCTAAGGGTGTGCCTATTGACTATCCAGCTCCTACTAGTATGACTGCCATCACAACGCCGGTAGTCAGACAAAACACCCTATGGGCTTTATCAACATATATACATAAATACCAAGTAAAATATATCATACGTTAAGACAAAGTCAAACCAAATAGCATACTATCATATCAAGCAAGACTGTCGTGTACATACATATCCCAAGCATCCTATACAATGTAGGCCTCTAGGGCATATATATCCAACATCTTCTTCCAAACCATAGGCAGGTGCCGAACAGTGGGGAATGACGAAAACCAATTAGCCTAACGATGGTGTGCAGAAGGTAATAAGTTAAGAAAAATAAAGGGATTAGTAAGAAGGCAAAGTAAATTGCGACTGTTATTCACGACCAAACCAAGTATTTCATCGCCACTCCTACATCACCTTTGTATTTCACCGGAACACTCCGTATCACTACGAAGATCCACAGTTTATTGGATACTCCATCGTATGGTTATATACGAACTCGAAGGAACTTGTTCCATTTCGGGGATGGATTCTGGTTCAGGAGAAATAGGAATAAGGTTTTATTTAGTTGTCTTTTATCTTTACCTTCTCTCGGGTTGCGAGTGCTCCTAGGATTAGGACAGTACACCCATTATGGTTATTGGATAGTCTTCTTCCAAACCATAGGCAGGTGTCGAACGGTAGGGAAGGAAGAAAACCATTTAGCCTAAGAGGGTGTACAGAAGATAATGACTAAAGACATATAAAGGGATTTGGAGAGTTGATAAAGAAATATACGGTTATAGTTATGAATCTGGATAATGGAAGAGGCGTTACTATGAATACTCGGATACCCCTTCGAAACATTTCAATGTTTCAGTTTTACTGTGTACTGTTAAAAGAAAACTGATTTCCTAATTAGCCCTTGCTGCAGGGTATGTATTTACAGGTGTAATTCTCACATCTGTATGGTTTTACAGATGATGAGTGGGAGTAAGTTATTGGGAATTGGGAGATCATCCTCATTATATCGGGATTCGTTGTAATTGGTGATATTTGAGGAAATCGCGTGGGTTGTTTGCCGGACGGCAAATATTTGGTTTTGAATATCCGTTGTTATGCACCAATTTCAAATTGATATATCTGTACGTTTATTTTCATAAAGTGAGATATAACTTTTTGAAATTATGTCGATGACATTTACCTATATCAGTTGATGATTAGGTAAGGAGCATTCAACAGCGGTGTAATTCTTCATAACCATGGTACTGTTTTCAACCTACGAAACACAGGTATTGAGTTGTTAGACTCAGAAGACTTATACAGAGTATTGTATGTTGTCCAGTGTCCATTAGGACAGAGGGGTTGGTCCTCGCACTATATTCTGTTTACTTATGACTTCTCTAGTTCTTAGACAGGTGTTTCGTAGAAACACAATGTCTAAGTTTTGAGAAGTTATAGGTATAAGAGTAAAGTAGAGAACCAGATGTTACAAGTATCGGGATTCTTCAAAGTGATCGAAGATGTAGATACGTGTGTATGGTATTTAGTTGATAGTAATGATTAAGAGAACTTGCTTCTCTTTCAGGTTACTCATAAATGGAAGTACTCCTAAGTTCAGTAATGCTGATCGGCCTCTCTCCATTTAGTTGACATGCACTGGAGACAGCTGCATGATTTGAATCTGGTTCCAATTAAATCAGTGCCTCAGTTTCTATATTGGATATAGAATAGTTCATATCTTAACATTGTTAAGGTACGGGAAGTTGTCCGGCTTATGCTTAAAACCAGACTCTGGATAACTCAAGGCACGTTTCTGTAATGGCTGTTTGTCGGTTGACCCGAGCTATGACGAGGGTTGACTTTCTACCATCTGGAACATCAATAGTGATATTGTTCTTGGCTCGCCACAGTTTTAGTAAAATGGATTTTTTTCAGAAAACAAAAGTGGGAGTATGGTAGAACTGGAAGTGATTCCAGAACCGCAAACGATTACTGAAATTTGATAAGAACATAAAGTTTCAATCTGGATTGTCATTCCATTGGCCACTCCGCAAATATGGTGGGTAATCTCAGGCACTCAAGAGGTACTTCGGTATGCTCAAAGACGGTGACAAGGAGGTTCTTGTTTACCCAGATTTTACACTACTGTTGTTCCAGGCTATGAGACCCGGCCGGAGGATGAGTATAGCGTCGCTCTAAACTAGCTTTAGAAGTGCACGTATATATGACACTGCCAGAGGGTTGTCGCTGTCAGTGGGAGCAGCGGAAGCATAGTGGACAAGTAGCTTATGTCTATTTATGGACTAAAGCAGTTATAGCGGAGATAGATCATCTATTTCTGATGTGACAGTCATAGGTTTGTCTTCATCAGAATAGAGGATGGATCTGTTAAGAAGGTAGTAGGGTGTGATGTCCTTGGATGACATACACAGAGTATGAAGTGATATTCCTATACTACGATCGGTTATACTTTGGTTGACACACAGTGGTTTCTCCACATAGGATATAGATATTATATCAGACATTCTGGTTACTAGATCTATGGTTTTAGATCTAGATTTGGGTAGTTTCCCAATCTGGGTACTTAGACAGCATTCTAAAGGTGTTTTAGAATGGACGACTCCTGGCACGGTACTGTACCTGCAGGTGATGGAGTCACCCTCTCTAAAGGTGTCTTACAGACTAAAGGGGAGAGGGATGTGCATGATTGGCAGATCACTTGCTTAGGCAATTGAGTCAATCATGAGATGTCAAGTACCACACCAGATGTTTTTGCACGAGATGCAGTAAGTTTATATTAATCCTATCCTGGAGAAACGTTCGGAAGCAGTTTTAGAACATAAGTGGATGTTCTAGGGATATGATAACAACAGACACTTTTAGGAAACAGTTATCATTCCAGGCTTCCAAGGTGACCTGGATGACAGAGTGGCTATCAGAGTTATTGTTTTCCCTCAGACGAGGGGCAGTATTTTGGACAGATGGTCCAGGCGGATACTGAGGGAGGCATGGCGCAGGATACTGATTAAGTTCAGTTGACGATACAGTCTAAGAAGTTTGGATTTGGAATTCATTTATGAGCTAGGTCCTATCAGATATCAAGACATATTCTAAGACAAGTATTGCTCATTTCGGGAGATGGCTTTCTCCGTGAAGTTGAGATAAAGAGAGACATTGAAAGAAACATCCGGGAGGATCCACTCACTGAGGCTATTCCTCAAACACAATAGTTTCACAAATGAGCTTTATGAGACTGATTAGTAGAGGAGTTGGGTGTTCGGTATCACATGGGCTGTGAGTATGCGACATCGCAATAATTAGCCTTGAGTGCAAGTGGGAGATTGTTGGATATAGTGCCCTCAGAGTTAATTATTAGATCACAGGCACGTGATTGCAATAATTGAGGGAGGACCTATGCCGGTAGGACAGTCTTACTCAAGATGATAGTATGCTATCTGGTTTATCTTTATCATCGTGTACTACTTTAGGTGACCTTACAGGTCACTATTGCGCGTTGATAGAGCCCTTAGGAGACGGCCAGCAGTATGATGGCGATCATATACGTGGGAGCTGGTAGTCGATAAGCACATCCTCAAAAGTTGTCCCTAGTCGTGGGAGTTTCGAGACAGGGCATCGATACTCCGGAGTAGACTAGTGTATACAGTCGAGACCCCGACGAGGGGCGGTGGCCGGTCTCACAAGCCACTGGTGTCAGTTGGTTCACCTAAGATGTATACAGGTGCTCATTGGGTTATGAGTACACCGGACAGGACTCGCCGGGAACATGCTAGTTGGTATTATACCTGATGTCAGATAGCAGTTCTCTGGTGACATGTGTACAGGTTAGTTCATCGACTTGAGATCGTCATTTCTCTCGTGTGAGTTCCTACTGTACTTTGATTACTACCCTACCACGGCTCAAAGGAGTCGTGCAAACAGGTTTTAGTTGGGTAAAGTCCCGAGCTACATGGAGGCAGTGAGCGGATCTGCAGAGGTTCGTCTCTCCCGGTATTGGGGGCGAGGTCGCGCTGTGTCTAGGAGAGCCATTACACGAAGTTCTTGGCCAAGGCTGGATATTTACTGGAAGGTATTCCAGTAGTATCTCAGGGTGTTCTGGGATACACTCCGACACGACTTTTACCGCTTTTGGGGGTCTGACTTTTACCAATCCCCTAGACCCGCCATGCGATGCTCAAAGACGAACAGACCGGACTGTATAGATATTGTCACTGACAGGCTCAGTAGGGTGTCAGGATGAGTTCGCTCATCGACCTCCCTTTTGGTCAATACCTGGTAGCCCGTTACGTATAGCTAGTACCTCTGACGTGCTAGTGGTTAAATCCACAGCCAAGGTATTGACGAGTCTTTAGAGTCCCCCACAGACAGTTTCTCAAGTTTCGGGAGAAACGTTGTAGAGGCCGTATGGATTTATGGCATGGTTCGAACGTATGCGTGCACTTGTGCACGTGTTATCATTCGGACGGATAGTACTAGCGGGCTTTGGTTTAAGCCGGATCCTAGTATTTTACAGTGTATATTTTATCTCGTTGCATTTTTATTCGGTCGGAATACAAATGCAGGTATGTATATACATTCGCGGGGTTTTCCTTTAATTTATTACGGAATCGCTTTTTGAAGTTGCCAGTTTGCATTCCGTTTCGGCATTTTTCCTTCATTCCTTTATGGCTGAATTTTTGTGAGGAGAAGGGTTTTCTTGCAAAGTGGCATTTAGCAAAATGCGAGGGGTTTTTTGTGGTGGAGGGTTCATGATCTTTCTAAATCAGCTTGATTCTTTTTGCATCATTATGGCTTGCAATTAATGGGATGGGATTGAGATGGAAATTAAGTGTGACTTGTTTTTCTTGTTATCATCCAATTTGCTTTTGCTTTTTGCTCACCTTTTTCCTCTTCATTTTTAAGCATTGGCCGGCCACTACATTTGGGGTGGGGACAATTCTTGTGTTAGGATTTGATTCATTTGCTTTGCAAAGGAAAATTCCATCAAGCTCATTTCCACCTTCACCTCCAAAATGGCAACTTCACTAACCCTTGAGACAAAGCATACTACATATATTCTACAGCAATCTTGGACACGTCGGCTAGAAAACTTCATGTCCGAGTTGCCTCGGTTCAGAGGTGGAAGCCCTTAAAAAAAACTCGGTGATGTGGTGCCCTTTCCGACGAGGCGATCGAGACCGGAGATACCACGAGGAGATCGGGATTGTGGCCAAAGACCGAAGGACACGGATCGCTCGGTATAGCTCTCTACCCTCTCTCTAGTTTGCTAGTAGTAGGTTAATGGTCCGATTCGGGTTTTAAGCATACGATAGCGCCGGTTTTTTGTTTGAAAAAGTTTTTGTTTTCCGCATTTTGGCCTCGGAAAGACGGCCGGGGGGCCTCGGAAAGACGACCGGGGCACTACCGTAGACTTACACGTACTATGACCGATCCTGGGTCCAAGTCTTCTCATAATGTATTCCAGAAAGATTTTGTCGGGGTCTCTCCCGAATCTCGTTTCTGCCGAACTGGCCGGAAGTTATCATCCTTTACTAAATCTGTTTCTTGTTTGGGAACGGCCTCAAACTCATCGCGACTCCTTCTGGAAGATATATCCATGTACAACGCCTCTGCATGCGTATCACATCTCTGATATCAGCGGAGTTGAACGTCCTCTCATCAAAATCTCGTACGAACCTCTTACTCCACTTTTCTCTAATGTCGACTGATTCAGACTTGTCTCTTCGTAGCTGCATGGACTATGCTCCAACGGCTATGCTCTTATCTGGAGTCTTCCAAGCAATGTATCCCATTACACGATATCCGAATGATGTTGAACTTTTCGATCGATCCGTCAAGATTCCATAATCCCCCAAGAGCTCAACATCTTGAGTACAGTTTAGTAGTATCGAATATATGCCACAGCGCCTATAGACCAACCGTAGAAGGGCAAAACCAAGCCTCATTAATGGTACCGCTGAACTGCCATAAACCCCAAGGTTTTGAAGCATTCTCATAGTCATTATATTGAGTTAGGGTCTCATTCTTCTAGAGGGTCCGTAGAATTACTTGCATTGCTTTCCGAATACTTTAAACTTGGAAAACGGGTTCATGACGTTCGATCTTCTCTATCGACTCTCAACGTACCCGCGTGAAGTCGTCTCTAACCGGAATCAATCAATCTGATGACATCACATCGGGATAGGCAATGAATCACATGTCCTAGTCTTTCATCTTTAGTGACTAGCGATCTTTTATCATATCTTGAAGTATAACTTATGCGGAACTAGCTTCAAACATCTGGGGCGATATCTCATCATTCGCAACAACAACTGGCTCATTTGTCTACCCGTTGAACAGTGCCTCAATCATCAAAATACTTGGTGTATCGATGGTCATCACATCCTGGCTTGCCTTTATCGGTAGCCCAAATCCTCTTTTGCTGATCTGTACGTCCGAGAAATCTCGTAGAAGCCGCTTCAAAAACGCTCATGGCGTGAAAACACAACTAAACGATGCATCTATGCAAATCGTATGTCCCTGGAATCACGCCCTGGTCAGTCCTCGTCCGTGACGAGCTCGTGCTGACGCAACACTAGTCGTAGCTCTCTATGCCCGTGTAATCATGGAAGCAAAACAATAAACCGATACTCAAGAGGATAGATCATAAGAATGAAGATAATACTGTGCAAAGAAATGTACATCCTAAGGTTTCTTAAGCGAAGTATCGTATCGTAAGTATGCCGCGGAATATACACACAATACATCACTCTACTTGAGTAACCTACTCCATCAACCAAGGGTCACGCTACACTCTGAAGGTAAAACCTAACGCTTTGATACCAACTTTGTCACGATCCGAAAAGTACGGAACATGACAGGCACCTAAATTACGAAACGTCTCGAGGCGTACGTAATCTAAGTAAGCCAAAACCTAGAAATCAAAACCAAGTAAAGCAGTAGAGTGAAGGAAAAATCAATTTTAAAGCAAGAATTTTAACAACATAAGCCGAGGTATGCATTTTAAAATCTCAAGACTTTTCTGAAAATTTCGGCAGATTATTGTAAATATTGACCCCAAACGGGTACAAACCTGATAAAATATATATAATGAATAAGGCATCCCCAAGAGGGAGCTAGCTCTTCGCCAAAAGGGCGGACAAAACCACTCAAGCAATATAATATACAACGCCGAAAAACGAGGATCAAAACTCAAAAGAAATCCCATATCCACCAGAAAACGATAATAATACAAGTGCGACTCTAAGGTCGAAAGAATAAACACCGATCTTCTTGTTCTATCAAATATACAAGTCTGCTTGATGGGGTTTACTAATACAACTGAAATAATAAATGTACAATGGTGGTCACGATGCAAGTGAACCCACCTACCAAAGCAATTACCCGAAATGAATGTATTGAGCCAGCAAAGCCGTCAAGAAACCTGTACGGCAAAACCTGCAAGAAACTGTGGCACAACGGGGGTGAATTGCCAACTCGTGAGTAGAAAATATCACAGAGCAGAAATCGCATGTATGACGCTATCCTAGGTTATACCAAGTAATATCCTCAAATAAATATCCTGATCCATCTACACATAAGTGCAATACCACGTGTCAGTGCCTCAAATAGCAACATATCAAATATATGATGTATGAATGCATTACTAATGGAAACAGAATACATCATGAATGAGACAACTGTTTTCTTTATTTAATGAGATTTCTTAAGTATATAAATCGAGTATTATCAATGAAATCAATAGAGAAATCGGTATCAAGCATCGACACGAAACATAAATCTCAATATCTCAATATTTCAGACTTCGGCTATCCGGACTGGCCTATATCATCAAATCTCAATATCTTAGTGTCTCAAATCTCAATATCTCAATACCTCTGGCTCCGTCTGTCCGAATCAGCCTATATCATGAATCACACGACCACGAACGGTATCCTCCGGATATCCACCTCGCCAGACAATCACTGGTAGGCAGTCGGCCCCTGCCGGGCTCATTGTCTACAACTCGAGCTTCTTGCCCCAGGGTACAATACCGGGTCCACCATTTACCCGCAGACGGTTCATCCAACACCTCGAATCGGGTCTCGAAAACCATCTCAAAACCGAAAAAACATCATGGTGGACAATTCTCATCATATCAAGGAAAACCACATCTTTCTATTTAAAACAATTCATTAGTTTGATAAGCATTCATATGCGGTTTCCAAATCCAGAAAATCTCAAGAAGGATCCGAAATCATCAAATCACCATGTCAATAAATAGTGAAAACCGGCATAAATCTCCATAATACTGCATAACCAATGAATATATGAATGCATCTGATATCATGCAATGAATGCAATAGTTAAACTAGCATATGAAAGCGGTAACATATTGCAACTATTAGCTAGCAAGCTATCTCAATTAAATAATATTCTTTAAAGTGTACATGACATGGCAATTACCGATGATGATGTGTGTGAGCCGGCAAGCAAGTGTACGTGGAACATATGCAACATCGGTAATGGTGCTGGTGTCCTGATAGCATGGTTTCATAATAATTACAGATAACATATGTACAAGCATGCAATGCGATGAAAAATAATGAATATACAGAAAGTGATGTAGTAACAGCAACACTGAAAAATATACCTACCCAATATACGAGTTATACAGTTTGGTATTTAAATTACTCGCAATTCTCCACTTTTGAAAATTAGTATGACTCGAGCACAGTCAAAAGAGTAAGGAAATCCACCTAAGTTTGAGTCGATCTATATATATACATAGTTGTCGGTGATCTCGCCTCAATAGTATCACGTATGATACAATATATATATATATATGACGAGTCAACAGTGCGGATCTAACATCATAACTATATCTCGTACGGTAAATCTATCGTACGGCATCCCAAATCTGGGTACGGGTCAAATATCATATTCAACTCATTACTCATCTGGTGTCCTTATCATCATATGTCCTGAATTGGGCTACAGATCTAAGTCTAGTACAAGCTGATACCATCAACAATATATGTGCGAGTGTCTGAAAGACCTCGCCTAAAGATCCGCTATAATATCATGTCGTATCTCCTAATACGAACCAAATCATATCACCGATCTCACGGCATCAAGCCCAATCACATCGACTCATCTCCAAGTACCATATACTATCCTCTATCATCCGTGTACCCGTATATGTATATATATAAACCCACGCATTCATATCTATCCACATACATATAACATGTACACCCAAAACCATATCCCGTGCGTGCATGTGTTTGGGTAACAACCTCACTCTAGGGTTCGCGACTAAGAAACCAACTAAACCACTTTCCTCAATTCTTGTTAACATTAACCCATGATCTCCTAAAGCTTTGCTTGCTAAGTGTTTATATCCCTCAATAACACATCTAAGTATATTGATTGTTGTTATTTTGTGTATGCGTTGTAAATTTAAGAATACTGCAATCAAGACGGTGTCGCTTGGTAGCTAGCCGGTCGAGTACTACTCGATCCACAGGGAAATGGTGTTCTTTTCTTTAAGTTCTAACAAGTTAAGTCCAAAAAAATGGTGGTTTTGTTTTACGATCTAACAATGAGATTAAATTGATTTAAAAGCTTGCTAGGGTTAGGATTAGGTTCGATCGAAATAAGGATTCTTCTCACTTCTTTCAATGCCCTAGTTAAGAAATTAGGTATTAGGGTAATAGTCAACAACAGGGATTAGCGCGACTGGGAAGAAACTTAGTTTCTTCCTTTTGGTCCTTGTCCGTCCGTTCTTGGCTCTTAGGCGTAACCTCCAGTTAATTCAACCACAACCTGTCTAACTAGGGAATCACCGCTATCATGTAGGATATGGTGCTGTTGTGAGCGGTGTGTGGTTGAATTAAATAGAGTCCGTATTTTAAAAGTTATATGGGCAAAGAAAGGAGTGAGAGAGATTTCCTTCTCTCAAACCTTCCCTATCCTACTTCTAACAAGTGAGAAATTACTCACTCATTAGGAAAGTGACAATAAAATTCATTTTTATTTTATTTTAATAGACTATCTAAATTGCAGATAATAAAAGAACAGGCAAAAAATTGCAGGTAATAAATTGCAGATAAAAAATGCGAGATTGAAAAAGAAAACTTACTTTATTGATGTCCTCTCAACAACGCATTACAAGGGAATTAAAAATCTAGATCTAAGAATTAAAAGAGGCATAAACTAAAGAGAGGGATGCCTTCATTTGGCATTCAACTTTCCTATTTATAGATAGAATAAACCTTAGGTTACATTCTGATCCACACTTGAATTTACAAGACTACCCTAAGAAAGCCAGGTTTAAGCACCGACACCCACTGACACATGCACCGACATGTGCACCATATGGCCGCGGTTCCGCGGAAGAAAGGCATGTTTGGCCGCGGTTCCGCTGCCGTATTGTGGGATCTTGGTCTCAATCATTCAGGGTTGCTTCATGTTGCTTTTTCCTTCTGTTTTCTTCACTTGGTTCCACAGAATCTCTTCTATTTTCTTCCAGATTTCCAACAGTGCAGAATGATGTGGACTTTTTCCGTGAGTTTCGTGTTGAATTCTTGAATCTTATGCTGCCCTTGTGCTTTGTGCATTGAACTGTCTAATGATTTTCATTTATTCCTTGAACTGGTAGGCGGTATCATACAGATTCATCTATTGTTGGTCGTAGTCTCACATTTGTAGCGATTTTTTCATGAATTTCACTGTAACGATCTGAGAACCTGTAATCTGCAACTATTTAGGAGACATGGATCAAAAGCACCTATTTATATGTAATGTGATTAAGAATAGGCAATATAATAATGCAAAATTCTGATATGAACAAATACCCCCAAACTTATCTTTTGCTCGTCCCGAGCTCGAAAAATCCTAACCTCACTTTCGCAGGGATCGCGATTGCACTGAGCTCGTGCAACAACCCGTTAAACCTCTAGGTGTCCCTAGTTGGAGGAGTGCTGTCTCCTGAGGGTTTTCAGCGGATACTACCCACAAAATCCGATCAATTTGGCATGTTGACTCTCATTCTTCAATTCAGTATTCTAGTAAGAAATTCTATTATCTTCAACGTAGAAATCATCAATCCGTATTTTTGACACTCACTTTTCATTTAACTTAAGATCATATATGTTCTGCACTTTTATTAAGCTTTCAGCATCTTTTGAATTTTCCTTCTAAGGTTCAATCTCAACTCAAGAATTTTTATCATCTTTATTGAAGATATAAGGCATATCATTCATTCTTATCTCTCATCCAAACCCAAATCATATACCCCTACATGTGTGTGATTATCCCCCCTACACTTGGAAATTCAATTCATGTTATCATACTCTTGTCTATCGTCTAAAGTACTTTTAGTTGGTGAATTTTAGATGAAATTACTTACACATTCTTCATGCGACCGTTAATATTTCTTGAGGTACTAACGACCGATTACAAAATGTGTTTGCGCATTTAGGCGTAATTCCTCTTCTTGTAATACCTAAGGCTTAGCAGTGACTCCCAAACCAGTTGGTCTAAGGCACTAGGTGATAAAGCACCCTCGCTATATTTTTTATTTATGCTGCCTTAAGTAATTACAAAACTAGTGTTCATTTTTTTATGTCTCTTTATTCACCATTTATACTTTTATTTTATTTTCCTTCATACTAAGGTTTTTAGACAAGAGCATTTCATGGTATCCTCTACTATCCCAAGTTTCAAGGTGCGTGTACGTGCTAATTGTAGGGTATATATTTTCAGAATTTAGACTTAAGGTTCAGAATTATTTTTCAGATTTACACTTCAAATAAAAATTTCAATAGTCTTCCCTTATTTTGACTTAGCCCAAGAACTGAACTCAAAATTTGCCTATTTCTAAATAAAATATAAAGACATATATTTTCTATAGTTAAACTTTAAGAAAGGCTATTTTTAGGGTTTTTAATTTACTAAGTGTAGGATTTAGTTTTTTTCTACTATTCAACCGTCATGTTGAACTTAAGTCAAATACGGCCAAAATTGAACATTCAATTTTTATAATTTTATTAAAATAAATTTTCAATTTTTTGTTGATTTTTATTCTATTTTTTTTATTTTCATTTTTTTTAGTTTTTCTATTTTTTTATAAAGATGCAATGCGGAATTAAATATGCAAAGGAAGAAAAAACAAATATATACAAAAAATTATAATGCAAAGATAACTATTTACAAACCACCTCCACCCCCAAACTTATCGAAAGCAGTGTCCTCACTGCTCATAGCCTCGCCATCCCCTCGATCGTGAGCGGGAACGTTCCTCTCTCGCCAGCAAGGTGGTCATGCCCTGCTCCAAACTCATCGCTCGCTGACCAAGGTTGGTCACCATCCCTATCAACCTTTCTACCCCCTATTTGTTCTTCGTATCAAACGCGCTTGCGCAGCAGGGGTAAGCTCTTCATCGCTCACGGTCGAGCTGGAGCTGGGTGTCTTAGCGGGCACGTCCTCGGCCGGCTCGGTGCGCGACCATACATCATATAAGCGTGTGTAGGATGTGAATACGCCCTCAAGAAGAGGTCTAATGCGAATCCCTCCATGCATATAAAATTTGAATTCCTCCACACGGAGGAAATGGCGACACAGTTGTGTCATCAACATACGGCATGGATAGTTGGCAGCCCTCTTGCCCGCACTAATTGAGTGAAATAATACCATGCACATATTATAGCTGGGGTTTCTAGTCATCAAAGTGTGCACGATATGAAGGGATGGTGTCAAAAATGTAGTGTTGTGCGAACTACAAAAAATATTATTTTGTGACCAACGGTACACAGTCAATACGTTCGCAAAAAGGGTTCTAGCCTGGATGCCTTTTCGTGGCTCCCTTGAATAATCATTACCCATCAAGGGTAGGTAGTCCTCGAATTGGAGTGGTTGGTCATGAATAGGTAGTGTAGATATTAAGGTGACTTCATGGATGAAGTCCCTATCGATTATTTTTTCCCTATCCCCCTACATTAACCGAATGTAATCGTGTTGTGAGAGGCAACCATCCTCCAAGCACTCATACAATCGGGTGACAAGATCTGGAAGCGCGAAAGAATTTGGATGGTTAAAAAGTAAAAAGTTCCACCCACGCCTTCGGATATCGTCACCGAAATAACTACTATAGATCGTGTGTGCAAAGATTTGTGAAAATCTCTTTCGAATTGCAAAGTGGGTGCCATCACAGAGAAGTACAGAATAGTTCTAAAAATTTTAAGAGAGAGGATCAGAGAAAGCAAACCTCCTATGAAGTTTTCAGAGGGAGAAGACAACAAAGTGAGGCGGAAGCATGGCGGGAAGCTGCAATCGGCGGCGGTTGCGCGGCTCAGAGGAACGATCTCTCTGCAGAAATTAAAGCAGCGGCTAGGGTTTGAGGAAATGAGAAATTAGGGTTATGAAAATTCAGAGGAGGGGTCGGTTTGGTTTTATAAGGGGTGTTTTTGGTTATTTGCAAAAAGGCCCTCTTAAAAAGAGGAATTTATTTGTAAATAATTGTCTTTTATTATTTATTAAAAACTGAAAATTTACAAAAATACCAGCAAAAATTTGAATTTTTTTTATTTTTATTTATTTTTTTATTTTACAAGTGTGATATACCCACAAACTTTTTTGAAAAAGTGTTTCCACTATTTATGGCCGGATGACCGAAATTTAGGGGTAGATGGAGGAAGATCAGTCTTTGTAATCTGGCTCCTGCAATATCAGGAGCTCCTCTGATGGGTCCGTGGTGAGGAACGTTTTAAGCCTATGTCCGTTCACTTTGAATAGTGAACCGTCCTCAGGATTTTATAAATCGACCGCACCGTGCGGATATACAGTGCGTACTAAAATGGCCCTTTCCATCGTGATCTGAGCTTGCCGGGATGGAAATGTAGCCGGGTGTCAAAATATAAAACCCGTTGACCAGGTTTGAATGATTTGCGCATAAGGTGTTTATCGTGAAACACCTTCGTTCGGTTTTTGACGACAACCGCGTTCTCGTAAGCTTCATCCCGAACCTCGTTTAATTCGTTTAACTGCAGATTTCTTTGGCTGCCCGCAACTCCTAGAGATAAATTCAGCTGTTTTATCGCACAAAATGCACGATGCTCTATTTCAACTGGAAGGTGGCAAGCCTTTCCATAAACAAGCCTATATGGAGACATGCCAATATCGGTCTTATAGGCAGTTCAAAATGCCCGAAGGGCATCAGTAAGTTTTAGAGACCAATCATTACGGTTTTTGGAAACCGTTTCTCCAATATCTGTTTAATTTGCCGATTTGAAATCTCGGCTTGCCCACAAGTTTGGGGATGATAGGGCATTGATAGCTTGTGATTAATGGAATATTTCCGCATTAAGGACTTGAAAGTCCTATTACAGAAATGATTTCCATTATCGCTGATGATTGCGCGGGGGTGCCCAAATCGGGAGAAATTGTTTTCTTTGAGGAATCTAAAGACAACCTTGTTGTCATTAGTTCGGCTGGGCACAGCCTCGACCCATTTAGATACATAATCAACATCAAGAAGAATATACACGTTCCCAAAAGAATTGGGAAACGGTCCCATAAAATCAATCCCCCAAACAACAAAAATTTCCACAACCAATATTGGTTGGAGCGGCATTTCGTTTCTTCTAGATATCCGGCCCAAGTGTTGGCACCGGGAGCATGTCTTGCAACAATCATGTGTGTCTTTAAAAAGTTGTGGCTAGTAGAAACCACACTGCAAGATCTTTTCTACAGTCTTTTTAGGGCCAAAATGCCCACCACATGCTTGATCGTGGCAAAATGACAGCACGCTCTTAAACTCATTGTCGGGGACACACCGACGAATAATTTGGTCGGGACAGTATTTGAATAGATAAGGTTCATCCCAGTAAAAATGTTTTACCTGGGATAGGAATCGGAGTCTGTCCTGATTCGACCATTCATTTGGTGTAAGTCCGGTGGCCAAATAATTCACAATATCTGCGAACCAAGGTTCGCATGATACAGTTAAGAGCTGCTCATCTGGATAAACGTCTTTTATAGGAAATTGAAGCGTCGGCGAAGAAGGAAGGCGTGAAAGATGGTCGTCGACTACGTTTTCGCATTCTCTTTTGTCTTTGATGATAAGGTCAAACTCTTGTAGTAAGAGGATCCAACTTATCAGCCGAGATTTAGCGTCCTTCTTCGCAAAAAGATGGTGACGAGCTGAATGGTCAGCGTATACGATGACTGGAGAGCCGATTAAGTAAGGCCTGAACTTTTCTAATGAAAACACAACAGCTAAGGATTCCTTCTCAGTTGTTGTCTAATTTAATTGGGCCTTGTTCAAGGTTCGGCTAGCGTAATAAATTACATGCGGCATCTTATTGATGTGCTGTCCAAGGACAACACCAATGGAAAAATCAGATGCATCGCACATAATCTTAAATGGATGCGTCCAGTCAGGAGAAGAAGTAAGTGAGTTTTTCAACGACTCGAACGCCTTCATACAGCTCAGTCGAAATCAAAAGTGGTGTCTTTAACCAACAAAAGAGTCAAGGGTCTAGCAATCTTGCTAGAATCCTTGATGAACCGTCTATAGAAACCGGCATGGCCAAGGAAGGCTCGAATGTCTCGGACGCATTTAGGAGGAAGAGGATTGGAAATAACTTCAATCTTCGCTTTATCTACCTCGATGCCATTTTGCGAGATGATATGTCCTAAGACAATACCTTCTCGTACCATGAAGTGGCACTTCTCCCAAATTAAAGTAAGGTTCTTATCCTTACACCGGGTAAGGACCGCGTCTAGATGTAGCAAACACTCTTCAAAGGAGTCGCCGGAAATGGAGAAATCGTCCATGAAGATCTCCAAGAAATTTTCCACCATGTCTGAAAAAATACCCATCATACACCTCTGGAAGGTAGTAGGTGCATTGCATAACCCAAAGAGCATGCGATGGTAAGCAAACGTACCAAAAGGATAAGTGAATGTGGTTTTGTCTTGGTCTTTTTCGGCGATGAGAATTTGATTATAGCCTGAGTAGCCATCCAAAAAGTAATAGTATTCATGCCCAGCCAATCGTTCTAGCATTTGGTTAATGAAAGGTAATGGAAAGTGGTCTTTCCATGTCGCGGCGTTGAGTTTTCTATAATCGATGCATGCTCGCCACCTAGTTTGGGTGCGAGTAGGTATTAACTCATTCGCCTCATTAGTTATGACCGTTATGCCTGATTTCTTGGGGATGACGGGAATGGGGCTAACCCACTGGCTATCAGAGATAGCGTAAATGATACCACTATCAAGACATTTTACGATCTTCTTTTTAACAGCCTCCTTCATGACTGGGTTGAGTCGTCTCTGTGGATCCCTTGCTGGCTTGGCATCATCCATTATATGAATATGATGTTTAACAATTAGGGGACTAATCCCCTTGATGTCCGCCATAGTCCAGCCAAAAGCTTGCCTATTTCTTTGCAAGACCGTCAAAATGGCTTTCTCTTGCTCTGGGGCTAGAGAAGCCGAGATGATAACAGGAAGGGTCTCATTCTCACCTAAGTAAGCGTATTCAAGGTAAGACGGCAATAGCTTGAGTTCGAGTGTTGGAGATGAGACAATTGAAGGTAAAATTAGTGAAATTGTCTCAAACTCAAAGGATTCTAACAGAGGTTCAAAACGAGTGTAAGCAACCGAATCGGAAGATTCAGCTAACTCATCCGAAAATTCAAAGGATTCAAACTCGGGTGGTGATTCTTCAAAATCGTTCGAGAAAGTGAAACACTCGTAGTCATTATCGGGCGTTAAAACAGTATCAGATTCAAGGAGGAACGCACTACTGACATCAAAGTTGCTGTGATCGAACAAAAATTTCTTGAGCTCACAGTCCTCCTGGGTGATCTCTTGGATCGAGCAAACATCAAGTATATTAGCATTAGGTTCGGAGGGCTGATTCCCCAACTTAAAAATGTTGAGTTCAATTGTCATATTTCCAAAAGATTGGTTCATCGAACCATTTCGACAATTGATCACCGCATTAAAAGTTGTAAGGAATGGACGACCGGGTATCACCGGAATTTGATTCCGGGAGTTAGCTACAGGCTGTGTGTCCAAAATAATGAAATCAATATGGAATATGAATTCCCCTACTTTAATCAACACATCCTCTAACTCACCACTAGAATGGGTGATGGAGCGGTCAGCCATTTGGAGAGTACAATGCGTAGGTTTCAGCTCTCCAATACCTAGTTGCTCATATACCGAATAGGGAAGCAGGTTAACACTGGCACCAAGATCTAAAAGTGTGCGGTTGATGTTCTTATCCCCAATAGTTATTGAAATAGTAGGACAACCAGGGTCCTTTCATTTTTGAGGTAAAGGTTGGGTAAGAGCATCACTCACTGCACTAGCCAAGAAAACATTCTTAGGTACCTGTGATTTCCTCTTCTTGGTGCACTAGTCCTTCAAGATTTTTGCGTAAGAAGGGACCTGTTGGATTGCATCAAAGAGTGGAATGTTAATGCTAACCTGTTTAAATAACTCCACAATCTTCTCCAATTTGTGGATTTTGTTTATTTGATCTCAACCTGTTTGGAAATGGAACATTTTGAAAATTGGTTGAGTCCAATGCTTGTGGAGGAGATTGCGGAGTTGGAACGGATCCTGTTCATATCAGAATTTTGCATTATTATATTCCCCATTCTTAATCATATTGCAAATAAATAGGTGCTTTTAATCGATGTCTGCTAAATAGTTGCAGGTTACAGGTTCTCAGATCAATACAGTGAAATTAAGGAAAAGACTCTACAAATGTTAGACTACGACCAATAAATAGATGAATCTATAAGATGCCGCCTACAGTTTAAGGAACAAATGAAGATCAATGAACAGTGTTAGTTATGTATATGCCCTAGAGGCCATTGTTGTACATATGATGTATATTATAATGGATGCTTGGTTATATATAGAGAAGACTTTCTTCCTCGTCATGATAGTATGCTATTTGGTTTCACTTTATCTTAACATGTTGACTTGTATTTGTTTACTGTTTTACTCTCACATGTTGATAAAGACCTTAGGATCTGTACTCGACTACTGGGACTATGATGAGATCATACTAGTGGGGCCGCGGTCGTCGATGAGTACATCCTATAACTGTTCCTAGTCGAGGGTATATCGAGACAGGGCATAGATACACCAGAGTAGACTAGCGTATACGCATCTTGACCCATACGATGGGCAATGGATGATCCCATATCCATCGGTGTTAGACATCAGAGATGGTGTACGGGTGCTCAGTGGAGACTGGGTACACTGGACGGACTCGCCGAGAACTCCCAGATGGTGATATACCACACGTCAGATAGCAGTTCTCCGGTGACACTGGTACAGGGTAGTCTATAGACCCGAGATCGTCATAGAGTCTTGTGTGATTCCCACTGTGCTTTGATTTCCACCTTACCACGTCCAAGAGGGCGTGCAAAACGGTGGCTTTTGGGTACAGTCCCGAATCACATGGAGGCAATGAGCGATAGGAGGGGATTCGTCTCTCCCGGTATAGGGAGTTGATGTTGTGCTGTGTTCGATTGGCTATAACTGGAAGTCCCTGGCCAGGGCTGATATGGAGATTTACTGGTAAGTGTTACTAGTAGTTTCTCGACCCGTTATGAGCCACACATCGACACGACTTATCGGTTACTGGGGTCTGATGTATACCACCCCTAGACTTGATATGCGACATATCAGACGAACAGACCGGACTGTACGGGAGTGTTACTGGTTGGATTCACAGGAGAACGCACAGGCAAGCTTGTTGATCTTCTGATCGCTCAATACCTGGGTGGCTGTTACGTTTAGCTGACCGCTTGCAGCTTGTGGGTGTTTTGATATGATCATCACCTGCTACCGGCGTATTGACGATTCTTTAGAGTCCTACACAGAGGTTTCTTGGCTCAGGCGAAACGGAGTAGAGGCACATATGTGATATGTGCAGGAATGAGGATAATGCGATATGGGATACCGTATTATATTCTTGCGATATTTAGATATGAACCGGGTCATCGGATCAAGTGTTGATTCGATGAATCGGTACATGATATATTAGTCGGTAATATTCGATATAGCCGGATCGTCGGATCATGTGTTGATTCGATGATTTAATGTATAATAATATATATGATATATTGTATTACATTATCTAATATTGGCTCGCTTTATTATTTTATTTTCTCAGTGGATGATACATTGATATATATGCGATATATGTTAATTGTATTATTTTCCTTTGTTGCAAATATATAATATATATGTGATATATATTATTGTGACATGATATGATTAATTGTTAAACATGTTTAAGGATGATTAATTGAGGTTAGGGTTTGATTAGGGTTAGTTGCTTCATGCACCTTCTAGAAGCAACTTCTTTTGTCATGGTTAAGATATTTTGTGATGACACATTTTAACCCAACCAAACCCTAACTCTAGTTGTTTCTCTACACATTATTAGCCACTTATCCTTGACCATGGTTAATACTTCAATCATATACTTTTATTTCTATTCATCACAAAAGGATTTATCATTATCTTTTCCATTATCATCTTCTTCTCTCTTGAAAAGCTTGCTAGAAAATCCTTAAGTGATGAATAAATATGAGAAAATGATATAAAAAGAAAGCAAAATTACTACTCTCTCATCCTCATCTCATCTAGCCCATGGGATTAGTGTGTTCATCTCTTTTGAGTGAGAAAGCTTGAGTCTTTGCAACTTCGAGGTAGATCATCGGAGATTTGGAATACTTCGAGCTAGCATGGATCGTTCGAGTCGTGGAGCCTCTCATGAGTCCGGGAGATCGTGGATCGCGGCAAAGGGACTTCTACTCGGAGCTTGTGAAGTGAAGGAGCGGACTACAAAGGTTGTAATCCCTCACACTTAGATAAAAGTTATCATCTTGCATGTTAAACCCTAATAATCTAGCAAAGATCCCGGCTTTGGGTGGTTCGGCACGTCTAAATTTTTATCCGGGCATGTTTGATGCCTTTTGAACCTTCACAAGAGTGCCTAGGAACCCTACAGTGGTATCAGAGCCTAGCTAGAGCATTAGGCGATGTGTTTACGAAGTTAAAACTCCGATCGAACCCGAAACGACAAAATTGGACCCCTCTCTGGAAATTTTTTAAATTTTGGGATTTTTCTGAATTAAAAATATGTAAAAAAATCAGCAGGGAATTCTAAGAATTACCATAAAACCCGAGCCCCTAATTCGACTAGACGGCGGCGGAACCGCGGCGCTAGCATGCCTTGCGCGGCGGTTCCGCGGCGGAACAGTGGATTTGTGACACGTGGATTTTATGGAAATGTCCGTAGGTACTTGTTGATGCTTCTGGATATTTTTAACAGTGATTCCAGTATTGTTTAAATCTGGGGTTTATTTTGTAATAGTAGATTCGATCGGAATATTTAAGTTCGTATTTCTTTCCGGATATTTAGAAGCTGTTAAACTATTTGAACGGATATCATTAACCCACTGTTTCCCGGTACGGCAAACTTTCAAGTGTTGAAATTTCTTCGGGTTTAAATCTTTCGGAAAAATTATACAAGTTAAGCGGTGGACCCTCTAGAAGACAACAAACCTTAACTCGATTATGTGACCGTCTTGAACTGCCTTTTGAACCTTCGGGTTTGGGGCAGTACGGCGTGCCACATGTGAGGCGTTGGCTTGACCCTTCTACGGCTGGATCACCGGTACTGTGACATATTCTGGGATTATTTGAACTCCGCTCAAGTGTTGAGCAGTTTAGGAAATTTTGGGTGTTTCATTATCTGTTCGAAAAGTTTAATACTGTCTATTTATCTCGAATGTGATACAATATGTGGAATTCATAGAGTTAGGCATGAAATGCGGAGTATGTGATATTTCGGATT
This sequence comes from Agapanthus africanus, assembly GCA_030015575.1. Classification (NCBI taxonomy): domain Eukaryota; kingdom Viridiplantae; phylum Streptophyta; class Magnoliopsida; order Asparagales; family Amaryllidaceae; genus Agapanthus; species Agapanthus africanus. Next base: position 411,631,260 of record CM057342.1, read on the forward strand.
TACGATGTCTAAAGTGATTGTGGATTCCAGATATTGTAGTTTTACACTTTCTTTTCTGTGACCGTAAGTGTAATATGTGATATCGCCGGTTTCGTTGCTATATGTCAACGACAATTGGGATCTGCATATTTACTTACGTTGATATGTGATATTATGTGTTGCTGTGATATGTTATATTGGATCGTCGCGTTCTGAATAGCCAGGGGTTTTATGTGAGATGAGGGTTTTTATTTTCATTCATGTAAAATTCATTTGTAATGTAATATTCTTTTATTTGGGGCACTTCCAGGTTGCGGTTGCTGTCACCAGTGTATATTATTTACTTTTCCGCATTAGGTAGACCCAAGGAGGGGAGCACAAGTAACCGGGTTCTAGGGTCCAGTGGGAGGCCATCTCGAGGAGTCGAGACCGGGTCTTCTAACCCTAGAATTGGCAGTGTTACTTGCCGCTCTCGTAGGGGTCTTGGGATGTGGGTTTGGCTATTCGTCGCGACCGTGGAATCCGTGTTTTATACAGGCTCGTATTGAAAACACGGACGTCCTAGTATATCCAATATTTCATATATGTTCTTCTGCTGCAATGTTCTGTGATGAGATCATATTACTGCCTGAGACGAATGCTTATACTATATATATATGCTGATATATAAATATTACTGCTTTCGTTTCTTCTGTGATGCTTAGGAAGCATAAGCTGATGGGATATTTATTAATGAGATTAATAAAAGGAAAAGAAACCTAAAGATGTTGTAGAATCAAAAACTTTATAAAAAGGGTAGCTACAGTTTTGCTTTGCACAGTGATATATACGATATATCCTGCACCTTATTCGATGGGGAAAGAGCCGACGATCCCTTCACCGGGAGTGACCTCTTTAGCGAAACTGGCAGATGCTACAAAACGCGGTTTGTCTTTTGATTGCTTTTAATGTTTTGCTTTGCACAGCGGTATATATGATATATCCTGCACCTTATTCGATGAGGAAAGGGCCGACGATCCCTTCACCGGGAGTGACCCCTTTAGCAAAACAAGAAAAGCCTCAAAAACACTCCTTTTCAAAACTTCACTCGATTCTACGACGATATCAAGTTCATTACGCTCAGGGTTTTCTGAAAAACCTGCGTAGCCCTCCGTCATTTCAGATAGATATTATTTAGTATTCGTGCTATGTTTGTTGACTTAGTTAAGGCATAGTGTACGGTAGCTAAGTAATGTTTATCTGCTAAAACATGAGATGTGATTGGATTAGGGTATTCGTACGGCCTTGTTGACTCAGTTAAGGGTCGTACGGGTGGGTTTAATTCAATCGGGAAATGTACGGGTTGAACTTGACTTGCGATTTATGGTTTGTTGACTTAGTTAAGGTCATAGATCGCTAGGGGCAAAATATTATCGGGAATTTCAAGTGTTGAAATTTGCAATGAGATTGCATACCTCCTATAAGATAGTTGGATCCCGATGCCCACTGCGAGTAAGAGTTACTCCTAGGAGAGTTTTACACAAGACAATTAGCCGATCAAGTAGGTGTCTAGAAAAGTGTTAACGGGGTTACGCCTCTGGGAAAACGAGGTTTACTTTAATTAGGTCCGTGCGATAGCACGGGGAACCTCCCTCAAAGTACCGACACTGATCTGGCTGAAAGATTGACGAAGTTGTAGGGTGTAATTAATCCCGGCTAATCTTACCTTTTTGGGTTTGAAGGTAGATTTGATAAAAACAGTGGGAGACATCCTGATTAGATAAGATAATAACCAATCTAATCTTGCAAGAGCATACGCTAAAGTGTTTTCTTCTCTCTCTCTCCAGGTAGCGACCATGTCATGCCATAATCAAGATAATAATATGGATGTATTGACTGAACCCAATTATTGTACTGAGCTAGGGAATGTTGGACCCGTTCTTTCTTATAAGAGTTATAAGACTGAACAGGAAATAGGAGAATATCTGGATTCTCACACCGCCCAAAAGAACATATATGTTGATGCATCTTCTTCGGGTGTGTTAGTTATTGAGAACTGTTTCTCAGTTCACCCTACGTCCTGGGTATTAGATACCGGATCAGGATCCCACATATGTAAACAGTTACATGGGCTACGAAAAGGTAGAGAACTAGGGAAAGGTGATCATTCCGTTCAAGTAGGGAACGGTGCAAGTATTGTAGCCAAAGCAGTTGGCGAATATCACCTTGTATTGCCAAGTAGTAATACACTAATTCTAAATGAGTGCTATTATATACCGAACATGATGTGCAACATTATATCAGTTTCTTTATTGAGTAAAGAGGGATATAATTTTGTACTACAGGATAATGTTATGAACATATTCCTAGATCAAAAGTTGATTGCATCAGGCTCGTTACATAATGGCATATTCATTCTAAATCAGAATACAGTTCTGAATATACAAAACACACACAAGAGGAAAGGTTCAGATATGAACGAATCCTACTTGTGGCATTGTAGACTTGGTCATATCAATGCAACACGACTGGCTAAGTTACATAAAGATGGTTATTTGAATCCGTTCGAATTATCATCTTATGATACTTGGCATTCATGTCTCAAAGGAAAAATGACCAAAGCTCCGTTTAGTGGACACGGAGAAAGAGTTGCCGAACTCTTAGGACTGGTACACAGTGATGTATGCGGTCCCATGTCTACGCATGCCAGGAACGGTTCTTCCTACTTCATTACATTCACTGACGATCTCTCTAGATTCGGACATGTGTTCCTGATGAAACACAAGTCTGAAGCTTTTGAGAAATTCAGAGAATATAAGCACGAAGTAGAGAACCAAACGGGCAAAAGTATTAAGATCCTTCGATCTGATCGAGGAGGTGAATACTTAAGCGGTGAGTTCCTAGATTATCTAAAAGAGATTGGGATTCTCTCTCAGCTTACTCCTCCTTATACACCACAGCACAACGGTATATCGGAACGAAGGAATCGGACCCTATTAGATATGGTGCGATCTATGATGAGCGATGCTGAGTTACCTATTTCCTTTTGGGGGTATGCGCTTAAGACAGCCATATACATATTGAATCTAATTCCGTCTAAATCTGTACCTACCACACCATATGAGATATGGAGTGGGAAGAGACCATATTTTAAACGAGTTAAGATATTGGGTTGTCCGGCCTATGTCAAAAGACAAAATCCAGACAAACTCGAGGCACGATCAGTTCTTTGCAAATTTGTGGGATATCCTAAGAATTCTCAAGGATATATTTTCTATCACGCTGAGGAACAAAAAGTGTTTATTTCTCAATATGCCACCTTTTTAGAAAAGGAATTTCTTGCAAAAGAAATTAGTGGCAAAGAGGTAGAGCTGGAAGAGGTTCCAGCACCACAGACTACAACTGATTATTTATTCGAACCAGAGGATTCAGTAGTACCCGACGAACCCCAGCCTCTCCGCCGATCTAATAGGGTTTCTCGTCCACCTGAGAGATACTACGGTTTTCTCATTGATGGTGGAAGCGAGGATTGCATCATGGATGATGATGACCCCACTAGTTTCGAGCAGGCCATCACGAGTGGTGACTCTGTGAAATGGCTGGATGCAATGCGATCTGAGATGGAATCCATGTACACCAATAAAGTATGGATTTTGGAAAATGCTCCTGAAGGGGTAAAACCCATTGGGAGCAAGTGGATTTTTAAAAAGAAATTTGGTGTAGATGGAAAAGTTGAGACTTTCAAAGCTAGACTTGTAGCAAAGGGTTTTCGTCAACGACCAGGTGTGGATTATGATGAAACCTTTTCTCCAGTGGCTATGCTTAAGCCCATCCGGATCTTACTTGCCATTGCTGTATACCATGACTACGAAATCTGGCAAATGGATGTTAAGACCGCCTTTCTAAACGGTGATTTAGAAGAGAGTGTGTACATGACTCAGCCAGAGGGTTTCGTAGATAGTGGGAGCAGCGGAAAGGTGTGCAAGCTGCTTAAATCCATTTATGGGTTAAAGCAAGCATCGCGGAGTTGGAACATCTGTTTTGATGTAGTAGTCAAAGAGTTTGACTTCATAAAAAATATAGATGAACCTTGTATCTATAAGAAGGTAGCAGAGGGTAAGGTTGTCTTCCTCGTATTGTACGTGGATGACATACTCTTGATAGGAAATGATATTCCTATGCTGCAATCAGTCAAGCTCTTCTTATCACAGAGATTCTCGATGAAAGATCTAGGTGATGCCTCCTGCATATTGGGAATCATGATCTATAGAGATAGATCTAAACGGATACTGGGATTGTCCCAATCCAGGTACATTGACACCATACTAAAGAGGTTTAGTATGGAAGAATCCAAGCGTGGGAACCAACCCACGATCTCTGGACTCACTCTCCCCAAAGAGATGTCTCCCAAGACTGATTTGGAGAGAGCTCGCATGCAAGGGATACCCTATGCTTCGGCAGTAGGCTCTATCATGTATGCGATGCTATGTACCAGACCCGATGTAGCATACTCACTAAGTGTAGTGAGTCGGTATCAAGCAGATCCTGGAGAGAGTCATTGGACAACTGTGAAGAGCATTCTCAAGTACTTGCGAAGGACTAAAGAGATGTTCTTGGTGTATGGTAATGGAGAACTCCAGGTGGAGTCCTTTACCGATTCCAGCTTCCAAAGTGATAAGGACGACTCTAAGTCGCATTCGGGTTTTGTCTTTACCCTCAATGGAGGGGCGGTATGTTGGAAGAGTTCCAAACAGGATACCGTTGCAGACTCAACGATGGAGGCTGAATACATCGCTGCCAACGATGCTGCCAAGGAGGCTGTCTGGATAAAGAAGTTCATTAGTGAACTTGATGTGGTTCCATCCATTGAGCATCCAATACCTCTGTATTGTGATAACAATGGAGCTGTGGCTTTAGCCAAGGAACCCAGGTCCCATCAAAAGTCCAGACATATTCTGAGGCGGTATCACCTGATCAGGGAGATAGTTGATCGCCGGGAGATCGAGGTCAGGAGAGTAGATACGAAGGACAACACTGCGGATCCATTCACGAAGGCTATTCCCCAGATAGAGTTTGAGAGATTATTCGGGATGCTAGGTATGCGATACTACAGCAGCTGGCCTTAGTGCAAGTGGGAGATTGTTAGTTATGTATATGCCCTAGAGGCCATTGTTGTACATATGATGTATATTATAATGGATGCTTGGTTATATATAGAGAAGACTTTCTTGCTCGTCATGATAGTATGCTATTTGGTTTCACTTTATCTTAACATGTTGACTTGTATTGGTTTACTGTTTTACTCTCACATGTTGATAAAACCCTTAGGATCTGTACTCGACTACTGGGACTATGATGAGATCATACTAGTGGGGCCGCGGTAGTCGATGAGTACATCCTATAACTATTCCTAGTCGAGGGTATATCGAGACAGGGCATCGATACACCAGAGTAGACTAGCGTATACTCATCTTGACCCATATAATGGGCGATGGATGATCCCATATCCATCGGTGTTAGACATCAGAGATGGTGTACAGGTGCTCAGTGGAGACTGGGTACACTGGACGGACTTGCCGAGAACTCCCAGATGGTGATATACCACACGTCAGATGGCAGTTCTCCGGTGACACTGGTACAGGGTAGTCTGTAGACCCGAGATCGTCATAGAGTCTTGTGTGATTCCCACTGTGCTTTGATTTCCACCTTACCACGTCCAAGAGGGCGTGCAAAACGGTGGCTTTTGGGTACAGTCCTGAATCACATGGAGGCAATGAGCGATAGGAGGGGATTCGTCTCTCCCGGTATAGGGAGTTGATGCTGTGCTGTGTTCGATTGGCTATAACTGGAAGTCCCTGGCCAGGGCTGATATGGAGATTTACTGGTAAGTGTTACTAGTAGTTTCTCGACCCGTTATGAGCCACACATCGACACGACTTATCGATTACTGGGGTCTGACGTATACCACCCCTAGACTTGATATGCGACATATCAGACGAACAGACCGGACTGTACGGGAGTGTTACTGGTTGGATTCACAGAAGAACGCACAGGCAAGCTTGTTGATCTTCTGATCGCTCAATACCTGGGTGGCTGTTACGTTTAGCTGACCGCTTGCAGCTTGTGGGTGTTTTGATATGATCATCACCTGCTACCGGCGTATTGACGATTCTTTAGAGTCCTACACAGAGGTTTCTTGGCTCAGGCGAAACGGAGTAGAGGCACATATGTGATATGTGCAGGAACGAGGATAATGCGATATGGGATACCGTATTATATTCTTGCGATATTTAGATATGAACCGGGTCATCGGATCAAGTGTTGATTCGATGAATCGGTACATGATATATTAGTCGGTAATATTCGATATAGCCGGATCGTCGGATCAAGTGTTGATTCGATGATTTAATATATAATAATATATATGATATATTGTATTACATTATCTAATATTGGCTCGCTTTATTATTTCATTTTCTCAGTGGATGATACATTGATATATATGCGATATATGTTAATTGTATTATTTTCCTTTGTTGCAAATATATAATATATATGTGATATATATTATTGTGACATGATATGATTAATTGTTAAACATGTTTAAGGATGATTAATTGAGGTTAGGGTTTGATTAGGGTTAGTTGCTTCATGCACCTTCTAGAAGCAACTTCTTTTGTCATGGTTAAGATATTTTGTGATGACACATTTTAACCCAACCAAACCCTAACTCTAGTTGTTTCTCTACACATTATTAGCCACTCATCCTTGACCATGGTTAATACTTGAATCATATACTTTTATTTCTATTCATCACAAAAGGATTTATCATTATCTTTTCCATTATCATCTTCTTCTCTCTTGAAAAGCTTGCTAGAAAATCCTTAAGTGATGAATAAATATGAGAAAATGATATAAAAAGAAAGCAAAATTACTACTCTCTTATCCTCATCTCATCTAGCCAATGGGATTAGTGTGTTCATCTCTTTTGAGTGAGAAAGCTTGAGTCTTTGCAACTTCGAGGTAGATCATCGAAGATTTGGAATACTTCGAGCTAGCATGGATCGTTCGAGTCGTGGAGCCTCTCATGAGTCCGGGAGATCGTGGATCGCGGCAAAGGGACTTCTACTCGGAGCTTGTGAAGTGAAGGAGCGGACTACAAAGGTTGTAATCCCTCACACTTAGATAAAAGTTATCATCTTGCATGTTAAACCCTAATAATCTAGCAAAGATCCCGGCTTTGGGTTGTTCGGCACGTCTAAATTTTTATCCGGGCATGTTTGATGCCTTTTGAACCTTCACAAGAGTGCCTAGGAACCCTACAAACAGTTCAATTGCATAAAGTACGAAGGCAGCACAAAGATTCAAGACTTCAACGCGAAGCTAACGGTAAAAGTCCACAAATTCTGCACTATTGGAAATCTGGAAGAAAGTAGAAAAGAGTCTGAAAAACCAAGTGAGGAAAACAGAAGAAAAAGACAATATGAAGCAACCGTGGAAAGATGAGACAGAGAGCCTCCAAGATGGCCGCGGATCCACGGCCAAACATGGTATTCTGCCGCGGATCCGCGGCCGTGCTGTACACGTGTCGGTGCATTGACCAGGCTTTCTTAGGGTAGTCTTGTAATTTCAGATGTGGATCAGATATAAACCATAGGGATTCTCCTATCTATAAATAAGAAAGCCTACAGCTCATTTGGAGCATGCCTCTTTTGAATTCTAGATTAAATTTCAATTCCTTTGTAATCGTCAAGAGTGCATCAATAGAGTAAGTTATTTTTTTATCTTGTATTCTTCTAATTGCAATTTTATTTCTCTGCATTTTTTTACCTGTCTTTATTTATCTGCAAGTTTATTAGTTAATTAAAAAGAAAATTTATAAAAATGAATTTTGTCGCGATTTCCCTAATGAGTGAGTAGTTCCTCACTTGTCAGGGTTAGGTTTGGGGTAGGTTTGAGAGATGGAGATCTCTCACACCTTTCTTACCCATATAATATTTTAAATTATGACTCTATGTTAATCAAACACACACTGCTCACTACGGCACCCTATCTCACGAGATAGTAGTGACTCCGTAGTTAGACCGGATGTGGTTGATTCACATAGAGGTTAGGGCTAAGAGTTAAGAAATGACGGATAAGGACCAAAAGGAAGAAACTATGTTTCTTCCTAGTCGTGCTAATCCCCTTTGTTAACTATTACCCTAACACCTAAGATCTTAATTAGGGCAAAGGAAGTAGTGAGTAGACTTCTCTTTCCAAACTAATCTAATCCTAACCCTAGCAAGGTTTTAATCGAAATTAAATTCAATATTAGTTTTAAAAAATTAAAACCTACCAAAAATAGGAATTAACTCATTAGAACAATTAGAAGAAAACATGTTTTCCCTGTGGACTGATCCGTACTCAATCGGCTAGCTACCAAGCGACACCGTTATTGATTGCAGTATTCTATTCTTTGATTTTAAAACGCATGCAAAAGACCTATCAATCAAATGGCGACGTTGCCGGGGATCACGGTAGTTATTTTCTTTGTAATTTCGGGTTAATTAAAAATTAAAAAAATCATAAAAACTGAAAAATATAAAAACTAAAAAATTATCATCTTGTTATTTTTTGAAGGGTTTTTGTGCGAATTGTGTAGGAACGGAAAGACGAACAGATTCAGATCTGGAGCAAGCTCGGTGAACAAATCCAGAAACAGATGATCTAAATAGGCAGAGGAGAACAATAACAGCAAATAGAAAAATCTCGGAGGCTTGGACCACCTAACCCACCACGGAACCGCGGCGGATTCAAAGGTTTGACCACAGAACCGCTGTCAACTGCTTACGTCAGCTTCCCAAAATTCTCTGTAAGTATTTTTTTCCTCCCTTCTACCCTCTGTGCTCCTCTGAAAAATTTTCCTGCAGGGTTCATTGTGCAAAACTTCTTCTCCCTCTCCAATAAATCAATCTTGTGCAGGATTCTTTGCGCCGCAAATAAAAGAAAAAAAATTTTGGCAAGTGTTTTGGATTTTTTTGTGTTTACTGCTTTGCATTTTAAAACCGACTTTTAAGGGGCTATAACACCAATCCAGATTGGGTGGGGATTTCATTACCCTTCCTAGGACGCCAAAAATCACAAAAAGCATTTTCATCAACCCTCGAGTTAATTAAAAAATATTTAGACTCAGCCAGTAAGGACTGTCGCGCTCATTAGGACAAAGGAAGGTTGTGGACAATCGGTCGTTTATCTAAACCTGACTTTGTGGTGCCTAGGCTAGACAAGTGGGAAAGGTAATTTTAAAAGGCCCGTCTCACGGTGATTCGTGAGCGGATCCTTCCTTTCTTTACTTGTGCTTACCTAGCCACAATTAGCGGTGAAGAGACGATTCGAGTGATATCTCACAACTTGCCCTTTAGAACAGTTAGGAGCAATCAAGTTGACTTAGGAGACCCTAGCTCTAGGCTTGATTGTGCATATTGTGATTGCTTGAAACTATGTCATAGTTCTTTATAAAAAATCTTTTGCAAAACTCCTTATAAAAAAACCACAAATTTTTTTTATTTAAAAACTTGCCATTTTGTTGCTAGAAATCCATTGCACCCAACTTGCACCCACATTCTCTCATTGACGTTTTCTTACCCCCACCTTCTAATTTTTTTAACTACACTACATCTCGTTAGTGTATGTCCGGTTGGACTAAGGACACTAGCGCCCGTTTAGTCCGTGTCTCGTTAGTGCCTACTGACGACGCGTTCGACTCCGAAGTCGAAATTCCCTCCACTGCTTTACATTCATCTTCATATTCATCATCTTCTAAGGAGATGTCGGGATTCAATCCTAACAATCCCTTACCTACTTCGGTACTGATTCCACCGCAACTGGGTGCGAATAACCCACAACACCCTCCTGTTGAAGCGCCCCAACGAATCGCGCTCCAGGATCTTTTCTATCCAACCCGCACCGCACTTCCTACTTGTCTTTCACTTCCACCAGCTAATGGGGATAACTTTGAAATTAAACCCCACTTCATCAATATGTTGCCTAAAGTTTACGGGCTGGAATCCGAAGATGCCTACATCTTCATTAACAAATTCCAGAATGTTTGCGCAATGATGAAGACCACCCAACTTTCCGATGATGCTATAAGGCTACGTGTCATTCCATTCACTCTACGTGACCTAACTGAAAAGTGGCTATATAGCACAGCATCGCATTCAATAAAAAGTTGGGAAGAGTTTGTTAAGGCTTTTCTAAAAAAGTTTTACCCAAACGGCAAGACCGCGAGAATTCTCAATGAAATTAATCAATTTTCCCAGCTTCCTTCCAATCTTTTTGGAAGTGTTTCGAAAGATTTAAGGACCTTCTTGTTCAGTGCCCTCACTACGGTATCGAGAGATGGCATCTTTGCCAAACATTATACGAAGGACTGAACCCGGCCACTAAGCAGTTGCTGGAAACCATTTGTCAAGGTCACTTTCTTACAAAATCTGACGGGGAAGCTTGGCAATTTCTCGACGATCTTGCTGAACAAACGCTTCAGTGGGAAAGCACTAGACAAACCGCTTCATCCACTTCATCTACTTCATCCGGTTCGTCTAGGGCAGGTGTCATCAACTTGACATGTCAATTGCAATGAAAGCCGAAATGGCCGCAATTACACGTAAACTAGAAGCAATTGAGAGCAAATTCTCATCGCCTTCTCCAGCCCCAGCTTTACCCTCACGCACTATTTGCGCTTGTTATTTGGATCCGTCCCATTTAACCGAACGGTGTCCTTACACCCCACCTGTTCAAGGATAAGATCAAGTCAATGCTGCCTTTCAGCAGAGACAAAGAAATGATCCATACTCTTTGACTTATAATCCTGGTTGGAGGAACCACCCCAATTTTGATTGGAATCAAAATCAACAATTCCAAGGCAACAACAATTTTCACAGGCCTCCTCCACAACAACAAGCCCCTCAACAAACTCAATATCAGCAACCTTTCCTACCCAAACCATACCAAAATCAAATGAACAATTTTGCTCTAAACAACTCTTTTCCTCAAAATAATTTTGTTCGGCCAAATAACGATAAGGTTTCCTCGCTAGAACGAAGTCTGGATGCGTTTTTAAAACAATCTACGCAATCCTCAGCCAACATCCAGTCTTCCATTCAGTCTTTGGTGCAACACACTGCATCACATGAGCAAAGCATCAAGACCATTGAAGCTCAAATTGCCAACTGAATGCTGCTCTAAGCAAGCGAGAGAAGGGGAAACTTACATCTCAACCACTGCCAAATCCCGGTCACACACAAAATGCACATGTTGCTCATGAACAACAAAATCATAATGTGAGTGCCGTGACTACACTGAGATCTGGAAAGGTATTGCACAACAATGTTGGCAATAAAAATGACACCCCGTCCGCCGCTTCTTCTTCTTCTTCTTCTTCATCTTCTTCAGAGCCTGTTCTTCATTCTTCATAAGGCTCTACTTCTTCTACTAATTCGAATGGATCCACATCTCATTCCACTAAAACACCAACACTGGGATCCATTACAACTCCGCAATCTACTCCACAAACATTGGACTCAACAAATTTTTAAAATATTCCATTTCCAAACAGGTTGAGATCCAATAAACAAACTCCACAAATGGAGAAGATTGTGGAGTTATTCAAACGGGTTAGCATTAACATACCTCTCTTGGATGCAATCCAACAAGTCCCGTCTTACGCTAAAATCTTGAAAGACTTATGCACCAAGAAGTGGAAATTGCAGGTACATAAGAAATTTTTCGTGGCTAGTGCAGTAAGTGATGCTCTTACCTAACCTTTACCCCAAAAACGCAAAGACCCTGGCTGTCCTGCAATTTCAATAACCATTAGGGTTATGAACATCAACCGCGCACTTTTAGATCTTGGTTCCAGTGTTAATTTGCTTCCTTATTCAGTATATGAACAATTAGGCGTCGGAGAGCTAAAACCCACACATTGTACTCTCTAAATGGCCGACCGATCCATCACCCATCCTAGGGGTGAGTTAAAGGATGTGTTGATTAAAGTAGGGGACTTCATTTTCCCTGTTGATTTCATTGTTATGGACACACAACCTGTAGCTAATCCCTGGAGTCAAATTCTGGTGATACTCGATCGACCATTCCTTGCAACTTCTAATGCGGTGATCAATTGTCGAAATGGTTCGATGAACCTATCTCTTGGAAACATGACAATTGAACTCAAAATTTTTAAGTTGGGGAATCAGCCCTCCGAGCCTAATGCTAATATATTTGATGTTTGCTCGATCCAAGAGATCACTCAGGAGGACAGTGGGTTCGAAAAATTTCTGTTCGATCACAACAATTTTGACAACAATAGTGTGTTCCTCCCTGAATCTGACACTGCTTTCACACCCGATAATGATTACGAGTGTTTTACCTTTTCGAACGATTTTGAAGAATCACCACCCGAGTTTGAGTCCCTTGAATTGTCGGATGAGTTAGCTGAACCATCCGACTCGGTTGCTTACACTTGCTTCGAACCTCAATTGGAATCCTTCGAGTTTGAAACAGTTTCACCAATTTTACCTTCAATTGTTTTGCCTCTAAAACTCAAACTCAAGTTATTGCCGTCTCATCTTAAATACGCTTACTTAGGTGAGAATGAGACCCTTCCTGTTATCATCTCGGCCTCTTTAGCCCCCGAGCAAGAGAAATCCCTTTTAATGATCTTATAAAATAATCGGCAAGCTTTTGACATGACTATCGAGGATATCAAGGGGATTAGTACCCTAATAGTTGAACATCATATTCATATGATGGATGATGCCAAGCCAGTAAGGGATCCACAGAGACGACTAAACCCTATAATGAAGGAGGCTGTTAAAAAGGAGATTGTAAAATGACTTGATAGTGGTATCATTTAGCCTATCTCTGATAGCCAGTGGGTTAGCCCCATTCATGTTGTCCCAACGAAATCGGGCATAACGGTCATAACTAATGAGGCGAATGAGTTAATACTAACTCGCACCTAAACTGGATGGTGAGTATGCATCGATTATAGAAAACTCAACGCCGCGACACGGAAAGACCATTTTCCATTACCTTCCATTGACCAAATGCTAGAACGATTGGCTGGGCATGAATTTTACTTCTTTTTAGATGGCTACTCCGGCTATAATCAAGTTCCCATCGTCGAAAAGGACGAAGACAAGGCCACCTTTACTTGTCCTCTCGGTACATTCGCTTACCATCGCATGCTCTGCGGGTTATGCAATGCACAAGCTACTTTCCAGCGGTGTATGATGGGCATTTATTCAGACATGGTGGAAAAATTCTTGGAAATTTTTATGGATGACTTCTCCATTTCTGGCGACTCCTTTGATGAGTGTTTGCTACATTTAGACGCAGTTCTTACCCGGTGTAGAGATAAGAACCTTGTTTTAAATTAGGAGAAGTGCCACTTTATGGTAAGAGAAAGTATTGTCCTAGGACATATCATCTCGCAAAATGGCATTGAGGTAGATAAATCTAAAATTGAAGTCATTTCCAATCTTCCTCCTCCCAAATGCATCCGAGACATCTGAGCCTTCCTTGGCCATGCCGGTTTCTATAGACGGTTCATCAAGGATTTTAGCAAGATAGCTAGACCCTTGACTCTTTTATTGACCAAGGACACCACATTTGATTTTGACTCAACTTGCATGAAGGTGTTCGAGTCATTGAAAAACTCACTTATTTCCGCTCCCATTCTTTCATCTCCTGACCGGACGCATCCATTTGAAATTATGTGCGATGCATTTGATTTCGTCATTGGTGCTATCCTTGGACAGCACATAAATAAGATGTCGCATGTAATTTATTACGCTAGACGAATCTTAAACGAAGCCCAATTAAATTACACAACAACTGAAAAAGAATTCTTAGCTGTTGTGTTTGCACTAGAAAAGTTCAGGCCCTATTTAATCGGCACTCCAGTCATCGTTTACACTGACCACTCGGCTCTTCGCCATATTTTTGCGAAGAAGGCTGCTAAATCTCGACTGATACATTGGATCCTCTTAGTACAAGAGTTTGACCTTGTGATCAGAGACAAGAGAGGATGCGAAAACGTAGTCGCCGACCATCTTTCACACCTTCCTTCTTCGCCTACACTTCAAATTCCTATTAAAGATGTTTTTCCAGATGATCAGCTCTTAACTATGTCCTGCGAATCTTGGTTCGCAGATATTGTAAATTATTTAGCCACCGGACTGATACCAAACGAATGGTCGAATCCGGAATGACTCAGATTTCTATCTCAAGTAAAACTTTTTTACTGGGATGAACCGTATCTACTCAAATATTGTCCCGACCAAATTATTCATCGGTGTGTCCCCAACAATAAGTTTAAGAGCGTGCTGTCATTTTGCCACGATCAAGCGTGTGGTGGGCATTTTGGCCCCAAAAAGACAGCAGAAAAGATGTTGCAGTGTGGTTTCTACTGGGCACAACTTTTAAAGACGCGTATGCGTACTGCAAGACATGCTCTCGGTACCAACACTTGGGCCGGATATCTCGGAGAAATGAAATGCCGCTCCAACCAATTTTGGTTGTTGAAATTTTTGATGTTTGGGGGATAGATTTATGGGACCATTTCACAACTCTTTTGGGACACATGTATATTCTACTCGCTGTTGACTATGTTTCTAAATGGGTCGAGGCTGTGCCCAGCCGAACTAATAACAACAAGGTTGTCGTTAGATTTCTCAAAGAAAGCATTTTTTCTCGGTTTGGGCAACCTCGCGTGATTATCAGTGATAATGGATCTCACTTTTGTAATAGGACTTTCGAGTCTTTAATGCGGAAATACTCCATTACTCACAAGCTGTCAACGCCCTATCATCCCCAAACTTATGCGCAAGCCGAGATTTTAAATCGGCAGATTAAACAGATATTGGAGAAAATAGTTTTCAAAAACCGTAAAGATTGGTCATCAAAACTTATTGATGACCTTTGGGCATTCCGTACTGCCTATAAGACCGGCCTTGGCATGTCTCCATATAGGCTTGTTTATGGAAAGGCTTGCCACCATCCAGTTGAAATAGAGCATAAGGCATTTTGGGCAATAAAAGAGTTGAATATATCTCTAGGAGATGCGGGCAGCAATAGAAAGCTGCAGTTGAACGAATTAAACGAGCTTCGTGATGAAGCTTATGAGAATGCTGTAATCGTCAAAAACCGAACGATGGTGTTCCACGATAAACACCTTATGCGCAAGACTTTCAAACCTGGTCAACAGGTTTTACTTTATGACACTCGGTTACATTTCCATCACGGCAAGCTCAGATCTCGATGGAAATGGTCATTTTTGATATGCACCGTATATCCACACGGTGCGGTCGGTCTAGAAATACCGTAGGACGGTTCACTATTTAAAGTGAATGGACATAGACTTAAACCGTTTCTCACTGCAGACCCTTAGGAGAAGCTCCTGTTTTTGCAGAAGCCGATCTACATTGATTGATCTTCCTCCTTCTACCCCTAAATTTCGATTATCTAGCCAAAACACTGTTTCAAACAAGTTTGGGGGTATGTATCACTTGTAATTATATAAAAACAAAATAAAAAAATAAAAAAATTTTGAAAATAAATTTTTTTTGGTATTTTTGTAAATTTCCAGTTTTAATAAGAAAATAAAAAATAAAAAATTTAATTTACAAATAATTTCCTCTTTTTAAGAGGGGCTTTTTGCAAATAACCAACTCACTCCCCCTATAAATAGAACCCGACCCCTCTCTGTTTTTATCAAACCCTAAAAATTCCTCTTAGAAACCCTAGCCGCCGCAACATCCAGAAGCAGGAGATCGCTCCACGTCGCCGCGCAACCGCCGACATATCCTGCTTCCTGCCGCGCTCCCGCCGTTGCTTTGTGTCTTCTCCCTCTGAATTTTTCAGAGAAGGTTTGCATCATCTCTCCCTCTCTGTTAAATTTTTTTAATAAATTTGTGAACTTTCTGAATGGCACCAACCATGCAATTAGAACACGATTTTTCACAAATCTTTGCACACACAATTTACGGAAGTTATTTTGGTGAGTAAATCACACGGCGAGGGTGGAACTTTTTAATTTACAATCATCCCAATGCCTACACTCTTCCAGATCTAGTCACTCATTTTTACGAGTGCATGGAGGAGGGTTTCCTAGCATAATATGGTTTTATTAAATTACTTTGCGGCGATAGGAAAATAATTATTGACAGGGACTTCATCCATGAAGTCACTTTAATTCCTAGATTACCTGTTCACGGCCAACCTCTTCAATTTGAAGACTACATGCATTTAATGGGTAATGACTGTTTGAGAGAACCTAGGAAAGGCATACAGGCTAGAACCCTCTTCGCCAATGTATTAACCGTGTGCCGTTGGGCACAAAACAGCATTTTTGGCAGTTCACATAATACCACATTTTTCACCCCATCTCTTCATATCGTGCACACCTTAATGACTAGGAACCCTAGATTTGACATGTGCACGGTTTTGCTTTATTCAATTGGTGCTGGCAAAAGGGCCACAAATTACCCATGCCCTATGTTAGTGACACAACTGTTTCGCTATTTCCTCCCTGTAGAGGAATTTGAGTTTTACATGCATGGAAGTATACCCATTAGGCCTCTTATTGAGGGCGTATCCACGTCCTATACCCGCTTGACTGATGTATGGTCACAAACAGAACCGGCCGAACATGTACCTGCCAGGACACCCAGCTCCATCTCGACCGCGAGCGATGAAGAGCTAACCTCTGCTCCGCAAGCACGCTTACTTCGAAGAAATAATAGGGGGATAGAAAGATTGATTGGAATGATGACGCAGCATGATCATCGTCTAACACAAGTAGAGCAGAGGATAAGAAGCCTGCTAGCGCGAGAGGAACGTTCCCGTTCACGTTTAAGGGGATGCCGAGGGCCTGAGCAGTGAGGGCACTGCTTTTGGTAAGTTTGGGGGAGGAGGTGGTCTGTAAATTGTTATCATTGCATTGCATATTTTAATTTTTTTTACATATTTTTTCTTTTCTTTCGTTACATGTTTAATTCTGCATTGAATCTTTATAAAAAAAAAATTTTAAAAATTAAAAAAATGAAAATAAAAAAATATATATATAAAAGTAAAATCAAATAAAAAATTGAAAAACTAAAAAGATAAAAATAAAATTCAACTTGGTGATTGATCGTTCTTTTGTGTGCGAGCGTTTTAAAATCAAAGTTAAGAATATACCGCAATCTATAACGGTGTCGCTTGGTAGCTAGCCGGTTGAGTACGGGTCGGTCCACAGGGAGATGGATTCCTTTTCTTTATATTCTAACGAGTTAATCTGATCAAGTCGGGTTATGTTTTACGATCTAAGAATGAGATTAAATTGATTAAAAGTCTTGCTAGGGTTAGGATTATGTTAGTTTGGAAAAGGGATTCTACCCACTGCTTTCAATGCCCTAGTGAAGAATATAGGTGTTAGGGTAATAGTCAATAAAGGGGATTAGCACGACTAGGAAGAAACATAGTTTCTTCCTTTTGGTCCTTATTCGTTCTTTCTTAACTCTAAGCCCTAACCTTTATTTAAATCAACTACAGCCGGTCTAACTAGGGAATCACCGCTATCTTGTAGGATAGGGTGCCGTAGTGAGCGGTGTGTGGTTAATTTAAATAGAGTCCTATTATAAAAATTATATCGACAAAGAAAGGAGAGAGAGAGAGATTTACTTCTCTCAAACCTTCCCAATCCTAATCCTAACAAGTGAGGAATTACTCACTCATTAGGGAAGTTAAGATAAGATTCATTTTTATAATTTTAAAAAACTATCTAAGTTGCAGATAATAAAAGACATATAAAAATTAAGGAATTAAATTCGGATAAAAGAATGCACGATAAAAAAATACCTTTATTGATGAGCTCTTGATGATAACAAGGAAATTAAAATTTAATCTAGAAATTAAAATGATGCATCTCAAAAAAGGCACCTAAAAGAGGCACCCCTTATTTGGCTTTGGGCCCTCCTATTTATATATAGGAAAAACCCTAGGTTTACATTCTGATCCATACATGAAATTAGAAAACAACCCTAAAGACCGAGTCAAAGCACCGACACCTGCACCGACACATGCATTGCACGGACGCGCTTCCGCGGCAGAAAGGCCTTTTTGGCCCCAGATCCGGGGCCATTTGGTGTGCTCATGGGCCCAATTCTTCAGGGTTTCTCTGTGTTGCTTTTATCTTCTGTTTTCTTCACTTAGTTCTTCAGAATCTTTTCTACTTTCTTCCAGATTTCCAACAGTTCAAAATTATGTGGGCTTTTACCATAAGCTTCACATTGAAGTCTTGAATCTTGTGCTGCCCTTGTGCATTGAACTGTTTACTGATCTTCATTTGTTCCTTGAACTGTTAGGCGACATCATAAGGATTCATCTATTGTTGGTCGTAGTCTCACATTTGTAGCGACTTTTCATGAATTTCACTGTAACGATCTGAGAACCTGTAACCTACAAATATTTAGCAGACATAGATCAAAAGTACCTATTTATTTGTAATATGATTAAGAATGGGCGATATAATAATGCAAAATTCTGATATGAACAAACACCCCCAAACTTATCTTTTGCTCGTCCCGAGCAAAACCAATTTAATTCTCGAAAAATCCTAACCACACTTTCGCAGGGAATCGCGATTGCACTGAGCTCGTGCAACAAGCTGTTAAACCTCTAGGTGTCCCTAGTAGGAGGAGTGTTGTCTTCTGAGAGTTTTCAGCGGATACTACCCACAAAATCCGATCTATTTGGCCTACTGATTTTCATTCTTCAATTCGGTGTTCTAGCAAGAAATTCTATTATCTTCAACTCAGAAATCATCAACCCGCATTTTTCACACTCACTTATCATTTAACTTAAGATCGTATATGTTCTGTAAATTTATTTAGTTTTTAGCATCTTTTGAATTTTCCTTCAAAGGTTCCATCTCAACTTAGGAATTTTTATCATCTCTACTGAATGTGTAAGCCCTATCTTTCATTCCTATCTCTCATCTAAACCCCAATCATATACCCCTACGAATGTGTATGTATCACCCCTACACTTGGAAATTCAATTCAAGCTATCATACTCTTATCCATTGTCCAAAGTACTTTTAGTTGGTGAATTTTAGATGAAATTGCTCACACATCTTTCATGCGACCATTAATACTTCTTGAGGTTCTAACGACCGATTACAAAATTTGTTTACCCATTAAGGCGTAATTCCTCGTTTTGTAATACCTAAGACTATAGCAGTGACTCCCAAACCAGTTGGTCTAAGGTACTAGGTGATAAAGCACCCTCGCTATATATTTTTATTTTATGCAGCCTTAAGTAATTACAAAATCAGTGTTCAATTTTTTTATATCTCTTTATTCAAACTTATACTTTTATTTAATTTTTTCTCATACTAAGGATTTTAGACAAGAGCAATTCAAGGTATCCTCTACTATCCCAAGTTTCGAGGTGCGTGTATATGCGAGTTGTAGGGTATATATTTTCAGTATTTAGACTAAAGGTTCGGAATTATTTTTAAGACTTACACTCCAATAAAAATTTCAACAATCTTCCCTTATTTTGACTTAGCCCAAGAACTGAACTCAGAATTTGCCTATTTCTAAATAAACTACAAGGACATATAGTTTATACCGTTAAACTTTAAGAAAGGTTATTTTTAGGATTTTTAATTCACTAAATTTAGGATCTAATTTTTCCTGGTTAGTTAACCGTCTTGTCAAACTTATGTCAAATATGGCCAAAGTTGAACTTTTCAATTTTTATAATTTTTCAATTTTTATTTGTTTTAAAATAAGTATGCAAATGCAAAATTATACATATGAATGCGAAGGAAGAAAGCTTACC
This sequence comes from Agapanthus africanus, assembly GCA_030015575.1. Classification (NCBI taxonomy): domain Eukaryota; kingdom Viridiplantae; phylum Streptophyta; class Magnoliopsida; order Asparagales; family Amaryllidaceae; genus Agapanthus; species Agapanthus africanus. The sequence goes on from CM057342.1 coordinate 411,651,090, forward strand.
GAGTACACCCCCAAACATAAACTTGACAGTGTCCTCACTGTCAGGCTACACCAAGAGGGTCAAAATTGTCGGCACTCCCATGTTTGTTTGTTTTTTTAATTTATTATTAACAGAGAATGAAAACAAAATATATATACACAAAAGGTCCCCCTCAAATTTAAGTGAAACAGTGTTTCCACTGTTGAAGCATTAAAGTTCAGAGTTAGGGAGAAGAAAAAAGACAATATCAAGCTATACAAAGCCTTACACAGGCCAAAGGTTAGCACCAACCATTCAAAAAATTTATCGTTATAATGGTGTGGTTGGTGAAAGAATGGAGTGTAGAGAAAAGAAAATGAGAAACACACGAGACCATGTGAAGATAGAAGCAGTATACAGTCTCGGTGGAGGAGAAGAATGGCAGAAGGGAAAAAGAAATGGTGGTGGTTTGACTTCTTCAGGTGGGGGTTGATTAATCAAAAAATCCGTGTCATTTACGAATGCAAGTTCGTCAGCAAAAAGTTCTTCAAAACTCTCATCGATGTAATTGAACATTTTGCTGTCAGTAAGTTTTGTGCCAGAATTTATCATACTTGATTTGTCAAAAATTATGGAGGTAAGAGACTTGAAAAACTCATCTACCTCATTTTCAAAAGTATCCAAATTAAGTTGGCTTCCTGGAATGATCAAACTTGAATTATCGGATTGTGATTCATCAACACTCACTGAAATTATAGGAAGAATAGAAGAGGAACATGAGAGAGTGGGAGAAAGAAGTTGAATACGAACTTGAGGGTGAAGATGGAGTGTATAATTTAGCACAATTTGTAATGACCGATGTGTAAAAAGCGATTGTACTAATCTATCAACCCACTGAGAAATGAGATCAAATCCCTCAAGATTCGTGAGAAAACATGGGTAAGTCGAACTTGGTAAAGCAGACATTGAAAATGAAAGGGATACGGTTTCTTGCGCGGTCGGAACGTGTTAGTTATATGTATGCCCTAGAGACCATTACTATACATAGGATGTATATTGTAGTGGATGCTGAGACATATATAGGGAGGACTTTCTTGCTCGACATGATAGTATGCTATCTGGTTGCTCTTTACCTTAACATGTATACTGATTGTCTCTCTGTTACATGTTGGAAAAGCCCTTAGGATGTGTACTTGACTACCTGGACTATGATGCGGATCATACAAGTGGGGACATGGTAGTCCATAAGTACATCCTTCAAAGTCCCTAGTCGTGGGTGTATCGAGACGGGGCATCGATATACCAGAGTAGACTAGCGTATACCTTCTCGACCCATACAGATGGGCGATGGATGATCCCATATCCATTGGTGTTTGACATCGGAGATGATATACGGGTGCTCAGTGGAGACTGGGTACACTGGACGGACTCGCCGAGAACTCCCAGATGGTATTATACCTTACGTCAGATGGCAGTTCTCTGGTGACACTGGTACAAAGTAGTCTGTTGACCCGAGATCGCCATTGAGTCTTGTGTGGTTCCCACTGTGCTTTGATTTCCATCTTACCACGTCCAAGAGGGCGTGCAAAACGGGGGTTTTTGGGTACAGTCCCGAATCACATGGAGGCAATGTGCGATAGGAGGGGATTCGTCTCTCCCGGTATAGGGAGTTGATGTTGCGCTGTGTTCGATTGGCTCTAACCGGAAATCCCTGGCCAGGGTTGCTGAGATTTACTGGTAAGTGTTACCAGTAGTTTCTCGATATGTTATAGACCTCATATCGACACGACTTATCGAGCTATTGGGGTCTGACGTTTACCACCCCTAGGCGAGATATGCAACATATCAGACGATCAGACCGGACTGTACGGTAGTGTTACTGGTTGGATTCACTGGAGTGTGAGCGGGCTTGCTCGTCGATCTTCTGATCGCTCAATACCCGGGTGGCCGTTACGTTTATCAGACCGCTTGCGGCTTGTGGGTGTTTGATATGATCATCATCTGCCGCCGGCGTATTGACGAGTGTTTAGAGTCCTACACAGAGGTTTCCTGGCTCAAGCGAAACGAAATAGGAGCGCATATGAGATATGTGCGGGACCGAGAATAATGCGTGTATGTGATACCGTATTCTATTCTCGCGATGAATGTATCGAATGGTTATATGCGATATAACCTAGTTATCGAATCGAGGGTTGATTCGATAAGCCGATACATTGGATACTAGTCGGTTATATGCGATATGACCGGATCGTTAAATCAAGTGTTGATTTAATGATTTAATGCATAATTATATATTTGATATATTACTTTGCATTAACTAGTAATGGTTCACTTTAAATTGATTTTCTCACTTGAATTGTGCACATTGTATATGTGATATATTTTTGTGCACTTGATTGTATCATGTTTGATGATACATGAATGCTAGGGTTTGTGTAAAGAGTTAAACCTTAGTTAAGTAAATGGTTAGGGTTATTATATATTTATTCATTCATTTATTGAATTGTTTATTTCTTTTTGGCAAAAGGAAAATGGTGGCTAATTTTGTTCTTTGTTCAAGCTTCATGAAGCTTTGAATAAAGTCCACCATTTTTGTTTTATGCCTAACCTAACCATTCACCTAACTATAGTTTGCTCTCTACACATAACCATGGTTGGATTATGATAAGTTTGAATTTTCTTTTCTATTTTAGAATTAACTTATCATAACACTTATCATCTTCTTCTTCTTCTTCCTCACAAGAAGAAAGCTTTCTTCATCAATGGTGATTGATGTATTTGAGTGAGAAATCCAATTCTAAAGTGAACCCAACTCCTATTTCTTCATCCTCTACCTCTTGCCAAGTAGTATAGGGTGTTTCCTTCACAAGTTTTCATGGCTTGGTGAAGGTGGAGCTTGATCTAGCGATGCCTCGACGTAGATCATCTTCGGCATGGACATCGACGACCTAGCTCGCCTATTCTCTAATGAAGCCGACGCTAGAGTCCGGGAATTCACTAGGACAGTGAGGGGACTTCGTTGCGGAGCTATGGAGGTGGAGCACCGGATCTACAAAGGTTGTATTTCCGTTTAAACTTTAGTTAAGTGTTAACTAGTTTATTGTTTCGCCTAGAAATCTAGCCAACGATCTTGTCTAGGGTTTCTCGGCACCGTAAAATTTGAAATTGGCATGGTTGATACCTTTTGAGACCTCATTAGGGTGCCTAGGAACCCTACAGTGGTATCAGAGCCTAGCTAGAGCCTTAGGCGATGTCTAGACGCAATTTGAAGTCCGAACGAACCCGAAACCCAATTCCAAACATGCTCTCTGTCCTTTTTCTAAAATCTGGGATTTTTCAACATTAAAAATATGCAGAAAAATCAGCAGGGATATCTAAGAGTTACGGTGAATTTTGATGACCTAATTCCATCATTACGCCGCGGATCCGCGGCACGAGCATGGCTTGTGCGGCGGATCCGCGGCCGTTTTGTCGTATTGCTCATCGAAATTTGCACCATAATCAATAATAGTCAGTGCTGGTTTTCCTGGGAATATTTTAATATTTATTCCAGAGTTTTATTTTCTGGGTTGTTTTGGGGATTCGGTGTTTCGATCGGAGTATCAGATTTTGTCTATGTGGATTTCCGGATAATTTTAGAATATGTTAAAAAGTTCGACCGGATATAAATACCCAACTTTTCCCCTGTCGGGAAATTTCCAAGTGTTGGATCTTTCCGTAGTTTAATGACGTTCTAAGTAGTGCAAGTAATGCAATGGACCCTCTAGAAGACAACAAACCTTAACTCGATTATGTGACCGTCTTGAACTGCCCTTTGAACCTTCGGGTTTGGGGCAGTACGGCGTGCCACATGTGAGGCGTTGGCTTGACCCTTCTACGGCTGGACCGTTGGTACTGAGGCACGAACTGAATGTTGTTAGACTTGTTTCATGTGTTGATCTGTATCGGGAAAACTTGGGTGTTCGACTGTTTAATCGAAAAGTTTAAGATTTTCTATTTATCCGGAATGTGATACAATAATTGGAATTCACAAGAAGTTATGAGATAACTGAATGAATGTTATAAACATAGCACTTTAGTCTCACTTGATCGGTTGCCACGGAATTTTGATGCGATCAAAAGTCCGTCGCAATCACGTAGCGTATGCGGATATTCGCCGGTAAACTTAATAGACAGCCTCACTCCATAGCCCCGACCAAGTGACTGTAGGAGAACCCCGTCGCCGAAAGCATCCGTCCGGGTGCTCGCGGTAGCGGTGTTCCGCCTTGGTGCACTTCGTCGACGGTATCGGGGGTGCAGCCGTCTACTGAAGTTTGCGACGAGCATTCGATCAGGATGTCGGGAATCTTGTTGAATTGCCCGACTTTATATTGAAAAGTGTTTTCGATTTTGAGACTAAAATGCGGGGTTTATAATTGTTAGGCATGCGATGTCTAAGAAATTCATTTGGTCAGGCATGCGATGTCTGAGATGGTTGCGGATTCCAACTGTTGTAGTTTTACACTTTCTTTTCTGTGACCGTAAGTGTAATATGTGATATCGCCGGTTTCGTTGCTATATGTCAACGACATTTGGGATGCGCATATTTACTTACGTTGATAACATGTGATGTTATGTGTTGCTGGATACGTTATATTGGATCGTCGTGTTTGAATAGCCGGGGTTTTTTATGTGAGATGAGTGTTTTTCATTTTCATTCATGTAAAAACTTGTATGTAATATTCTTTTATTGGGGCACTTCCAGGTTGCTGAAGATGTCACCTTTTGTATATTATTTACTTTTCCGCACTAGGATAGACCCAAGGAGGGGAGCACAAGTAACCGGGTTCTGGAGTCCAGTGGGAGACCAACTCGAGGAGTCGAGTCCAGGTCTCCTAACTCTAGAATTGGTAGGGTTGCTTGCCGCTCTCGTAGGGGTCTAGGGGTGTGGGTTTGGCTATTCATCACGACCGTGGAATCCGTGTTTTATATTGGCTCGTATTGAAAACACGGACGTCCTAGTATATCCAATATTTCATATGTTTCTTCTGCTGCGTTATCTGTGATGTGATCATGTGATGTTCTGTGATAGATACAGTATATAGTATATATGATATATTATATAGACGTTACTTATGTTTTACACCCGCGCTAGCCCTGCCCTGCTCTGCCGTTAGTTACCTAACCTAACGGTGCACGAGGGGACATCGAGGCGAATGCGGATGGCATAAGTGTACGTCGTATTTATCTGTGATGTTTAGGTATTTAAATGATGGGACTTCATTAATGAGATTAATGAAATAAAAGAAACCTAAAGATGTTGTAGAATCGAATTTCAAAATAAAACAGGTAGCTACAGTTCTTGCTTTGCACAGCGGTATATGTGATATATCCTGCACCTTATTCGATGAGGAAAGGACCGAGATCCCTTCACCGGGAGTGACTCCTTTAGCAATAACTGGCAGATGCTACACACTCGGTTTGTCTTTTGATAGCTTTTAAGTATGTTTGCTTTGCACCGAGATATATATGATATATCCCGCACCTCATTCCACGAGGAAAGGACCGACGATCCCTTCACCGGGAGTGACTCCTTTAGCAAAACTAGAAAAGCCTCAAAAGCACTCCATTTCAAAATTCATTCGATCCTACGACGATATCAAGTTCATTACGCAATAGGTTTTCATAAAAACCTGTCGTAGCCCTCCGTCATTTCAGATAAGTAGTAGTTAGTATTCGTGCTGCGTTTGTTGGCCTTTGTCAAGGCGCAGTGTGCGGTAGCTAACTGGTGCTTATCTGCTTAAGCATATGATGCAGATTGAGTTAGGGTAGTCGTGCGACCTTGTTGGCCTTTGTCAAGGGCCGTGCAGGTGGGTTTAATTCAATCAGGAAATGACGGGTTGAACTTGACTAGCATCCTATGGTTTGTTGGCCTTTGTCAAGGTCATAGGAGGTTAGGGGCAAAATATTATCGGGAATTTCAAGTGTTGAAATTTGCAATGAGATTGCATACCTTCTATGAGATAGTTGGATCCCGATACCCGCTGCGAGTAAGAGTTACTCCTGGGAGAGTTTTACACATTACAATTAGCCGATCAAGTAGGTGTCTAGAAAGGTGTTAACGAGGTTACGCCTCTGGGAAAACGAGGTTTACATTAATTAGGTTCGTGCGAAAGCACGGGGGACCTCCCTCAAAGTACCGACACTGGCCTGGCTGAAAGATTGGCGAACTTGTAGTGTGTAATTAATCCCGGCTAGTCTTTCCTTTTAGGGTTTGAAGGAAGATTTGATAAAAAGCAGTGGGAGCCATCCTGATTAGATAAAATAATAACCAATCTATTCTTGCAAGAGCGCACGCTGAGTGTTTTCTTCTCTCTCTCTCCAGGTAGCGACCATATCACGCCTTAATCAAGATAATAATACGGAATATTGACCGAACCCGCTTGTTATACTGAGCTGGGGAACGTTGGTCCCGCTCCAACTTATAATTGTTATAAGACAGAGCAGGAAATTGGGGATTACCAGAATTCCCGTGCCGCCCAAACGAAGACAGTGCATGATGATGCATCATCTTCGGGTGTGTTCATTACAGAGAACTGTTTCTCAGTATTCTTTACGTCCTGGGTATGTGATACCAGATCAGGATCCCAGATATGTAATCTGTTACATAGGGCTACAGATAGGTAAAGAACTGAGAACGGGTGATAAGTTTCATGAGGCAGAAAACGGGGCAAGAGTTGCAGCCAAGTCTGTTGGTCACTGTCACCCTGTATTCCAGAATACATTGATTCTAAACGAATGTTATTAGATACCGAACCTGATATACAAAATCATATCTATCTCTTTATTAGTAAAGAAATGATAAAATTTTGTATTGTTGGATAATGTTTTGAACATTTCCTATATCAAAAGTTGATCGGATCAGGCACGTTATCTAAAAGCATTGATGTTCTAAATCTAACTACTGTTCTTAGTATATGGAACACACATAAGTGGAAGAGTTCAGAAATGAACGAATTCTTCTTAAGGTATTGTAGACTAGGTCATATCAATGCGACCTGACTAGCTAAAGTTACATATAGATGCATATTTAAATCAGTTTGAATTTACATCTTATGAAACTTGCCAGTCATGTCACTGAGATAAGATGACCACAGCTCTGTTTATTGGTAACAGAGAAAGAGTTAGTAAACTCTTGGGACTGATACATGATGATGTATGTAAGGTCCCCTGTCTACACATGCCAGGACTGGTTCTTTATACTTCATTACATTCTCTGATGATCTTTCGAGATTCAGACCTATGTTCCTGTTGAAACACAAGTCCGAACCTTTTGAGATATTCACAGAATATAAGGCAGAAGTAGAGAACCAACACGAGTGTAAGTATTATGTCCTTTGATGTGATCAAGGAGGAGAATACTTGAGCACGGAATTCCTGGATTATTCTAAAGGAGAATGAGATTCTCTCTCAGTATTACTCCTCCGTATACACCATGGCACGATGGTATATCGGGGCGGAGCAAACACACCCTATATGATATGGTGTGCTCTATGATGAGTACTACTGAGTTATCTATTTCCTTTTGGGAGTTATGCGCTTGAGAAGCTGCATACCTATTGAATCGGGTTCGAATCAAATCAGTGCCTACCACTTCATATGTGATATGGAAAGTGAAGAGCCCATTTCTTAAGTTAGTTAAGATTTGGGGTTGTCCGGCCTATGTCTAAAAGCAAAATCTGGACAAGCTCGAGGCAAAGTCTGTAATGTAGAACTGGAAAGGTTCCAGCTATACAAACTACAGCAGATGATTTGGTAAACCAAAGGATTCAGTAGATTCCAACGAACCTCAGCCTCTTCGCCGATCTAGTAGGGTTCCTCAGCCACCTGAGAGATACTTCTGTTTCTCTATGACAGTGGGAGCGAGGATTGCATCATGAGATGATGACCCAACTAGTTTCGAGCTGGCCATCAGGAGTGTGACTCTGTAAGAATGGCTGGATGTTTATCGATCTGAGATGGAATCCATGTACACCAACAAAGTATGGACTTTGGTTGCTATATCTGAAGGGTTAAATTCCCATCAGGAGCAAGTATATCTTGAGAAGATTACTTGGTGTACATGGAAAAGTTGAGACTTTCAAAGCTAGACTTGTTAAAAGTTTGCATCATTGACCAGGTGTGGATAATGATGAAACCTTTTCAAGTAGCCATACTTAAGTCCATCCAGATCCTACTTGTCACGGCTACATACCATGACTGCGATATCTGGTGGTTGGGTGTCTTGACTGCTTTTCTAAATGATGATTTAGAAGAGAGCGTCTATAAGTACACAGCCAGAGGGCTTCGTAGACAGTGGGAGCAGCGGAAACGTGTGGAAGATGCTTTATAGGATAGAGCAGGCATCGCGGAGTTGGAACATCTGTTTTGATGTATTGGTCAAAGAAGTTGACATCATCAAAATGGTAGATGAACCTTGTATAAACAAAAAGGTAGTAGGGAGTATGGTGACGATCCTCATAGAGTACGTGGATGACATACTCTTGATAGGGAAGGAGTTTCCTATGCTACGCTCGATCAATCTTCGCTTATCACTATAATTATCCATATAGGATCAAAGTGATACCTCCTAAACCCTGGGTTTTGTATCTATGAGATAGATCTAAATGGATGTTAGGATTCTCACTAGTTGTAGTGAGATGGTATCAATCGATCCTGAGGAGAATCACTGCAAAGGTTCCAGGGTGATAAAGAAGACAGAATGTCAGTCACAGGCATTGTCTTTACCCTCAGTAAAGGGACGGTATGTTGGAAGAGTTCCAAGCAAGATACTGTGACATACTAGACGATAAAGGCAGGATACATCGCTACTTAAGATACTACCAAAGAGGCAGTCTGGATGTATATTTGTTCATGAGATGAACTTCGTTCCTCCCATTGTGTGACAATGGAGTTGTGGCTTATGCCAAGGAACACCCGTCCCATCAGTGATCCAGACATATTCTAAAGCAGTATCACCTGATCATGGAGATGGTTGATCTCCAAGGAGATCGAGGTTAGGAGAGTAGACTCAGAGGACAACACAGCGGATCCACTCACAAAGACCTGTTCCCAGAGAGAGATTTTTATGGGATGGTTGAGTATGAGATACTACAACCACTGCTATCAGATGGCCCTAGTGCAAGTGGGAGATTGTTAGTTATATGTATGCCCTAGAGGCCATTACTATACATAGGATGTATATTGTAGTGGATGCTGAGACATATATAGGGAGGACTTTCTTGCTCGACATGATAGTATGCTATCTGGTTGCTCTTTACCTTAACGTGTATACTGATTGTCTCTCTGTTATATGTTGGTAAAGCCCTTAGGATGTGTACTTGACTACCTGGACTATGATGCGGATCATACAAGTGGGGACATGGTAGTCCATAAGTACATTCTTCAAAGTCCCTAGTCGTGGGTGTATCGAGACGGGGCATCGATATACCAGAGTAGACTAGCGTATACCTTCTCGACCCATACAGATGGGCGATGGATGATCCCATATCCATTAGTGTTTGACATCGGAGATGATATACGGGTGCTCAGTGGAGACTGGGTACACTGGACGGACTCACCGAGAACTCCCAGATGGTATTATACCTCACGTCAGATGGCAGTTCTCTGGTGACACTGGTACAGAGTAGTCTGTTGACCCGAGATCGTCATAGAGTCTTGTGTGGTTCCCACTGTGCTTTGATTTCCATCTTACCACGTCCAAGAGGGCGTGCAAAACGGTGGTTTTTGGGTACAGTCCCGAATCACATGGAGGCAATGAGCGATAGGAGGGGATTCGTCTCTCCCGGTATAGGGAGTTGATGTTGCGCTGTGTTCGATTGGCTATAACCGAAAATCCCTGGCCAGGGTTGCTGAGATTTACTGGTAAGTGTTACCAGTAGTTTCTCGATATGTTATAGACCTCATATCGACACGACTTATCGAGCTATTGGGGTCTGACGTTTACCACCCCTAGGCGAGATATGCAACATATCAGACGATCAGACCGGACTGGACGGTAGTGTTACTGGTTGGATTCACTGGAGTGTGAGCGGGCTTGCTCGTCGATCTTCTGATCGCTCAATACCCGGGTGGCCGTTACGTTTAGCAGACCGCTTGCGGCTTGTGGGTGTTTGATATGATCATCATCTGCTGCCGGCGTATTGACGAGTCTTTAGAGTCCTACACAGAGGTTTCCTGGCTCAAGCGAAACGAAATAGGAGCGCATATGAGATATGTGCGGGACCGAGAATAATGCGTGTATGTGATACCGTATTCTATTCTCGCGATGAATGTATCGAATGGTTATATGCGATATAACCTAGTTATCGAATCGAGGATTGATTCGATAAGCCGATACATTGGATACTAGTCGGTTATATGCGATATGACCGGATCGTTAAATCAAGTGTTGATTTAATGATTTAATGCATAATTATATATTTGATATATTACTTTGCATTAACTAGTAATGGTTCACTTTAAATGGATTTTCTCACTTGAATTGTGCACATTGTATATGTGGTATATTTTTGTGCACTTGATTGTATCATGTTTGATGATACATGAATGCTAGGGTTTGTGTAAAGAGTTAAACCTTAGTTAAGTAAATGGTTAGGGTTATTATATATTTATTCATTCATTTATTGAATTGTTTATTTCTTTTTGGCAAAAGGAAAATGGTGGCTAATTTTGTTCTTTGTTGAAGCTTCATGAAGCTTTGAATAAAGTCCACCATTTTTGTTTTATGCCTAACCTAACCATTCACCTAACTATAGTTTGCTCTCTACACATAAACATGGTTGGATTATGATAAGTTTGGATTTTCTTTTCTATTTTAAAATTAACTTATCATAACACTTATCATCTTCTTCTTCTTCTTCCTCACAAGAAGAAAGCTTTCTTCATCAATGGTGATTGATGTATTTGAGTGAGAAATCCAATTCTAAAGTGAACCCAACTCCTATTTCTTCATCCTCTACCTCTTGCCAAGTAGTATAGGGTGTTTCCTTCACAAGTTTTCATGGCTTGGTGAAGGTGGAGCTTGATCTAGCGATGCCTCGACGTAGATCATCTTCGGCATGGACATCGACGACCTAGCTCGCCTATTCTCCGATGAAGCCGACGCTAGAGTCCGGGAATTCACTAGGACAGCGAGGGGACTTTGTTGCGGAGCTATGGAGGTGGAGCACCGGATCTACAAAGGTTGTATTTCCGTTTAAACTTTAGTTAAGTGTTAACTAGTTTATTGTTTCGCCTAGAAATCTAGCCAACGATCTTGTCTAGGGTTTCTCGGCACCGTAAAATTTGAAATTGGCATGGTTGATGCCTTGTGAGACCTCATTAGGGTGCCTAGGAACCCTACAGAACGACAGAAATGATGAAGGGGATTGATTTAATATGTGTAATAGTTAAAGGTTCAGGAGGATGAATTGGAAAATCCGACTCATCAAACAAAACTGCTTCATCCTCAATACTATCCTCAATATTCTCTACAAAATTTAGCTTATCCATGCAATTCTCATCAAATTCAAGTCGCATATAAAGTTCGGGAGAAACATTTAATGTCTCGAGATGATGAATTGGAAAGAAAAACTCATCGAAATTTATGGGTTCATCATCCAAAATATTCCCAGCGTCAATATCCTCGATCAAGTGAAAATTAAATTTCTCAGACACCTCATCAAAAGCATGGATATTAATCAATTCAGGTTCTAGAGTGGAGGTGTAGAGGTCAAAAGGATTGGTGGTGATTTAACTCGAAAGGGACCCTTCACAATCATGTAAATTAAATACTACAAAGTTGCACAACTCATTAGGCGTTTTATCTTCAACTGGTGAATCATTTGGAACACTTGATAAACATTCAAAACCGGATTTATGGGATTCAATAGGGGATGGGTAGGTTTGATTTAGAAGTGTGTATAGCTCACTCTCACCACTCAAATTCTCAATCTGTCCAACCGCCTCATCATACATTGGAAAATTTGGAGCTAGTTGGAAACTAGCTACCGGGTCACTAGGTTGTATAAGGGCGGCCATGGACGCATTCAGATCCATCATATGTTGTCTTGAAGTTGCCATAAAATCATCCAACGACTGTTCCAGACTAGACATGGATTGTGAAGGGGTTTCAGTAAAAGATTCAAAGTTGTTTGGATTCTGGAAACTCCCAAATGGCTGTGTAGAAGCAATGTCTAGGGAAGGTGCAACAGTTGGGTAAGATGGATAGGAATTGAATGGTTGGACAGTATTAGGATCAACATTTGGATAAAAAGGTGAATGGAATTGTTGATCCCAAGAACTGGAAGTGTTGAAAGGAGTGAAAGATCGGCTATGAGATTGTTCAATATGTTCAGTAATATATATGGGTTTCGGAGTTACCACCGGACTCTCAAAAGGGGTATCAACGTAAGAAGGTGGTGAAGGTTGAAACGGTTGATACAAAGTGGATTGCGGAGTCCAACTGTTTCTCCTAGACGCGTCTATTCGATCTTTCAAAGAAATTTTGGGCATGGAGGGGTTGTCCGAAATTCGACCAAAACAATGCGCGTAGGAAGTAATGTCTGGTTGAGGGTACTATAGTTCGGCAAGAGTTTTGCGAGGTGGGGTACCCATGATGTGAGAAAGGATAAGAAAACGAATGTGATGATTTTTTATTTATTTTTTATTTATTTTATTTTTTTTTATTTAAAAAAAATTGTTTGTTTTTGGAGTTTTGAAATTTTTGAAAGTGTATTTTTTTAGAAAAAGTTTTGCAAAAATCTGTACAGAACTACGGCACAATTTCAAACAATCATAATTTATAGATGCACAATCTAGCCTAGAGCTAGGGTCTTCTAAGTCAACTAGGCTTTTCCTAACTGTTCCAAAGGGCAAGTTGTGAGATATCCCTCAAATCGCCTCTTCACCGCCAATTGTGGCCAGGTAAGCACGAGTAAAGAAAGGAGAGATCCGCTCACGAATCACCGTGAGATGGGCCTTTTAAAATTACCTTTCCCACTTGTCTAGCCTAGGCACTACAAAGTCAGGTTTAGATAAACGACCGATTGCCCACAACCTTCCTCTGTCCTAATGAGCACGACAGTCCTTATTTGGCTGAGTCTAAATATTTTTTAATTAACTCGTGGGTTGATGCATATATTTTTTGTGATTTTTGGGGTCTTAGGAAGGATAATGAAATACCCACCCAATCTGGATTGGTGTTATAGTCTCTTAAAAGTCCGTATTAATTATGCAAAGCAGTTAACACATCAAAAACACTTGCAATTTTTTTTTTATTTGGCAGTGCAAAGAATCCTGCACAAAAACAATTTATTGGAGAGAGAGAAAGATTTTGCGCAAAGAACCCTGCAGGAAAAATTTTCAGTGGGGCTCAAGGAAGGAGAGAAGAAAAAAATACTTACAGATAATTTTGGGGTGCTAACGTCAGCAGTTGACCGCGGTTCCACGGTCAAACGCTTGAATCCACCGCGGTTCCGCGGTGGTTAAGTTGGTTTGGATCTCGAAATTTTTTCTGTTGTCTGTTGTGATTCTCCTTTGTCTGTTCAGATCTTCTGTTAGTTGATTTGTTCATTGGCTTTTTCCATATCTGAATCAGTCCATCTTCTTTTCTTGCGCAATTCACACAATACCTCTCAAAAAGAATAAGTTGAATTTATTTTATTTTATTTTTTTTGTTTTAAAATTTTTCAATTTTTTGAATTTTTTAATTTTTAATTAACCCGAAATTACAAAAGTAATATAACTACCGTTATCCCCGGCATCGGCGCCATTTGATTGATTGTTCTTTTGCGTGCGAGCGTTTTAAAATCAAAGTTAAGAATATAACGCAATCAATAACGGTGTCGCTTGGTAGCTAGCCGGTTGAGTACGGGTCGGTCCACAGGGAGATAGATTCCTTTTCTTTATGTTCTAACGAGTTAATCCGATCAAGTCGGTTTTTGTTTTACGATCTAAGAATGAGATTAAATTGATTAAAAGTCTTGCTAGGGTTAGGATTAGGTTAGTTTAGAAAAGGAATTCTACCCACTACTTTCAATGACCTACTGAAGAATATAGGTGTTAGGGTAATAGTTAATAAAGGGGATTAGCACGACTAGGAAGAAACATAGTTTCTTCATTTTGGTCCTTGTCCGTCCTTTCTTAACTCTTAGCCCTAAGCTCTATTTAAATCAAGCACAACCGGTCTAACTAGGGAATCACCGCTATCTTATAAGATAGGGTGCCGTAGCGAGCGGTGTGTGGTTGATTTAAATAGAGTCCTATTATAAAAATTATATGGGCAAAGAAAGGAGAGAGAGATTTACTTCTCTCAAACCTTTCCAACCCTAACCCTAACAGTTGAGGAATTACTCACTCATTATGGAAGTTATGATAAGATTCATTTTTATAATTTTAAAAAACTATAAAAGTTGCGGATAATAAAGAAAGATAAAAATTCAGGAATTAAATTCAGATAAAAGAATGCACGATAAGAAAATTACCTTTATTGATGACCTCTTGACGATTACAAGGAAATTAAAATTTAATCTAGAAATTAAAAAGAGGAATCTCAAAAGAGGCACCGAAAAGAGGCACCCCTTATTTGGCTTTGAGCCCTCCTATTTATAGATAGGAAAAACCCTAGGTTTGCATTCTGATCCATACATGAAATTACAAAACAACCCCAAAGACCGAGTCAAAGCACCGACACCGCACCGACACGTGCATTGCACGGCCGCGCTTCCGCGGCAGAAAGGCCTTTTTGGTTACGGATCCGCGGCCGTTTGGTGGGCTCATGGGCCCAATTCTTTAGGGTTTCTCTGTGTTGCTTTTATCTTCTGTTTTCTTCACTTGGTTACTCAGAATCTTTTCTACTTTCTTCCAGATTTCCAACAGTGCAGAATTATGTAGACTTTTACCGTAAGCTTCATATTGAAGTCTTGAATCTTGTGCTGCCCTTGTGCATTGAACTGTTTGCTGATCTTTATTTGTTGCTTGAACTCTTAGGCGGCATCATAAGGATTCATCTATTGTTGGTCTTAGTCTCACATTTGTAGCGACTTTTCATGAATTTCACTGTAACGATCTGAGAACTTGTAACCTGCAACTATTTAGCAGACATGGATCCAAAGCACCTATTTATTTGTAATATGATTAAGAATGGGCGATATAATAATGCAAAATTCTGATATGAATACTTGGCCATATTTGAATTAAGACTAGATCCTAAACTTAGTAAATTAAAAACCTTAAAAATAACCTTTCTTAAAATTTAACGGTAGAAAATATATGTCCTTGTAGTTTATTTAGAAATAGGCAAATTTTGAGTTCAGTTCTTAGGATAAGTCAAAATAAGGGAAGAGTATTGAAATTTTTATTGAAGTGTAAGTCTGAAAAATAATTCCGAACGTTTAGTCTAAATTCTGAAAATATATACCCTACAACTCGCACATACACGCACCTTGAAACTTGGAATAGTAGAGGATACCTTGAATTTCTCTTGTCTAAAATCCTTAGTATGAGAAAAAAATTAAATAAAAGTATAAGTGTGAATAAAGAGGAAAAAAAATGAACACTGGTTTTGTAATCACTTAATGCTGCGTAAAATATAAAAAATATAGCGAGAGTTCTTTATCACCTAGTGCCTTAGACCAACTGGTCTGGGAGTCACTGCTAAAGCCTTAGGTATTACAAGACGAGGAATTACACCTAAATGCGGGAACACATTTTGTAATTGGTTGTTAGTACCTCAAGAAGTATTGATGGTCGCATGAAGGATGTGTAAGCAATTTCATCTAAAATTCACCAACTAAAAGTACTTTGGACGATGGACAAGAGTATAATAGCTTGAATTGAATTTCCAAGTGTAGGAGTGATACATACACACACGTAGGGGTATATGATTGGGGTTTGGATGAGAGATAGGAACGAAAAATAGAACTTATATTTTCAGTAGAGATGATAAAAATTCCTAAGTTGAGATGGAACCTTAGAAGGAAAATTCAAAAGTTGCTAAAAGCTAATTAAATTTACAGAACATATACAATCTTAAGTTAAATGATAAGTGAGTGTGAATAATATGGGTTGATGATTTCTAAGTTGAAGATAATAGAATTTCTTGTTAGAACATCGAATTGAAAAATGAAATTCAATAGGCCAAATTGATCGGATTTTGTGGGTAGTATCCGCTGAAAACCTTCAGGAGACAACACTCCTCCTACTATGGACACCTAGAGGTTTAACGGGTTATTGCACGAGCTCAGTGCAATCGCGATTCCCTACGAAAGTGAGATTAGGATTTTTCGAGAATAAAAATAGTTTTGCTCGGAACGAGCAGAAGATAAGTTTGGGGGTATTTGTTCATATCAGAATTTTGCATTATTATATTCCCCATTCTTAATCATATTGCAAATAAATAAGTGCTTTTGATCCATGTCTGATAAATAGTTGTAGGTTACAGCTTCTCAGAACAATACAGTGAAATTCAGAAAAAGACGCAACAAATGTGAGACTGCGACCAATAAATAGATGAATCTATATGATGCCGCCTACAGTTTAAGGAACAAATGAAGATCAATGAACAGTTCGATTGTACAAAGTACGAGGGCAGCACAAAGATTCAAGACTTCAACGCGAAGCTAACGGTAAAAGTCCATAAATTCTGCACTGTTGGAAATCTAGAAGAAAGTAGAAAAGAGTCTGAAGAACCAAGTGAAGAAAAAAGAAGAAAAAGGCAACATGAAGAAACCCTAGAAAGATGAGACAGAGAGCACCTAAGATGGCCGCGGATCCACGGCCAATCATGGCATTCTGCCGCGGATCCACGGCCATGCTGTGCACGTGTCGGCGCACGTGTCGGTGGGTGTCGGTGCATTTACTCGGCTTTCTTAGGGTAGTCTTGTAATTTCAGATGTGGATCAGATGTAAACCCACGGGTTTCTCCTATCTATAAATAGGAAAGCCTACAGCTCTTTTGGAGCATGCCTCTTTTGAATTGTAGATTAAATTTTAATTCCTTTGTAATCGTCAAGAGTGCATCAATAAAGTAAGTTATTTTTTTATCTTGTGTTCTTCTTAATTGCAATTTTATTTCTCTGCATTTTTTACCTGTCTTTATTTAACTGCAAGTTCAATAGTTAATTAAAAAGAAAATTTATAAAATGAATTTTGTTGCGATTTCCCTAATGAGTGAGTAGTTCCTCACTTGTTAGGGTTAGGTTTGGGGTAGGTTTGAGAGATGGAAATCTCTTACTCCTTTCTTTCCCGTATAATTGTTAGTTGTATGTATGCCCTAGAGGCCAGTATTGTACAGATGATGTATATTATATTGGATGCTTGGACATATATAGAGATGACTTTCTTGCTCGATATGATAGTATGCTATCTGGTTACTCTTTATCTTAACATGTACACTAGTCTCTTTAAACTGTCTTATAGTTACATGTTGGTAAAGCCCTTACGATGTGTACTTGACTACCTGGACTATGATGCAGATCATACTAGTGGGGACATGGTAGTCCATAAGTACATCCTTCGTGGTCCCTAGTCGTGGGTGTATCGAGACGGGGCATCGATATACCAGTGTAGACTAGCGTATACGCTTCTCGACCCATGAGATGGGCGATGGATGATCCCATATCCATTGGTGTTTGACATCAGAGATGGTGTACGGGTGCTCAGTGGAGACTGGGTACACTGGACGGACTCACCGAGAACTCCCAGATGGTATTATACCTCACGTCAGATGGCAGTTCTCAGGTGACACTTGTACAGGTTAGTCTGTAGACCCGAGATCGTCATAGAGTCTTGTATGATTCCCACTGTGCTTTGATCTCCACCTTACCACGTCCATGAGGGCGTGCAAAACGGTGGTCTTTGGGTACAGTCCCGAGTCACATGGAGGCAATGAGCGATAGGAGGGGTTTCGTCTCTCCCGGTATTGGGAGTTGATGTTGCGCTGTGGTCGATTGGCCGTAACAGGGAAGTCCCTGGCCAGGGCTGATCAGAGATTTGCTGGTAAGTGTTACCAGTAGTTTCTCGACCCGTTATGAGCCTCACATCGGCACGACTTATCGGTTATTGGGGTCTGACGTTTACCACCCCTAGACTTGATATGCGACGTATCAGACTAACAGACCGGACTGTACGGTAAGTGTTACTGGTTGGATTCACAGGAGTGTGAGCGGACTAGCTCGTCGATCTTCTCATCGCTCAATACCCGGATGGCCGTTACGTTTAGCAGACCGCTTGCGGCTAGTAGGTGCTTGATATGATCATCATCTGCTACCGGCGTATTGACGGGACTTTAGAGTCCTACACAGAGGTTTCCTGGTTCAAGCGAAACGAAATAGGAGCGCATATGAGATATGTGCAGGACCGAGAATAATGCGTGTATGTGATACCGCATTTCATTCTCGCGATATATGTTTCGATTGGTTATATTCGATATGACCTAGTTATCGAATCATTGATTCGATAAATCGATACATTGGATTCTAGTCGGTTATGTGCGACATGACCGGATCATTGAATCAAATGTTGATTTAATGATTTGATGCAAAATTATATATTTGATATATTGCATTGCATTAACTAGTATTGGTTCACTTTAAATAGATTTTCTCACTTGATGTACATGTTGTATATGTGATATACTTTTGTGCACATCTTTGTATCATGTTTGATGATACCTGCTCATTAGGTTAAGTGTGAAGTATTAAACCATGGTTAAGAGATGATTAGGGTTTTGCCATTTTATTTATTTATTTGTTTATTTATTTAGAAAAGGTTTAGATGAGAATGGTGGCTTTCTTTGTCTCTTGTTGAAGTTTCTTAAAGCTTTGACAAAGTCCACCATCCTTATCTCATCCTTAACCCTAACCATTCCTATTAACCTTAGTTTAATCTCTACACTTGACCATGGTCAAGATATGATAAGTATTCATATTAGTTTCTTTTTCAAATAAGAAACTTATCATATTCTTTCTTCTTCATCATCTTCTTCTTCAAGAAAAGCTTGTTGCCATCAATGGCAACTTGAGCAAAAGTGAGTGAAATCCAATTCTAAAGTGAACCCACCTCCTATTTCTTCACCCTCTACCTCTTGCCAAGTTGTTTTGGGTGTTTTCTTCACAAGTTTCACAACTTAGTGAAGTTGGAGCTTGAACTTGCGCAACCTCGACGTAGATCATCTTCGGCACGAAGCCGACGACCTATTCCGCTCGTTTTCCCGATGAAGCCGACGAATGAGTCTAGGATTCGAAAAGGACAGCGAGAGGACGACTACGTGGAGCTAAGGAAGTGGAAATCTGGATCTACAAAGGTTGTAACTTCCGAACTTTAGTTAAGTTGTTAACTTGAATCGTTTTACGCCTAGAATTCTAGTCTAAGATCCGTATTAGGGTTTCTCGGCACCCATAAATTTTTATATTGGCATGGTTGATGCCTTGTGAGACCTCTATAGTGTGCCTAGGAACCTTCCAGTGGTATCAGAGCCTAGTTAGAGCCTTAGACGAAGTCTAGACGCAATTTGAAGCCCGAACGAACCCGAAACCCTAAACCAAACATGCTCTCTGGACTTTTTCCAAAATCTGGAGTTTTTCGATATTAAAAATATGCAGAAAAATCAGCAGGAAATTCTAAGGTTTACTGTGAAATTCGTGAGCGTAATTCCACCAAGCCGGCGCGGATCCGCGGCATGAGCATGGCTCATGCGGCGGATCCGCGGCCGTACTGCCTCAATATATAAAGCTTTTTGCACAGTAACTCTTAGTTTCCAGTGGTGATTTTCCTGGGAATTTTTAATGTTTTTTCCAGAGTTTTAATTTTCAGGGTTGTTTTGGGGATTCGGTATTTCGATTGGATTATCAAATTTCGTCATTTGTGTATTTCCGGATAATTTTTAGAATATGTTAAAAAGTTCGACCGGATATAAATACCCAATTTTTCCCCTGTCGGGAGATTTCCAAGTGTTGGATTTTTCCGTAGTTTAACGACGTTCTAAGTAGTGCAAGTAACGCGATGGACCCTCTAGAAGACAACAAACCTTAACTCGATTATGTGACCGTCTTGAACTGCCCTTTGAACCTTCGGGTTTGGGGCAGTACGGCGTGCCACATGTGAGGCGTTGGCTTGACCCTTCTAAGGCTGGACCGTTGGTACTGAGGCACGAACTGAATGTTGTTAGACTTATTTCATGTGTTGAGTTGTATCGGGAAAACTTGGGTATTCGACTGTTCGATCGGAAAGTTTAACATTTTCTGTTTATCGGGAATGTGATACAATAATTGGAATTCACAAGTAGTTATGAGATAACTGAATGAATGTTATAAATCTAGCAATTTAGTCCCATATGATATTGAAAAGAGTTTTCGATAATGAGACTAAAATGCGGGATTTATATCTGTTAGGCATGCGATGTCTAAAGAGGTTGCGGATTCCAACTGTTGTAGTTTTACACTTTCTTTTCTGTGACCGTAAGTGTAGTATGTTCATATCGCCGGTTTTGTTACTATACGTCAACGACAATTGGGGTATGCATACTTACTTACGTTGATGAGATGTGATGTTATGTGTTGCTGGATATGTTATATTGGATCGTCGTGTTTGAATAGCTGGGGGTTTTTTATGTGAGATGAGTGTTTTTCATTTACATTCATGTAAAAACTTGTATGTAATATTCTTTTATTTGGGGCACTTCCAGGTAGCGGAAGTTGTCACCTTTTGTATATTATTTACTTTTCCGCATTAGGATAGACCCAAGGAGGGGAGCACAAGTAACCGGGTTCTGGGGTCCAGTGGGAGACCAACTCGAGGAGTCCAGTCCGGGTCTCCTAACCCTAGAATTGGCAGGGTTGCTTGCCGCTCTCGTAGGGGTCTAGGGGTGTGGGATTGGCTATTCATCACGACCGTGGAATCCGTGTTTTATACTGGCTCGTATTGAAAACACGGACGTCCTAGTATATCCAATGTTTCATATGTTTCTTCTGCTGCGATATCTGTGATATGATCATTTGATGTTCTGTGATGGATATAGTATATAGTATATATGATATATTATATAGACGTTACTTTTGTTTTACACCCGCGCTAGCCCTGCCCTGCTCTGTCGTTAGTTACCTAACCTAACGGTGCACGAGGGGACATCGAGGCGAATGCGGATGGCATAAGTGTACGTCATATCTATCTGTGATGTTTAGGTATTTAAATGATGGGACTTCATTAATGTGATTAATGAAAGAAAAGAAACCTCAGATGTTGTAGAATCAAATTTTAAACAAAACAGGTAGCTACAGTTCTTGCTTTGCATAGCGGTATATATGATATACCCTGCACCTTATTCGATGAGGAAAGGACCGAGATCCCTTCACCGGGAGTGACTCCTTTAGCAATAACTGGCAGATGCTACACACTCGGTTTGGCATTGATTGCTTTTAAGAGTTTTTGCTTTGCACAGTGATATATATGATATATCCCGCACCTCATTCGACGAGGAAAGGGCCGACGATCCCTTCACCGGGAGTGACCCCTTTAGCAAAACTAGAAAAACCTCAAAATCATTCCATTTTAAAACTTCATTTGATTCTACAACGATATCAAGTTCATTACGCAATAGGTTTTCAGAAAAACCTGACGTAGCCCTCCGTCATTTCAGATAAGTACTAGTTAGTATTCGTGCTACGTTTGTTGACTATGTTAAGGCGTAGTGTGCGGTAGCTAATTAGTGCTTATCTGTATAAGCATATGATGCGATTGGATTAGGGTAGTCGTGCGACTTTGTTGACTATGTTAAGGGTCGTGCGAGTGGGTTTAATTCAATCGGGAAATGACGGGTTGAACTTGACTAGCACTTTTGATTTGTTGACTATGTTAAGATCATATAGCTGCTAGGGGAAAAATATTATCGGGAATTTCAAGTGTTGAAATTTGCAATGAGATTGCATACCTTCTATGAGATAGTTGGATCCCGATACCCACTGCGAGTAAGAGTTACTCCTGGGAGAGTTTAATACATTGCAATTAGCCGATCAAGTAGGTGTCTAGAAAGGTGTTAACGAGGTTACGCCTCTAGGAAACGAGGTTTACAGTAATTAGGTTCGTGCGAAAGCACGGGGGACCTCTCTCAAAGTACCGACACTGGCCTGGCTGAAAGATTGGCGAACTTGTAGTGTGTAATTAATCCCGGCTAGTCTTTCCTTTTAGGGTTTGAAGGAAGATTTGATAAAAACCAGTGGGAGCCATCCTGATTACATAAGATAATAACCAATCTGATCTTGCACGAGCATACGCTAAAGTGTTTTCTTCTCTCTCTCCAGGTAGCGACCATTTCATGCCTTAATCAAGATAATAATATGGATGTATTGACCGAACCCGCATGTTATACTGTGCTGGGGAACATTGGTTCCGTTCTTTCTTATAAGAGTTATAGGAATGAACAGGATATAGGGGAATACCAGGATTCCCATGCCACCCGAATGAAGAAAGTACATGTTGATGCATTTTCTTCGGGTATGTTCGTTACAGAGAAGTGTTTCTCCATTTGCTCTACGTCCTGGGTATTGGATACCGGGTCAGGATCCCATATATGTAATCAGTTACATGGGCTTAGGAAAGGTAGAGAACTTGGAGAAGGTGATAAAGACATTAGAGTTGGAAATGGTGCAATTGTTGCAGCTAAGACTGTCGGGGAATATCACCTTGTATTACCAACTGGTAATACATTGGTTCTGAACGAATGCTATTACATGCCGAACCTGATATGCAACATTATATCGGTTTCTTTACTGAGTAAAGAGGGATATAATTTTGTATTACAGGACAATGTTATGAA
Organism: Agapanthus africanus; assembly: GCA_030015575.1. NCBI lineage: Eukaryota > Viridiplantae > Streptophyta > Magnoliopsida > Asparagales > Amaryllidaceae > Agapanthus > Agapanthus africanus. The sequence continues at coordinate 411,673,879 of CM057342.1, forward strand.
CATTTTCCATAACCAAAAGTTGGTTGAATCAGGCACGTTGTGCAATGGCATTTATGTTCTAAATCAATCAACAGTTCTAAGTATAACAAACACACACAAGAGGAAGAGTTCTGAACTGAACGAATCCTTCTTGTGGCATTGTAGACTAGGTCACATCAATGCGACACGACTAGCTAAGTTGCATAAAGATGGATATTTGAAACCGTTCGAATTTTCATCTTATGACACTTGCCAGTCCTGTCTCAAAGGAAAGATGACCAAAACTCCGTTTACGGGACACGGAGAAAGAGCTACCGAACTCTTGGGACTTATACATAGTGATGTATGCGGTCCCATGTCTACACATGCCAGGGATGGTTCTTCATACTTCATTACATTCACTGACGATCTCTCTAGGTTCGGGTATGTGTTCCTGATGAAACACAAATCAGAAGCTTTTGAGAAATTTAGGGAATATAAACAAGAAGTTGAGAACCAAGCCGGAAAAAGTATTAAAATCCTACGATCTGATCGAGGAGGGGAATACTTGAGCAATGAATTCCTGGACTTCCTAAAAGAGAATGGGATTCTCTCTCAGCTGACTCCTCCATATACACCACAGCACAACGGTGTATCTGAACGGAGGAACCGCACCCTATTAGATATGGTGTGCTCTATGATGAGCACAGCTGAGTTACCTATTTCCTTCTGGGGATATGCACTGGAGACGGCTGCATACCTATTGAATCAAGTTCCATCTAAATCTGTACCTACCACACCATATGAGATATGGAGTGGGAAGAGACCATATTTTAAACGAGTTAAGATATGGGGTTGTCCGGCCTATGTCAAAAGGCAAAATCCAGACAAACTCGAGGCACGGTCAGTTCTCTGCAAGTTTGTGGGATATCCTTAGAATTCCCAAGGATATTTTTTCTACCATGCTGAAGAACAAAAAGTGTTTGTTTCTCAATATGCCACCTTTTTAGAAAAGGAATTCCTTGAAAAAGAAATTAGTGGCAAAGTGGTAGAGCTGGAAGAAATTCTAGATACACAAACTATAACTGAAGATTTAGTGGAACCAGAAGATTCGATAGTACCCGACGAACCCCAGCCTCTCCGCCGATCTAGTAGGGTTTTTCGTCCACCTGAGAGATACTACGGTTTTCTCATTGATGGTGGAAGCGAGGATTGCATCATGGATGATGATGACCCAACTAGCTTCGAGCAGGCCATCACGAGTAGGGACTCAGTGAAATGGCTGGATGCTATGCGGTCCGAGATGGAATCCATGTACACCAACAAAGTATGGACTTTGGAAGTTGCTCCTGAAGGGGTAAAACCCATTGGGAGCAAGTGGATCTTCAAGAAGAAATTTGGTGTAGATGGGAAAGTGGAGACTTTCAAAGCTAGACTTGTAGCAAAGGGTTTTCGTCAAAGACCAGGTGTGGACTATGACGAAACCTTTTCTCCAGTGGCTATGCTTAAATCCATCCGAATCATGCTTGCCATTGCTGCTTTTCATGACTACGAAATCTGGCAAATGGATGTTAAGACCGCCTTTCTAAATGGTGATTTAGAACAGTGCGTGTACATGACTCAGCCAGAGGGCTTCGTAGACAGTGGGAGCAGCGGGAAGGTGTGCAAGCTGCTTAAATCCATTTATGGATTAAAGCAAGCATCGCTGAGTTGGAACATCTGCTTTGACGTCGTTATCAAAGAGTTTGATTTCGTCAAAAACCCAGATGAACCTTGTATCTACAAGAAGGTGGCAGAGAGTAAGGTTGTCTTCCTCGTATTGTACATGGACGACATACTCTTGATAGGAAATGATATTCCTATGCTGCAATCGGTCAAGCTCTTCTTATCACAAAGATTCTCAATAAAAGATCTTGGTGATGCCTCCTGCATATTGGGGATTAGGATCTATAGAGATAGATCAAAACGGATTTTGGGATTGTCCCAATCCAGGTATATTGACACCATACTAAAGAGGTTTAGTATGGAAGAGTCCAAGCATGGGAATTTGCCCACGATCTCTGGAGTCACTCTCTCCAAAGAGATGTCTCCCAAGACTGATTTGGAGAGAGCTCGCATGCAAGGGATACCCTATGCTTCGGCAGTAGGCTCTATCATGTATGCGATGCTATGTACCAGACCCGATGTAGCATACTCACTAAGTGTAGTGAGCAGGTATCAAGCTGATCCTGGAGAGAATCATTGGACAGCTGTGAAGAGCATTCTTAAGTACTTACGAAGGACTAGAGATATGTTCTTGGTGTATGGTAACGGAGAGCTCCAAGTGGAGTCCTTTACCGATTCGAGCTTCCAGAGTGATAAGGACGACTCTAAGTCGCAGTCGGGCTTTGTCTTTACCCTTTACGGAGGGGCGGTTAACTGGAAGAGTTCCAAGCAGGAAACCGTGGCAGACTCGACGATGGAGGCTGAATACATCGCTGCCAACGATGCTGCCAAAGAGGCTGTCTGGATCAAGAAGTTCATTACTGAACTTGGAGTGGTTCCATCCATTGAGCATCCAATACCTTTGTATTGCGATAACAATGGAGCGGTGGCTTTAGCCAAGGAACCAGGTCCCATCAGCGATCCAGGCATATTCTGAGGCGGTATCACCTGATCCGGGAGATAGTTGATCGCCGGGTGATCGAGCTCAGGAGGGTTGACACGAAGAACAACACGGCGGATCCACTCACGAAGGCCATCCCCCAGATACAGTTTGAGAGACTCTTCGGGATGCTCGGTATGCGATACTACAGCAACTGGCCCTAGTGCAAGTAGGAGATTGTTAGTTGTATGTATGCCCTAGAGGCCAGTATTGTACAGATGATGTATATTATATTGGATGCTTGGATATATATAGAGATGACTTTCTTGCTCGATATGATAGTATGCTATATGGTTACACTTTATCTTAACATGTACACTAGTCTCTTTAAACTGTCTTATAGTTACATGTTGGTAAAGCCCTTACGATGTGTACTTGACTACCTGGACTATGATGCAGATCATACTAGTGGGGACATGGTAGTCCATAAGTACATCCTTCGTGGTCTCTAGTCGTGGGTGTATCGAGACGGGGCATCGATATACCAGTGTAGACTAGCGTATACGCTTCTCGACCCATGAGATGGGCGATGGATGATCCCATATCCATTGGTGTTTGACATCAGAGATGGTGTACGGGTGCTCAGTGGAGACTGGGTACACTGGACGGACTCGCCGAGAACTCCCAGATGGTATTATACCTCACGTCAGATGGCAGTTCTCAGGTGACACTTATACAGGTTAGTCTGTAGACCCGAGATCGTCATAGAGTCTTGTGTGATTCCCACTGTGCTTTGATCTCCACCTTACCACATCCATGAGGGCGTGCAAAACGGTGGTCTTTGGGTACAGTCCCGAGTCACATGGAGGCAATGAGCGATAGGAGGGGTTTCGTCTCTCCCGGTATTGGGAGTTGATGTTGCGCTGTGCTCGATTGGCCGTAAGAGGGAAGTCCCTGGCCAGGGCTGATCAGAGATTTGCTGGTAAGTGTTACCAGTAGTTTCTCGACCCGTTATGAGCCTCACATCGGCTCGACTTATCGGTTATTGGGGTCTGACGTTTACGACCCCTAGACTTGATATGCGACGTATCAGACGAACAGGCCGGACTGTACGGTAAGTGTTACTGGTTGGATTCACAGGAGTGTGAGCGGACTAGCTCGTCGATCTTGTGATCGCTCAATACCCGGATGGCCGTTACGTTTAGCAGACCGCTTGCGGCTTGTAGGTGCTTGATATGATCATCATCTGCTACCGGCGTATTGACGGGTCTTTAGAGTCCTACACAGAGGTTTCCTGGTTCAAGCGAAACGAAATAGGAGCGCATATGAGATATGTGCAGGACCGAGAATAATGCGTGTATGTGATACCGCATTTCATTCTCGCGATATATGTTTCAATTGGTTATATTCGATATGACCTAGTTATCGAATCATTGATTCGATAAATCGATACATTGGATTCTAGTCGGTTATGTGCGACATGACCGGATCATTGAATCAAATGTTGATTTAATGATTTGATGCAAAATTATATATTTGATATATTGCATTGCATTAACTAGTATTGGTTCACTTTAAATTGATTTTCTCACTTGATGTACATGTTGTATATGTGATATACTTTTGTGCACATCTTTGTATCATGTTTGATGATACTTGCTCATTAGGTTAAGTGTGAAGTATTAAACCATGGTTAAGAGATGATTAGGGTTTTGCCTTTTTATTTATTTATTTATTTATTTATTTAGAAAAGGTTTACATGAGAATGGTGGCTTTCTTTGTCTCTTGTTGAAGTTTCTTGAAGCTTTGACAAAGTCCACCATCCTTATCTCATCCTTAACCCTAACCATTCCTATTAACCTTAGTTTAATCTCTACACTTGACCATGGTCAAGATATGATAAGTATTCATATTAGTTTCTTTTTCAAATAAGAAACTTATCATATTCTTTCTTCTTCATCATCTTCTTCTTCAAGAAAAGCTTGATGCCATCAATGGCAACTTGAGCAAAAGTGAGTGAAATCCAATTCTAAAGTGAACCCACCTCCTATTTCTTCACCCTCTACCTCTTGCCAAGTTGTTTTGGGTGTTTTCTTCACAAGTTTCACAACTTAGTGAAGTTGGAGCTTGAACTTGCGCAACCTCGACGTAGATCATCTTCGGCACGAAGCCGACGACCTATTCCGCTCGTTTTCCCGATGAAGCCGACGAATGAGTCTAGGATTCGAAAAGGACAGCGAGAGGACGACTACGTGGAGCTAAGGAAGTGGAAATCCGGATCTACAAAGGTTGTAACTTCCGAACTTTAGTTAAGTTGTTAACTTGAATCGTTTTTCGCCTAGAATTCTAGTCTAAGATCCGTATTAGGGTTTCTCGGCACCCATAAATTTTTATATTGGCATGGTTGATGCCTTGTGAGACCTCTATAGTGTGCCTAGGAACCCTCCAATAATACTTTAAATTAGGACTCTATGTTAATGAAACACACACCGCTCACTGCGGCACCCTATCTCACGAGATAGCGGTGACTCCCTAGTTAGACCGGATGTGGTTGATTCACATAGAGGTTAGGGCTAAGAGTTAAGAAAGGACGGACAAGGACCAAAAGGAAGAAACTATGTTTCTTCCTAGTCGTGCTAATCCCCTTTGTTAACTATTAACCTAAGACCTAAGTTCTTAATTTGGGCAAAGGAAGCAGTGAGTAGACTTCTCTTTCCAAACTAATCTAATCCTAACCCTAGCAAGGTTTTAATCCAAATTAAATTCAATCTTAGTTTTAAAAAATCAAAACCTACCAAAAATAGGAATTAACTCGTTAGAACAATTAGAGGAGATCACGTTTTCCCTGTGGACCGACCCATACTCAATCGGCTAGCTACCAAGTGACACCGTTATTGATTGCGGTATTCTATTCTTTGATTTTAAAACGCACGCAAAAGACCTATCAATCAGATCCCAGTGCTGGTGTTTTCAGGGATTGAGATGTGGGTCCGTTCAGAGCAGTAGAAGAAGTAGAGCTTTATGAAGATTGGAGAACATGCTCTGAAGACGATGAAGATGAAGATGAAGAAGAAGAATAAGAAGAAGAAGCGGCGGTCGGGGTGTCATCATCAATGCCAACATTGTTGTGTAACATCCTTCCAGATCTCAATGTAGTCGCGGAACTCATATTATGGTTTCGTTGTTCAAGAGCAACATGTGCATTTTGTGGGTGACCAGGATTTGGGACTGGTTGAGATGGAAGCTTCCCCTTCTCTCGCTCGCTTAAAGCTGCATTCAGTTGTGCAATCTGGGCTTCAATGGTTTTGATACTTTGCCCGTGTGACTCAGTGTGTTGCACTAAAGACTGAATGGAAGACTGGATGTTGCCTGAGGATTGAGTTGATTGTTTTAAAACCACCTCCAGATTTTGTTCTAACGAGGAAACCTTATCGTTATTTCGTGGAACAAAATTGTTTACAAAATTGTTTTGAGGAAAAGAGTTGTTTTGTGCAAAATTGTTCGTTTGATTTCGGTAAGGTTGGGGTTGGAAAGGTTGCTGATATTGAGTTTGTTGAGGAGCTTGTTGTTGAGGAGGAGGCCTTTGGAAATTGTTGTTGCCTTGGAGTTGTTGTTGATTTTGATTCCAAGCAAAATTGGAGTGGTTCCTCCAACCAGGATTGTAAGTTGAAGAGTATGGATCATTTCTTTGTCTTTGCTGAAAGGCAGCATTGACTTGATCCTGTCCTTGAGCAGGTGGGTTGTAAGGACACTCTTCGGTCAAATGGGATGGATCCGAAAAACAAGCGCATATAGTGCGAGGGGGTAAAGCAGGGGCAGGAGAAGGCGATGAGAATTTGCTCTCAATTGCTTCTAGTTTTCATGTAATTACTGCCATTTTGTCGTTCATTGCAATTGACATATCAAGTTTATGAACGCCTGCCCTAGACGGACCGGAGGAAGTAGATGAAGTAGACGAAGTTGTCTGTCTAGTGCTTTCCCACTGAAGCGTTTGTTCACCAAGATCGTTGAGAAATTGCCAAGCTTCCTCATCAGATTTGGTTAGGAAGTGACCTTGACAAATGGTTTCCAACAACTACTTAGTTGCTTGGTTCAGTCCATCAGATAAGGTATGGCAAAGTTGCCATCTCTCAATACCGTGATGAGGGCACTGAGCAAGAAGGTCTTTGAATCGTTCGAAACACTTCCAAAAAGGTTCGGAAGGAAGCTGGGAAGATTGGTTAATTTCATTACGTATTCTCACGGTTTTGTGATGTGGGTAAAACTTTTTAAGAAATGCTTTAACAAACTCTTCCCAACTGTTTATGGAATGTGGTGCGGTGCTATACAGCCACTTTTCAGCTAGTTCACACAAAGTGAAAGGAATGACTCGTAGCCGTATAGCATCGTCGGACAGTTGGGCGGTCTTCATCATTGCACAAACATTATGGAATTTGTTAATGAAGATATATGCATCTTCGGATTCCAGCCCGTGAAATTTAGGCAACATATTGATGAAATGGGGCTTAATTTCGAAATTATCCCCATTTGCCGGCGGAAGTGAAAGACAGGTCGGAAGTGCAGAGTGGGTAGGCTAGAAACGATCCTGGAGAGCAATTTGCTGTGGCGCTTAAACAGGAGGATGTTGCGGGTTATTCACACCCAGTGATGTGGAATCAGTCCCGAGGTGGGTAAAGGGTTGTTAGGATTGAATCCTGACATCTCTTTAGAAGATGATGAATGTGAAGATGAAGGTGAATGGACAGAATTCTAGTCAACGTCGGAGTTGGCCGGCAAAGGTAATGATGAAAAAGAAGTGGAGGGAGTTTCGACTTCGAAGTCGATCGCGTAGTCGGTAGCGAGTAATGAAACATGGACTAAGCGCGCGCTGGTGTCCCGAGTCCAACCGGACAAACACTGAACGTAGTAAAAATGTAGAATGTGAAGGTAAGAAAACGTCAATGGAGAAATGTGGATGAAGGGTGGGTGCAATGGGATTCTAGCGACAAAGGGCAAATTTTTTTGTAAAAAAATGGTTTTGTGTTTTTTTTATTATTTTTTTTATAAAGAGTTTTGCAAAAAAATTTGTACGGAACTACGACACACTTTCAAACAATCACAATTTAAACATGCACAATCAAACCTAGAGCTAGGGTCTCCTAAATCAACTAGACTGCTCCTAACTGGTCCAAAGCGACAAGTTGCGAGATATCCCTCAAATTGCCTCTTCACCGCCAATTGTGGCTAGGTAAGCACAAATGAAGAAAAGAGGGTTCCTCTCACGAATCACCGTGAGACGGGCCTTTTAAAATTACCTTTCTCACTTGTCTAGCCTATGCACCATAAAGTCAGATTTAGATAAACGACTGAATGCCCACAACCTTCCTCTGTCCTAATGAGCGCGACAGTCCTTAATTAGCTGAGTCTAGATATTTTTTAATTAGCTCAAGGGTGATGCATATGCTTTTAGTGATTTCTAGGGTCTTAGGAAGGGTAATGAAATCCCCACCCAATCTTAATTGGTGTTAGAGCCTCTGAGATTCCGTTTTAAATATGCAAAGCAGTAACACACAAAATCTAAAACACTTGCCAAAAAAATTTTCTTTTTATTTGCGGCGCAAAGAATCCTGCATAAAATGATTTATTGGATAGGAGAAAGGTTTTGTGCAAAGAACCCTGCAGGAAAAATTTTTAGTGGAGTTCAGAGGGTAGGAGAGAAGGGAAAAAAAATACTTACAGAAAAATTGGGGTGCTGACGTCACAGGTTCCGCGGTCAACTGCTTGAATCTGCCGTGGTTCCACGGCGGTTTAGTTGGTTTAGATCTCCAAAATTTTTCTTCGTGTTGTTTTGGTTCTCCCCTGTCTGTTCAGATCCTCTGTTTCTTGATTTGTTAACTAGGCTTGCACCAGATCTGAATCAGCCCGTCTTTTTTTCCTGCACATTTCACCCGAAAACCAATCAAAAATTACAAGATGATTTTTTTATATTTTTTATTTTTTTTCAATTTTTACATTTTTAATTTAATTAACCCGAAATTACAAAAAGAAATAAATTACCGTTTCCCTGGCAATGGCGGCATTTGATTGTTGTTATTTTGTGTATGCGTTTTAAATTTAAGAATACCGCAATTAAGACGGTGTCGCTTGGTAGCTAGCTGGTTGAGTACGAGTCGATCCATAGGGAAATGGTGTTCTTTTCTTTAAGTTCTAACGAGTTAAGTCCAAAAAAATGGTGGTTTTGTTTTACGATCTAAGAATGAGAATAAATTGATTTAAAGGCTTGCTAGGGTTAGTATTAGGTTAGTTCGAAATAAGAATTCTTCTCACTTCTTTCAATGACCTAGTTAAGAAATTAGGTGTTAAGGTAATAGTCAACAACAGGGATTAGCACGACTAGGAAGAAACTTAGTTTCTTCCTTTTGGTCCTTGTCCGTCCGTTCTTGGCTCTTAGCCCTAACCTCCGGTTAATTCAACCACAACCGATCTAATTAGAGAATCACCGCTATCATGTAGGATAGGGTGCAGTAGTGAGCGGTGTGTGGTTGAATTAAATAGAGTCCGTATTTTAAAAGTTATATGGGCAAAGAAAGGAGTGAGAGAGATTTCCTTCCCTCAAACCTTCCCTATCCTACACCAAACAAGTGAGAAATTACTCACTCATTAGGAAAGTGACAAATTGCAGATAAAAAAAGAACTGAAAAAATTGCAGGTAATAAATTGCAGATAAAAAAATGCGAGATTGAAAAAGAAAACTTACTTTATTCATGTCCTCTCAACAACGCATTACAATGGAATTAAAAATCTATATCTAAGAATTAAAAAGAGGCATAAACTAAAGAGAGCCATGCCTTCATTTGGCATTCAACTTTCCTATTTATAGATAGAAAAAACCCTAGGTTACATTCTGATCCATGCTTGAATTTACAAGACTACCCTAAGAAAGACGGGTCAAAGCATCGACACCCACTGACACATGAACCGACACGTGCACCATATGGCTGCGGTTCCACGGCAGAAAGGCATGTTTGGCCGTGGTTCTGCGGCCGTAGTATGGGATCATGGTCTCAATCTTTCCGGGTTGCTTCATGTTACTTTTTCCTTCGGTTTTCTTCACTTGGTTCCATAGAATCTCTTCTATTTTCTTCCAGATTTCCAACAGCGCGGAATGATGTGGACTTTCGCTGTGAGCATCGTGTTGAAGTCTTGAATCTTGTGCTGCCCTTGTGCTTTGTGCATTAAACTGTCTAATGATTTTCATTTATTCCTTGAACTGGTAGGCGACATCATAAAGATTCATTTATTGTTCGTCGTAGTCTCATATTTGTAGCGATTTCTTCATGAATTTCACTGTAATGATCTGAGAACCCGTAACCTGCAACTATTTGGCAGACATGGATCAAAAGCACCTATTTATATGTAATGTGCTTAAGAATGGGCGATATAATAAAGCAAAATTCTGATATGAACATATATCTATATCACATCATATCATTTCTTACGACATTGCAGGGGTGCTATACGCCATCCACCCGACTTCCCCAGTAGATATAAATCTACTCATCTTGATCTTCGCTTTCTGGAGTTGATGACACTACGCTCATCCTCGTCTTCTCAAAGTCCAAATGGGGGTACCTACATATCATATATAGCATCATGAACGAAATCACACGCGAAAACCAAAATGTCGCACGAATCACCCAAAGGTCAAAACCTATGGTCTACATCTCGCAATTCAACCAAATAACCCTCGATATAGACGTACAAACGCCAAGTGATCGAATACAAAACGAAATACCAAAACTTAGATTCAAAAACATCACAAAACATAAGGCAGCAACCTTGAAAACATGCTCCAGATTTTAGTTCAGGGGAAAACAAGGTAAGCAAACAACACTAGGGTGATATATAGGCTGTATATGACCTACTGAAACAACCAAGACCCCAAAATCAACCAAGTGGCCGGCCACACCTAGCAAAAATCCGGCCAGATCTGTTTCACATAGGAGTTGGGGTTTCGAACTCCCAGGGGGGTCTCCTATGGCCTTAACTTTGTCACTGGAGTTGTTTATTTTTCTCGTAAAATTCCCAGGTCATCCCAGATTTCCCTGCACCCTCTATTACCTCACAAACCAACATGGAAGTTTTCTGTTTTTAGTAATTGGGTTTGATTCGAGCGGGCCTGGGTTTCTAACATCAGAGGGGGGGTTTAGGGTCACCACTAAGGCTTATTAGCACTAACACAACTCAAAATCCCACATAACCTCTTCTAGGAAATTTTAATGTTCACTAAATCGCACAAAATCACTACTAAACACATATATGGGTTAAAGTGAAAGAAAAACTACACTAAGTGTGAAAGGATTACCTCATTTGGCACTCATCAATCCCCTAGAGCACCAAAATCAAATTTTTCTTTGTCCAAAGTGTAGCTTGTGAGCTTGTGTATGTTTTTTGTGAAATGGAGATGGACTTTTGGGTTTGTTTTGGGGGTGTTTTGAGGCTTGAAGTGGAGAAGGGAGAGAGGTGCTGCCATGGAGCTGATGAGGGAGGAGAATGATGAAGGAAAAGAGAAGAGAAAGCAATGGCCAAGACCTAGGTTTGACCCCTCACCTTTTCTCTCTCATGCCCATCCTTCAAGTCATCGTGATATCATTTTCCCTTTTGTTATGTTTTGTTTTTTCTCTTTTCTCTTCTTCTCATTTCATTTAAACCAAATCATTCTTGAATATGAAGAAAAGTCAAGCTAGGAAAAATGTAAAAATGCCAAAAATGACATGTGCATGTCATGTGCACAAAACACGCTTAATGCGCGATTAGCGATATTTAATCGCGATTAGCACTAAAATGGTGTAAAATAAATCATAAAATTTCATAATTTGCATAAATTACATAAAGCACCCTCTTTCCAGTAATTTCTATAATTTTTCAAATTTTTTCCACTTTATCGGTATTTAATTATACCGCATTGTTAAAATATTCATAATATTTATTATTTAATTATAAAAATTCCCAAAAATAATATTTTATTTTTTCTGTAATGTTACAATGTTAGTACAGTTAAGTTTTATTTGTACATGTGATATCGCGGGGCGAGCGTCCGACATGTGGACCGCCGTCACTGCCTGTTTGTATATTATTTGATAGGAGCATGACTGGGTTGAGGTCGATATCACCGTTGTACATATTTTTCTTTTCTGTACTAGGATTGCCCCGCGATGGAGTGTACGGATAGCCGGGTTCTGGAGGGCAATGGGTCTGCATCTCATGGCGTTGAGAAGGAGGGGGCATCACTCTAGAATTAGCGGGCTATTCGCCGCACTTGTAGGGGGTACATGTTGACCCAAGGAGGGGTTCTCAAGTTACCGTATTCCGTGAAGTGCTGGGTGGCCCATTCACTTTGATGAAGGGGGCTGCCTCGCTTTTGGTTTTGGCGGGTAACTTTCCGCACTCATAAGGGTCTAGGTTTTCATTGCACAGGCTATCCACACGACCTGGGGAACATCGGTTTCACTTGCGGCTCAAAGAAAACCCGGGGCTCCTAGATTATCTGTATTGATCTGTGATACTTAGTACTTATCTGTGATGTTCCATTTATCATGCCTGAAGCGATTATTATATATTGTTATATATATACTAGTAGATGTTGTATATGTTTTACATCCGCGCTAGTCCAGTCCCCGCTCTGTCGTTAATTAAGTAACCTAACGGGTCATGACAGGACCTAGTGGTGAATGCGGATGGCATATACGTATATCATATTTTCGTTCTTTTGTATTGTGATTAATTGATGGGACTGTGTTGATTCGGATCAATGCAAGAAAAACAGACCTATTCGATGTTGTTGGAACAATTTTAAAAGGCTGTTGTTATAAGGACTTTTTCTTTTGTTTTGCATGGCGGTATTCGGTTATGAATATCCAGTACCACATTCGAAGAGGCAAGAGCCGAGATCCCCTCACCGGGAGTGACCTCTTGGGTAGAATTTTGCGTCAGTGTAATAACTGCACTATAGTCGATTGCTTTTGTCTTTGCATCGTGGTATTCAGTTGGAATATCCTGCACCTCATTCCACGAGGAAAGAGCCGAGATCCCTTCACCGGGAGTGACCACTTTTGAAAAGGTTTTTGCCTCTATATATTTATAAAAAGCTATTCGGTTCCTTCAACGATATTAAGTTCATTACGTTAAAGTTTTTTCGCCAAAAACCATTCGTAGCCCTCAGTCATTTCAGACGGGTAGCACATAGTATTCATGCTATGTTTGTTGGCCTATGTCATGGCATAGTGTATGGTAGCCATTTGTTACTTTTCTGTTGCATAGATAGATGCGTTGGTTTGGGACAGTCGTACTACTATTTTGGCCTTCCTCAAGGGTATGTACGGGTGGGTTCAAATTAACATGGACAATGACCGGTAGAACTTGACATGTGACTTATGATATATCGGCCTTCGTCAAGGTCATAAGAGCATGGGGTAGAAATCACATTGGGAGTTTCAAACATACAGGAAACTTTGCAGGCATGCGCATACCTTTTAGAGTGTGATAACTTGAGTGGATTCCATCAGGTTATCATGCGATGATAGTTGGGTCCCTAATCCCACCGATGAGTTGGTTTACTCCTCGGATCATTTTAGATGATCCCGACTAATTCTTCTTTCAGGTTTGGAGTTGAATTTGAGGATACAGTGGGAGACATCCTGATTAGATAAGCTGATTGTCCCTTCTGATCTAGGTTAGAGTGCACGCTGAGTGTTTCTCTTCTCTTTCTCTTTGGCAGCGACCAAGGCCCGACCCTAGACTATAATACGGTAACCTAGTTAACCGAACCTTCTTAAAACACATTGACTTTTAGATTGTCAGAGTTGCATACTTCATTGCCACTCCTACTTTTACCCTTTGCATTTCTCCGAAACTTTCCGTATCACTACGAAGATCCACATTTATTGGATATGACCATTGTATAGTTATATACGAACTCGAAGAAACTTGTTTCAGATTCGAGAATGGTTTCCAATTCTGGAGAAATTGAATAGGACTATTCCGTTGTCTTTTCCTTTTACCTTCTCTCAGGTTGTGAGGGCTCCTAGTGTTAGTGATATGTATGCCCTAGAGGCCATTACTGTACATACATATGTATATTGTAGTGGATACTTAGACATATATAGATTGGACTTTCTTGCTCGACATGATAGTATGCTATCTGGTTGCTCTTTATCTTAACATGTGCTCTGATTGTCTCTATGTTACATAATGACAAAGCCTTTAGGATGAGTACTTGACTACCACGACTATGATGCAGATCATACTAGTGGGGAGAGAGTAGTCGTTAAATACATCCTTCAACTGTTCCTTGTCGTAGGTGTATCGAGACAGGGCATCGATATACCAGAGTAGACTAGCGTATACGCTTCTCGACCCATATGATAGGCAATGGATGATGCCATATCCATTGGTGTTTGACATCAGAGTAGGTATCGGGTGCTCAGTGGAGACTGGGTACACTGGACGGACTCGCCGAGAACTCCCAGTTGGTATTATAACTCACGTCAGATGGCAGTTCTCAGGTGACACTGGTACAGGTTAGTCTGTAGACCCGAGATCGTCATAGAGTCTTGTGTAATTCCCACTGTGCTTTAATTTCCATCATACCACGTCTAAGAGGGCGTGCAAAACGGTGGCTTTTGGATATATTCCCGTATCACATGGAGGCAATGAGCGATAGTAGGGGTTTCGTCTCTCCCGGTATGGGGAGTTGATGTTGCGCTGTGTTCGATTGGCTATAACTGGAAATCCCTGGCAAGGGCTGCTGAGACATACTGGTAAGTGTTATCAGTAGTTTATTGAACTGTTGTAGACCTCATATCGACACGACTTATCAAGCTACTGGGGTCTGACGTTTACCACCCCTAGGCGAGATATGCGACATATCAGACGAAGAGACCGGACTGTACGGGAGTGTTACTGGTTGGATTCACAGGAGAATGTACAGGCTTGCTTGTTGATCTACTGATTGCTCAATACCTGGTTAGCTGTTACGTTTTGCTGACCGCTTGCAGCTTGTGGGTGTTTGATATGATCATCACCTACTGCCAGCGTATTGACAATTCTTTAGAGTCCTATACAGAGGTTTCCTGGATCAGGCAAAACGGAGTAGGAGCACATATGTGATATGTGCGGGACTGAGAATAATACGTGTATTCGATACAGTATTAGATTCTCGCGATATGTGATATCGGCCGGGTATATGTGATATAGCCGTGTCATCGGATCAAGTGTTGATTCGATGAACTGATACAGATTATATTAGTTGGTTATATGCGATATAGCCGGATTATCAGATCAAGTGTTGATTCGCTAATTTAATGTATAATTATATATGTGATATATTAAGTTACATTAACTAAAATAAGCTTACTTAAAGATTCTTTTTCTCACTTGGATAATACATTGATATATATGTGATATATGTTAATTGTATTATTTTATTTTGTTACAAAAATATATTATATATGTGATATATAATATTGTAACAAGTTAGGGTTACAAATGCAACATGATATATGGTGTTTAAACAAGTTAGGGTTTGATTTGGGTTAGCATTTGGGTTAGCTTTTGCATGAAGCTTCTGAAGCTTCCTTTGTTTTTTGCTTAGATATTTTGTGAAGATTTTTATTAACCCAACCCAAACCCTTTACCCTAGTTTACTCTCTACATGGGTTAAGTCTTCATTCTTAACCCATGGTTGATTGGTAACCATAACTATGATTTTATTATTCATCACAAAGAGATTTCTTCTACTCCTTCTTCCTCTTGAAAAGTTTTCTAATTTTTGTGTTTGTGATGATTTTGAGTGAGATAAAGAAAACAAATGAGAGCTAAATTCCTACTTCATCATCCTCATCTATTCTATCAACTTAGATTAGGTTGTTTGCTTTGCTAATACTTGATTAGTGAAGCAATAGCTTGGGTTTGAGATTCTTCAAGGTAGATTATCTTAGTTGTTGAAGATTGGAAGCAAGCTTGCATCTTTCTCTTCATGGAGCCCCTCTAGAGTCCGGGTATATGATGATCGCTGCGAAGGGACCTCAACACGGAGCTTATGAAGTGAAGGAACGGACTACAAAGGTTGTAATCCCAAACTCTTAGATGTAAAGTCGTTTACTTGCTTTGTTAACCGTATGTCTCTAGTTAAGATCTTGGTTAGGGTTTGTTTACCACCCCAAAAATTTTAAAGTAGCATGATTGATGCTTGCCAAAACCTTGCTAAGGTGCTAAGTTAACCCTACACCTAGGATTAGGAGAGGGTTCGCCTATTGCGCTTATTGGATAGTCTTCTTCCGAACCATAGGCAGGTGACGAAAGGTGGGGAAAGAAGAAAACTAATTAGCCTAAGCTTGGTGTACAGAAGGTAATAAGTAAAGACAAATAAAAGGATTAGAAAGAGGGAAAAGTAAATTGCTACTGTTAAAAGGTTCGAACGAATATTAATAACTCACTTTTTTCCCTGTCGGAAAATTTCCAAGTGTTGGATTTTTCCGTAGTTAAAGAACGTTCAAAGACGTGCAAGTAACGCGGTGGACTCTCTAGAATAACACAAACCATAACTCGATTATGTGACCATCTGGACCGCCTCTAAACCTTAGGGTTTGGGGCAGTACGGCGTTGCCACATGTGAGGCGTTGGTTTGACCCTTCTACGGCTGGACCATTGGTACTGTGGCATGTGATGGATGCTTTTAAACTAAGTTCAAGTGTTGAGCAAAAAGGGAAATTTTGGGTGTTTGTTTATTCGATTGGAAAGTTTAACATTGTCTATTTATATGGAATGTGATACAATATTTGGAATCCATAAGTAGTTATGAGATAACTAATTTGAATGTTATAAATCTAGCAGTTTAGTCTCATTTGATCGGTTGCCACAGGATTTTAATGTGATCAAAAGTCTGTCGCAATCACGTAGCGTATGCGGATACTCGCTGGGTAAACTCAATAGATAGCCATGCCCCATAGCCCCGACCAAGTGACTGTAGGAGAACCCCGTCGCCAGAAGCATCCGTTCGGGTGCTCGCGGCAGCGGTGTTCCGCCTTAGTGCACTTTGTCGACGGCGTCGGGGGTGCAGCCGTCTACTAAAGTTTCCGACGAGCATTCGATCAGGACGTCGGGAATCTTGTTGAATTGCCCAACTTGATATTGAAAAGTGTTTTCGATATTTAGACTAAAATGCGGGGTTTATAATTGTTAGGCATGCGATGTCTAAGGAATTCATTTTGTTAGGCATGAGATGCCTAAAGAGGTTGCGGATTCCAACTGTTGTAGTTTTATACTTTCTTTTCTGCGACCGTAAGTGTAATATGTGGTGTATCGCCTGTTTCGTTGCTATACATCAACGACAATTGGGATACGCATATTTACTTACGTTGATGACATGTGATGTTATGTGTTGCTGTGATATGTTATATTGGATCGTCGCCTTTTGAATAGCCGGGGTTTTATGTGAGTTGAGGGTTTTTATTTTCATTCATGTAAAATTCATTGTATGTAATATTCTTTTATTGGGGCACTTTCGGGTTGAGGATGATGTCACCTTTGTATATTATTTACTTTTCCGCATTAGGATAGACCCAAGGCGGGGAGCACAAGTAACCGGGTTCTAGGGTCCAGTGGGAGACCATCTTGAGGAGTCGAGACTGGGTGTCCTAACTCTAGAATTGGTAGGGTTGCTTGCCGCTCTCGTAGGGGTCTAGGGGTGTGGGATTGGCTATTCATCGCGACCGTGGAATCCGCGTTTTATACAGGCTCGCATAAAATACGGAAATCCTAGTATATCCAATATTTCATATGTTATCTTCTGCTGCAATGTTCTGTGATGAGATAATATTACTGCCTGAGACGAATGTTTTTATTATATATATGAGATATATGTTATATTGTTGATTTCGTTTCAAATGTGATGCTTGTGAAGAATAATAAAATGGGACTTCATTAATGAGATTAATGAAACTAAAAGAAACATAAAGATGTTGTAGAAACTTTTCTCAAAAACAGGTAGCTCTAGTTCTTGCTTTGCATAGCAGTATTCCTTGTAGAATATCCAGCACCTTATTCGATAAGGAAAGAGCCGAGATCCCTTCAACGGGAGTGAGCTCTTTAGAGAAACTAGCAGATGCTACAAACTCGGTTTGTCTTTTGATTATTTTTATAGTTTTTGCTTTGCATAGTGATATTTATGAAATATCCTGCACCTTATTCGATGAGGAAAGAGCCGAGATCCCTTCACCGGGAGTGACCTCTTTAGCAAAACTAGAAAAGGCCTAAAAAACATTCCATTTAAAATAACTCGATTCTACAAAGATTTCAAGTTCATTACGCAAAAGGTTTTCTTAAAAACCTGACATAGCCCTTCGTCATTTCAGATAGGTACTTCATAGTATTCGTGCTTCGTTTGTTGACCTTGTCAAGGCGTAGTGTGCGGTAGCTATTTATGCTTATCTGCAAAAGCATAAGATGCGATTGAGTTAGGGTAGTCGTGTGACTTTGTTGACCTTGTCAAGGGTCATGCGGATGGGTTTAATTCAATCGGGAAATGACGGGTTGAACTTGACTTGCGGTCTATGGTTTGTTGACCTTGTCAAGTTCATAGATCACTCGAGGTAAAATATTATTGGGAATTTCAAGAGTTGAAATTTGTAACGAGATTGCATACCTTCTATGAGATAGTTGGATCCCGATACCCGCTGCGAGTAAGAGTTACTCTTGGGAGAGTTTTACACATTACAATTAGCCGATCAAGAAGGTGTCTAGAAAGGTGTCAACGGGGTTATGCTTCTAAGAAAATGAGGTTTATTTTAATTAGGTCTGTACGAAAGCATGGGGAACCTCTCTCAAAGTACCGGCACTAGCCTGGCTGAAAGATTGGCGAACTTGTAGGGTGTAATTAATCCAGGCTAGTCTTTCCTTTTAGGGTTTGATGGAAGATTTGACTAAAACAGTGGGAGACATCCTGATTAGATATATTAATAACCAATCTAATCTTGCAAGAGTATACGCTGAGTGTTTTCTTCTATCTCTCTCCAGGTAGCGACCATGTCACGCCTTAATGAAGATAATAATATGGATGTATTGACCGAACCCGCTTATTAAACTGAGCTGGGGAACGTTGGTCCTGCTCCAACTTATAATTGTTATAAGACCGAGTAGGAAATAGGGGATTACCAGAATTTCCGTGCCGCCCAAACGAAGAAAGTACATGCTGATGCATCTTCTTCGGGTGTGTTCATTACCGAGAACTGTTTCTCAGTATCCTTTACGTCCTGGGTATGAGATACCGGATCAGGATCCCACAAATGTAATTTGTTACATGGGCTACAGATAGGTAGAGAATTGAGAACGGGTGATAAGTTTCAAGAGTTGGAAATGATGCAAGTGTTGCAGCCAAGTTTATTGGCACACCCTGTATTAACAGAATACATTGATTCTGAACAAATGTTATTAGATACCAAACCTGATATACAACATCATATCAGTCTCTTTATTAGTAAAGAATGATATAATTTTGTATTGTTGGATAATGTTTTGAACATTTCCTATATCAAGAGTTGATCGATTCAGGCACGTTATCTAAAAGCATAGACGTTCTTAATCAAACTACAGTTCTTAACGTACAGAACACACACAAGAGGAAGAGTTCATAAATGAACGAATCCTTCTTGAGGCATTGTAGACTTTGTCATATCAATGCAACCCGACTAGCTGATGTTACATAAAGATGCATATTTAAATTTGTTTGGATTTACATCTTGTAAAACTTTCCAGTCATGTCACAAAGATAAGATGACCACAGCTCCATTTATTGGAAACAGAGAAAGAGCTAGTGAACTCTTGGGATTGATACATGCAGATGTATTAAAGTCCCCTGTCTACATATGCCAGGACCGGTTCTTTTTACTTCATTACATTCACTGATGATCTCTCAAGATTCAGACATATGTTCCTGTTAAAACACAAGTCCGAAGCTTTTGAGATATTCACAGAATATAAGTTAGAAGTAGAGAACCAAAAACGGGTAAAAGTATCATGTCCTTTGATGAGATCAAGAAGGAGAATACTTGAATTCCTGGACTATAAAATGAAAGGAGAATGAGATGCTTTCTTAGCATTACTCCTCCGTATACACCACAGCATGTCGGTGTATCGGGGCAGAGCAATCACACCCTATGTGATATGGTGTGCTCTATGATGAGTACTACTGAGTAGCCTATTTTCTTTGGGGTTATGCAGTTGAGAAGTTCCATACCTATTGAATAGGGTTCCAACCAAATCAGATGCCTACCACTCCATATGTGATATGGTATGGGAAGAGCCCATCTCTTAAGGAAGTTAAGATTTGGGGTTGTCCGGCCTATGTCAAAAGAAAAATCTGGACAAGCTCGAGGCAACGTCAGTTCTGTGGAAGTTTGTTGGATATCTCAAGAATTCGCAAGGGAATATCTTCTACCACACCGAGGAACAAAAGATGTTTTATTTCTCGGCATACCACTTCTTGAGAAAAAGGGTATTTCTTGTGAAGAAATTAGTGGTCATGAGGTAGAACTGGAAGGAGTTCCAGCGATACAAACTACAGCTGATGATTTGGTAAAACCGGAAGATTCAATAGATCCCAACGAACCTCAGCCTCTCCGCCGATCTAGTAGGGTTCCTCATCCACCTGAGTGATACTTCGGTTTCTCTATGACAGTGGGAGCGAGGATTACATCATGAGATGATGACCCAACTAGTTGCGAGCAGGCCATCAGGAGTGGGGACTCTGTAAGAATGGCTGGATACTTAGCGATCTGAGATGGAATTTATACACCAACAAAGTATGGACTTTGGTTGCGTTATCTAAAGGGTTAAATCCTTATCAGGAGCAAGTATATCTTGAGAAGATTACTTGGTGTACATGGAAAAGTTAAGACTTTCAAAGCTATAGTTAAGTCCATCCAGATCCTACTTGCCAGGGCTACATACCATGACTACGATATCTGGCAGTTGGGTGTCATGACTGCTTTTCTAAAAATTGATTTGGAAGAGAGCGTCTATAAGTACACAGCCAGAGGGCTTCGTAGACAGTGGGAGCAGCGGAAACATGAGCATGATGTTTTATGGGATAAATCAGGCATCTCGGAGTTGGAACGTCTGTTTTGATGTGGTAGTCAAAGAGTTTGACTTCATCAAAATAGTAGATGAAGCTAGTATATACAAAAAGGTAGTAGGGAGTATGGTGGTGATCCTCGTATAGTTCGTGGATGACATACTCATGATAAGGAAGGAGTTTCTTTTGCTACGCTCGGTCAATCTCCTCTTATCAAAAAAAATTTCCATATAGGATCAAGGTGATACCTCCTAAATCCTGAGTTATCGATCTATGAGATAGATCTAATTGGATGTTAGGATTCTCACTAGTTGTAGTGAGATAGTATTAATCGATCCTGGGGAGAATCACTGGAAAAGTTCTAGGGTGATAAGGACGACTGAATGTCAGTCGAAGGCATTGTCTTTACCCTCAGTGGAGGGACGGTATGTTGAAAGAGTTCCAAGCTAGATACCGTGACTTACTAGACGATTAAAGGCAAGATACATCGTTACCAAGGATGCTACCAAAGAGGCAGTCTGGATATATATGAGTTCATGAGATGAATTTTGTTCCTACCATTGTGTGACAATGAAGTTGTGGCTTATGCCTAGGAACCCCCGTCCCATCAGAGATCCAGACATATTCTATGGCAATATCACCTGATCATGGAGATGGTTGATCTCCAGGGAGATCGAGGTTAGGAGAGTAGACACAGAGGACAACAGCGCGGATCCACTCACAAAGGCCTATTTCCCAGTAGAGACTTTTATGGGATGGTTGAGTATGAGATACTTCAACCACAGCTAATTGTTGGGTATGCGATACCACAACAGATGGCCCTAGTGCAAGTGGGAGATTGTTAGGGATATGTATGGCCTAGAGACCATTACTGTAGATACAGATGTATATTGTAGTGGATGCATGGACATATATAGGGAGGACTTTCTTGCTCGGCATGATAGTATGCTATCTGGTTGCTCTTTATCTTAACATGTGCTCTGATTGTCTCTATGTTACATGTTCATAAAGCCCTTAGGATGAGTACTTGACTACCAGGACTATGATGCAGATCATACTAGTGGGGACAGAGTAGTCGTTAAGTACATCCTTCAACTGTTCCTAGTCGTAGGTGTATCGAGATAGGGCATCGATATACCAGAGTAGACTAGCATATACGCTTCTCGACCCAAATGATGGGCAATGGATGATCCTATATCCATTGGTGTTTGACATCAGAGAAGGTATGCGGGTGCTCAGTGGAGACTGGGTACACTGGACGGACTCGCCGAGAACTCCCAGATGGTATTATACCTCACGTCAGATGGTAGTTCTCTGGCAATACTTGTACAGGTTAGTCTGTAGACCCGAGATCGTCATAGAGTCTTGTGTGATTTCCACTGTGCCTTGATTTCCATCATACCACGTCCAAGAGGGCATGCAAAACGGTGCCTTTTGGGTACAGTCCTGAATCACATGGAGGCAATGAGCGATAGGAGGGGTTTCGTCCCTCCCGGTATAGGGAGTTGATGTTGCGCTGTGTTCGATTGGCTATAACTGGAAATCCCTGGCCAGGGCTGCTGAGATTTACTGGTAAGTGTTATCAGTAGTTTCTCGAACTGTTATAGACCTCATATCGACACGACTTATCAAGCTACTGGGGTCTGACGTTTACCACCCCTAGGCAAGATTTGCGACATATCAGACGAAGAGACCGGACTGTACGAGAGTGTTACTGGTTGGATTCACAGGAGAATGTACAGGCTTGCTTGTTGATCTTCTGATTGCTTAATACCTGGGTGGCTGTTACGCTTAGCTGACCACTTGCAGCTTGTGGGTGTTTGATATGATCATCACCTACTGTCAGCGTATTGACGATTCTTTAGAGTCCTACACAGAGGTTTTCTGGCTCAGGCAAAAGGAGTAGGAGCACATATGTGATGTGTGGGACTGAGAATAATACGTGTATGCGATAACGTATTAGATTCTCGCGATATATGATATCGGCCAGGTATATGTGATATAGCCGGGTCATCGGATCAAGTGTTGATTCGATGAACTGATACAGATTATATTAGTCGGTTATATGCGATATAGCTGGATTATCGGATGAAGTGTTGATTCGATAATTTAATGTATAATCATATATGTGATATATTAAGTTACATTAACTAATACAAGCTCACTTAAAAATTGTTTTTCTCACTTGGATAATACATTGATATATATGTGATATATGTTAATTGTATTATTTTATTTTGTTACAAAAATATATTATATATGTGATATATAATATTGTAACAAGTTAAGGTTACAAATGCAACATGATTTGTGGAGTTTAAACAAGTTAGGGTTTGATTTGGGTTAGCATTTGGGTTAGCTTTGCATCAAGCTTCATGAAGCTTCCTTTTGTTTTTTGCTTAGATATTTTGTGAAGATATTTATTAACCCAACTCAAACCCTTTACCCTAGTTTACTCTCTACATGGGTTAAGTCTTCATTCTTAACCCATGGTTGATTGGTAACCATAACTATGATTTCATTATTCATCACTAAGAGATTTCTTCTTCTTCTTCCTCTTGAAAAGCTTTCTAGCTTTTGGGTTTGTGATGATTTTGAGTGAGATAAAGAAAACAAATCAGAGCTAAATTCCTACTTCATCATCCTCATCTATTCTATCCACTTAGATTAGGATGTTTGCTTTGCTAATACTTGATTAGTGAAGCAATAGCTTGGGTTTGAGATTCTTCAAGGTAGATTATCTTAGTTGTTGAAGATTGGAAACAAGATTGCATCTTTCTCTTCATGGAGCCTCTCTAAAGTCCGGGTACATGATGGTCGCGGTGAAGGGACCTCAACACGGAGCTTATGAATTGAAAGAACGGACTACAAAGGTTGTAATCCCAAACTCTTAGAAGTAAAATTGTTTACTTGCTTTGTTAACCCTATGTCTCTAGTTAAGATCTTGGTTAGGGTTTGTTTAGCACCCCAAAAGTTTTTAAGTAGCATGATTGATGCTTGCCAAAACCTTGCTAAGGTGCTAAGCTAACCCTATACCTAGGATTAGGAGAGGGTTCGCCTATTGCGCTTATTGGATAGTCTTCTTCCAAACCATAGGCAGGTGCTGAAAGGTGGGGAAGGAAGAAAATTAATTAGCCTAAGTGTGGTGTGCAGAAGGTAATAAGTAAAGACAAATAAAGGGATTAGAAAGAGGGCAAAGTAAATTGTGACTATTATCATTCACGACCAAACCGCGTATTTCATCTCCACTCCTACTTCACCTTTAGATTTCTCCAGAACACCCCGTATCACTACGAAGATCCGCATTTATTGGATAATCCATCGTATAGTTATATATGAACCCGAAGGAACTTGTTCCAGTTCGAGGATGGATTCTAGTTCAGGAGAAATAGAATAAGGATTATTTAGTTGTCTTTTATCTTTACCTTCTCTCAGGTTGCGAGGGCTCCTTGGATAAGGAGGGTACACCTATTACATTTATTGGATAGTCTTCTTCCAATCCATAGGCAGGTGCCGAATGGTAGGGAAGGAAGAAAATCAATTAGCCTAAGTGAGGTGTACAGAAGGTAATGAGTAAAGGCAAATAAAGGCATCTAGAGAGATGGAAAAGAAATATACGGTTACAGTCAGGAATATGGATAATGGAAGAGGCATTACTAGGAATACCCGGCTATCCCTTCGAAACATTTTCATGTTTCAGTTTCACCATGCGTTGTTAATTTAAAACTAATTTCCCAATTAGATCCTTACTCTAGGGTATTAATTTACCAGGTTTAATTCACACATCTGTATGGTTTTACAGATGATGAGTGAGAGTATGTTATTGGGAATTAGGTGATTATATCCATATTATATCGGAATTCGTTGTAATTGGTGATATTTGAGAAAATCCCCTGGAGTTTTGCCTGATGGAAAATATTTGGTTTTGAATACCCGTTGCTATACACTAATTTCAAACTGATATATTTGTACCTTTATTTTATAAAGTAAGATATAACTTATTGAAATTATGTCCATGACATTTACCTATAACAGTTGATGGTTAGGTAAGGAGCATTAAACAACGGTGTAATTCTTCTTAACTATAGTACAGTTTTCAACCTACGACGCACAGGGTATGAGTTATTCAACTTAGGGGACTTATACAAAGTATTGTATGTTGTCCAGTGTCCATTAGGATAAAGGGGATGGTACTCATACTATATTATGTTTACTTGTGTCTTCTCCAGTTTTAGACAAGTGTTTCGTAGAAATACAAGATCCAAGTTTTGAGATGTTATATGTATAAGAATAAAGTAGAGAACGAGGTGTTGCATGTATCAGGATTCTTCAAGGTGATCGAAGATGTAGATACTTGTGTATGGTATTCAGTTGATAGTAATGGTTTTGAGAACTTGCTTCTCTTTCAGGTTACTCATATCTGGATGCACTCCTAAGTTGAGTAATACTGATCGACCTCTCTCCATTTAGTTGACATGCACTGGAGACAGCTGCATGATTTGAATCTGGTTCCAATTAAATTAATGCCTCTGTTTCTATATTGTATATAGAATAATTCATATCTTAACGATGATAAGGTATATGGAGTTGTCCAGCTTATGCTTAAAACCAGACTCTGGATAACTCAAGGCACGTTTTTATAATGGCAGTTTGTGGGTTATCCCGGGCTATGACGAGGGTTAACTTTCTACCATCTGGAAGATCAATAGTGATATTGTTCTTGACTCGCCACAGTTTTAGCAAAATGGACTTTTTCAGAAAACAGTAGTGGGAGTATAGTAGAACTGGAAATGATTTCAGAACCACAAATGATTACTGAAAATTTAACAGAACCTAAAGATTCAATCAGGTTTGACATTCCATTTTCCACTCCGCAAATATGGTGGGTAACCTCAGGCGCCCGAGAGGTACTTCGGTATCCTTAAAGACGGCGGTAGGGAGGATCTTATTTACCCAGACTTAACACTACTGTTGTTCCAGACTATGAGACCCAGCAGGAGGATAAGTATAGCGTCGTTCTAAACCAGCTTTAGAAGTGCACGTGTATATGACTCTGCCAGAGGGTTATTGTAGTCAGTGGGAGCTGCGGAAGTATAGTGGACAAGCTGCTTATGTCTATTTATAGACTAAAGCAGGTATAGCGGAGATAGATCATCTATTTTTGATATGATAGTCATAGGCTTTGACTTCATCAGAATAGGAGATGCATCTGTTAAGAAGGTAGTAGGGTGTGATGTCCTGGTATATGGTTGACATGCACATTGTAGAAAGTGAAATTCCTATACTACGATCGGTTATACTGTGGTTGTCACACAGTGGTTTCTCCACATAGGATATGGATATAATATCATGTAGGGTTCCTAGGCACACTAATGAGGTCTCTCAAGGCATCAACCATGCCAATTTCAAATTTTACAAGTGCCGAGAACCCTAATACGGATCGTTAACTAGTTTTTAGGCGAAACAAATGCGAATAGTTAACAACTTAACTAAGTGAACGCAAATACAACTTTTGTAGATCCGGTCCTCCACCTCCATGGCTCCGTGATGAAGTCCCCTCGCTGTCCATATCGGATCCCGGGCTCTAGCATCGGCTTCATCGGAGAATTGGGCGGGCTAGGTCGTCGACTTCGATGCCGAAGATGATCTACGTCGAGGCATCACAAGATCAAGCTCCCACTTCACCAAGTCTTGAAACTTGTGAAGAAAACACCCTATCCTACTTGGCAAGAGGTAGAGGATGAAGAAATAGGAAGTGGGTTCACTTTAGAATTGGATTTCTCACTTGGAATCAACACTTGATAAATTTCAAGAAAGCTTTTCCTTCTTCATCAAGAAGAAGAAGGAAAAGAAAATGAAAAAAAAATGAATTAATTCTAATTGAATAATCAAGTGATGGTTATCATAATGTAACCATGGTAAAGTGTAGAGAATAAACTAGGGTTAGGTGAATGGTTAGGTTTAGTGGTAAAAACAAAATGGAAGACTTTTCAAAGATGCTTTGAAGCTTCAAGAAGCTTTTAGCAAAGAACAAATAAATCCACCATTTTATTTTGCCAAAACTAAAAAAGATTAAATAAATAAAGAACATCAAAACCCTAACCATTACACAACCATGGTTTAATCATACACTTAACCAAGTTAGCATGTATCATCAAACATGATACAATCATGTGCACAAAAGTATATCACATATACAACTTGTGTACATCAAGTGAGAAAATCCTTTTAAAATGAACCAATACTAGTTAATACAAAGTAATATATCATATATATAATTATACATTAAATCATTAAATCAACACTTGATTCAATGATCCGGTCATGTCGCATATAACCGACTAGTATCCAATGTATCGACTTATCGAATCAATCCTTGATTCGATAACTAGGTTATATCACATACAACCATTCGATACATTCATCGCGAGAATGGAATACGGTATCACATACACGCATTATTTTCGGTCCCGCACATATCTCATATGCGCTCCTATTTTGTTTTGCTTGAGCCAGGAAACCTCTGTGTAGGACTCTAAAGACTCGTCAATATGCCGGCAGCAGATGATGATCATATCAAGCACCCACAAGCCGCAAGCGGTCTGCTAAACGTAACGGCCACCCGGGTATTGAGCGATCAGAAGATCGACGAGCAAGCCCGCTCACACTCCTGTGAATCCAACCAGTAACACTTACCGTACAGTCCGGTCTCGTCGTCTGATATGTCGTATATCTTGCCTAGGGGTGGTAAACGTCAGACCCCAATAGGTCGATAAGTCGTGTCGATATGAGGTCTATAACAGTTCGAGAAACTACAGGTAAAACTTACCAGTAAATCTCAGCAACCCTGGCCAGGGATTTCTGGTTATAGCCAATCGAACACAGCGCAACATCAACTCCCTATACCGGAGAGACGAATCCCCTCCTATCGCTCATTGCCTTCATGTGATTCGGGACTGTACCCAAAAACCACCGTTTTGCACGCCCTCATGGACGTGGTAAGGTGGAAATCAAAGCACAGTGGGAACCACACATGACTTTATGACGATCTTGGGTCAACAGACTACTCTGTACCAGTGTCACCAGAGAACTGCCATCTGACGTAAGGTATAATACCATCTGGGAGTTCTCGGCGAGTCCGTCGAGTGTACCCAGTCTCCACTGAGCACCCGTATATCATCTCTGATGTCAAACACCAATGGATATGGGATCATCCATCGCCCATCTGTATAGGTCGAGAAGGTATACGCTAGTCTACACTGGTATATCGATTCCCCATCTCGATACACCCACGACTAGGGACCTTGAAGGATGTACTTATGGACTACCATGTCTCCACTAGTATGATCTGCATCATAGTCCAGGTAGTCAAGTACACATCCTAAGGGCTTTACCAACATGTAACAGAGAGACAATCAGTATACACGTTAAGGTAAAGAGTAACCAGATAACATACTATCATGTCGAGCAAGAAAGTCCTCCCTATATATGTCCAAGCATCCACTACAATATACATCCTATGTATAGTAATGGCCTCTAGGGCATACATATAACTAACAATCTCCCACTTGCACTAGGGCCATCTGATAGCAGTGGTTGAAGTATCTCATACTCAACCATCCCATAATAGTCTCTCTCTGGGAAAAGGCCTTTGTGAGTGGATCCGCCGTGTTGCCCTCTGAGTCTACTCTCCTAACCTTGATCCCCTAGGAGATCAACTATCTCCATGATCAGGTGATACTGCCTTAGAATATGTCTGGATCACTGATGGGACGGACGTTCCTTGGCATAAGCCACAACTCCATTGTCTCACAATGGGAGGAACGTAGTTCATCTCATGAACCAATATACACCCAAACATCCTCTTTGGTAGCATCTTAAGTAGCGATGTATTCTGCCTTTATCGTCTAGTTAGCCACGGTATCTAGCTTGGAACTCTTCCAACATACCGTCCCTTTACTGAGGGTAAAGACAATGCCTGCGACTGACTTTCAGTCGTCCTTATCACCCTGGAACACTTCCAGTGATTCTCCCCAAGATCAATTGATACCATCTCACTACATCTAGTGAGAATCCTAACATCCATTTAGATCTATCTCATAGATCCAAAACCAGGATTTAGGAGGTATCATTAAATCCTATATAGAGAATCCTTGTGATGAGCAGAGATTGACCGAGCGTAGCATAGGAAACTTCTTTCTTATCAAGAGTATGACATCCACGTACTCTACGAGGATCACCACCATACTCCCTACTACCTTTTTTTGTTTATACAAGGTTCATCTACCATTTTGATGATGTCAAACTCTTTGACTAATCCATCAAAACAGATGTTCCAACTCCGTGATGCCTGCTTTATCACATAAACCATCTTGCACACGTTTCCGCTGCTCCCACTGTCTACGAAGCCCTCTGACTGTGTACTTACAGACTCTCTTTCTGAAACATCATTTAAGAAAAGCAGTCATGACACCAAACCGCCAGATATCGTAGTCATGGTATGAAGCCGTGGCAAGTAGGATCTGAATGGACTTAAGCATAGCTCCTTAGAAAAGGTTTCATCATGATCCATACCTGGTTAATGATGCAAACCTTTAACAAGTCTAGCTTTGAAAGTCTCAACTTTTCCATGTACACCAAGTAATCTTCTCAAGATATACTTGCTCCTGATGGGGATTTAACCCTTCAGATAAAGCAACTAAAGTCCATACTTTGTTGGTGTATAAGGATTCCATCTCAGATCACTAAGCATCCAGACATTCTTACAGAGTCCCACTCCTGATGGCCAGTTCGAAACTAGTTGGGTCATCATCTCATGATGCAATCCTCGCTCCCACTTTCATAGAGAAACCGAAATATCTCTCAGGTGGATGAGGAACCCTACTAGATCGGCGGAGAGGCTGAGGTTCATTGGAATCTACTGAATCCTTTGGTTCTACCAAATCATCTGCTGTAGTTTGTACAGCTGGAACCTTTCCAGTTCTATATAACAGACCTGGCCTCGATCTTGTCCGGATTTTGCTTTTAAACATAGGCTGGACAACCCCAAATCTTAACCATCTTAAGATATGGGCTCTTCCCTTTCTATATCACATATGAAGTGGTAGGCAACTGATTTGATTTGAACCCTATTCAATAGGTATGC
Organism: Agapanthus africanus; assembly: GCA_030015575.1. Taxonomy (NCBI): domain Eukaryota; kingdom Viridiplantae; phylum Streptophyta; class Magnoliopsida; order Asparagales; family Amaryllidaceae; genus Agapanthus; species Agapanthus africanus. Next base: position 411,703,675 of record CM057342.1, read on the forward strand.
AGCTTCTCAAGTGCATAACTCCCAAATACAAATTGGTAACTCAGTAGTACTCATCATAGAGCACACCATATCATATAGGGTGTGATTGCTCTGCCCCGATATACCATCGTGCTATGGTGTATACGGAGGAGTAATCCTGAGAGAGAATCTCATTCTCCTTTAGAATAATCCAGGATTTCCGTGCTCAAGTATTCTCCTCCTTGATCACATCAAAGAACATAATACTTATACCCTTATTGGTTCCCTACTTCTGACTTATATTCTGTGAATATCTCAAAAGGTTCGGACTTGTGTTTCAACAGGAACATATGTCTGAATCTAAAGAGATCATCAGAGAATGTAATGATATACAAAGAACCGGTCTTGGCATGTGTAGACATGGGACCTTTATACATCAACATGTATCATCCCAAGAGTTCACTAACTCTTTCTCTGTTTCCAGTAAACAGAGCTATGGTCATCGTATCTTTGTGACATGACTGGCAAGTTTCACAAGATGTAAATTCAAACAGTTTTAAATATGCATCTATGTGCAACTTAGCTAGTCGGGCCTCATTGATATGACCTAGTCTACAACACCTCAAGAAAAATTCGTTCAGTTCTGAACTCTTCCTCTTGTTTGTGTTCTGTATACTAAGAACTGTAGTTTGATTTAGAACATCAATGCTTTTAGATAACGTGCCTGAACCGATCAACTTTTGATATAGGAAATGTTCAAAACATTATCCAACAATACAAAATTTTATCATTTCTTTACTAATAAAGAGACTGATATGATTTTGTATATCAGGTTCGGTATCTAATAATATTCGTTCAGAATCAATGTATTGGTAATACAGGGTGACAGTGACCAACAGACTTGGTTGCAACACTTGCCCCGTTTTTCTGCCTCATGAAACTTATCACCCGTTCTCAGTTCTCTACCTTTCTGTAGCCCTATGTAACAGATTACATATCTGGGATCCTGATCTGGTATCACATACATAGGACGTAAAGAATACTGAGAAACAGTTCTGTATAATAAACACACCCGAAGATGATGCATCAGCATGCACTCTCTTCGTTTGGGTGGCATGGGAAATCTGGTATTCCCCTATTTCATGCTCTGTCTTATAATACTTATAAGTTGGAGCGGGACCAACTTTCCCCAGCTCAGTATAACAAGCGGGTTCGGTCAAAATTCCGTATTATTATCTTGATTAAGGCGTGATATGGTCGCTACCTGGAGAGAGAGAGAAGAAAACACTCAGCGTACGCTCTTGCAAGATCAGATTGGTTATTATTTTATCTAATCAAGATGGCTCTCACTGTTTTTATCAAATCTTCCTTCAAACCCTAAAAGGAAAGACTAGCCGGGATTAATTACACACTACAAGTTCGCCAATCTTTCAGCCTGTCCAGTGTCGGTACTTTGAGGGAGGTCCCCCGTGCTTTCGCACGAACCTAATTAATGTAAACCTCGGTTTCCCAGAGGCGTAACCTCGTTGACACCTTTCTAGACACCTACTTGATCGGCTAATTGTAATATGTAAAACTCTCCCAGAAGTAACAATTACTCGCAGTGGGCATCGGGATCCAACTATCTCATAGAAGGTATGCAATCTCATTGCAAATTTCAACACTTGAAATTCCCGATAATATTTTGCCCCGAACGATCTATGACCTTGACAAGGTCAACAAACCATAGACCGCAAGTCAAGTTCAACCTGTCATTTCTTGATTGAATCAAACCCACCCGCACGACCCTTGACAAGGTCAACAAGGCCGCACGACTACCCTAACCCAATCTGCATCATATGCATAAGCAGATAAATACTGGTTAGCTACCGCACACTGCGCCTTGACAAGGTCAACAAACGCAGCACGAATACTAAACATGACTTATCTGAAATGACGGAGGGCTACGACAGGTTTTTCTGAAAACCTATTGCGTAATGAACTTGATATCGTTGTAGAATCAAATGATTTTAAAATGGAGTGCTTTTGAGGCTTTTCTAGTTTTGCTAAAGGAGTCACTCCCGGTGAAGGGATCGTCGGTCCTTTCCTCGTCGAATGAGGTGCGGGATATATCATATATATCACTGTGCAAAGCAGAAACTTATAGAAGCAATCAAAAACAAACCGAGTGTTGTAGCATCTGCCAGTTATTGCTAAAGGAGTCACTCCCGGTGAAAGGATCTCGGTCCTTTCCTCATCGAATGAGGTGCAGGATATATCTCATATACCGCTATGCAAAGCAAGAACTGTAGCTACCTGTTTTATTTTTGAAATTCGATTCTACAACATCTTTAGGTTTCTTTTATTTCATTAATCACATTAATGAAGTCCCATCATTTAAGCACCTAAACATCACAGATAAATACGACGTACATTTATGCCATCCGTATTCGCCTCTATGTCCCCTCGTACACCTTTAGGATAGGTAACTAACGGCAGAGCGGGGCAGGGCTAGCGCGGGTGTAAAACATAAGTAACGTCTATATAATATATCATATATACTATATACAGTATCCACCACAGAACATATCACATGAATACATCACAGATATCGCAGCAGAAGAATCATATGAAACATTGGATATACTAGGACGTCCGTGTTTTCAATACGAGCCAGTAAAAAACACGGATTCCAAGGTCGTGATGAATAGCCAATCCCACACCCCTAGACCCCTATGAGAGCGGCAAGCAACCCTACCAATTCTAGGGTTAGGAGACCCGAACTCGACTCCTCGAGTTGGTCTCCCACTGGACCCTAGAACCCGGTTACTTGTTCCCTCCTCCTTGGGTCTATACTAGTGCGGAAAAGTAAATAATATACAAAGGGTGACATCTTCCGCAACCTGGAAGTGCCCCAATAAAAGAATATTACATACAAGTTTTTTTACATGAATGAAAATGAAAAACACTCATCTCACATAAAAAAACCCCGGCTATTCAAACACGACTATCCAATATAACATATCCAGCAACACATAACATCACATGTCATCAACGTAAGTAAACATGCGTATCCCAATTGTCGTTGGCATATAGCAACGAAACAGGCGATATCACATATTACACTTACGGTCACAGAATAGAAAGTGTAAAACTACAACAGTTGGAATCCGCAACCTTCTTAGACATCGCATGCCCAAACAAATGAATTACTTAGACATCGCATGCCTAACAATTATAAACCCCGAATTTTAGTCTCAAAATCGAAAACACTTTTCAATATCAAGTCGGGCAATTCAACAAGATTCCCGACATCCTGATCGAATACTCGTCGCAAACTTTAGTAGACGGCCGCACCCCCGATACCGTCGACCAAGTGCACCAAGGCGGAACACCGCTACCGCGAGCACCCGAACGGATGCTTTCGGCGACGGGGTTCTCCTACAGTCACTGGGTTGGGGCTATAGGGTGTAGCTGTCTATTAAGTTTACCCGGCGAGTATCCGCGTACGCTACGTGATTGCGACGGACTTTTGATCACATCAAAATTCCATGGCAACCGATCAAGTGAGACTAAACTGCTATGTTTATAATATTCATTCAGTTATCTCATAACTTCTTGTGAATTCCAATTATTGTATCCCATTCTAGATAAATAGAAAATGTTAAACTTTCCGATCGAACATTCAAACACCCAAGTTTTCCCGAAACAGCTCAACACATGAAACAAGTTTAAAAACATTCACTTCGTGCCTCAGTACCAACGGTCTAGCCGTAGAAGGGTCAAGCCAACGCCTCACATGTGGCATGCCGTACTGCCCCAAACCCTAAGGTTCAAAGGGCAGTTCAATACGGTCACATAATCGAGTTAAGGTTTGTTGTCTTCTAGAGGGTCCATCGCGTTACTTGCACTACTTAGAACGTTATTAAACCACGGAAAGATCCAACACTTGGAAATTTCCCGGCAGGAGAAAGATTGGGTATTTACATCCGGTCGAACTTTTTAACATATTCTAAAATTATCTGGAAAAACACATAGACGAAGTCTGATAATCCGATCGAATCTACGAACTCCCAATACAATCCAAAATACTCAACTCTTGAGTAAATATTAAAAATTCCCAGAAAATTCAGCACCTGCAAACATGAATTACTCTGCAAAAATTGAAGGCAAATCCCATCATTTGGCCGCGGAAACGCCGCAGAAGGCAGGCTTCTGCCGCGGTTCCGGCCCGCATTAGACACATCATGAGGTAATTTTTGCACCGTAATTCTTATAATTCCCTGCTGAATTTTTTAAGCATTTTTAATCTGGAAAAAACCCAGTTTTTGAAAAAAGTCCAGAGAGCAATTTTGGTTAGGGTTTCGATGTTCGTTCGGATCTCAAATGTCGTCTACACTTCGCCTAAGGCTCTAGCTAGGCTCTGATACCACTGTAGGGTTCCTAGGCACACTAATGAGGTCTCACAAGGCATCAACCATGCCAATTTCAAATTTTACAAGTGCCGAGAAACCCTAATACGGATCGTTAACTAGTTTTTAGGCGAAACAAATGCGAATAGTTAACAACTTAACTAAGTGAACGGAAATACTGTTGGAGATAGTGCCCTCAGAGTCAATTATTGGATCACAGGCACGTGATTGCGATGATTGAGGGAGGACCTATCCCGGTAAGACAGTCTTACTCGAGATGATAGTATGCTATCTGGTTTACCTTTATCATCGTGTACTGCTTTAGGTGACCTGACAGGTCACTATTACACGTTGATAGAGCCCCTAGGATTCTTGCTTGACTGCCAGCAGTATGAGGGCGATCATATAAGTGAGAGCTGGAGTCTATAAGCACATCCTTAAAAGGTCCCTAGTCGTGGGAGTTTCGAGACAGGGCATCGATTCTCCAGAGTAGACTAGTGTATACAGTCGAGACTCCGACGAGGGGCGGTGGCCGGTCTCACAAGCCACTGGTGTCAGTTAGATCACCTAAGATGTATACAGGTGCTCATTGGGTTATGAGTACACCGGACAGGACTCGCCGGGAACATGCTAGTTGGTCTTATACCTGACGTCAGATAGCAGTTCCCAGGTGACATGTGTACAGGTTAGTTCATCGACCTGGGGATCGTCATTTGTCTCGTGTGAATTCCCAATGTGCTTTGATTACTACCCTACCATGGCTCAAAGGAGTCGTGCAAACAGGTTTTAGTTGGGTACAGTCCCGAGCCACATGGAGGCAGTGAGCGGATCTTCAGGGGTTCGTCTCTCCCGGTATTGGGGGTGAGGTCGCGCTGTGTCTAGGAGAGCCATTACACAAAGTCCTTGGCCAAGGCAGGAGATTTACTGGTAGGTATTCCAGTAGTATCTCAGGGTGTTCTGGGCTACACTCCGACACGACTTGTACCGCTTTTGGGGGTCTGACTTTTACCCACCCCCTAGGCCCGACATGTGATGCTTATAGACGAACGGACCGGACTGTACGGATATTGTCACTGACAGGCTCAGTAGGGTGTCAGGATGAGTTCGCTAATCGACGTCCCTTTTGGTCAATAGCTGGTGGCCCGTCACGTATTGGCTTATACCTCTGACGTGCTGGTGGTTAAATCCACAGCCATAGTATTGACGAGTCTTTAGAGTCCACCACACTTTCGGTTACTCAGGCTTTCGGGCGAAACGCTGTAGAGGCCGTATGGAGATATGGCAGGGTTCGATCAGATACGTGCGGTATTGCACAGATCGTGATCGGACAGTTTTTACTAGCCGGCTTTGGCTTAAGCCGGATCTTAGTATTTGATAGTGTAGTTTTGTCTCTTTGCATTTGTATCCGGACGGAATACAGATGCGGGTGTGTATGCACAGTATCGGGGTTTTCCTGTAATTTATTACGGGACCAGTTTTCTGGGGTTGCCAGTTTGCATTCCGTTCCGGCCGGTTTTCTCTTTTTCCTTCCCGGTCGGACTTTTCGTTAGCGGGTGTTAATTGCAAGTTTGCAATTAACATTTTGTGGAGGGGGGGTTTCTTGCATATGTTTTCTTTATGATAGGCTATACATCTTTGCTCGATGATGCATTAATTAAGACATGATGAAAGAGTATGGGTTTAGTGGTGGGGCCGGCCACTGTTTGAGTGGGGTTTGGGAATGGGCCGGCCACTGTTTAAGATATGGGATTAATTTATTGGGTGAAAATTTTCCTTTGTATGGAATGGAATAAATGAGTGTGCTGGAATTGTGTTAAGGGATTGATGAATTAATATATAAATACTCATTTGGTTGCATTGTGGGCATGAGTGAGTGCTGATGGTTTTTATTTGGCTGAGCTCATCAAATATTCTTTTTCCAGTGAGCTTTTTCTTTCTTGTGGCCGAGCTCAATCTTTGATGGCAAGCTCCATTTTTCATCAAAGTATTCATGAAAAATCCTTGTGCAAAATTCCTCCATAAATGGCAATCTTCTATATCCCAAAGAGACAACTATTCTACAGCAAATCTTGGACGCGTCGGCCAGCCAACTTCGCGCCCGAGTTGCCTCGGTATTGAGGTGGGAGCCCGTAAAAGATACAGGCGATGTGGTGCCCTTCCGGCGAGGAGGCGACGACCGGAGTTTTCGCAGGAGATCGGGACGACGACGAGAAGACCGGAGGACTCGGATCATTCGGTATATTTCTAACCCGTCTTGTATTTAGCTAGAACTAGTTTAATGGCCCGATCCGGGGTTTAGTGCGCGGTGGTGCCGGTTTGCTAAGTTCGCAAAATTAAAGTTTATCACCGTTTCCGCATTTGGCCGTCGGATTGACGACCGGGGCGCCGCCGTGCACTTACAGTAGTGGTATCAGAGCCTGGCCATTAACTTCGTCTAGCTTCGTTTGATGTGTTTTTCAATTCCGATCGACCAAAATTCCAAAACTTGCATTTTTGTACACATCAGTTTTCTGTTGAAATTTTTTGGTCTCTAAAAATTTTTCAGGTGGTATCAAAATGATGTGCAGGGAGTTCTAAGAAAACTGGGAAAATTCAACATCATGATCCCTCCGTACGACCGCGGAACCGCGGCCATAACCCTTCTTTGGCCGCGGTTCCGCCGCAGGTTGGTGGGATCAATGCTTCGAAATTTTTCAGTGGGCTTCTGGGATTATTTTATGGGGTTTGGAATATTAATATTGGGCCCAGATTTTCTGTGAGTGCTACAGTATTGCTTGGGGGCCCACTTGTTAATTTTTGATCGATCGGATATTTTAAACACATTATATCACAGTATTTACATTATATCTGCGACCGTGAATGTCACTTGATCGGTAAATCCAGTCTAACTGCTATAGCCCGGTTAGACGGATTTGCGAACGTGATTTTCACGTTGATGTTCTGTGTATTTGCTGTGATGTTGCGGATCGGTCGTGGGGGATAGCCTGCTTGCAGTGGTAGTACAGTTTTGTTTATATACGTACATTTGTTGTTGCGGGGCGAGCGTCCGACATGTGGACTGCCGTCACTGCCTGTTTGTATTATTCTTTTGGGACACGACCTGGTTGCGGTCGATGTACCCGTTGTATGTATATTTTACTTTCTGTACTAGGTTTACCCCGCGGTGGGGTGCACGGATAGCCGGGTTCTGGAGGGCATCAAGCCCGCATCTCATGGCATTGGGACGGAGGGGGCTTCACTCTAAAATTGGCGGGCTATTCGCCGCACTCGTAGGGGGTACAGGTTGACCCAGGAGGGGTGCCCAAGTTACCGGATTCCGTGAAGTGCTGGGTGGTCCATTCACGGCGCTGAAGGGGGCTGCCTCGCTTCAGGTTTTGGCGGGTGACTTGCCGCGCCCGTAGGGGTCTAGGATTTCATTGCACAGGCTATCCACACGACCAGGGGAACGTCGGGTTTCAGTAGTGGCTCTGTGAAACCCGGGGATCCCAGATATCTGTATTGTTCTGTGATGCTGTACATTTCTGTGATGTTGCATTTTATTCACGCCTTGAGCGAAATACTATATATTAGTAGATGTTGTATATGTTTTTCATCCGCGCTAGTCCAGTCCCCGCTCTGCCGTTAGTTAGCTAACCTAACGGGTGATGACGGGACCCAGTGGCGAATGCGGATGGCATATACGTACGTCAGTATATTTTCGTTCTTTGTGGTGTGATCTATTGATGGGACTGCGTTGATTCGGATCAATGCAAGTTAAAACAAACCTAATCTGATGTTGTTGGAACACTTTTCAAAAAGCTGTTATTGCAAGGACGTTCACTTTTGTTTTGCATCGTGGTATTCATTTGGAATATCCTGCTCCTCAGTCGACGAGGCAAGGGCCGAGATCCCTTCACCGGGAGTGACCCCTTGGACAGAAGTTTGCGTCAGGGCATTAACTTCACTATAGCCGATTACTTTTGCTTTGCATCGTGGTATTCATTTGGAATATCCTGCACCCCATTCTACGGGGAAAGTGCCGAGATCCCTTCACCGGGAGTGACCTCTTTAGCAAAGGTTTTCGTCACTATATTTTCTAAAAAGCTATCCGTTCCTTCAACGATATCAAGTTCATTACGTTAAAGGTTTTCGGCAGAAACCATTCGTAGCCCTCCATCATTTCAGTTAAATATTCGGTAGTATTCAAGCTATGTATTTTGACCTCACGCCAAGGCATAGTGTTTGGTAGTTGCCGGGTATTTATCTGTTGCATAGATAGATGCGTTAGTTTGGGACAGTCGTACTACTATTTTGGCCTACGTCAAGGGTATGTACGGGTGGGTTCAAATTAACCTGGACAATGATGGGTAGAACTTGACATGTGACTTATGATATTTTGACCTCACGCCAAGGTCATAAGAGCATGGGGTAAAAATCACATCGGGAGTTTCAAAAGAACTGAAACTTGCCAGATATGCGCATACCTTCTGGAGTGTAATACCGTGAGCGGATTCCGTCACGTTATCATGCGATGATAGTTGGATCCCGATTCCCACTGATGAGTTGGTTTACTCCTCGGGTGACCCCGACTAATTCTTCTTTCAGGTTTGGAGGAGAATTTGAGGTACAGTGGGAGGTTTCCAGATTAGATAAATTGGTAACCATTCTGATCTAGGCTAGAGTGCACGCTGAGTTTTTCTTTTCTCTCTCTCTCTGGCAGCGACCATTGACCCGACCCTAAGACTATAAGTCAGTGACCAAGTTGACCGAACCTTCTTAACACTGGCTTTTGGATTGTCAGAGTTGCAGACCTCATTGCCACTCCTACTTTTACCCTTTTCTCCAGGACACCCCGTATTACTACGAACGTCCACTTCCATTGGACAAAACCATCGTATGGTTAGATACGAACTCGAAGGAATTATTCGAGGATGGTTTCTGGTTCTGGAGAAAACGAATAGGACTATTCAGTTGTCTTTTCCTTTTACCTTCTCTCAGGTTTCAAGTGCTCCTTGGTTTAGGAGATAGTACACCTATTACGCAAATTGGATAGTCTTCTTCCAAACCTTAGGCTAGTGCCGTCCGGTAGGGAATGAAGAAAACCAATTAGCATAACGATGGTGTGCAGAAGGTATTAAGTTCAGACAAAGCGAGGGATTAGTAAGAGGGCAAAGTAAATTGCGACTGATATTCACGACCAAACCAAGTTTTTCTTTGCCAATCCTAAATCACCTTTGTATTTCTCCAGGACACTCCGTATCACTACGAAGATCCACAGTTTATTGGATACTCCATCGTATGGTTATATACGAACTCGAAAGGAAGTTGTTCCAGTTCGGGGATGGATTCTGGTCCAGGAGAAATAGGAATAAGGTTTATTCGGTTGTCTTTTATCTTCACCTTCTCTCGCATTGCGAGTGCTCCTAGGACTAGGACAGTACACCCATTATGCTTATTGGATAGTCTTCTTCCAAACCATAGGCTGGTGCCGAACGGTAGGGAAGGAAGAAAACCATTTGGCCTAAGGGGTGTGCAGAAGGTAATGACTAAAGACATATAAAGGGATTTGGAGAGGTGGCAAAGAATTATACGGTTATAGTTGTGAATCTGGATAATGGTAGAGGCATTACTAGGAATACCAGGATACCCCATCGAAACATTTCAATGTTTCAGTTCAACTGTGTACTGTTAAAAGAAAACTGATTTCCCGATTAGACACTTGCTCCAGGGTATGTATTTACCAGGTTTGATTCTCACATCTGTATGGTTTTACAGATGATGGGTGGGAGTAAGTTATTGGGAATAGGGTGATCATCCTCATTATATCGGGATTCGTTGTAATCGGTGATATTTGAGGAGATCATCTGGGCTGTTTGCCGGTCGGCAAATATTTGGTTTTGAATATCCGCTGTTATGCACCAATTTCAAATTGATATATCTGTACGTCTATTTTCATAGAGTGAGATATACCTTTTGATATTATGTCGATGACATTTACCTATATCAGTGGATGGTTAGGTAAGGAGTATTAAACATCGGTGTAATTCTTCTTAACCATAAGTACAGTTTTCAACCTACGACACACAGAGAAAGAGTTGTTAGACTCGGCGGACTTATACAGAGTATTGTATGTTGTCCAGTGTCCATTAGGACAGAGGGGTTGGTCCTCATACTATATTCTGTTTACTTTTAACTTCTCTAGTTCTTAGACATGTGTTTCGTAGAAACACAGAGTCTAAGTTTTGAGGAGTTATAGGTATTTGAATAGAGTAGAGAACCAGGTGTAGCAAGTATCGGGATTCTTCAAGGTGATCGAAGATGTAGATACTTGTGTGTGGTATTCAGTTGATAGTAATGATAAAGAGAAATTGCTTCTCTTTCAGGTTACTCATAATTGGAAGCATTCCTAAGTTGAGTAACGCTGATCGGCCTCTTTCCATTTAGTTGACATGCACTGGGGACAGCTGCATGATTTGAATCTGGTTCAATTAAATCAGTGCCTCTGTTTCTATATTGGATATAGAACAGTTCATATCTTAACGATGTTAAGGTACGGGGAGTTGTCCGGTTTATGCTTAAAACCAGACACTGGACAACTCAAGGCACGTTTCTGTAATGGTTGTTTGTGGGTTGACCCAGGCTATGACGCGGGTTGACTTTCTACCATCTGGAAGATCAATAGCGATATTGTTCTAGACTCGCCACAGTTTTGATAAAAATGGATTTTTTCAGAAAACAGTAGTGGGAGTATGGTAGAACTGGAAGTGATTCCAGAACCACAAACGATTACTGAAGATTTGATAGGAACCTAAAGATTCAATCTGGATTGACATTCCATTGGCCACTCCGCAGATAAGGTGGGTAACTTCAGGCACCCAAGAGGTACTTCGGTAGCCTCAAGGACGGTGACAGGGAAGTTCTTGTTTACCCACACTTGCCATTGCTGTTGTTCCAGGCTGCGAGACCCGGTAGGAGGATGAGTATAGCGTCGTTCTGAGCTAGCTTCAGAAGTGTACGTGTATATGACTCCGCCAGAGGGTTGTCGTGGTCAGTGGGAGCAGCGGAAGCATTGGTGGACATCAGGCTTATGTCTATTTATAGACTAAAGCAGATGTAGCGGAGATAGATCATCTATTTCTGATGTGACAGTCATAGGTTTGACGTCATCAGAATAGGGGATGGATCTTTTGAGAAGGTAATAGGGTGTGATATCCGGGTTTTGGATGACATATACAAAGTAGGAAGTGACATTCCTATACTACGATCGTTTATACTTTGGTCGTCACACAGTGGTTTCTCCACATGGGACTTGGACATTATATCAGACATACTGGTTACTAGATCTATAGTTTTAGATCTAGATTTGGGTGGTTTCCCAATCAGGGTACTTTGACAGCATTCTAAGAGTATTTAGAATGGACGACTCTTGGCATGGTAGTGTACCTGCAGGTAATGGAGTCACCCTCTCTAAAGGTGTCTTATAGACTAAAGTAGAGAGGGATGTGCATGATTAGCAGATCACTTGCTTTGGCAATTGAGTCAATCATGAGATATCAAGTACCACACCAGATGTTGTTCTTGCACTAGATGCAATAAGTTGATATTGATCCAATCCTGGAGAAACAGTCGGAAGCAGTTTTAGAACATAAGTGGATGTTATAGGGATATGATAACGACAGCCTCATTTGGGAGACAGTTATCATTCCAGGCTTCCAAGGTGACATGGACGACAAGGAGGTTGTCAGAGTTATAGTTTTCCTTCTGACGAGGGGCAGTATTCTGGACAAGTGATCCAGGCAGATACTGAGGGAGGCATGGCGCAGGATAGTGATTATGTTCAGTTGACGATACAGTCTAAGAAGTTTGGATTTGGAGTTCATTTATGAGCTAAGTCCCATCAGACATCCAGACATTCTAAGACAGGTATTGCTCATTTCGGGAGATGGTTTTCTTTGCGAACTTGAGATTTAGAGATACATAGAAAGAAACATCTGAGCGGATCCACTCACTGAGGCTATTCCTCGAACGCAATAGTTTCGCAAACGAGTTTTGTGAGACTGACTAGTAGGGGAGTTGGGTGTTCGGTATCACACGGGCTGTGAGTATGCGACATCGCAATAATTAGCCTTGAGTGCAAGTGGGAGATTGTTGGAGATAGTGCCCTCAGAGTCAATTATTGGATCACAGGCATGTGATTGCGATGATTGAGGGAGGACCTATCCCGGTAAGACAGTCTTACTCGAGATGATAGTATGCTATCTGGTTTACCTTTATCATCGTGTACTGCTTTAGGTGACCTGACAGGTCACTATTACACGTTGATAGAGCCCCTAGGATTCTTGCTTGACTGCCAGCAGTATGAGGGCGATCATATAAGTGAGAGCTGGAGTCTATAAGCACATCCTTAAAAGGTCCCTAGTCGTGGGAGTTTCGAGACAGGGCATCGATTCTCCAGAGTAGACTAGTGTATACAGTCGAGACCCCGACGAGGGGCGGTGGCCGGTCTCACAAGCCACTGGTGTCAGTTAGATCACCTAGGATGTATACAGGTGCTCATTGGGTTATGAGTACACCGGACAGGACTCGCCGGGAACATGCTAGTTGGTCTTATACCTGACGTCAGATAGCAGTTCCCAGGTGACATGTGTACAGGTTAGTTCATCGACCTGGGGATCGTCATTTGTCTCGTGTGAGTTCCCACTGTGCTTTGATTACTACCCTACCACGGCTCAAAGGAGTCGTGCAAACAGGTTTTAGTTGGGTACAGTCCCGAGCCACATGGAGGCAGTGAGCGGATCTTCAGGGGTTCGTCTCTCCCGGTATTGGGGGTGAGGTCGCGCTGTGTCTAGGAGAGCCATTACACAAAGTCCTTAGCCAAGGCAGGAGATTTACTGGTAGGTATTCCAGAAGTATCTCAGGGTGTTCTGGGCTACACTCCGACACGACTTGTACCGCTTTTGGGGGTCTGGCTTTTACCCACCCCCTAGGCCCGACATGCGATGCTCATAGACGAACGGACCGGACTGTACGGATATTGTCACTGACAGGCTCAGTAGGGTGTCAGGATGAGTTCGCTCATCGACGTCCCTTTTGGTCAATAGCTGGTGGCCCGTCACTTATTGGCTTATACCTCTGACGTGTTGGTGGTTAAATCCACAGCCATAGTATTGACGAGTCTTTAGAGTCCACCACACTTTCGGTTACTCAGGCTTTCGGGCGAAACGCTGTAGAGGCCGTATGGAGATATGGCAGGGTTCGATCAGATACGTGCGGTATTGCACAGATCGTGATCGGACAGTTTTTACTAGCCGGCTTTGGCTTAAGCCGGATCTTAGTATTTGATAGTGTAGTTTTGTCTCTTTGCATTTGTATCCGGACGGAATACAGATGCAGGTGTGTATGCACAGTATCGGGGTTTTCCTGTAATTTATTACGGGACCAGTTTTCTGGGGTTGCCAGTTTGCATTCCGTTCCGGCCGGTTTTCTCTTTTTCCTTCCCGGTCGGACTTTTCGTTAGAGGGTGTTTATTGCAAGTTTGCAATTAACATTTTGTGGAGGGGGGTTTCTTGCATATGTTTTCTTTATGATAGGCTATACATCTTTGCTCCATGATGCATTAATTAAGACATGATGAAAGAGTATGGGTTTAGTGGTGGGGCCGGCCACTGTTTGAGTGGGGTTTAGGAATGGGCCGGCCACTGTTTAAGATATGGGATTAATTTATTGGGTGAAAATTTTCCTTTGTATGGAATGGAATAAATGAGTGTGCTGGAATTGTGTTAAGGATTGATGAATTAATATATAAATACTCATTTGGTTGCATTGTGGGCATGAGTGAGTGCTGATGGTTTTTATTTGGCTGAGCTCATCAAATATTCTTTTTCCAGTGAGCTTTTTCTTTCTTGTGGCCGAGCTCAATCTTTGATGGCAAGCTCCATTTTTCATCAAAGTATTCATGAAAAATCCTTGTGCAAAATTCCTCCGTAAATGGCAATCTTCTATACCCCAAAGAGACAACTATTCTACAGCAAATCTTGGACGCGTCGGCCAGCCAACTTCGCGCCCGAGTTGCCTCGGTATTGAGGTGGGAGCCCGTAAAAGATACAGGCGATGTGGTGCCCTTCCGGCGAGGAGGCGACGACCGGAGTTTCCGCAGGAGATCGGGACGACGACGAGAAGACCGGAGGACTCGGATCATTCAGTATATTTCTAACCCGTCTTGTATTTAGCTAGAACTAGTTTAATGGCCCGATCCGGGGTTTAGTGCGCGGTGGTGCCGGTTTGCTAAGTTCGCAAAATTAAAGTTTATCACCGTTTCCGCATTTGGCCGTCGGATTGACGACCGGGGCGCCGCCGTGCACTTACAAATACAACCTTTGTAGATCCGGTCCTCCACCTCCATGGCTCCATGATGAAGTCCCCTCGCTGTCCATATCGGATCCCGGGCTCTAGCATCGGCTTCATTGGAGAATTGGGCGGGCTAGGTCGTCGACTTCGATGCCGAAGATGATCTACGTCGAGGCATCACAAGATCAAGCTCCCACTTCACCAAGTCATGAAACTTGTGAAGAAAACACCCTATCCTACTTGGCAAGAAGTAGAGGATGAAGAAATAGGATGTGGGTTCACTTTAGAATTGGATTTCTCACTTGGAATCAACACTTGATAAATTTCAAGAAAGCTTTTCCTTCTTCATCAAGAAGAAGAAGAAGAAAAAAATGGAAAAAAAAATGAATTAATTCTAATTGAATAATCAAGTGATGGTTATCATAATGTAACCAGGGTAAAGTGTAGAGAATAAACTAGGGTTAGGTGAATGGTTAGGTTTAGTGGTAAAAACAAAATGGAAGACTTTTCAAAGATGCTTTGAAGCTTCAAGAAGCTTTTAGCAAAGAACAAATAAATCCACCATTTTATTTTGCCAAAACTAAAAAAGATTAAATAAATAAAGAACATCAAAACCCTAACCATTACACAACCATGGTTTAATCATACACTTAACCAAGTTAGCATGTATCATCAAACATGATACAATCATGTGCATAAAAGTATATCACATATACAACTTGTGTACATCAAGTGAGAAAATCCTTTTAAAATGAACCAATACTAGTTAATGCAAAGTAATATATCATATATATAATTATACATTAAATCATTAAATCAACACTTGATTCAATGATCCGGTCATGTCGCATATAACCGACTAGTATCCAATGTATCGACTTATCGAATCAATCCTTGATTCGATAACTAGGTTATATCACATACAACCATTCGATACATTCATTGCGAGAATGGAATACGGTATCACATACACGCATTATTCCCGGTCCCGCACATATCTCATATGCGCTCCTATTTCGTTTCGCTTGAGCCAGGAAACCTCTGTGTAGGACTCTAAAGACTCGTCAATACGCCGGCCGCAGATGATGATCATATCAAGCACCCACAAGCCGCAAGCGGTCTGCTAAACGTAATGGCCACCCGGGTATTGAGCGATCAGAAGATCGACGACCAAGCCCGCTCACACTCCTGTGAATCCAACCAGTAACACTTACCGTACAGTCCGGTCTCGTCGTCTGATATGTCGCATATCTTGCCTAGGGGTGGTAAACGTCAGACCCCAATAGCTCGATAAGTCGTGTCGATATGAGGTCTATAACAGTTCGAGAAACTACAGGTAACACTTACCAGTAAATCTTAGCAACCCTGGCCAGGGATTTCCGGTTATAGCCAATCGAACACAGCGCAACATCATCTCCCTATACCGGGAGAGAAGAATCCCCTCTTATCGCTCATTGCCTCCATGTGATTCGGGACTGTACCCAAAAACCACCGTTTTGCACGCCCTCTTGGACGTGATAAGGTGGAAATCAAAGCACAGTGGGAACCACACAAGACTCTATGACGATCTTGGGTCAACAGACTACTCTGTACCAGTGTCACCAGAGAACTGCCATATGACGTAAGGTATAATACCATCTGGGAGTTCTCGGCAAGTCCGTCGAGTGTACCCAGTCTCCACGGAGCACCCGTATATCATCTCGGATGTCAAACACCAATGGATATGGGATCATCCATCGCCCATCTGTATGGGTCGAGAAGGTATACGCTAGTCTACACTGGTATATCGATGCCCCGTCTCGATACACCCACGACTAGGGACCTTGAAGGATGTACTTATGGACCACCATGTCCCCACTAGTATGATCTGCATCATAGTCCAGGCAGTCAAGTACACATCCTAAGGGTTTACCAACATGTAACAGAGAGACAATCAGTATACACGTTAAGGTAAAGAGTAACCAGATAGCATACTATCATATCGAGCAAGAAAGTCCTCCCTATATATGTCCAAGCATCCACTACGATATACATCCTATGTATAGTAATGGCCTCTAGGGCATACATATAACTAACATATCAGGCATTCTGGTTACTAGATCTATGGTTTTAGATCTAGATTTGATTAGTTTCCAAATCTGGCTACTTAGACAGTATTCTAAAGGTGTTTTAGAATGGTCGACTCATGGCATGATAGTGTACCTGGAGGAGATGGAGTCACCCTAACTGAAGGTGTCTTACAGACTAAAGGGGAGAGGGATGTGCATGACTGGCATATCACTTGCTTTGGTAATTGAGTCAGTCATGAGATGTCAGGTACCACATCAGATGTTGTTTTTGCACTAGATGCAATAAGTTGATATATTAATCCAATCCTGGAAAAACGTTCGGAAGCAGTTTATGAACATAAGTGGATATTCTAGGGATATGGTAATGGCAGCCGCCTTCGGGAGATGGTTATCATTCTAAGCTTCCAAGATGACCTGGATGACAGAGTGACTGCCAGAGTTATAGTTTTCCCTCTTTTGAGAGGCAGTAGTTTGGTCAGGTGGTCCAAGTGGATATTGTGGGAGGAATGGCGCATGATACTGATTAAATTCAATTGACGATACAATCTAAGAAGTTTACTGGATTTGGAGTTCATTTATGAACTGGGTCTCATCAGATATCCAAACATATTCTAAGACCGGTATTGCTCATTTCAGGAGATGGATTTCTCCGCGAACTTGAGATTAAGAGAGATACAGAAAGAAACATTGGAGTGGATCCACTCACTAAGGCTATTTCTCGAACGCAATAGTTTTACAAACGAGATTTGTGAAACTGATTAGTAGAGAAGTTGTGTGTTCGGTTCAAACGGGCTGTGAGTATGCGACACCGTAATAATTGGCCTTAAGTGCAAGTGGGAGATTGTTGGCTATAGTGCCCTTAAGTCAATTATTGGATCGCAGGCACGTGATTGCAATGATTGTGGGAGTACCTAAACCGGTAGAACAGTCTTACTCGAGATGATAGTATGCTATCTGGTTTGTCTTTATCATCGTGTACATGCTTCAGGTGACATTACAGATCACTATTACATGTTGATAGAGCCCATTGGATTCTTGCATGACTATCAGCAGTATGATGGCGATCATATACGTGAGAGTTGGGTGGTCTATAAGCGCATCCTTAAAGTGTTCCTAGTAGTAGGAGTTTCGAGAATGGGCATCGATACTCCAAGAGTAGACTAGTCTATACAGATCGAGACCCCGACGAAGGGCGGTGGCCGGTCTCACAAGCCATTGGTGTCAGTTGGTTCACCTAAGATATATATAGGTGCTCATTGGGTTATGAGTACACCGGACGGACTCGCCGGGAACATGCTACTTGGTATTATACCTATTGTCAGATAGCAGTTCCCAGGTGACATGTGTACAGGTTAGTCTATCGACCTGAGATCGTCATTTATCTCATGTGAGTTCCCATTGTGCGTTGATTACTACCTTACCACGGGTCAAAGGAGTCGTGCAAACAAGTTTAGTTGTGTACAGTCCCGAGGCACATGGAGGCAGTGAGCGGATCATCAAGGGATTCGTCTCTCCCGGTATATTGGGGGTGGATGTCGTGGTGTGCACGGATGGCCATCACCAGAAATCCTCGGCCGGGGTAGACGAGAATTACTGATTCGGATCAGTAGTTTCTCAGTTTGTAATAGGCTTCATGCCGACACTAAATGTTGCGTTATTAGGGGTCTGACTTTTTCCACCACCAAGAATCAATATGCGATACTTATAGACGAACGGACCGGTCTGTACGGATATTGTCACTGTCAGGCTCAGTATGGTTTCAGGATGAGTTTGCTCGTCGGCCTCCCTTTCACTCAAAACCTGGGTATCTGTTACGTACAGCTAGTGCCACTAACGTGCATGTGGTTAAACCCACTGCCAGCATATTGACGAGTCTTTAGAGTCCAACACAGAGGGTTTCCCTGGTTCAGGCGAAACGTTGTAGAGGCTATATGGTTTTATGGCAGGGTTCGATCATATACGTGTACTTGTGCACGGATCATGATCGGACGGATAATACTAGTGGGCTTTGTTTAAGCTGGATCCTCATATTATATTGTTGGATTATTTTCGTCTTGTTATATTCGTATTCAGTCGGAATACGGATGCAGGTATGTATATACGAATGAGGGGTATTCTTGTAATCTGTTACAAGGTTATTTTTGAAGATGCCATTTCCATTTTCTTTATTAAACATTTAGTTTTAATGTTTGATAATGTTAAAAGTGTGAAGTTAAGTTTTGATTTGTGAGTGTGAGTCATGGCTTGATGCATTGATTACCCATATGCCATGCTTGATTCATGATTGAGATGTGAGATATTTGTGTAGAGGCAAGTGGCAGATATTTGGGTGTGATTGATTTTCTTTAGTTGCCAACACAAAATACCTCACAACTCCAACTCAAGAAAATACAACAGATACTTATTTTCCTTCACAAGCCTTCACTTGAGCTCACACTTTTTTCTCCTATGGCTTCTTCTTCACCTCCACCCATACCCTCTTATGAGTTGAGAATCCTTGGATGTATTGAGACAAAATGATCACACACTCTCTCTACTTCATCTTGGGTTTCTAGGCTAGCAAATTGCATGCCTTAGTTGCTTCGGTTTTGAAGCGGGAGCCCGTGTTACTAATCCTCGACGTGGTTCGTCTTCGACGAGGGAGACCGGAGATCGAACTTCATCGAGGTAGCCGCGACGAGCTAAGGACAGAGATTGAAGACCGAAGGACATGGATCGATCGGTATTTTAGGGTTCCTATGAACGACAGCAAGGTTTCGGGAGGCATCGTCCATGCCATTTTCAAAATTGCTATTTTAAAGAACCCTAAACTAGAATCGATAACTAGAGAATCATACGAAACAACATGTAAACTACTTGACATCTAAGTGAACTAGGAATACAACCTTTGTAGACCGGTCCTTCACTTTAGTAGCTTCTTGTAGTGGTCCCTTCTCTGCGATCACGGAACTCCCGGACTCTAGCATGGCTTCTCAAGGTGAAATGAACGATCTTGCTTGAAGTCATCGAGGCCGAAGATGATCTACGTCGAGGAGACACTAACTCAAGCTACTACTTCACCAATGAGAGATTAGTGAAGCTAACATCCTATACTAAAGTGCTAATCTAGTTGAGGATGATGAAGCAGGAAGTGGGCTCACTTTAGTTTTATTTTTCTCATAATATTTTCTCTCTTTAGAAAACCCTAGCAAGCTTTTTGCTCAAGGAAGAAGAAGATGAGCAAAAGAAATGAGAATGAACTAATGAGGTGAGAGAATGAACCATGGGTGAGTTTGTATGATATACTAACTCATGTAGAGACATAACCGTGGCTAAATCATAATGGTTAGGTTAATAAATATCTTAAGTAAAACAAAATTAGTGGACTAAGTCAATGCATCCACAAGCTTCATGCATGTGAGCTATTATCCACTAATTTGGAATTACTTTAAATACTAAAACCCAACATTATAATTAGTATGGTGTAAGTCTCATACACCCATGTAGTGTGTATCAACAACCATGATACAAAATAAAACACAGTTACTATATATCACATATATATTAAGTGTGCACATGTGAGAATAATAAATGCATAAGTGAGCTAATATTAGTTAATATAAATTAGTATATCAAATATACAATTATCAAATCAACACTTGATTTAATAATCCGGCTATATTACATATAACCGACTAATATTAAATGTACCAACTTATCGAATCAACACTTGATTCGATAACCCGGCTATATCACATATAACCGTCCGATACAAATATCGCGAGAATAGAATACGGTATCACATACTCGTATTATTCTCGGTACTGCAAATATCACATATGTGCTCCTACTTCGTTTTGCCTTAGCCAGTAAAACCTCTATGTAAGACTCTAAAGACTCGTCAATACGCCGGCAGTAGGTGATGATCACATCAAGCACCCACAAGCCGTCAACGGTACTAGATGGACGTAATGGCTACCCAGGTATTGAGCGATAAGAAGATCAGCAAGCAAGCCCGCTCTAACTCCTGCAAAATCCTGACAGTAACACTACCGTACAGTCCGGTCTCCTCGTCTGATATGTCGTATATCAAGTCTAGGGGTGGTAAACGTCAGAACCCAGTAATCGATAAGTCATGCCGATATGAGGCTCATAACGGGTCGAGAAACTACTGATAACACTTACCAGTAAGTCTCCAAATCAGTCCTGGCTAGGGACTTCCCTGTTATGGCCAATCGAGCACAGCGCAACATCAACTCCCAATACTGGGAGAGACGAAACCCCTCCTATCGCTCATTGCCTCAATGTGACTTGGGACTGTACCCAAAAACCACCATTTTGCATGTCCTCTTGAACATGGTAAGGTGGAAATCAAAGCACAGTGGGAATCACTCAATCTTCTATGACGATCTTGGGACTACAGACAAACCTGTACCAGTGTCACCTGAGAACTGCTATCTGACGTGAGGCATAATACCATCTAGGAGTTCTCGGCGAGTCCGTCCAGTGTACCCCGTCTCCACTAAGCACCCGTATACCATCTCTGATGTCAAACACTAATGGATATGGGATCATCCATCACCCATCACATGGGTCGAGAAGCGTATACGCTAGTCTACTCTGGTATATCGACGCCCTGTCTCGATACACCCACGACTAGGAAAATTAAAGGATGAACTTATGGACTACCATAGCCCCACTAGTATGATCTTCATCATAATCCTGGTAGTCAAGTACACATCCTAAGGGCTTTACCAACATGTAACCATAAAACAGTATCAAGAGACAAGTATACAAGTTAAGATAAAGAGCAACCAGATAGCATACTATCATGTCGAGCAAGAAAGTCCTCTCTATATATGTCCAAGCATCCGATATAATATACATCATATGTACAATAATGGCCTCTAGGGCATACATACAACTAACAATTTCCCACTTGCACTAGGGCCAGCTGCTGTAGTATCTCATACCCAACATCCTGAAGAGTCTTTCGAACTGTATCTGGGGAATGGCCTTCATGAGTGGATCCGCTGTATTGTTCTTCGTGTCAACTCTCCTGACCTCGATCTCCCGGCGATCAACTATCTCCCGGATCAGGTGATACCACCTCAGAATATGGCTGGACCGCTGATAGGACCTGGATTCCTTGGCCAAAGCTACCGCTCCATTGTTATCATAATACAAAGGTATTGGATACTCAATGGATGGAACCAATCCAAGTTCAGTTATGAACTTCTTCATCTAGACAGCCTCTTTGGCAGCATCGTTGGGAGCGATGTATTCAGCCTCCATCGTCTAGTCCGCAAAGGTTTCCTGCTTGGAACACTTCCAGCAAACTGCCCCTTCATTGAGGGTAAAGACAAAACCCAAGTGCGACTTAGAGTCGTCCTTATCACACTGGAAGCTCGAATCGGTAAAGGACTCCACTTGGAGCTCTACGTTACCATACACCATGAGCATCTCTTTAGTCCTTCTCAAGTACTTAAGAATGCTCTTCACAGCTGTCCAGTGACTCTCTCCAGGATCTTCTTGATACCTACTCACTACACTTAGTGAGTGTGCTACATTGGGTCTGGTATAAAGCATCGCGTACATGATATAGCCTACTGCTAAAGCATAGGGTATCCCTTGCATGCGAGCTCTTTCCAAATCTGTCTTGGGAGACATATCTTTGGAGAGAGTGAGTCCTAAGATCGTGGGTAAAAACCCACGCTTGGATTCTTCCATACTAAACCTCTTTAGTATGGTGTCAATATACCTGGATTGGGACACTCCCAGTATCCGTTTAGATCTATCTCTATAGATTTTTATCCCCAAGATGTAGGAGGCATCACCTAGATCTTTCATTGAGAATCTTTGTGATAAGAAGAGCTTGACCGATTGCAGCATAAGAATGTCATTTCCTATCAAGAGTATGTCATCCACGTACAATACGAGAAAGACAAACTTACTCTCTGCCACCTTCTTGTATATACAAGGTTCATCTACGTTTTTGATGAAATCAAACTCTTTGATAATGACATCAAAACAGATGTTCCAACTCCGCGATGCTTGCTTTAACGCATAGATGGATTTAAGCAGCTTGCACACCTTTCCGCTGCTCCCACTGTCTACGAAGCCCTCTGGCTGAGTCATGTACATGCACTCTTCCAAATCACCATTCAGAAAGGCGGTCTTAATATCCATTTGCCAGATTTCGTAGTCATGGTATGCAGCAATGGCAAGTAGGATCCAAATAGACTTAAGCATAGCCACTGAAGAAAAAGTTTCGTCATTATCAACACCTGGTCTTTGACGAAAACCCTTTGCAACAAGTTTAGCTTTGAAAGTCTCAACTTTTCCATCTACACCAAGTATCTTCTTAAAGATCCATTTGCTCCCAATGGGCTTTACCCCTTCAGGAGCAACTTGCAAAGTCCACACTTTGTAGGTGTACATGGATTCCATCTCAGATCGCATTGCATCCAGCCATTTCACAGAGTCCCCACTCGTGATGGCCTGCTCGAAGCTAGTTGGGTCATCATCCTCCATGATACAATCCTCGCTTCCACCATCAATGAGAAAACCGTTGTATCTCTCAGGTGGATGAGGAACTCTACTATATTGGCGGAGAGGCTGGGGTTCGTTGGGAACTATCGAATCCTTGGGTTCCACTAAATCTTCAGTTTCAGTTTGTGCAGCGGGAATTTCTTCCAATTCTACCTCGTTGCCACTAATTTCCTTTGCAAGAAATTCATTTTCTAAAAAGGTGGCATGTCGAGAAACAAACACCTTTTGTTCCTCGCCATGGTAGAAAAGATATCCATGTGAATTTTTGGGATATCCCACAAACTTGCATAAAACTGACCGTGCCTCGAGTTTGTCCGGATTTTGCCTTTTGACATAGGCCGGACAACCCCATATCTTAACTCGTTTAAGACATAGTCTCTTCCCACTCTATATCTCATATGGTGTGGTAGGTACAGATTTAGATGGAACTTGATTAAACAGGTATGCTGATGTCTCAAGCGCATAACCCCAAAAGGAAATAGGTAACTCAGCGGTGCTTATCATAGAGCACACCATATCTAATAGGAGGCGATTCCTCCGCTCCGATACACCGTTGTGTTGTGGTGTATACGGAGGAGTAAGCTGAGAGAGAATCCCATTCTCTTTTAGATAGTCCAGGAACTCCGTGCTCATGTTTTCACCTCCTCGATCAGATTGAAGGATTTTAATACTTTTACTCGTTTGGTTCTCGACTTTGGATTTATATTCCTTGAATTTCTCAAAAACTTTCAGACTTGTGTTTCATCAGGAACACATGTTCGTATCTTAAGAGATCGTCAGTGAATGTAATGAAGTACGAAGAACCATTCCTGGCATGTGTAGTTATGGAACCACATATATCACTATGTATCAGTCCCAAGAGTTACGTAAGTCTTTCTCGGTGTACTGTAAATGGAGTTTTGGTCAACTTGCCTTTGAGACATGATTATCATGTGTCATAAGATGAAAATTCGAACTGATTCAAATATCCATCCTTATGCAACTTAGCTAGCCGTGTCGCATTGATATGACCCAGTCTACAATGCCACAAGAAGGATTCGTTCATTTCTGAACTCTTCCTCTTGTGTGTGTTTTATACATGAAGAACTGTGGTTTGATCTAGAATGTATATGCCATTATTTAACGAGCCTGATCAAATCAACTTTTGATTCAGGAAGATGTTCATAAAATTATCCTTATTACAAAATTATATCCTTCTTTACTTAGTAAAGAAACTGATATAAGATTGCATATCAGGGTCGGAATGTAATAGCATTCGTTCAGAATCAATGTATTACCATTTGGTAATACAAGGTGATATTCGCCAACTGCTTTGGCTGCAACATTTGCCCCATTCCCTACTCTTACGGAATGATCACCCATTCCCAGTTCTCTACCTTTCCTTAGTCCATGTAACGTATTATATATGTGGGATCCTGATCCGGTATCTAATACCCAAGACGTAGAGTGAACTGAGAAATAGTTCTCGATGACTAACACACCCGAAGAAGATGCATCAACATGCTTACTCTTCGTTTGGGCGGCGTGGGAATCCGGATATGTCCCTATTCCCTATTCAGTCTTATAACAATTATAAGAAAGAACGGAACCAACGTTCCCCTGCTCAGTATAACAAGCGGGTTCGGTCAATACATCCATATTATTATCTTGATTAAGACGTGACATGGTCGCTACCTAGAGAGAGAGAGAAGAAAACACTTTAGCATATGCTCTTACAAGATCAGATTGGTTATTATTTTATCTAATCAGGATGGTTCCCATTGTTTTTATCAACTCTTCCTTCAAACCCTAAAAGGAAAGACTAGCCGGGATTAATTACACCCTACAATTTCGCCAATCTTTCAGCCAGGCCAGTGCCGGTACTTTGAGGGGGGTTCCCCGTGCTTTCGGACGGACCTAGTTAAAATAAACCTTATTTTCCCAGAGGTATAGCCCCATTGACACCTTTCTAGACACCTACTTGATCGGCTAATTGTAAAGTGCAAGACTCTTCCACGAGTAACACTTACTCGCAGCGGGTATCGGGATCCAACTATCACATAGAAGGTATGCAATCTCATTGCAAATTTCAACACTTGAAATTCCCGATAATATTTTGCCCCTAACCCCCTATGACCTTCACAAAGTACAGCAAATCATAGGATGCTAGTCAAGTACAACCCGTCATTTCCTGATTGAATTAAACCCACCCGCACGACCCTTGACAAAAGCCAACAAGGTCGTACGACTACCTTAATCCAATCTGCATCATAGGCATAGGCAGATAAGCACCATTCAGCTATTGTACACTGCGCCTTGACAAAGGCAAACAAACGCAGCACGAATACTAAACAGTCCTTATTTGAAATGACGGAGGGCTTCGACAGGTTTTTCAGAAAAGCTATTGTGTAATGAACTTGATATCGTTGTATAATCGAGTGAATTTTGAAAAGGAGTGTTTTTTTAGGATTTTACTAGTTTCGCTAAAGAGGTCACTCCCGGTGAAGGGATCTCGACTCCTTCCTTATCGAATAAGGTGCAGGATATTTAATAAATACCACTTTGCAAAGCAAGAACTATAGAAGCAATCAAAACACAAACCGAGTGTTGTAGTATCTGCCAGTTATTGCTAAAGAGGTCACTCCAGGTGAAGGGATCTCGGCTCTTTCCTTATCGAATAAGGTGCAGGATATATCACATAAATCACTATGCAAAGCAAGTACTGTAGCTACCCTTTTTGAAAATTTGATTCCACAACATCTTTTAGGTTTATTTTTTTTTCATTAATCTCATTAATGAAGTCCCATAATTTAAGCTTCCTAAGCATCACAGAAGAAACCGTCACGACCCGAAATTGGCATGTGACGGCCCTAATACTACGCAACGTCTACAGGCGTAACGCAGTAAAAGAAAGCCAAAACCCAGAAATCTAAACCAGTAAAAGACAAGAAAAGACAAGAAACATTGTTTAAAAGACTTTGAAATCACAACCCAAATTCTTTAAAAGTCCAACTTTATTTCCTTTAAAATTTTGGCAACACCTCCTTTGTAAAAGCTAGCCCCAAAAATGGGTACAACATAAATATAAAGTAAAGCATCCCCAGCGGGAGCAAATCCACGCCCAAAGGCGGAAAACAACCACTACAACAAATATACGACGCCGTAGCGAAGAAATAGAAGACGATAGAAAGGAAACTGTAAAAAAAGGACAACAAGTCACAACAAAATATACAACATCGTCTTCACTAAGTTTCTAAGTCAATATGAAAATAGTAGATGGAGAATATAGGGATACAACGAATATACAATACAATGAATAACCACAAAACCCACCTAAGCAAACTGCACACTGTGAGCTGATGCGGTATCCGTAGCAAAAGTTGATAAGATTCGCGATAATAGCCTACCTCTGACTATCCTGAGGAACACCTGCAAACACTGTGGCACAACGATGATGAGTTGCCAACTCGTGAATAGTAAATAACATATGTAGGTAATCGCGAGTATGCACGTACAGCGTGAATCTAACATGTGCAATTAATTGCAATAAAAAGTCATATGAATGCAATAATAATGAAAGGTACACTGGCAGGTACAACTAATACATGAAGCAATTCATATAAATAAAGGTATGTAAATGCAACAGTCATGAAAGGTACTCTAACAGGTACTACTAATACATGAAGCAGTGCATAAACAATAAATGTGGAGTATGGAATGAAATATGTCATTTCCACGGAATCCTGACATCGTGGTAGGATCACAATCCATCAAGACAAATCCAAATCCCAAATCCTCAAATCATCCCCCAAATTGGCTCTCATATCATATAAGTCTCACAAGTCCTGAATGTACAATATCGAATAAATCTCATATATCCAGAATGTACAAATCAGCATCCTCATATATATCCTTTAATCAATATCAAATGAATCACTTATATCCCAAATCCAATGTCAAGTAAAAATTCTAACACCCTAAATATATTTCTAACACCCTAAATATATTTGCAGGAATTAATATGATGATGTAGATAAAATAGTGTCAATACACATATATTAGCGTCCCATTCCACTAATATAGGTGTAAGAGCATATATAACAGCGTCCTAACCCACTGTTATATATACAAAGAAGTAAAAAAGTCAATACACATATATTAGCATTCCATTCCACTAATATTGGTGTAAGGGCGTATATAACAACGGCCTAATCCCCTGTTATATATACAAAGGAGTAAAAAGAAATATCATGAAACTAATGTGTCAAGAATCGACACAGAAATGCTGATCTATCAGGTGCTGTCACCAAGACTGGCACCTTGATAGGTACGTATCATACGCTATTCCGAAAGCTCGAGTGCCTAGCTCTGACCCTCGCCTTTCGACGTATCTATACGTACATGACTCCCGTCGGTATCCACATGATAACCGCCGAGTCATTGGTAATGTCACCGGATGGTATGGTTCCCCCACTAACTCATCGTCTACTCCACGACTCTTGCCCCGGGGTACCTCCGGGCCCCACCATGTACCCGCAGACGGTGCCTCCCGCTCCTCGAATCAGGTATAAAATCAGAACCGATAAATCTCATGGTGGATGCGCAAATATCATATCAAGGAAACCGAACCTTTCATATAATGCATAATTTTATGAACTCCCGCGGTTCCAAAATTCAGAAAATATCATGAAAAATACATATAACAATGCGAAAATCCATGAATATAATATGTGCTCCATATCTGAAATGCAAGCATATAAACTTAACTGCATCAAGTTAATACAAATATCATGCGGTTCCTATTTATCCACTTCTAAATAACATCAAGTGAAGATAAATATGTAGCTAAAACCAGATGTATGTGAAATCATTAAGGTATAGCAAGATAATGTGTCTACCTATAAGCAATGATAAAGTATACCCCCTGGGTATAAGAACAGTATGTGCAAGGTATACCTGTAGCTATGAAGGGAGTGTGTATGTACCTATCACTAATGGTACAATACTCTATTGGAATACAGGTATGCTAAATACCATATATGATAAGCAGTATGAATCCATGTCACAATGTCCCTAACCAAGCAATTTAACATCTATAAGTGGTTTGTGTGTGACATGGCAATTATTGACGGTGTGTGTAGCATAAAATCAGTGCTCGTACAAAATGAATCGTCAATAATATATGCAGTGTCCTACTACTACTAGTCCAGGCACAACTACATCTAAGTAATAGGGTAAATGCGCAATTCTAACAATAACGTAGAATATGTGATAAGTAATAAAATCTCTAGCCCTGGCGCATAACGCCATGCGGGCGATTCCCCTGTAGATGTTAAATCTACTCACCAACGCTCCTGGCTAAGTGAAGCCTACCACCTGTTTTCCCTTGTCGTAGTGTCCGAAGTCCCCGCTTGCCAACCTAAAATTTCACAAACACATCACATAAGCAAAAATCCTACATCGATGAAAAGACATCGAAACGCAAGAATAACGCCCTGAAAATTTTACTGCGCACTTAGCGTATCTATCGCGCACGACATCGGCCCAAACCCTATTGGGGTCGCTAAACTACAAAACACTGAGTCTAGACCCCGATCATCCCGATCGCGCAACACAACACAAACAATTACGAGTAATAAAATAGATATAACCTCGCAACGACCAATCGAACCCATGTCGGAAAAAAACCCCGAAACCTAGTGAGCAACTTATCGCAATATTTCGCACTAGTTTCAAGATAACGCATATCTAGCGATTACTAACACCTTAAAATAGCTTAACTAAGCTATCTAAATCAATTCTATATTTTTAACACTTGCTAAATAAATTTTAGCAAAAACCTAGTAAGCAAAATTGCATAATTAAACAAAGTGTTCATTAGCAAAAATTACCATTTTCTACTAGGTTAATCTTCTCCAAAATACAAATTAACACTTCAAATAAACATTAAACACTTAAACAAAATTTAACTCTAACATGAATTTATTAAACCAATATAAATGAATTAATCATGATTTAAAAACTAAACTAAACTCATAATTAGCTAACTAAATTAGCTAGATTAAGATTAAAGCAAATATAAAAGGATTAAGGTAAGAATTATATCTCTCCAAGAACACAAAATGAAACTTAATCCAACATCTTAGCATCAAAAACCAAGCTTTAGAGAAGATCCATGAGGGATTAGTGAAGGAAAAATGGTTTAATTTTTATATCGGAATTTTTGGATTTATTTTTTTGGAAATTTTGAAGCATTTTTGAGTGAAAGAGAAGAAAAATGTGATTTGAAATGAAATGGACAAAAATTTTGGGGAGAGGGCTCGGTCAAGGAGGTGAGGGGTATTTTTGTGAATTTTTTTGTGAAGAAAACGCTATGCAAAAGTGTAATAAATGCTAATAAATGCTATATGCCACCATTACATCTTTTCTTTTCTTTTTTAAAAACAAAACCTTTTGCACTCTAAAAATATCTAGATATTTAAAAAGAAGTTTACAAAATATTCTAGTGACCACAAAAATAAATTTATTCACATGAGAAAAATTTTCCGATTTACGTGCACAAAATACCGCTTAAAATAATATTTTATTTGGGAAAAATTCTATCTGAACCAAAACCTCCCAAATACCCCTAAAGTTAGCACACAAGCTTTATTTTAGCTAAAAAAAAAGTGCCGATAAGGTTATACGGACGTTTGATCGAAATCGGGTTAAAACGGGAAAAACCGACAATTTTGCCCTAAAACGGGAAAATTCGCAAAACGATTTCTGAAACGTTACAATCTCCCCCCTTATAAAAATTCACCCCCGAATTAAAATTTTTGACTAAGCGTACCTTCAAAGAGAGGATTACTAAACTCTCATTTCTCGTTCGCAGCCCCCCAAGTGATTACCTCACTATACGGCTACGTCCAAGAAAAACCCTTCACAAATGGCAAGACCCTTGATCGAAGTTTCTCCACCCGCCTAGCCATTAACACAATTGGCTGCTGGTGAACGAAAGATCGCGTCCAAGCTAAATGGTCTGGTGCTGAATCATGTGAGAATGGTCATGAAGGTAATTGCAATGTATCGACACAAGGAATACGGGGTGAATACTCAATAATCTGGGCGGAAGTGCCAAATTAAAGGCAACGGAACTAACTCACTTTAAGGATCTCGAAAGGACCTACAATTCTGGGTAAGCTTCCCAAAACTCAACACGTCCAACATCGGAAAAATCCGTAGGAATACATGATCTCCCACTGCGAACTCGAGCCTGCTATCACCATGGTCGGCATAAGACCTCTGTCCGCACAGAACTGTCATCATCCTCAAATGAAACAGCTGGATCATTTCCGATGTCTCTAAACTAGCTGGGGTCCAAAAATCCTACTACGCAGAGTCAGAAAAACAGACTGGAGATCGACACCACCTAACAAACAAAACTTAAAGGTTGCCAATTGGAATGTCTCCTGATAACTGCTATCGAAGGAGAGTCCTAACAATGGCAAGTGACGATCCCAACTGCCGACAACAATTAGTACGTATGCATGAGTATAACCTCTAGAGTCGGTATAGCCCGCTCTCACAAAACCATCATCCTGCGGATGGAAAGACGGAGCTAAAGCTCAACCAGTACCCAAGGCTTCCTGAAGCTCCTGCCCAAGACGGCAATCGAACAGGGTGCCTTCATTGGATACGACCCATAAAGGAACTCCATGCAACACATAAACTTAACAAAGAACAACTGAGAAAACAGAGTATAACCGGACAACAAGCATCCGAATGGAGTCACACCCTGACTAAACCTGGGTATATGCCACAACGAATATTCATGGAGATCTGCTCCCATTCCCACTTCGAAACGGTTTAAGGTTGCAACTCTCCAGCCGGTCTCAGATGCTCATCCAAAACACACAACAAGACAATACCTTGAAACGAAATCCGAAACTTCTCTTTACATCCTTGCCCACCCGTAACTATCTCACAAGTCACGTCAAATGCTGGTGGAACTTGAATGAGTACAGAGAGTTGACAGATGTGCCTGCTCTAGGATTTCACATCTCTACCCAATAGTATCTGGTACACAAACCATCCCTAAACTCATCATACCCTTGTCACAAATCAAGGACACCGAATCATTACCTAGCCGAGTATGCTCAAGTATTTCTGACGAACAAGCATCGGCGGGCAGTGTGTCGCCAAAGCGATTAAGGAAAAGTGGTCGGGCGCGAACATGAGCATGCTGTCCCCTAAGTAGAGGCGAACTTAAGCTGTGCTCAACGATCGCACAAGAACTGTGAATCTGCAGAAGACTATCTCAATAATCAAAATCCGCTGTAGGAAGATTTACATTAAGCTCTGATAGTCCGTGAAAATCTGACACGACTCTCGAACAAATAGTGTCTCCAAATCTCCAACGCAAGACCATCGCGGCCATCTCCAGATCGTGAGTGGAATATCCTGCTAGTACTTCCTCCAAATGTAGGGAAGCAAAAGCGATAACTCTATAGTGTCACCTCAGTACACAATCGAGCCCCACTCGCGAAACATCACAGTTAAAACAACAATGTCGCCCGAACCAAAAAGCAAGAAGAACTGGTGCAGTTGTTAACCGAATCTCCAACTGCTGAAAAACTCCGCACGTATGCCTCAGTCCAAAGAAAAAAAAACCTCCTTTCAGGTCAGTCCAGTCAACGGTGCAGCACTACACTAGCAATCCTGCATGAAACGGCGGAAAAAACCTGCTAAGCCTAAAATCTGCGGACTTCCGTCCCGTATACAGGTCTGGGCCAAAGCTGTAAGGCCTCGATCTTCCTTGGAACCATATGAAAATCGTCTCCCGTAACTATAAGACCTAGGAGTGAACACAACAAGCCTGAAGGAACACTCCGAGAATCTAGCAAACCGCTGGGGCTCTCCCAGTATATGCAAATCAAATCCTCAAGTGCTGCTCCAGTCCCTCAAGACACATTAAATAGACTAGAATGTCGTAAATAACACAACAATAACTGGTAGAGGAACGGCTTGAAGAAATCCGGTTCATCATATATACGAATGCTGCTAGGGCATTGGTGAGTCCAATGACACACCAGCACACACAAGGCCCGTAGCACACACAAGGCAGTCTTCGGAATGTCATCACTCCGAACCCGCAACAATGATGACCTGATCCCCAAACAAACTTAGAAAAAAATGTCTCGCACTTAGGAGCTGATCGAAGAAATCATCAATGCGAGATAAAGGATACCTGTCCGCACCGTAAGCCGGTTCAATTGATGATCCATCAATTCACAACCTCAAACTGTCGTCTTCCTCCTTGACGAACAGAAATAGGAGCTCCCCAATGCGAAACGCTCAGACGCACAATCCCCCCAACAAACAAGTCTGCAGCTGATCCTTAAGCTCCCTAAGCTCCGCCGGCTCATCTGGAACAACGCCGGATAACTCTCGCACGATAAGAACCCAGTCCAATAAACCAACTGTGGCACCGGTATCACGAATGAACGCCAAGAATCCTCGACATCCTCTCCTCGACTAGCGAAAAAGGCCGAATTCGAGCTATGAGAGGAGGCACCACTATCCCCCTGCATAACAAGAACTGACTTGCCAGAAAAACAAACCTGACTGTTTCCTCGCGGTAGTCCACAGACGCCTAGCACGTAGCTAACCAGTCTATGCCCAGGAGAACGTCAAATCCAACATCTCGAGAAGGATCAAGTGACGGATGAATCTCCTGACCGATTGGCATACGACTGAAATACGTGTTGCGCAACAAAAGAATCGCTGACAGAAGTTAACACAAAAAACGGCTGATCTAACTAACACGAATCCCCTCGTCCCAAACCTCTGCTACTCCCGCAACAGTCACGAAAGCTGTCTCGACGACTAAGCCTCTGTCTCTGGGCTGGTACACCGGTATGAGTCCTCCACTGTTCCGGAACTCCCAAAGTCTCAGGAATACGTGTCTCGTCAACTAGGGCTGCATCCACTGGTTCTATGTAGGTGACGGAATGCTGTGTGCTGATCGCTAGGAACAACTGGGTAACAGGGATGGCAACCTCCTGTCGCTGCGCTCGAATGGCCTCAACCAATGAACTCATCGTCTGGCGCATGTCCTGCATCTCAGCCACAAGCCTAGCGATACTATCTGTCGAAGGCGGATCCGTCTACTCCTGTGCAACGAGCGTGTCATCCTGGTCAGTCCTTGACCTACCTGAGTCAACTCTGACCTCGGCCCTCGCTGCACCTCTCTGAGTCCCCATAGTCGTCGGTGGCAAAGGCTGTATATAGAGATAGGATTCGATATGAACACGGAAATCGAATCACAAGGATATGAATCATGAAGGAAGGAATTTCAAAAAATTGTACTTAGGTCACATTAGGCGGAGTACCGCATCGTGAGTATGCTGCAGACATACACACTATGTTACTCTGCTTAAGCTACCTACTCCATCATACCAAGGTCATCCTACACTCCGAAAGGTAAAACCTAGCGCTCTGATACCAACTTTGTCACGACCCGAAATTGGCACGTGACGTCCTTAATACTACGCAACGTCTACAGGCGTAACGCAGTAAAAAAAAGCCAAAACCCAGAAATCTAAACCAGTAAAAGACAAGAAAAGATAAGAAACATTGTTTAAAAGTCTTTGAAATCACAACCCAAATTCTTTAAAAGTCCAACTTTATTTCCTTTAAAATTTTGGCAGCACCTCCTTTGTAAAAGCTAGCCCCAAAAATGGGTACAACATAAATATAAAGTAAAGCATCCCCAACGGGAGCAAATCCACGGCCAAAGGCGGAAAACAACAACCACAACAAATATACGACGCCGTAGCGAAGAAATAGAAGACGATAGAAAGGAAACTGTAAAAAAAAGACAACAAGTCACAACATAATATACAACATCGTCCTCACTAAGTCTCTAAGTCAATATGAAAATAGTAGATGGAGAGTACAGGGATACAACGAATATACAATACAACGAATAACCACAAAACCCACCTAAGCAAACTGCACACTGTGAGCTGATGCGGTATCCGTAGCAAAAGATGATAAGATGCGCGATAATAGCCTCCCTCTGACTATCCTGAGGAACACCTGCAAACACTGTGTCACAACGGGGGTGAGTTGCCAACTCGTGAATAGTAAATAACGTATGCAGGTAATCGCGAGTATGCACGTACAGCGTGAATCTAACATGTGCAATTAATAGCAATAAAAAGTCATATGAATGCAATAATCATGAAAGGTACACTAGCAGGTACAACTAATACATGAAGCAATGCATATAAATAAAAGTATGTAAATGCAACAGTCATGAAAGGTACTCTAACAGGTACTACTAATACATGAAGCAGTGCATAAACAATAAATGTGGAGTATGGAATGAAATATGTCATTTCCACGGAATCCTGACATCGTGGTAGGATCACAATCCATCAAGACAAATCCAAATCCCAAATCCTAAAATCAGCCCCCAAATTGGCTCTCATATCATATAAGTCTCACAAGTCCTGAATGTACAATATCGAATAAATCTCATATATCCAGAATGTACAAATCAGCATCCTCATATATATCCTGTAATCAATATCAAATGAATCACCTATATCCCAAATCCAATGTTAAGTAAAAATTCTAACACCCTAAATATATTTCAAACACCCTAAATATATTTGCATGAATTAATATGATGATGTATATAAAATAGTGTCAATACACATATATTAGCGTCCCATTCCACTAATATTGGTGTAAGGGCATATATAACAGCGTCCTAACCCACTGTTATATATACAAAGAAGTAAAAAAGTCAATACACATATATTAGCGTCCCATTCCATTAATATTGGTGTAAGGGCATATATAACAGCGGCCTAATCCCCTGTTATATATACAAAGGAGTAAAAGGAAATATCATGAAACTAATGTGTCAAGCATCGACACAGAAATGCTGATCTATCAGGTGCTGTCACCAAGACTGGCACCCTGATAGGTACGTATCATACGCTATTCCGAAAGCTCGAGTGCCTAGCTCTGACCCTCTCCTTTCGACGTATCTATACGTACATGACTCCCGTCGGTATCCACATGATAACCGCTGAGTCATTGGTAATGTCACCGGATGGTATGGTTCCCCCACTAACTCATCGTCTACTCCACGACTCTTGCCCCGTGATACCTCCGGGCCCTACCATGCACCCGCAGACGGTGCGTCCCGCTCCTTGAGTCGGGTATAAAATCAGAACCGATAAATCTCTTGGTGGATGCGCAAATATCATATCAAGGAAACCGAGCCTTTCATATAATGCATAATTTTATGAACTCCCGCGGTTCCCAAATCCAGAAAATATCATGAAAAATCCATATAACAATGTGAAAATCCATGAATATAATATGTGCGCCATATCTGAAATGCAAGCATATAAAGGAAAAACCGCTAATTAGCTGCATCAAGTTAATACAAATATCATGCGGTTCCTATTTATCCACTTCTAAATAACATCAAGTGAAGGTAAACATGTAGCTAAAACCAGATGTATGTGAAATCAATAAGGTATAGCAAGATAATGTGTCTACCTATAAGCAATGATAAAGTATACCCCTTGGGTATAAGAACAGTATGTGCAAGGTATACCTGTAGCTATGACAGGGAGTGTGTATGTATCTATCACTAATGGTACAATACTCTATAGGAATACAGGTATGCTAAATGCCATATATGATAAGCAGTATGAATCAATGTCACAATGTCCCTAACCAAGCAATATAACATCTATAAGTGGTTTGTGTGTGACATGGCAATTATTGATGGTGTGTGTAGCATACAATCAGTTCTCGTGCAAAATGAATCGTCAATAATATGTGAAGTGTCCTACTACTACTAGTCCAGGCACAAGTACATCTAAGTAATAGGGTAAAGGCGTAATTCTAACAATAACGTAGAATATGCGACAAGTAATAAAATCTCTAGCCCTGACGCATAACGCCATGCGGGCGATTTCCCTGTAGATGTTAAATCTACTCACCAACGCTCCTGGCTAAGTGAAGCCTACCACCTGTTTTCCCTTGTCGTAGCGTCCGAAGTCCCCGCTTGTGAACCTAAAATTTCACAAACACATCACATAAGCAAAAATCCTACATCGATGAAAAGACATCGAAACGCATGAATAACGCCCTGAAAATTGTACTGCGCACTTAGCGTATCTATCGCGCACGACATAGGCCAAAAACCCTAATTGGGGTCGCTAAACTATAAAACACTAAGTCTAGACCCCGATCGTCCCGATCACGCAACACAACACAAACAATTACGAGTAATAAAATAGATATAACCTCGCAACGACCAATCGAACCCACGTCGGAAAAAACCCCCGAAACCTAGTAAGCAACTTATCGCAATATTTCGCACTAGTTTCAAGATAACGCATATCTAGCGATTACAAACACCTTAAAATACCTTAACTAAGCTATCTAAACCAATTCTATATTTTTAACACTTGCTAAATAAATTTTAGCAAAAACCTAGTAAGCAAAATTGCGTAATTAAACAAAGTGTTCATTAGCAAAAATTAACATTTTCTACTCGGTTAATCTTCTCCACAATACAAATTAAAACTTCAAATAAACATTAAACACTTAAACAAAATTTAACCCTAACATGAATTTCTTAAACCAATATAAATGAATTAATCATGATATAAAAACTAAACTAAACTCATAATTAGCTAACTAAATTAGCTAGATTAAGATTAAAGCAAATATAAAAGGATTAAGGTAAGAATTATACCTCCCCAAGAACCCAAAATGAAACTTAATCCAACATCTTAGCATCAAAAACCAAGCTTTAGAGAAGATCCATGTGGGATTAGTGAAGGAAAAATGGTTTAATTTTTATATAGAAATTTTTGGATTTATTTTTTTGGAAATTTTGAAGCATTTTTGAGTGAATGAGAAGAAAAATGTGCTTTGAAATGAAATGGCCAGAAATTTTGGGGAGAGGACTCGGCCAAGGAGGTGAGGGGTATTTTTGTGAATTTTTTTGTGAAGAAAATGCTATGAAAAAGTGTAATAAATGCTAATAAATGCTATCTACCACCATTACACCTTTTTTTTCTTTTTAAAAAAAAAATCTTTTGCACTCTAAAAATATATAGATATTTAAAAAGAAGATTCCAAAATATTCTAGTCACAAAAAAATAAATTTATTCACAAGAGAAAAATTTTCCGATTTACGTGCACAAAATACCGCTTAAAATAATATTTTATTTGGGAAAAATTCTATCTGAACCAAAACCTCCCAAATTCCCCTAAAGTTCGCACACAAGGTTTATTTTAGCTAAAAAAAGTGCCGGTAAGGTTTTACGGACGTTTGATTGAAATCGGGTTAAAACGGGAAAAACCGACAATTTTGCCCTAAAACGGGAAAATTCGCCCTAAAACGGGAAAATTCGCAAAACGATTTCTGAAACATTACAGAAACGAAAATGCAACGTATGCTTATTCCATCCGCATTGACCACAATGTCCCGTTATACACCGTTAGGTTTTTTAACTAATGGCATACCAGGACGAGACTAGCGCGGGTGCAAAACATAAGCAACGTCTACTATATATCTCATATATATTGTATATCCATTCGTCTCATCCATAGTGATCACATCACAGAGCAGCAGAAGAAACATATGAAATATTGAATATACTAGGAGGTCCGTGTTTTATTTTGAGCCTGTATAAAACACGGATTCTACGGTCGCGATGAATAGCCAAACCCACATCCCTAGACCCTTAAGAAAGCGGCAAGCAACCCTACCAATTCTAGAGTTAGGAGATCCAGACTCGACTCCTCGAGTTGGTCTCCCACTGGACTCTAGAACCCGGTTACTTGTGCTCCCCTCCATGGGTCTATCCTAATACGGAAAAGTAAATAATATACAACAATGGTGACATCATCCTCAACCCGGAAGTGCCCCAATAAAAGAATATTACATACATTGAATTTTACATGAATGCAAATAAAAACACTCATCTCACATAAAAACCCCGGCTATTCAAAATACGACGATCTAATATCACATATACAGCAACACATAACATCACATGTCATCAACGTAAGTAAATATGCGTATCTCAATTGTCGTTGACATATAACAACG
Organism: Agapanthus africanus; assembly: GCA_030015575.1. Lineage (NCBI taxonomy): Eukaryota > Viridiplantae > Streptophyta > Magnoliopsida > Asparagales > Amaryllidaceae > Agapanthus > Agapanthus africanus. Next base: position 411,742,068 of record CM057342.1, read on the forward strand.
AAACCGGCGATACACCACATATTACACTTATGGTTGCAGAAAAAACTAGATGTTGTTAAACATTCCGATCGAATCAGCAAACACCCAAAATTACCCAAAAAGCTCAAAACTTGAGCGTAGTTTAAAATTATTCAGTACATGCCACAGTACCAATGGACCAGCCGTAGAAGGGTCAACCAACGCCTCACATGTGGCACCGCTGAACCACCAAAAACCCGAGTGTTTAGTGTAATTCTGACGGTCACATAATCGAATTAAGGTTTTCTTCTTTTAGAGGGTCCATCGCATAACTTGCATGATTTTTGAATGATTTTTAACTATGGAAAAAGTCCAACACTTGGAAAATTTTACGGCAAGGGTTAGAGCGGGTATTTGATATCCGATCGAACTTTTGAACACCGTCTAAAGTACCCCGAAAACAGTTAGAATTACGACTATGAAACACTCCGAGTTGCCTTTATAGTAAACTAACATCTCTTGCAAATTTAGCAAAAACAAACAACACCTGAAACGCCAAAACCCATGTAATAGAACACTGGAAAAATTTGGAGGGGGTCTCGGGTTTGGCAATGATGAGGGGTCTCGCCGGCCAAAAAATGTCAGAATGCCCTCAAATTTCACCAGTGTTCATGTTATCACATATATATGATTCTGCACTTGTTTAAAAAAATTTTAGAGCTCATATAAAAATCGACAGAAAACATTGTTTTGGCGTTTTAAGTTTCGGAGTAGTTTCGGTTTCGTAATCATACACAATCCGTCTAATTCTCTAGTTAGGCTCTGATACCACTGTAGGGTTCCTATGAATGACAGCAAGGTTTTAGGAGGCATCGTCCAGGCCATTTTCAAAATTTTGCCCTTTTAAAGAACCCTAAACTAGAATCGATAACTAGAGAATCATACGAAACAACATGTAAACTACTTTACATCTAAATGAACTAGGAATACAACCTTTGTAGACCGGTCCTTCACTTCAATAGCTCCTTGTAGTGGTCCCTTCGCTGCGATCACGGAACTCCCGGACGCTAGCATGGCTTCTTAAGGTGAAATGAACGATCTTGCTTGAAGTCTTCGAGGCCGAAGATGATCTATGCCGAGGAGACAATAACTCAAGCTACTACTTCAGTAATGATGGATTAGTGAAGCTAACACCCTATACTAAAGTGCTAATCATGTAGATGATGATAAAATAGGAAGTGGGCTCACTTTAGTTTTATTTTTCTCACAATATTTTCTCTCTTTAGAAAACCCTTGCAAGCTTTTTGCTCAAGGAAGAAGAAGATGAGCAAAAAAAATGAGAATGAACTAATGAGGTGAGAGAATGAACCATAGGTGAGTTTGTATCATATACTAACTCATGTAAAGACATAACCATGGCTAAATCATAATGGTTAGGTTAATAAATATCTTAAGTAAAACAAAATTAGTGGACTAAGTCAATTCATCCACAAGCTTCATGCATGTGATCTATTATCCACTAATTTGGAATTACATTAAATACTAAAACACAACATTATAATTAGTATGGTGTAAGTCTCATACACCCATGTAGTGTGTATCAACAACCGTGATACAAAATAAAACGCAATTAATATATATATCACATATATATTAAGTGTGCACATGTGAGAATAATAAACCCTTAAGTGAGCTAATATTAGTTAATGTAAATCAAATATACAATTATACACTAAATTATCAAATCAACACTTGATTTAATAATCCGGCTATATCACATATAACCGATTAATATTAAATGTACTAACTTATCGACTTAACACTTGATTCGATAACCCGGCTATATCACATATAACCGTCCGATACAAATATCGCAAGAATAGAATACGGTATCACATACTCGTATTATTCTTGGTCCCGCGCATATCACATATGTGCTCCTACTTCGTTCTGCCTGAGCTAGTAGAACCTCTATGTAGGACTCTAAAGACTTGTCAATACGCTGGCAGTAGGTGATGATCACATCAAGCACCCAAAAGCCGTCAGCGGTACTAGCTAGACGTAACGGCTACCCGGGTATTGAGCGATCATAATATCAGCAAGCAAGCTCGCATTAACTCCTGCAAAAGCCTGACAATAACACTACTGTACAGTCCGGTATCCTCGTCCGATATGTCGCATATCAAGTCTAGGGGTGGTAAACGTCAGACCCTAATAACCGATAAGTCATGCTCATAACGGGTCGAGAAACTACTGATAACACTTACCAGTAAATCTCTAAATCATCCCTAGCTAGGGACTTCCCTGTTATGGACAATCGAGCACAGCGCAACATCAACTCCCAATACCGGGAGAGAAGAAACCCCTCCTATCACTCATTACCTCCATGTGACTCGGGACTATACGCAAAAACTACCGTTTTGGACGTCCTCTTGAACGTGGTAAGGTGGAAATCAAAGCACAGTAGGAATCATACAAGACTCTATGACGATCTCGGGTCTACAGACTAACCTATACCAGTGTCACCTGAGAACTGCTATCTGACGTGATATATAATACCATCTAGGAGTTCTCGGTAAGTCCGTCTAGTGTACCCTGTCTATACTAAGCACCCGTATACCATCTCTGATGTCAAACACCAATGGATATAGGATCATCCATCGCCCATCACATGGGTCGAGAAGCGTTTACGCTAGTCTACTCTTGTATATCGATGTCCTGTCTCGATACACCTACGACTAGGAACATTAAAGGTTGAACTTATAGACTACCATGGCCCCACAAGTATGATCTGCATCATAATCCTGGTAGTCAAGTACACATCCTAAGGGCTTTACCAACATGTAACCATAAGATAGTATCAATAGACAAGTATACATGTTAAGATAAAGAGCAACCAGATAGCATACTATCATGTCGAGAAAGAAAGTCCTCTCTATATGTGTCCAAGCATCCAATATAATATACATCATATTTATAATAATGGCCTCTAGGGCATACATACAACTAACAAGTATAAACTCTTAAACTCCTTTATATAGAACTAGTATAGGGTTAATGGTACGATCCGTTGATTAGGGTTCCGTTCGCGCCGGTTTCTTAAAGTTATTGTTCCGTGTTTGTCCACGGATTGATGGTCGGGGCGCTACCGTAACCCTTCAAAAGTTGTCAAAGAGTTTTACTTCATAAAAAATGTAGATGAACCATGTATATACAAAAAGGTTGTAGAGAGTAAAGTTGTGTTCCTCGTATTGTATGTGGATGACATACTCTTGATAGGAAATGATGTTCCTATGCTACACTCGGTCAATCTCTTCTTATCACGCATGTTCTCCATGAAAGATCTAGGTGATGCCTCCTATATCTTAGGGATAAAGATCTAAAGAGATTTTAGGGTTATTCCAATCCAGGTATATTGACACCATAGTAAAGAGGTTTAGTAAGGAAGATTCTAAGCGTAGTAATTTACCCACTTGCTCAGGAACCACTCTCTCCAAAGAGATGTCTCTCAAGTATGATTTGGAGAGGGCTCGCATGCAAGGGATACCCTATGCTTCTGCAGTCGGTTCAATCATGTATGCGATGTTATGTACCAGACCGGATGTAGCTTACCCACTAGGTATAGTGAGTAGGTATCAATCGGATCCTAAGGAGAAACACTGGACAGCTGTGAAGAACATTCTTAAGTACTAAAGAATTGTTCTTGGTGTATAGTAACGGTGAAATCCAGGTGGAGTCCTTTACCGATTCGAGCTTTTAGAGTGATAAGGAAGGCAGTAAGTCCGTTTTGGGTTTTATCTTTACCATCAATGGAAGGGCGGTATGTTGGAAGAGTTCTAAGATAGATACCGTAGCATACTCGACTATGGATGCTGAATACATCACTGCCAAAGAGGCTGTCTGGATAAACAAGTTCAAAAGATTTACTTGCGGTGGTTCCATCCATTGAGCATCCAATACCTGTGTATTGTGATAACAATAGAGTTGTGGTTTTGGCCAAGGAATCCAAGTCCAATCAGATATCCAGACATTTTCTTAGGCGGTATCACCTGATCAGGAATTTAATATATCGCCGGGAGATCGAGGTCAAGAGAGTTATCACGAAGGATAACACAGTGGATCCACTTATGAAGGCCCCCCCAGATGCAATTCGAGAGACTTTTTGGGATGTTAGGTATGAGATACTACAACAACTGGCCTTAGTGCAAGTGGTAGATTGTTAGTGATATGTATGCCTTAGAGGCCATTATTGTATGATATAGTGGATGCTTAGACATATATACGGAGGATTTTCTTCCTCGACATGATAGTATGCTATCCGTTTGCCTTTATCTTAACATGTTCACTGGTATTATTATATTGTCTCTCATATACATATTGATAAAGCCCTTAGGATGTTGGCTTGACTACCGGGACTATGATGCGGATCAAACTACTGGGACTTGTGTAGTCTACAAGCACATCCTTGAATAGTTCCTAGTCGAGGGAGTATCGAGACAGGGCATCGATATTCCAAAGTAGACTAGTGTGTATGTTTCCTGACCCTGTATGGGGCGATGGTTGATCCCATATCCATTGGTGTTTGACATCAAAGATTGTATGCAGGTGCTCATTAGAGAATGGGTACACCGAACAGGACTCCCCAAGAATACCTAGATAGTACTATACCTATCGTCGGATAGCAGTTCTCTGGTGACACTGATACAGGTTAGCCTGTAGACCCTAAATCGTCATAGAGTCTTTTGTGGTTCCCATTGTGCTTTGATTTCCTCCTTACCACGGCTCAAAGGAGTCGTGCAAACAGGTGGATTTTGGGTACAGTCCTGAGTCACATGGAGGCAATAAGCGATAGGAGGGGTTTCGTCTCTCCCGGTATAGAGAGTTGATGTTGCGCTATGCTCGATTGGCTATAACAGGAAGTCCCTGGCCAGGGCTGTTGATGAGATTTGCTGGTAAGTGTTATCAGTAGTTTGTCATACCGTTATAGGCCACACATCGACATGACTTATTAAGTTATTGGGGTCTGACGATTCCAAGCCCAGACTCGTTATGCGACATATCAGACGAAGAGACCGGACTGTACGATAAGTGTTACCTATAGGCTTCATGGGAGTTTGGACAAGCTTTCTTGTTGATCTTCTATTCTCTCAACACCTAGGTAGCCGTTATGTCCAGCTAGTACTGCTGACGGCTTGTGGGTGACTGATGTGATCATCACCTATTGTTGGCATATTGAAGAGTCTTTAGAGTCCCACATAGAAGTTTCCTGGTTCAGGAGAAACGAAGTAGGGAAAATATACTGATATGTTCGGGAGCCTGATTAAATACGAGTATGAGATACCGTATTGTAATGTGTCAGCTATTTGATACCAGTTAGGTTATATGTGATATAACTGGATTATTGAATAAAGGGTTGATTTGATAATGTGATATACAGATAAACGATATTATTCGGTTATATGTGATATAACCGGATTATTGAATCAAGTGTTTATTTAATAATATGCTTTATATTTATATTTGATACAATTATATATTAACTAATATTATTAGCTCACTAATTATTTTCTTCATTATATATATATATATGTATATGTATATGTATATATATATATATGTGTATATATATATATATATATATATGTATATGTATATTTTATGAAGCATGGTTTGATTTTCTATTTTGTGAAAATATAAAATGAGGTGGAAAATGTGGAGACTTTTGTGGAATGGGCAAGTATGGCTTTCTCATTTATTTTATTCATTTCCTTGCACTATTGAAGCATGGTTACAATTTTTAATGGTTAAAAATTGTATGCGTCAATAATGCTTGATATTTGAGAAGCCATTCTTGTCTTGCATTCTAGACTTGAGTTCATTTTCTTGACTTGAGCTCATGAGATGAGTTCTCCTCTCTAGCTCTCTCCATCTTCTTCCTCACCTCCTCCAAGCTCAATCCCTCACATGAGTTGTGAAACTTTGAGCTTGTGAGAACCCTAGTGAGCAATCAAAACCCCTACTTCACCATCCTACACTTGATTAGCAATTAAGTGTAGTGTGTTTACTTCACTAAAGAGTTTAGTGAAGAGCTAGCTTGAATTAGTGGAGCTTCGGGTGGATCAACTTCGGCACGAAGGTCATCGAAGGAAGCTTGTTCATTCTTCAAGTGGAGCCTAGTGTAGTCGCCTAGACTACTACCCGGAGCATTTGAATAGAAGAACATAGTCTACAAAGTTTGTAGCCTCCATCTCTTATCTAGGTCTTGTGATATCATCATAGTGAACCCTAATTATCTAGTTTGATCCTAGGTTAGTCTAGTTTAGCACCGCAAATTTTTAAAGTTGCATGCTTGATACCGGTTTTGACCTCTTGGCAGTGCTAGGGTAGACTTTAACCCAGCATCGATGTAAGTCCATGTCAGGCACTCCACGTGTTCGCGGGGAGGCAGAATATATGAAAAACAATTATCAAAGCTTTGTAACACGGACTTGAGCATACGGATCGTGTCTAAACCATTACTAGCAAACTACGAGAGATTTAACTACTCTGATTCGAAGTTATACCTCACGTTACATGTCCTTCGGGTCTTCATCACTGTCCTCCATACCTCGTAGGCTCTATGGAACATGGGCACCTCAACGGCCTCCTCGAGTCAAAGACGATCCACCCGAGAGCCTATAGTCCGAGCTCCTATCTCGAATCTGAGATAACTACGGCTTCTAGTTTGCTAATCTAGAAGTCCTTGAGGGTGTAGAGTATTTAGATGGATTACTTAGTGACTTTAAACCCTAGGATTCTCAACTTATGAGAGCTTTTAGGGTTTGAGGAAGAAGATGAAGACTTGAGGAGAGAGAAGTGTTTTGTGATAATGAAAATGAATAATACTCATGCTAGAATAATATGAAGCATAATAATATCTCTCTTGATAATATCTAGCATGCTTCATTTAATTCTAAGGGTGAATCACCTCACGAGTCATTAATTATTTAATGTAAACAACACCTCATCTCCTCTACCTCATTTAGTTTAAATCTAAAAAGAAATAAACTCAAATGTGTCACCTCCTTCTAGAAGCTTCCTGACAAATTACGAGACTGCCCTTCCCATCCGTATTTCCGAAAAACACGGATAATCTTTGACTGAATAAATCCATCTGTAAAATACTTGAATCTTGTTTAAACCAAAGCCTGCTAGTATTATCTGACCGATCATAGTACATGCACAAGTGTACGTAAGTGATCGCGGCCCTTCCATAAAACCATACGGCTGCTACACCTTTTGCCCGGTGCAGGAAAACTCTCTGTGTGGGACTCTAAAGACTCGACGCTACGCTGCCAATAGGTATAACCACAGGCCGCAAGCGGTACTGGCTGTACGTAACAGTCCCCAGGTAGATGTCGATAAGAAGGTCGATGAATAAACCCATCCGAACTCCTACTGAGCCTGTATGTGACAATCTCGGTACAGTCCAGTCTGTTCGTCTAGGACTATCGCATATCGGGCCTAGCGGGTGGTAAACGTTAGACCCCTAATAGAGGTATAAGTCGTGTCGGAGTGAAGCCCATTACACCTTAAGAAACTATTGGAACCTACCATTAAATCTCGCTTTCCCTAGCCAGGGACTTTACGTAATGGCACTCCATACACAGCGCTATATCAACCCCCAATCCCGGGAGAGACGAATCCTATCTAATCGTCACTGTCTCCAAGTGCTTCGGGACTGCAACCAACTACTACCTGTTTAGACGACTCCTTTGAGCCATAGTAGGGTAGTAATCTAAGTACAGTAGGAACACACTCGAGGCGAAGTAGCAATGTCAAGTCGACAGACTAAGCTGTACTCATGTCACCTAGAAACTACTATCTGATGATGGGTATAGAACCAACCTGCAGTTCCCGGCGAGTCCTGTCCGGTGTACTCGTAATCTAACGAGCACCTGCATACTATCTCCAGTACGACGTACTGATGGCTGTGGGACAGACCATCTCCCCAACTGGGATGCGAAGCGTATACACCAGTCTACTGCGGAGTATCGATGTCCCATCTCGATAATCCTACGACCAGGGACCTATATAGGATGTTGCTTATAGACTACCCAGCCACCACTAGTGTGACTGCCATCACAACGCTGGTAATCAAGCAAAGATCCTAAGGGCTCTACTAATATGTATAAGCGATATGTTAAAAGAAACATATGCACATATTAAAGTAGAAACAAACCAAGTAGCATACTACTATTTTTAGCAAGACTGTCAATACAACTGTGAATATCCCAAGCATCCATTAAGTAATATACAAACTAGTATGATACATTAATGGCCTCTAGGGCATAAACACTAACAATCTCCCACTTGCACTAGGGACATGTACTAGCATATCGCAGACCTATCATCTCGAATAGCCTCTCGAACTATATCTGAGGAATGGCCTTTGTGAATGGATCCGTAATGTTATTCTCTGTATCTACTCTCTTCACTTCGATCTCCCGGCGATCTACGATCTCCCTGATTAGGTGATACCACCTTAAGATGTGTCTGGACTTCTGATGTGACCTGGGTTCCTTCGCTAATGCTATAGCGTCGTTGTTGTCGCAATACAGAGGTATTGGATCAACGCTGGTAGGAACCACCTGAAGTTCTATGTGGAATTTCTTCATCCAGACAACTTTTTTTGCGGCATCGCAAGAAGCTATGTACTCCGTACATCGTCGAGTCAGCAATGGTGTCCTTCTTGGAACTCTTCCAACAGACCGCCCCTCCATTGAGGGTAAATACATAACCCGACATGGACTTGGAATCATCCTTCTCACTCTGGAAGCTGGAGTCGGCAAAGGCCTCGATCTGGAGGTCATTTCTGCCATACACTAAGAACATCTCCTTAGTCCTCCTCAGGTACTTGAGAATGTTCTTTACTGCTATCCAGTGCTTCTCCCCTGGGTTTGCCTGATACCGGCTTACAACGCTCAATGCGTATACTACATCTGGTCTGGTACATAATATCGCATACATTATAGAGCCTAACACAGAAGCGTATGGTATAATCGACATGCGAGCCCTTTCTAAATCAGTCTTGGGAGACATCTCTTTGGAGAGGGTGATTCCGTTATAAGCCGGTAGGTTACCGCGCTTAGAATCTTCCATATTGAATCTTTTCAATATGGTGTCTATGTACCTGGATTGCGAAAGTCCCAACATCCTCTTTGATCTATCACGAAAGATCTGGATCTTCAGAATGTAGGTGGTATCATCCAGGTCCTTCATGGAGAACTTCTGTGACTAGAATCCTTTGACTGACTGTAGCATAGGAATATCATTTCCTATTAAGAGAATGTCATCCACGTACAAGATGAGGAATACTACAGTTCTCTCTACAATCTTACTATATATGCATCGTTCATCTGGATTTTTGATAAAGTTGAATTCTTTAACAGTATCATCAAAACAGATGTTCCAACTCCGCGATGCCTGCTTTAGTCCATAAATGGACTTAAGCAACTTGCAAACTTTACCACTGCTCCCACTTTGAATGAATCCCTCTGGCTGATCCATATAGATGCACTCTTCCAAATTACCATTTAGAAAAGTCGTCTTTACGTCCATCTGCCAGATCTCATAATCGTGGAAGGCGGCAATGGCAAGAAGGACCCGAATGGATTTGAGCATAGCCACTGGAGAAAAGGTTTTGTCATAGTCCGAACCAGGTCTTTAACAAAAACCCTTTGCAACAAGTCTAGACTTATAGGTTTCTACCTGTCCATCTACACCAATCCTCTTTCTGAAGATCCATTTGCATCCTACGGGTTTTACCCCATCTGGAGAAATGTCCAAAGTCTATACTTTGTTAGTGTACATGGACTCCATTTCAGTCCGCATTGCATCCAGCCATCTTACTGAGTCGCCGCTCTGAATGGCTTGCTGGAAGCTAGTACGGTCATCATTGTTAATGATGCAATCTACTCTATCCCCGTCTATGAGAAAAACGTAGTATCTCTCGGACGGATGAAACTGCCTACTACTTCTGCGGATAGGCACCGGGATGTCCCTTTCTTCTGAAACTTCTGGTTCTACCATACTTTTAATAACATCTTGTGGTTCTAGAATTTCTTCCAGTTCTATTGCGCTCCCACACTTCTGATTTTCTAAAAATTCAGCTTCTAAGAAGTAGGCATGGCGAGAAACAAAACCCTTTTGTTCCTCTGCGTAATAGAAATAATACCCCTTGGAGTTCTTTGGATATCCCGCAAACTTACACTGTACTGAGCGTGCCTCGACCTTTTCCGCATGCTGCTTTCTAACAAAAGCTGGACATCCCCATGTCTTCAAGTACTGAAGATAGGGTTTCTTCCCACTCCAGATTTGATATGGTGTGGTAGACATAGTCTTGGTTGGAACCTTGTTCAAAAGATATGCAGCTGATTCTAGTGCATAACCCCAGAAAGATCGCAGTAAGTCAGCCATACTCATCATGGAACGAACTGATAGGGTTCGATTCTGCCTTTCCAATACACCATTGTGTTGTGGTGTGTATGAAGGAGTAAGCTGAGAGAGAATTCCATTCTCTTTTAAGTATCCTAAGAACTCGGCACTTAAGTATTCACCACCTCGATCAGATCTCAGTGTCTTGATACTTTTTCCTGTTTAGTTTTCTACTTCATTCTTGTATTACCGAAATTTCTCAAAGGCCTCGAATTTATGCTTCATCAAGAAGATATGTCCATACCTAGAGAAATCATCCGTAAAAGTAATGAAGTAGGAATAACCACCTCGCACATGTGTAGACATTGGACCACACACATCGCTGTGTATGAGTCCCAAGTGCTCGCTCGCTCTTACTCCGTGTCCAGTAAACGAAGTTTTTGTCATCTTTCCTATGAGACAAGATTCACAAGTAGCATAAGATTGATATTCGAACGGATTCAAATATCCTTCTCTATGTAACTTTGTCAACCGTGTTTCGTTGATGTGACCTAGTCTACAATGCCATAAGAATGCTTGATTTATTTCCAGAGACTTTCTTTTAAGCTTGTTTTGGATATTGAAAATCTGAGCTTGATTTAATACGTATATACCGTCATCTAATGTACCGGACCTAATCAGAACTTGATTAGGTGGATGTGAACCACATCGCTTACGAATGTAAAATCATATCCCTCTCTCGAAAGTGAGGACACTGATATGATATTACAAGTCAAACTAGGTACATACAAACAGTTACGTAGAATCAATGTGTGCCCAATTGTCAAACCTAGGCGATATTCTCCCACGGATTCAGCGTCCATGCTCATTCCGTTCGCATCTCTGAGAGACAAATTGCTTACCCTGATAACTCTACGGTTTCTCAAAGCATGTAATGAATTACAGATATGAGATCCTGCTCCAGTATCTAGTACCCAGGAAGTATAGTTAATTGACAAACAGTTCTCAATTACAAACACACTCGAGGCCGAAGCCACAACATGCTTCGAATCCTGGCTTTTGGCTTCCAAAGCCCTGCAATCCTTCTGCCAATGCCCATTACCATAATAATAGGAATATCCCTCCTTACCTACACCAAGTCCCGAAACTTTTGCTCTTCCCTTTCCTTCTACTTCACTGACACCGTATATCGACTTTGTGGAGGTTTTCCTCTTTTCACACTTTGCTTTCGCACTGGATGCAGAAGAAGAAGGTCCCCCATTAAACAGAGCGGGTGTCTCTCTGGTTCTTTCAGGGTGTATGTAGAGGGTAGGGACTCTGGAAATAAGTCAGCACATGACCTGTTTCCCAACATGGTCTCCAGGTCCGTGAGCTCATCAATATAGCTAGTCATCGTAAGGACGCCGTCCCTTACAGATGAGCCGACAGCCAACCTCGCTTGAAGCAATTCGTTTAAGATCTCATATCTTATGATACGAGATTGCTCTCCATATAAATCTTTGTTATGGAGGAAGATGGAAACTGAGTCCATCTTCTCGTGCTCCTTCTGATATACACCATCTACTGAAGCCAACATGAGGCACTTGGCATTCGCACTGTCCTTTTCCTTTGTCTGACGGATGTCCATATCCACGACGGTGGAAACTGGACCTGGGACGGCCGGGGATTGAGTAGTAATAGGGTGGTCCAGCTTGTCATAGGCAATGGACATCTGGACAGACCTTTGCCAGTCATAAAAGTCAGATTTACTTAACTGGTTACCTAGATGTAACCTAGTCATGGTCACATGGTCGCTGCAGTTGAGAGAGAGAAGAAAACACTTTAGCATGATGCTCTTGCAAGTTTAGATTGGTTTTTAGCTTATCTAAACTGGATGGCTCCCACTGTTTCTCGAATCCTTCCTCAAACCATAAAAGAAGAATTAGCCAGGACTAATCTCACCGTACAATACTTGCTTAACCGTTCAGCCAGGCTAGTGTCGGTACTTCGAGGGAGGTTTTACGAAGCTTTCACGAAGTTCCTTAATTAAATAACCTCTTTTCTATTGTGTCTTAGCTCCGCTGACACCGTTCTAGACACCTACTTGGTTTATAGCATTGATCGTTAAGTGACGAATCTCCTGATGAGTAGCATGTACTCACAGTAGGATCGGGATCCAGATATCATCATGTGATAATGCTGAAGGAATGCTACCAACAATATCAAACTCCAAATAGTATGCAACACTAGCATGTTTCAGTTTTTTTAGAAACTCCCGATGTGGATTTTTGCCCCATGCTCTTATGACCTTGACGAAGGCCAACAAATCATAAGTCACATGTCAAGTTCTTCCTATCATTATCCTAGTTAATTTGAACCCACCCATACATACCGTTGACAAAGGTCAACAAAGTAATACGACTGTCCCAAACCAACGCATCTATCTATGCTACATATGAATACCCCAGAAGCTACCAAACACTATGCCTTGACGAAGCCCAACAAACATAGCTTGAATACTACTGACCATCCATATGAAATTACGGAGGGCTACGACTGGTTTTGGAGAAACCGTGAACGTAGTGAACTTGATATAATCGAAGGAACCTGATAGCTTTTTAAAAGGAGTGGTTAAAGCTCCGCAATTAAAAATTCTGCTCTTTTAAAATAACCAAGTGGTTTCTTTTAAATTTGTTCCAATAATTCAGCTTTGGTTTATTTTCTTTGATTAATATAATGTGTCCCATCATTTATCCTATCATTGCAGAAAACAACGAAAATACAACATCCGCTTATGCCATCCGCATTCGCCACTGGGCCCCGTCATTCACCCGTTAGGTTACTTAACTAACGACAGAGCGGGGGCTGGGCTAGCGCGGATGCAAAATATAAGCAACGCCTATTAGATATCATATATAGATATTGTACATTCGTCAGACGCAATAATAGGCATTCCAAATCACAGATGAACATATTGGATATACTAGGAATCCGCGTTTCGTTCGAGCCTGCAACAAAAGACGGATTATACGGTCGTGATGAATAGCCAAACCCCATCCTAGACCCCTATGGGTGCGGCAAACTACCCACCTAGTACCAGAAGTGAAACAGTCTCCCTCAACGACGTGAGTAGGCCATTAAACACTTCAAAATACCTAGTAGTTTGTGCACCCCATCTTGGGTCTATCCTAGGAGCAAAAAACCGTAAATGAAATAATACAACGGTGGCTACAAACTCAATCCGGATATACCCCGCAAAAGAATATTACAACATATTACAATTTATATCGAATGAAAGATAAAAACTCTCATCTCACATCCCAGGCTATTCATCCACGATGATCCAATGAAGTTCATATCCACAAACCAATATCCATTACAGAAATGTGCAACCCCCAATTAATCGACATACTAGCAATTAGCGGAGGTTTACGAACACATTAAACATCACAGATAAAACCTGATTAGCAAATAACTTAGAATTTCGATCGACAACCTTTTTCTATGTCTACCCCAAATGCAAGCCAGCACTGAATAAACCTGGACAGAAACAAAATATACAGGAAAACAGAACACCCAAAAATAAGACAAACTGTCTAAATACGAGTCAATTCGGAGTCGACTCAGCCGCGGATCCACGGCGTATTGCACCAATCTGCCCTCTTCCGCGGTCGTCTCACCGAGTTAGCAACTCGTATTTCTCGAGTATTCTTAGAATTCCCTGCTGTGAATTTTCATGCCACTGAAATAATTTTTTCGCCGGGTTTAAAATCGACAGAAACTTGAGGGGTCCGGGGTTAAGTTTTCGTGTTTTTCCGACGATCGAAGTTCTAATTAGTTGCTAACAAGCTAGTAAAGGTTTAGTAGGCTCTGATACCAATGTAAGTCCATGTCACGCACCCCATGTGTTCGCGGGGAGGCGAAATATATGAAAAACAATTATCAAAGCTTCGTAACACGGACTTGAGCACACGGATCATGTCTAAACCATTACTAGCAAACTACGAGAGGTTTAACTACTCTGATTCGAAGTTATACCTCATGTTACATGTCCTTCGGGTCTTCATCACTGTCCTCCATACCTCGTAGGCTCGATGGAACATGGGCACCTCAACGGCCTCCTCGAGTCAAAGACGATCCACCCGAGAGCCTATAGTCCGAGCTCCTATCTCGACTCTAAGATAACTACGGCTTCTAGTTTGCTAATCTAGAAGTCCTAGAGGGTGTAGAGTATTTAGATGGCTTACTTAGTCAATTTAAACCCTAGGATTCTCAACTCATGATAGCTTTTAGGGATTGAGGAAGAAGATGAAGACTTGAGGAGAGAGAAGTGTTTTGTGATAATTAAAATGAATAATACTCATGCTAGAATAATATGAAGCATAACAATAGCTCTCTTGATAATATTAAGATAATATCTAGCTTGCTTCATTTAATTCTAAGGGTGAATCACCTCATGAGTCATTAAGCATTTAATGTAAACTACACTTCATCTCCTCCACCACATTTAGTTTAAATCTAAAAAGAAATTAACATAAATGCGTCACCTCCATCTAGAAGCTTCCTGACAAATTACGAGACTGCCCCTCCCATCCGTATTTCCGAAAAACACGGATAATCTTTGACTGAATAAATCCATCTATAAAATAATATAATCTGGCTTAAACTAAAGCCCGGTAGTATTATCTGCCCGATCATTGTACGTGCACAAGTGTATGTAAGTGATCGCGGCCCTGCCGTAAAAGCATACGTCCTCTACACCTTTTGCCCGGTGCAGGGAAACTCTCTGTGTGGGACTCTAAAGACTCGACACTACGTTGGCAGTGGGTTTAACCATAGGCCGCAAGCAGTACTAGCTGTATGTAACGGTCCCCAGGTAGATGTCGATAAGAAGGTCGATGAGTAAACGCATCCGAACTCCTACTGAGCATGTATGTGACAATCTCCGTACAGTCCGGTCTGTTCGTCTAGGACTATCGCATATCGGGCCTAGGGGCGGTAAACGTCAGACCCCTAATAGCGGTATAAGTCGTGTCGGTGTGAAGCCCATTACACCTTGAGAAACTACTGGAACCTACAAGTAAATCTCGGTTGCCCTGACCAGGGACTTTGCGTAATAGCTCTCTATACTCAGCGCGATATCAACCCCCAATCCCGGGAGAGACGAATCCTGTCTAATCGCCACTGCCTCAAAGTGCTTCGGAACTGCACCCAACTACTACCTGTTTGCACGACTCTTTTGAGCCGTGGTAGGATAGTAATCTAAGTGCAGTGGGAACACACTCGAGGCGAAGTAGCAATCTCAAGTCGACGGACTAAGCTGTACTCATGTCACCTGGGAACTGCTATCTGACGATGGGTATAGAACCAACTTGCAGTTCCCGGCGAGTCCTATCCGGTGTACTCGTAACCTAACGAGCACCTGCATACTATCTCCATTATGACGTACTGATGTTTGTTGGACAGACCATCTCCCCAACTGGGATGAGAAGTGTATACACCAGTCTATTCCGGAGTATCGATGCCCCGTCTCGATAATCCTACGACCAGGGACCTGTATAGGATGTTGCTTATAGACTACCCAGCCCCCACTAGTGTGACTACCATCACAACGCTGGTAATCAAGCAAAGATCCTAAGGGCTCTACTAATATGTATAAGCGATATGTTAAAAGAAACATATGTACAAATTAAAGTAGAAACAAACCAAGTAGCAAACTACTATTTTCAGCAAGACTGTCAATACAACTGTGAATATGCCAAGTTTCTATTAAGTAATATACAAACTAGTATGATACAGTAATGGCCTATAGGGCATAAATGCTAACAATCAACACTCAAAAACATTTTGAAAACCGTGTCCAACAACGACACATCATTCTCATATCTTGAGCTCCAGCTGTCCGGATCGGCCCTATATCTTCTTATCTCACGACTACTGTCGGTATCCTCCGGATATCCGCCGCGCCAAAATATCACCGGTCGGTAGTGCTCCCCTGCCGGGCTCAACGTCTCTCTATACAATCTTCTTGTCCCGAGGTACCGCACCGGGTCCACCATGTACCCATAGACAGTTTCTCCTCGCTCCTCGAATCGGGTATACATATATGCTCATAACCGAGAAATCTCATGGTGGACGCCACACATCATATCACGAGAAACCGCATTTTTTCTTTTAAATTGATCATAAGTTTTCAAATTCACATGCGGTTTCCTAAATCCAGAAATCTCATGAAAAATTGAAATCTTATAATCATGAGCCAATATTGAGATAATGAATATTGGCATAAAGCCAATCTATAGTGCATAAGCAGAATATATATATATAAATGCATGTGGCATTGTCATGACCCGAATGTGGAACGTGACTAGCACTTAAATCACGCAACGTCCAAAGGCGTAATGTAATTCATGTAAGCCAAGGTCCTAGAAGCCTAAATATAAAATAAAATAGAGTAATAAAATACTTGTTTTAAAAGGTTGATTTAAACAAAATTGAGTTACATTAAAATCCATTAAAAGCATCAGGTTTTCTGAAAATTTCGACAGAGTCTCCTTTGTAAAAACTGATCCCAAACCGATACATACAAGAATATATATAAGCAATTGATAAAAAGGCATCCCTAAGCAGGAGCTAGCTCTTCGCCAAATGGCGGAACACAACCACGAGCAAGATATATCATAATAATGTGAAATAAACATTTAAAGAGCAAGAAACGAAAAAGTATAAAAGTCGGCTCACACGAGCTCGACACCAGATATCAAAATAATACAAGTCTCACGTCTCGTCTCTATGTCAAATATACAAATAATAGATGGAGTGTACTAGATACAAAAGTAAAAATACATGGTTGGAACAAAATAATATCCTCACAAAACCCACCTAGGCAAAGTGCTCAAGTCGAAGCAAAAGAAGCAACAGGAGTAGTAGCAGTGCGTGCGCCGCGACTATGCTGACGGGTCGGTCCTGCAAGACATTATGGCATAATGAGGGTGAGTTGCCAACTCGTGATTAGTAACATCTAATGAGATAATCACAAGAATGCAGGCAAATGCGTCGAAAAACTATATATAAAGTATGGTGTGATGTACTAATATGAACGCAACATGAATAAATGATCAAACATGAACTCTGGGTATATCTGTTATGAGAAAAACTGAATTATATCATAGTAAAGTTTTGGTGTTTTAAAACTGGAGTATCATAAAATAGAAAACGACAGAAATATGTGTTAAGCATCGAGACTCAATATTTATCAATATCTCGGATGCCGTCTCTCAGATCGGCCCCAATCTGTCTAAATCCACTACTTCGGCCGGTATCCTCCAGATCTCCACCGGGCCAATAATCACCGGTGGGTAGTGCTTCCCTGCCAGGCTCAACATCTCTCTATACGACCTTCTTTCCCCGGGATACCTCACCAGGTCCACTATGTACCCGCAGACGGTACCTCTTCACTCCTTGAATTGGGTATACATACATACGTAGCTCAAGAACCAAGAAAACTCATGGTATATGCTACACACATCATATCATGAGAAAACCGCAATTTGCATTTTAAAATGATAACAAGTTTATAAAATTCTTTGCAGTTTTCTCCAAATCCAGAAATCTCATGAATACGGAAATATACAAGAAGAATCACAATATATGAATATGTCAATGACGGTGAATGTCCATGATGTCAATACTACGCAATGAGATGAATGACATGAAGACTTCATATCGATGATGACACAATGAGATAGTAAACTAGGAGACTACATAGCAATAACGATGCGATTAGATAATGACTTGAAGACAACATAGCAATAACGATGCGATGAGATAATGACTTGAAGACTACATAGCAATAACGAGATAATGACTTTAAGACTACATAGCAATAACGATGCGATGAGATAATGACTTAAAGACTACATAGCAATAATAATGCAAAGTTACCGATTATCAAGCATGTTCTATAGTGTTTGTGACATAGCAATTACCAACGGCGTGTGTGTTCACATAAGTAGTGCACATGCGGTATGAACCATTGGTAAGGTGCAAGTGTCCTAGGTGATAATATCAATGTGTATAAAGATGCAAATGCAATATGAATAAGATCCACGCATATGAATGCAAGAGATTTTAAATGGATCCTAACTATCGGGAGCTTTGCGTCATCCAAACGATTTCCCCCGTAGATGTAACATCTACTCACTAGAACGCCATGGCTAATCGAATCTGATCACTGCCTTTTCTTTCATTGACGCGTCCGACATCTCCACAACCAATCCTAGAATCGCACAATATCAATACATAAGCCTAAACATCCGATATATAGAGAAGACAAAATGATACGAAAGAACCAACGCCACAAGTTAAACACGTGTGCACTTGGTGCACTAAACGCGCATGATATCGCCTAAAACCATCCCGATTGGATGTTTTCCTCAGAAACGCCAAGCTTAGAATCGAATCGTGCGTATTGTACATTAACAAAACACCTAAAAGTGGCAAAATCGTCCCGGATTTTATCCGCAGAAGAACCAGGAAAAAAAAGTGTACCAAATACCCTACAAGACGCACAGAGAACTATCTTCGAAACCCCAAAACCCAATTTCTACAGTGAACTGGCGGCGCCGGGAAATTTTCAATTCTCCCCGGGTGAACTGTGTGGGTTTGGGTCCGGGTTTCTATACTATACTCAGGGCTCTATAGATATTCTACTGTGTTGTTTGATTAAATTGCAGCTCATCGAAAAGATAGCAAATCACAAAAAAATCACTAAACTTAACTAAAAACCGTATTTAAACACTAATTTGAAACATTATGGTATTTTAGTGCATGTAGTTAAATTAATATGGCTATTAGACAGTAAACTACCTTTTAACTACCCTAATAAGTATTTAAAGCATTAATCCTAATCTAACCCTCTCTTTAAAATCTAAACATGCAATAAAAACTACTCAAACACCTAATTAAGGTTGATTAAAGCAAAGATTAGTAAAACAAGAAGTGGACTTGGTTCATACCTCAATAGATTAGGAAAAGACACTAACTTGATAGGATTTGCACCATAAGAAGGAACTTGCTTAAAGGAAACTCTTAAGAAGGCTTGGATTTAGATTTTGGAAATTATTAGTGTGGGATTAGTGTTGATTTGGTGTTCGGTTTTTGTGAAAAATAGAGAGAGGTTAGCAATGGAGAAGTAGGAAAAGAGAAGAGGATGAGGTGAAGAATGATCTAGAGAATGAGAGAGAGTGAGAACCCTTAGCCATGGCACCCACATGCCATGCATTAAATGCACCATGACTAATTTCTAATTTTCTCTTCTTTTTTTTTCATTTTCCTTTTTGTGAAAATCTAGAACCATCTTTTATATTAAAAGGTGTTAGTCAAATAAAACCTTTGTGTCTATGTGTCAGGGTTACAAAAGCTTGTTTAACATATGCTAATTTATGATTAATACTAGATTAGTGTATATGTGCATGTAAAATTAATTTTTTAATAATTAACAAATAAGGAAATAATTAAGTGAACAAGTAATTAAATAAATAACTAGTAAAACACAAATAATTAAGTATTTACATAAGTGAACTAGTATATATAGGTCTTTGTGGAAAAATAATTATAACTAGGTTTTACGGAAAACACGTGTTATATTTCTAATTACTCTATAATTATCCTAAACGATTTCTAAAATGTTACAGGCATCTAAGTACGAAATGCAATGTCTAAATTAGCATGTGAGATCATGAATGCTAAACAACACTACTAAGCAACAATTTATCAGGTTATACGAATGAAGTAACGTTTCCTTAATGTGTACGCGGCATGAAAATTACCGATGATGATGTGTGTGAGCCGGCAAACAAGTGTACGTGCAACATACGCATCATCGGTAATGGTGCATGTGTCATAGCAGACGAGATCATAACAGCTATTGAAAAGAACATGTATATATAATTGCAATGAGAACAATATAAGCATAGCGGAAAAGTGAACAGTAAAAGCAACAATAAGTTATATAAATCTATATACGAGACATACAGTTATTGTATTTAAAATAGCATGAGTCATTTTTTTTAGAAAAATAGGGGCTACAGTGTTTTTGAGAAAAGAGATATCTTTTGAAAATCTGTAGCGTCCCTCGGGTTGCCCGTTGAAAATACCTACGATTCGTTTGTTTTGAAAATAGGTATAATTATAATTCTATTCTAACATCTACTTAAGTAATTAGAAGACTAAACTAAGAACCGAGTCGAAAGTGATTAGGAAATCTATAGCATTCCGAGTCGATATATCTAATAGTCGGCGATCCAGCCTCATAGCATCACTTACGGTAAAGTCCATCGTACGGCAACCTCGATTCAGGAGTGTGGATCAATCGTCATATATATATATATATATATATATATATATATCGTACAGTAAAATCCATCATACGGCGTCCTCAAATCGAGGGTACGGGTCAAATATCATATATATCATAATTCGTACGGTATCATCCATCGTACGATATCATAATCCAGGGTACGGATCTAAGGTCACATACATTCCATTATATAATCAAGTCACATGTTATCGTTTGTTATGTATATATCGCCCAACGATCCTTTAATATATATCATATCATATATGATGTCTCGAACTCAAATAATATATCATAATCTCTTGACATCAAATCCGATCATATCGACTCATATCCTTTTAACATGTCATATCCTCATCCTACTTGTATATGTATACTATATATATATATATATGTATACTACACACACACACTTATATATATATATATATCAACATATACATACACACACACACATATGTACATATACACACATATCATATCAAGTGTGTGCGTGTGCGC
This sequence comes from Agapanthus africanus, assembly GCA_030015575.1. Classification (NCBI taxonomy): domain Eukaryota; kingdom Viridiplantae; phylum Streptophyta; class Magnoliopsida; order Asparagales; family Amaryllidaceae; genus Agapanthus; species Agapanthus africanus. The sequence goes on from CM057342.1 coordinate 411,763,279, forward strand.
AACAAAATAAAACCAACAGCTTACAACTAAGGAAATAAAACTAAGGATATACCTTCCTACGAGTACGCCTATTCTAATCTAAGTCTCCTAGCTCACTATTAGCGAGTTATCCAGATCCCACATTGAAATATATATAGATATATCTATAAAGCCTAATCTACTCTTGCGGGGGTGCTATACACCATCCACCCGACTTCCCCCATAGATATACATCTACTCACCTACTATCCTTGCTTTGCCGAAGTCGACGACGCCTTGCTCCCCTTATCGTCCCGAAGTCCACGCGAAGGTACCTACAGTTCAAGCATGTCATATCGTAAACAAGAATAGAATACTGTCACGACCTATAATTTAGTACGTGACTGGCACCTAAATCACGCCACATCTAAAGGCGTAACGTAATTCAAGTAAGCCGAAGCCCAGAAAATCTAAACCTTTTTTGCGGAAAATAGTGGGGGGTGCAGTTTTGAAACATTGTCATTAGAAATTCAAGCCTTCATTTTTAAATGTATAAGTCATACAATATAAAAAGGCAATGAATGTATACTATCTTTGAAAACATTTTCGTCCTTGAAATTTTGGGCAGCACCTCCCTTGTATATTTTGATCCAAAACCATATACATAACAATATATCGGCATTCCCTAGCGGGAGCTAGCTCTTCGCCAATTGGCGGAATCACAACCACAAAATAAACATATATACGACGCCTTACGACAAAGATCAAACACAGAAAGAATAAATAAAGCAAGACATCATCATCTCAATGAAGCGAAAATACACCCATCGCTTTAAGTCTCGCAAATACTCAAGTCCGACTAGGTCTACCAATATACAAATTCTAGTTTCTGACTGATGGAATTTATCTATATACAATAAAATAAAAAATACAAGAGTGGGCACGATCCAATGTGTGTCCCACCTACCAAAGAAAAATACCCTAGATGAAGCTGCGTGCCGGCGATACCGCTATTGATCTCAAGTAGTCAAACCGGCAAGAAATTGTGGCACAATAGGGGTGAGTTGCCAACTCTTGAGTAAAAAACATCAGCAGGCAGAAATCGAATATACAGCGACTCCTAGGCCATACTGTAACATGAAAGGAATACTATGGTATCTAAGGTGACCATGTATGCATATATGTCAACAATCGAGTCAATGCAAATGACATATATAAATAAACGTCTGAATCATATTCCTGTATGCTTGTGGATGTCATCTACGTATGTCCATCAACGACATAATCAATATCATGGAACCTGAGTGTCCAATATCGACACTCGAATCATCATGAAAACATATGCATGTATGTATGAGGATATCAACCAATGTGTGTCCATCAACGACACATCAAAATAATGGAACTTGAGTGCCCAATATCGACACTCGAAACATCATAAAACATGTTTCCAACATCGACATGTAAATCCTCATATCTCAGGCTCCGTCGGTCCGGATCGGCCTATAGGCTCTGTCAGTCCGGATCGACTTATATCAATCTCATGACTCCGGTCGGTATCCTCCGAATAACCACCGGGTCTAAACTATCACCGGTAGGTAGTGCTCTCTCCTGCTAGGCACATCATCATACCCACGATCTTCTTGCCCCGGGTGTCACGGCCCAAAATAGCACGTGACTGGCACTTGAATCATATGAAGTCTATAAGACCTCATGTAATTCAAGCACGCCAAAATCCTAGAAATCTAAACCATTTGAAAAGAGAGAGAGGAAAAAAATTTAGTTTTAAAGAAAGTGGTTTAACAAAATAAGCCATAGTATGCATTTTTAAAACATCATGTCTTTTCTGAAAATTTCGGCAGAGTTTCCTTTGTAAATACTGGCCCCCAAACGGGTACAAACATGCATAATATACATAAATCATAAAGGCATCCCCAAGAGGGAGCTAGCTCTTTGCCAACTGGCGGTCACAACCACGCAAGCAATATAATATAAAATGCCGAAGGGCGAGGATCAAAACTCAGAAGAAAACCAAAGAAAAACCATAATAATACAGCGCGTGACTCTAAGGTCGAAAGAATATACAACCGGTCATCTAAGGCTATCAAATAAAACAAGTCTGGTTGATAAAGTTTACTAGATACAACGAATATAAATAAGGTACAATGGTGGTCACAATGCAAGTGAACCCACCTACCAAAGCAATCACCCGAAAGAAAGCATTGTGCCAGCAAAGCCGCCAATGAAACCTGCACGGCAAGACCTACAAGAAACTGTGGCACAACGGGGGTGAGTTGCCAACTCGTGAGTAGAAAACATCACCGAGCAGAAATCGCATGTATGACTCAATCCTAGGTCATACAATAATATCCTCATAAAATATAATCCTGAAACATCTACACATAAGTGTAATATCAAGTGCTCGTGTCAGTGCCTCAGGTAGCAACATACCAAATATATGTTGTATGAATGCAATAAGAATGAAAACAGAATACATCTTGAATATGAAAACTGTTTTCTTGTCTCAGTGAGATTTCTGTATAAAAACCGAAGTATCATCCATGAAATCACATAGAATCCGTGTCAAGCATCGACACAAAACATAAATCCCAATATCCAATATCTCGGGCTCCGGCAATCCGGACTGGCCTATATCATCAAATCTCACTATCTCGGGCTCCGGCAATCCGTACTGGCCCCGGGCTCTGGCAATCCGGACTGGCCCAAATCACCATATCTCATGACTATGTCGGTATCCTCTGGACATCCGCCGCGTCACAAATAACCAGTCGGTAGTACTCCCCTGCCAGGCTCAACGCCATCATCTGTGACCATCTTGCCCCAGTGTACCGCACAAGGTCCACCATGCACCCACAGACGGTTCCTCCTCCTCCTCGAATCGGGTGTATGATATTGCTCAAGAGCCGAGAAAACTCATGGTGGACATATCTCACATCATATCACGAGAAAACCGCACTTTTTATCTTCTGAAATAAAATTAGTTTATAAAATCTTACGATTTCTCTAAATCCAGAAAATCTCATGGAAAATCCGAATCCAAATCTTGAGAGTAAATAACAATGAATTACTGGCATAAGGCCCCATAATATTACATGACAAATGAATATAGACATGCATGGATATCTAAATGAAGAATGCAATATCTAAACTAGCACAGTAATGATATATCGGAACTATCAGCTAGCAAGCGATATCAATGAAATAATATTCTCTACAGTGTACGTGACATGAAAATTACTGATGATGATGTGTGTGAGCCGACAAGCAGGTGTGCATGAAGCATACGCATCATCGGTAATGGTGCTGGTGTCCTGACAGCATGGGTTTCATAATATCCAACGAAAACACATTTAAGCATGCAATGTGATGCAAACAGCATGAATATATGGAAAATGAAGTAGTAACCACAACATATAAGAATGTACAATATGTATACGAGTCATACAGTTTTGGCATATTGAAGTAGTACGAATCGTGGTATTTAGAAAATAGGGGTACGGTGTTTTTAAGAAAAGGTACGTCCTTTGAAGTATCCGTAGTATCCTTTGGCCTATCTTTAAAATATTCACGATTCGTTAGTTTTTGAAATAAGTATGACTCAAGACCATTCTAACATCTACTAAGTAAACTACAGGATAAAGCTAAGAGACTAATCAAAAGGGTAAGGAAAACCACCTAAGTCTGAGTCGGTATATATATTTAGTAGTCGGTGATCCCGCCTCAATACCGTCACATACGATAAATATATAATACGACATTCTCGAGTCGAGAGTGCGGATCAATCATCATATTTATATCTCGTACGGTAAATCCATCGTACGGCATCCTAAAAATCGGGGTACAGGTCAATTATCACATATAACACATTATTTATCAGGTATCATTATCATCATATTCTGAATTATGGGTACTGATCTAAATCTTGTACATTACGATACCATAAAACACATATATATATCCGCGTGTGTATGAAAAAACATCGCCCAACGATCCACTCATATATCATGTCGTATATCATAACACGACCCAAATCACATCACCGATCTAACGGCATTATGCCCAATCACATCGACTCATCTCCAAGTATCACATACTATCCTCATCATGCATGTATACATATATGTATATATATATACATACATACATATATATATATATATACATATATAAATATAGCAACACAACCACGCACACACACACACACATATATATATACATATATCATATACACCAAAACATATCCCGTGTGTGCATGTGTGTGTAAACCTTATTCTACGGTTCGCGACTAAGAACTAACTAAAAACGTTTCTTCGTATTACACTAAAACTAACCCAAGCTCTTCTAAAGTCTTCTTGCTAAATATCCACGTTTCACAAAACACATAAGTAAATATATAACATATTATATGCTACACTATGTACTGCGGTGGTGCTATACGCTATCCACCCGACTTCCCCCGTAGATATATATCTACTCACCTTGATACTTGCTTGTCGAAGTCGATGACGCCACGCTCATCCTTGTTGTTCAAGTCCACTTGAGGGTACCTACATATATACACATATAGCAATGTAAACAGAAATCACGCACAAAAACCAAAACAACACACGAATCGCACATAGACTAAAACCTATGGTCTACTCATGCAAAAGAGCCAAACAACACCCGATATCGACGTACAAACGTCATGTGGCCAATACAAAACACAAATATCAAAACTTCAAGTTCACATAATTCACAAACTGAAATCAAAAACTTTGAAAAACACTTCCAGATTTAACCCCAGGTGAAATTAGCCAATTCTGCATATGTGGAGGGTCTAATTAGAGGGTATAGGAGCTATGGACCAAGCACGAGACAATTTTCCCATGCTCTGGCCGCAATTTGCGGCCAAATGGGTTAAATATATGGCCTGAGTAAAGAGTTAGGGGCTTGGGTCTCCAGGTTAGCTTCTACGTCGCCTGCACATCTCTCAGCCTTTGCTAAATAATTTCTACGCTCCCCGGATGAAAGCAGATCTCCAATAACACCTCAATTCCAACACAAACCCAATATCGGGGATTTCTAAGTTTGGGGTTTGGGGTTCTAGTATTTGGTTTAGTTCAAAATACTAACACTACAGGGGTTGTAGTCACTAAATACACTCACATACACCATCCCAACTCAAGGAAAGCCTTAACCCTCTTCTTGGAATTTTCAAACCTCACAAAACCTCACTTAATCACTTCTAAACAAATATAGATGCTAAAGTAAACCAAATACTACACTAATGGTTAAAGAATTACCTCATTTGGCAACTCAAGAATTTTCTTGAGTTGCCCCAAGTGCTCAAAATTCAATTTTTCTTGATCTCCCATGCTTGTATTGAGCTTGTGCATGTTTTTAGTGAAGGGGATGCAAGGTTTTGAGGTGTTTTTGGTGGTGTTGTGAAGGGATAGAGGAGGTGGAGGAGAGAGGGCAGCCATGAGAGAGGAGGAGGTGAGAACGATGAAGAAAATGGAGGGAAAACAAATGGGAGCAAAGGTCAATGACCCCTCAGCTCTCTCTCTTTTCTCTCTCTTGCCCATACCCAATACTTAATCCTTTTCTTTTAGTTTTCTTTTATTTCCTTTTCCTTTTCCTTTTCATTTGAAAACAAATCCATGCTTGAAAAAGAAAAAGCCATGGTAGAAAAATGTAATAAATGTGTAATATAACATGGAGCATGTCACATGCAGAAAACAAATCAATGCGTGATTAGTGAAAATTAATAAAGTTTAGGATAAACCTGTATATAACTAATTATAAAGTGTTTATAAAGTGTCTAAATCATATAACATTCTTTCAAAATCAACATTCAAAATGTAATTTCCCTACATTTCCCAACTTATCGGTATTTAATTATACCGCAACATTTAAAACTAATGTCCGCACATTAAAATATTCATAATATTTATTATCCACTTAAATAAATTCCCAAAAAAAATATTTTATTTTTCTGAAATTTTACAGTCTTCCCCCCTTAAATAAATTCGGTCCCCGAATTTAAATTTAAACCCCACAAAAATTAAAACATTTCAGTAAAGTGATCAAGTCGTCGGGGCTCCGAAATCATAAATATATAAAACACATCGTAGCGCAATGCATGAGTATGGAAACGAGTATAGAATTCAAAATCAAAACTCCGTCAAGCATCACACAATCATCGGAGTTAGGGTGAAGATACCGATGTCAAAATCCAATATGAAAACCAGCATGATATACATCAAACTATACATGTACGCATCATTGTAAATTCGTCCAAACACCTGAAAGAAAATGCATGCTAACTCCTTTTCAAGTCGCTGTGCGATGCGCTTATCACAGCACAAGTAGCGGACGTTTTTCCGTAAGAAAATAACTACACACAAGCACGCACACACATATATAGATAGATACACACACACACACACACACACACACACACACACACATATATATATATGTGTGTGTGTGTAAGAAAATAACTATATATACATACATATACACACACACACACATTCATACATACATACATACATTTATATACATACATACATACATACATATATATATGTATGTATGTATGTATGTATGTATGTATATGTATGTATGTATGTATGTGTGTGTGTGTGTGTGTGTGTATACATACATACATACATACATACATATGTAACATTTCGGAAATCGTTTAGGCGATTTCCCGTTTTTAGGTTAAAATAGTCGGTGTTTTCTGTAAAAACATAGAAGCGATCTTTTTACAGTATAGAATTCCCTGCTCCTAGTTTAGCTAGAATATTGCTAGTTTGCGGGTTTTTATAAGCCACTTGTAATTTTAGTGCATTTTAATATTTTTCCCTAATTAAAATGCTATTTTAAGCTTTTATTTATGCACTTAATTAGTGGTAATTATATATTTGTTTGGGTTAATTACTACTAATATGAATCTATGCTAAGTTAATCACTAGATTAAGCACTAATCCATCCTTGAAAATATCTATCCAAATATCTAGATATTTGGGATTTAAAAGTGAATTTTAATTAAAATGAATAAAATGTGGCAAAGGGTTTTGTTTTATTAAAGCTTTATGTTGTTTTCTTCTAGATTTTTCTACACTTTTCCACAAAACCCCCCACTTCTTCATGGAGTGGCCGAACTTCCCCCTTGCTGCCCTCCCTTGATCTTCGCTTCATTTCATCACTTCAAAGCTCAAATAAATCCTCAAAAATCATCAAATAATCACACAAACTCAAAATCAAATCAAAACCCATCTTTCTTCATCACAAATCAAGCTTGGATTTTCGTTAAAGACATCATTTTGGAGCTGAGTTTGATGATCTTGTTTCCTTTTTAGTGAATCTTTTGAAGGTATAAAATCCTAACCCTAATACTTAATTCTTGTTTTAATATCTTAATCTCAATATTAGATGTTAAATTAAATCTTTAAATTGCATGTTTAGAAATTCAAGATAATGTTTTTGATAATTAAGTTAAGGTTTCGATTAGTGTAAAGGTTATTTGATAAGTTAAGACTTGAAGAAAACTTAACCTAGTTGCCAGTTTGTTAAATGATATTTTCCTACTTGTATAATTAGCTTAATTGCAAACTAAACATTTGGGAGCAAAGGTCAATGACCCCTCAGCTCTCTCTCTTTTCTCTCTCTTGCCCATACCCAATACTCAATCCTATTTAAATGAGATTAAAATTCTAGTAAGGGTTTGTGAGGTTTAATTATGCTATTATGAGATTATTGTGATTACTAGTTTGGGTTAAACTTATTGTTTTGAACTAAAATGATTAAATGTTGCATACTAGATTTCGGTAAAATTTAGGCGTGGCTTTCTATTGACGTTGCGACGTTATATATATTAGATTCCACATTTTATTTTGTGTTGTGAATGCGCGATCGGTACGATCGAGGTTTAGGCTTGGTGGTTGCGTAGTTTTGCGTTCCTATATAGGGTTGTGCCGATATCGTGCGCGTTTGTGCAGTGAGTGCACAGTGTGTTTTTCTTATGAGTGTTGTCCTTGTGTTACGTGTCTTTATGTAGCTTTTGCACTTGAGTTGGTTTCGTAGTATCGCTACGCATGTTAGCCACTAGACGAACACTTAAAAGTATATTTAGAGTTGGTGCGACTGTTAAACGTAGTTTGTACGTGTTACAGGTCGATTGCTAATTTATACATGTTATTGTTGTTTTTGATCTTAGGGATGCAGGCAGGGGTTTCGGGCGATGCGAAGAAGGGAATGTTAGTGTATATGCCCTAGGGGCCATTATTGTATCATACTAGTTTGTATATTACTTAATGGAAGCTTGGGATATTCACATGTATATAACAGTCTTGCTAAACATGGTAGTATGCTACTTGGTTTTTCTGTCTTAATATGTGAGTATACGTATTGATAGAGCTCTTAAGATCTTGCTTGACTACCAGCGTTGTGATGGCAGTCACACTAGTGGGGTCTGGATAGTCTACAAGCACATCCTTTTTCAGGTCCCTATTCGTAGGATTATCGAGACAGGGCATCGATACTCCGGAGTAGACTAGTGTGTACACTTCTCATCCCAGTTGGGGAGATGGTCTGTCCCACAGCCGTCAGTACGTCGTACTGGAGATAGTATACAAGTGCTCGTTGGGTTACGGGTACACCGGACAGGACTTGCAGGGAACTATTAGTTGGTTTTATACCAGTAGTCAGTTAACAGTTCCCAGGAGACATGAGTACAGCATAGTCCGCAGACTTGACACTGCTACTTCGCCTCGAGTGTGTCCCACTGTTCTTAGATTGCTACCCTACCACGGCTCAAAGGAGTCATGCAAACAGGTAGCAGTTGGGTGCAGTCCCGAGCACTTGGAGGCAGTGGCAGTTAGACAGGATTCGTCTCTCCCGGTATTCGGAGTTGATATCGCGCTGTGTCAGAGAGCCATTTGGCAAAGTCCCTGTCCAGGGCAAGCGAGATTTACTGGTAGGTTCCAGTAGTTTCTCAAGGTGTAAAGGGCTACGCTCCGACACGACTTATACCGCTATTAGGGGACTGATGCTTGCCGCCCGCTAGGCCCGATATGCAATAGTCTTAGACGAACAGACCATACTATACGGAGATTGTCACATCAGGTTCAGTAGGAGTTCGGATGGGTTTCCTCATCGGCCTTTTTATCGACATCTACCTGGGGACCGTTACGTACAGCTAGTGCCGCTTGCGGTATGTGGTTAAACCCACTGCCAGCGTAGTGTCGAGTCTTTAGAGTCCCACACAGAGAATTTCCCTGATCCAGGCATAACGATATAGAGGTCGTATGGTTTTACGACAAGGGTTCGGACGCATACGTGTGTTTACGCACGTACGACATTCGGACAGTTTTTACTAGCCGGCTTTGGTTTAAGCTAGATTCTAGTATCGAGTTATTGGATTTATACAGTCTAAAGTTTTTCCGTGTTTTCACGGATACGAGGGGCGTTCTCGTAATTTCGCGAGAAGCTTCTAGAAGGATGGTGACTTGGGGGTTTAGGTGGCATAAGTATTAAATGAGATTAGTGACTCATTTGTGTGATTCATCCTTGTCATTAATGCATCATAAATGGTTAATGACTCATGTAGATGAATCACTCATATGTATTTATAAAGCATGGTTGTTAAATCATTTATTTATTTATTTGATAAATAATAATGCTTCATATATATCATTGGAGATCATTATCTCCCCTCATTCTCACGCTCACCTTCTCTCTCCTCAAGCTCACTCTCTCTTCAAACCCTAATCCTACCACTCATGTGTTGAGACCAAGGATTAGAATAGACTAATTAATCCATAACCCAACTCTATATCACCTAGGTTGCTTAGATTAGCACTTTAAGAAACCTAGTTACCTCAAGTTAGAGGTGAAGCTTGGAGTAAAGCTCTCGGGTGGATCATCTATTATGTGGAGGAGGCCGAGGAGGAGGTGGATAACGAAAAGGAGAAGGACACGGTTCATTAGGTATAATCACTTCTCTTAGTAGTTAACAACTTCTATGTTTCTTGTTAGTTATAGTTTAGCAAAGATTCTTCGGTTAGTCGATGTTCACGCATAAAACAAGATCGTTTTTCATATTTCAGCCTCTCCGCAATTCGTGGGGTGTTGTACATCTCTTACAGTGGTATCAGAGCCTCGCTAAATAGTAATTAACTCATTAGCAAAGTCGTATGAATTTCGAACGCAAATCGAACCGGAAAAAACATCGATATCATTTAGTTTCTGTCGATTTTAAAATGAGATCTAAAAATTTTTCAGGCATCTGCAGTATAACCTACAGAGAAAGATAAGAACACTGAAAAAAATTGGGTTCATGAATCGGCCAAAGAGCGGCGGAACCGCGGCCGATCCCACCGATCCGCCGTGGATCCGCGGCCGAGTTGGAGCCGATTCAGCCCAAGTTTTTCCAGTGGTTCTTCTGTGATATTTTTGTGTTTTCTGGATTGTTTATTTTCTGCTCAAGTCTTAGGTGCACAGAGAAGTTTTGGGCGTAGAATCTGATGTGTTTGCTCGATTGAAATTTTACGATGTTTGCTAATTTGATTATATCTGTGATTGTATAATTTGTTCGTAAACCTCCCCTAATTGCTAGTATGTCGGTCTGCAGGGGGTTGCACATTTCTGTAATGGATTTTAACTGTTTGTGATTATGAATTATATTGGATTGTTGTGATGATTTGCCGGGGTTTTGTGATGGGTTATTATTTTAATTCATTCAATATAATTATAATATGTTGTAATATTATTTTGCGGGGCACATCCAGGTTGCGATTGTAGCCACCGTTGTATTATTTCATTTTACTGTTTTTGCTCCTAGGATAGACCCAAAGTGGGGTGCACAAACTACCGGGTACTTTGAAGTGTTTAGTGGCCTACTCACATTGTTGAGGGAGACCGCTTCACTTCAGGTACTTGGCGGGTAGTTTGCCGTACCCGTAGGGGTCTAGGGTGGGGTAATGGCTATTCATCACAACTGTGTAATCCGTCTCTCGTTGCAGGCTCGAAAGAAATGCGGATTGCTTGCATATCCAATGATGTTCATCTGTGATCTGGAATGCCTATTATTGCGTCCGGCGAATGTACAATATCTATATATGATAGCTATTTAGACGTCACTTATGTTTTACACCCACGCTAGCCCAGTCCCCGCTCTGCCGTTAGTTAAGTAACCTAACGGGTGATGACGCGACCCAGAGGCGAATGCGGATGGCATAAGAGGACGTTATATTTTCATTGTTTTCTACAATGATAGGTTAATGATGGGAAGCATTATAATAAAAGCAAAGAAAATAAACCAAAGTTTACTCGTTGGAACAATTTAAAAGAAACCACTCAGTTATTTTTAAAACAGAAGATATTTTTAATCGCAGAGCTTTAACCACGCCTTTTAAAAGCTATCAGGTTCCTTCGATTATATCAAGTTCACAACGTTCATGGTTTCGCCAAAACCAGACGTAGCCCTCCGTCATTTCTTATGGATGGTCAGTAGTATTCAAGCTATGTTTGTTGGCTTTCGTCAAGGCATAGTGTTTGGTTGCTGCTGGGGTATTCATTTGTTGCACAGATAGATGAGTTGGTTTGGGACAGTCATATTACCTTGTTGGATTTCGTCAATGGTATGTACGGGTAGGTTCAAATTAACAAGATAATGATGGGCAGAACTTGACATGTGACTTATGATTTGTTGTCTTTCGTCAAGATCATAAGAACATGGGGCAAAAATCCACATCAGGAGTTTCTAAAGAAACTGAAACTTTCTAGTGTTGCATACCATTTGGAGTTTGATGAATGTTGGTAGGATTCCTTCAACATTATCACACGATGATATTTGGATCCCGATCCTACTGTGAGTATATGCTACTTATCAGGAGATTCGTCACTTAACGATCAATGCTATAAACCAAGTAGGTGTCGAGAAAGGTGTCAGCGGGGCTACGCCCCCAGAGAAAAGAGGTTATTTAATTAAGAAACTTCGCGAAAGCATTGGAATACCTCCCTCGAAGTACCGACACTGGCCTGGCTGAACGGTTAAGCAAGTATTGTACAGTGAGAATAGTCCTGGGTAATTCTTCTTTTTTGGTTTGAGGAAGGATTCGAGAAACAGTGGGAGCCATCCTGTTTAGATAAATTAAAACCAATCTAAACTTGCAAGAGCATCATGCTAAAGTGTTTTCTTCTCTTTCTCTCATTGCAGCGACCTTGTGACCATGACCAGGTTACATTTAGATAAAAATTTGATTGAATCTGACTTATATGACTGGCAAACCTCTGTCCAGATGTCCATTTCCTATGACAAGATGGAACACCCTATTACTACTCAAAACCCCACCGTCCCAGGTCCAGTTTCCACCGTCGCGGATATGGATATCTGTCAGACAAGGGAAAAAGATAAAGCGAAAGCCAAGTGCCTCATGTTGGCTTCAGTTGATGGTGTATACAAGAAGCTGCACGAGAAGATGGACTCAGTTTCCATCTTTCTCCATAACAAAGATTTATATGGAGATCAATCTCATATCACAAGATATGAGACCTCGAACGAATTAATTCAAGCGAGGTTGGCTGTCGGGTCATCTGTAGAGGACGACGTCCTTACAATGACTAGCTATATTGATGAGCTCAAGGACCTGGAGACCACGTTGGGAAACAGGTCATACGCTGACTTATTTCCACAGTCCCTACCCTCTACTTACACCCTGAAAGAAACCGGGGAGACACAAGCTCTACTTAATGGGGGATCTTCTTCTTCTACAACCACGGCGAAAGCAAAGGGTGAAAAGAAGAAGACCTCTACAAAGCTGATATACGGTGTCAGTAAAGTAGGAGGAAAAGGAAGAGCAAAAGTTTCGGGACTTGGTATAGCTAAGGAGAGATGTTCCTATTGTTGTGGGAACGGGCATTGGCAGAAGGATTGCAGGGCTTTGGAAGCCAATAGCTATGATACGAAATATATTGTGGCTTCGGCCTCAAGTGTGTTTGTAACTGAGAACTGTTTGTCAATTAATTCTACTTCTTGGGTACTAGATACCGGAGCAGGATCTCATATCTGTAATTCATTACATGCTTTGAGAAACCGTAGAGTTATAAGGGTAGGTGATTTGTCTCTTAGAGTTGCAAACGGAATGAGCGTGGACGCTGAATCCGTGGGAGAATATCACTTAGGTTTGACAAGTGGGCAGATATTGATTCTACATAACTGTTTGTATGTACCTAGTTTGACTTGTAATATCATATCAGTGTCCTTGCTTTCGAAAGAGGGATATGATTTTACATTCGTAAGCGATGTAGTTCACATCCACCTAAATCAAGTTCTGATTGGGTCCGGTACATTAGATGACGGTATATACGTATTGAGTCAAGCTCAGGTTTTCAATGTCCAGAACACAATTAAAAGAATGTCTCCAGAAATAAATCCGGCTTTCTTATGGCATTGTAGACTAGGTCACATCAATGAAACACGATTAAATAAGTTACATAGAGAAGGATATTTGAATCCGTTCGAATATCAATCTTATGCTACTTGTGAATCTTGTCTCATGGGAAAGATGACAAAGACTCTGTTTACTGGACACGGAGTAAGAGCGAGTGAGCTCTTAGGACTCGTACACAGTGATGTGTGCGGTCTAATGTCTACACATGCGCGAGGTGGTTATTCCTATTTCATTACTTTTACGGATGATTTCTCTAGGTATGGACATATCTTCTTGATGAAGCATAAATCCGAGGCCATTGAGAAATTCCTGGAATACAAGAATGAAGTGGAAAACCAAATAGGCAAAAGTATCAAGATACTGAGATCTGATCGAGGTGGTCAATACTTAAGTGCCGAGTTCCTTGGTTACTTAAAAGAGAATGGAATTCTCTCTCAGCTTACTCCCCCATACACACCACAACACAACGGTGTAACGGAAAGGAGGAATCGAACCCTATTGGATATGGTTCGTTCCATGATGAGTAAGGCTGAGTTACCGCGATCTTTCTGGGGTTATGCACTAGAATCAGCTGCATATCTTTTGAACAAGGTTCCAACCAAAACTGTGCCTACCACACCATATCAGATGTGGCGTGGGAAGAAACCCTGTCTTCAGCACCTGAAGACATGGGGATGTCCAGCTTTTGTTAAAAAGCAGCATCCGGACAAGCTCATGTAGGGTTCCTAGGCACACTCAAGAGGTTCCACAAGGCATTAACCATGCCAAATTCAAATTTTTCTTGTGCCGAGAAACCCTAATGCTAGATCGTTAACTAGAGATTAGGCGAAACATGCAACTAAACAACTTTATTGCTAAATGAAAGAGACTACAACCTTTGTAGATCCGGTCCTCCACTTCTCTAGCTTCGTGTTGACGTCCCTCCACTGCGATCATCGGATCCCGGACTCTGGCGATGGTTTCATCGGAGAAATGATCAGGCTAGGTCGTCGACTTCGATGCCGAATATGATCTACGTCGAGGCAACTCAAGATCAATCTCCAACTTCACCAAGTCATGAAACTTGTGAAGAAAACACCCTATACTACATGGCAAGTGGTAGAGGATGAAGAAATAGGAAGTGGGTTCACTTTGGAATTGGATTTCTCTCTTGATTTCATCATTTGGAAATTTCAAGAATGGTTTTCTTCTCTTCATGAAGAAGATGAAGAAGAAGAATGAAAAAGAATTATTCCAAAAAGAAAATTCAAGTGATATCTATCATATTGCAACCATGGGTGAGTGTAACTCATGTAGAGAATGAACTAGGGTTTAGTTAAATGGTTGGGTTAAGGAAAGAAACAAAATGATTATGACTTTCAAAGCTTCATGAAGCTTTAAGCGAAATCCAAATAAAGCCACCATTTTATTTCTTGCCAAAATGAATAAATAAATAAATGAATAAGTAAATAAAGCAAATGAAACCCTAACCATTAACTAAACATGGTTTAAATCAAACTTACACCCAAGTTTGCATGTATCATCAAATATGATACAAACTAGTGCACAAAACTATATCATATATACAATGTGCACATCAAGTGAGAAAATCCATCTTTAAGTGAACAAACACTAGTTAATGTAAACTAATATATCAAATATATAATTATACATCAAATCATTAAATCAACACTTGATTTAATGATCCGGTCATATCGCATATGACCGACTAATATCCAATGTATCGACTTATCGAATCAATCCTCGATTCGATAACTAGGTTATATCGCATAAAACCAATCGATACATTCATCGCGAGAATAGAATACGGTATCACATACAAGCATTATTCTTGGTCCCGCACATATCTCATATGCGCTCCTATTTTGTTTCGCTTGAGCCAGGAAAGCTCTGTGTAGGACTCTAAAGACTCGTCAATACGCCGGCAGCAGATGATGATCATATCAAGCACCCACAAGCCGCAAGCGGTCTGCTAAACGTAACGGCCACCCGGGTATTGAGCGATCATAAGATCAACGAGCAAGCCCGCTCACACTCCCGTGAATCCAACGAGTAACACTTACCATACAGTCCGGTATGTTCGTCTGATATGTCGCATATCTCGCCTAGTGGTGGTAAACGTCAGACCCCAGTAGCTCGATAAGTCGTGTCGATATGGGGTCTATAATAGTTCAAGAAACTACTGGTAACACTTACCAGTAAATCTCAGCAACCCTGGCCAGGGATTTCCGGTTATAGCCAATCGAACACAGCGCAACATCAACTCCCTATACCGGGAGAGACGAATCCCCTCCTATCGCTCATTGCCTCCATGTGATTCGGGACTGTACCTAAAAACCACCGTTTTGCACGCCCTCTTGGACGTGGTAAGGTGGAAATCAAAGCACAGTGGGAATCACACAAGGCTCTATGACGATCTCGGGTCAACAGACTACTCTGTACCAGTGTCACCCAAGAACTGCCATCTGACGTAAGGTATAATACCATCTGGGAGTTCTCGGCGAGTCCGTCCAGTGTACCCAGTCTCCACTGAGCACCCGTATATCATCTCTGATGTCGAACACCAATGGATATGGGATCATCCATCGCCCATCTATATGGGTCGAGAAGGTATACGCTAGTCTACTCTGGTATATCGATGCCCCTTCTCGATACACCCATGACTAGGGACCTTGAAGGATGTACTTATGGACTACTATGTCCCCATTAGTATGATCCGCATCATAGTCCAGGTAGTCAAGTACACATTCTAAGGGCTTTACCAACATGTAACAGAGAGACAATCAGTGTACACGTTAAGGTAAAGTGCAACCAGATAGCATACTATCATGTCGAGCAAGAAAGTCCTCCCTATATAGGTCCAAGCATCCACTACAATATACATCCTATGTATAGTAATGGCCTCTAGGGCATACATATAACTAACAATCTCCCACTTGCACTAAGGCCATCTGATAGCAGTGGTTGTAGTATCTCATACTCAACCATCCCATAAAAGTCTCTCTCTGGGAAAAAGGCCTTTGTGAGTGGATCCGCCGTGTTGTCCTCTGAGTCTACTCTCCTAACCTCGATCACCCTGGAGATCAACTATCTCCACGATCAGGTGATGCTGCCTCCGAATATGTCTGGGTCACTGATGGGACCAGGGTTCCTGGGCCAAAGCCACACTTCTATTGTCACACAATGGTAGGAACCTAGTTCATCTTATGAACTATTATACACCCAAACTGCCTCTTTGGTAGTATCTTTAATAGCGATGTAACCAGCCTTTATCGTCTAGTTTGCCACGGTATCTAGCTTGGAACTCTTCCAACATACGGTCCCTCTACTGAGGGTAAATACAATGCCTGTGACTGACATTCAGTCGTCCTTATCACCCTGGAACCTTTCCAGTGATTCTCCCCAGGATCGATTGATACCATCTCACTACAACTAGGGAGAGTCACAACATCCAATTAGATCTATCTCATAGATCCTAAAACCAGGATTTAGTAGGTATCACTTTGATCCTATATGAAGACTCCATGTGATAAGCGGAGATTAACTGAGCGTAGCATAGGAAACTCCTTCCCTATCAAGAGTATGTCATACACGTACTCTTCGAGGATCACCACCATACTCCCTACTACCTTATTGTATATACAAGGTTCATCTACCATTTTGATGAAGTCAAACTCTTTGACTACTACATCAAAACAGACGTTCCAACTCCGCGATGCCTGCTTTATCTAATAAAGCGACTTGTGCACGTTTCCGCTGCTCCTACTGTCTACGAAGCCCTCTGGCTGTATACTTGTAGACACCCTCTTCTAAAACATCATTTAGAAAAGCTGTCATGACAACCAACCACCAGATATCGTAGTCATGGTATGTAGCCATGGCAAGTAGGATCTGGATGGACTTAAGCATAGCCACTGAAAAAGGTTTCATCAATATCCACGCCTGGTCGATGATGAAAACCTTTAACATGTCTAGCTTTGAAAGTCTCAGCTTTTCCATCTACACCAAGTAATCTTCTCAAGATATACTTGCTCCTGATGGGGATTTAACCCTTCATATAAAGCAACCAAAGTCCATACTTTGTTGGTGTATAAGGATTCCATCTCAAATCAATAAGCATCCAGCCATTCTTACAGAGTCTCACTCCTGATGGCCAGCTCGAAACTAGTTGGGTCATCATCTCATGATGCAATCCTCGCTCCCACTGTCATCGAGAAACCGAAGTATCTCTCAGGTGGGTGAGGAACCCTGCTAGATAGGCGGAGAGGCTGAGGTTCATTGGTTACTATTGAATCCTTCGGTTCTACCAAATCATCTGCTGTAGTTTGTATAGCTGGAACCTTTCCAGTTCTACATAACAGACCTTGCCTCGAGCTTGTCCGGATTTTTCTTTTAGACATAGGCCGGACAACCCCAAATCTTAACAAACTTAAGATATGGGCTCTTCCCTTTCCATATCACATATGATGTGGTAGGCAACTGATTTGATTTGAGCCCTATTCAATAGGTATGCAGCTTCTCAAGTGCATAACTCCCAAAAGGAAATAGGAAACTCAGTAGTACTCATCATAGAGCACACCATATCAAATAGGGTGCTATAGCTCCTCCCTGATATACCATCGTGCTATGGTGTATACGGAGGAGTAATGCTGAGAGAGAATCTTATTCTCCTTTAGAATAGTCCAGGAATTCCATGCTCAAGTGTTCTCCTCCTTGATCTCATCAAAGGACATAATACTAGTACCCGTTTTTGGTCTCTACTTCTAACTTATATTCTGTGAATATCTCAAAAGGTTCGGACTTATGTTTCAACAGGAACATATGTCTGAATCTTGAGAGATTATTAGAGAATGTAATGAAGTACAAAGAACCGGTCCTGGCATGTGTAGACGGGGGACCTTACATACATCAACATGTATCAATCCCAAGAGTTTACTAACTCTTTATCTGTTTCCAATAAACAGAGCTATGGTCATTTAATCTTTGTGACATGACTGGCAAGTTTCACAAGATGTAAATTCAAACTGATTTAAATATGCAACTAAAATGTAACTTAAGCTAGTTGGGTCACATTGATATGACCTAGTCTACAATACCTCAAGGAGGAATCATTCAATTCTGAACTCTTCTTCTTGTGTGTGTTCCGTATACTAAGAACTGTAGTTTGATTTAGAACATCAATGCTTTTAGATAACGTGCCTGAACCGATCAACTTTTGATATAGGAAATATTCAAAATATTATCCAACAATACAAAATTTTATCATTTCTTTACTAATAAAGAGACTGATATGATTTTGTATATCAGGTTCGGTATCTAATAACATTCGTTCAGAATCAATGCATTTGGAAATACAGGGTGACAGTGACCAACAGACTTGGCTGTAACACTTGCACCGTTTTCTGTCTCATGAAACTTATCACCCGTTCTCAGTTCTCTACCTTTCTGTAGCCCTATGTAACAGATTACATATCTGGGATCCTGTTCCGGTATCAGATACCCAGAACGCAGAGTATACTGAGAAACAGTTCTGTGTAACGAACACACCCGAAGGAGATGCATCATATGCACTTTCTTCGTTTGGGCGGCATGGGAATCTTGGTATTCCTCTATTTCCTGCTCTGTCTTATAACAATTATAAGTTGGAGCGGGACCAACGTTCCCCGGCTCAGTATAACAAGCGGGTTCAGTCAATACATCCATATTATTATCTTGATTAAGGCGTGATATGGTCGCTACCTGGAGAGAGAGAGAAGAAAACACTCAGCGTATGCTCTTGCAAGAATAGATTGGTTATTATTTTATCTAATCAGGATGGCTCCTACTGTTTTTATCAAATCTTCCTTCAAACCCTAAAAGGAAAGACTAGCTGGGATTAATTACACGCTACAAGTTCGCTAATCTTTCAGCCAGGCCAGTGTCGGTAGTTTGAGGGAGGTCCCCCGTGCTTTCGCACGAACCTAATTAATGTAAACCTCGTTTTCCCAGAGCCGTAACCCCGTTGATACCTTTCTAGACACCTACTTGATCGGCTAATTGTAATGTGTAAAACTCTCCCAGGAGTAACAATTACTCGCAGTGGGTATCGGGATCCAACTATCTCATAGAAGGTATGCAATCTCATTGCAAATTTCAACACTTGAAATTTCCGATAATTTTGCCCCTAGCGTGCTATGACCTTAACGCATGCAAACAACCCATAGTCCGCTAGTCAAGTTCAACCCGTACATTTCTTGATTGAATTAAACCCACCCGCACGACCCTTGACGCATGCCAAACAACGCCGTGCGAATACCCTAATCCAATCGCATCGTATGCTAGCAGATAAGCACTAGTTAGCTACCGTACACTACGCCTTGACTCATGCCAAACTACCGCAACACGAATACTAAATAGTACTTATCTGAAATGACGGAGGGCTACGACAGGTTTTTCTGAAAACCTATTGCGTAATGAACTTGATATCGTTGTAGAATCAAATGATTTTAAAATGGAGTGTTTTTGAGGCTTTTCTAGATTTGCTAAAAGGGTCACTCCCGGTGAAGGGATCGTCGGCCCTTTCCTCGTCGAATGAGGTGCAGGATATATCATATATACCACTATGCAAAGCAGAAACTATAGAACCAATCAAAAACAAACCGAGTGTTGTAGCATCTGCCAGTTATTGCTAAAGGGGTCACTCCCGGTGAAGGGATCTCGGCCCTTTCCTCATCGAATAAGGTGCAGGATGTTCTACAAGGAACACCGCGATGCAAAGCAAGAACTGTAGCTACCTGATTTTATTTTTGAAATTCGATTCCACAACATTTTTAGGTTTCTTTTTCTTTCATTAATCACATTAATGAAGTCCCATCATTTAAAACACCTAAACATCACAGATAAATACGACGTACACTTATGCCATCCGCATTCGCCTCGATGTCCCCTCGTGCACCGTTAGGTTAGGTAACTAACGACAGAGCGGGGCAGGGCTAGCGCGAGTGCAAAAGATAAGTAACGTCTATATAATATATCATATATACTATATACAGTATCTATCACAACATATCAAATGATCACATCACAGATATCGCAGCAGAAGAATCATATGAAACATTGGATATACTAGGACGTGCGTGTTTTCAATACGAGCCAGTATAAAACACGGATTCCACGGTCGCGATGAATAGCCAAACTCACACCCCTAAACCCCTATGAGAGCGGCAAGCAACCCTACCAATTCTAGAGTTAGGAGACCCGGACTCGACTCCTCGAGTTGGTCTCCCACTGGACTCCAGAACCCGGTTACTTGTGCCCTCCTCCTTGGGTCTATCCTAGTGCAGAAAAGTAAATAATATACAATTGTGACATCTTCCGCAACCTGGAAGTGCCCCAATAAAAGAATATTACATACAAGTTTTTACATGAATGAAAATGAAAAACACTCATCTCACATAAAAACCCCCGGCTATTCAAACACGACGATCCAATATAACATATCCAGCAACACATAACATCACATGTCATCAATGTAAGTAATTATGCCCATCCCAATTATCGTTGACATATAGCAACGAAACCGGCGATATCACATATTACACTTACGGTCGCAGAAAAGAAAGTGTAAAACTACAACAGTTGGAATCCGCAACCTCTTTAGACATCGCATGCCTAACCAAATGAATTCCTTAGACATCGCATGCCCAACAGTTATAAACCCCGCATTTTAGTCTCCATATCGAAAACACTTTTCAATATCAAGTCGGGCAATTCAACAGGATTCCCGACATCCTGATCGAATGCTCGTCACAAACTTTGGTGGGCGGCCGCACCCCCGATACCGTCGACGACGTGCACCAAGGCGGAACACCGCTACCGCGAGCACCCGAACGGATGCTTTCGGCGGCGGAGTTCTCCTACAGTCACTTGGTCGGGGCTAAGGGGTGTAGCTATCTATTAACTTTATCCGGCGAGTATCCGCGTACGCTACGTGATTGCGACGGACTTTTGATCGCATCAAAATTCCGTGGTAACCGATCATTTGAGACTAAAGTGCTATGTTTATAACATTCATATCAGTTATCTCATAACTACTTGTGAATTCCAAATATTGTATCACATTACGGATAAATAGAAAATGTTAAAATTTCCGATCGAACAATCAAACACCAAAGTTTTCCCGAAACAGCTCAACACATGAAATAAGTTTTAAAACATCCACTTCATGCCACAGTAGCAACGGTCCAGCCGTAGAAGGGTCAAGCCAACGCCTCAGATATGGCACGCCGTACTGCCCCAAACCCTAAGGTTCAAAGGGCAGTTCAAGACGGTCACATAATCGAGTTAAGCTTTGTTGTCTTCTAAAGGGTCCATCGCGTTACTTGCACTACTTAGAACGTTATTAAACTACGGAAAAAATCCAACAATTGGAAATTTCCCGGCAGGGGAAAAAGTGGGTATATATATCTGGTCGGACTTTTTAACATATTCTAAAATACCCGGAAAAACACATAGACAAAGTTTGACAATCCGATCGAATCTACGAACTACTAATACAACCCAGAAAACTCAACTCTTGAGTACAGATTAAAAATTCCCAGAAAAAACAGCACTTCAATATAGGAATTACTGTGCAAAATTCGATGAAAGAGGCGACCGTACGGCCGCGGAACAGCCGCATAAGCCATGATCATGCCGCAGTTCCGCGGCGACTTGAACGATTTAGAAGCTCGTTTTGTACAGTAACTCCTAGAAAACCCTACTGATTTTTCTGCATATTTTTAATTCACAAAATTCCACGATTTGAAAAAATGTACAGAGAAGGGTTTTGGATTAGGGTTTCGGGTTCGATCGGGTTTCTAACTTCGTCTACACATCGCCTAAGGCTCTAGCTAGGCTCTAATACCACTGTAGGGTTCCTAGGCACACTCAAGAGGTTTCACAAGGCATCAACCATGCCAAATTCAAATTTTTCTAGTGCCGAGAAACCCTAATGCTAGATCGTTAACTAGAGATTAGGCGAAACATGCAACTAAACAACTTTATTGCTAAATGAAAGAGACTACAACCTTTGTAGATCCGGTCCACCACTTCTCTAGCTCCGTGTTGACGTCCCTCCGCTGCGATCATCGGATCCCGGACTTTGGCGATGGTTTCATCGGAGAAATGTTCGGGCTAGGTCGTCGACTTCGATGCCGAAGATAATCTACGTCGAGGCAATTCAAGATCAATCTCCAACTTCACCAAATCATGAAACTTGTGAAGAAAACACCCTATACTATATGGCAAGTGGTAGAGGATGAAGAAATAGGAAGTGGGTTCACTTTGGAATTGGATTTCTCACTTGATTTCATCACTTGGAAATTTCAAGAATGGTTTTCTTTTCTTCATGAAGAAGATGAAGAAGAAGAATGAAAAAGAATTATTCCAAAAAGAAAATTCAAGTGATATCTATCATATTGCAACCATGGGTGAGTGTAACTCATGTAGAGAATGAACTAGGGTTTAGTTAAATGGTTGGGTTAAGGAAAGAAACAAAATGGTTATGACTTTCAAAGCTTCATGAAGCTTCAAGTGAAATCCAAATAAAGCCACCATTTTATTTCTTGCCAAAATGAATAAATAAATAAATGAATAAGTAAATAAAGCAAATGAAACACTAACCATTAACTGAACATGGTTTAAATCAAAAATACACCCAAGTTTGCATGTATCATCAAATATGATACAAACTAGTGCACAAAACTATATCATATATACAATGTGCACATCAAGTGAGAAAATCCATCTTTAAGTGAACAAACACTAGTTAATGTAAAGTAATATATCAAATATATAATTATACATCAAATCATTAAATCAACACTTGATTTAATGATCCGGTCATATCGCATATGACCGACTAATATCCAATGTATCGACTTATCGATTCAATCCTCGATTCGATAACTAGGTTATATCGCATACAACCAATCGATACATTCATCGCGAGAATAGAATACTGTATCACATACACGCATTATTCTTGGTCCCGCACATATCTCATATGCGCTCCTATTTCGTTTCGCTTGAGCCAGGAAACCTCTGTAAAGGACTCTAAAGACTCGTCAATATGCCGGCAGCAGATGATGATCATATCAAGCACCCACAAGCCGCAAGCGGTCTGCTAAACGTAACGGCCACCCGGGTATTGAGCGATCAGAAGATCAACGAGCAAGCCCGCTCACACTCCTGTGAATCCAACCAGTAACACTTACCGTACAGTCCGATCTGTTCGTCTGATATGACGCATATCTTGCCTAGGGGTGGTAAACGTCAGACCCCAGTAGCTCGATAAGTCGTGTCGATATGAGGTATATAACAGTTCGAGAAACTACTGGTAACACTTACCAGTAAATCTCAGCAACCCTGGCCAGGGATTTCCGGTCATATCCAATCCAACACAGCGCAACATCAACTCCCTATACCGGGAGAGACGAATCCCCTCCTATCGCTCATTGCCTCCATGTGATTCGGGACTGTACCCAAAAACCACCGTTTTGCACGCCCTCTTGGACGTGGTAAGGTGGAAATCAAAGCACAGTGGGAATCACACAAGACTCTATGACGATCTCGGGTCAACAGACTACTCTGTACCAGTGTCACCAGAGAACTGCCATCTGACGTAAGGTATAATACCATCTGGGAGTTCTCGGCGAATCCGTCCAGTGTACCCAGTCTCCACTGAGCACCCGTATATCATCTCTGATGTCAAACACCAATGGATATGGGATCATCCATCTCCCATCTATATGGGTCGAGAAGGTATTCGCTAGTCTACTCTGGTATATCGATGCCCCTTCTCGATACACCCACGACTAGGGACCTTGAAGGATGTACTTATGGACTACCATGTTCCCACTAGTATGATCCGCATCATAGTCCAGGTAGTCAAGTACACATCCTAAGGGCTTTACCAACATGTAACAGAGAGACAATCAGTGTACACGTTAAGGTAAAGTTCAACCAGATAGTATACTATCATGTCGAGCAAGAAAGTCCTCCCTATATATGTCCAAGCATCCACTACAATATACATCCTATGTATAGTAATGGCCTCTAGGGCATACATATAACTAACAGCTCGAGGCACGCTCAGTACAGTGTAAGTTTGTGGGATATCCAAAGAACTCCATGGGATATTGTTTTTATTACGCAGAGGAACAAAAGGTTTTTGTTTCTCGTCATGCCCGCTTCTTAGAAACTGAATTTTTAGAAAATAAGAAGAGTGGGAGCGCAGTAGAACTGGAAGAAATTCCATAATCACAAGCTATTACTGAAAGTATGGTAGAACCAGAGGTTTCAGAAGAAAGGGACATACCAGCGCCTATCCGCAGAAGTACTAGGCAGTCTCATCCGCCCGAGAGATACTACGGTTTTCTTATAGACGGGGATCGAGAAGATTGTGTCATTGATAATGATGACCCTACTAGCTTCCAGCAAGCCATTCAGAGCGGCGACTCGGTAAAATGGCTGGATGCAATACGGACCGAAATGGAGTCCATGTACACTAACAAAGTATGGACATTGGACATTTCTCCAGATGGGGTAAAACCCGTAGGATGCAAATGGATCTTCAGAAAGAAGATTGGTGTAGATGGACAGGTTGAAACCTATAAGGCTATACTTGTTACAAAGGGTTTTCGTCAAAGACCTGGTTTGGACTATGATGAAACCTTTTCTCCAGTGGCTATGCTCAAATCCATTCGGGTCCTTCTTGCCATTGCTGCCTTCCACGATTATGAGATCTGGCAGATGGACGTAAGGACGGCCTTTCTAAATAGTAATTTTGAAGAGTGCGTCTATATGGATCAGCCAGAGGGATTCATTCAGAGTGGGAGCAGCGGTAAAGTGTGCAAGTTGCTTAAGTCCATTTATAGACTAAAGCAAGCATCACGGAGTTGGAACATCTGTTTTGATGATACTGTCAAAGAATTCGACTTTATCAAAAATCCAGATGAATCATGCATATACAGTAAGATTGTAGGGAGAGTTGTTGTATTGCTCGTCTTGTACGTGGATGGCATTCTCCTAATAGGAAATGATATTCCTATGCTACAGTCAGTCAAAAGATTCTTGTCACAGAAGTTCTCCATGAAGGACCTGGGTGATGCCACCTACATTCTGGGGATCCAGATCTATCGTGATAGATCAAAGAGGATGTTGGGACTTTCGCAGTCCAGGTACATAGACACCATATTGAAAAGATTCAGTATGGAAGAT
Organism: Agapanthus africanus; assembly: GCA_030015575.1. Lineage (NCBI taxonomy): Eukaryota > Viridiplantae > Streptophyta > Magnoliopsida > Asparagales > Amaryllidaceae > Agapanthus > Agapanthus africanus. The sequence continues at coordinate 411,788,943 of CM057342.1, forward strand.
TCTAAGCACGGTAACCTATCGGCTTATCACGGAATCACCCTCTCCAAAGAGATGTCTCCCAAGACTGATTTGGAAAGAGATCGCATGTCGATTACACCTTACGCTTCTGCGGTAGGCTCTATAATGTATGCGATGTTATGCACCAGACCAGATATAGCATACGCATTAAGCGTTGTAAGCCGGTATCAGGAAAACCCAGGGGAGAAGCACTGGATAGCAGTAAAGAACATTCTTAAGTACCTGAGGAGGACTAAGGAGATGTTCTTGGTGTACGGTGGAAAAGACCTCTAGATCGAGGCCTTTGCCGACTCCATCTTCCAGAGTGACAAGGATGACTCCAAGTCCATGTCGGGTTATGTTTTTACCCTCAATGGAGGGGCGGTCTGTTGGAAGAGTTCCAAGCAGGAGACCGTTGCTGACTCAACGATGGAAGCGGATTACATAGCTGCTTGCGATGCCGCAAAAGAAGCTGTCTGGATGAAGAAGTTCCTCACAGAACTTCAGGTGGTTCCTACCAGTGTTGGTCCAATACCTCTGTATTGCGACAACAATGGCGCTATAGCTTTAGCAAAGGAAGCCAGGTCCCATCAGAAGTCCAGACACATCTTAAGGCGGTATCACCTGATCAGGGAGATCGTAGATCGCCGGGAGATCGAGGTAAAAAGAGTAAATACAGAGATTAACACTGCTGATCCATTCACAAAGGCTATTCCTAAGACGCAGTTCGAGAGGCTATTCGAGATGATAGGTCTGTGATATGCCAGTACATGGCCCTAGTGCAAGTGGGAGATTGTTAGTGTATATGCCCTAGGGGCCATTATTGTATCATACTAGTTTGTATATTACTTAATGGAAGCTTGGGATATTCACATGTATATAACAGTCTTGCTAAACATGGTAGTATGCTACTTGGTTTTTCTGTCTTAATATGTGAGTATACGTATTGATAGAGCTCTTAGGATCTTGCTTGACTACCAGCGTTGTGATGGCAGTCACACTAGTAGGGTCTGGGTAGTCTATACGCACATCCTTTTTCTGGTCCCTAGTCATAGGATTATCGAGACAGGGCATTGATACTCCGGAGTAGACTATTGTGTATGCTTCTCATCCCAGTTGGGGAGATGATCTGTCCCACAGCCGTCAGTACGTCGTACTGGAGATAGTATACAGGTGCCCGTTGGGTTACGGGTGCACTGGATAGGACTCGCAGGGAACTGTTGGTTGGTTTTATACCAGTCGTCAGTTAACAGTTCCCAGGTGTCATGAGTATAGCATAGTCCGCAGACTTGACGCTGCTACTTCGCCTCAAGTGTGTCCCACTGTTCTTAGATTGCTACCCTACCACGACTCAAATGAGTCGTGCAAACAGGTAGCAGTTGGGTGCAGTCCCGAGCACTTGGAGGTAGTGGCGGTTAGACAGGATTCGTCTCTCCCGGTATTGGGAGTTGATATCTTGCTGTGTCAGAGAGCCATTACACAAAGTCCCTGGCCAGGGCAAGCGAGATTTACTGGTCGGTTCCAGTAGTTTCTCAAGGTGTAATGGGCTACGCTCCCACACGACTTATACTCCTATTAGGGGACTGACGCTTGCCGCCCCCTAGGCCCGATATGCGATAGTCTTAGACGAACAGACCGGACTTTACGGAGATTGTCACATCAGGCTAAGTAGGTGTTCGGATGGGTTTCCTCATCGGCCTTCTTATCGACATCTACCTGGGGACCGTTACGTACAGCTAGTGCCGCTTGAGGTCTATGGTTAAACCCACTGCCAGCATAGTGTCGAGTATTTAGAGTCCCACACAGAGAGCTTCCCTGCTCCAGGCGAAACGATATAGAGGTCGTATGGTTTTACGACAATGGTTCGGACGCATACGTGTGTTTACGCACGTACGGCATTCAGACAGTTTTTACTAGCCTGCTTTGGTTTAAGCCAGATTCTAATATCGGGTTATTGGATTTATACAGTCTAAAGTTTTTCCGTGTTTTCACAGATAGGAGGGGCGTTCTCGTAATTTCGCGAGAAGCTTCTAGTAGGATGGTGACTTGGGGGTTTAGGTGGCATAAGCATTAAATGAGATTAGTGACTCATTTGTGTGATTCATCCTTATCATTAATGCATCATAAATAGTTAATGACTCATGTAGATGAATCACTCATATGTATTTATGAAGCATGGTTGTTAAATCATTTATTTATTTATTTGATAAATAATAATGCTTCATATATATCATGAGAGATCATTATCTCCTCTAATTCTCATGCACACCTTCTCTCTCCTCAAGCTCACTCTCTCTTCAAACCCTAATCCTACCACTCATGTGTTGAGACCAAGGATTAGAATAGACTAATTAATCCATAACCCAACTCTATATCACCTAGGTTGCTTAGATTAGCACTTTAAGAAACCTAGTTACCTCAAGTTAGAGGTGAAGCTTGGAGTAAAGCTCACGGGTGGATCATCTATTACGTGGAGGAGGCCGAGGAGGAGGTGGATAACGAAAATGAGAAGGACACGGTTCGTTAGGTATAATCACTTCTCATATTAGTTAACAACTTCTATGTTTCTTGTTAGTTATAGTATAGCAAAGATTCTTCGGTTAGTTGATGTTCACACATAGAACAAGATCGTTTTTCGTGGGGTGTTGTACATCGACTTACAGGGAAAGCGAGTGGTTGGCTTTACTTAGCCCCAGGATCATCTGTGAGTAGATTTAACATCTACAGGGGAATCGCCCGCATGGCGTTATGCGTCTGTGCTAGATTTATTAACAAGATTATTAGTTAGAAGTATATGGACATTAATTATGCATGTGTACCTTTGTTGCATATCTCATTTACCTATTGCATTTGGATGTAGTATTAATGAGACACAACACTATTATTGACGGTTCAAGTTACACGAGCACTAATTGTATGCTACACACACACCGTCGATAATTGCCATGACACGCACATTACCTATACATATGTGTTATTGTATTGGTTAGGGACTTTGAGACATGATCCTTATATTCCTTTGTGCATATGAAATATAGCTTACTTGTATACCTACATGCTTACATATATGCCTTGCTATGTACTCATACTTACATGTATACTCAGTTACCTTCTTAGGGCTACACATACCTATGTGGTACTGTTTTGTCTTTGACGTGGGGTCATTGATTCTTATGCGTTGGCGCATATGATAGTTAGTATACCTTTCCATGCCTACAAGCTAGTTACCTATATAGCTATATGGTATCGTACCATTAGTGATAGGTATATACACACATGAGAGATAGCTACATGTACGGCTTGCGTACATACTTACATGTATCCCCGGAGGGTATTACATCATTATTGATAGGTAGATACATATATCTTGCTATACCGACATGGTTACGCATACCTGACTATAAATACATGTTCACCTTTATATGATGTTGCGTTGGATTTCGGAGAAATTAGGGACTGCATGTGATACTTGATAACTTGTTGCAGTTAAATACCAGATTTTCCTTTATATGCTCGTATTACTGTTTCATGTTGTATATATTATATTTCATAGATCTCGCATTGATATATGATTTTCATATGATATTTTCTGGATTTGAGGAACGTGGTAGTTTTATAAAATTATGCATTATTTGAAAAACCCGGTTTCTCTTGATATGATATTTCAACCTCCACCATGAGATTTCTCGGTTCTGAGATTTGTGATATATACCCGATGCGAGGAGTGTAGTGGGCCGTGTGCGGGTACATGGTGGAGCCCGGTATGGACCCCTCGGCAAGAAGATCGCAGATGATGGCGATGAGCCTGGAAGGCTGGCTTGTACCTACCGGTGACAGTATTTGGACTCGGCGGTTATCGTGGGGATACCGACTGGAGTTATGTACGTATGGATACGTGGAAATTTCGAGGGTCGAAGCCGGGCACTCGGGTTTGTAGATAGCGTATGATACATACCTATCAAGGCTAGTCGTGGTGATAATACCTGATAGAGGAGTATTTATGTGTCGATGCTAGACATTAGTTTTCATGATGTTTTCGGGTGTCGATGTTTGACACTCAGGTTTCATGAGACTTACAGGATGTGTTTTATCCATACTCAGCATTTATTTTATATGCATTGCTTCATGTATTAGTAGTACCTGATAGAGTACCTTTCATGACTGTTGCATATACATATTGCCATATTATTGCTTCATGTATTAGTTGTACCTGATAGAGTACCTTTCATGACTGTTGCATACGTATGGCCATTTATTGCTATTAGCTTGCATGTGATAGATTCGCGCAGTACGTGCATAATTGCGATTACCTGCATATGTTATTGACTATTAACGAGTTGGGATCTCACCCCTGTTGTGCCACAGTGTTTTGCAGGTAGTCCCTCACGGCAGTCTGAGGCAGGGCTTTCATCTATCGCATCATCTATAGCAGCGGATACCGCTACGGCTGACTTTGTGCAGTTTTGCAATAGGTAGGTTTTGTGGTTATTCGATATTGCTCTTTGTATATTCGTTGTACCCTGTACTCTCCATCTCCCACTTTCATGTATGGACTTAGAGACGAGTTGTGAGGACGATATTGTATATATATGGTGACTCAGGATGTCTTCAATGCAGTTTTATTTATATCGTCTTTTATTTCTTCGCTACGGCGTCGTATATTTGTTGTGGTGGTTGTTTTCCGCCTTTGGGCGTGGATTTTCTCCCGTTGTGGATTCTTTACTTATATCTTTGTATGTACCCATTTTTGGGGCTAGTTTTTCAAAGGAGGTGCCGCCAAAATTTTTAAGAAAGTAATTTGGACTTTAAACAATTTGTACTTGAGATTTTTCAAAGGTTTTAGCAATGTTTTTATCACTTACTACTTTTGATGGTTTAGATTGCTGGGTTTTCGGCTTACTTGGATTGCGTTACGCCTATAGACGTTACGTAGTTTAAGGGCCGTCACGTGCCAATTTCTGGTCGTGACAAAGTTGGTATCAGAGCGCTAGGTTTTACCTTTCGGAGTGTAGGATGACCTTGGTATGATGGAGTAGGTAGCTTAAGCAGAGTTACGTAGTGTGTGCATGTCCGCGGCATACTCACGACACGGTACTCCGCCTAAAGTGACCTAAGTACCAATTGCTTGAAATTCTTTCCTTGATGATACATATCCTTGTGATTCGATTTCCGTGTTCATATCGAATCCTATTTCCGTTTATAGCCTTTTGCCGCCGATGACTATGAGGGCACAGAGAGAGGCAACAAGAGCCGAGGTCAGAGTTGACTCTTGTGGGACGAGGACTGACCAGGACGGTATGCTCATTGTACAGGAGTAGATTGATCTGCCTTCGATAGATCGTATCGGTAGGTTTGAGGCAAATATGCAGGACTTGCGCCAGGTGATGAGGTCGTTGGTTGAGGCCAGTCGAGCACAGCGACAGGAGGTTGCCATCCCTGTTACCCAGTTATTCCATACTATCAGCACACAGCATTATGGCACGTTTACAGCAGCAGTGGATGCAACCCATTTAGCTGAGGGGCGTCTTCCCTAGACTTTGGGAGTTCCGAGACCGAGGAGGGCTCGAGCAGGTGTACCAGCCGAGAGTTAGAGGTTCAGTCGCCGTGACAGATTTCGTGCACGTCGCGGAAGTAGCAGAGTCTTGGGATGAGGACAGTCGTTTGGCTCTTATCCCCTGGAGGGTCAGCAGTCATCGAATGGAAGATTTCGATTCGGGAGCCTTTATCACTTCGTCAGACATTGTTCCTTGGCGCCGCGCCAGACTTATGTTCAGAGAGGTCGTGGTCGCGGAGGGTTCGTTCAGAGGGGACAGGATGGTAGAGGAAGAGTTTTAGCCAGTTGCGAGTAGAGGGCAGGCACGGGCATTTTCTTGTACTCATCGGGACACGCGGGCGTCCAATGTGGAGTTTCAGGTATTCTTAATTCGTATGTTCTTTTGTTGCACTTGTTTGTTTAATTCGGGATCTACGCACTCGTTGTTCTACACACTTCGTGTCGTGGTTGGGCTGAGGGTCTTGTTAGCTAGATCAGCCATTTGTTGTATTAACTTCTATCAGCGATTTTTTTGTTGCGCGATATGTGTTTCGGTCGTGTGCCAATCGGATAGGAGATAGAGATTCGTCCGTCAATTTGGTCCTTCTAGAGATGCTGGACTTGATGTTCTCCTGTGCACGGACTGGTTAGCTACGTGCTATGCGTCTGCGGACTGCCGTGAGAAAACATTCAGGATTTGTTTTACCGGCGAGTCAGTTCTTGTTGTGCAGGGGGACATTGGTGCCGCCCTCACAGCTTGAATTCAGCCTTTTACGCTAGTCAGCTTTTGAGGAGAAGATGTCGAGGATTCTTGGCATTCATTTGTGATACCGGAGCTACAGTGGATTCGTTGGACCGGTTCCTATCGTGCTAGAGTTTTCCGACGTTGTTCCAGATGAGCCGGCGGATCTTAGGGAGCTTAAGGATCTACTGCAGAGGTGCTACATAGGGGGACTTGTACGTCTAAGTGTTTTGCTTTGGGGAGCTCCTATTCTGTTAGTCAAGAAGAAGGACGGCAGTTTGAGGTTGTGTATCGATAAATCGTCAATTGGACCGAGTTACGGTGCAGATAGGTATCCTTTACCCCGCATTGACGATTTCTTTGATCAGCTCCAGAGTGCGAGACATTTTGTATGTGTGTTTGGGATCAGGTCATCATTGGTTGCGGGTTCGGAGTGATGACATTCCGAAGACTGCTTTTATGCGCGCTAGGGCTTTATGAGTTTTTGGTGGTGTCGTTGAACTCACCAATGCCTAGCAGCATTCATAGATTTGATGAACCTGATTTCTTCAGGCCGTTCCTCGACCAGTTTATTGTTGTGTTATTGATGACATTCAGGTCTTTTCCATGAGTCGTGAGGAACGTGAACAACACTTGAGGATTTGTTTTGCAGACTTTTAGAGAGCGCCAGCTGTTTGGTAAATTCTCAGAGTGTTCCTTTAGGCTTGATTGTGTTGAACTTCCTAGGTCATGTGGTTACGGGAGACGGTATTCGTACGGACCCGAGGGAGATCGAGGCCGTACAGGTTTGGTCCAGACCTGTTCAGTGACCGATGTCCGCAGTTTTCTGGGCTTAGCCGGTTTTTGCCGCCGTTTCGTGCAGGATTTCTTATGTATCACTGCACCGTTGACCGGGCTGACCAGGAAGGGAGTTCCTTTTCATATACTGTGGCATGCGAGCTGAGTTTTCAGCAGTTGAAGGCTTGGTGGATGACTGCACCAGTTCTATCTTTGCTTTCTGGATCGGGCGGCTTTGTTGTTTACTGCGATGTTTCACGAGTGGGGATCGATTATGTACTGATGTGGCACTATAGAGTTATCGCTCATGCTTTTCGACAGTTGAAGGAAGTATGAGCAAGATATCCCACTCCTGATCTAGAGATAGCCGCGGTGGTCGTGCGTTGAAGATTGGGAGACACTACTTGTTCAGATGAGTCGTGTCAGTTTTTCACGGACCACCAGAGCTTAATGCACATCTTCCTGCAGCGGGATCTGAGTTGAGACAGCGCCGTTGGATGGAGCTTGTGAAGGATTGTGATTGTGAGATCCTTTATTACCCGTGTCAAGGCGATTGTGGTAGCTGATGCTTTGAGTCGTAGGCCCGGGGGTAGTTTGTTCCAGTTGTGCGCAGTTCAGAGACAATCTTTTGCAGATTTACAGTTCTTGTGCGATAGATGAGTACAGTTTAGGTTCACCTTTACTAGGGGATAAATTGCTCATCTCCGCCCCCGTCCACTTTTAGTTAATCTTTCGTGAGGCACAGCCCGCCGATGCTCGTTTGTTTGAGATTCTTGAGCATGTTCGGCTGGGTAAAGATTCATAGTTCTTGATTAATAACTGGGGTGTGCTAAGATTAGGGACGCGTTTGCATCTACCGATACTGATTGGGTAGAGACGCGAGGTCCTAGAGCTGGCACATCGTTCAGCTTTCTGTGTTCATCCAAGTGCCACCGAGATGTAACATGACTTGAGAGTTGGTTACTGGTGGGCAGGGGTGAAGAGTGAAGTTTCGGATTTCTTTTTGAAGTGCTTGGCTTGTCAGCAAGCTCAGGTTCAGCTGTTCAGACTGGCTGGAGAGTTGCAACCTTTTTACCATTCCAGAGTGGGAATGGGAGCAGATCTCCATAAATTTTGTTGTGGTGTCTACCCAGGTTTAGACATGGTGTGACTCCATTTAGGTGATTATTGTCCGGTTATGCTCAGTTTCTTCAGTTGTTCTTCGTTAAGTTTGTGCGTTTGCATGGAGTTCCTTCATGCGTTGTATCCGATAGAGGCACCCAGTTTGCTAGACGTCGTTGGTAGAAGATTTTGGAAGCCTTGGGTACCTGGTTGAGCTTTAGCTCCGCTTTCCATCCATTGGCCGATGGTTAGACAGAGCAGACTATACAGATTCTGGAGGATATGCTTGTGCGTATGTGCGAAGTGATTGTTGGCTGTGGGGTCGTCACTTGCCATTGATGATGTTCTCCTACGATGACAGTTATCAGGAGACATTTCAATTGGCAACTTTTAGGCCTTGTGTGTAGGCTGTGTCGATCGCCAGTATGTTTTACTGATTCTGCGAGAGTAGAATTTTTGGACCCTAGCTAATCGTGAGGCTTCAGAGAAGATCAAGTTGATTCAGGTCAGGATAAGAGCAGCCCAATGCAGACAAAAGTCTTATACCGACCGTGGTGGTCGCAGACTTGAGCTCGCAGTGGGTGATCATGTATTCCTACGGATTTTTCGATTAAATGGCGTGTTGAGTTTTGGGAAGCTTAGTCCCGGATTGTAGGTCATTTTGAAATCCTTTAGCGAGTTTGTACCGTTGCCTATAATTTGGCATTTCCACCCAGATTTTTGAGTATTCACCACATTTTCCTTGTGTCGATACTTCACAATTACCTTCTTGACCTTTCTCACGTGATTCAGCACCAGATCGTTCTTTAGGACGTGATTTTTTGTTCACCAGCAACCGATAGTGATAGTGGATCGGCAGGTGGAGAAACTTCAGTCAAAGGTCTTGCTTTATGTGAAAGTTCTTTGCCGTAACTGTCTAGTGAGGTGATCACTTGAGAGGCTGCGAGCGAGATGCGGAAGGATTTGTTTTCCCTCATCTCTTTGAAGTTACGCGTAGATGAATTTTAAATTTGGGGACCGAATTTCTTTAAGGGGTGAAGATTGTAACGTTTTAGAAATCCTTTAGGCGATTTCCAGTTTTTAGATTAAAATAGTCGGTGTTTTCCGTAAAAACCTAGAAGCGATCTTTTTGCAGTATAGAATTCACTGCTCCTAGTTTAGCTAGAATATTGCTAGTTTGCGGGTTTTTGTAAACCACTTGTAATTTTAGTGCATTTTAATATTTTTCCTTTATTTTAAACTTTTATTTATGCACTTAATTAGTGGTAATTACATTTTTGTTTGGGTTAATTACTACTAATGTGAATCTATGCTAAGTTAATCAATAGATTAAGAACTAATCCATCCTTGAAAATATCTATCCAAATATCTAGATATTTGTGATTTAAAAGGAAATTTTAATTAAAATGAATAAAAGGTGGCAAAGGGTTTTTGTTTTATTAAAGTTTTATGTTGTTTTCTTCTAGATTTTTCTACACTTTTCCACAAAACCCCCCACTTCTTCATGGCTTGGCCGAACTTCCCCCTTGCTTCCCTCTGTTGATCTTTGCTTCATTTCATCACTTCAAAGCTCAAATAAATCCTCAAAAATCATTAAATAATCACACAAACTCAAAATCAAATCAAAACCCATCATTCTTCATCACAAATCAAGCTTGAATCTTCGTTAAGGACATCATTTTGGAGCTCAGTTTGATGATCTTGTTTCCTTTTTAGTGAATCTTTTGAAGGTATAAAATCCTAACCCTAAGGCTTAATTCTTGTTTTAATACCTTAATCTCAATATTAGATATTAATTTAAATCTTTAAATTGCATGTTTAGAAATTCAAGATATGGTTTTTGATAATCAAGTTAGGGTTTTGATTAGTGAAAAGGTTATTTGATAAGTTAAGACTTGAAGAAAACTTAACCTAGTTGCTAGTTTGTTAAATGATATTTTTCTAATTGTCTAATTAGCTTAATTGCAAACTAAAATTTTACTAAATCCTATTTAAGTGAGATTAAAATTCTAGTAAGGGTTTGTGAAGTTTAATCATGCTATTATGAGATTATTGTGATTGCTCGTTTGGGTTAAACTTGTAGTTTTGAACTAAAATGATTAAATGTTGCTTACTAGATTTTGGTAAAATTTAGGCGTGGGTTTCTATTGACGTTGCGACGTTATATATAATAGATTGCATGTTTTATTTTGTGTTGTGAATGCGTGATCGGTACGATCAGGGTCTAGGCTTGATAGTTGCGTAGTTTTGCGTTCCTAGCTAGGGTTGTGCCGATATCGTGCGTGTTTGTGCAGTGAGTGCACATTGTGTTTTTCTTGTGGGCGTTATCCTTTTATTACGTGTCTTTGTGTAGCTTTTGCTCTTGAGTTGGTTTCGTAGTGTCACTACGCATGTTAGCCACTAGACGAACACTTGAGAGTGTGTTTGGAGTTGGTGCGACGGTTAAACGTAGTTTGTACGTATTACTGGTCGATTGCTAATTTACACTTGTTATTTTTGTTTTTGATCTTAGGGACGCAGACAGGGACTACGGGCGCTGCGAAGAAGGGAAAGCGAGTGGTTGGCTTTACTTACCCTTAGGATCATCTGTGAGTAGATTTAACATCTACAAGAGAATCGTCCGCATGGCGTTATGCGTCTGGGCAAGATTTAATGACATTACTATTAGTTAGAAGTATATGGACATTAATTGTGCATGTGTACCTTTGTTGCATATCTCATTTACCTATTGCATTTGGACATATATTAATGAGACACTGTTAGTGTATATGCCCTAGAGGCCATTACTGTATCATACTAGTTTGTATATTACTTAATGGATGCTTGGGATATTCACCTTGTATATACAATCTTGCTCAAAATAGTAGTATGCTACTTGGTTTGTTTCTACTTCAATGTGTACTTGTGTTTATTTCAGTATATCACTTATACGCATTAGTGGAGCCCTTAGGATCTTTGCTTGATTACCAGCGTTGTGATGGCAGTCACACTAGTGGGGGCTGGGTAATCTATAAGCACATCCTTATTCAGGTCCCTGGTCGCAGGACTATCGAGACAGGGCATCGATACTCCGGAGTAGACCAGCGCATGCGCTTCTCATCCCAGTGTGGGAGACGGTCTGTCCCACAACCGTCAGTACGTCGTACTTGAGATAGTATGCGGGTGCTCGTTAGGTTACGGGTACACTGGACAGGACTCGTCGGGAACTGACTAGTTGGTATTATACCTATCGTCAGTTATCAGTTCCCAGGTGACATGAGTACAGCTTAGTCCGCTGACTTGACACTGTCACTCCGCCTCGAGTGTGTTCCCACTGTACTTTGATCACTACCCTACCACGGCTCAAAGGAGTCGTGCAAACAGGTGGTGGTTGGGTGCAGTCCCGAAGCACTTGGAGGCAGTGACGGTTAGACAGGATTCGTCTCTCCCGGTATTGGGGGTTGACATCGCGCTGTGTCTAGGAGAGCCATTACACGAGTAGTCCCTGGCCAGGGCAAACGAGATATACTGGTAGGTTTCCAGTGTTATCTCAGGGTGTATTGGGCTTCACTCCGGCACGACTTGTACCGCTATTGGGGGACTGACGTTTACCGCCCCCTAGGCCCGCCATGCGATGTATCAGACGAACAGACCGGACTGTGCGGAGAATGTCACGCTCAGGCTCAGTAGGAGTTCAGATGGGTTTCGCCTCGTCGGTCTTCTTGTCGGCATTACCTGGGGACCGTTACGCACAGCTAGTGCCGCTTGCGGTCTGTGGTTAAACCCACTGCCAGCGTAGTGTCGAGTCTTTAGAGTCCCACACAGAAAGCTTTTCGCCTTTAGGCAAAAGAGTAGAGGTCGCATGGTATTGCGACAGGTCGCATGGTTTTGCGACAGGGTTCGGTCACATCCGTGCACTTGTGCACGTACAGTGTCCGGACAGTTTACACTAGCGGGCTTTGGTTTAAGCCAGATCCTAGTGTACCTTATGGGATTGGATTTATCCAGTTTGCATTCGTGTTCCTCGGAACGCGGATGCGGGTGTGTATGCACAGTTGACAGGGAGGCAGAGGCAGTGGATTCTCATTAGGGTTGTTGACAGTTGACCGTTGACTTTTGACTTTTTGCTCAACCCTAATGAGAATATGATATGTGATTAACTATTATATTAATTAAGTATTATGGTGATATGGTTGTTGACTTGATGACTTTTGTTGACTTGTTGACTTTGGTGACTTGTTGACTTTTGTTGACATGTTGACCGGTTGACTAGGCTTGACTAGTTGACCATCATGATAACCATGGTTATCATTTCATGCCAAAGACTTTTTTCTTGCTTGCTTTTTGAGTAAAATGAGTGCATGATATGATAACCTTATGGTTGCTTCTAACCATCACCAAAAGACTTTTTTGATATGATGAGTTATGATCACTTTGGATTATGAGAGGGTGAGAGAGAAAAAGAGAGCCTCATTCTTTCTTGCTCATTCTCTCTCTTGTTCTTGAGCTCTCCCCTTGCTCTCACCCTCAACCTCTTGCTCCCTCTCTTGATCTATGGTTCTCTTGTCTCATGAGTTGAGAATCAAGAACCATAGATAAAATCCCATTCTATTTCCTCTCTACTCATTCTAGTTCACTAGGTTTGGCAAACCAAGTGAACTAGTTTCTTCAAAGACCGAAGAAGGAGCTAAAGGTTGGAGCTTTCAAGTGGATCTATCTTCGGCGTACGGAGACGACGAGAAGGAGCCATCGGACCACCACCGGAGCTTGAAGAGAAGGAGTTCAAGACAAGCTAGGTATAACCATCTCTATCCGAGTAGCTAAATATCTTTAGCTTAGTATGCTAGTTTTAGTTTAGGTAACGATCCCGACCATAAGTTAGTCCATGTTGCCTCTTGCGATAAAAATTCGTTTTTTATACCGTTTCCGCCTCCCCGTAAGAACCGGGGGTCGCAATATGGACTTACAGTGGTATCAGAGACTAACTAAACTTAAACTAGCAAGGTAGTAAAGTGTAACGAAGTTCGGAACCGAAAAAAATCACAAAACCGGAAAACTACAAAAACTGAGTTTCTGTTGAAATTTTTTCTGGTCAAAATGAAAAACTTCATACTCCTAAATTCGTCTCAGGGTTTTGTTAGAACACCCATGAAAAACGATTCACCAATTCGTCTAAACCGCCGCGCTTCCGCCGCGTGACCCTTCTTGGCCGCCGCTGAAGCGCCGCGGTTTGTTGTCTTTAGTGCGTCGTTTTTCGTGCAGTGTGTGTCTGTGTTGGTTTTGGGATTTTTGAGATATATTATATGTGCCCAGATTTTACAGAAAAGAAATTTCCTTTTGGGGTCCTATAATTCCGTATTTTTTCCGAACTTCATTGCACTTTGACTATGATGGTTATATCTGTGATGTTTGCATGTATTGAACGTCGGCTAATCGCTATAAGTCGATTAGTCGGGGTTATACATGATCTGTAATGTGCTGGAATGTGTATATAAATATGTTGGATTGTCGCGGGTGAATAGCCGGGGGTTGTGAGACGAGAGTTTACTTTTCTTGCAATTCATGTAAATTTGTAAATTGATGTAATAATTATTTGTTTGGCCGCACAACCGGGTCGGGGTTGTAGCCGTCATTGTATAATTTCTTTTTACTGTTTTTGCTCCTAGGATAGACCCGTGGAGGGGTGCACAAACTACCGGGTATGCCGAAGTGTCGAGTGGCCTACTCATGGAGATGAGGGAGGTTGCTACGCTTCGGGTACTTGGCGGGTAGTTTGCCGTACCCGTAGGGGTCTTGGGTGGGGTTTTGGCTATTCACCGCGACCGTGTTATCTGTTTTTGTTACAGGCTCGTACAAATTACAGATTACTAGTATATCCAATGTATTTATCTGTGATCTGAAATGTTTATCATTGCTTACTATTTAGGCGTTGCTTATGTTTTACAGACGCGCTAGCCCAGCCCCCGCTCTGTCGTTAGTTAAGTAACCTAACGGGTAATGACGGGGCCCAGTGGCGAATGCGAATGGCATAAGCGTACGTCATATTTTGGTTGTTTTCTGCAATGGTAGGGTTAAATGATGGGACGCATTAAAAGTACTAATGCAAGAATATCACGCATTAAAAGAACTAATGCAAGATAATAAACCAAGTTAAAGTCGTTGGAACACTTTCGAAAAACCACTCGGTTCTTTTCAAAATAACTTTTAAATGCGGAGCTTGAGCCACTCCTTCTAAAAGCTATCTCGTTCCATCGATTAAATCAAGTTCACTACGTTCACGGTTTCGCCAAAACCATCCGTAGCCCTCCGTCGTTTCACATGAATAGTCAATAGTATTCAAGCTGTGTTTGTTGGCCAAAGTCAAGGCACAGTGATTGGTAGCTATTGGGTATTCATGTGCAGCATAGATAGATGCGTTGGTTTGGAACAGTCGTACTGCCTTGTTGGCCAAAGTCAAGGGTAGGTGCGGGTGGATTCAAATTAACCTGGAGAACGACGGGCAGAACTTGACATGTGACTTATGATTTGTTGGCCAAAGTCAAGGTCATAAGAGCATGGGGCAAAAATCCACATCGGGAGTTTCATAAGTACTGAAACTTGCTAGATTTGCATACCATTTGGAGTGTGATGATTCTGGTAGGATTCCTTCAGTTTCATCACGCGATGATATTTGGATCCCGATCCTACTGTGAGTATATGCTACTCCTCGGGAAATTTCTCACTTAACGATCAATGCTATAAACCTAGTAGGTGCCTAGAAAGGTGTTAGCGGGGCTACGCCCCCAGGGAAAAGAGGTTCTCTAATTAAGGAACTTCGCGAAAGCGTTGGAAAACCTCCCTCGAAGTACCGACACCAGCCTGGCTGAACGGTTAAGCAAGTATTGTACGGTGGGATTGATCCCGGCTAATTCTTCCTTTATGGTTTGAGGAGGGATTCGAGAAACAGTGGGAGCCATCCTGTTTAGACAAACTAAAAACCACTCTAAACTTGCAAGAGCATCATGCTGAGTGTTTCTTCTTCTCTCTCCTAATTGCAGCGACCAATCAACATGACTGGACTTAAGTTACTCCTAGATAAAAACAAACTGACAGGGCCAAACTACAAAGATTGGCTCAGGAATGTCACGATAGCAATCACTTATGACAAGCTGGGGTATCTTCTTACCACCAAAGCTCCCCCTGTCCCTGGTCCAACTTCCAGCGTCGCGGATAAGGAAATCCGCAAGACTTGGGAGATTGATAGCGCGAAGGCCAAGTGCCTCCTGCTTGCCTCGATGGACAACGAACATCAGAGGAGGCATGAGAATATGGACATGGAGTCCATATTGCTCCATACAAAAGAACTGTATGGAGAGCAATCACGTATCGCAAGATACGAAGCGTCGAAAAAGTTATTTTCGACAAGAATGGCCGTCGGATCATCAGTAGCCGAGCATGTGCTAAAGATGATCGGCTTCATTGAGGAGCTCGCTGACCTAGGGATCACATTGGAGAGTGAGCTATATACGGATATAGTTCTCCAGTCCCTTCCTTCCACTTACGCCCAGTTTATACTGAACTTCAACCTACAAGAAAAAGAGGTTGAACTATCAGAGCTCCTCAACATGCTGAGGAGCGCAGAGGGCACCCTACAGAAAGGTAGGGAAACATCCACTTTGTTTGTAGGAGGATCATCTTCTTCTAGGTCCAAGGCGAAAGCCAAGGGAAAGAAGAAGAAGGCCCCCGCCAAACCAAGGGGCGGTGTTGGTAAAGTGGATACGAAGGGAAAAGGCAAAGCAACAAAGATAGCGGGGAAGCTTGTGGATAAGGAAGAATGCTTCTATTGTCATAAGAAAGGACACTGGAAGAATGATTGCAGGGCCTGGAAGGCCAGAACACAGGAATTGAAGCAGGTTGCAGCTTCAGCTTCAGGTGTGTATGTTATTGAAAATTGTCTTTCAATAAACTCTACTTCCTGGGTATTGGATACCGGATCAGGATCTCATATCTGTAATTCTTTACAGGCGTTGAGAAACCGTAGGGTTTTGAAGGCAGGTGACATGACCCTCAAAGTTGCGAACGGAGCTAGCATGGATGCTAAAGCCGTGGGGGACTATCACCTGGGAATGTCAGATGGACATGTTTTGGTTTTGCGTAATTGCTTTTTTGTACCCAACGCAACTTGTAATATCATTTCTGTATCTTTAGTTTCTAAAGAAGGTTATGAATTTGCGTTTGTAAGTAATGTTGTAAACATTCACCTTAATCAAGTTTTGATTGGGTCAGGTACATTGAGTAATGGTATATACGTGTTAAACCAACCACAAATTTTCAACGTCCAGAATACACACAAAAGAAAGTCTCCGGAAATAAATCAGACTTTCTTATGGCATTGTAGATTGGGTCACATCAATGAGAGAAGGTTGACTAAGTTACATACAGAAGGATATTTGAATGCGTTCGAATATCAATCGTATGCCACTTGTCAATCTTGTCTCAAAGGAAAGATGACAAAGACTCCGTTTACTGGACATGGAGTAAGAGCGAGCGAGCTCTTGGGACTCGTACACAGTGACGTGTGCGGTCCAATGTCTACACATGCCCGAAGCGGACATTCTTACTTCATTACTTTTACGGATGACTTCTCAAGGTACGGTTATGTCTTCTTGATGAAACATAAGTCCGAGGCCTTTGGAAAATTCCAGGAGTATAAGAATGAAGTAGAGAAACAGACCGGCAAAAGTATTAAGATTCTAAGATCGGATCGAGGTGGAGAATACTTAAGTGCCGAATTCCTGGACTATTTAAAAGAGAACGGAATTCTCTCTCAGCTTACTCCTCCATACACCCCGCAACATAACGGTGTATCGGAGAGACGGAACCGCACCCTATTGGATATGGTGCGGTCCATGATGAGTAACGCTGAGTTGCCGCGATCATTCTGGGGGTATGCGCTAGAATCAGCAGCGTACCTTTTGAACCGAGTTCCGACTAAGACTGTGCCTTCCACACCATATGAAATGTGGTGTGGGAAGAGACCCTATCTTAAGCACATTAAGACATGGGGATGTCCGGCTTTTGTCAAAAAGCAGCATGCGGACAAGCTCGAGGCACGCTCAGTACAGTGCAAGTTTGTGGGGTATCCAAAGAACTCAAAAGGATATTTCTTCTACTGTGAAGAGGAACAAAAAGTTCTTGTTTCTCGTCATGCCTACTTCTTGGAAACTGAGTTTTTGGAAAACCAGATAAGTGGGAGCACAGTAGAACTGGAAGAAATTCCAGAACCACGGACTGTTACTGAAAGTTTAGTGGAACCAGAAGGTTCGGAAGAACAGGACATTCCTACGCCGCTCCGCAGAAGTAGTAGGCAGTCTCATCCGCCTGAGAGATACTACGGTTTTCTCATAGACGGGGATAGAGAGGATTGCATCATAGATTATGATGAGCCTACTAGCTTCCAGCAGGCCGTTCAGAGCATTGACTCAGTGAAATGGCTGGATGCAATGCGGACCGAAATGGAGTCCATGTACACCAACAAGGTATGGACGTTGGACATTGCTCCAGACGGGGTAAAACCCGTAGGATGCAAGTGGATCTTCAAAAGGAAGATTGGTGTAGATGGACAGGTTGAGACCTATAAAGCTAGGCTGGTAGCAAAGGGTTTTCGTCAAAGACCTGGCTTGGACTACGACGAAACCTTTTCTCCAGTAGCCATGCTGAAATCCATTCGGATCCTTCTTGCCATTGCTGCCTTCCACGATTATGAGATCTGGCAAATGGACGTAAAGACAGCTTTTCTAAATGGAAATTTAGAGGAGTGTGTCTATATGGACCAGCCAGAGGGTTTCATTCAGAGTGGGAGCAGCGGAAAGGTGTGCAAGTTGCTTAAGTCCATCTATGGACTAAAGCAGGCATCACGGAGTTGGAACATCTGCTTTGATGAGACGGTCAAAGAATTTGGCTTTATCAAAAATCCAGATGAACCATGCATCTATAGTAGATTTGTAGCGAGAACTGTAGTATTCCTCGTTTTATACGTGGATGACATTCTCTTAATAGGAAATGATATTCCTATGCTACAATCTGTCAAGGGGTTCTTGTCACAAAGGTTCTCCATGAAAGACCTGGGTGATGCCTCATACATCCTGGGGATCCGGATCCATCGTGATAGATCCAAGAGGATATTGGGACTTTCTCAGTCCAGGTACATCGACACCGTACTGAAAAGATTCAGTATGGAAGATTCCAAGCGCGGTAACCTACCGGCTTGTCACGGGATCACCCTCTCTAAAGAGATGTCTCCCAAGACTGATTTGGAGAGGGATCGCATGTCTATTATACCCTACGCTTCTGCGGTAGGCTCTATAATGTATGCGATGTTGTGTACCAGACCGGATGTAGCTTATGCACTGAGTGTAGTAAGCCGGTATCAGTCAAACCCTGGGGAGAAACATTGGATAGCGGTAAAGAACATTCTCAAGTACCTGAGGAGGACTAAGGAGATGTTCTTGGTGTATGGCGGAAAGGACCTCCAGATCGAGGCCTTTGCTGACTCCAGCTTCCAGAGTGACAAGGATGATTCCAAGTCCATGTCGGGTTTTGTCTTTACCCTCAATGGAGGGGCGGTGTGTTGGAAGAGTTCCAAACAGGAAACCGTTGCAGACTCGACGATGGAAGCGGAATACATCGCTGCATCTGATGCCGCAAAAGAAGCTTTCTGGATGAGGAAGTTCTTGAAAGAACTTCAGGTGGTTCCGTCCATTGTTGATCCAATACCTCTGTATTGCGACAACAACGGGGCTATAGCTTTAGCGAAGGAACCCAGGTCCCATCAGAAATCCAGGCACATCTTAAGGCGGTATCACCTGATCAGGGAGATCGTAGATCGCCAGGAGATCGAGGTTCGGAGAGTCGCCTCAGAAGATAACACTGCTGATCCATTCACCAAGGCCCTGCCCCAGACTCAGTTCGAGCGGCTGATCGAGATGATAGGTCTTCGATACGCCAGTACATGGCCTTAGTGCAAGTGGGAGATTGTTAGTGTATATGCCCTAGAGGCCATTACTGTATCATACTAGTTTGTATATTACTTAATGGATGCTTGGGATATTCACCTTGTATATACAATCTTGCTCAAAATAGTAGTATGCTACTTGGTTTGTTTCTACTTCAATGTGTACTTGTGTTTATTTCAGTATATCACTTATACGCATTAGTGGAGCCCTTAGGATCTTTGCTTGATTACCAGCGTTGTGATGGCAGTCACACTAGTGGGGGCTGGGTAATCTATAAGCACATCCTTATTCAGGTCCCTGGTCGCAGGACTATCGAGACAGGGCATCGATACTCCGGAGTAGACCAGCGCATGCGCTTCTCATCCCAGTGTGGGAGACGGTCTGTCCCACAGCCGTCAGTACGTCGTACTTGAGATAGTATGCGGGTGCTCGTTAGGTTACGGGTACACTGGACAGGACTCGTCGGGAACTGACTAGTTGGTATTATACCTATCGTCAGTTATCAGTTCCCAGGTGACATGAGTACAGCTTAGTCCGCTGACTTGACACTGTCACTCCGCCTCGAGTGTGTTCCCACTGTACTTTGATCACTACCCTACCACGGCTCAAAGGAGTCGTGCAAACAGGTGGTGGTTGGGTGCAGTCCCGAAGCACTTGGAGGCAGTGACGGTTAGACAGGATTCGTCTCTCCCGGTATTGGGGGTTGACATCGCGCTGTGTCTAGGAGAGCCATTACACGAGTAGTCCCTGGCCAGGGCAAACGAGATATACTGGTAGGTTTCCAGTGTTATCTCAGGGTGTATTGGGCTTCACTCCGGCACGACTTGTACCGCTATTGGGGGACTGACGTTTACCGCCCCCTAGGCCCGCCATGCGATGTATCAGACGAACAGACCGGACTGTGCGGAGAATGTCACGCTCAGGCTCAGTAGGAGTTCAGATGGGTTTCGCCTCGTCGGTCTTCTTGTCGGCATTACCTGGGGACCGTTACGCACAGCTAGTGCCGCTTGCGGTCTGTGGTTAAACCCACTGCCAGCGTAGTGTCGAGTCTTTAGAGTCCCACACAGAAAGCTTTTCGCCTTTAGGCAAAAGAGTAGAGGTCGCATGGTATTGCGACAGGTCGCATGGTTTTGCGACAGGGTTCGGTCACATCCGTGCACTTGTGCACGTACAGTGTCCGGACAGTTTACACTAGCGGGCTTTGGTTTAAGCCAGATCCTAGTGTACCTTATGGGATTGGATTTATCCAGTTTGCATTCGTGTTCCTCGGAACGCGGATACGGGTGTGTATGCACAGTTGACAGGGAGGCAGAGGCAGTGGATTCTCATTAGGGTTGTTGACAGTTGACCGTTGACTTTTGACTTTTTGCTCAACCCTAATGAGAATATGATATGTGATTAACTATTATATTAATTAAGTATTATGGTGATATGGTTGTTGACTTGTTGACTTTTGTTGACTTGTTGACTTTGGTGACTTGTTGACTTTTGTTGACTTGTTGACCGGTTGACTAGGCTTGACTAGTTGACCATCATGATAACCATGGTTATCATTTCATGCCAAAGACTTTTTTCTTGCTTGCTTTTTGAGTAAAATGAGTGCATGATATGATAACCTTATGGTTGCTTCTAACCATCACCAAAAGACTTTTTTGATATGATGAGTTATGATCACTTTGGATTATGAGAGGGTGAGAGAGAAAAAGAGAGCCTCATTCTTTCTTGCTCATTCTCTCTCTTGTTCTTGAGCTCTCCCCTTGCTCTCACCCTCAACCTCTTGCTCCCTCTCTTGATCTATGGTTCTCTTGTCTCATGAGTTGAGAATCAAGAACCATAGATAAAATCCCATTCTATTTCCTCTCTACTCATTCTAGTTCACTAGGTTTGGCAAACCAAGTGAACTAGTTTCTTCAAAGACCGAAGAAGGAGCTAAAGGTTGGAGCTTTCAAGTGGATCTATCTTCGGCGTACGGAGACGACGAGAAGGAGCCATCGGACCACCACCGGAGCTTGAAGAGAAGGAGTTCAAGACAAGCTAGGTATAACCATCTCTATCCGAGTAGCTAAATATCTTTAGCTTAGTATGCTAGTTTTAGTTTAGGTAACGATCCCGACCATAAGTTAGTCCATGTTGCCTCTTGCGATAAAAATTCGTTTTTTATACCGTTTCCGCCTCCCCGTAAGAACCGGGGGTCGCAATATGGACTTACAGACACAACACTATTATTGACGGTTCATGTTACACAAGCACTAATTGTATGCTACACCCACACCGTCGATAATTACCATGACACTCACAACACCTATACATATGTTATATTGTATTAGTTAGGGACTTAGAGGCATGATCCTTATATTTCTTTGTGCATATGAAATATAGCGTACCTGTATACCTACATGCTTACACATATGCCTTGCTATGTACTCATACTTACATTTATACTCACTTACCTTGTTAGGGCTACACATACCTATGCGGTACTGTTTTGTCTTTGACGTGAGGTCATCGATTCTTATGCGTTGGCGTATATGATAGGTAGTATATCTTTCCATGCCTACATTCTAGTTACCTACATACTTATATGGCATCGTACTATTAGTGATAGTTATACATACACATGAGATATAGCTACATGTACGGCTTGCATACATACTTACATGTATACCTGGAGGGTATTACATCATTATTGATAGGTAGATACACTTATCTTGCTATACCGACATGGTTACACATACCTGGCTATAGCTACATGTTCACCTTTATATGATGTTGCGTTGGATTTCGGAGAAATTAGGGACCGCATGTGATACTTGATAACTTGTTGCGGTTAAATACCAGATTTTCCTTTATATGCTCGTATTACTGTTTCGTATTGCATATATTATATTTCATAGATCTCACATTGATATATGATTTTCATATGATGTTTTCTGGATTTGAGGACCGTGGTAATTTCATGAAATTATGCATTATTTGAAAAACCTGGTTTCTCTTGATATGATATTTCAGCGTCCACCATGAGATTTCTCGGTTCTGAGATTTGTGATATATACCCGATGCGAGGAGTGTAGTGTGCCGCGTGCGGGTACATGGTGGAGCCCGGTATGGACCCCTCGGCAAGAAGATCGTAGATGATGGCGATGAGCCTGGAAGGTTGGCTTGTACCTACCGATGACAGTATTTGGACTCGGCGGTTATCGTAGGGATACCGACCAGAGTTATGTACGTATGGATACGTGGAAATTTCGAGGATCGAAGATGGGCACTCGGATTTCCAGATAGCGTATGACACGTACCTATCAGGGCCAGTCGTGGTGACAGCACCTGATAGAGGAGTATTTATGTGTCGATGCTGACACTAGTTTTCATGAAGTTTTCGGGTGTCGATACTAGATACTCAGGTTTCATGAGACTTACAGGATATGTTTTATACATACTCAGCATTTATTTGATATGCATTGCTTCATGTATTAGTAGTACCTGATAGAGTATCATTCATGACTGTTACATATACATATTGCCATATTATTGCTTCATGTATTAGTTGTACCTGATAGAGTACCATTCATGATTGTTGCATACGTATGGCCATTTATTGCTATTAGCTTGCATGTGATAGATTCGCGTAGTACGTGCATACTTGCGATTACCTGTATATGTTATTTACTATTCATGAGTTGGCAACTCACCCCCGTTGTGCCACAGTGTTTTGTAGGTAGTCCCTCTGGGCAGTCTAAGGCATGACTTTCATCTATCGCATCATCTTTAGTAGCGAATACCGCTATGGCTGACTGTGTGCAGTTTTGCTATAGGTAGGTTTTGCGGTTATTCGATGTTGCTTTTTGTATATTCGTTGTATCCTGTACTCTCCATCTACCACTTTCATGTATGGACTTAGAGACGAGTTGTGAGGACGATATTGTATATTTGTAGTGACTCAGGATGTCTTTTATGCAGTTTTATTTATATCATCTTTTATTTCTTCGCTACGGCGTCGTATATTTGTTGTGGTGGTTGTTTTGCGCCTTTGGTCGCGTATTTGCTCCCGTTGGATATGCTTTACTTGTATCTTTGTATGTACCCATTTTTTGGGCTAGTTTTTCAAAGGAGGTGTTGCCAAAATTTTTAAGAAAGTAAATTTGGACTTTAAAGAATTTATACTTAAGATATTTCAAAGGTTTTAGCAATATTCTTATCACTTACTACTTTTGATGGTTTAGATTGCTCGGTTTTCAGCTTACCGTTAATTATATGTATGCCCTAGAGACCATTACGGTACATACGATGTATATTGTAGTGGATGCTTGGACATATATAGGGAGGAATTTCTTGCTCGACATGATAGTACGCTATCTGGTTGCTCTTTATCTTAACATGTACTCTGATTGTCTCTATGTTACATGTTGATAACGCCATTAGGATGAGTACTTGACTACCAGGACTATGATGAGATCATACTAGTGGGGCCATGGTAGTTGACGAGTACATCCTATAACTGTTCCTAGTCGAGGTTGTATCGAGACAGGGCATCGATACACCAGAGTAGACTAGCGTATATGCATCTTGACCCATATGATGGGTGATGGATGACCTCATATCCATTGGTGTTTGACATCAGAGAAGGTATACGGGTGCTCAGTGGAGACTGGGTACACTGGACGGACTCGCCGAGAACTCCCAGATGGTATTATACCTCACGTCAGATGGCCGTTCTCTGGTAACACTGGTACAGGTTAGTCTGTAGACCCGAGATCGTCATAGAGTCTTGTGTGATTCCCACTGTGCTTTGATTTCCATCATACCATGTCCAAGAGGGCGTGCAAAATGGTGGCCTTTGAGTACAGTCCCGAATTACATGGAGGCAATGAGCGATAGGAGGGGATTCGTCTCTCCCGGTATAGGGAGTTGATGTTGTGCTGTGTTCGATTGGCTATAACTGGAAATCCCTAGCCAGGGTTGCTGAGATTTACTGGTAAGTATTATCAGTAGTTTCTCAAACTGTTATAGTCCTTATATCGACACGACTTATCAAGCTACTGGGTCTGACGTTTACCACCCCTAGGCGAGATATGCGACATATCAGACGATGAGACCGGACTGTACGGGAGTGTAACTGATTGGATTCGCAGGAGAATGTACAGGCTTGCTTTGATCGCTCAATACCTGGGTGGCTGTTACGTTTAGCTGACTACTTGCAGCTTGTGGGTGTTTGATATGATCACCACCTACTGCCGGCGTATTGACGATTCTTTAGAGTCATACACAGAGTTTTCTTGGCTCAGGCAAAACGGAGTAGGAGCACATATATGATATGTGCGGGACCGAGAACAATACGTGTATGTGACACCGTATTAGATTCTCACGATATGAGATATCGGCCGGGTATATGAGATATAGCCGGGTCATCGGATCAAGTGTTGATTCGATGAACTGATACAGATTATATTAGTGGGTTATTTGTGAAATAGCCGGATTATCGGATCAAGTGTTGATTTGATAATTTAATGTATAATTATATATTTGATATATTAAATTACATTAACTAATATTATCTCACTTATTGATTCATTTTCTCACCGGGTAATACATTGATATATAAGCGATATATGTTAATTGTATTATTTTCTTTTGTTACAAATTTATATTGTATATGTGATATATAATATTGTAACATGATATGATTACTAATGCAACATGTTTAGTGGAGATTAAACAAGGTTAGGGTTTGAATTGGGTTAGTTCTTTCATGAACCTTCTACAAGGTTTTCTTTTGTCATGAGCTAAGATATTATGGTTGATATTTTAAGTGACTCATTCTTAACCCAACCCAAACCCTTAGCCCTAGTTAAATCTCTACATGAGTTAGCCTTGTCATAGTTGACCATAGTTGCATTTGTAATGATATTATCATTTGCATTATTCATCATAAAAGGATTATTCATTGTTCATCTTCTTCTTCCTTCTTTTCTTCCTTCTTGCAAAGCTTTCTAGCTTTGATTCATGTGATGAAAATGGGTGAGATTATGAAAATAAAATAGAGATAAATTCCTACTTCATCATCCCAATCTATCCTAGCCATTTAGATTAGGGTGTTCACTTCATTTGAGAGTGAGAGCTTGTGTTTAAGAAAGTTCAAGGTAGATCATCTTAGTTATCGAAGATCGGAATCAAGTTTGCATCATTCTCTTCGTGGAGCCTCTCTAGAGTCCGGGTACATGATGATTACAGCGAAGGGACCTCAACACGGAGCTTATGAAGTGAAGGACCGGACTACAAAGGTTGTAATCCCAAACTCTTAGATGTTAAAGTGTTTAACATGCTTTGTTTCGTCTAATCTCTAGTTTAAAGATCTTGGTTAGGGTTGTTCGCCACGTCTAAATTTTGAATCGGGCATGCTCGATGCCTTATAGACCCTTAAGAGAGTGCCAAGTAACCCTACAGTGGTATCAGAGCCAAGCTAGAGCTTTAGGCGAAGTTTAGACGAAATTTAAAGTCCGATCGAACCCGGAAACCCCGATTTATACCCTTCTCTGGAATTTTTTCAAAAATGTTGATTTTTTCATATTAAAAATTCTCAAAAAAATCTGCAGGGAAATACAAGAATTATTGTGAAACACGTGCCTTCAATACTATTAAAGCGCCGCGGAACCGTGGCCGTACCATGGCTTGCGCGGCGGTTCCGCGGCAAAACAGTAGAATCATGACACGTGTTTACACAGTAATGTCCGTAGGCGTTTCCTCATATTTCTGGGAATTTTTAATTTTACTCAAATGTTGAGATGTATTGGGGACTCGTTGATTTGATCGGATAATTTAACTTCGTTTAAGTTTTTCCGGGTAATTTTAGAACGTGTTAAAAAGTTCGAACGGATATCAATAACTCACATTTTCCCCTGTCGGAAAATTTTTAAAATTTAGATTTTTTCTCGAGTTTGAAACTTTCGGAAAATCGTGCAAGTAACGCGGTGGACCCTCTAGAAGAACACAAACCTTAACTTGATTATGTGACCGTCTGAACCGCCTCTTAACCATACGGTTTGGGGCAGTACGACGTTGCCATATGTGAGGCGTTGGCTCGACCTTTCTACGGCTGGACCGTTAGTACTGTGGCATGTGATGGATATTTTTTGAACTCCGCTCAAGTGTTGAGCTATTTGGGAAATCTTAGGTGTTTGTTTATTCGATTGGAAAGTTTACCATTGTCTTTTTATCTGGAATGTGATACAATATTTGGAATCCACAAGTAGTTTTGAGATAACTAATTTGAATGTTGTAAATTTAGCAGTTTAGTCTCATTTGATCGGTTGCCACGGGATTTTGATGCGATAAAAACTCCGTTACAATCACGTAGTGTACGCGGATACTCGCCGGGTAAACTTAACAGACAGCCACGCACCATAGCCCCGACCAAGTGATTGTAGGAGAACCCCGTCGCCAAAAGCATCCATTCGGGTGCTCGCGGCAGCGGTGTTCCGCCTTAGTGCACTTCATCGACGGCATCAGGGGTGCGACCGTCTACTAAAGTTTTCGACGACCATTCGATCAAAATATCGGGAATCTTGTTGAATTGCCCGACCAGATATTGAAAAGTGTTTTCGATAAAGAGAATAAAATTCGGGATTTATAATTGTTAGGCATGCGATGTCTAAGGAATTCATTTGGTTAGGCATGCGATATCTAAGGAGGTTGCGGATTCCAACTGTTGTAGTTTTACACTTTCTTTTCTGCGACCGTAACTGTAATATGTGGTGTATTGCCGGTTTCGTTGCTATACATCAACGATAATTGGGATACGCATATTTACTTACGTTGATGATATGTGATATTATGTGTTGCTGTGATATGTTAGATTGGCTATTCATCGCGACCGTGGAATCCGTGTTTTATACAGGCTCGTATTAAAACACGGACGTCCTAGTATATCCAATATTTCATATATGTTCTTCTGCTGCAATGTTCTGTGATGAGATTATATTACTGCCTGAGACGAATGTTTATATTATACATATGAGATATATGTTATATTGCAGATTTCGTTTCAAATATGATGCTTATGAAGCATAATAAAATAGGACTTCATTAATGAGATTAATGAAAATAAAAGAAAGCTAAAGATGTTGTAGAAACTTGTTTAAAAACAGGTAGCTCTAGTTCTTGCTTTGCATAGCGGTGTTCCTTGTAGAACATCCAGCACCTTATTCGATAAGGAAAGAGCCGAGATCCCTTCACCGGGAGTGATCTTTTTAGTGAAACTAGTAGATGCTGCAAACTCGGTTTGTCTTTTGATTGTTTCTATTGTTTTTGCTTTGCATAGTGATATTTGTGAAATATCCTGTACCTTATTCGATGAGGAAAGAGCCGACGATCCCTTCACCGGGAGTGACCTCTTTAGCAAAACTAGCAAAGGCCTCAAAAACATTCTTTTTAAAAATCACTCGATTCTACAACGATATCAAGTTCATTACGCAAAGGGTTTTCTTAAAAAACTGTCGTAGCCCTCCGTCATTTCAGATAAGTAGTATTTAGTATTCGTACTGCGTTTGTTGACCTCTGTCAAGGCGTAGTGTGCGGTAGCTGATTAGTGCTTATCTGTATAAACATATGATGTGATTGATTTAGGGTAGTCGTACAACCTTGTTGACCTTTGTTAAGGGTCGTGCAGGTGGGTTTACTTCAATCAGGAAATGACGGGTTGAACTTGACTACAGCGTATGGTTTGTTGACCTCTGTCAAGGTCATAGGACGCTAGGGGAAAAATATTATTGGGAATTTCAAGTGTTGAAATTTGCAATGAGATTGCAAACCTTCTATGAGATAGTTGGATCCCGATATCCGCTGCGAGTAAGAGTTACTCCTGGGAGAGTTTTACACATTACAATTAGCCGATCAAGTAGGTGTCTAGAAAGGTATTAATGGGGTTACGCCCCTGGGAAAACGAGGTTTACTTTAATTAGGTCCGTGCGAAAGCACGGGGAACCTCCCTCAAAGTACCAGCACTGGCCTGGCTGAAAGATTGGTGAACTTATAGAGTGTAATTAATCCCGGCTAGTCTTTCCTTTTAGGTTTTGAAGGAAGATTTGACTAAAATAGTGGGAGCCATCCTGATTAGATAAATTGATAACCAATCTAATCTTATAAAAGCGCACGCTGAGTGTTTTCTTCTCTCTCTCCTGGTTGCGACTATGTCACGCCTTAATCAAGATAATAATACGGATGAATTGACCGAATCCTCTTGTTATACTGTGCTAAGGAACGTTGGTCCCGCTCCAACTTATAATTGTTTTAAGACAGAGCAGGAAATAGGGGATTACCAGAATTCCCATGCCGCCCAAACGAAGAAAGTGCATGTTGATGCATCTTCTTCGGGTGTGTTCATTACACAGAACAGTTTCTCAGTATACTTTACGTCCTGGGTATGAGATACCGGATCAGGATCCCGCATATGTAATTTGTTACATAGGTTACAGAAAGGTAGAGAACTGAGAACGGGAGATAAGTTTCATGAGTTGGAAATGATGCAAGTGTTGCAGCCAAGTTTGTTGGCAGTTATCACCCTGTATTACTAGAATACATTGATTCTGAACGAATTTTATTAGATACCGAACCTGATGTACAACATTATATCGGTCTCTTTATTAGTAAAGAAGGATATAATTTTGTATTGTTGGATAATGTTTTGAACATTTCCTATATCAAGAGTTGATCGGTTCAGGCACGTTATCTAAAAACATTGACGTTCTAAATCAAACTGCAGTTCTTAGTACAGAACACACACAAGAGGAAGAGTTCAGAAATGAACGAATCCTTCTTGAAGTATTGTAGACTAGGTCATATCAATGCGACCCGACTAGCTGAAGTTACATAAAGATGCATATTTACATTAGTTTGAATTTACATCTTGTGAAACTTGCCGGTCATGTCACAGAGATAAGATGACCACAGCTCCATTTATTGGAAAAAGAGAAAGAGTTAGTGAACTCTTGGGATAGATACATGTTGATGTATGAAGGTCCCCTGTCTACACATGCTAAGACCGGTTCTTCGTATTTCATTACATTCACTGATGATCTCTCAAGATTTAGACATATGTTCCTGTTGAAACACAAGTCCAAAACTTTTGAGATAATCACAGAATATAAGTCAGAAGTAGAAAACCAAAAACGTGTATAAGTATTATGTCCTTTGATGAGATCAAGGAGGAGAATACTTGAGCACGGAATTCCTGGACTATTCTAAAGGAGAAGTAGATTCTCTCTCAGCATTACTCCTCCAAATACACCACAGCACGTCGGTGTATCAGGGCGGAGCAATCGCACCCTATGTGATATGGTGTGCTCTATGATGAGTACTATTGAGTTGCCTATTTCCTTTTGGGAGTTGTGCACTTGTGAAGCTGCATACCTATTGAATAGGGTTCCAATCAAATCAGTTGCCCACCACTTCATCTGTGATATGGAAAGGAAAGAGCCCATATCTTAAGTTTGTTAAGATTTGGCGTTGTCCGGCCTATGTCTAAAAAGCAAAATCCGGACAAGCTCGAGGCAAAGTCAGTTCTGTGGAAGTTTGCTGGATATCCCAAGCATTCGCAAGGGAATATCTTCTACCAAACCGAGGAACAAAAGATGTTTTGTTTCTCAGCATGCCACCATTTTGAAAGGGAATTTCTTGTGAAGAAATTATTGGTCATAAGGTAGAACTGGAAAGAGTTCTAGCTATACAAACTGCAGCTGATGATTTGGTAAACCCAGAGGATTCAATAGTTTCCAACGAACCTCAGAATCTCCGCCGATCTGGTAGGGTTCCTCATCCACCTGAGAGATACTTCGGTTTCTTTATGACAGTGTGAGCGAGGATTGCATCATGAGATGATGACCCAACTAGTTTCGAGCTGGCCATCAGGAGTGGGACTCTGTAAGAATGGTTGGATACTTAGCGATCTGAGATGGAATCCTTATACACAAACAAAGTAAGGACTTTGGTTCCTATATCTGAAGGGTTAAATCCCGATCAGGAGCAAGTATATCTTGAGAAGATTACTTGGTGTACATGGAAAATTTGAGACTTTCAAAGCTATGCTTAAAGTCCATCCAGATCCTATTTGCCACGGCTGTGGCTATGATATCTGGCGTTTGGGTGTCATGACTACTTTTCTAAATGATGATTTGGAAGAGAGCATCTATAAGTACACAGCCAGAGGGCTTCATAGACAGTAGGAGCAGCGATAACGTGTGCAAGATGTTTTATATGATAAATCAGGCATCGTAGAGTTGGAACATCTGTTTTGATGTAGTAGTCAAAGAGTTTGACTTCATCAAAATGGTAGATGAACCATGTATATACAAAAAGGTAGTAGAGAGTATGGTGGTGATCCTCGTAGAGTACGTGGATGACATACTCTTGATAGGGAAGGAGTTTCCTATGCTACGCTCGGTCAATCTCCTCTTATCACAATGATTCTCCATAAAGGATCAAGGTGATACCTCCTAGGTTATGGATCTATGAGATAGATCTAATTGGATTTTAGGATTCTCACTAGTTGTAGTGAGATGGTATCAATCGATCCTGGGGAGAATCACTGGAAAGGTTCCACGGTGATAAGGACGACTAAATGTCAGTCGCAGGTATTGTCTTTTCCCTCAGTGGAGGGACGGTATGTTGGAAGAGTTCCAAGCTAGAAACGATGACTTACTAGACGATTAAAGGCAAGATACATCGTTACCAAGGATACTACCAAAGAGGTAGTCTGGATATACATAAGTTCATGAGATGAACATCAATCCAACCATTGTATGAAAATGGAGTTGTGGCTTATGC
Organism: Agapanthus africanus; assembly: GCA_030015575.1. Taxonomy (NCBI): domain Eukaryota; kingdom Viridiplantae; phylum Streptophyta; class Magnoliopsida; order Asparagales; family Amaryllidaceae; genus Agapanthus; species Agapanthus africanus. Next base: position 411,819,880 of record CM057342.1, read on the forward strand.
CAAGGAACCCCCGTCCCATCAGAAATCCAGATATAATTCTTAGGCAGTATCACCTGATCATGGAGATGGTTGATCTCCAGGGAGATCGAGGTTAGGAGAGTAGACACAGAGAACAACAGCGCGGATCCACTCACGAAGGCCAATTTCCCTGTAGAGACTTTTATGGGATGGTTGAGTATGAGATAATTCAACGACGGCTAATTGTTGGGTATGTGATACCACAACAGATGGCCCTAGTGCAAGTGGGAGATTGTTAGTTATATGTAAGCCTTAGAAGCCATTACTGTACATACGATGTATATTGTAGTGGATGCTTGGACATATATAGGGAGGACTTTCTTGCTTGACATGATAGTACACTATCTGGTTGCTCTTTATCTTAACATGTACTCTGATTGTCTCTATGATACATGTTGATAAAGCCCTTAGGATGAGTACTTGACTACCAGGACTATGATAAGATCATACTAGTGGGGCCACGGTAGTCGACGAGTACATCCTGTAACTGTTCTTAGTCGAGGGTGTATCGAGACAGGGCATCGATACACCAGAGTAGACTAGCGTATACGCATCTTGACCTCTATGATGGGCAATGGATGATCTTATATCCATTTGTGTTTGACATCAGAGAAGGTATACGGGTGCTCAGTGGAGACTGGGTACACTGGACGGACTCGCCGAGAACTCCCCGATGGTGTTATACCTCACATCAGATGCCAGTTCTCTGGTGACACTTGTACAGGTTAGTCTGTAGACCCGAGATCGTCATAGAGTCTTGTATGATTCCCACTGTCCTTTGATTTCTATCATACCACGTCCAAGAGGGCGTGCAAAAAGGTGGCTTTTGGGTACAGTCCCGAATCACATGGAGGCAATGAGCGATAGGAGGGGATTCGTCTCTCCCGGTATAGAGAGTTGATGTTGTGCTGTGTTCGATTGGCTATAACTGGAAATCCCTGGGTAGGGTTGCTGAGATATACTGGTAAGTGTTATCAGTAGTTTCTCGAACTGTTATAGACATCATATCGACACGACTTATCAAGCTACTAGGGTCTGACGTTTACCACCCCTAGGCGAGATATGCGACATATCAGACGACGAGACCGGACTGTACGGGAGTGTTACTTATTGGATTCGCTGGAGAATGTATAGGCTTGCTTGTTGATCTTCTGATCGCTCAATACCTGGGTGGCTGTTACGTTTAGCTGACCGCTTGCAGCTTGTGGGTGTTTGATATGACCATCACCTACTGCCGGCGTATTGACGATTCTTTAGAGTCCTACGCAGAGGTTTCTTGGCTCAGGCAAAATGGAGTAGGAGCACATATATGATATGTGCGGGACCGAGAACAATACGTGTATATGATACCGTATTAGATTCTCACGATATGAGATATCGACTGGGTATATGAGATATAGCCGGGTCATCGGATCAAGCGTTGATTCGATGAACTGATACAGATTATATTAGTCGGTTATTTATGAAATAGTCGGATTATCGGATCAATTGTTGATTTGATAATTTAATGTATAATTATATATTTAATATATTAAATTACATTAACTAATATTAGCTCACTTATTGATTCATTTTCTCACAGGGTAATACATTGATATATACGCGATAAATGTTAATGGTATTATTTTCTTTTGTTACAAATATATATTATATATGTGATATATAATATTGTAACATGATATGATTACTAATGAAACATGTTTAGTGGAGAATAAACAAGGTTAGGGTTTGAATTGGGTTAGTTCTTTCACGAACCTTCTACAAGGTTTTCTTTTGTCATGAGCTAAGATATTATGGTTGATATTTTAAGTGACTCATTCTTAACCCAACCTAAACCCTTAGCCCTAGTTAAATCTCTACATGAGTTAACCTTGTCATAGTTGACCATGGTTGCATTTGTAATGATATTATCATTTGCATTATTCATCACAAAAGGATTATTCATTGTTCATCTTCTTCTTCCTTCTTGCAAAGCTTTCTAGCTTTAATTCATGTGATGAAAATGGGTGAGATTATGAAAATAAAATAGAGCTAAATTCCTACATCATCATCCTAATCTATCCTAACCATTTAGATTAGGCTGTTCACTTCATTTGAGAGTGAGAGCTTGTGTTTAAGAAACTTCAAGGTAGATCATCTTAGTTATCGAAGATCGGAAGCAAGTTTGCATCATTCTCTTCATGGAGCCTCTCTAGAGTCAGGGTACATGATGATCGCAGTGAAGGGACCTCAACACGGAGCTTATGAAGTGAAGGACCGGACTACAAAGGTTGTAATCCCAAACTCTTAGATGTTAAAGTATTTAACATGCTTTGTTTCGCCTAATCTCTAGTTTAAAGATCTTGGTTAGGGTTGTTCGGCACGTCTAAATTTTGAATCGGGCATGCTTGATGCCTTATAGACCATTTAGAAAGTGCCTAATAACACTACACTTACTTGGATTGCATTATGCCTGTAGACGTTACGTAGTTTAAGGGCCGTCATGTGCCAATTTCGGATCGTGACAATATATATATATATATATATATATATATATATATATATATCTTTTGTTCAACATACGTCCCGCCATTTTGAAAACAATTTAGAAGGGTTTCCTTTGTAAAACGTTTGTGTCATCTCGGACACATAGGTAAATACTGAGACTATAGCTCCTTTTTGGAAATCCCTTCTGTAACTATCGATGCATGCAAAATATATTCAGGTATTGTCCTTTGAACAGTCCTGCTCAGCTACAATACAATTTAGTAAACATCATAAAAACATAATGCTCAAAGGAAATCAATCCCAAAATGTAAATGTAATAATGCCACGTGCGTCTGGTGTGCACAAAAATCGAAATCAACGAATGTGTTGTACATGTGCATAGAAAAAAATCTAAGTGCAACGGGTGTGCACGAAAACACCTGTCAAGGGCAACGGTGTGTCCTTGACCACAATATGAGTTGCATCTGATATGCACCAAGAATCCCGATTTAGTGCATCTGGTGTGCACCAAAATCGCATCAAGCGTGCCAAGTATGCGCAAGAATCCAAATCAAGTGCATAAGGAGCACGAAAACAATATCGAGTATCACGATCGAAATCGACGGTATACAACATACCTCAATCCAAATCAGGTATACCGTGATATAAAATCTCACATCCACGTGCATCAGCGTGCACAAAAATCGAATCAAAGTACTAAAAGTGCATGAAAACGATGTTAGATATGTATGCCCTAGAGACCTATATTCTTTAGGATGCTAGGCATGTATGTGTACAGAAACAATCTTTTCTCGAAGTGATAGTATGCTATCTGGTTTTTCTTCATCTTAACGTGTGATGTGTTGTATTTCATATCTTTGTATACATATTGATGAAGCCCTTAGGATTATACTTGACTACCAGGATTTTGATAGAGATCATACTAGTGGGGCCTGAGCAGTCTACAAGCATATCCTTTAATTGTTTCTAGTCGATGGTATATCGAGACAGGGCATCGATATTACCAGAGTAGACTAGTGTGTACGTTTCTTGACCCTTGGAGGGCGATGGATGATCCCATATCTATTGGTGTTTGACATCAAAGATTGTATACAGGTGCTCATTGTAGGGTTGCTAGGCACACGCACAAGGGTCTACGAGGCATCAACCATGCCCGATTTAAAAATTAGCCGTGCCGAACAACCCAAAGCCGGATCTTTAAACTAGAGATTAGGCGAAAACAAGTATGTTAAACACTTTAACACTAAGTGAGAGAGATTACAACCTTTGTAGATCCGGTCCTTCACTTCTTAAGCTCCGTGTTGAGGTCCCTTCGCTGCGATCATCATGTTCCGGACTCTCGAGAGGCTCCACGAAGAGAAAGATGTATGCTTTCTTCCGATCTTCGATAACAAAGATGATCTACCTTGAAGTTTCATTAACACAAGCTCTCACTCGCTAAATGAAGTGAACACTCTCATCTATAGGGCAAGGATAGATGAGGATGATGAAGTAGGACTTTTTCTCTCATTTATAATCTTTTTCTCACACATAAACATCATTTAGAAAAAGCTAGAAAGCTTTTTCCATGAAGCTTAAAAATGAAGAAGAAGAATAGTAATCCTTTTTTTGATGAATAATGAAAGGATAAACATGATGAATAATGCAACCATGGTTGACTAAACCTTTGTTGAGATTTAACTAGGGCTAGGGTTTGGGTTGGGTTAAAGCATGAGTCATTTGAAAATATCTTAGCCAAAACAAAAAGAAACCTTCTAGAGCTATCAAGAAGGAACTAACCCAAAACAAACCCTAACCTTGTTTAATCTCCAGCAAACATGTTGCATTAGTTATCATATCATGTTACAATATTATATATCACATATATAATATTTATTGTAACAAAATAAAATAATACAAATAACATATATCGCATATATATCAATGTATTACCCGAGTGAGAAAAAGAATCTTTTAGTGAGCTAATATTAGTTAATGTAATTTAATATATCATATATATTATTATACATTAAATTATCGAATCAACACTTGATCCGACAATTCGGCCATATCGCATATAACCGACTAATATCCCATTTACCGATTCATCGAATCAACACTTGATCCGATTACCCGCCTGATATCAAATATCGCAAGAATATTATACGGTATCTCATATCGCATTATCCTCGGCCCCGCACATATCACATATGTGCTACTACTCCGTTTTGCCTGAGTCAAGAAACCTCTGTGTAGGACTCTAAAGAATCGTCAATACGCCGGCAGTAGGTGATGATCATATCAAACACCCACTAGCTGCAAGCGGTCCGCTAAACGTAACAGCCACCCAGGTATTGAGTGCTCAGAAGATCGATAAGAAATCCTGTACATTCTTCTATGAATCCAATCAGTAACACTCCCGTACAGTCCGGTCTCGTCGTCTGATATGTCGCAAATCTCACCTAGGGGTGGTAAACGTCAGACCCCAGTAGCTTGATAAGTCGTGTCGATATGAGGTCTATAACAGTTCGAGAAACTACTGATAACACTTTCCACTAAATCTCAGCAACCCTGGCCAGGGATTTCCAATTATAGCCAATCGAACACAGCACAACATCAACTCCCTATACCGGGAGAGATGAATCCCCTCCTATCGCGCATTGCCTCCATGTGATTCGGGACTGTACCCAAAAGCCACCTTTTTGCACGCCCTCTTGGACGTGGTATGATTGAAATCAAAGCACAGTGGGAATCACACAAGACTCAATGATGATCTCGGGTCAACAGACTACTCTGTACCAGTGTCACCGGAGAACTGCCATCTGACGTGAGGTATAATACCATCTGGGAGTTCTTGGCGAGTCCGTCTAGTGTACCCAGTCTCTACTGAGCACCCGTACACCATCCTTGATGTCAAACACCGATGTATATGGGATCATCCATCGTCCATCATATGGGTCAAGATACGTATACGCTAGTCTACTCTGGTGCATCGATGCTCTGTCTCGATACACCCTCGACTAGGAACAGTTATAGGATGTACTCGTCGACTACCGTGGCCTTACTAGTATGATCTCATCATAGTCCCAGTAGTCGAGTACATATCCTAAGGGCTTTATCAACATGTAACATAGAGACAACCAGAGTACATGTTAAGATAAAGTACAACCAGATAGCGTACTATCATGTCGAGCAAGAAAGTCCTCCCTATATATGTCCAAGCATCCATTACAATATACATCGTATGCACAGTAATGGCCTCTAGGGCATACATATAACTAGCAATCTCCCACTTGCACTAAGGCCATCTTTTGTGGTATCGCATACCCAACAATTAGCTGTGGTTGAAGTATCTTATACTCAACCATCCCATAAAAGTCTCTACAGGGAAATGGGCCTTCGTGAGTGGATCCGCGTTGTTGTCCTCTGTGTCTACTCTCCTAACCTAGATCTCCCTGGAGATCAACCATCTCCATGATCAGCTGATGCTGCCTAAGAAATATATCTGGATTTCTGATGGGACGGGGGGTTCCTTGGCAAAAGCCACAACTCTATTGTCACACAATGGTTGGAACGAAGTTCATCTCATGAACTTATATATATCCAGACTGCCTCTTTGGTAGCATCCTTGGTAACGATGTATCTTGCCTTTAATCGTCTAGTAAGTCACGGTATCTAGCTTGGAACTCTTCCAAAATACCGTCCCTCCACTGAGGGTTAAGACAATGCCTGCGACTGACATTCAGTCGTCCTTATCACCCTAGAACCTTTCCAGTGATTCTCCCCAGGATTGATTGATACCATCTCACTATAACTAGTGAGTATCCTAATATCCAATTAGATCTATCTCATAGATCCAAAACCCAGGATTTAGGAGGTATCACTTTGATCCTATATGGAGAATCCTTGTGATAAGCGGAGATTGACCGAGCGTAGCATAGGAAACTCCTTCCCTATCAAGAGTATGTCATCCACGTACTCTACGAGGATCACCACCATACTCTCTACTATATTTTTGTATATACAAGGTTCATCTACCATTTTGATGAATTCAAACTCTTTGACTACCACATTAAAATAGATGTTCCAACTCCGCGATGCCTGATTTATCATATAAAACATCTTGCTCACGTTTTCGCTGCTCCCACTGTCTACGAAGCCCTCTGGCTGTATACTTATAGACGCTCTCTTCCAAATCATTATTTAGAAAAGCAGTCATGACACCCAACCGACAGATATCGTAGTCATGGTGTGTAGCCGTGGCAAGTAGGATCTGGATGGACTTAAGCATAGCATTGAAAGTCTCAACTTTTCCATGTACACCAAGTAATCTTCTCAAGATATACTTGCTCCTGATGGGGATTTAAACCCTTCAGATAAAGCAACCAAAGTCCATACTTTGTTGGTGTATAAGGATTCCATCTCAGATCGACAAGTATCCAGCCATTCTTACAGAGTCTCACTCCTGATGGCCAACTCGAAACTAGTTGTGTCATCATCTCATGATCTAATCCTCGCTTCCACTGTCATAGAGAAACCGAAGTATCTCTTAGGTGGGTGAGAACCCTACTAGATCGGCGGACAGGCTGAGGTTCGTTGGTTACTATTGAATCCTTCGGTTCTACCAAATCATTTGCTGCAGTTTGTATAGATGGAACTCCTTCCAGTTCTACCTCATGACCAATAATTTCTTCACAAGAAATTCCCTTTCACAAAGGTGGCATGCTGAGAAACAAAACATCTTTTGTTCCTCGGTTAGGTAGAAGATATTCCCTTGCGAATGCTTGGGATATCCAACAAACTTCCACAGATCTGACTTTGCCTCGAGCTTGTCCGGATTTTGCTTTTAGACATAGGCCGGACAACCCAAAATCTTAACATAATTAAGATATGGGCTCTTCCCATTCCATATCACATATGAAGTGGTAGGAAACTGATTTGATTTGAACCCTATTCAATAGGTATGCAGCTTCTCAAGTGCATAACTCCCAAAAGGAAATAGGAAACTCATTAGTACTCATCATAGGGTGCGCCATATCAAATATGGTGTGTTTGCTCCGCCCCGATACACCGATGTGCTGTGGTGTATACGGATGAGAAATGCTGAGAGAGAATCTCATTCTCCTTTAGAATAGTCCAGGATTTCCGTGCTCAAGTATTCTCTTCGTTGATCTCATCAAAGGACATAATACTTATACCCGTATTTTGGTTCTCTACTTCTAACTTATATTCTGTGAATATCTTAAAAGGTTCAGACTTGTATTTCAACAGGAACATATGTCCGAATCTTTAGAGATCATCAGAATATGGAATGAAGTACAAAGAACCGGTCTTGGCATATGTAGACAGGGGACCTTCATACATCAGTATGTATCAATCCTAAGAGTTCACTAACTCTTTCTCTGTTTCCAATAAACAGAGCTGTGGTCATCTTATCTTTGCGACATGACTGGTAAGTTTAATAAGATGTAAATTCAAACAGATTTAAATATGCATCTAAATGTAACTTCAGCTAGTCGGGTCGCATTGATATAACCTAGTCTACAATGCCTCAAGAAGGATTCATTCATTTCTGAACTCTTCCTCTTGTGTGTGTTCCGTATACTAAGAACTGTAGTTTGATTTAGAACGTCAATGCTTTTAGATAACGTACCTGAACCGATCAACTCTTGATATAGGAAATGTTCAAAACATTATCCAACAATACAAAATTATATCACTTCTTTACTAATAAAGAAATTGATATGATGTTGTATATCAGGTTCGGTATCTAATAACATTCGTTCAGAATCATTGTATTCTGGTAATACAGGGTGATAGTGATCAACAGACTTGGCTGCAACACTTGCACTGTTTCTATCTCAAGAAACTTATCACCCGTTCTCAGTTCTCTACCTATCTGTAGCCCATGTAACAAATTACATATGTGGGATCCTGATCCGGTATCACATACCCAGGACGTAAAGGATACTGAGAAACAGTTCTGTGTAATGAACACACCCAAAGATGATGCATCAACATGCACTTTCTTCATTTGGGCGGCACGGGAATTCTGGTAATCCCCAATTTCCTGATCTGTCTTATAACAATTATAAGTTGGAGCGGGACCAACAATCCCCTGCTCAGTATAACAAGCGGGTTCGGTCAATTCATCTGTATTATTATCTTGATTAAGGCGTGACATAATCGTAACCGGGAGAGAGACAGAAGAAAACACTCAGCGTGCCCTTTTACAAGATTAGATTGGTTATCAATTTATCTAATCAGGATGTCTCTCACAGTTTTAGTCAAATCTTCCTTCAAACCCTAAAAAGAAAAGACTAGCCGGGATTAATTACACGCTACAAGTTCGCCAAACTTTCATCCAGGCCAGTGCCGGTACTTTGAGGGAGGTTCCCCGTGCTTTCGCACGGACCTAATTAAAGCAAACCTCATTTTCCCAGGGGCGTAACCCCGTTAGCACCTTTCTAGACACCTACTTGATCGGTTAATTGTAATATGTAAAACTCTCCCAGGAGTAACTCTTACTCGCAGCGGGTATCGAGATCCAACTATCTCATAGAAGGTACGCAATCTCATTGCAAATTTCAACACTTGAAATTCCCAATAATATTTTGTCCCGAGCGATCTATGACCTTGACTAAGTCAACAAACCATAGACCGCAAGTAAAGTTCAACCCGTCATTTCCCGATTGAATTAAACCCACCAGCACGACCCTTGACTACGTCAACAAGGCCGCACGACTACCCTAATCCAATCGCATCATATGCTTTGCAGATAAGCACTAATCAGCTTCTGCACACTACGCCTTGACTAAGTAAACAAACGCAGCACGAATACTAGCTATTACTCATCTGAAATGACGGAGGACTATGATAGGTTTTTAAAAAAAACCCTTTGCGTAATGAACTTTATATCGTTGTAGAAACGAGTGATTTTTAAATGGAATGCTTTTGAGGCTTTTCTAGTTCTGCTAAAGAGGTCACTCCCGGTGAATGGATCGTCGGCTCTTTCCTCATCGAATAAGGTGCAGAATATATCATATATACCGCTGTGCAAAGCAAGAACTATAGAAGCAATCAAAAGACAAACCGAGTTTGTAGCATCTGCTAGTTTCACTAAAGAGGTCACTCCCGGTGAAAGGATCTCGGCTCTTTCCTTATCGAATAAGGTGCTGGATGTTCTACAAGGAACACCGCTATGCCAAGCACGAACTAGAGCTACTAGTTTTTAAACAAGTTTCTACAACATCTTTAGGTTTCTTTTAGTTTCATTAATCTCATTAATGAAGTCCCATTTTATTATGCTTCACAAGCATCACATTTGAAACGAAATCTGCAATATAACATATATCTCATATATATAGTATAAATATTCGTCTCATGCAGTAATATGATCTCATCATAGAACATTGCAGCAAAAGAACATATATGAAATATTGGATATACTAGGACGTCCGTGTTTTAATGCGACCCTATATAAAACACGGATTCCACGGTCGCGATGAATAGCCAATCCCACATCCCTAGACCCCTACGAGAGCGGCAAGCAACACTGCCAATTCTAAGGTTAGGAGACCCGGTCTCGACTCCTCGAGATGGTCTCCCACTGGACCCTAGAACCAGGTTACTTGTGCTCCCCGCCTTGGGTCTACTTAATGCGAAAAAGTAAATAACATACAATGGTGACATCATCCTCAGCCCGGAAGTACTCCAATAAAAGAATATTACATACAAATGAATTTTACATGAATGAAAATGAAAAACTCTCATCTCACATAAAACCCCCGGCTATTCAAACACGACGATCCAATATAACATATCACAGCAACACATAACATCACATGTCATCAACGTAAGTAAGTATGCATACGCCGATTGTCGTCGATGTATAGCAACAAAAACCGGCGATACAACTACATACTAAACTTACGGTCACAGAAAAGAAAGTGTAAAACTACAACAGTTGGAATCCGCAACCACCTTAGACATCACATGCCTAACCAAATGAATTCCTTAGATATCGCATGCCTAACAATTATAAACCCTGCATTTTAATCTCATTATCGAAAACTCTTTTCAATATCAAGTCGGGCAATTCAACAAGATTCCCGACAACCTGATCGAATGCTCGTAGCAAACTTTAGTAGACGGCCGCACCCCCGGATGCCGTCGACGAAGTGCACTAAGGCGGAACACCGCTGCCATGAGCACCCGAACTGATGCTTTTGGCGACGGGGTTCTCCTACAGTCACTTGGTCGGGGCTATGGGGCATGTCTGTCTATTAAGTTTACCCGGCGAGTATCCGCGTACGCTACGTGATTGCGACGGACTTTTGATCGCATCAAAATCCCGTGGCAAGCGATCATCTGAGACTGAACTAGTAGATTTATAACAATCAAATTAGTTATCTCATAACTACCTGTGGATTCCAAATATTGTATCACATTCCAGATAAATAGACAATGTTAAATTTTCCGATCGAATAATCAAACACCTAAGTTTTCCTAATAGCTCAACACTTGAGCGGAGTTTAAAAGCATCTGTCACATGCCACAGTACCAATGGTCTAGCCGTAGAAGGGTCAAGCCAACGCCTCATATATGGCACGCCGTACTGCCCCAAACTCTAAGGTTTAGAGGCAGTTCAAGACGGTCACATAATCGAGTTACGTTTTGTGTTCTTCTAGAGGGTCCACCGCGTTACTTACATGATTTTCCGGAAGTCTCAAACTCAAGAAAAAATCCAACTTTTGAAAAATTTTCCGACAGGGGAAAAAGTGAGTTATTGATATCCGTTCGAACTTTTTAACAGTTTCTAAAATTATCCGGAAAAATTAAACGAACTTAACTTATCCGATCGAATTAACGAGTCCCCAATACAACCCAGAAAACTCAACACTTGAGTAAAAATTAAAAATTCCCAGAAGCAGCAGGTAACACATACGGATGTTACTGTTGGAAAATGATACCATAACTCTCATTTATTGCCGCGGAACCGCCGCCAATACCCCAGTTTGGCCGCGGTTCCGCGGCGCTACAGTGGCCTTATAGTGTCGTTTTTACAGGTGTCCATAGAATTCCCTGCTGATTTTTTAATGGATTTTTAATATGAAAAAATCAACTGTTTTGAAAAATTTCCAGAAATTAGGGTATATCGGGCTTTCCGGGTTCGATCGGACATTAAACTTCGTCTAGACTTCGCCTAAAGCTCTAGCATGGCTCTGATACCACTGTAGGGTTGCTGGGCACGCGCACAAGGGTCTACGAGGTATCAACCATGCCCGATTTAAAAATTAGCCGTGCCGAACAACCCAAAGCCGGATCTTTAAACTAGAGATTAGGCGAAAACAAGTATGTTAAACACTTTAACACTAAGTGAGAGGGATTACAACCTTTGTAGATCCAGTCCTTCACTTCTTAAGCTCCGTGTTGAGGTCCCTTCGCTGCGATCATCATGTTCCGGACTATCGAGAGGCTCCACGAAGAGAAAGATGCAAGCTTTCTTCTGATCTTCGATAACAAAGATGATCTACCTTGAAGTTTCATTAACACAAGCTCTCACTCACTAAATGAAGTGAACACTCTCATCTAAAGGGCAAGGATAGATGAGGATGATGAAGTAGGACTTTTGCTCTCATTTATAATCTTTTTCTCACACATAAACATCATTTAGAAAAAGCTAGAAAGCTTTTTCCATGAAGCTTAAAAATGAAGAAGAAGATTAGTAATCCTTTTTTTGATGAATAATGAAAGGATAAACATGATAAATAATGCAACCATGGTTGACTAAACCTTTGTAGAGATTTAACTAGGGCTAGGGTTTGGGTTGGGTTAAAGCATGAGTCATTTGAAAATATCTTAGCAAAAACAAAAAGAAACCTTCTAGAAGTATCAAGAAGGAACTAACCCAAAACAAACCCTAACATTGTTTAATCTCCACTAAACATGTTGCATTAGTTATCATATCATGTTACAATATTATATATCACATATATAATATTTATTGTAAAAAAATAAAATAATACAATTAACATATATCGCATATATATCAATGTATTACCCGAGTGAGAAAAAGAATCTTTTTGTGAGCTAATATTAGTTAATGTAATTTAATATATCATATATATTATTATACATTAAATTATCGAATCAACACTTGATCCGACAATCCGGCTATATCGCATAAAACCGACTAATATCTCATTTACCGATTCATCGAATCAACACTTGATCCGATGACCCGGCTGATATCAAATATCGCAAGAATATAATACCATATCTCATATCGCATTATCCTCGGTCCCGCACATATCACATATGTGCTCCTACTTCGTTTTGCCTGAGCCGAGAAACCTCTGTGTAGGACTCTAAAGAATCGTCAATACGCCGGCAGTAGGTGATGATCATATCAAACACCCACAAGCTACAAGCGGTCAGCTAAACATAACTGCCACCCAGGTATTGAGCGCTCAGAAGATCAACAAGCAAGCCTGTACATTCTCCTGTGAATCCAATAAGTAACACTCCCGTACAGTCCGGTCTCATTGTCTGATATGTCGCATATCTCGCCTAGGTGTGGTAAACGTCAGACCCCAGTAGCTTGATAAGTCGTGTCGATTTAAGGTCTATAACTGTTCGAGAAACTACTGATAACACTTACCAGTAAATCTCAGCAACCCTGGCCAGGGATTTCCTATTATAGCCAATCGAACACAGCACAACATCAACTCCCTATACCGGGAGTGACGAATCCCCTCCTATCGCTTATTGCCTCCATGTGATTCGGGACGGTACCCAAAAGCCACCTTTTTGCATGCCCTCTTGGACGTGGTATGATGGAAATCAAAGCACAGTGGGAATCACACAAGACTCTATGACGATCTCGGGTAAACAGACTATTCTGTACCAGTGTCACCAGAGAACTGCTATCTGACGTGAGGTATAATACCATCTGGGAGTACTCGGCGAGTCCGTCCAGTGTATCCAGTCTCTACTTAGCACCCGTACACCATCCTTGATGTCAAACACCGATGGATATGGGATCATCCATCACCCATCATATGGGTCAAGATGCATATACGCAAGTCTACTCTGGTGCATCGATGCCCTGTCTCGATACACCCTCGACTAAGAACAGTTATAGGATGTACTCGTCAACTACCGTGGCCCCACCAGTATGATCTCATCAAAGTACCAGTAGTCGAGTACATATCCTAAGGGCTTTATCAACATGTAACATAGAGGCAACCAGAGTACATGTTAAGATAAAGTACAACCAGATAGCATACTATCATGTCGAGCAAGAAAGTCCTCCCTATATATGTCAAAGCATCCATTACAATATACATCATATATACAGTAATGGCCTCTAGGGCATACATATAACTAACACCCATTGGAGAATGGGTAAACCGAACAGGACTCGCCGAGAACTCCTAGATGGTATATATACCTATTGTCAGATAGCAGTTCTCTGGTGACACTTGTACAGGTTAGTCTGTAGACCCGAGATCGTCATAATGTCTTGTGTGGTTCCCACTGTTCTTTGATTTCCTCCCTACCACGGCTATACTGAGTCGTGCAAACAGGTGGACTTTGGGTACAGTCCCAAATCACATGGAGGCAGTGAGCGATAGGAGGGGTTTCGTCTCTCCCAGTATAGGGAGTTGATGTCGCACTATGTTTGATCGTCTATAACACCCAAATCCCTGGCCAGGGTTCTCGAGGTTTACTGATAAGTGTTATCAGTAGTTCCTCAAACTGTTATGAGCCGTATATCAGCATGACTTATAAAGTTACTGGGGTCTGACATTTACCATCCATAGACTTCATATGCGATGTATCAGACGAAGAGACCGGACTATACGGTAAGTGTTACTTACAGGGTGGTGAGGGTTGTGATGAGTTCGCTCGTCGGCCACCTTTTCGTCATGTACCTGGATAGCCATTACGCACAGCTAGTGCTGCTGACGTGCTTGTGGTTAAAGCCACTGCCAGTGTACTGTCGAGTCTTTAGAGTCCCACACAGAGGGTTCCCTCATTCAGGCAAAAGTTGTAGAGGCCGTAAGTTGTTAAGGCAGCCGTAAGATGTTACGGCAGGGTTTCGATCATGTTCGTGTAATTGTTATAGGAATAATGATCGGGAGGATAATACCGGTAGGCTTTGGTTTAAGCCGGATACTGGTATTACATTATTGGATTATTTGTATTCGTATTTTTCGGAATTCGGATACGGGTATACGTATACGGTATACGGTATACGGAGGAGGGGTATTTTTGTAATTGTTACAAGAATACCTTCTAGAAGGTGCCACCTCATAATTACATTATTTATTTTTTAAAAATAAATAAATGAGGTGGAATTTAAAAAGTCCAAGCAAGGTTGAAAGAATGGGTCGTTTTATTTTATATTGTTTTGGAGTTACTATTGAAGCATGGTGCTAATTTTATATTGTAAGCTTCAATTATTTCATTTGAGCCATATCAAAATTCCATGCTTGAATTTTCTCATTATGACAAACACTTTCTCTCTCCTTCTTCTCTCCTTCTTCTCTCGTCCTCCCTCCTCCTAAACTTTACCCTTCACATGTGATGTGAATCAAAAGCTTAGGGTTAAAGATAATTCAATACACTAATCTCTACATCATCCTAGTGATATCTTCTAGCAAATTTGATCTCTAGGTTAAACTCTTGTGAATAGTTTGTAGCTTGCATGATAGCTCTCGCGTGGATCATCTTGGTCTTGTGGTGGCCGGAGATCGAGGACATCGGCAACATCCAAAGGAGCTAAGAAGTTCATCAAAAGAGAAGGCAAGGAGCAAAGGAGTTCCACCAATGAGATGACCCGAAGAACCGTATCATCGAGGTATAATCCCTAACATAGTTGATAAGATCTCCAGTTAGGGTTTTCTAGTTATGGTATAGACAAGATCTTTTGGAAAGTGCATGCTGTATGCAAAGAAAATTTTCGTTTATCGCTTTCGTAGCCTCACAAGAGTTGTGGGAGCATGAAACCTTTTCACCAACATGGTATCAGAGCCTAACAAAATAATAATTAGATTGTTAGCCAAAATTAGAATTTCGATCGACGATTTTTTTCCCGGAAAACACGATCTCTGTCTCCGTTTTCTGTCGATTTTTAAATTGTTCAAAAAATCATTTCAGTTGCCTTAAAAATACATGCAGGGTTTTCTAAGCACACTGTGGAAAAACGAGACTCTAACTCGTCAAGAACACCGCAGATCCGCGGCCAAACTCAGTGTTTGGCCGCCGATCCGCGGCCGAGTCATGGCCGAGTTGACTCGTTTTTCAGCAGTTTGTTTAGATTAAGAATAGTGTTTCTGGGATATCTGGAATTTACATAAAGTTGTTTGTACAATGGATTGTGACAAGTGTTGGCATGGTTTAAAATTATCGATCGAAATTCTAAAGTGCTTGGCAAATCGGGTTTTCAGTTTTTTGTTATGTGTGTTTGAAACGTCGACTAATTGCTATAAGTCGATTAATCGGGGTTGCACACTTCTGTAATGATATCATGAGATGGTTTGTGTATATGAAGATGTTGGATCGTCGTGATGAATGGCCAGGGGATGTGAGAAGAGCGTTTTTCTTTTTTCTTTCATTCAATGTAATTTGTAAAAAGCAATGTAATATTATTTTGCGGGGCACATCCGGGTTGAGGTTGTAGCCACCGTTGTATAATTTCATTTTACTGTTTCTGCTCCTAGGATAGACCCAAGGTGGGGTGAACAAACTACCGGGTTTTCGAAGTGCCGAGTGGTCTACTCACTTTGTTGAGAGAGGTTGCTTCACTTCGGGAATTTGCCGGGTAGTTTGCCGCACCCGTAAGGGTTTAGGGTGGGGTTTTGGCTGTTCATCACGACCATGGAACCCGTCTTTCATTAAGGGCTTGAATGAAATACGGAATTCCTAGTATATCCAATGTATTCATCTGTGATCTGAAATGGCTATATTTATATATGAGATATATAATAAACATTGCTTATGTTTTTCACCCGCACTAGTCCAGCCCCCGCTCTGCAGTTAGTTATGTAACCTAACGGTGCATGACGGGGCCCTGTGGCGAATGCGGATGGCATAAGCGTACGTTCTATTTTTGTTTCTTTTCTGTGATGTTTTGGAAACGTAAATGATGGGACAACATTAATGTGATTAATGTTAAGAAAAAGAAACCTAAAGATGTTATAGAATCAAACTTTTTAAAATGGGTAACTCTAGTTTTTTCTTTGCATAGTGGTATTCTTGAATATCCTGCACCTTATTCGATGTGGAAAGGGCTGAGATCCCTTCACCGGGAGTGATCCCTTTAGTGAAACTAGAAAATGTTACAATGAACTCTATTGTTTTTATAGTTGATCTAAATTTTGCTTTGTATCGTGGTATTCAGGAATATCCTGCACCTCATTCGATGAGGAAAGAGCCGAGATCCCTTCACCGGGAATGACCTCTTTAGTAAAATTAGAAAGATACTACAAAACCATTCGATTTTTAAAACTGGAGCATAAACCACCCCTCTCACTCGATTCTACAACGATATCAAGTTCAAAACGTTAATGTTTTTCATGAAAACCATCCGTTGCCCTCCGCCATTTTAGGAAGCAGAGTACTTAGTATTCGTGCCATGTTTGTTGACTATAGTTAAGGTGTGGTGTACGGTAACTAAGTGATGTCTTCCTACAATGCATTTGATGCGATCGATTAGGACATTCGCATGACTTTGTTGACCATAGTTAAGGGTCATGCGGGTAGGTCTAAATCAATCCTGAAATGGCGGGTAGAACTTGACTAGTGCTTATGATTTGTTGACCATAGTTAAGGTCATAAGACACTAGGGGTAAAAATCATATCGAGAATTTCAAGAGTTGAAATTTGCAATGAGATTGCATACCTTCTATATGATAGTTGGATCTTGATCCCACTGTGAGTAATAGTTACTCCCGGGAGAGTTTTGCACTTTACAATTAGCTAATCCAGTAGGTGTCTAGAAAGGTGTCAACGGGGTTACGCCTCTAGGAAAATGTTGTTTATTTTAATTAGGTCCGTGCGAAAGCACGGCAAACCACCCTCGAAGTACCAACACTGGCCTGGCCGACCGATTAGAGAAATTGTAGATTGCAATTAATCTTGGCTAGTTTTCCTTTTAATGGTTTGAAGGAAAATTTGAAAAAAACCAGTGGGAGACATCGATTAGATAAGATTAATAACCAATCTAATTATGCAAGAGCAATCGCTGAGTGTCTTCTTTTCTCTCTCCCAATGGCAGATACCTATGACGGGACTTAAGCTTTTATTGGACAAGAATAAACTCACTGAACCGAACTACAAAGATTGGCTAAGGAACGTAAATATTGCCCTGACCTATGATATGGTCGAATACGTCCTCACTACTCTAGCCCCTCTTAGCCCAAGCCCTGATTCTTCAGTTGCAGATAAAGAAATCCGCAAGACATGGGATATAGACAGTGCAATAGCCAAATGCCTCGAGCTTGCTTCTATGAACAATGAACATCAGAAGCAACACGAGAAGATGGATGTTCAATGCATCTTTCTGCATACAAAGGAGTTGTATGGAGAGCAATCTCGTACTCTCCGATACGAGGCATCTCGAAAGTTGTTTCAGATACGGATGGCTGCTGGCACGTCTGTAGGTGACCATGTATTGAAGATGATTGGACTTATCGAAGAACTTGAGGACCTGGGTTGGACCATGGAGAATGAACAATATGTTGATATTGTTCTACAGTCCCTTCCCCCTGCCTTTGCTCAGTTCATTGTAAACTTCAACATGCAGAACATAGAGAAGTCCTTACCTGAACTTCTTAATATGTTGAGGAGTGCAGAAAGCACGCTAAAGATAGCAAAAACTCTCGCTCTAATTGCTGTCCATCTTCCTCTTCCGTTCCGAAAGCCAAGGCCAAGGGAAATAAGAAGAAGAATCCCATCAAGGCGAGAGGCGGAGTAAAAGAGGCACCGGGAAGGGACAAGAAAGGGGCTGCTGCGACAGGACGAGGGGAATGCTTCCACTGCCACCGGACTGGGCACTGGAAGTGAAACTGCATTGGATACCTGGCCGACCTCAAGAAGAAGAAGCATGGTGATGCTTCCACTTCAGGTGTGTTTGTAACAGAAAACTGCTATTCAATTAACTCTGCTTCCTGGGTATTGGATACTGGGTCAGGATCTCACATCTACAATTGTGTGCAGGGGTTGAGAAATAGCAGGATTTTGAAGAAAGGTGATCACACTCTCCGGGTTGGGAATGGTTCCTCAGTACATGCTACTGCAGTGGGAGAGTATCACCTTGGTTTGCCGACAGGTTGTATATTGGTTTTGAACCCATGTTATTTTGTACCTTCGATGTTATGTACTATTATATCTGTATCATTGTTGGACAATGCTGCATATAATTTTGTATTGCAATCTAATGTTATGAACATTAACCTTAATCAAGAGTTGATTGCATCTGGTATATTATATAATGGGATATACGTCCTAGACCAGCATACAACTCACAAACAAAAGAAAGGTTTCAGATATATAAATGAAGCTTTCATTTGGCATTGTAGACTTGGACATATTAACGAGACAAGACTAAACAAGCTACATAAAAATGGATATTTGAACCCGTTTGAATATAAATCTTATGCGACTTGCCAGTCTTGTATCAGAGGTACAATGACCAAAACTCCGTTCAGTGGACACGGAGAGACAGCTACTGAACTCTTAGGCCTCATACATAGTGATGTATGTGGACCAATGTCTACACATGCAATAGGTGGTTTTTCGTACTTCATAACTTTCACTGATGATTTATCGAGATTTGGGCACGTGTTCTTGTTGAAACATAAGTCCGAATCCTTTGAAAAATTCAAGGAATATAAATCTAAAGTAAAAAACAAATAGGTTTAAGTATCAAGAAACTTCGATCGGATCGAGGAGGTGAGTATCTAAGCTCAGAGTTTCTAGATTTCATAAAAGAGAATGGGATTCTCTCTCAGCTCACTCCTCCATATACACCACAGCACAACGTTGTATCGGAAAGGAGGAATCGTATCCTATTATATATTGTACGATCTATGATGAATGATGCTGAGTTATTGATATCATTCTGGGGGCACGCATTGGAGACTGCGATTTATCTATTGAACAGGGTTCCGACCAAAACCGTGTCTACCACTCCTTATGAGATATGGTATGGGAGGAGACCATCTCTTAAAAGAGTTAAGATATGGGGTTGTCCGGCTTATGTGAAAAAGCATAATCCGGTCAAACTCGAGACACGATTTGTCTTGTGTAGATTTGTGGGATATCCAAAACACTCGTAAAGATATTTTTTCTACCACAAGGAGGAACAAAGGGTGTTTGTTTCTCAGTATGCCACATTTCTAGAAAATGAATTTTTTACAAATGATACTGTTGGCAATGCGGTAGAACTGGAAGAAGTTCCAGATACACAAACAATTACGGATGATTTGGTTGAACCTGAGCTTTCAATAAAACCTGACGAGCCTCAGCCACTCCGTAGATCTAGTAGGACTTCTCGCCCACCCGATAGATACTACGGCTTTCTAATTGATGGTGATAGAGAAGATTGCATCATGGATGATGATGAACCTACTAGTTTTTAGCAAGCTATCACGAGTGGTGACTCAGTGAAGTGGATGGATGCCATGAGATCCGAAATGGAATCCATGCACACCAACAAAGTATGGACTTTGAAGGTTGCACCTTCTGGAGTAAAACCCATAGGGTGCAAATGGATCTTTAAGAGAAAGATCGGTGTGGATGGTCAGCTGGAGACCTATAAAGCTAGGCTGGTCGCAAAAGGATTTCGTCAAAGACCAGGCTTGGACTATGATGAAACCTTTTCACCAGTCGTGATGCTCAAATCCATTCGGATCCTGATTGCTATAACTATTCACTATGATTATGAGATCTGGCAGATTGATGTTAAAACAGCATTTCTAAATGGTGATTTAGAAGAATGCGTTTTTATGGATCAGCCAGAAGGCTTCATTGATAGTGGGAGCAGCGGAAAAGCATGCAGGCTACTTAAATCCATCTATGAATCAAAGCAGGCATCATGGAGTTAGAACATCTGCTTTGATGATACAATCAAAGAGTTTGGTTTTATTAAAAATGTAGATGAACCATGTATTTATAAAAGGACTGTAGAGAGTACTGTTACATTCCTCGTATTGTACGTGGACGATATTTTCTTGATAGGAAATGATATTCCTATGCTACAATCGGTCAAACTATTCTTATCACAGAGATTCTCCATGAAAGACCTGGAAGATGCCTCGTACATACTGGGGATTAAGATCTATAGAGATAGATCTAAAAAATTATTGGGATTGTCCCAATCAAGATACATTGACACCATACTAAAGAGGTTTAGTATGGAGGATTCCAAGAGGGGTAATTTACCCGCTTGTCACGGGATCACCCTCTCCAAAGAGATGTCTCTAAAGACTGATGAGGAGAGGGCTAGCATGAGCATTATACCCTATACTTCGGCGGTAGGATCTATAATGTATGCGATATTGTGTACTCGACCAGATGTAGCTTATGCACTGAGTGCAGTAAGCAGGTATCAATCCAACTCAGGGGAGAAACACTGGACTGCTGTGAAGAACATTTTGAAGTACTTGAGAAGAACTAATAAAATGTACTTGGTGTATGGTAACGGAGATCTCCAAATGGAGGGCTTTACGGACTCCAGCTTCCAGAGCGACAAGGATGATAGTAAGTCCATCTCAGGGTTTGTATTTACCCTAAATGGAGGGGCGGTATGTTGGAAAAGTTCCAAGCAAGATACCATCGCTGACTCCACGATGGAAGCTGAGTATATTGCTGCTAATGATGCAGCAAAGGAGGCTGTCTGGATGAGGAAGTTCATTTCTGAACATCACGTGGTTCCTTCCATTGCTAATCCAATACCTCTGTATTGCAATAACAATGGAGCCAAGGCTTTGGCAAAGGAACCGAGGTCCCATCAGAAATCCAGACATATCTTGAGGCGGTATCACCTCATCAGGGAGATAGTGGATCGCCAGGACATCGAGGTACGGAGAGTAGACACGAAAGACAACACAGCAGATCCATTAACAAAGGCCATTCCTCAAGTCCAGTTTGAGAAACTGTTCGAGCTGTTGGGCATGCGGTACGCCGGCAACTGGTTCTAGTGTAGACAGTGGGTACCTATTGCACCAACTACAGGCCTTAGTGCAAGTGGGAGATTGTTAGATATGTATGCCCTAGAAGCCTGTATTGTATAGGATGCTAGGCATGTATATGTACAGAAACATTCTTTGCTCGAAATGATAGTATGCTATCTGGCATGTCTTCACCATAACGTGTGATGTGTTGTATTTCATATCTTTGTATACATATTGATGAAGCCCTTAGGATTATGCTTGACTACCAGGATTATGATGGAGATCATACTAGTAGGGCCTGGGCAGTCTACAAGCATATCCTTTAATTGTTCCTAGTCAAGCGTATAACGAGACAGGGCGTCGATATTACCAAAGTAGACTAGTGTGTACGTTTCTTGACCCTTGGAGGGCGATGGATGATCCCATAGCCATTGGTGTTTGACATCAAAGATTGTACACGGGTGCTCATTGGAGAATGAGTAAACAGAATAGGACACGCCGAGAACTCCTGGATGGTATATATACCTATTGTCAGATAGCAGTTCTCTGGTGACACTTGTACTGGTTAGTCTGTAGACCCGAGATCGTCATAGTATCTTGTGTGGTTCCCACTGTGCTTTGATTTCCTCCCAACCACGGCTCTACTGAGTCATGCAAACAGGTGGACTTTAGGTACAGTCCCGAATCACATGGAGGCGGTGAGCGATAAGAGGGGTTTCGTCTCTCCCGGTATAGGGAGTTGATGTCGCACTATGTTTGATCGGCTATAACACCCAATTCCCTGGCCAGGGTTTTCGAGGTTTACTTATAAATGTTATCAGTAGTTCCTCGAATTGTTATGAGTCGTATATCAGCATGACTTATAAAGTTACTGGGGTCTGACATTTACCACCGCTAGACTCATATGTGAAGTATCAGACAAAGACACCGGACTGTATGGTAAGTGTTGCTTACAGGCTCGTTATGGTTATGATGAGTTCGCTCGTCGGACACCTTTTCGTCATGTACCTGGGTAGCCGTTACGCATAGCTAGTGCCGCTAGCATGCTTGTGGTTAAACCCACTGCCAGCGTACTGTCGTGTCTTTAGAGTCCCATACAGAAGGTTTCCTCGTTCAGGCAAAAGATGTAGATGCCGTAAGTTGTTACGGCAGCCGTAAGATGTTACGGCAGTGTTTCGATCATGTTCGTGTAATTTTTTACAGGAATAAGGATCGGGAGGATAATACTGGTAGGCTTTGGTTTAAGCCGGATACCGGTATTACATTATTGGATTATTTGTATACGTATTTTTCGGCATTCGGATACGGGTATACGTATACGGTATACGGTTTATCGAGGAGGGGTATTTTTGTAATTGTTACAAGAATACATTCTAGAAGGTGTCGCCTCATAATTACATTATTTATTTTGTGAAAATAAATAAATGAGGTGGAATTTAAAAAGTCCAAGCATGGTTGAAAGAATGGGTTGTTTTATTTTATATTTTTTTGGAGTTACTATTGAAGCATGGTGCTAATTTTATAAAGTATGCTTCAATTATTTCATTTGAGCCATATCTAAATTCCATGCTTGAATTTTCTCATTATGACAAACACTTTCTCTCTCCTTCTTCTCTCCTCCTGCTTCATCTTAAGCTTTACCCTTCACATGTGATGTGAATCAAAAGCTTAGAGTTAAAGATAATTCAATACACTAATCTCTACATAATCCTAATGATCTCTTCTAACAAACTTGATCTCTAGGTTAAACTCTTATGAAGAGTTTGTAGCTTGCATGATAGCTCTCACGTGGATCATCTAGGTCTTGAGGTGGCCGGAGATCGAGAACATCGGCAGCATCCAAAGGAACTAAGGAGTTCATCAAAAGAGAATACAAGGTGCAAAGGAGTTGCACCAAAGAGAAGACCCGAAGGATCGTATCATCGAGGTATAATCCCTAACATAGTAGATAAAATCTCTAATTAGGGTTTTCTAGTTATGCTTTAGACAAGATCTTTTGGAAAGTGCTTGTTGTATGCAAAGAAAATTTTCGTTTATCGCTTTTGCCGCCTCACATGTAACGTTTTGAAAAAAAAAATCGTTTCGGTGAAATTTCGGAAAATCGGTAAAATAAGGGGGTTTTCTGTAAAAAGTCAAAATACAAATATCATTATTATAAAATTAAATATATATATTCTAGCTATGTAATTGCTAGTATTTGGTGTTTATTGAGCCACTGGTAAAATTTCTAATTTTCTGAAAATTTTTGCAAAATTAATTATTTTAATATTATTTTAAGCCGTTACTAATACATTTAATTAGGGAAAATTAGAAATTGGAATGGGTTGAAACAAATTTCGTGCATCATAACAAATTAAACAAAATTTTAACATGTTGTTTTTGAAATGAAATGAAGCTGCCAAACGGTTTTAGAAAATATCGAAGAAAAAGGCTTAAATAGTGAAATTAGTGTTAATGAAAATGGGGGTATAATATTTATCTTCGTGTTTTCCCAACATGCACTCACACACACCCCCATTTTTCCTCATGGCCAAGCCCCCCCTTGACAGCCCCAACATCTTGGGCCTCTCATCTCACAAAAGAGAAAGAAAAACAAGAAAGAAAGTTAAATGAGTATTGGACTTTTACTTTTGGGTTGACTTGGACTTTTCTTGAGTTGGCATTCCCTCACCTCACTCTCTCACCTCTCCTCCCCCAATGTAGCCGACCCTAGCAACAGCAGCAGCCCCCCATTTCTCCTTCTCTTCTCTCTTCAAAATTCCATCAAAAAATCATCCAAAATGCTTCAAAAATCCCACAAAATCAAAATCTAATCCCTACCCATTTTTACTTGACCATTCTAGTATGGATCTAGGGAACAAGATGGCAATTTGAGAGGCTAGATTTCAAACTGGATCAATGGGTTATGAGGTACAAAAATCTTGACCTTTTTGTTAAATTGTTTGTTATTACCTTAATTCAACTAAATTAGATGTTAAATATGGTTTTTATTGCAAGGTTTAACCTTCAAGAGAAGGGTTTCTGAAATTCTAGTTAGGGTTTTACTACATCATTAGGGTTTGATCATTGGATTATGGTTGTGATGGGTAGATTAACTTGTTATTGCATGCTAAAATCTAAGCTAGTTGCTATATTAAAATTGTTATTTTTAAAATTGTCCAATTTGCATAATATTGCAAACTAGGTTTTCGGAATTTATACAAATTTTTGATGAGTTTAATTTATGAAAGTGATTTGTATGACCTAATTATGTTATTTAATGAGTATTTTGGCTATTTGAATCGTTAAAATTTGTAGATTGGTTAAAACATCAAGTTTTTAAACCGAAATGAGAATTTGTGCTAACTAGGTTTTTGGAAAACAAAAATATTGGTTTAATTTTATGGTTTTGACGAATTAAACCCTATTTCTTATGCAGTTAGTGAGTTTTGAAACCATGATTAGTACGTTTGGTTTTTTCTCGATCAATCGGCGTTTGTACGCCGACGTCGAGGGTTTTTGGGTTGATTTGTGAAAATAACCATAGGTTTTGACCTATGTGGGATTCATGTGTCGTTTTGGTCATGAGTCAGATTTTAATATGATACGATGCTATATATGACATGTAGGTACCCCATTTAGAATTCGAGATGACAAGCAAGCACGGGGCGACGTCGACACCGGCGAGCTAAAATCAGGTGAGTAGATTTATATCTACGGGGAGAAGTCGGGTGGATGGCGTATAGTACCCCCGCAAAATTTTGAGGAATGAGGTGATGCGGTAACAATATACCTTTATATGTTAGTAGGAGATATGAACACCGAATAAGAGAAGCCTTAGGAGCTTATAGGTTTAGGGTTAGCGAAAATTGAAGAAAGGACTTTAGCGGATTTCTTAATCACGAAACCTAGAGTAAGGATTTGCATACACGTACACATATACACTTGCATATATCATCTTCTTGTGCGTATATGGGAATGTGTATATATGTATATACGCATGGGTATGGGACTATGCATATATACATTCATATACACATGCATGAATGTTGAGGATATTGTATGATATTTGGAGATGAGTCGATGAGATTGCGCTTGAGGCCGTGAGATCGGTGGTGTGATGTGGTCCGTATTTGAGATACGACATGATATTTTAGAGGGTTCTCTAGGCATTGGTGTTTTCATACACCCGCATCCATTTCATGGATGGTATCAGTATTGTACTGGACGTAGATCAGTACCCCGATCGTGATATTTGATAAAGAAGATACCTTATTACTAGTATGATGAATGTGATATTGACCCGTACCCAGATTTGGGATGCCGTACGACGGATTTACGTATGAGCTATATATTGATGTTGGATCCGCACTCTTGACTTGGGAATATCTGATTATATATATGGTATCGGATGTGATATTATCAAGGCAGGATCACCGACTAATATATATATATATATATATATATATATATATGTATGTATCGACTCAGATGTTAGGCGGTTTCCTTACCTTCAGTTAGCTTGTTAGTTCAGCCGTATAGTTTAGTGTAGTTGTTAGACTAGGTTAGATTCCTACCTATTTCAAAACTAACGGATCGTGGGTATTTTAAAAGACAGGTCAAGGGATTCTACGGATATTTCAAAAGACGTATCTTTTCATAAAAAATACCGTAGCCCTTATTTTCAAAACCCCACGATTCGTGTTATTTCAAATGGCACCACTGTGGAACTTATATTTTATTAAATGCAGATTAGTTATCATTGTGTTTAGTATTCAGCTCCCGCACATTGTTGATGTTCGCTCCGCATCGCATACTTATTTTGTTATTCATATAGCATTATTGATATCAAGCTGCTAGGACACCAGCACCATTACCGATGACGCGTATGTACCACGTACACATACTTGCCGGCTCACACACATCTTCATCGGTAATTGCCATGTCACGAAAACTTTAGAAAATACTATTTCATTGACATAGTTTGTTAGCTAATAGTTTAGACATGATATTAGTGTACTTGCCTTATATGCTAGTTTAGATATTGTAGTTATTACTTGCTATTTCATGCATGTTATTATTCACTGTTATGCCGCATTCCTGGATTTTTATGCCTATATTCACTGTTTACATGCTATTGAGGATTTGGATTCGGATTTTCATGAGACTTCCTGGTTTTGGTGGAAAACCGCAAAAATATTTATAAACTTCTTTTCTCTCTCTTTTAAATGAAAAGTGCGGTTTTCCCATGATGTATGAGTCGTCCACCATGAGTTTGCTGATGGATTTCGAGACCCGATTTGAGGAGTTGGATGAACCGTTTCGGGTACATGGTGGACCCGGTAAGGTACCCCGGGGAAAGAAGTTCGAGTAGTAGACGATGAGCCTGGCTGGGGAAGACTACCTACCGGTGATTTTACCCGACGCGTCGGATATCCGGAGGATACCGTCGTGTTCTTGAGATTGATGGTAGGGGCCAGTCCGGACTGACGGCGCTCTAGATAGTGAGATTGAGACATGGAGATTTTGTGACATCGAGGTACTGAGATTGATGATCCAGGCCAGCCCGGATAGCCAGAGCCTGAGGTTTTGAGATATTAGTATTTATGTTTTGTGTCGATACTAGACACTGTTTATGCTGATTTAATTTTTGATACCTCGTTTTGAAAATACAGAAATCTCACTAAATTATGAAAGCAGTTTCTTCATTTACATGTATTCTGTTTTCATCCATTCATACCTCATCCATATGATATATTGCTACCTGAGGCACTGACACGAGCACTTGGTATTACCGTTGTTTAGAGGTATACCCTAACCATTGTTATAAGCTGCAGATTTTATATTTGAGGATATATTATGATCGTATGACTTAGGATTGCGTTGTTCATGGGATTTCTGTTCGTAGATGTTTTCTACTCACGAGTTGGCAACTCACCCCCGTTGTGCCACAGTTTCTTGCAGGTTTTGCCGTACAGGTTTCATTACGGCTTTGCTGGCACTGCTTCTTTTCGGGTGACTTGCTAGTAGGTGGGATTACTTGTATCGTACCCATCATTATACCTTGTATATTATTATTCTGTTGTATCTAGAAGTTCCATCAACCAAACATGTATTTATTTCAGAGATAGAGACCAGTGATGTTTATTCTTTAGACCTTAGAGTCGCGCGTTGTATTTCTATGGATTTCTTGCTGTTTTGAGTTTCCTTTTGAGTTTTGATCCTCGCCCTTGGCGTTGTATATTATATTGCTTGCATGGTTGTGACCGTCGATTGACGAAGAGCTAGCTCCCGCTTGGGGATGCCTTTTTATTCATTTCGTATACTATTCATGTTGTATCCCGTTTGGGGGCCAGTATTTACAAAAGAGACTCTACCGAAATTTTCAGGAAATATTTGATGTTTTTCAAAACGCATAATTCGGCTTATGCTATTAAAACTACTTACTTTAAGTTGGTTTTTCCTTCACTATACCGCTTCTTTGGTTTTGGCTTACTTAGATTACGTACGCCTTGAGACGTCCGTAATTTAAGTACCGGTCACGTTCACAAGAGTTGTGAGAGCATGCAACATTCACCAACAAACTACAGCGAAAGCACAAGTCAAATCACATACATGCCACAGGCATGAATCAAAATCAACCATCTCGAATGACATCAAGTCGAAATCGAGTGCAACTGTCGTGCACGAAAACTCAATCAGGCAATTAAATCGCCCAAAATACCGAAATCCAAAATAACGGACCCATGATATTCGAATCACCAAATCTCAAATCGTAAACACTGTCGTCGATATGTTCTTCCTTCAAAGTTGAGAAGGTGTCGGTGCATCCAAAGCTAGCAGAGCAAGATATCTACTCGCCTCTTCTTCCTGGTCCGGTGGCTTGTGCCTTTAGACTCTCGTCTTTAACTGCGGATTTCAAGTTATATAATTCCTCGGCTCAACGGCCCAATATGGAAATGATGACGGAAACAGTTCCGCTCTGGCACATCCTCTAAAATGTTTCTGGCCAACTATCATGGTCACTCATAATATGTCTCGTCGGCGATGCCGAACTCTGGCTTACTGGGTGTGTGTAATATAACCGATCCTAGGTCCAGGTCTTCTTGTTAGTATTTCTAGAAAGATCTTGTTGGGGTCTCTCCCAAATCTTGTTCCAGCTGAACTTCCCGGAAGTTATCACCCTTTACTAAATCCATTTCTTGTTCCGAAACGGCTGCATACTCATCACGACTCCTTCTGGAAGATATATCCATATTCAACGCCTCTGCATGCGTATTGCAGGGTTACTAGGCACTCTCACAAGGGTCTATAAGGCATCAACCATGCCCGATTTAAAATTTAGCCGTGCCGAACAACCCTAAACCAAGATCTTAGACCAGAGATTAGGCGAAACAAAGCATGTTAAACTCTTTAACATCTAAGAGTTTGGGATTACAACCTTTGTAGTCCGGTCCTTCACTTTATAAGCTCCGTGTTGTGGTCCCTTCGCTGCGATCATCAAGTTCCGGACTCTCGAGAGGCTCCACGAAGAGAAAGATGGAAGCTTGCTTCCGATCTTCGATAACTAAGATGATCTACCTTGAAGTTTCTATAACACAAGCTCTCACTCACTAAATGAAGTGAACACCCTAATCTAATTGGCAAGAATAGATTAGGATGATGAAGTAGGATTTTTGCTCTCATTTGTTTTCTTTAACTTACTCATTTTCATCACTAATGAAAAAGCTAGAAACCTTTTCCTTCAGGAACTCAAGGAAGAAGAAGAAGAATCCTTTTGTGATGAATAATGAATAAAACCTATGGTTACAAATACAACCCTTGAGTTACTTTAACTCATGTAGAGATTTTAACCTTGGGTGAAGGGTTTGAGTTGGGTTAAATAATATCTTGCAAAAATATCAACACATAATATCTTTGCAAGAAATAAAACATAAGCTTCTAGAAGCTTCAAGAAGAAGTTAACCCAAATCAAACCCTAACCATGTTTAATCTCCACTAATCATGTAGAATTTGTAAACATAATTTATTACAATATTATATATCACATATACAATATTTATTGTAAAAAAATAAAATAATACAATTAACATATATCGCATATATATCAATGTATTACCCGAGTGAGAAAAAGAATCTTTTTGTGAGCTTATACTAGTTAATGTAATTTAATATATCAAATATATAATTATACATTAAATTATCGAATCAACACTTGATCCGATAATCCGGCTATTTCATAAATAACCGACTAATACAATATGTATTAGTTCATTGAATCAACACTTGATCCGATGACCCGGCTATATCTCATATACCCGGCCGATATCTCATATCGCGAGAATCTAATACGGTATCACATACATGTATTGTTCTTGGTCCCGCACATATCATATATGTGCTTCTACTCCGTTTTGCCTGAGTCAAGAAACCTCTGTGTAGGACTCTAAAGAATCGCCAATACGCTGGCAGTAGGTGATGATCATATCAAACACCCACAAGCTGCAAGCGGTCAGCTAAACGTAACAGCCACCCAGGTATTGAGCGATCAGAAGATCAACAACCAAGCCTGTACATTCTCCTGCGAATCCAATCAGTAACACTCCCGTACAGTCCGGTCTCTTCGTCTGATATGTCGCATATCTCGCCTAGCGGTGGTAAACGTCAGACCCCGGTAGCTTGATAAGTCTTGTCGATATGAGGTCCATAATAGTTCGAGAAACTACTGATAACACTTACCAGTAAATCTCAGCAACCCTGGCCAGGGATTTCCAGTTATAGCCAATCGAACACAGCGCAACATCAACTCCCTATACCGGGAGAGACGAATCCCTTCCTATCGCTCATTGCCTCCATGTGATTCGGGAATGTACCCAAAAGCCACCTTTTTGCATGCCCTCTTAGACGTGGTATGATGCAAATCAAAGCACAGTGGGAATCACACAAGACTCTATGACGATCTCGGGTCTACAGACTAACCTGTACGAGTGTCACCAGAGAACTGCCATATGACATGAGGTATAATACCATCTGGGAGTTCTCGGCGAGTCCGTCCAGTGTACCAAGTCTCTACTGAGCACCCGTACACCATCCTTGATGTCAAACACCGATGGATATGGGATCATCCATCGCCCATCATATGGGTCAAGATGCGTATACGCTAGTCTACTCTGGTGTATCGGTGCCCTGTCTCGATACACCCTCGACTAGGAACAGTTATAGGATGTACTCGTTGACAACCGTGGCCCCACTAGTATGATCTCATTGTTGGAGATAGTGCCCTCAGAGTCAATTATTAGATCACAGGTACGTGATTGCAATGATTGAGGGAGGACCTGTCCTAGTAGGACAGTCTTACTCGAGATGATAGTATGCTATCTGGTTTATCTTTATCATCGTGTACTGCTTTAGGTGACCTGATAGGTCGCTATTACACGTTGATAGAGCCCCTAGGATTCTTGCTTGACTGCCAGCAGTATGAGGGCGATCATATACGTGGGAGCTGGTGGTCTATAAGCACATCCTTAAAAGGTCCCTAGTCGTGGGAGTTTCGAGACAGGGCATCGATACTCCAGAGTAGACTAGTGTATACAGTCGAGACACCGACGAGGGGCGGTGGCCGGTCTCACAAGCCACTGGTGTCAGTTGGTTCACCTAAGATGTATACAGGTGCTCATTAGGTTATGAGTACACCGGACAGGACTCGCCGGGAACATGCTAGTTGGTCTTATACCTGACGTCAGATAGCAGTTCCCTGGTGACATGTGTACAGGTTAGTTCATGGACCTGGGGATCATCATTTGTCTCGTGTGAGTTCCCACTGTACTTTGATTACTACCCTACCATGCTCAAAGGAGACGTGCAAACAGGTTTTAGTTGGGTACAGTCCCGAGCCATATGGAGGCAGTGAGCGTATCTTCAGGGGTTCGTCTCTCCCGGTATTGGGGGTGAAGTCGCGCTGTGTCTAGGAGAGCCACTATACAAAGCCCTCGGCCGAGGCAGGAGATTTACTGGTAGGTATTCCAGTAGTATCTCAGGGTGTTCTGGGCTACACTCCGACACGACTTGTACCGCTTTTGGGGGTCAGACTTTTACCAACCCCCTAGGCCCACCATGCGATGCTCATAGACGAACGTACCGGACTGTACAGATATTGTCACTGACAGGCTCAGTTGGGTGTCAGGCTGAGATCGCTCACAGACGTCCCTTTTGGTCAATACCTGGTAGCCCGTTACGTATTGGCTTATACCTCTGACGTGCTAGTGGTTAAATCCACAACCAAGGTGTTGACGAGTCTTTAGAGTCCCCCACATTCAGTTACTCAAGCTTTCGCGCAAAAAGCTGTAGAGGTCGTATGGAGATATGGCAAGGTCCGATCAGATACGTGCGGTATTGCACGGATCAGGATCGGACAGTTAGTACTACAGGCCGTATGGAGATATGGCAGGGTTCGATCAGATACGTGCGGTATTGCACGGATCAGGATCGAACGGATATTACTAGCCGGCTTTGGTTTAAGCCGGATCCTAGTATAGTACAGTGTAGATTTTGTCTCATTGCATTTGTATTTCGGTCGGAATACAAATGCGGGTGTGTGTACACAGTAGCGGGGTTTTCCTGTAATTTATTACGGGACCAGTTTTCTGGAGTTGCCAGTTTGCTTTCCGTTTCGGCCGATTTCCTTTGTATCGTTCATTGGCCGAAGATTGGTGGAGGAGGGCTTATTTGCATTGTTGCAAATAAGTATTTGTGGAGGGGGCCTTTGCCTTTTGTTGCATCATGATGGGAGCTCCATACCTTGACTTCTTGACTTCATGATGGTTCATGATGGTTGGACTTTGTTTGTGATGAGTGATAGTTGAGTGTTGGTTTTGCCTTGTTATCATTGGTTCACATGATTTCTTTTTCCCTCCCTCTTGCATGATAGTTTTTCCCACCCATTTTTTTTTGGTCACTCTCTCATTCTCACTCTCCCCTCACAATGCATGGGGCCGTCCAAGCTCCATGGGGCCGTCCAAATTTAGTGTGTGGGAATTTTTGCTTATTCCATGCTACAAAATTCCCATGTTCATCCCCAAAAAGACATATATCATTCTCCTCCAAAATGGGCAACTTCCAATACCCCAAATGAGACTTGAACACTACACATTCTACAGCAAACCTTGGGCACGTCGACTAGCCAGCTTCGTGCCCGAGTTGCCTCGGCATTGAGGTGGGAGCCCGTAAAAGATGTAAGCGATGTGGTGCACTTCCGGCGACGAGGTGGAGACAGGACATTCCGCGGGAGATCGGGACGACGACGAGAAGACCGGAGGACTCAGATCTGTCGGTATATCTCTATTCCCTTTCTTGTAGTTAGCTAGGACTAGTTAATGGTTCGATCCGGGTTTTAGTGCGCGGTGGTACCGGTTTGCTAGTTTGCAAAATTAAAGTTTATCACCGCTTCCGCATTTGGCCGTC
This sequence comes from Agapanthus africanus, assembly GCA_030015575.1. Lineage (NCBI taxonomy): Eukaryota > Viridiplantae > Streptophyta > Magnoliopsida > Asparagales > Amaryllidaceae > Agapanthus > Agapanthus africanus. Next base: position 411,852,987 of record CM057342.1, read on the forward strand.
GGATTGACGGCCGGGGCGCCGTCGTGCACTTACAGTGGTATCAGAGCCTCGCCATTAACTTAGTCTAGCTTTGTCTAATGAGTTTTGCATTTCCGATCGATCAAAAATTCCAAAATCCACGTTTTCTCATGCATCAGTTTCTGTCGAAATTTTTTGGAGTCCAAAAATTTTTCAGGTTGTCTCAGAACACTGTGCATGGACTTTTAAGCCTACTGTAAAAATTCGACAACGTGATTCCACAAGAAGACCGCGGAACCGCGGCCAAAACCCCCTTCTGGCCGCGGTTCCGCGGCGGTTCTGTGTTATCATTGTGCCAATTTTTTTCAGTGGGCTTTTGGGTTAAAAATAGGGGTTTTGGAATATTAATTATGGGCCCAGAATTTGTTGATGTGCTACAGTAGTACTTGGGGGCCCACTTGTTAAAATTTGATCGATCGGATATTTTAAACACATTATTTCATAGTATTTACATTATATCTGCGACCGTGAATGTCACTCGATCGGTAAATCCTGTCTAACTGCTATAGTCCGATTAGAAGGATTTGCGAACGTGACATTCACGTTGATATTCTGTGTATTGCTGTGATGTTGCGGATCGGTCGTGGGGATAGCCTTGATGCAATGCTAGTACAGTTTTTGTTCTATTATGTACATTTGATTTTGCGGGGCGAGCGTCCGACATGTGGACTGCCGTCACTGCCTGTTTGTATTATTATTTTGGGGCACGACCAGGTTGCGGTCGATGTACCCGTTGGATGTATATTTTACTTTCTGTACTAGGATTGCCCCGCGGAGGGGTGCATGGATAGCCGGGTTCTAGAGGGCAACGAGCCCGCATCTCATGGCATTGAGACGGAGGGGGCTTCACTCTGGAATTGGCAGGCTATTCGCCACACTCGTAGGGGGTACAGGTTGACCCAGGAGGGGTGCCCAAGTTACCGGATTCCGTGAAGTGCTGGGTGGTCCATTCACGTTGCTGAAGGGGGCTGCCTCGCTTCAGGTTTTGGCGGGTAACTTGCCGCGCCCGTAGGGGTCTAGGATTTCTTTGCACAGGCTATCCACACGACCAGGGGAACGTCGGGTTTCAGTAGTGGCTCTGTGAAACCCGGGGATCCCAGATATCTGTATTGTTCTGTGATGCTGTACATTTCTGTGATGTTGCATTTTTATTACGCCTTGAGCGAATATAATATATTGGTATATATATTAGTAGATGTTGTATATGTTTTGCATCCACGCTAGTCCAGTCCCCGCTCTGTCGTTAGTTAGCTAACCTAACGGGTAATGACGGGACCCAGTGGCGAATGCGGATGGCATATACATACATCAGTATATTTTCGTTCTTTGTGGTGTGATCATTTGATGGGACTGCGTTGATTCGGATCAATGCAAGTTAAAAACAAACCTAATCTGATGTTGTTGGAACACTTTTCAAAAAGCTGTTATTGCAAGGACGTTCACTTTTGTTTTTCATCGTGGTATTCAGTTGGAATATCCTGCTCCTCAATCGACGAGGCAAGGGCCGAGATCCCTTCACCGGGAGTGACCCCTTGGACAAAAGTTTGCGTCAGGGCAATAACTTCACTATAGCCGATTACTTTTGCTTTGCACCGTGGTATTCAGTTGGAATATCCTGCACCTCATTCTACGGGGTAAGAGCCGAGATCCCTTCACCGGGAGTGACTTCTTTAGCAAAGGTTTTCGTCACTATATTTTTAAAAGCTATCCGTTCCTTCGACGATATCAAGTTCATTATGTTAAAGGTTTTCGCCAGAAACCATTCGTAGCCCTCCGTCGTTTCAGATGGGTAGCACGTAGTATTCATGCTATGTATGTTGGCCTTCGTCAAGGCATAGTGTATGGTAGCTGCTTGTTACCTTTCTGCTGCATAGATAGATGCGTTGGCTTGGGACAGTCGTACTACTATTTTGGCCTTCGTCAAGGGTATGTACGGGTGGGTTCAAATTAACCTGGACAATGACGGGTAGAACTTGACATATGACTTATGATATGTTGGCCTTCGTCAAGGTCATAAGAGCATGGGGCAAAAATCTTATCGGGAGTTTCAAAAGAACTGAAACTTGCCAGATATGCGCATACCTTCTGGAGTGTGATGACGTGAGCAGATTCCGTCACGTTATCATGCGGTGATAGTTGGATCCCGATTCCCACTGATGAGTTAGTTTACTCCTCGGGTGACCCCGACTAATTCTTCTTTCAGGTTTGGAGGAGAATTTGAGGTACAGTGGGAGGTTTCCAGATTAGATAAATTGGTAACCATTCTGATCTAGGTTAGGGTGCACGCTGAGTGTTTCTTTTATCTCTCTCTCTCTTTGGCAGCGACCATTGACCCGACCCTAAGACTATGACTCAGTGACCAAAATTGACCGAACCTTCTTAAACACTGGCTTTTGGATTATCAGAGTTGCGAACCTCATTGCCACTCCTGCTTTTACCCTTTTCTCTAGGACACCCCGTATTACTACGAACGTCCACTTCCATTGGACAAAACCATCGTATGGTTATATACGAACTCGAAGGGATTTATTCGAGGATGGTTTCAGGTTCTGGAGAAAACGAATAGGACTATTCAGTTGTCTTTTCATTTTACCTTCTTTCAGGTTGCGAGTACTCCTTGGTTTAGGAGATTGTACACCTATTACGCAAATTGGATAGTCTTCTTCCAAACCTTAGGCTGGTGCCGACCGGTAGGGAATGAAGAAAACCAATTAGCATAATGATGGTGTACAGAAGGTATTATGTAAAGACAAAGAAAAGGATTAGAAGGAGGGCAAAGTAAATTGCGACTGATATTCACGACCAAGCCAAATATTTCATCACCACTCCCACTTCACCTTTGTATTTCTCCAGGACACTCCGTATCACTACGAAGATCCACAGTTTATTGGATACTCCATCGTATGGTTATATACGAACTCGAAAGGAACTTGTTCCAGTTCGGGGATGGATTCTGGTTCAGGAGAAATAGGAATAAGGTTTATTCGGTTGTCTTTTATCTTCACCTTCTCTCGCATTGCGAGTGGTCCTAGGATTGGGACAGTACACCCATTATGCTTATTGGATAGTCTTCTTCCAAACCATAGGCTGGTGCCGAACGGTAGGGAAGGAAGATAACCAATTGGCCTAAAGGGGTGTGCAGAAGATAATGACTAAAGACATATGAAGGGATTTGGAGAGGTGGTAGAGATTTATACGGTTATAGTTGTGAATCTGGTTAATGGAAGAGGAATTACTAAGAATACCGGGATACCCCATCGAAACATTTCAATGTTTCAGTTTCGCTGTGTACTGTTAAAGGAAAACTGATTTCCCGATTGGATATTTACTCCAGGGTATGTATTTACCACGTATGATTCTCACATCTGTATGGTTTTACAGATGATGAGTGGGAGTAAGTTATTAGGAATTGGGTGATTATCCTCATTATATCGGGATTCGTTGTAATCGCTGATATTTGAGGAAGTCACCTGGGTTGTTTGCCAGTCGGCAAATATTTGGTTTTGAATATCCGCTGTCGTGCACCAATTTCAAATTGATATATCTGTACGTCTATTTTCATAGAGTGAGATATACCTTTTTGAAATTATGTCTATGACATTTACCTATATCAGTGGATAGTTAGGTAAGGAGCATTAAACAGCAGTGTAATTCTTCATAACCATAGTACAGTTTTCAATCTACGACACACAGTGAATGAGTTATCAGACTCAAGGGACTTATACAGAGGATTGTATGTTGTCCAGGGTCCATCAGGACAGAGGGTTGGTCCTCGTACTATATTCGGTTTACTTATGACTTCTCTAGTTTTTAGACAGGTGTTTCGTAGAAACACAGGGTCCGAATTTTGAGAAGTTATAGGTATTTGAATAAAGTAGAGAACCAGGTATTGCAAGTATCGGGATTCTTCAAAGTGATCGAAGATGTAGATACTTTTGTATGGTATTCAGTTGATAGTAATGATTAAGAGAACTTGCTTCTCTTTCAGGTTACTCATAATTGGAAGCATTCCTAAGTTGAGTAACGCTGATCGGCCTCCTTCCATTTAGTTGACATGCACTGGAGACAGCTGCATGATTTGAATCTGGTTCAATTAAATCAGTGCCTTTGGTTCTATATTGGATATAGAACAGTTCATATCTTAACGATGTTAAGGTACGGGGAGTTGTCCGGTTTATGATTAAAACCAGACGCTGGACAACTCAAGGCACGTTTCTGTAATGGCTGTTTGTGGGTTGACCCAGGCTATGACGAGGGTTGACTTTCTACCATCTGGAAGATCAATAGCGATATTGTTCTAGACTCACCACAGTTTTAATAAAAATGGATTTTTTCAGAAAACAGTAGTGGGAGTATGGTAGAACTGGAAGTGATTCCAGAACCACAAACGATTACTGAAGATTTGATAGGAACCTAAAGATTCAATCTGGTTTGACATTCCACTGGCCACTCCGCAGATACGGTGGGTAACTTCAGGCACCCGAGAGGTACTCCGGTAGCCTTAAGGACGGTGACAGGGAAGTTCTTGTTTGCCCAGGTTTGCCATTGCTGTTGTTCTAGACTGTGAGACCCGGCAGGAGGATGAGTATAGCGTCGTTCTAAACTTGTTTTAGAAGTGTATGTCTATATGACTCTGCCAAAGGGTTGTCGTGGTTAGTGGGAGCAGCGGAAGCATTGGTGGACAGGTAGCTTATGTCTATTTATAGACTAAAGCAGATGTAGCGGAGATAGATCATCAATTTCTGATGTGACAGTCATAGGTTTGACTTCATCAGAATAGGGGATGGATCTGTTGAGAAGGTAGTAGGGTGTGATGTCATGGTATTTGGATGACATACACAGAATAGGAAAAGAAACTCCTATACTACGATCGGTTATACTTTGGTCGTCACACAGTGGTTTCTCCACATGGGATTTGGACATTATATCAGGCATACTGGTTACTGGATCTATGGTTTTAGATCTAGATCTGGGTGGTTTCCCAATCTGGGTACTTAGACAACATTCTAAGAGTATTTAGAATGGACGACTCCTGGCACGGTAGTATACCTGCAGGTAATGGAGTCACCCTCTCTAAAGGTGTCTTACAGACTAAAGGGGAGAGGGATGTGCATGATTGGCAGATCACTTACTTAGGCAATTGAGTCAATCATGAGATGTCAAGTACCACACCAGATGTTGTTCTTGCACTAGATGCAATAAGTTGATATTAATCCAATCCTGGAGAAACAGTCGGAAGCAGTTTTAGAACATAAGTGGATGTTCTAGGGATATGATAACAACAGCCTCATTCGGGAGACAGTTATCATTCCAGGCTTCCAAGGTGACCTGGACGACAAGGAGGTTGTCAGAGTTATAGTTTTCCTTCTGACGAGGGGCAGTATTTTGGACAGGTGGTCCAAGGCAATACTGAGGGAGGCATGGCGCTGGATACTGATTAAGTTCAGTTGACGATACAGTCTAAGAAGTTTGGTTTTGGAGTTCATTTATGAGCTAGGTCCCATCAGACATCCAGACACATTCTAAGACAGCTTTGCTCATTTCGGGAGATGGCTTTCTCCGCGAACTTGAGATATAGAGAGACATAGAAAGAAACATCTAGGCGGATCCACTCACTGAGGCTATTCCTCGAACGCAATAGTTTCACAAATGAGCTTTGTGAGACTGACTAGTAGAGGAGTTGGGTGTTCGGTATCACACGGGCTGTGAGTATGCGACATCGCAATAATTAGCCTTGAGTGCAAGTAGGAGATTGTTGGAGATAGTGCCCTCAGAGTCAATTATTGGATCACAGGTACGTGATTGCAATGACTGAGGGAGGACCTGTCCCAGTAGGACAGTCTTACTCGAGATGATAGTATGCTATCTGGTTTATCTTTATCATCGTGTACTGCTTTAGGTGACCTGACAGGTCGCTATTACACGTTGATAGAGCCCCTAGGATTCTTGCTTGACTGCCAGCAGTATGAGGGCGATCATATACGTGGGAGCTGGTGGTCTATAAGCACATCCTTAAAAGGTCCCTAGTCGTGGGAGTTTCGAGACAGGGCATCGATACACTAGAGTAGACTAGTGTATACAGTCGAGACCCCGACGAGGGGCGGTGGCCGGTCTCACAAGCCACTGGTGTCAGTTGGTTCACCTAAGATGTAAACAGGTGCTCATTATGTTATGAGTACACCGGACAGGACTCGCCGGGAACATGCTAGTTGGTCTTATACCTGACGTCAGATAGCAGTTCCCTGGTGACATGTGTACAGGTTAGTTCATCGACCTGGGGATCGTCATTTGACTCGTGTGAGTTCCCACTGTACTTTGATTACTACCCTACCACGCTCAAAGGAGACGTGCAAACAGGTTTTAGTTGGGTACAGTCCCGAGCCACATGGAGGCAGTGAGCATATCTTCAGGGGTTCGTCTCTCCCGGTATTGAGGGTGAGGTCGCGCTGTGTCACGACCCGCAGGGTACGGAACGTGACTGGCACTTAAGTTTACGAAACGTCTAAAGACGTCCGTAAAATAAGTAAGCCAAAGCCCAGAAAAACCAAACCAAATAAGCAAAAGAGTGAAGAAAACCCAATCAATTGGAAACAAGTTTATCAATAAGTCATATAAAACCCTTTTTGAAAACAATATCAATTTTTCCGAAAATTTCGGCAGTGTCTCCTTTGTAAATACTGGCCCCCAAAATGGGTACAACAAAAATATATATGAATCCAACAAATAAGGCATCCCCAAGCGGGAGCTAGCTCTTCGCCACAAGGCGGTCACAAATCCCACGCAAAATATAGCAACAACATGCGAAAATAATCATAAGGAAGCATGAGAAAAGCAGCATGTCGGCTCAAGTGAGCTCGACCCCAAAATACAGCAAAAAGTCCACAAACCTCACAGTCTCATCTCTAGGTCAATATACAATAGTACTGGTAGATACAGTAGATGGAGTGCACTAGATACAGAGAATATACAAGGTGGTGCAAAAATAATAATAACCCACCTAAGAGCAAAACCTCGGGTCCAGGCAAGAGAGCAAAAGAACAAGTGCGCCCGCCGCTACTGTACTGACGGAGCGGACCTGCAAAAGGCTGTGGCACAACGGGGGTGAGTTGCCAACTCGTGAGTAATAAATAACATCTACAAAGGCTATCGTATGCATGCACACAAGCATCCTAGCATCTAAAATACAGGTATGACTGGATGCACTAGCAGGTGTGTATACAACATCAGTGTACTAATATGTATGCAACATGAATATCTGAGGTCTCAATAGGTATATATAAGAAACATTTTATCCCTTTTTGAATTTGAAACTCTCTTAGTATGCCAGCATAATACTCAAAGAATCGACGAGGACCGGTGTCCAGCAACGACACCTAAAAGCTGTCTCAAATCTCATATCAATGTATCTCTGGCCTCAGCCGTCCGGCTGACCCATCTCAAATATCAATATCTCATCATCTAGCGGCCACGGTCGGTATCCTCTGGATATCCGCCGTCCCAAATGTTAGTGTATATGCCCTAGAGGCCATTACTGTATCATACTAGTTTGTATATTACTTAATGGATGCTTGGGATATTCACCTTGTATATACAATCTTGCTCAAAATAGTAGTATGCTACTTGGTTTGTTTCTACTTCAATGTGTACTTGTGTTTATTTCAGTATATCACTTATACGCATTAGTGGAGCCCTTAGGATCTTTGCTTGATTACCAGCGTTGTGATGGCAGTCACACTAGTGGGGGCTGGGTAATCTATAAGCACATCCTTATTCAGGTCCCTGGTCGCAGGACTATCGAGACAGGGCATCGATACTCCGGAGTAGACCAGCGCATGCGCTTCTCATCCCAGTGTGGGAGACGGTCTGTCCCACAGCCGTCAGTACGTCGTACTTGAGATAGTATGCGGGTGCTCGTTAGGTTACGGGTACACTGGACAGGACTCGTCGGGAACTGACTAGTTGGTATTATACCTATCGTCAGTTATCAGTTCCCAGGTGACATGAGTACAGCTTAGTCCGCTGACTTGACACTGTCACTCCGCCTCGAGTGTGTTCCCACTGTACTTTGATCACTACCCTACCACGGCTCAAAGGAGTCGTGCAAACAGGTGGTGGTTGGGTGCAGTCCCGAAGCACTTGGAGGCAGTGACGGTTAGACAGGATTCGTCTCTCCCGGTATTGGGGGTTGACATCGCGCTGTGTCTAGGAGAGCCATTACACGAGTAGTCCCTGGCCAGGGCAAACGAGATATACTGGTAGGTTTCCAGTGTTATCTCAGGGTGTATTGGGCTTCACTCCGGCACGACTTGTACCGCTATTGGGGGACTGACGTTTACCGCCCCCTAGGCCCGCCATGCGATGTATCAGACGAACAGACCGGACTGTACGGAGAATGTCACGCTCAGGCTCAGTAGGAGTTCAGATGGGTTTCGCCTCGTCGGTCTTCTTATCGGCATTACCTGGGGACCGTTACGCACAGCTAGTGCCGCTTGCGGTCTGTGGTTAAACCCACTGCCAGCGTAGTGTCGAGTCTTTAGAGTCCCACACAGAAAGCTTTTCGCCTTTAGGCAAAAGAGTAGAGGTCGCATGGTATTGCGACAGGTCGCATGGTTTTGCGACAGGGTTCGGTCACATCCGTGCACTTGTGCACGTACAGTGTCCGGACAGTTTACACTAGCGGGCTTTGGTTTAAGCCAGATCCTAGTGTACCTTATGGGATTGGATTTATCCAGTTTGCATTCGTGTTCCTCGGAACGCGGATGCGGGTGTGTATGCACAGTTGACAGGGAGGCAGAGGCAGTGGATTCTCATTAGGGTTGTTGACAGTTGACCGTTGACTTTTGACTTTTTGCTCAACCCTAATGAGAATATGATATGTGATTAACTATTATATTAATTAAGTATTATGGTGATATGGTTGTTGACTTGTTGACTTTTGTTGACTTGTTGACTTTGGTGACTTGTTGACTTTTGTTGACTTGTTGACCGGTTGACTAGGCTTGACTAGTTGACCATCATGATAACCATGGTTATCATTTCATGCCAAAGACTTTTTTCTTGCTTGCTTTTTGAGTAAAATGAGTGCATGATATGATAACCTTATGGTTGCTTCTAACCATCACCAAAAGACTTTTTTGATATGATGAGTTATGATCACTTTGGATTATGAGAGGGTGTGAGAGAAAAGAGAGCCTCATTCTTTCTTGCTCATTCTCTCTCTTGTTCTTGAGCTCTCCCCTTGCTCTCACCCTCAACCTCTTGCTCCCTCTCTTGATCTATGGTTCTCTTGTCTCATGAGTTGAGAATCAAGAACCATAGATAAAATCCCATTCTATTTTCCTCTCTACTCATTCTAGTTCACTAGGTTTGGCAAACCAAGTGAACTAGTTTCTTCAAAGACCGAAGAAGGAGCTAAAGGTTGGAGCTTTCAAGTGGATCTATCTTCGGCGTACGGAGACGACGAGAAGGAGCCATCGGACCACCACCGGAGCTTGAAGAGAAGGAGTTCAAGTTTAGGTATAACCATCTTCATCCGAGTAGCTAAATATCTTTAGCTTAGTTTGCTAGTTTTAGTTTAGGTAACGATCCCGACCATAAGTTAGTCCATGTTGCCTCTTGCGATAAAAATTCGTTTTTTATACCGTTTCCGCCTCCCCGTAAGAACCGGGGGTCGCAATATGGACTTACAATGGTATCAGAGCCTAACTAAACTTAAACTAGCTTAGTAGTGAAGTGTAACGAAGTTCGGAACCGGAAAAATCCAAAAAAATCAAACTTTACAAAATCTGAGTTTCTGTTGAAATTTTTCCTGGTCAAAATGAAAAACTTTATACTCCTAAATTCGGCTCAGGGTTTTGTGTGAACACCCAAGAAAAACGATACAGTGATTCGCCTAAAGTGCCGCGCTTCCGCCGCGTGATCCTTCTTGGCCGCCGCGGAACCGCCGCGACTTGGTTTCTTCTCTGCATCGTTTTTCGTGCAGTGTGTTTGTGTGTTGGTTTTGGGATTTTTAAAATATATTATATGTGCCCAGATTTTCCAGAAAAGAAATTTCCTTTTGGGGTCCTATAATTCCATATTTTTCCCGAACTTCACTGCACTTTGACTATGATGGTTATATCTGTGATGCTTGCATGTATTGAACGTCGGCTAATCGCTATAAGTCGATTAGTCGGGGTTATACATGATCTGTAATGTGCTGGAATGTGTATATGAATGTGTTGGACTGTCGCGGGTGAATAGCCGGGGTGGATGTGAGATGAGCTTTTGTTTTTCTTTCATTCATTGTAAATGTAAATTGATGTAATAATTATTATTTGTTTGGCCGCACAACCGGGTCGGGGTTGTAGCCGTCATTGTATAATTCTTTTTACTGTTTTTGCTCCTAGGATAGACCCATGGAGGGGTGCACAAACTACCGAGTACTTGGCGGGTAGTTTGCCGCACCCGTAGTGGTCTTGGGTGGGGTATTTGGCTATTCACCGCGACCGTGTTATCCGCTTTTCGTTTCAGGCTCGAAAGGATTGCGGATTGCTAGTATATCCAATGCATTCATCTGTGATCTGTAATGTCTATCATTGCTTACTATTTAGGCGTTGCTTATGTTTTACAGACGCGCTAGCCCAGCCCCCGCTCTGTCGTTAGTTAAGTAACCTAACGGGTAATGACGGGGCCCAGTGGCGAATGCGAATGGCATAAGCGTACGTCATATTTTGGTTGTTTTCTGCAATGGTAGGGTTAAATGATGGGACGCATTAAAAGTACTAATGCAAGAATATCACGCATTAAAAGAACTAATGCAAGATAATAAACCAAGTTAAAGTCGTTGGAACACTTTCGAAAAACCACTCGGTTCTTTTCAAAATAACTTTTAAATGCGGAGCTTGAGCCACTCCTTCTAAAAGCTATCTCGTTCCATCGATTAAATCAAGTTCACTACGTTCACGGTTTCGCCAAAACCATTCGTAGCCCTCCGTCGTTTCGTATGAATATTCAATAAGTATTCAAGCTGTGTTTGTTGACCTTCGTCAAAGCATAGTGATTGGTAGCTATTGGGTATTCGTATGTAGCATAGATAGATGCGTTGGTTTGGGACATTCGCATTACCTTGTTGACCTTCGTCAAGGGTACATACGGGTGGATTCAAATTAACCTGGATAATGACGGGCAGAACTTGACATGTGACTTATGATTTGTTGACCTTCGTCAAGGTCATAAGAGCATGGGGCAAAAATCCACATCGGGAGTTTCATAAGTACTGAAACTTGCTAGATTTGCATACCATTTGGAGTGTGATGATTCTGGTAGGATTCCTTCAGTTTCGTCACGCGATGATATTTGGATCCCGATCCTACTGTGAGTATATGCTACTCCTCGGGAAATTTCTCACTTAACGATCAATGCTATAAACCTAGTAGGTGCCTAGAAAGGTGTTAGCGGGGCTACGCCCCCAGGGAAAAGAGGTTCTCTAATTAAGGAACTTCGTGAAAGCGTTGGAAAACCTCCCTCGAAGTACCGACACCGGCCTGGCTGAACGGTTAAGCAAGTATTGTACGGTGGGATTGATCCTGACTAATTCTTCCTTTATGGTTTGAGGAGGGATTCGAGAAACAGTGGGAGCCATCCTGTTTAGACAAACTAAAAACCACTCTAAACTTGCAAGAGCATCATGCTGAGTGTTTATTCTTCTCTCTCCTAATTGCAGCGACCAATCAACATGACTGGACTTAAGTTACTCCTAGATAAAAACAAACTGACAGGGCCAAACTACAAAGATTGGCTCAGGAATGTCAAGATAGCAATCACTTATGACAAGCTGGGGTATCTTCTTACCACCAAAGCTCCCCCTGTCCCTGGTCCAACTTCCAGCGTCGCGGATAAGGAAATCCGCAAGACTTGGGAGATTGATAGCGCGAAGGCCAAGTGCCTCCTGCTTGCCTCGATGGACAACGAACATCAGAGGAGGCATGAGAATATGGACATGGAGTCCATATTGCTCCATACAAAAGAACTGTATGGAGAGCAATCACGTATCGCAAGATACGAAGCGTCGAAAAAGTTATTTTCGACAAGAATGGCCGTCGGATCATCAGTAGCCGAGCATGTGCTAAAGATGATCGGCTTCATTGAGGAGCTCGCTGACCTAGGGATCACATTGGAGAGTGAGCTATATACGGATATAGTTCTCCAGTCCCTTCCTTCCACTTACGCCCAGTTTATACTGAACTTCAACCTACAAGAAAAAGAGGTTGAACTATCAGAGCTCCTCAACATGCTGAGGAGCGCAGAGGGCACCCTACAGAAAGGTAGGGAAACATCCACTTTGTTTGTAGGAGGATCATCTTCTTCTAGGTCCAAGGCGAAAGCCAAGGGAAAGAAGAAGAAGGCCCCCGCCAAACCAAGGGGCGGTGTTGGTAAAGTGGATACGAAGGGAAAAGGCAAAGCAACAAAGATAGCGGGGAAGCTTGTGGATAAGGAAGAATGCTTCTATTGTCACAAGAAAGGACACTGGAAGAATGATTGCAGGGCCTGGAAGGCCAGAACACAGGAATTGAAGCAGGTTGCAGCTTCAGCTTCAGGTGTGTATGTTATTGAAAACTGTCTTTCAATAAACTCTACTTCCTGGGTATTGGATACCGGATCAGGATCTCATATCTGTAATTCTTTGCAGGCGTTGAGAAACCGTAGTGTTTTGAAGGCAGGTGACATGACCCTCAGAGTTGCAAACGGAGCTAGCATGGATGCTAAAGCCGTGGGGGACTATCACCTGGGAATGTCAGATGGACATGTTTTGGTTTTGCGTAATTGCTTTTTTGTACCCAACGCAACTTGTAATATCATTTCTGTATCTTTAGTTTCTAAAGAAGGTTATGAATTTGCGTTTGTAAGTAATGTTGTAAACATTCACCTTAATCAAGTTTTGATTGGGTCAGGTACATTGAGTAATGGTATATACGTGTTAAACCAACCACAGATTTTCAACGTCCAGAATACACACAAAAGAAAGTCTCTGGAAATAAATCAGACTTTCTTATGGCATTGTAGATTGGGTCACATCAATGAGAGAAGGTTGACTAAGTTACATACAGAAGGATATTTGAATGCGTTCGAATATCAATCGTATGCCACTTGTCAATCTTGTCTCAAAGGAAAGATGACAAAGACTCCGTTTACTGGACAAGGAGTAAGAGCGAGCGAGCTCTTAGGACTCGTACACAGTGACGTGTGCGGTCCAATGTCTACACATGCCCGAAGCGGACATTCTTACTTCATTACTTTTACGGATGACTTCTCAAGGTACGGTTATGTCTTCTTAATGAAACATAAGTCCGAGGCCTTTGGAAAATTCCAGGAGTATAAGAATGAAGTAGAGAAACAGACCGGCAAAAGTATTAAGATTCTAAGATCGGATCGAGGTGGAGAATACTTAAGTGCCGAATTCCTGAATTACTTAAAAGAGAATGGTATTCTCTCTCAGCTTACTCCTCCATACACTCCACAACATAACGGTGTATCGGAGAGACGGAACCGAACCCTATTGGATATGGTTCGGTCCATGATGAGTAACGCTGAGTTACCGCGATCATTCTGGGGATATGCACTAGAAGCAGCTGCGTATCTCTTGAACAAGGCTCCTACCAAGACTGTGCCCACCACCCCATATGAGATGTGGACTGGGAAGAAACCCTGTCTTAATTATCTTAAGGTATGGGGATGTCCAGCTTTTGTAAAAAAGCAGCATGCGGACAAGCTTGAGGCACGTTCAGTACAGTGTAAGTTTGTGGGATACCCAAGGAACTCCAGGGGGTATCTTTTCTATTCCGCTGAGGAACAAAAGGTTTTTGTTTCTCAGCATGCCCGCTTCTTGGAAACTGAGTTTTTGGAAACCCAGATAAGTGGGAACACAATAGAACTGGAAGAAATTCCAGAACCACAGACTGTTACTGAAAGCTTAGTGGAACCAGAGGGTTCAACAGAACAGGACATTCCTACGCCGCTCCGCAGGAGTAGTAGGCAGTCTCATCCGCCCGAGAGATACTGCGGTTTTCTCATAGACGGGGATAGAGAGGATTGCATCATAGATTATGATGAGCCTACTAGCTTCCAGCAGGCCGTTCAGAGCGTTGACTCAGTGAAATGGCTGGATGCAATGCGGACCGAAATGGAGTCCATGTACACCAACAAGGTATGGACGTTGGACATTGCTCCAGACGGGGTAAAACCCGTAGGATGCAAGTGGATCTTCAAAAGGAAGATTGGTGTAGATGGACAGGTTGAGACCTATAAAGCTAGGCTGGTAGCAAAGGGTTTTCGTCAAAGACCTGGCTTGGACTACGACGAAACCTTTTCTCCAGTAGCCATGCTGAAATCCATTCGGATCCTTCTTGCCATTGCTGCCTTCCACGATTATGAGATCTGGCAAATGGACGTAAAGACAGCTTTTCTAAATGGAAATTTAGAGGAGTGTGTCTATATGGACCAGCCAGAAGGTTTCATTCAGAGTGGGAGCAGCGGAAAGGTGTGCAAGTTGCTTAAGTCCATCTATGGACTAAAGCAGGCATCGCGGAGTTGGAACATCTGCTTTGATGAGACGGTCAAAGAATTTGGCTTTATCAAAAATCCAGATGAACCATGCATCTATAGTAGATTTGTAGCGAGAACTGTAGTATTCCTCGTTTTATACGTGGATGACATTCTCTTAATAGGAAATGATATTCCTATGCTACAATCTGTCAAGGGGTTCTTGTCACAAAGGTTCTCCATGAAAGACCTGGGTGATGCCTCATACATCCTGGGGATCCGGATCCATCGTGATAGATCCAAGAGGATATTGGGAATTTCTCAGTCCAGGTACATCGACACCGTACTGAAAAGATTCAGTATGGAAGATTCCAAGCGCGGTAACCTACCGGCTTGTCACGGGATCACCCTCTCTAAAGAGATGTCTCCCAAGACTGATTTGGAGAGGGATCGCATGTCTATTATACCCTACGCTTCTGCGGTAGGCTCTATAATGTATGCGATGTTGTGTACCAGACCGGATGTAGCTTATGCACTGAGTGTAGTAAGCCGGTATCAGTCAAACCCTGGGGAGAAACATTGGATAGCGGTAAAGAACATTCTCAAGTACCTGAGGAGGACTAAGGAGATGTTTTTGGTGTATGGCGGAAAAGACCTCCAGATTGAGGCCTTTGCTGACTCCAGCTTCCATAGTGACAAGGATGATTCCAAGTCCATGTCGGGTTTTGTCTTTACCCTCAATGGAGGGGCGGTGTGTTGGAAGAGTTCCAAACAAGAAACCGTTGCAGACTCGACGATGGAAGCGGAATACATCGCTGCATCTGATGCCGCAAAAGAAGCTGTCTGGATGAGGAAGTTCTTGAAAGAACTTCAGGTGGTTCCGTCCATTGTTGATCCAATACCTCTGTATTGCGACAACAACGGGGCTATAGCTTTAGCGAAGGAACCCAGGTCCCATCAGAAATCCAGGCACATCTTAAGGCGGTATCACCTGATCAGGGAGATCGTAGATCGCCAGGAGATCGAGGTTCGGAGAGTCGCTTCAGAAGATAACACTGCTGATCCATTCACCAAGGCCCTGCCCCAGACTCAGTTCGAGCGGCTGATCGAGATGATAGGTCTTCGATACGCCAGTACATGGCCTTAGTGCAAGTGGGAGATTGTTAGTGTATATGCCCTAGAGGCCATTACTGTATCATACTAGTTTGTATATTACTTAATGGATGCTTGGGATATTCACCTTGTATATACAATCTTGCTCAAAATAGTAGTATGCTACTTGGTTTGTTTCTACTTCAATGTGTACTTGTGTTTATTTCAGTATATCACTTATACGCATTAGTGGAGCCCTTAGGATCTTTGCTTGATTACCAGCGTTGTGATGGCAGTCACACTAGTGGGGGCTGGGTAATCTATAAGCACATCCTTATTCAGGTCCCTGGTCGCAGGACTATCGAGACAGGGCATCGATACTCCGGAGTAGACCAGCGCATGCGCTTCTCATCCCAGTGTGGGAGACGGTCTGTCCCACAGCCGTCAGTACGTCGTACTTGAGATAGTATGCGGGTGCTCGTTAGGTTACGGGTACACTGGACAGGACTCGTCGGGAACTGACTAGTTGGTATTATACCTATCGTCAGTTATCAGTTCCCAGGTGACATGAGTACAGCTTAGTCCGCTGACTTGACACTGTCACTCCGCCTCGAGTGTGTTCCCACTGTACTTTGATCACTACCCTACCACGGCTCAAAGGAGTCGTGCAAACAGGTGGTGGTTGGGTGCAGTCCCGAAGCACTTGGAGGCAGTGACGGTTAGACAGGATTCGTCTCTCCCGGTATTGGGGGTTGACATCGCGCTGTGTCTAGGAGAGCCATTACACGAGTAGTCCCTGGCCAGGGCAAACGAGATATACTGGTAGGTTTCCAGTGTTATCTCAGGGTGTATTGGGCTTCACTCCGGCACGACTTGTACCGCTATTGGGGGACTGACGTTTACCGCCCCCTAGGCCCGCCATGCGATGTATCAGACGAACAGACCGGACTGTACGGAGAATGTCACGCTCAGGCTCAGTAGGAGTTCAGATGGGTTTCGCCTCGTCGGTCTTCTTGTCGGCATTACCTGGGGACCGTTACGCACAGCTAGTGCCGCTTGCGGTCTGTGGTTAAACCCACTGCCAGCGTAGTGTCGAGTCTTTAGAGTCCCACACAGAAAGCTTTTCGCCTTTAGGCAAAAGAGTAGAGGTCGCATGGTATTGCGACAGGTCGCATGGTTTTGCGACAGGGTTCGGTCACATCCGTGCACTTGTGCACGTACAGTGTCCGGACAGTTTACACTAGCGGGCTTTGGTTTAAGCCAGATCCTAGTGTACCTTATGGGATTGGATTTATCCAGTTTGCATTCGTGTTCCTCGGAACGCGGATGCGGGTGTGTATGCACAGTTGACAGGGAGGCAGAGGCAGTGGATTCTCATTAGGGTTGTTGACAGTTGACCGTTGACTTTTGACTTTTTGCTCAACCCTAATGAGAATATGATATGTGATTAACTATTATATTAATTAAGTATTATGGTGATATGGTTGTTGACTTGTTGACTTTTGTTGACTTGTTGACTTTGGTGACTTGTTGACTTTTGTTGACTTGTTGACCGGTTGACTAGGCTTGACTAGTTGACCATCATGATAACCATGGTTATCATTTCATGCCAAAGACTTTTTTCTTGCTTGCTTTTTGAGTAAAATGAGTGCATGATATGATAACCTTATGGTTGCTTCTAACCATCACCAAAAGACTTTTTTGATATGATGAGTTATGATCACTTTGGATTATGAGAGGGTGTGAGAGAAAAGAGAGCCTCATTCTTTCTTGCTCATTCTCTCTCTTGTTCTTGAGCTCTCCCCTTGCTCTCACCCTCAACCTCTTGCTCCCTCTCTTGATCTATGGTTCTCTTGTCTCATGAGTTGAGAATCAAGAACCATAGATAAAATCCCATTCTATTTTCCTCTCTACTCATTCTAGTTCACTAGGTTTGGCAAACCAAGTGAACTAGTTTCTTCAAAGACCGAAGAAGGAGCTAAAGGTTGGAGCTTTCAAGTGGATCTATCTTCGGCGTACGGAGACGACGAGAAGGAGCCATCGGACCACCATCGGAGCTTGAAGAGAAGGAGTTCAAGTTTAGGTATAACCATCTTCATCCGAGTAGCTAAATATCTTTAGCTTAGTTTGCTAGTTTTAGTTTAGGTAACGATCCCGACCATAAGTTAGTCCATGTTGCCTCTTGCGATAAAAATTCGTTTTTTATACCGTTTCCGCCTCCCCGTAAGAACCGGGGGTCGCAATATGGACTTACACCAAACAGTCATCGGTAGATAATCCTTCCCCTGCCAGGCTCAACGTCTACACCACATTCCTCTTGCCCCGGGGTACCTTACCGGGCCCACCATGTACCCGTGACGGTTCCTCCACTCCTCGACACGGATCTCGAAAACCACAGCAAACTCATGGTGGACGACACTTACATCACTAGAAAACCGCAATTTACATATTTTAAAAAATATAATAAGTTTAGAAATTTTGCGGCTTTCCCCCGAAATCCAGAAATAACATAAAATCTCAAGAAATCCTCATAAGTGTATATGTCAATGGTGATGAATGCATATGGTATCAATAATTAAGCTACGATGTATGATTAATAGACTAGGCATGAACAAATAATATGATGAGGTACATGCACATGAATAGCAATCCTACGATTTCATTTTAAGGAATTAAAGGCAATAGCACAAGTTTAAGTATCAATTAGTAAAAGGTTTAAATTTAAAGGTTATCTAGTGTGGTGGCATGGCAATTACCAGGGTGTGTGTGTAAGCATGAATAGTGCTCGTGCTGCAAAAAAAAAACCCTGGCAATGGTGCAGGTGTCCTATAAAATGGTTTCGCATATGTATGTCAATATAATGCGTGGATGCAGCAAATAATCATATAAGTATTTCACCCCTAATTACTAACATCACTAAGAATCTTGTAAGATACTAAAGCTATCGGGCGGCTTGCGCCATCCAACGATAGTCCCCCGTAGATGTTACATCTACTCACCGGAATCCCTGGCTAGCTGTGTCCAATCACCGCTTTCCCCTTTCGTGCCGCGTCTGACGTCTCCGCGATCGAACCTGGAATTTACATCAATACCAAACATAAGGTTACATATCAAGAACGACGCAAAACTCAACGAAACTACTAAAGTTCACTAGCTAGGTACAACGTGTGCAGGGTGCGCGGAACATACGCGAAAATCGCAAAAACTGCCAAAAATCGTCGATTTGGTCGCCCGGCAAAAGTAAAACCCGACTACTCAAAAATCCGCACTCACGCATCCTAAACGTCATAGGATAAGCCAACACAATCATCAAGATGTCGAAAATAATCCATCACATAATTTTATAACAAAACTAGTAAGCAGTTACATTCTAAAAATTGGTGCAACATCGCCGATTTGCTACAAAGACTACTATCAAGCTTGAACAACCAACCACACTACAAGCAATCTACAAACACTATAATTACAACACATTAGCAATGATTCAAAACCTATTTTCCATAAACAACCATTACTTGAATTTATAACCTAGCAAATCTTAATCCAAACTATATATGAAAACCTTAAATTAACACTAATTTATAGCCCAATTAGCAAGTTAACCTCCTAGATTAGGTTAGCAAGACAACTAGATAACAAATTAGATTTAATCAACTAAATAATGGTTTCTAAACCCTAATTCAATTCAAACCATTCACTTTAAAAAAACAAGATTAGAAATTAGCAATGAAATTTAACACTAAAACAATTTCATTCAAGGAATCAAACCATAAGTATTTAAATGGGTCAAAATTATACCTCAATTAGAGATCTAGCAAGAATAATTTGCCTCCAAAGATGCCATTTTTCTCCTTAATTTAAACTAATAGGGGTGTGAGAAGAGGTAGAATAAGGATTTGGGTTGAATTTGTGAAGGATTTGTGGATTTTTCTTGGATTTTGAGATGAAATTTAGAGGCAAAATGAGAAGGAGAATTTTTCTTTTTGGGGAGAAAGATGGGGCTGCAGAATTCGTGCAGGAGGAAGGGATGGGGAGATGTGTGAGTGGTTGTGGAAATTTTCCA